>OY770263.1:189780373-191030373 GCA_963669355.1 Chorisops tibialis | reverse complement strand
GTCTCCTGGATGCATAGCTTCATTGCAATTAGTTCGGCCTGAAAGATTCTGGCTTCTTTGCCGAGTGGTTTTGAAACTGAGAAGTTAGGAACTTTCATTCCGACTCCAGTTCCCTCAGAGGTGCGCAAGCCATCTGTATACCAAATGGTTGATTCCTCTTCCATTTCAGGTAGCATGGATTGCCAGTCCTTGCTTTCTCTGATTATAGCTTTGAAGTACTACTTGTACCTTGAAATGAATTGACTTTAGCTACACTTTCATTCATAAAATTAATAATAGTGCATTATATATATTATATATGTTAAGATGACATTTCGAAGCTGAGATTTGTACCTTAAATACAAGATAAGCAAGAAATAATATTTTTTAAGTTACATTGCACTACATGAAAAACGGACCAAGGTATATGACCTTCCTCTATAGCAGGGTGTTCTACTAAGTAGGTGGGTAACAAAGCTAACGCTGTATTCTATTCAGCATATTAGATGAACAAAAAAAAATCAGCAGTAAAACAAGCTACGATTAACCGATTTCTCGCTATTTTAAATGAGATATGTCACAATATGCAGCAGTGCCACACTCATGTAGAGCTATGTTAGCTTAATGTTACTCAGGGCATAGTGCGACATTGACCTAAGAATGAGGTTTGAAAATAAATCGTGTGGACAAATAAACTCCGATAATGGAGTATTACAAGCTAAATTCTAAGTTCCGAAAGTTAATTATTAGACTATGACCATGGATGACTGAATATAGCAAATCTAAGCGACACTATTCGTCAAGATATTTTTTATTTAATCACAAAAGAGCTCTGCAAATATTCAGCAGTACTTGACCGCTTAATTTTTCTGATTTTACTTCGAATTTTCTAGTATTTCTTAATATGCATTAGTTCTTATTATAATTTAAATAATACCCGCAAATATATCCGTCGATGACTCAAACACGCCGCTGGGTTCAAAAACAGGATTGAGCAAAGCTAAGCCATAATGTTTATGCTCGGACTTAGCGAATATTGCTGGATATTAGTATTCTTAAAGAGAATTTTGTTGCAGGCAGTGATAATTCAAAGCTGTGTTTGGGATTGAAAGTTATTCGAACAATCGTTCAATTTAAGTAATATTGAATGGTGCAATGTCTTCTTCAATTTACTGTAGTTGATCAGGGTTAGTGGAAGAACAATCAATGAATTAAGTTTGATGACTTTTCCCAAATCCTCAACCTGGGAGATTGAGTCGAGTCAAATGTAGTGTTTGAAAAACCCAAATTTAATTTATATTTCGATCGGATTTTTATACTCTAGATGAAATCTGAGAATATATTGTGTTTGCCTTATCGTTTGTAACGCTAGGAAATAATGATCGCACAGAGTCGCCAAGGGTACAGAAATATTTGTTGTCGCTCAAAAACCTCGATTCCGAGTGACCGTCTGTCTACAACATGACTCTCGAAAGCCTTAAGCTATCTTGCTGAAATTTTTTATTCATTATTTTTAGCAAAAAAGTAACTTTAAGTTCGTGAACGGGCCAATCCCCTCCCATACAAATTCCATGAAATTTCGAAATTTAAAGAAATTGATTTTTCTCCGAAACCATTCCAGCTATTGGCTTGAAAACTAGGTCATAGTATAATGATGTGAATATCATTGACGTCAAAAAATATTGGTCTGATCCATTTACTCCTTCTACCACCTCCCATACAAATGCACAATTTTCAAAAAATGCATTTATTCGCATTTTCATTGCAACTAGTAAAGCTAAAAGAACCAACTTTTGTCATAATTAATGGCAATATCTTGCTTACAATTGCAACCGATTTTGTGAAAGATATCAACTTCACCTCACACTTTCTACCCCTCCCATACAAATTCACGAAATTTCGGAATTTTAACTAAATTATTTTTCTCCAAAACCGTCAAAGCTATCAACTTTAAAAAGAAAAGTGTACTATTATAAATATCATTGATGTCGAAAAATTTGGTTTTGATTCAAATACTCTTTCAACCCCCTCCCATACAAATGCACAGTTTTTGGAAAATGCATTCAATCGATTTTCATTGAAACTAGGAAAATTACAAACTTCAAACTTTGCCAGGATTTGTCCCGTAATAATTGCAATAAATGCTAAAAAAAATATGAACTTCGCTTCACTCCTTCTACCACCTCCCATACAATTTTTTGTATTGAAATTTCAAAAAAAAATATTTCTCCTTCGAACATATGAGTAACAAGGCAATATGATTAGGATGTTGATAAGCAAATTCAAAATCATCCAAAAGCTCCCACTTTCTCTGCCACCTCCCATACAAATTTGTTCAAAAATTATGAAAGATACAAACTTTAAAATCAGCATGAAACATTTTGTATACTACGTTCAGTGTTATATACATAAATTACAAACCTCCTCCCTCTGCTTTTCCCATCTCCCAAACAAAAGTCACTATTCACTATTCGAAAGAATTTGAGATGACATATTTTCCGGTACAATAAACTCTTTCCTATTTCATCTAGAGTACTATATGAGTAGGCTTTACGCCCAATCATAATTCTATTATGTTTTTATCTATATTTACGCATGTACGATTGAAGATGTTGAGTGTACAAATCTCAGCACTAATAAAATAGCTAAATGTTTATAACATCGTTCAATAAGTTTGTAAGGTGACTAATAAAGCATCAACTCTTAGGCAAAATTCGACTTTCTTCTTCAAAATAGTCTCCTCCAATAGTAAAACATTTACATATTCCAACGCTCCTCTAACATTTCGATGCCTTTTTTGTAGAACGATTTATTTTTGGCCTCAAATAGGCTTCAGTTTCGGCAATCACATCTTCATTGGAGGAAAATCTCTTTCCCTGCAGTATTCCTTTTAGGTCTGCAAACAGGGAGCCATATCCGGAGAGCACGGTGTGTGGGGAAGCAATTCGAACTTCAACTTGTGTAATTTGGCTATCGTTACCTTCGACTTGTGACACGGTAAATTGTCTTGGTGAAAGAGCACTTTTTCTTCTTCATTTTCGGTAGTTTTTTGCCAATATCTTGCTTCAAACGCGTAGACAACGCCATATAATATTCGCTATTGATCTTCTCACCCTTTTGAAGATAGTCAATGAATATTGTATCATGCGCATTCTAAAAAAATCTGCCAACAAGTCGAGCGCAACTTTATTATTCTTAGAAGATTAGGGTGGATAGGGAATACTATGTGAATGGGGGTTCGAGGGCAGGGCTTTTGTCAATTATTCAAAACTTAACTGCGATTATGATCAATAGCTCTAGTAAATAGAATCAATATTTTATTCGTTTGTATAGGCAAGTTTGGGTTTACATAGAAAGGATGGTTACATGTCAATAATTTTTTCTAAAATTCTACGAAATTATCGGTGTATTTTATATTCTTAAAACCGTACATTTGTATGGGAGGGAATAGAAGAGGTGAGTGAATAGCAAAATTTGTAATGTAGTTTTGTTAAGTTCCTTTTGAGAGGTGTACGTACAATATTTTGAGTTCGTAGCTTTTAATATGTTGTTTTTTAGTTGATTTATTGAAATTGGTCGAAATCATACTTATTATTGGGCGCAGGGCAAGGGGTATTCCACAACTTTTGATGCATTTTTATTTGAAATATTTTTAGAAGCGTTTGTATAAAATTTCAAGTTGATAGCTTTTAATGGTTTGATGATAATTGATTTCTTAAAAATGGTCGTAAAAATTGTTGGTCATCACGCACTTTGGAGGGGGTAGAAATTCTTGTATTCGACTAATTAATATTTTAAACTTTTAAGCATTTTTTTTTTTGAACGATTTGTACAAATTTTCGAGTTTGTAGCTTAAAATTTCACTCACTGTGGGTTTCTGTATTTTTTTCAATACACGTGAAATACCTAGTGCAGGTTAGGCACCCGCCCCCCTCTTTAGAGGAGAACAGTACGGGTTCAAATTAATATTTCTTCTTTATGTATATTAAATGGATGTACGAACGTGCAAAATTTTAACTTTGTATCTTTTAGCAGAGCTCTAAAAAAATTTGAAAATTTTCGACATTTTGGCCAACTATCTCGTTCCCCTTACACCCCCATCTTAAAATTTGTACGAAAATTATAAATCATATAGCTCTACAATTTGACAAAATCTCAACTTAATACCTGTTTTGAATTTTGAGATATAACGGTTTGAAATTTTGAAAAAATGTTCCCCATTACTCCACTCTACCATTTTGATAAAAAATTTTATTTTTCATGTATTGCAGTAGTACAGCTTAATATATGTTTAAAGTTTCAAAGTCATAGCTTAAGAGATAGTTGAGATATTAGTCTTTAAGTGTTTTTCTTTGCATCCCTCCTGACTCTTCCCCTTACAATTATTAGCCACCCTTTTAGCAGCATATAGTGGAATTTTATGCGACCTAATTGGTCTTAAAATAAGAATTTTTTGGTTCAAGTAATTCCGAATAAAAAATTCCTCCGACAATTTGTATGTAGCCCCTCTTTTCGTACGCCAATGGATAAAAAAATTAATTAATTTTCAATTTTTAACGCATATGTAAGATCACTGTAATCAGATATACATATAAATGCACTGCTGACCTCAAACGGAAACTGCAGACTTTCGTGAACGACACATCTTGAGGGTATGACCGTATTTAACGAAATCGTTTGAAGAATAACTGACCAGGAAAGTACAATTAAGTAGGCAATGCTTCAAACTTTGGGGAGATCATCGCCAAAGAATGACGTCGTATAGTTAAACCCTAAATTAAAACATGACAGGGCTACGATTGCGCGTAAAGCGCAATCATACGATACTCTAGACGAAATAACAATTTTGGTGATCCCAAGAAATTTGGTATGGGGAGAGGTACAAGGGGTGATAGCATTGAGCAATTTTTTCCCCATCATGCTAGAGTAGCTAGAAAAATGGTTTACACAAAATGCAACCTCCGAAAATTGAATAGGAACTGAGAAAATTAGTGCATTACATACAGTGAAATTGTGCAGTTTGTATGGGAGGTGGTAGAAGGAGTGATGGAGAATCTTAGGGATTTTTTTCAGAAATAACTATAAATATTATAAAATTGACAACTCTTAAATTTCAGATTAGAAACATTTATACTTTTCAAGAAAATAAATTTTTTGTGAGGTTATAAAACTGTGTGATATTGGAAGGGGGTAGAAGCAGTAAAGCTAATCAGTTATTTTTTTCTGATCTTGATGATAATGCTAATTAAGTATTTGGTACAAAATTTGAGTTCGATAAATGTTATCTATTCTGAGAAAATCAGCTTCGAGTGTTTCGTTAAAAAATGGAGTTTGTATGGGAGGTGGTGGAACGAGTGGGGAGATTCAAATAATTTTTATAGCATACATAACATTTATGATAAAAATAATATATTCCAAATTTCAAGTCATTAGCTTTCATAGTTTCCAAGAAAATTTGATTAAAGTAAATAATTGAAAATGAGTCTTTTAATATGGTCACTATCGAAGCAACGAACCTCTCACGACTTCCGTAGCTAGTCCCGGCAACACACTAGCACATCGCTCCAGCCCGATACTGCCAGCGAGATGGACGTTGGAGGATCTCCGGTCTAATTCCCGAACCTGATTTTCCTTTCGGTTATCGCGATATTTTGGTATCGAAATAATCATCCTAGGCTTACGTGCACGCAACATAGTCTCTACTGATGTGTACTCATTATTTCTCGTCGCAGCCGTAGCCAATAACGGACGCTGAGGCTCCTAAATCAGCAGCTGAAAGACAGATTTGGCAGAGCTCTTTTATGTTGTTTAAGCAGATTGGTTGATGACAAGCTAAACATTAATAATTCGACATCCTCCTAAATCCTGTTTCAAGCATGCTCGTTCCACACTTTCACCTTTTGGGAGGTATTGAGGAGTGTTTTTCACGTTCCATGTGGGGTAAAAACCTTTCCAACCGAGTTTGCAACTGAATCGACATTCCACTTGTATTCAGACTTCGCCGGGCTAGTTGTCCAGTCACAAGTCAATGAGACAAAGCTTTGAGAAACACTCTTCTTTTTAGTGGTTCCAACTGATTCCCAATCGACGTCATTCGAGAATTAATACCGGCAACGTTCAGTTAAGCAAAAAATATGACCATAGGCCAGCGTCTCGTGTTCCAGTTCACAATAAAAGTAGTACACATCTGAGCAGCTGTGTCTACTCCTGCTTTGGTGTTGTTGTAGTAAGTAATAATTTCAGGGTTCTTATGCTCTCCTGTATTCTGATCAAAGGCATCATCTTCGTAAAACGAAGAAACAAGGACAACATTTTTCTTCTTTTTTGGGACGTAGGAAACCAAAGTGTTGCCGGTGTTGAATCCAGCACGCTGCTGTATTGCCCCCTTTTTAACGTGTAAGAAGCTTATTCAACGCTGGATGGTAACTACCGTTTTTTTTTATGGTCCCGACATATACCAGCTTCTTTGTTTTCAAATTGTTAATGAGATCTAGCTAGGGTGTAGCCTAGTGGGTAGCGTGTTGGTCTTGTAATGCGAAGGTCGTGAGTTCAAATCCCGGTCGACGCAATATATAATTCCAGCATTTTGCCTGCTTAGATATACATACCTTGGTCACCTCAACCTACGAAAGTGAAAAATTTGTAGAAAGAGGGTTGTGCGAAAGACTAACAACCCTTCCACAATAACTAATGAAAAATGTTAAGGAGCCTGAATGTCAGGAGGACAAGATCCGATTTGGGCTGTAGTGCTATTGTAGAAGAAGTAATGAGATCTATATCCGTAAGCCAGTTATCGGCGGTGATGTTACGCCCTGTCACAAGTGGTAGGACCAATCATTTTACCACATCACTGGGCTTATTGCTAACACAAAATGGTCCTTCCAGCTGTTTCTCTGCATAAATTTCCATAGACGCACATCATACGGGCTCAGTCGACGAAGATTGCAGATCGCTTCTTGATTTTTCAAACTGGAGGACATGGTCGTTGGAGACAACTGGAGGAGATGCATCCGGGAGGTCAAGGCTCGATACAGGCTGTAGCGCCATTGCATCATCATCATCATCATCAGACGGGCATCAGCTAGTGCAAATGTCTTGATTTCATATTTGTATGGTTTCGAGGGTATATACTGCCGGAATGCACATCTTTCACGGAATCCTGGCAGCATATCGTCTATAGTCACATTTTCACCAAGCATGTAATTCTTTTGACGGTTTTGAACAAACCGATCAAAAATTTCATGGATTGAGGCAAGTGGATGATATTCTTTCCGTTGAGCTCGGCCAGATATCCGTTTCTGTTTTCTTGGCATTCCTTTCTCTGATAAATTTGTCTTTTACGGAGTTAATGTATCACAATCAAATCCAAAATTTCTGAATCGAAAAACGATTCCCAACATCGCAATATTGTGGTAGCATTTTTAGCATCACCTTTTACACATGGAAGGTGTGTAATGACGTTATGACTGTTTGCCCCTACGAAAAGACGAAGGTGGCTTCTTAACCCACTTAGTCGTTTTAGCTTTTCCAAAATAAAACTCCTCACTTGTATCCCCATCTTCTTCACCTTCCTCAAATGTCCCTAATCTTCTTATTCAGTTGCTGAGTCCTCTTCGCGTTCTTCTACCTCATCCTCAGAAGCAATGTCGCTCTCATCGCTTAAGTATTCAAGCAAAGTTTGATCTTCAGAAGCATTATCCTCGAGGAGGCTTCTTATTTCCGCAACATCCTTAGGTTTCGAGAGATCATACACTTTTCTGCCCATTTCAGCAGGAAATCTGGACATAATATGTCTGAAAAGACAGGAAAGCTGAAATTAGAACAGAATCGGGTGAACTTTGCCTGAAAGGCAGGTCAATACAGCATTTATTTCTCAAGATAATGACGAACTTCACACAGAACAGACTTAGTCTGAGTAAAATGAGCATTTAAAATAAAAGTACCTTGAAAAAACCCACCTTCAAAATTATGACGCAATCGGGCACAGGCGGCCTGTGAAGCCAGGGACGTTCCAGGTGAATTGTACAGCAGACTGAGATCGGGCACTGTGTGAGGTTCCCGAAATTAGGCGAGTAAATGGATAGGAGGCCTCCTTTGAGAAATGCAGGAGAGAACAATGTGCGCAGCCGACGGAGGGTTAGTGTGATAACCCAAAATAAGGCCGATCCACTACTATTTCCACTTTTGGATCTCAATGCCTATCTAGTTGTACTCATCCAGAATATTAGGTTTTAATCGATTCGAATATGCGGTTTTCAAAATCCACCAATTTCGGGACTGCTAGACTACTAGCTACTACTGGGAAATGAGAGACTTTTTCTCTTCTGTTTCAAATTCCTAGATAATAGCTTGTCATCAACCCATTTAAAGACAGCCCAAATACATTAATCACCCATCGATCATCCACATCACACATAATTTTAATTATTTTCATCAATTTTAAAATGAAAGAAGAAAAATACCATTCTAATTATGATTTATATCACAGGCTTTCTTCGAAATCTCATTTATGGGCACAAAGCTTGCAATGGCCGACACCAATTCCCATTCAGTGCGATTGCATTGTAATAACGTTCGCATTCTCAAAATCAAAATGTGAAACTCATAATGGCACTTATTGCCCCGGAGGAACATCTTTTAATTTAGATGAAGTCTCGGATACCCATAAAAGCTTTCCAGAAGCAACTTTTGTTCACCTGTACCTGTAGCGGCTGCGAAGCGTATACGCTACTACCATAATTTCGCACATGTCCGTTCGATTCGTTTGGGCCGGGGCTGAAATTTTAGTGTAGTAATTCGCTACGACAAGTGAATGATCAATAAAAGAGTCTGCAGTGGTCAAGATTGGCGCACATACGTATATACGTAACGACGGCCAATAAGCGAATTCCAATTGACTTCCAAGTCCGAAGGCTTTTATTTGTTCGTGTGAATGAAAAATGCCATTAGGTCGCGTAAATTATTGGAATTCTCCCAAGGGGGCATTGCGAATCAAAGGTTAACTAGCCATCCGTTTGTGGCATTCAATGACCGTGAAAAATTATTACCTGGGCTTGGACTGGATAAGGCAATTTCGCTAACCCGCGAAAGAGAGTCGCTTGACGTACAAATAAGGCATTGTTAGTCCGATATGTGCAGAATGCTTGTGATGAGCAGATGCAACGGACCGACCGAACTTAATGGCGAGGAGCGTCTTCAAAAGCCGCGCGAATCGGAATGATGAAGCTGAAAAACACTTTCGATTGCTATAAGAACGCATCTACCTCTGTACTTTTAAATGATGTGGAATTTTATTTCATTGAATTCCTACGATATTTAGAGGAACGGCAATCTTCGTTTGATAGTTTTGGAAAAGAACAACCGAATGTAGGATCCAGTTAAGTCAATCAGATGTTATTATAGGGATGAAATAAGCGTTACGTGCGAGCCTTGTATAAATTAAATAATTTCTCAAACTGATTTACAATAATTTTGCAACGACAACAAATTTAGCATTAACGCTATCTTATTTTATTAGGGGTTGGAATTAATTCGTAGTGTTTTTTTTGCAAAGTTTGAGTATTGTCCATCGTTTTCTACTACCTTTTTCCATCTTTCTGGCAAAGCACGAATACCACTTCGAAAGAATTCTTCGTCTTTAGATTCGATGAATGAATCGATCCAATTCTTGGTAATTTCGTAGTTGTCGAAGTGCTGCTCTGACAAGCCATTCGCCATGGACAGGAACAAGTGGAAATCTGATGGAGCGATGTCTGGTGAATATGGCGGGTGGGATAAAACTTCCCATTTCAGCGTTTCTAAATAAGTTTTCACCACTTTTGCAACATGGGGTCTGGCATTGTTGTGGAGCAAAATCACCTTGTCATGTCGATCCTTAAATTGGGGGCGCTTTTCTTTTACTGCTTTGTTCAAACGCATCAGTTGACTTCTGTAGAGGTCCTCAGCAAGTGTTTGACACGGGTCTTCATCGAGCATTGTCACCAATTCTTCAACTTCAAACTTTTTCGACTGCCCGGGACGCACCTTGTCTTCCAAGCTAAAATTTCCATTTTTGAACCGAGCGAACCACTTTCTGCACGTTTGCTCAATTAGAGAATATTCACCATAAACGTCTACTAAAATGCGATGACTTTCCGCGGCACTTTTCTTCCCGTGGAAGTAATGAAGCAACACTCCCCGCAAAAACAGATATTCGGGCATGAACGTTGACATGGTTGATGACGCACAACAAAATCTTATAAACTCGATAAAGAAATGTCGTTCAGTGGACTAGATGCGCCATGACAGTAGCTTCATGGAGAATATTTCTACGGATACTTGAGTAACGCCACCTTTTGTAAAACGCTACGAATCAATTCCAACACCTAATAATATTTGTATAATGCTAAGAAATATGCCTCAAAAGAACCGTGGAAAATACAAAATGGTTTGTTGTCACTTAAAAACCTTCGATCGAAGGGAACGTCTGCCTGACTAAGTGTCAATCTTCGAATGTTTCCTGCTCCAAATGCGGAAAAAAAAACCTTGAGATCGTGAATAGTTCAAATTCTATTACTCCTTCCGTCACCTCCCACACATATTTTTCGAAACGAAACCCTCAAAGCTGCACATAGGGTCTTTGGCAACTTTTGAAAATTTTAATTGCGTATTTGCGTATGTTCAAAATGATTAGGGAAACACAACTTGGACCCCATCTAAAAAAACCTTTGAATGGAAGGTTATGTGCCTATGTGCATTAGTTAGTACGACTGTACAATTCGTATAATTGCACAATTTTAATCAACCAGCACGTGCCAATCCTCAGATTGCACATGCCATCATATTATCGAAGACAAATGTCAGCAACCTACGTACAAGGTAATAAATGCAAAGGTGCATTTACTAACGTGCGTGGGTCAATGACTAAAATCATTCGATAATATTTATTCTTTACGCTGATGAGACACATTTCCAAAGTTCAAGCATACTTGGACTTTGGCGTATGCTCATCAGCAACAAATATGCAATCTATGCAATAATCATTAAGAAATTTTGTATATAATTAGGATTAAGACTTGTAATATTGTAGTCTAATAAAGGTTCCGTAGCAAGAACTACCGTTGTTATATTAATTAACAACGGCGCTATTAAAATTTCGTCTGAAAACCAAGGATCTCACGTATTTGAGACTAAAACACAAGTTTTGTGAATTTGTATTATTATCTACCTCATCGCAATGCACATTATCGATTTTATAAATATGTTTACATATTTTATATTTTTCATAATAAAAACCAATTATCCGTTCGATAATTTCCCACGTGTTCACTGATTTCACAAATTTTATTCTCGAAAAATCTGCTTTTATCTGCTCGAGAATTTCCGGCGTGGTTTCATACTCGCGAATACACTTAATCGTTGTTCCAGAAACTTGCCACTTTTCGCCATTGTAACTAACGATTTTTACTCCTGACACCAGGTGAAGTGCGCAAGGGGTGGTTGGATTTCAAGTAAAAAACATAACAGGACTACGATTGGGCGTAAGGCCCAATCATGCGATACTCTAGATGAAGAGAAATTTTTCATCATAAGAAATTTTTTCACATCATGCTAAAAATGCTATCAGAATGTTTAATTGAAAATTTAAGCTTCAAAAATTTAATAGGTACTGAGAAAATTAGTGTATTGGATTTAGTGGAATTGTGCAGTTTGTATGGGAGGTGGTAGAAGAAGTGGCGAGTTCTTAGTGAGTTTTTCAAAAATAGCCAAGTTGGCAATCATCTTTCAACCCGACGTTAACCAAAGAATTTCCGACTTCAGACGGAACTACCCCGATGTTAATTTAGAACTTAAACGCGACAAGAGAACGGCCATTGAAGATCTGGCCAAGAAGGCATAATCCGCGGCTTACCTTGGGGATATAGGTTAAATATTTAAAATTATGAAACAGTTGACGAATAGGTATTTCACCGCCAACCAACTGGTGAGGAATATCAACGGAAATCTCCTTAATATGAGTGAACACCAGTTGCGGCGATGGAAGTTATGCTTTTCTGATATTTTAAACATCTTGACAGAGGAATATATTCCAGAGACAGAACGACTATCAAACATTTAACCGGAAAAATCCACTATTAGGGATGATCATCCAGATAAGGAAGAGATAGTTTCCGCCATCACGGGAAGGTGAGAAGGAAACTCCCAGGTATAACCGGACTACCAACCGAACTCCTCAAAGCGGACCCGGAAAAAACAGCCGATATACTCCTCCTACTCTTTACTGAGGTGTGAAATGAAGGAAGATATTCGGTTGAAAGAAAGGAGGGCGTCATTTTGAAAATTCCGAAAAAGGGCGACCTTCGGGAAAATCATGGCTCAGGTAGTTCTCAATATTATTAGTAATGTTGTGGTGAGCACTTTCGAAGTTTATCAGGCTGAATTCCGTAAAGGGTCATCTTGTACCGACCACACAAATACCTACGGATAATATTGGAACAGTCAGCCGAAATGGGTCCGCCACTACATCTCATGTTTGCGGTCTTCGAGAATGCTTTCGACAGCGTTAAGCGAGATTACATATGGAATGCTTTGCGTAGGAGAGGTATTCCAGATAAGATCATAGCTATGATTAAGAAATCCTGCGAAGATGCAAGGTGTCGCGTCTTGCATAGAGGAGAGCTGTCCGAGAGCTTCCCTGTGCGAACGGGTGTTAGACAAGGCTGCATATTATCACCAGCCCTGTTTCTGATAAATAAATGACATCTTGAATGCGGCACTGGAAGGCGGGGAAGGTAAAGGTCTTCAATGGAGACTATTTAACATCTTAAGTCACCTTGATTCTGCTGATGACGTGTGTTTGCTTGCACATAACCGTTCGGACTTCGAGTCAAATATTCGCTCGTTGGATTTGCAATGCTAAAAGACGGGACTGAAAATATAAGTGCATAAAACCAAGTACATGCACATGGGTTCGAACACAAGCACACCGATTGTTCTTAAGGGAAAAAAGTGAAAGATTTTTGTTATCTCGGAAGCATTGTCAGCATGGACGGTGGAGCCAAAAAGGATTTTGAGGCTCGTCTATATAAAGCTCGCCAGGCCTTCTGTATCCTTTCCCCTTTCTGGAGGTTAAGAGAGATCTCCCTTCGCATGAAGCTGCGAGTATGTATGCGTCAAATCCGTGTTGTTATATGGTTGTACTACGTCGAAAGTGACCGTTCGACTTACCAACAAACTACAGGCTTTCGTGAACCAATGCCTCCGACGCATTTTAGGAATATTCTGGCCAGAAGTGATCTACAACGACGAACTTTGGAGTACAACTGGCCAGACTAAATAGGCATTCATATTTAAAGGCGGAAGTGGCAGTGGTTTAGTCACAATTTGAGGAAACCAGAGCGAAACATTGCCAAACAGGCTCTGGATAATAATCCGCAAGGATGATGTCGGGTTGGTCGACCATGATGCACATGAAAGCGAGCAGTTGAGCAGGAGGCCAGAGGAATAAACAAGTCCTGGCAACAGCTTAAGGCCGATGAACAGGATCGGGCCATGCGGAAAAAGGGCTCTTTCTGTTCTGAGCCCCTATAATGGGATCTGAACAGGAATTTAATTTGATTGATTTGACATGTTTTCAATTGTAGTACCATTCATACTTTCAGGAAAACCGACGTTTTGAAAAGTTGTGAAATTATGCCATATTGTGTGGAAGAGAATTGTTTCTGTGCCCCTATAGGGAGTCTTCACATGAATTTGATTGATTGATTGCTGAGAGGGGATAGAAGGAGTGAAGCTAATCATCAATTTTTTTTGGTCTTAATAAGAATTCTAAATAAATATTTAGTGCACAATTTCAGCTCCTACTGAGTGAATTGGTTTATAGATTTCATGAAAAAGTGCAGATTAGGGACGTGAAAGGAGTGGGGGACTCGAAAAATGATTATAGCGTAGATTGAAATTGGTATAAAAAACATAACAGAATTATGATTGGGCTTAAAGCCCAATCATATGATACTCTAGATGAGATGGAAATGACTTTAATATACCGGAAAATATATCATCTCAAATTCTTTCGAGTAGTGAATAGAGACTTTTGCTTGGTAGGTGGTAAAAGTAGAGCGGGAGGTTTGTATTTTTCGTATATGACACTGAACATGGCTTGCAAAATGTTTTTGCTGAATTTAAAGTTTTTAGTTCTCATTATTTTAAAGAAATTGATCATAGTTTTCCTGAAATTGGGGCATATGTATAGGAGGCGGCATAGGAAGTGGAGCGTTTAAGATGATTTTGAAACTGCTTATCATCATCCTTATCACCATGCTTTGATTCAATTTCAAAGTCGATAGCTCTCATATACTTGAAGGAGAAATGCTTTTCTTGAATTTATAATACAGATATTTGTATGGGAGGTGGTAGTAGGAGTGAAGCGGAGCTGATAATTTTTTTTAACACTTATTTCAATTATTAAGAAACGAATTCTGGCAAAATTTGAAGTTTGTACTTTTTCTAGTTTGAATGGAAATCGATAAAATGCATTTAACAAAAATTATGCATTTGTATGGGAGGGGGTAGAAGGAGTTTACGGATCGAAACAAATTTTTTTCGCATTATTAATATTTCTATTTGTATACTTTATGCAAAATATCAAGTTGATAGCTTTAACAGTTTCGAAGAAATGTAATTGATTTTAAATTCCAAAATTCCGTGAAATTTGTATGGGAGGGGATAGAAGCAGTGAGGTGACGTTGATAATTATTTTTAAAATAAATTGCAATTATAGTAAAATTAATTCTGTCTTTTCAGCTTTACTAGTTTCAATGAAAATCGAAAATATGTATTTTTCAAAATTATGCATTTGTATGGGAGGGGGTAGAAGGAGTGACGGGCTCGGATCAATATTCCGTGATATTAATGACATCTATATCATAATACTTTGACCTAAATTTCAAGTCGATAGCTTAAATAGTTTCAAAAAAAAATCAATTTCTTTATATTTCGAAATTTCATGAAATTTGTATGGGAGGGGGTAGAAGGAGTGGGGGGATGTAGCCCATTCACGAACTTAAAGTTACTTTTTTGCTAAAAATGACACACAAAGTACTATAGCTCAAAGCTTTCGAGAGTTATGCTGTAGACAGACGGACAGACAGACAGACGGACAGACGGTCACTCGGAATCGAGGTTTTTGAGCGACAACAAATATTTCTGTACCCTTGGCGGCTCTGTGCGAGCGTTACAAATGGTAAGGCAAACACAATATACTCTCAGATTTCATCTAGAGTATAATAATATGTTCCAAGTTTCAGATCAATAGCTTTTATACTTCTTGAGGAAATCGGTTTATTGTCAAATTACGAAATTGTGTCATTTTGTATGGGAGGGAATAAAAGGAGTGGAGCGTTTCGGCCCGTTCACGAACTTGTCCTTACTTTTATGTCGACTACGTCGTGTACAAAATTTAAACTTCCTAG
The DNA here is from genome assembly GCA_963669355.1 of Chorisops tibialis. Taxonomy (NCBI): domain Eukaryota; kingdom Metazoa; phylum Arthropoda; class Insecta; order Diptera; family Stratiomyidae; genus Chorisops; species Chorisops tibialis. The sequence goes on along the minus strand of OY770263.1, from coordinate 191,014,945 downwards.
AGAGGTTACGGATGAACGGATATCCGGTTTTGAGGTTTTTGAGAATAATATGAACTTCTGTATAATTCATTTTCATTTGAACGGAGTAATGATATTGCTCGTGAGCATCTTATTTATGTGGTTTTCACGAAATATGTTTTGTGAGATTTAAATAAGGCTCACTCATGAAAATGAGTAAAGAAATAGAATTCTCGAAACAAATTGCTCGTGAGTTTAAAACATACCAGGATCATTGTTATGAATAAGTTGCTATCAAAATGTTTTATTCAAAATTTAAGCTTCAAAATTTGATAAGTTTTAAGAAAATTAGTGTACTAAATTTGTGCAGTCTGTATGGGAGGTGGTAGAAGGAGTGGGGGGTTCTTAATCTTTTTTTCATAATAACTATAAAGATTATGCACGTGACATCTCTAAAATTTTAGACCAATAACGTTCATATTTTTCAAGAATATTGATTTTATGCAAAGTTCTGAAAATGTGTCACTTTTAATGAGAGGGGGTAGAAGGAGTGAAGCTAATCAGTTAATTTTTTCGATCTTACTAATAATTCGAAATAAATAATTATTGCTCATGTTCAACCCGATAAATTTTATACATACTGAGTAAATTGGTTTATAGCATTTGAACAAAAAGTGCAGTTTGTATGGGAGGTGGTAGAAGTAGTGAGGCGATTCAAATAAGTTTTATACTGTGGATTGATACCATCGTAAAAATGATATATTCTAAATTTCAGATCTATAGTTTTTATGCTTTTTGGAAAAAACCGTTTATTGTGAAATTCCAAAATTGAAGCATTTTTATGGGAGGGGGTAGAAGGTGGGACGATTTGTTTCGGTCACAAGCTTGGTCTTATTTTTTCGTCAAAAACGATGTGTACAAAATTTGAATTTTCTAGCTCAACACGTAGGCGAGAGGACACGGACGGATGGACAGACGGACGAACGGATATCTTGTTTTGAAATGTTTGAATGATAATATGAACTTCTCTATCATTCATATTTTTCTCCGAGCCTTATTTCTTAGCGTTACAAACTTTATGGTAAACTTATAATACTCTCAGATTTCATCCCAGGAATGTGCTACACGGCAATAATGTCTTGAGAAAGAAGAATTCAATATGAGGAAGACAGTCACCGAGAGCACATCAAAATTTCTTGGAACAAAAGGATTACTTCTATTAAAATTATATGCTCTTGTTTATCGAATCCTAATAATATTGTTGCATGTTAGCCCTAGTCGTTCGTCAAATATCCGCGGTCTTCCGCTATACTCGAAAGTAATGCGAAGTATCAGCTCTACTCGTTTGTTATTAAATTAATGCGCGCGTACGACCACTATAAGGAACGCTATGCGACTTGATTGAAATGTCAAGGTATTCAACCAAAAACAAATATATGGGCGATCATCGAATTACCAAAAAAGAGCAACAACTAAACTCGACTGACAGAGAACTCGGACGACTGCTTCATGAACACATGCATTCTAGCACATACGATCATCGAAGCTTTCCAAAAAAAATATCACGGGCAATGTAGAGACAGCCATCGGGCGACGATGAAATACTTTATAGAAAGCAACAACGACGACACGTATGGGCTCGCACGAATGGGAAAAGATTTGGGCGATAATAAAATGCTTTATAGAAGCAATTAACAGCGCTCGGTCGAGAAGGAAAAGATTTTCACGACAAGGGGAATGATTCGATCGATAAGAGCAATATAAATAGGCGAGCGTTTTTGGTGAGCAGTCAGTCCGGTTAGACGAGTTGAAATCTGAGCATCGCGTGGTAAGTCCCAATAGAGTGAAAAGGGATAAGTCAATCTGAGTTGAATCGAGATCGGACCGTCATGTAGTTCCGTTGTGAGTTGACAGCGAGTGTGTCGTGCAGTCGGCGGCCGGAATGAGCGAGGGGGAGTTCAGCAACAAACGACAGTAAGCGGGTAAGTCCGGTGATCGACTGACAGGAGTAAGTTCTATGATCGGCAGGTGGAGATCATTAAGCGGGTAAGTCCTGTGATCGACAGACAGGCGTATGCTCTGTGACAGGCGGAGTTTAAAAAGCGACAATAAGTGGTTAAGTCATCGGATTGACAGACGGGAGTAAGTCCTGTGATCAAAGCAGAATTCAGCAAGCGAATACGTCGTGTGACCGACGGTGGAAACTAGAAGCCAGATTAGAATGCGAAAGCGACAGTATCATTTGCATTGGTTTAACGTGAAGCACTCGACCAAATAGGGTTTCCACCACTATAATTTGACCTCACGGTTGTCTTTAGCAACACGGATTGCTTTTGTTACGACAACGTCAAAGGTAGTATACCACATACAAGTTCGACATTCATACTGCTGGATGCGAAACCTATCTAAATTTCTGCAGGTCTGTTGGTCATGGCACCAGGTTTTAAAAAAACGCCACTCCACGCCGAGCTCCGAAGAACTCTGCACGCGATAGGGGCCACCACAGCCACCACTTGTTCCGTTGAGCAGACCTCAACCATCGCAAAGAATGGCAGCAACCTTCCATGGGCTTCCCGGCTTCCGAGTTACCAGAAAACCTGGGCGGTGGGGGCTTCGTAAACGAAGTCATTCCAGTTGAGTTTTTTGCAACTCGCGACTGCTCACACACCTGAGGTACGTGGGGACGGTACTACCCAAAAGAAGTTACTGGAATCGCCGTAACTTTCTGGACCAGAACTGACTTCCCTGCGATAGTTCGAGTCCGTGGAGTCGCTAAAGTCTCCAAAGGCACGCGCATAATTCGGCAAAGGTGACAGTCGACTTCGAGCAGTCGACGGAGTGAGTTGCAAATTAGAACGCGAAAGTGACAGTCGAGATTGAGTAGTCGACGGAATGAGTTACCGGTTAGAACGCGATAGTGACAGTCGAGATCAAGTAGTCGACGGAGTGAGTTTGCAGATTAGATCGCGAAAGTGACAGAGCAGATCGGGGAGTCGACGGAGTGAGTTGCAAATTAGAACGCGAAAGAGACAGTCGAGATCAAGTATTCGATGGAGTAAGTTGCCGGTTAGAATGCGATAGTTACAGTCGAGATCGAATAGTCGACGGAGTGAGTTGCAGAACAGAACGCGAAAGTGGCAGCTTGGTGTGGAGCCGGCGAAGAGTCCGTCGAAGTTTAGAAAGCGAAAGAGCGAAGATTGATAAGCGATAATTTTTGAGCGAAAAATCTCAACTGCAATTTAGTTAAATTAAAAAGTTTTGCAGGTAGTTTTATTTCTTTACTTGAAATCCAGCAACCTCTTGCGAACTTCAATATGTAGTTCTATTTGATGTCACTTTTCTTTCGAAAGGTACGTTATTTTTGACGTTATTTCTTGGTTATTGCACACAGAGTCAAGTAACCCTCAATCTTTTTTTTTAAATGAGGACGTAGCAATTCAAATCGAATGTTCTATCCAATACAATTCATCTCTCTCCATTTTTTTAACGTCGTGTGAACAAGAGACAAGAATTTGATCGAAGAGATTAGACAAGGTCTAGCACCGGTCCGAAACAATACCCCATCCAGGAATCCCTTTAGCTATATAGCGAAACGTCAATACTGATTTCATGGAAGCTTCGGCATCACACCAAGCAGTCGAGCTTTGTTATTTATCTCCGAGTGAGTGACAGTTCATTACTCCATGTCCCCGATATGGAAGGCTGTGGCTAGTTTTATCGAATATCAAATAAAATCATGTCTTTTCGATCGATAGCCGCGAAAAGAAAACGAACACGTCAAGAGTTGTAAAAAAACGCGCGCAAACACAAAAGGCCAAACTAATTTCAATCGATGAGGGATTGTGGACAAAAAAAAATACCTGACTTATTGGAGGCATCCTAAAAGTCATGTGTAATCAATTATAATGTATCAGATAAAAAAGATATTATGTCGACTATCTTCTAAAAATTTTTAAAGCGTCATCTGTCATCGTTCGAAAAGTGTGAGAATGATTGCTTGTACGAACGCTCGTAGTCTGAGCGTCTCAGATGAACGAAGGGAGGCGGTAAGCCGCAAGCGCAATGTATTTACGATCTTACAGCAGCTCGCGGCTTAGAATGTAGCCTCCAGGTATTTCTTCCACTTATGTGACGCTGATTTATATTTTTTTTTTTTTTTACATTCACGTGGTACTGTCGCTTATATATATTTATGTAAAAGTGTGTAGTCAGTGTTTGTTTTCTCCTCGTTGCTCCGTCAAGCCAAGACAAGCCGTCTTCGCGAATTCAGACTCCAGATTGCCATCTGAATACAAGATTTTTGATGTGCTTCGCGCATAAGAGAAACATATAAGTGATAATATAACAAATGCATTGTCTTGTTAATTCAACCCGATTTGCATATTGGCAATTCTAGAAACCAGATAAAGTTGATTTGTTGGATGTCATTGTGCTTTGTTGCCTGTCCATTGCATTGCATTATTTATTTTTAATGGTGCGCCATGTAACGGGCACTTCAAATAAGACATGGTCCACATGTAAAAGAGCCCCAGCAGAATGTTCCATTTCGATATCGCATCGTCGCCTACATTGTCGCGCAATTTCACTCCAATCCATGTTCGAATTTAAGCTAAGGTAACTTGTCGAATAAAATAAACACGTTAGGTTGAATTAGAGGGAAATATTGTAAATAAATTGATTAAGACGACAAAGTAATATACAAATGGCGAATGGCAAGCAAATAGATCAGTGATTCTCAACCGAAGGTCCGCGCGAGCCTTGGGGGTGGCCCGGGTGGCGATGTGTGTGCTTTTTTGTTTAGTAATCAATTAATTAAAGTTTCGATTTACAACAATTGATGTATACAAGGAGATGTAACTGCAGTGCTTGCTGGTATCCTCAGCAATGGAACCTTACAACCTGCAAAACTAGAACGTCATCTAAGGGCAGTACATCTTGACCTGCAATCTTCGCTGGAAACTTAGAAAACTTAAGGAAAATGAAATTAGGGAAAAGTAGTAGAGCATATGAATCGTCTAGCTAGAGTGTAGCCTAATGGGTAGCGTGTTGGTCTACAATGCGAAGATTGGGAGTTCAACTCAATTTCAACACATTACTTGCGTAGTAGTTTTGGGATGATTACCAATTCATGCAACTATTTTTGGAGAATAGCAACTCCACGGGTCTGCGCTAACCATCTCTATGAGGGATGGGGGCAGTAGAATTCAACCACAGCCAGTACTGCTTGCCCTAAACATGACAAAATGGACACTCACTGGATCACTCGTGATCTTAAAACCTATCTGATAAGAGAAACGGATACAGTGCCTCGGATACGGACTGATTCTATGGTAACGACTTTTGGCATTTGAAAACGGACTATGATTGGCTTCTGGAACGCTCGAACATTGAATGACGAGGGAAGGGCTGAGGTCACTCGGCCCGTGCACCGCCAATCAGTGATCGACCGTGAAATCTACATCTATCTACAATGGCGCTACAGCCCAAATCGGACCTTGGCCTTCTGATATTCAGGTTCCTTAACATTTTTCATTACTTATTGTGGAAGGGTTGTTAGCCCTTCGCAAAACCCTCTTTCTACGAATTTTTCATTTTCTTAGATTGAGGTGACCAAGGTATATCCAAGCAGGCAATGTGCCGGAATTATATATTGCGCCGACCGGGATTTGAACTCACGACCGTGAAATGGAGCACAATAACATCCACATCTTGGGCTTGAGGGAGGTCAGGTGGACAAGATCAGGAGAATAACTAACCCCGAGCGGAAACATTATTCTCTACGTTGGTCCTGAGAGTGAATCCAGAAATGGCGCAGCGGTCGTCCTTACACCGAGAGCGAAAAACAGTCTCATCACCTGGAAGGCAATCTCGAATAGGATTATTGTCGTCAGGCTCAGGACCGGTGTAAAAAACGTCACAATTCCGCAGTGCTACGCCCCAACTAATACTACAAAACCTGGTGACAAAGAGGAGTTTTATAGCCACCTGAGTGCCACCTTCACGCATGCTCCAAGAGGTGTTATCATTATCATCTCAGGAGATATGAGCGCCCAGGTTGACTCTGACAACATTGGACTAGAACACGACATGGGGAAGCATGGTGACCCTTGAGTCGACGCGTCACGACCTTAGATTAAAAGACCCGAAAACGTGGAGTTCTATAGAACTTGGCAAATGATCATCGGAAAGACTCTTTTTCCACACAATGCTCACCATAAAACATCTTGGGTTTCCCCTGAAAGTGAACCAGATCGACCATTTTTCTATAAATCGCTGATGGAGAAGATATCTCCTCGATGTGCAACCGAAGCGTGGAGCTGACGTAGGGAGCAATCACTACTTAATGGTTATCTGCTTGAGATTGCAGCAGTTATCCGACGGCTAAAAATTCTTAATATGTATAGATTTAGAGACACCAAAAAAAGCGCGAGTGCACTACCATTCTGCGCGAAAATTCATCCACATTGGGCGGATATGAAATGCGCACACTGGACGCCAATTGGGAGGCAACCATAAACACGTTTCTAACTAGTGCTGAAGAATCTGTGGGATATGTACGAAGCGGTGAGAAACTTTAGATGTCGCAAGGTACATGCGTCAAGGTTGGCGATTGGAAAAAAACCAAATTGGCAATCATCGCTCACCCGATGTCAACCAAGAACTCCTGCCTTGAGACGGAACTATAACGATGCTCATGTACAGCTTAACAAGGCTATTAAACGCGACAAGAGAAAGGCCGTTGATGATCTGGCCAACAAGGCAGAATCTGCGGCTTACCCTAAGGATATGGGTTCATTATTTAAAATTATGAAACAGTTGCCGAATTTCACCGCCAACCACCTGGTGGGAGATGTCAACGGAACTCTCCTTAATATGAGTTAACACCAGTTGCGGCGATGGAAAAAATACTTCTCTGATATTTTAAACATCTTATCAGAGGAATATATGCCAGAAACAGAACAATGACCAAACATCCAACCGCAACAATCCTATATTACGGACGATCCACCAGATAAGGAAGATATAGTTTCCCCCATTCGGTTAATGGCGAAAAGGAAAGCCCCAGGTATTGACGGACTACCAACCGAACTCCTCAAAGCGAATCCGGAAATAACAGCCGATACACTCCCCCCACTCTTTACTGAGGATTGGAATGAAGTAAGAAATCCGACTGCATGGAAGGAAGGAGCCATGGTGAAAATTTCGAAGTAGGGATTGTGTCTACTGACTGCCGTATCGAAAATCATGCCTAAGGTAATTCTCAATAGGATTAGTGATGTCGTGGAGAGCACTGTCGAAGTTTATCAGGCTGGATTCCGTAAAGACTCGTCTTGTACCGACAACACAAATACCCTACGGATAATAATGGAGCACTCCGCCGAATTGCGTTTGCTACTACAGGCTATCGACAGCTTTAAGATTTCATATGGAATGCTTTGCGTAGGAGAAGTATTTCAGATATGATCATAGCCATGATCAAAGAATCGTACGAAGATACAATATGTCGCGTCTTCCATAGTGGAGAGCTCTCCGCGAGCATTCCCGTGCGAACGGGTGTCAGATAAGGCTGCATATTATCACCTATAACATTTTCTGTAAGTGAGAGACTAGCTAGGCGGACACAACATATATAAAGTTAGCAGTCCACTTACAGCAGCCTGCAAAAAAAATTACTGGAGACTTTGTTACTTATTTGTTGCTATTTTGTTACGTCAAAGTAAAATTTGTATCTTCAAGCATTTCCGTGAAATTGGTGAACTGCTATCTTAAATCTAAAGTTAGCAGCCACCGTGATTTCTCATTGCCTAATTACACTAGAGGGATGATATATGTATGTACCAGACTTTGTTACTTTCAAAGTACTTTTAGAAAACAAAAATAATTTTGCTTCGATTAATTTGACAACAGGAATTAGTACTAGCGAGGAATTCGAAATTAAGGCAAACAAACACGTGAATCAAACGATGTTCGTGATACGAATGCAGGTGTAATATTCGAGTGCAAATGTACACAAGAGAACAAAAAGTACCATTTCCGGAAATGTCTTCCACACACCACCATTATTTAAAATAGATATAGAGACAAGTGGAATACAAAAACATAACAGAATTATGATTGGGCGTAAAGCCCAATCATATGATGAAATAGAAAAGAGTTTACTGTACCGAAAAACATGTCATCTCAGATTCTTTCGAATAGTGAATAGTGACTTTTGTATGGGAGGTGGTAAAAGCAGAGGAGGAGGATTGCAATTTTTGTATATAACACCGAAAGTAGTATGCTGAATTTAAAGTTTATAGCTTTCATAATTTTCGAGGAAATCAATTTTTGTCTGAATTTATGGCATTTGTATGGGAGGTGGCAGAGAAAGTGGAAGGTTTAGGATGATTTTAAATCTGCTTATCAACATCCTAACCATCCTGCTTTGTTACAATTTTAAAGTCGATAGCTATCATATCCCACTTGGAAAAAGAAGCATTCTGCATGCATGAAAGTAACATTCTTCAGAAGTAAAGAATGCACGCCTGTCCGTATCCCCTTTCGTTTCCTTTTTACATTAGCATGTCCGCTTTAAGAAGACCTGCCATTTAACTTCGCATGAAGTGATTCAGAATGGATGCCAAGTTAGGAATAAAGAAGTCTTCTCTTTAGCTTCGCACGAAGTGATTCAGAATGGATGCCAAGTTAGGAATAAAGAAGTCTTCTCTTTAGCTTCGCACGAAGTAATTCAGAATGGATGCCAAGTTAGGAATAAAGAAGTCTTCTCTTTAGCTTCGCACGAAGTAATTCAGAATGGATGCCAACTTTTATCTGCGGTTGGCAAGTTCGGAATCTTTCTTTTTAAGAAAAGCTAAGAGTATGTTTTTATACTCTAGATGGAATCTGAGAGTATTATAAGTTTGCTCTAAGGTTTGTAACGCCAAGAAATAAGGCTCGGAGAAAAAAATGAATGATACAGAAGTTAATATTATCACTCAAAAATCTCAAAACCGGATGTCCGTCCGTCCGTCCGTGCGCTCTCTAGCTTGAGAACGCGTTGAGCTAGAAAGCTCAAATTTAGTACACGTCGTTTTTGACAAAAAAGTAAGGTCAAGTTCGTGAACGGGCCAAATCGCTCCACCCCTTCTACCCCCTCCCATACAAAATGACACAATTACGCAATTTGACAATAAACGGATTTGCTCAAAAAGTATACAAGCTATTGACCTGAAATTCGGAATATATTACTTTTATGATAATATCAATCTACCATATAAAAATTATGCATGTCCTCCTCCTCCTTCTACCACCTCCCATACAAACTGTACTTATCATGAATTACTCTAAGCCAATTTCCTCAGTGCTTATAAAATTCAGCGGGCTGAAATTTAGCACCAAATATTTATTTAAAATTGTTAGTAAGGTAAAAAAAAATTAGATGATTAGCTTCACCCCTTGTACCCCCTCCCATACAAAATGACACAATTTCGCAATTTGACAATAAATGGATTTACTCAAAAAGTATAAAAGCTATTGGTCTGAATTTTGGGACATATTACTTTTTTAATGATCTAAATCTACAGTAGAAAAATTATTTGTTTCCTCCCTTTCCTTCCACCCCCTCCCATACAAACTACAGTTTTTCCTGAAATGCTCTAAGCCGATTTTCTCAGAACATATAAAATTTGTTGAGCTCATATTTTGTAATAAATATTTAATTAATATTATTACTAAAATGAAAAAAAAAATATTTGATTTGCTTCACTGCTTCTACCCCCTCCCATACAATATGACCAGTTTCACAACTTGACAAAAAATCGATTTTCTTGAAAAGTATGAATGGCACTAGTCTGAAATTTAAGGGATACCAATTTTATAATATTCCTAGCTATTTCTGAAAAAACCATTAAAATCCCCCCACTCTTTCTACCCCCTCCCATACAAACTGCTCATTTTCACTAAATCTAACTCACTAATTTTCTCAGTTCCCATTCAATTTCTGGAGTAAGCATTTTGTATAAAACATTCTCATAGCTACTTTAGCATGATGGAGAAAAAATTAGTTCAATGCTATCATCCTTTCTAACACTCCCCATACAAAATTTCTTGGGATCACAAAAAATTCTATTCCATCTAGAGTATCGTAAGATTGCGCCTTACGCGCAATCGTAGCCCTGTTATGTTTTTCTATAGATAACAATAGGCTTTTGCACATTTATCTAAAATGTCCTCAATGTAAAATATAGAAATCTTATACCTGAAGAAAAAAGAAATAAAAAAGCTTGGAACTGAAGTTTGGAACATATACCTAGTCCTGCCATAAGTTCTGTCACATAATTTCTCACATTGGCAACAACTTTATTTTATGAGTGACATTTCAATATCGGCCAGTTTTATAAACGTCATAATGTTGTTGACAGTTGATGGTCATTTAAAGTGTGTTCGTTAACGTGTGAAGATGGAATGGGGTGTAATAGAAAACCGAACTGCAGTGATTGCACTACATAAGTGTGGAAAATCCGCGAGTGAAATTTTCAAGTTGTTGTGCCCGTTAAAAATAACGCAAAGATTTGTGTATCGTGCGATCCAGAGATATAACGCGATCCAGACTATTGAAGATCGACCTCGTTCTGGACGTCCGCGTGATGTACGTTCTTCTGCTGCCATCAAAGCGGTCGAGAGTCGAATTCGTCGAAATCCGCTTCGTAAACAACGAATCATGGCTCGAGAGATGAACATCTCCACCCGAAGTATGTCTCGCATCATAAAATCTGACCTCGGGATGAGTGCCTTTCGACGATCAACGGGACATTTGCTGACTGAGCAGTTGAAGCAAATTAGGAGCACCAGATCGAAAGAGCTCCTTCGGCGGTACGGCAACAACAAACATCGAGAAATTTTATTTACCGATGAAAAAATTTTTACGGTGGAGGAACATTTCAACCGCCAAAATGATAAGGTGTATGCCCACAGCTCCGCAGAAGCCCGAGAAGTTGCCACTAGGGTACAGCGAGGACATCATCCAGCATCAGTCATGGTATGGTGGGGTGTCAGCTACGAAGGGGTCACCGAGCTTCATTTTTGCGAAAAAGGCGTAAAAACTGCAGCGAAAAATTATCAAACGGACATCCTGGAGGGATGTGTGAAGCCGCTGAACTCTACGCTATTCAACAATCGACATTGGGTTTTCCAGCAAGATTCTGCGCCAGCCCACAAAGCTCGAACCACACAAGCGTGGTTGGAAACCAATATTCCACAGTTTATAAGGGCGACGGAATGGCCTTCTGGGAGCCCAGATTTGAATCCCCTGGACTACAAACTGTGGGCGGAGTTAGAGTCCATGGTGTGCACGAGACGACACCCAAATATCGAGAGCCTTAAGCGATCTTTGACAGAAGCAGTAGCTAATTTTCCGCTAGAAACAGTGCGTACTGCTATCGATGACTGGCCCAACAGATTAAAGAGCTGTGTTAAGGTTAAAGGCGGCCACTTTGAATAATTTGTTGCTTATTTTACTTCCATTAGTATGCCAAAATAAAATATATTTTCCTTTGTCAAAAACTCTTTTTCATTTATACAAAAATTGCCCATATACGTGTGACAGAAAATATGGCACGACTAGGTACGTTTAATAAAGAATAAGATAAGAAAAAAAAATTTTTTTTTAATTGATAGTAACAAATTCATATTATATAATTAACAACAAATTTATTTTGCGGATTTTAATTTGTGCGTATTCTTATAAAATCTGTTTTTGGCAAGTTTGAAGCCAAGCTTCATTTCTTTTTCGTATTCGCTATGGCCGAATTTTTCATTTTTGACAGCATCTGTGTGAAAAAGAACGTATGGAAAAAATAAGTATATATTAGATTGTTTAAAGTTAAATTTACATTTACCATAAACAAGGTTTGAAAATAGCTTGTAATTTTTTAAACCTATTTTGTTTTTGCGGCTATGCCAATTTAGTTTTAGTAAGATATCCTCTGAAAAGAACTGGGAGAAGCATTTGTTTAATTTTGCTTTCCCAACTATTCCTCTCATATAATTAATCTGAAAGTACATACATATAATAATACAAATATAATAGTTAATATCGAATCGGCACGAATTGCGTATTTTTTTCAGCGCTCGAATTTTCTGTAAGCTAAAAGAAGATACACATACAATCAGGAGAGGTTTGGAACAATCGTTTAATTTATTTACGTCAAATTGCATTATGGTGTAGTACGGGAATAAGTACAAACTTATTCTCAAATGGTAAACATACAATTTTATGGAGGATATTATCAACTTCAAATTTCGTTTCCTCATTGCTGAGATCGCTAGCAATACAAATTCCGAGATTTTGGAAAGATTCGAATGGCTTTTCAAAAAAATTTCTAACAGTAAGAAATTTGTTGCCAAGGACGTAGTCTTTTCCATCGGTGTCCTTGAAAAATCCTTTAATTTTGATTGGTGTCAGCGAGTTGGTGAAACATAAATTATTAGGAGCAGAATCAGATAAATTGAAAAATTCGCTTTTACAATTTCTATAAATGGGCAAAGATGTACTAGCCAATTTTTTACTCGATATTCGTCGAGGGCCTGTCTGCTTTTCGATTGTTTTTACTTTAGATCGTTCTATAATTCGGTTATGGAGCTGTTCCAAGATCTTAGAAGGTCGTCGGCAATACTTTTTCAACACCTGCATAAAGTTCTCAAATCTATATGCGGAGAAATTGTCTACACTACCATATAATTTTATAGAATGGGTTAAATGCAGCAAATTGTGTACATTATAGCTCACTTTATCGATTCCGTACAAATCTGAAAAATCTCGTACAAAAGTTTGCAAGATTTCTTGTGCACAATATACATTTTTTTTTGCAATTTACAGGGCAAGAAATTAACCTGTATGCGCAATGTAATAGCAAAAAATTATTAAATAAATTGGGGTCAATAATATTTTTCAACACAACAATTCCGGTGTATAAAATGAATTGGTGAAACTCCGTTGCCTTCCACCTATGAATTTCATCGAAACCTCTGGGTTTCCTACAAAACTCAATAGGTATGAACCGTCTCATTATTAATATGTCTTTGTTCAAATTTAATTTTTGTTCAGCATTCAATTTTGCGCAGTTATGTTTACCTTCCCAAACAAAAGTTAATATTTTCTTGACAACTCCTAAGTCAATAAGATGCATTACATCTAAGGGCATTTGAGTAACCATTTTGATTTCTACTTCTTCTAAAATGTTCTTATTAGTTTGGAAGTAATTTAAGTGATGCGTTCTGTCAACTCGGTTCTTAAAATCAACATCTGTTTTCAATTCTGATGATACTGTACTGTACGCTAAACGCTTATTAATTTTTTTGGCTTTTTGAATGCATTTAGAACATCCACTTGCAGCAGTGTGACCAACAGTGCCCGCCAAAAAGGCTCGAGCTGGAGCATCTGCAGTAAATAATCTTATTTGCAGTTTCCAATATTTTTTACCTATAATAATTCCATTCTGGGAGATGTATTGTAATTCATCAACAAATTTGCTCAAATATTCATTTACGTTTGCTGGTTTTGTGGGACCAATATATGCTCCAATCGAAAATGGTGCAATGATACGACACTCCGATATCGCTCCTAATATCGGCCATAAAGTCATCCTCGAACTTTTAAACAGAGGTAAGCCGTCAATCCCAATATCTATTAAAATTTCGTCGTTTGACATTTGTGGAAATGTACCAATTAATTTGAGCGCTTTTTCTATCCCGAAATGGAAATATTGTCCTGGTGATACTTCAGAGATCTGAATTTGACTATATTTAGTCTCCAGTAAAGTATTCGAGGATGTTGGCACATTAATACCTTCTGCGGATAAAATTTTTAAAAGGGCATCGCAAGACGTTCTCGGTATTCTATATTGAATACACCAGTCTGCTTAATTGTCAGGTAAACTCTTTTCTAGATTCTTCTCTCCTGCTATTTGAATATCGAATACCCTACTTTAAAGTTGAATTTGCGAACTACCAGCTGTTTCATGTTGTGCGGGTTCGGTATGATTTTTAATTTTGTTGTACATTTTATTCGAAGCTTCTTTTTTTTGCTACGAGCCTTCTCATATGCCTCTTGCTTATACCGGCTACTTTTGAATTCATCTCCATGAAATATTTTCAAAATAAACCTATATTATATGTTTTTTGAAGTAAAAATATTGAGTACTCACCATAAATATACTTACTTGCTTCTTTTTTTCTCTCTTTATTTTCAATTAACAAAAATAAAACTACACTTCACTGATAATAAATGACCTTCAAATTTCAATTAAGTTGAATTCATAATTATATAATTTCAATATATGCATTGAAAGATGATACTCAGCCTACTAATTATTGATTTAGAAAAATTTACAGCAGGCTCATTTGTCACCGAAAATATTCTTCTTGATTCCTTCCCTAGAAGGAATCGTGAATCGTAATTTTGACCGTTAGAAATATTCTTCTTTATATCTTCCCAAGAAGGTATATTGTATGCCTGCCGGATGAATTTCGCGAGAAGGCCTTCTGAAATTTCCATCTGGGATGTTCGAAGAGAAATACTTTTCTTGAATTTATAATACAAAAATTGTATGGGAGATGGTAGAAAGAGTGAAACAAAGTTCATATTTTTTTAGCATTTATTGCAATTATTAATGAAAAAATTCCGGCAAAATTTTAAGTTTGCACTTTTTGTAGTTCCAATGAATGAAAATCGATTAAATGCATTTACCAAAATTATGCATTTGTATGGGAGGTGGTAGAAGGAGTATTCGAAACAAAACTAAGTTTTTCGACATCAGTGATATTTGTAATAGTATACTTTTCACAAAAATTAAAGTTGATAACTTTGACGGTTTAGAAGAAAAGTAATTTAATTGAAATTCCGAAATTTCGTGAAATTTGTATGGGAGGGGTAGAAAGAGTTGGATGAAGTTTATAGTTTTTCCAAAATTAATTGTAATTGTAATAAAAAAAATAATTATGGGAAAAAGGGGTTTTAGCTTTCCTAGTTGCAATGAAAACCGTATAAATTCATTTTTGAAAATTGCATTTGTATGGGAGGTTGTAGAAGGAGTAAATAGATCAGATCAATATTTTTTGAGGTTAATGATATTCACATTATTATACAATGACCAAATTTTTAAGTCGATAGCGGATTCGGAGAAAAATCAACCTTCTTAAATTTCGAAATTTCATGAAATTTTTATGGGAGGGGTAGAAGGAGTATGGGGATGGGCTCGTTCACGAACTTAAAGTTACTTTTTTGCTACAAATGACACATGACGAATTTCAGCACTATAGATCAAAGCGTTCGAAAGTTATGACAGACCAACAGACAGACAGCCAGACGGACAGACGGTCACTCAGAATCGAGGTTTTCGAGCGACAACAAATGTTTCTGTTCCCTTGCCGACTCTATGCGAGCAATATTTCATAGAGTTACAAACGGTAAGGCAAACACAACATACTCTCAAATTGCATCTAGAGTATAAAAAGAGCGAATTATATTTTTAATCATCATTATTATTCAGGCATATTTTTATTTTTAGGAATTCTAAATTTTAAGAAATCTTACGGACAGCGCACAATTAAGATTATGCCTTATAGAACGAAATATGTGAGAAAACCGACAAGCGTTTTTCAGCATCATTAAATAATACATTTATTTTTCTGCAATTTCTGCAACACAACACATTCCGTTTTGCTTCTATTTCACGAAAATATGTGTCCTATTTCGTTAAGATTAGTGTACTGAAATCAACAAAATCCTGCAGGCAGCTGGAAGCAACAAATTAGATCCTGAGTTTTAGGATTGCATGTGTGAAAAAAATTGAGATGTGCTTCTCAGAGGTAGTAAATTCGGTTTTGCTTCAATTTGTGCTATGCAACAAATTTCATTTTGGTTTCATATCATGAGGATAAGTATCTTGAGTTCGAAAGACAATAAAATCCTGTAGGCAGCTGGAAGCAACAAATTAGATTCAGATTTTTAGGAAAAAGCGAGATTTGCTTTTCAATGGTAGTAATTCATTTTTTCTTGAATTTGAGCATTGCAACAAATTCGGTTTTGGTTTGATATCATGAAGATGAGTGTCTTGAGTTCATAAATCAACGAAATCCTGTTGGAAGCTGGAACCAACAAATTACATCCCGAATTTTAGAACCGTAATCGGTGAGAGAAATCGAGATGTGCATTTCAGTGGTAGTTAATTCAGTTTATGCAATGCTGCAAACTCCTGAGATGAAAAATTCAACAAAATCCTGTAGGCAGCTGGAAGCAACAAATTAGATTCTAATTTTTAGGAACGAATCTGTGAGAAGAACAACGTATTATAAAATTTTAAAAATTAAAAGGGGAAACAATTCTGCATATATGTAAGTCAAAATTTTATAAAATTTACCGATAAAACTCCCTGTTGATCCATCAAGAGCTATCGAATGGTTTTTAAAATTAAAGCTACATTTAATTTTTGCTGCATACCAAACTCTATCAGTCAAAACTTTTAGTCATTTTCCCGGACTGAAATACAATCTGGATCTTCTTTTAATTATTCCTGATTGATTTTTTTCGTAACGCTTTGCTTTATAAATAATATCACTCGGTTAAATGAATAAAAAAGTTATTTATATTTATAAGTTCTTCAAAATTTGTATTCGATTGCACAGAATCGCTGAATAAGCTAACCGTTGTTTTATTTATAGAAATATTATTAACAATTTCCAGTGTTCACCATGTCTATTTAGCAATATTATAGCATATATTGAATTTGTTCCATAAGTTCTGCCTAATGCCAGACTTATTTCTCCGTAAACAGGATCAGATATTGCAACCAAAGGAGTATTATTATTAATTACCATTTTGTCGGAATATCTTTTTTCAAACATCGCAGTCCGCGCAGGACGGACTTTTATTTAATTTTTTTTTTCTAAATTAAGGACACTGAGAATCTTAAAAATTTTAAATTGTTTAAAATCACTGTTTAAGCTGTTTTATTTAAAAAATTTTTTTTTTCATAAATTTTGGATGGATTCGACCGGCACAAAAAACAAAGGGCTAAATTCAAAAAGACAAAGTTTCGATGTCGAAACACAAACCAAGGACATCCAAAAACACAACCGGTTACTAAATTAACCATAGGAAAACTCAAGGATGAAGTAGAAAGTAGTAGTTACGAAGTACGTATTAGCCTTAGAGAGGCACTACGGCAATACTGAACAACAACACCAGCATGCCAATAAAAAAAATGTGGCAATACATCAAAGATGGCAATACATCCGTCGCAGAGGAGGTGACAGGATTATAACCGCGGCACAAAAGAAATGAGTGGTTCGACAACGAATGCTAAAGATGCGAATCAAGCTTACAAAATATTAACAGAACGACCGACACGCGCCAAAGAAGATCTTAGACGATTTGCAAACAAAATGTGCAGACAGAAAAAAAGGAAGTACAATAATGAAGAAATTAAAAATATGGACGAATATATTAAATTACACAATGTAAGCCACCTATTCCCTAACTAAAAGAATGAAAGAGGGATACCAACCGAAGACGACCATCTGCAAGGATACAGAAGGGAACAATATAAGTAATTCGGAAGATATAAATCAAAGAACGACGCAATACTTTCAACACCTCCTCAATCCGAGCCCATCATCCGCACGAACATCAGAAGAAGAGATCATAGCTGACACAACTGATGAAGTATCCTCTTTGAATCCTCCCACAATCGAAGGAGTAAAAATGGCCCTGAAGAACCACCCAAACAACGAAGCACCGGGCACTGATTAAATGCCAGTAGAGCTTTTGAAAGCCGACAACACCTGCATAACACATCTCCTACACAAATTAGTCACGGATATATGGACGCATGAAACACTTCCTGAATATTTGCGCAAGAGCATCATATGTCCAATTTATAAAAAAAGTGACAAGCTCTGCTGGAAAAACTACCGAGGAATATCTTTGTTGTGTACGTCTTATAAGATCCTTACGAAAATTCTGGAAAAGAGAATTAAGCCCTACGCTGACAAAGTAATTGGTGGATACCCAGGCGGATTTATAGCTGAACGATCGACCACGGACCAGATATTCTCAGTTAAACAGTTGCTGGAAAAGTACTGGGAATATAATATTGATGTGCATCAGATATTTGTTGACTTCAAACATGCATACAATAGTATCCACAGGCGCGTACTGTATAAAATCATGTTAAAGTTTGGAGTCGCACCGAAACTGGTTCGGCCTACAAGAATGACAATGACTGAGTCTTTATCACAAGTCAGAGTAGAAAATGATCTGACTTCCAGTTATAAATCAGACAACGGCCTTAAACAAAGTGACGTCCTAGCAACAATGCTTTTCAACTTGGCACTTGAATGTGTTGTTCGGAAACTTCCTGTTGACACCAAGGGAACACTATGCTTCAAATTCACACATATCGTAGCATATATCGACGACATAGATATCCTTGCAAGATCTCTAGAGAGTGCTAAGGAAGTATTTGTGAGCCCTGACTCTGTAGCAACGAAAGTTGGATTACGAATTAACGAAAACAGAACAGGAACTAGGAAAAAGACGCCAATCAGACAAAATATTACAGTTGAAGACTACAACCTAGAAAACGTATACAACTTTGTATACCTAGGGCAAACCTATCGAAGCATGGAAGCGAACCCACCGAAATTAAAAGAAGTATAATGTTGGCAAATAAGGGTATTATTCGGTACTTCCAATAATTAAAAACAAGAACGTGCACAGGAAGAATAAGTTAAAACTATATAAAACAATAATAAAACCTGTGTTATGCTATGACAGCGAAACGTGGATTTTAACTCACATCCGAAAAATTAATTAAGGCTATTGAGAGAAAGGTCCTTAGAAGAATCCTCGGACCTGTGAGGAAATACTCTATCTGGAGAATACGATACAATAGAGAATTGTATGCCATTTTCCAATCCAGAAGTGTCAACCCTCATAAAATTTAAGAATCTACAATGGGCTGGTCACGTGGAGCAGATGGATGACGGAAGAATTCCCAAACGCATACTAAAAGGAAAAATCAATGGGCAAAGACCAGTCGGAAAACCACGAAAGCGCTGGAGGGATTCTATTGACGCAGACAGTAAATCACTGCTAAGATTCTCAACCGGGAGGACGCGGTTACTGAACCAAGATGGATGGAGGCGAATCATACAGAAGACGAAGACCCGATTTGGTCTGTAGCGCTATGTAAGTAAATTTAAAATAGGCGGTCTTTGTGGGACATCCTTTAGAACTTAATAAACGAAAAAATTAAAAAAAACCGAAACGTTCTTCACATTTTATCGGTTGCAAAGTACAAGTTGAAATGTGTACGAATTCATCAAAGTCGAATTTATATAATAGTAAGGTATGTACACTCCGCGACAAAAAGATACGACACCCCTGAGATTTTTCCGATTCTCTGAACTGAAATTTTTTTGTCTGTTGTAAACATTGCTTATTAAGAAATCTATATGAGTGATGATTTTACCAATTAATTAATTTTTCAATGAATTTTTCTACATTTACTGAAAAACTGGTAGGACAAAAAGATACGACAGGGTAAGAAATTTAAAATTAAACCTAGTGATGTGTGAAAAAAAAAATAGAAAAGATTTATTTAATTAATAATGTGTGTTTTTTCCCTTGTTTTCGATTACTCCTAACTTTCGGTTAAAAATCCAAAACGGGTTGACTCAAAGCTGGAGTCAGGTCTCAACAAGGAGATGGTCTCGCCCCCATGATCTTTAACTTGGTGCTCGAGTATGTCGTCAGGAAGGCAACTTCAGTAACCACAGTGGACGCCAGAGGTATGCTACTCGTAAGATCAGCAGAGTTGGTGGCGTACGCAGACGACGTGGATATTCTGGCCCGATCAATACTGTGCGTGAAGGAGGTATTTCAGGAGTTTAAGTCGGTAGCGGGTGAAGTAGGGCTCATGGTCAATGAAGCGAAAACTAAATACATGACTTAGACACGAAGGACTGTCCTAGAGAGGCAGAACACTACTATAGGTGAATACAACTTCGAGCAGGTGGATGAATTCGTATACCTGGGAGCCCTTCTCACAAAAGACGGCAATGAGCGACATGAAATTCAAAGAAGAATCACGACAGCTAACAAAGCATTTTATGCGGTCCTCCCCATAATGAAATCAAGGAAGGTCCATCGAAACAATAAACTACGCATCTACAAGATATTAATTCGTCCTGTGCTGATATATGGATGCGAAACATGGACCTTGACGAGGGTGTCGGAGAAGTCAATCGACACGTTTGAGCGAAAAATTCTTCGGAAGGTGTACGGAGCAGTTAAGGAAGGAGATGATTGGCGAATTCTATACAACCATGGGCGGTATCAACTATTTGACGACCCACCAGCATCTATAGTGATAAAACTGCGCAAGCTACAATGGGCTGGCCACGTGAAACGAATGCACGAGGAACGAATCCAAAAACGAGTGCTCAAGGACAAAGCTCAAGGCAACCGACCGCAAGTGAAACCACGAAAGCGATGGGAGGACTCAGTCGACGCAGATTGCAGATCGCTTCTCGATTTTTCAAACTGGAGAACGCGGTCGTTGGACCGAGACAACTGGAGGAGGTGCATCCGGGAGGCCAAGGCTCGATATGGGCTGTAGCGCCATTGCATCATCAACTTTCGGTTAGGTAAAGCTTTATATAGACTTTTTATATATTTTCGAGGAACTAAGCAGTTGTAATTTCTTTTTGCGAATCCCCCACTGTTGCATACTGCTTGTTTTCTCGATATACTGTTCGTGATAATTGCCCCAGACATTTTCAATGATGTTGAGGTCTGGTGATCTTATCGGCCATTCGAGGACGCTTATATTTTTGTCGACGAAAAAGTCCTTTACGGCGCGAACTGTGTGTACTGCTGCATTATCCTGTTGGAAATATAATTTCTTCCAGAAATTCTCTCCGCGTTGTTCGGAATTTCTTCATCCAATAATTTAATGTATTCTTTGCTGTTCGTTTTCCCCTTTATAAACCGTACATTCGTTTTTCCGTAGCAGCCAATAGCAGCCCAAATCATTACTCCACCACCTCCCATTTGTCTTCGTTTATTATAGAGTTCATCTTTCCGTAAATCGTGAAAATAATAACTCCATCCATCTGATCCATCCAATGTAAATCTCTTTTCATCAGAAAAATACTTGTCGCCATCGCTTTTTCCATGTAAGGTGTTATTGTGCAAACTTCATTCTGTTTGCTATGTGTTGCTTGGTAAGCGGCGGTTTTCCTTTTAGTTTTTTTCCGTTCAAGATACTTTGCGTTTTGTATGACGCGTTGTTTGTCTGTACACTCGCTTTTTCTGCTATTTGTCTCGCTGCAGAATTTGACGCTCCTCTCAAAATCGCACATGAATCCCGATTATTAATCGCTCGAGGGCTTCCAGGACCTTTCTTCTTTCCATAATTTTTGGGGTCTTGAAATAAAGTGCGATAGCACTCCTACTTCTGTTTAACTTTTTTGCTATTTTAGCAATACTCATATTTTCACTTCTTAATTTTATAATAGTTTGTATTTCACTGCCAGTAAATTTTTTCCCACGACCCATTTTAATCGAATATTTAACACAAAATGAATCCTTAATATTCAAAACACTGCACAAAGATGTAATTTACAGAAGAAATACTGATAAAACTTGTAAACCTGTTGACTATTTAGCTACCTCTCCTGTCGTATCTTTTTGTCGAACTAGTTTTTCAGTAAATGTAGGAAAATTCTTGGAAAAATTAATCGATTGGTAAAAGGATCACTCATATAGATTTCTTAGTAAAGGTTTTTTTCAACAGAGAAACGAAATTTATAACACGATTAGTTCAGAGAATCGGAAAAATATCAGGGGTGTCGTATCTTTTTTTCGCGGAATGTATATGCATACTTTTATACGAAATTAAACACTACAGTTGTAGTGAACTCTACGTACGAATAGAGATGGTATCCTATTTTACATATGTATCTGCGATTTTTTCACTGCTATTGTAAAAGAGCAATCGCATATTGCGATTGAAAAGAGCTGCGAGTAGAAGAGCAGAGTAAATGCATACTGCTTACGGTCTATCGCCTATCGCTATGGAATTGTCGCAATGGTCATCGCTACAAATCCCAGAGTTCGCAATCGCACATTAATCGCAACTCAAACACCTCCTCATCCCAATGAGAACAAAACACGCCAAAAAAATCGCGGCTTACCCACAAAAACGCTCCTCATTGAGCTAAAAAAAAAAGGTCCGTCGATGAAGTGTGACCGTGGTTTGTGTTTTTCAGATTTCATTCCATTTCCGAGAATAGATGTGAAAAAATCCCAGCAGCTCTTTTTCACAGATATTGGAAAAGAACAATTTTAGCCATCCTTACGTACGAACAGACTGTATTGTTATTTTCCGGTTCGAAATTTCGATGATGCAAAACGGGGCAAATAATGTATTAATTCAAAAATGTTCGTTTCACGCATTGAAATCAATTTTATTAATTGTGACAAATGCCACTGGGATATCACAAAACAATTCAATCAAAACTGGTATTGAGGCGGGTCAATTCCATCACTAACGACAGAATTTGCAGAGCAAAATGTTGTTTTCTGAAAATAAATTAAGCATGAAGCGGTTTGAAAATTGCCATTATATTGTGAAGTTATCGCATATTTGCATAAGTATATTAATTTGATTAGGCTTAATCATGCAGCAGCTGAATTTCAGGTGTAATTAATTCAGCCTTCCAGCCGCGCAACAAACCATTATTAGACCCCGTAACTCGGCTCTAATCGTCCTCTGTCCCTTGTGCCGCTGATTTGCAATTTTCGGATACCCTGAACGCAATTTTCAATTGACTAGTTCGTTGCAAGTTGCAACTACTGCACTTGAGTCTCAACGATACGCCGGTACTTTTGTGTAATAAAGTAATTTTCGTCAACTATGCAAACTCCATAGAATCCACGATTCGTGGTAAATTTTAATAAAATGAACGCATTAACGTAACCAAGTTATTGTCCAGAACCGCAAACGTTATTCGCGAGCATCGCCAGACTCAATTGTTTGCTGATTAGAAATCATTCGCCGCAGAACAGTGCACAGAAAGGTGAATAGTGTAGCTCCGAACCAGGGCCAGGGCCATGAATCCTCTCCTATTATACCTTAGCGGTCGTATATCCAAAGGTATTATGGTGCTTGATAGCCCACGCGGAGGCAATAAAAATGTGTTGAACAATTCTGCGTCCCATAAATTGCTATTTCGTAGGTGAAAAAGAAAAGAGTCTGCGACATGACTCGGGGAAACCCTCTCACGTCCCGTACGCTTATATACGACGGTTCGGGGGACCCTAACGCTCGAATCTCGCTGTGTGTTGGCTTACGTATTTATGTGGAGTGTAACGAAACCCGATTCTTAATTTATTCCCCAAGCCAGTAAATTCTGTAAATTACCTTTCCGTCGATCAAAGGTAAAGATATTGTACGTGAAGAACCAACTCTTGAACACTTTCTCTTGCTGAACTTTCCTACAAGCCGCAACAACATTGAAACGATCGTGTTTGGAAATACCGTGGGTACAGAGTTGGTTTCGTACGATGCTTATCGATGTTTTCAGGATAGGGAAATGCAATACCTACTTGTATCGATACCTGCTTATTTATCGGCCGACAATCATTTGTGTGCTTTCTTTCGTTTGCACCAAGGCCATATCTAGACCCTAATTACGTCTATCAGACTATCGGCCTCATCGTCTTCTCAATTGAAAGGAATTGCTCCAATGAAATTAAGAGTTGAATCTAATAAATCAGACATTACTACAGGTAAGCATTACGAAAAGATGAGCAACGAATGTAAAAATCGATGGACTATGTCCGGATTAAAGGCTTAAGCGAACCAGCGGAAGTATAATTTCGAAACTTCTCAACGCTGAATGGAAAGGGTACACGTCTAATGATCTGTTTTTGTTATTTATTGATGCTGGCACTATTGTAATCCAAAGATGTTCATACCGCTATTGTTAAATCTACAAATATAAGATTAATATTGGAAGCTGAATCATGGAAGATAGATTTTTAGAGGTCTTGGTTTTGATACATATCACACAAAAATAGTATGATTCCCCGATTTTAGGAGCAGGTGGCCTAAAACAAAATTTATTCCAACGTCAAATTAATTTGCTGTTGAACCGTAAATAATTGCAATTATGTAATCATGTAGAGCAGGGTTACCCATTTTGGTCCTGGAGCCCTCAGAAGCTTTTCCAAAGATCATGGAACCCTTTATTTTTTTTTTATAAATAACACCCCAAAAATTGAATGACAATAAATGAAACAAATATTGTTTTAGTACTTCATAGTAATAACCAAAAACTGTGCATATATTTGAAGACACGTGAAGTAAGTGGCTAAGTTTTGGCGAGATAATTTCGTCGGTATCGGTAGTTCAGTGGAAGAACTCGCCTGCAACGCGGACGCAAAAATATCATAATTTCAAATAATTTTGATTCCACGCTTGAGTTGAAAAAATTGTTTTTCCAATGCCCTTGTTATTTAATAAAACAAAACTTAAAAAGCAATTCATCATAGATGAGCATGTGCGTTTACACATACAAAAATATTTACCAACAAGTTAGGCGCAACTTTATTATTCTTGGAATAAGTTGAAGTCAATATGCAATAATCGTTAGAATGGGTGGGTTAATGTTAATAATGCTTTAATTGATTGCTTGAATCACGTTCAAAATTCGCTGTATAGAATGTTAGTTTTATAGACGAAGTAAATTCTATGAAATTTCGTATATTTTATTTTCTTAAAACCATACATTTGTACTAGGTAGAGGAGTTGAGGGAACCGTGAAATTTGTGATGCAGCGCATTTCGTTTGTTTTGAAAGGTGTTCGTACAAAATTTCAAGTTTTTTGGTTATTATTTGATTTATTGAAATTGGTATGGGAGGGGGTGGAAGAGCAGGGATTTCAAAACTTTTGACGCAGCTTTGTTTCAAATAATTTTAAGCCTATTTGCACAACTTTGAAGTTGATAGCTTTTAATGGTTTGGTGATAATTGATTTCTTAAAATGGGTCGAAAAAATACTTTTGTATGGGAGGGGATAGAAATTTTGAAAGTATTTGACCAGAATTTTATAAATTTTCAAGTTTGTAGCTTAAAATTTAACTCAAAAATTTTGAGCTTTAGTTTTTTTTTCAATATTTGATATTTTATTTATTCGGTGAATACTATAAGATTATAAATATTTTACAAATACGAAAACATGTTGTGGAAACTCTGAACAAATAGAATTCAAATTAATTAAATTATAACTATAAATATAATGAGTTATTTATTTATTTATCTATTTACGGACTAAAGTCCAATAACACAGTTTGAAATAAGAAAAGAAAAAGAAAACAAGCAAAATAATAATTCTAATATAAAAAATGAACGTAATAAAAAATTAATTATGAGTAGAAAATAATAAGAAGTAAGAAAATTAATTACATAGATAGAAAAAATGAATGAAACGGAACATAAATAATGATGTTATAATGTAATATTGTAATATTATAATATACGCTTGAAAAACGAACTTTTCCCATTATGATAAATGATAAGTTAGAAAATATTTTTTTATTATTCCTTTAATTGAATATATTATATTTTTATTCGCTACTTGAAATGATAAATAAATAATAAATTTCTTCAGAGAAGGGATATTAGTGTTAAACAAGTCAATATCTGAGATATTGTTGCCAAGTTGTTGTAGTCTTGCTATTGGAGAATTAGAGCTGAAATTTGTTCTGTAAAACTCAATATGAAACAAGTCAAATGATCTAGTTACTCTGGTAGGAATGCGTAAATTAATTTCACATAAGGGAACGAGATTATATTGAAAAGCGGCATCGTTAAAAATTCTTCTAGATTCTAATGACGAAATGTTCAAAAATGCCATCAACTCAGAATATATAATATTATCAGAATTTATTCCCATTTTATAACCAATATAGATTGAGAATTTGTGCTGTACAGTCTCAATGGCATCGACATAACATCTATAGTACGGATTTCATAAGGTGGAAACATATTCCAGTTTGCTTCTGACAAGCGAAAAGTATAATACTTTTAGGGTACTAATCTTGAATCACTTTGAATTTCTTAATGAAACCAAGCATTCTTCGTGCTACTGCTATAATATTATTAATGTGAGGTATGAAACTAAGTGAAGTATCGAAAGTAATACCTAAGTCTCGCACAGTTTGTACTTCCTTCACTGGAACATTTTTGATGTAATAAATATTATTTAAAGGTAATTTTGATCGGTTAAAGCAGATATAATAGCATTTATCAACATTAACTTCAATACAATTGCTTGTACAGTAATTATAAAAACTATCAAACTATCCAAATTATTTTGTAAAGTAGTAATATCAGCTGCTGATGTAATAGTCTTAAAAATTTTACAATTATCTACAAATAGTAAAAATTGAACGTCATAAAATACACTTTCAATGTCATTGATAAAGAGCGAAAAGGGTTCAAGGTGAGATCCTTGTGGAACATCGGACGTTGGATAAAACGGTTCAGAAAATTTACCATTAAATTTAATTACAAGCGAACGGAAGTGAGTATAGTCATCAATCCAGCTCAGAAGCGGCCCATCGAAACCAATAACTCTCAGTTTGGCTGTCAAAAGGTCTATATTGACTTTATCAAAGGTTTTCGCAAAATCGGTATAAATGGCATGAACTTGATGTGAAGAATCGAGTGACTTATTGATAAAGTTCTGATAGCTTATAAGATTAGTACTAGTCGATTTATTCATGCTGGTTGGGACTAATTAATGAACTAAAAGAAGTATCACTCCTTCTTTTAGTTCATTAATTAGCACAAAATAATCACAAAGCAAACTCTCGAGAATCTTAGGTATAACTGATTGGATACAAATATAACGATAGTTTAAAATATTAGTTTTGTCGCCAGACTTGAAAATTGGAATTACATAACTTGTTTTCCATACATGAGGAAATTTTGCAGAAGACAGAGATTTGTTAAAAATAAATAGTAATGGCAAAGCTAAGCTTTGAGCACATTTTTTTTAGAGAATTGGTGGAAGACCATCAGGGCCAGCAGTTTTAGATGTATCTAGACCAGACAATTTATAAAGAAGTAATGCACATGTAACATGATATTTAGATGCATGAAATATTGAACTATAGGAAGAAGAGTAACTAAATTGAGTAGTTGTGTTGTTATAGATTTTTGAAAAGTTTGAAGCAAATAGGTTAGCAATAATACTATAATAACTACTATGATCATCACCTAAATACATAGTTGATGGTAACGAGTTCGCTTTTCTGAAAGTATTAATATACTTCCAAAAGTTTTACTGTTAATAAAGCATAAAGCCCAATTGTGCGATACTCTAGATGAAAGAGAATTTTTTTGATTTCAAGAAATTTTGTAGGGGAAGTGGTACAGGGGTTGGCGACATTGAATTAATTATTTCCCATTACGCTAAAGTTGCTATCAAAATGTTTTACACAAAATTTAGGATTAAAAAATTTAATAGTTGCTGAGAAAATTAGGTTATTAGATTTATCCAAATTGTGTAGTTTGTATGGGAGGTGGTACAAGGAGGGGCGAGTCCGTAATCATGCTTTTGACATGTTTTAAATTGTAGATCAATAGCATTCATACTTTACAGGAAAATCCGCTTTTTGTAAAGTTGTGAAATTGTGTCAGATTGTATGGGAGGGGGTCGAAGGAGTATAGATAATAGCTTAATTTTGTTGGGCTTACTAATAATTCTAAATAAATATTAAGTGCACAATGTCAGCTCGATAGATTTTATACACACTGAGTTATTGTTTTAGAGTATTTCAAGAAAAAGTAGAGTTTGTATGAGAGGTGGTGGAAGACAGGGGAGGACTTAAATAATTTTTATATGATAGATTGAAATCATCATAAAAGTAATATACTTCAAACTTCAGATCAATAGCATCCATACTTTTCGAGCAAATCCGTTTATTGTCGAATTCTAAGATTGCGCCATTTTGTATGGGAGGTGGTAGAAGAGGTAAGACTCATTCTTTAATTTTTTTTTGGCCTGAATAATAATTCCAAATAAGTTATTAATGCACAATTTCAGCTCGATACGTTTTATACGTACTGAGTAAATTGGTTTATAGAGCATTGCATGAAAAAGTGTACTTTGTATGGGAGGGGGCGGAAAGAAGAGGAGGACTCAAATAAATTTTATGTAATAGATTGAAATTTTCATAAAAGTATTATATTCCAAATTTCAGATCAATAGCTCTTATACTTTTGGAGCAAATATGTTTATTGTCGAGTTGCGAAATTGTGTCATTTTGTATGGGAGGGGATAGAAGGGGTGAAGCTAATCATCCAATTTTTTTGGTCTTGCTAATAATCCTAAATAAATATTTACTGCTAAATGTGAGCTCGATACGTTTTATACGTACTGAGTAAATTGGTTTAGAGTATTTCATGAAAAAGTACAGTTTGTATGGGAGGTGGTGGAAGGAGGAGGAGGACATGCATAATTTTTATATGGTAGATTGAAATTGCCACGAAAGTTAAATATTCCAAATTTCAGACTAATGGCTTTTATACTTTTCGAGCAAATCCGTTTATTGTCGAATTGCGTATTTGTGTCATTTTATATGGGAGGGGGTAGAAGGGATGAAGCTAATCATCTAATTTTTATTGGTCTTACTAATAATTCTAAATAAATATTTTTTGCACAATTTCAGCTCGCTAAATTTTATACGCACTGAGTAAATTGGCTTAGCGCATTTCATGAAAAAGTGCAGTTTGTACGGGAGGTGGTGGAAGGAGAGGGAGGACACACATAATTTTTATACGGTAGATTGAAGTCATTATAAAAGTAATATGCTTCAAATTTGAGTTCAATAACTTTTATACTTTTCGAGCAATCCGTTTATTATCAAATTGCGTAATTGTGTCATTTTGTATGGGGTAGAAGGGGTGGAGGGATTTGGCCCGTTCACGAACTTGACCTTATTTTATTGCTAAAAATGACACACAAAAATTTTTAGCACTATAGCTTAAAGCATTTGAGAGTTTTGAGAGTGCAGACGCACAGACAGACATACGGACAGACGATCACTCGGAATCGAGGTTTTTGAGCGACAACAAATATTTCTGTACCCTTGGCGGCTCTGTGCGAGCGTTATTTCTTAGCGTTACAAACGGTAAGGCAAACACAACTCTCAGATTTCATCTAGAGTATAATTATCAACTGCATCATCTAATGGCTTACCATTTAGTATAGCTAACCAGTTAAAATTACAAATATCGGCATTAAGTGAGTCGAAATTAGCCTCTTTAAAATTATAAATTAACGAAGGCGAAGCTGTCGTTGAAAAATTTTGAAATATAATTTCAAAACTAATAGCAGGATGATAAGCATCTAGAGGAAGCATAGGTAAAATATCTTCAGTAACAGCGATATAATTCAAGGTAGAAAAAACTAAATCTAAACATTTTTCTTTGTAATGACGAATATTGTTAAATTGTTTAAAATTAAGAAACGAGAAATGTTCAATTAGAATATTACTTGATATACTTGAATTCGAGGCAAACCATGATTAGCCATCCCAGCTTAGAAAACAAAAAAGCATAAAATAAAGAGGAAAATAACTAAGATAATAATAATAAAAAAAATACATTGTGACCATAAAGTATCGGGAATTTGTAATTAAAATTAGTCTGGGAAATGATATTTCAACATTTTTTATTTTTTTTTTGGTATGCAAGTAGGACTGTCCTTAATCATTATCCCAAAAATTAGGGCGATCTGTTAGTCAGTTTGTTTGCAGCAGCTGGTTGAATGGGTACACCTCAGCAGCCCACAGAGTTTTAAATTTTTGAAATATCATTTCCCGGACTAATTTTAATTACAAACTCCCGATACTTTATGATCACAATGTACATTAATAATTCGCAATTATTTATTAATAAATTAAGAAAATGTTTAGAAGATATTAAGAAATTATTAAGAAGAAGACGCCAAAAGTATGTTTATAGGAATATATTAAAGTTATTACTTATTTAATATTAAAATCAATGATAAAAAGATTAAAACTCAAGGGAATACATACTTCAATTAACCGAATAGGCCTACTTAAGTAGATCTGTGCACTATCCGCGTTCAAATTAAGACTGCAGTCATGTAGTATATCCGGTAGAACATTAATATAAATGCTAAAAAGTAGTGGCCTTAAGACTGACCCTTGGGGACCACCACACAGACGGGGTAAAGGCAAGGACAGAACATGATCAATTCTAACTTGCTGATGCCTGTTGGCTAAGTAGCTACCAAGTAGTTTGACCGCATTTGTAGAGAAATTGAAGTTTGACGATAGCTTGTCTCGGAGTCTGTTGTGGTCCACCATGTCAAAGGCTTTAGAGAAGTCTCAGAGAACAAGGTATGTCATCATATTCTTGACCAAAGCGGCTTTAATATCAGAGGTTACTTTAACTAGTGCAGACTCGCAACTGTGTCCAGGCCGGAACCCAGACTGAAAACAGAATAGCATTTTGTTGCTCAGTATATATTGCTGCATTTGTAGGGATGTTCTAATATTTTAGAGGAGATGCATAAAATGCTGATAGAACGGAAATCATTAGGACTAGAAGGATTTTTTTTTTGAATAGGTATCACGGCGGCAACCTTCCAGGCTTCCTTCTAATATGAAGAATATATTGACATATATATGAGAAAAGTATTCGTACGAAACCAGAATACATTTTACCACCTTTCAATAATTGTGAAACACCTAGTGAAGGTTAGAACTCCTCTTTGGTGGAAAGCAGTTCTGGGTCAAAATATTAATTTTTCTTAAGTATATCAAATGGGTGTACGTATGCACGTACAAAATTTTAACTTTGTATGTTTTGCCAGAGGCCTAAAAAAATTAGTGAACATTTCTTTCATTTTAGCCCACCTTTACATCTTCGAACTTAAACATTTTGTTAAAATTAAAAAATATATAGCTCTACAATCTGACAACTTAATTGGATCTTGAGATACAACGGTTTGAAATTTTGAACAGTGCATCATTTATGAAATGCTCCCCATATCCCTCCACTACTACTATGACGAAATTTTATATTTTTCTAGTATTTCACTAGTATAGCTTAATGTATATTTTAAATTTCAATTACATACTTTAAGAGATAGTTGAGATATTAATTTTCATTTGCTTTTCTTTGCACCCACCTTACCCTCCCCTTGCAATTATCGGCCTCTCTTTTAGTTGATAACATTGGACGTGTTTGTCACCTAATTGGTCCTAAAATAAGAATTTTTTGTGTTAAGTAGTTCCAAAGACAATTTGTTTTTAGCCACCCCCTTCCCCCTTTTTAAAGTTTCTCCCACAATGTTTTATACATATGCTGGTTTTCAGCTTCCTATACAGATTCATTGTGGAGATATTAGAAAGCGTAAGTTTTGACTCTTTTCCTCCCCCGACTCTCCCTTCCATCTGCCTCTCCCCAAAATTTAGGTAGTAGAGCGCAGTTACATAAATAACAACCCCCGAAATTAACATTATAACATAACTATTTTTAATGGTCTCGAAGATAGATTGGATCAGATCTTATATATCTAATCGTATCCAAAAAGTGATTTTTCCAGGAGCTCATTCCTCTGCTGTACCCAACACATCTGGTGTGCCGCAGGGAAGCTATCTTGGACTACTGTTATTTAATGGTTTGGTGAATGTTTTCACAGTGCATTTCGAAATGAAAGAAAAGATTTCCGGATTCTACACTGTTACGCTTTATTAATCGTGACGTTTCGGTCTCTGCTGAGACAGTTTGATAAAGGTCTCAGCAGAGACCGAAACGTCACGATTAATAAAGCGTAACAGTGTAGAATCCGGAAATCTTTTCTTTCATTTACTGTTATTTATTTTATTTATTAACAATGTGATTTCGGTTATTTCCCACTCGAAAATTTTGCTCTACGCTGACGACCCGAAATTGTTTTGTCATATTTCGAATCAGAATGATTGCGCACTGCTGGTGTACATTAAAGTGTATGCCTTTGAATATTAGCAAATGAGCAAGCGTTTCAAATCTCCGCTACATTTTGATTATGTCCTAGACAGTAGAACACTGCAACAGACAAACAAGGTACTAGATCTCGGTGTATACTTTATAAAGTAAAATTGACGATCATATCGACTACATAATTGGCAAGGCCAACTACGTTTACGATTTCGTTGAAAGATGGTGCAAGGACTTCAATGAACCTTATACAGCTAAGACATTATACTGCGCTTTTTTATGCTCTGCTCTTGAGTATGCTTGTCAGGTGTAGGCTTCATATTACGTGAAACGTAAGAGTAGGATCGAGTCTGTACAGCGAAGGTTCTTAGGGTTTGCTCTAAGGGACCTTCCCTGGTCTGATACGTTGCGTCTTCCTCCTTACGAACAGCGCCTTAGGCTTCTTCATTTAGAGTCGCTTGAGAATAGACGGAATATCCTTGAATTGAAATAGATTTCCCGTATTTGCTCGAAGCCATAACTTTAAGTATTCCTCGTGAATCCTTGAGAAACGGAATTGACTAAAATTTATCTAGCACGCAGATAAAGTAAGCTTTATGCGATAAATAATTAGTTGATTGTTAATTATTTTAAATTTAATATTTGTATTATGTATTTTGTAAGTACTTTTTATACTCTAGATGAAATCTGAGAGTATTTTGTGTTTGCCTTACCGTTTGCAACGCTAAGAAATAATCCTCGCGCAGAACCGCCAAGGGTATAGAAATATTTGTTGACGCAAAAAAAACCTTGAATCCGTGTGACCGTCTGTCTACAATATAACTCTCCAACGCTTTGAGCTATCGTGCTGAAATTTGTTGTGTGTCATATTTAGCGAAAAAGTAACTTTAATTTCGTCAACGGGCTAGATCCCCTCACTCCTTATACCCCCTTTCATACAAATTTCACGATATTTTAAGAAATTTGATTTTTTTCTAAACTTTTTAAGGTATCTACTTGACATTTCGGTCAAGGTATAACAATGCACATACCACTAACATCACACAATATTGATCCGATCGCCTTATTCCTTCTACCCCCTCCTTCTCCTTTCAAAAGCTCAATTTTCATAAATGTTTTTTTTTTTCGATTTTCATTGAAGCTAAATGAACAAATTTTAGCCAGTGTTAATTTCATTATAATTGCAAACAATTTTGAAAAAAAAAATCAACTTCACCTCACTCCTACTACCCATCCCATACAAATTTCACGAACTTTTGAGATTTTATAATAATTAAATTATTTTTCGTCGAAACAGCCAAAGCTATCGACTTGAAGTTTTGTTGAAAGTATAATAATAAAAATATCAATGATGACGAAAAATTTTGTTGTGATCCTTATACTCCTTCTACCACCTCTGATACAAATGTATAATTTTGGTAAACTCATTATATCGATTTCCATTAAAACTAGAAATAAAATGTTGCCAGGATTTGTCCCTTAATAATTGCAATAAATACTAAAAAAAAATTATCAGCTCCGCTGCACTTATTCTACCCCCTCCCATACAAATATCTATATTATGAGTTCATGAAGGCATTTCTCCTCCGAATATATTAGAGCTATCGATTTTGAAATTGAAAGAAAGCATGGTGATAAGTATGTTGACAAGCAGTTTCAAAATTATATAAAATCCTCCACTTTATCTACCACCTCTCATACAAATGCCGAAATTTCAGGAAAACTATGTCCAACTTCTTCGAAAATATATATTAAAAACTACAAATTTTAAATTCAGCATGAAACATTTTGTATGCCAAGTTCGGTGTCCTATACACAAATTTACAAACCTCTCCACTCTGCTTAATATACTATTCGAAAGAATTTGGGATTACATATTTTCCGGTCCATTAAACTTTTTCCCATTTCATCTAGAGTATCATGTGATTGGACCTTACGCCCAGTCATAATTCTGTTGTTTTTTTTAGCAATAAGTAATTATTGTTTGTAAGTAATTATTGTTGTGATGGATTTGAAAATAATTAAGAATAAAGGATATGAGGCCATATGTACATCGGATGGCGTATGGAAAGACCGATTTTTTTTGGCATTTTGAGGAGGAAACGCGAAAAATCAAAATTTGAGTGTACCAATATTTTTTTTCTGTGTTGATCACAATACTTTCTTATTAGATTAATAAAGAAAAAATACATGATATTTGAATGACCGTTCAAAAAAATACAGAGAACATAAACATATTGGCATGGTCTGATTTTAGTTTATTTTAGCGATCCGGCCATAGAAGAAAGTTCAAGGTTCTGTAAATTCTCGAGGTCAGCTAAATTTATATTTATATCCGAACTCCTTAAACTCTGCGCTCTAAAAAAAAAACCTTTTTTGCTTTCATTTAAAAAAATCACAATTAGTAATTCTTGCTATAGGAAAGAATTACAGCACAGTGGCACGATAAAAAAAAATATATAAAAACTCGCATATTCGTTTAATCGCATTTCCACCAACATTTTACTTATCGCATTCTCAATCATCGGAACCTATTTTGAAAAATATCAAATATCGTTCAAGGTGATGAGCGGTTAAAAACAAATACGCGGTTCACCGAAGCATAGATTGAAGAAAAATCACTTTAGGAATTTATGGAGTTTTCGTAAGACATAAAGGCACTGTCTGCATTCGTTTCCAACTATAAAGTGAACTCGAAAGATTTCGACAGATAAATTCGTGGCAGGTATTGCAAGAATAATTCAATTTTATTCTTTTTATTCTTATTGTATAGATGTTTTTATACAAAAGCCAACATACAATAAGGTCTCATCCTATAAATACAGAGAGAGATATTCGCTCGTCCACGTTACATGACTATCAGAAGCGCATTGGGGAAAATAAAGATATAATTCGCCCTTACAATTTCGCTGAAATAAATTGTTTGAATATGTTTCACAATTTTTCTGCCAGTTCTTTATTGGAATGGCTATGCTAATGTTCTTTTATATATAAATATAAATATATATAAAGGAAAAGATGCACGACCTATTTCTCAGATACGTCTCAAACTTGCATTTTATTCAAACTGATTGCATCTTTAATTGAAGGATTCATGCTGGTTGGAGGGTTTTTCTTGTATTCCTGACTTGCAACATAAATTTCAAAGTGTGCTTTTATCGGTAAACAAATATACTCTTCCATAAATTACTGACAGGACTATCGCTATATTTCTGGCAGGTCATTTTATTGCGAGTAGTTTTCGCTATCTCAAGGGCATATTTTGATCTACATTTAAAACAAGCGGTGACCACAGTCTACGAGTGTATGTTTAAAAATTATTTCGCTTTTATTTTATTTTCAGAAAAAAAAAAAAAATAATAATAATGCGTACATATTTCAATATTGTAAAAAAAATTGTACGGTATGCAATTATTTTATAAATGAAATGTAACAGCCTCCACAGCAGCGAAAAATTTTAATTTTGTCTGTGAAAAAATTTAATTCAATTATGTTCAACGATAAATAATCCTTCATATGGTGTTTTTATAAAGTTTTATTTAGTAAGCATCGAGTCTAGACCTTTATACCCATCAATATAGCAAAAACAACTCAAGGATAAAGCTATGCAACTGTGCTATTTCGTATGGAGGGGATGGGAGTGAAGTTATTGTTACACGAGGGGAGGTCAAAAATTTCGCGGAATGACAGAGACGGAAGGTAAAATTAAACAAGTTATTATTTTTCCTTTTCAATATTTTCTCCCTGAAGCCCAATACATCTCTCATAAAGTTTAGTCATTCCTTCTAAAAAACATTAGCAGAAATTTTTTTATTTTAAGAAATTTGGTACACATCACGCTAGAGATGCCATCAAAATATTTTGAACAAAATTTCGGATTCAAAGATTTAATAGGCACTGAAAAAATTAGTGTATTGGATTTAGTGAAATCGTGCAGTTTGTATGGGAGGTGATGAAAGGACGGGCGAGTTCTCAACGATTTTTTTCAGAAATAACTATAAACATTATGCATTTGAGATATTTGAAATTGTAGATCATACTTTTCAGGGAAATCGACTTTTTGTACAGTTGTAAAATTGATTCATACTTCATGGGAGGGGGTAGAAGGAGTAAAACTAATCGCCAAATTCTTTTTAGTTTTACTAATAATTTCAAATACATATTTTGTGCACAATTTTAGCTCGATAAATTTTATACGTACTGAGTAAATTTGTTTAAAGTGTTTCATTAAAACTGGGGAGTACTCAAATAACTTTTTTATAGTAGATTGATATTACCATAAAACTACTATATTACAAATTTGAGAGCAATACCATCTATAATTTTCGATCAAATCCGTTTATTGTCGAATTGCGAAATTGTGTCATTTTGTATGGGAGAGTGTAGAAGGGGTAAAGCTATCGTCTAATTTTTTTGGTATTACTAATCTTTCTAAATAAATATTTAGTGCACAATTTCATCTCGATAAATTTTATATGTCCACTTCTACTTCTACAATGGCGCTATAGCCCAAATCGGGCCTTAGCCTCCTGACCTTAAGGTTCCTTAACATTTTTTCATTATTTCTTGTGGAAGGGTTGTTAGACTATCGCACAACCCTTTATCTACGAATTTTTAATTTTCGTAGATTGAGGTGATCAAAGTATACCGAAGCAGGCAGTGTGCTGGAATTATGCGTCGACCGGGATTTGAACTCACGACCTTCGTATTGTAGACCAACATGCTACCCGCTAGGCTACATCTAGCTTTGTACGTATTGAGTAAATTTGTTTAGAGTATTTCATAAAAAATTGCAGTTTGTCCGGGATGTGTTGGAAGGAAGGGTACGACGCAAATAATTGTTTTACAGTAGATTGATATTGGAATAAAAGTTAACATAAATTTGAGATTAATAGCGTCTATTCTTTTCAAGCAAATCCGTTTATTGTCAAATTACGAAATTGTGTCATTTTGTGGGAGGGCATTTAGCGATTTAGCCCGTTCACGAACTTGACCTTAATTTTTTGCCAAATTCGATATATACAAAATTTTGAACTTTCTAGCTCAACGCGGTCTGAAGCTGGAGAGGACACGGACAGACGGACGGACGGACATCCGGTTTTGAGATTTTCGAGTTATTATATGAACTCCTGTATCATTCTATTTTTTCTCCGAGCCTTATTTCTTAGCGTTACAAACTTTGTGGCAAACTTATAATTCTCTCAGGTTTCATCTAGAGTATAAAAATGTTTTATCAAGGCCTCCAAAATAGGCTGAAATTGTCGACTTCGCCTCTACATCATTGGTAATATGTCTTCCCCGAAGTTCTTTCTTCAGATTTGGAAACAAATAGTAATCGGAAGGGGCCAGATCTGGATGTGGTTCAATATTCAGTAGCCGCATTTGTTGGGCAGCCATTGCAACGGGCCTATTGTGAACAGGTGCGTTGTCGTGCAAAAGCAGCAAACCTCAAGTCCACTTTCCTCTTCATTTTTCTTTGATGGCATACTTCAATTTTTGTATCAGGTCGCCATAGCATCCCCCTGTGATATTTTGTGTTTTAACTTTATAGTCGAACATAAAATTTCCTTCTGAATCTCAAAAATACTAGCCATAATAGCGGCAGCTATGAAAAAGGGTTTAGAAAAGGCCGCGTTAAAATGGATACTTCCCATGCTAAAGAGTCGAATGACAACCGCGGATCTAGGTGATAGCACATTGGCTACACAGACCTATAGGGGCTGTCCCCAAGGAGGGGTACTATCTCCACTTCTTTGGTCAATTGTAGTGGATGAGTCCTGAACCGTCTAACAGAACAAGGATACGAGACAATATGCCGATGAGCTCGTCATTATCATTAGAGGCAAATATGACTTAATAATATCGGAAACGATACAATCTGCCTTGGAGATGATAAAGAACTGGCGTCAGTATAAGAACTTGAACATCAGCCCAAGTAAGACTGTGATTGTACCATTTACAAATAGAATGGAAATCCACATCATACCTCCTTCAATAAATAACACACACAACACGAATACCCTTTTCAGATGAGGTAAAATATCTAGGTGTTATACTGGATAGCAAACTCAATTGGAACAAGCATTAAGAATGGACTCATGCCAAATCATTAAAGGCATTTTGGACCTGCAAATGCTTATTTCGCATAAAATCGGGATCACACCCCAAGAAGATCTACAAAGGCTAGCTTGTCTTGGTATCACAGGAGCAATACAAACCTGTCCTACGGCGGCAATGGAAATGTTCTATCTAAACTATCTAAGGGGTGTTACGCATTCATAGGGAAAACAAATAAAAATCAGGGGGTTTTAGAGGTCACCTCAAAATCCTAAGAAACTCAAAAATAGAGGTTCTAACCTTCACATTATCGGACACTATGAAGACAAAATTCAACTTTGAAACCCCCTTCAAAGTTGTAATCAGAGAACAGAAGGACTGGTAATCCATGCAACCTGAAATGGAAGAGGGATCAACTATCTGGTATACAGATAGCTCGCGCACTTCTGAGGGGATTGCAGCCGGAGTTAAAAGTCCTAACTTCTCGGTTTCAAACCCCTCTATAAAGGACCCACAATCTTCCAGGCTGAACTTATTGCAATGGAGCTATGCATCCAAGAGAATATAAGGATGGCTCATAGCAACAAAACTATTCATATCCTATCGGATAGTCAAGCGGTTCTCAAAGCCCTAGCATCCAATAATTACGGATCGTGGATAGTTTGCGACTGCCTTCAAAATCTAATCATCCTGGGAAAAAAGGATCAACGTAACCTTAATATGGGTCCCAGGACATATGGAAAAGGAAGAAAATAAAGAGTCTGATCACCTTGCAAAAAACGGCGCAGAAACAAATTTTATTGGACCAGAGCCATTCTGCGGAAAACCAAAAGGGCACTCTAGCCCTATACTTAGAAAGTGGGTTGAGCAAGAACATAAAATCTACTGGAATAGACTTTCACGTTTATATATCACAAAAAACTTAATCCTGCCACATAAAAAAAGGTGGGAGATGTTCTAAAATTCAGCAAGAGTGATATTAGTACTCTAATAGGTCATGGACTAAACGCCCTCCTCAATAATATGAGTTTAGCTGAAACCGACATCTGCCGCCTCTGTCCCGAAGACTCAGAAACGACAGAAAACATCCTATGTCACTGTGAAGCAGCAGCAAGGAAAAGGCACAATCTTCTAGGAAAAGGTTTCCTTTCTACCGAGGAAAAAGCCAACATGACTCCCTTAAAGATATTTCAATTTGCCAAAGCTTTAGAGTTATGGTAGGGTAAAGGGGCTTCCGTGGCGTAGTGGGCAGCGTGCTTGCTTCTCAGTCAATAGGTCGTGGGTTCGATTCCCACTGTTAGAACAACTTCCTAACATTCTCATTTTAATTAAAATTAAATAATAAACCAAACGACTCAAATTTTATTATTTATTTAAGTTCAGGAAATTGAATTTATCGAGCTAACAACTAACTGATTACACGACAAAATTTAGAGTGAATACTATTTTAATTTCGATTTAACATTTCGACTCGTATTTCAATTTAGCAAAATTTACAATGTATTATTTTCGGAATGCAAAAAAAACTGGCGACCAACATCGCCTGAGTGAAAATTAACAGTAAAGTGAAATTTAGAGCCGTAATATTTTGAATTTAATTTAACAACGAAATTTAAAACAATAAATTTTTGGTAATTCAATATTTTTTTTTTTTATCGTTTGAGTCTATTTTGAGACTTAACACCCACTCCGAGCAGGGGATTTTTTTAAGCACGAATTTTTCAGTTGCTACTGGCGATGAAAAATTATTATATATATATTTATTTTTTTTATAAAATGGGCAAACGGTGTAAAAGTGAAACAGTTCCATTCCAGGAAGGCCTAGATACTCTGTAGATGGTTTCTGTTCGCTTTCTATCATTCAATCCCCCATAACATCTGCAAATATTTGTCAATAGCGCCAGTACAACTGAAAAAAAAAATATACCAGCTTCTCCACTCGTTACGGTCGTTCTCAGTCCTCTTCCTTCTACTTCTACAATGGCGCTACAGCCCAAATCGGACCTTGGCCTCCTGATATTCAGGTTCCTTAACATTTTTCATTACTTATTGTGGAAGGGTTGTTAGTCCTTCGCACAACCCTCTTTCTACGAATTTCTCATTTTCGTAGATTGAGGTGAAGTCCTCTTCCTTCCTAATCCCATTCCTTCCCTCCATGACTGTGTTTGTGCATTGCACATAAAGGCCGAAATTGCCTATAACACAAGTCATTCTGTGAAAAAAAAAATAAGCGCACAATAGGCCGGGAAGGTCGCAGTGCTCTCACGTGTTCCCATAAAAAATAATATTGAAAAAAAAAAATCCGTTGATGTAGTACCGACTATGGTGACGATTAGTTTTAGATAAACTATTTTGGATTCTTTTTTGTCGCGATGGCGGCAGCTGGATAACTGCAGATCGACCAAATCCTTTTGGGAACCCAATAAAAATATTACATGTCTTAACTTAGTCGCTATAGTGTCCGAACTATTGTCAGCCTGACTACCGGTCATTGCTTGCTAAAGCTGCACGCATTTAGGCTGCGGATCACGAGCGACAGTCTTTGCTGAGGTTGCGAGGAAGACGAAGAATCTATCGAACATTATCTTTGTCTCTGGCCGAAAATTTTTAACAGTCGTTTCCTTTGTTTATGCTCTAGATTCATATCAGAGCTACACGAACTCAGATTTGGCAAACATTCGAGCCTGCTTTGGTTCGCGAACCGTACCAAGTGGCAAGCACAAGAGGGGTAACATACATCTCGTAACCAATAAGGGGAGTACAATGGTCCAACTAGATGACCTGAGTGCAATGAGTTTCTTCGGAACCTCCCGAAATATAAATCTTTTTTCGGATGTTACTCATTGAAGAATGTAGTTTCATTATTCATAAGTAGATTTATTTCCAAGAGGCTTCACGTGCCTCATCTGACCAGCCGCCACTGGAGGTGAACCTTTTAGAATGCGAATTTTAGAGTTAACAATTTCAAAATAAGGAAATAAAAATATTTTTTTATCATATTTTGAAAATAAAGTTTTTGCCCACCTATACAAAAATAAAAGATTTGGGTCACACTGCTTTTTATTTATAGATTATGGCGTACGCAATAATAGTTTTGACACCATTGTCTTTCAAATTTCAAAAATGTTCAATAAATTTAACCAGATCAGATATGTTAGATGCTAGTTAAACATATAGGACATGTGCATACATCATTTGTGTTTAAATGATTACCTGCTATTGTGCAACAAATTTAACGAGAGAAACTAACTGTACACTGGCTCAACTCCTAATAAGCATAACATGTACAACAAGTGTTTAAATTTAGGCAGTATTTTTCGACAATCGCGATGAGCTCTATCGAATTCCCATGTTCTAATAAATCATAGTCAATTATAGTTATTTGTTGCTGTTGTTACTTCTTTTATTTAAGATGTAACCACAGACAAAAACAATGGTTTCCATTTCAAGAGAGAAAGTAATTTGTTATATTACGATTGCTCAATGCAAACGAGACCGAATGCAATCAGTGATCCATTGAGTGGCTACCGTGCCGTTTCGTTACATGTACCCCAGTACCACTGGAATATTAATTTGTAATATTGTTTGTTAGGACGTTATTGTTGGCAACAAGGCATCTCAAATTGACCTATAAATTAGTTACTGGATTATGTGCATTCTGATTTCCGACATATTGCCGGCAACCTGGAATGCCTTTACCTGGAGAACAATGTTGCATTCAAGTACTTGAACTTATTCCCTTATGCACTACTTAAGTCTCGGGATTCAGGACCGTTTTTCTATGAGAAAACCGGCAAATTCTGCATTCCAGAAAATCATTAGATAAACGAAGATTGGGACAATTGTATGCCGCCGTTAGGGAGCGGGTATTCAACAGGAGGCAT
Source organism: Chorisops tibialis (assembly GCA_963669355.1). NCBI lineage: Eukaryota > Metazoa > Arthropoda > Insecta > Diptera > Stratiomyidae > Chorisops > Chorisops tibialis. The sequence goes on along the minus strand of OY770263.1, from coordinate 190,972,977 downwards.
GGCATTAAATGCGAAATTTATGCTCACAAATTTTAACATTCAACGCGCACGCCATGTTAGAATGTCCCATAATTGTTCCGCAGGCACCTTTAAGCCAGCACACTCTTTGGCATTGTTGTCAGCGGGAGCGTCGTCGTAGTCCGCGAACGATTTTGCGTTGCATTATGCGTTCAATTTGCATACTGCCACCACACCAAGCTAGATGAATGGCGGATAACACTTTTCAGATTGCAAAGTAACAATTGCTTATTTGCAAGCAAGATAACTTTTACCTTATTTGTAATTATTTTGATTACACGTGTATATCAAGCAGTCGACGTCCGCGATCGCCGTTTTGAATGTTTCCGAAGCCGAAACATAACAAGGCGTAACGCAGTGTAGGAGCTCGGGAATAAGGAAAAGGACGGGCATATCACTTATGTCGATCCAATTTGATTTGCATATAAAAGACACATTTTGATCTTTCTTTTCAAGTTGAATTCAAACGACGAAAAACTGACCACGCAAAAGCGCAGACGGACAATCAGAGCAGCATCGCCTTTCTATACGTGCTTTCCTGCATTTATTTGTGTATTCTGGCCTGATTTTTATTTATATAGTTTTTTTCTTATTCCTTTATTATTATCGAGTTATTTTTGCAGTGGTTGTTTTTTGTCATGTCTTAACAAAGTTTATCCACGATCATTTAAGCTATAATTTGTTGCTTGTTATGCACATGCCCTTTACGCTGCAGGCCGTTACAAAAGATCTCCACATGCATTTGCCCACATTGCGGCAGAACGGCCTTTACAGCTTTGTAAAGCGTTCAATTACTATATCAGATTTTTAACTCACGCATGCTGTAAATCGACTGCATAATGCGTTTTAATGAAAGCCAAGCACTTCTGTCTACTCCTGGGCTCGCAGACCTGCGTTCCAGGGCAGGTAACTAAGCAAATTGCATTTGACATGCATTTTCTCATCTCCATTTTCATGCTCAAGTCTAAAGTAGGCCTGGCAATTTAGATATACCTATAAGTATTATAAATAGAGTCTAATGGAATAGATGCGTATAGTATACGAGTTTTATTATTAAATTCATTTAATAACGTCCGAACTGGTAAATTGTTTTATTATTTGTTCACGTTTCTTAAGTCCCAATATAATAGTTGAAATAACTCTATAGCTGCTAAAAATGTAACAAGTAAGAAGATTTGTAAACAAACTTCGAAGAAAACTATTAGAATCTACAAAAAATTGATGATTTCCATGTCGTGCACAAAATTTATTTAGAGCCAAAAATGATTTTACTTCTTTATTTTAATAATAAAGTATTGTGATCAACTTGGAAAAAAAAAATTTAAAAATTCATAAATAGCTGTTTATACGCCGTGTGCCGCAGCCGTACTCTCAGCGCACATTAGCTCCCAAACCCTTCAAGATTCATTTTTGGTTGGATTGTAGATGGTTTCGGATCTCAGGCGTACTCCGATTTTAGGGGTTGTAAGAGTTAATGGGAAAGCCGAAGGAGCGCTAAGACCGAAAACTAAGAATTCGAATATCATATCCATGGGTTCTAGCTAGGGAGCTGAAATTCAAAATATATATACAGAGGGGTTTGTGGGACAAGCTTAAGAAATAATGAAATTTCGTTATCCATTTGAGTCCGAAAAGGGGGGACTAAAAACAAATTTTCGGTCGAATTTTTTTTTAAATGATTATATCTTCGAAATTACTTACCGTAAGAGATTCATATTTTGAGACCATTAAGGGTGCATACAGATCCACTTGAATCAGCCTATTGATCATCTTATCTGAAAAACGCAGCATAACTACCAATAGATGTCTCTGCAAAATGCTGCCACGACATTATTTTTAAGTCTTTTCTACAATAGTAAAAAAATTGCGCAGTGCAGTAAAACAATTGAAATTTTAAATATCTTTTAAGATTTTCAAGCATTTTACTACAAAAGTAGGAGTCCCAAAATGCATTTTCAACCATAGTTTTCTTGAGTTAATGCGTTAATTATTACATTTTCGCAATGGAGATGTCATCCGAGAGGTTCGGCAAAAATACATTTTGATTCTTTTTCTTCTACAATGGCACCTTCAGGTTCCGTGTGACTGGTTCAAAAAATCGATTATTTTATACTCTAGATGAAATCTGAGAGTAATATAAATACAAAAACTGAAAATTTTTGAATGAAATTTTAAGGTAGAAAATTGAAAATTTGCGAAATGCATTCAAAAAAAAAATTCCTAAAAGTTCGAAATATTAACTAGTCGAATACCTTAGAAACTTCTACCCCTCCTATACATAATCAATTATCACCTAATTATTAAAGGCTATCAATTTCAAATTCTGCACAAGAACTTTTAAAAACAGTTGAAACGAAATTGCGTCTAAAGTCCCATACAAACGTATGAGTTCGACCAGTTATAATAAATCAACTAATAGCCAACAAATTAAAACCTGCGAACTTGAAGTTTTGTACGATCACCTTACGAGAGAAACGAAATAAAACTACATCACAGATTTTACGATTCCCTTACCTCCTCTACAAATGTTTGGTTTCGTGAATGTAAAATACACCAAATTTTTTGAAAAAAAAAATATTGAACGTGGTTCAAGCAACCAATTAGAAAATTATTAACATCCACCCACCCTATGGATCATGGGCTTATCACCCGTGATTTAAGACCTAACTGATACGAGAAAAGGATACAGCGCCACGGATACGGACTGATTCTACGGTAACCACTATTAGCATTCGAAAACGGACTATGATTGGCTTCTGGAACGTTCGAAGATTGAATGACAGGCGCAGAGCTGAGGCTACTCGGTCCTTGCACTGCCAATCAGTAATCGACCGTGAAATGAAACATTATAACATCCAAATCTTGGGCTCGAGCGAGGTCAGGTGGACAGGATCAGGAGAAGAACGAACCCCTAGTGGAAACACTATTCTGTACATTGGCCCTGAAAGTGAAGCCAAAAATGGCGTGGCGTTCGTCCTTACACCGAGAGCGAGAAACAGTCTCATTAGCTGGGAACCAATCTCGGATAAGATTATCGTCATCAGGCTCAGGACCAGTGTCAGAAACGTCACAATTCTGCAGTGCTACACACCAACTAATACCACAACATCTGGTGACAAAGAGGAGTTTTATAGCCAACTGAGTGCCACCTTCGAACGTGTTTCAAGAGGTGATATTATTATCATCTTATGAACGCCCAGGTTGGATCAGACAACACTGGACTAGAACACGTCATGGGGTGGCATGGTAACCCTTGGGTCGACGCGTCACGACCTTGGATTAAGGGACCCGAAAACGGCGAATTATTTGTGGAGTTTTGTAGTACTCGGCAAACGATCATCGGAGGGACCCTTTTTCCACACAAGAGTCATCATAAAACATCTTGAGTTTCCCCTGATGGTGTTACTCAGAACGAGATCGACCATTTGGCTATAAGTCGCCGATGGAGAAGATGTCTCATCGATGTGCGAGCGAAACGTGGAGCCGACGTGGGGAGCGATCACCACTTGATGGTTGCCTAGTTAAGATTGTGTACAGCAGCTATCCGACGACCACGAATTCTTCAAATGAAGCGCAAGCTTAATGTGAATAAACTTAGAGATCCCAACAAAAAACGCGAATACACCACTATTCTACGCGAAAAGTCATCCATATTGGGTGAATATGAAATGCGCACACCGGACGCTAATTGAGAGGCAACCAAAAACACTTTTCTAACTAGTGCTGAAGAATCTGTGGGATATATGCAAAGCGGTGAGAAACTCTGGATGTCGCAAGACACATGGGACAAGGTTGGCAATCGGAAGAAAGCCAAATTGGCAATCATCTCTCAACCCGATGTCAATGAACGAACGCCCGACTTGAGGCAGAACTACCGCGATGCTCATATACAGCTTAAAAAGGCTGTTAGTCGCGAGAAGAGTAAGGCCATTGAAGATCTGGCCAACAAGGCAGAATCTGCGGCTTACCTTGGGGATATGGGTTCACTATTCAAAATCATGAAACAGTTGACGAGCAGGAATTTCACCGCCAACCACCTGGTCAGAGATGTGAAAGGAACTCTCCTTAATATGAGTGAACACCAGTTGCGGCGATGAAAGGAATACTTCTCTGCTATTTTAAACATCTTGTCAGAGGAAGATATTCCTGAAACAGAACAACTACCAAACATCCAACCGCAACAATCCTCTATTAGGGACGATCCCCCAGATAAGGAAGAGATAGTTTCCGCCATTCGGTCAATGGCGGGAAGGAAAGTTTCAGGTATAGACGAACTACCAACCGAACTCCTCAAAGCGGACCCGGAAATAACAGCCGAAATACTCCTCTCACTCTTTACTGAGGTGTGGAATGAAGGAAGATATCCGACTGAATGGAAGGAGGACGTCATTGTGAAAGTTCCGAAGAAGGGCGACCTTCGGGATTATGGCAATTGGCGTGGTATATGTCTACTTACTGCCGTATCAAAAATTATGGCTGAGGTAATTCTCAATAGGATTAGTGATGTTGTCGAGAGCACTCTCGAAGTTTATCAGGCTGAATTCCGTAAATGGTCGACTTGTACCGACCACACAAATACCCTACGTATAATATTAGAGCGGTCAGCCGAAATGGGTTCGCCACTACATCTCATGTTTGTGGACTTCGAGAAGGCTTTCGACCGCGTTAAACGAGATGCTTTGCGTAGGAGAGGTATTTCAGATAAGGTATTAGCTATGATTAAAGAATCCTACGAAGATGCAAGGTGTCGCGTCTTGCATAGAGGAGAGCTGTCCGAGAGCTTCCCTGTGCAAACGGGTGTCAGACAAGGCTGCATATTATCACCAGCCCTGTTTCTGGTGTTAATAAATGACAACTTGAAAGCTGCACTGGAAGGTAGGGAAGGTAAAGGTCTTCAATGGAGACTATTTAACATATTAAGTCACATTGATTATGCTGATGACGTGTGTTTGCTTGCACATAACCGTTCGGACTTAGAGGCAAATGTTCGCTCGTTGCATTCTAAATCCAATGGGGTGGGACTGAAAATAAATGTGCGTAAAACCAAGTACATGCACATGGGTTCGAACGCAAGCACACCGATTGTTCTTAACGGACAGAATGTGGAAGAGGTTCAAGATATTTGCTATCTCGGAAGCATGGTCAGCATGTCAGGCCTTCGGTATCCTTTCTAGAGGCTTAGAGATCTCCCTTCTCACGAAGCTGCGAGTTTTTGACGCATGCGTCAAATCTGTGTTGTTATATGGTTGTACTACGTGGAAAGTGACCGTTCGACTTACCAAGAAACTACAGACTTTCGTAAACCAATGCCTCCGGCGCATTTTAGGAATATTCTGGCCAGAAGTAATTTCCAACGACGAACTTTGGAGTACAACTCGCCAGACTAAAATAGGTATTGAGATTCAAAGGCGGAAGTGGCAGTAGATCGGTCATACTTTGAGGAAACTAGAGCGAAACATCGCCGAACAGGTTCTGGATTATAATCCTCAAGGAAGACGTCGGGTTGGTCGACCATGTAACACATGGAAGCGAGCAGTTGAGCAGGAGGCCAGAGGAATAAACAAGTCCTGGCAACAGTGTAAGGCCGATGCTCAGGATCGCGCCTTGTGGAAGAGAGTTGTTTCTGTCCCATGCCCCTATAGGAGGTCTTAACAGGAATTTGATTGATTGACCCACCCTTACTATCCCCCTCCTCGTTCCCTAATAAAAACCCAAACTTGTATAAACGAATGAAATATTTACTATATGTACTGGAGCTATTGATCGTTTTCGCAATTAAGTGTTAAATTGACAACAGCCCTGCCCTAGAACCCCCTTTCACTTAATCTTCTGTAATCACTCTAACCTGCATATTGGCTTTCCACGCATCCTTAACTTGTCCCAAAAATAATAAAGTTGTACCCGACTTGTTGCCAGTTTATTTATCAGTTTGTTGCAGATGAAATGGCGACTTTCGCGATGAAGTGAAGTTAGTTGCGATTTTCATGTCTCAAACTGTCGCCAGGTGGCTCTGGTAGTAATGAATATTAAAGTATAAATACTTCTACATTTGGTCATGGAATCATTTCAGTTTTGGACTTCATTGTGATCGGAGAGAAAAAAAAAATAAAAAAAACATGAATCGAGTCAAAAACGGGTACTTTTTCTTTACGAGTTCAAACTTGGCCACAACGCAAGGGAGGCAACCAAAAACATCAACAGGGCATTTGGAGTTGACACAGTAAGCGAACGAAACACACAGCGATGGTTCAAAAAATTCTGATCAGGAGATATAATCCTTCAAAGTGAGCCATGTGGTTAGCCAGGACCATCGATAGTCAACGACGAGCTGCGTTTACTAGTGGAGGCTGACTCACGCCAAACTGTGAGGGACATTGCAGAGAACTGGGCGCACACTATTCGATAGTTTCTCGGCACTTGCAACCGCTTGAAAAAATCAAAAAGTTTGATAAATGGGTTCTGCATGAGCTTACTGAGCAAAACATGTCCTCATGTATCAAGAATAACGGTCAGAAAATTAAACGAGTTGCAGTATGAGACTCCTCCTCATCCACCATATTCACCAGACCTCTCGCCAACCGATTACCATTTTTTTAAACATTTGGACCAATTTTTGGCGGAGAAACAACTTAAAAAAGAAGCAGCCGTCAAAATTGCCTTCGAGGAATTTCTTCAGTCTAGAAAGTCGGACTTCTACGAAACTGGCATAAATGCACTTGTATCTCGTGGAGAGAAGTGTATTGTATCTGCTGGTACCTATTTAGATTAATAAAATTAAGTTTAATAAGAGTTAAAGTTGTTTGAAATTTCACTAGCAAAGTCGCCATTTCATCTGCAGCAACCTAATATAAGAAATTCGTAAGTTGAGAGTCGACAAATCGTATTAAATGTTTCAGGAGTTCACCAAAATCCAGTCGCATTTACAGATAATTACCAAAGTATAATAGTACATATATACCAATCTTCAACGCGTTATATTGTTTTTACACATTTACACACATCAGTCATTTCCTTATGCCATATGCCTTATCTTGAATAAAAATCGATTTTAACCGACAACTTGAACTCAAACCAAAACATTCAAAATTTCAACTCTGTATAATTGTCAAGTAGTCATTGATGAAAGTGTGCTGTCACAAATGTGCAATAAAAGCTTAATTACGTTTTTTTTACCATCATAAATATCTAATTAGTGACTATCATATTATAATAATCAAGATATTTATTATTTGGCGCCATTCAATAAAAATTATCTTAACACAGATAATAAAAAAATATATATATCAAAATTAATAGCTCTCAATTTACCCTTGAGAGTTAATTTAATTAAATTTGTTTTATTTCTGCAGCATTTATTTAATATATACCTACATATGTGCACATAAAACAGGTCCTATATTTAAAATAGTCTTTTAATTGTTTTCGACATAATGTCACAATAAATTAACTATACAACCACCTAGCCCGATAATAAAACTGGTCTTATTTAGTGTTTCACATTTTCATTTTAAATTTAAGTGCGGATCAGAAACCCAAATCAGGTTTTCTTTTATAGTCGTCATTAAATAAATCAAATAAAAAATCTATGTGTACACATATGCATATATATCGAGTCCGCTGCTTTTGAAGTGTCAGAATATGTGAATATATATTCGAATCATAATTGCATCTGAAATTTTTAAACATTAATTGATTAAATTATTCGCCATTTTTTATGATATTTGGGATGGTCTATCGATTTATATAGGCGGAGCCATTTCTCGGTTAATTTAAAATTCGAATTCGATTTTTATAAGTTTGTCATTTAAGATAAGAGATTGAAAGAGACGGAAAATAATTTTGATACGTCATATTAAGATCTTTCATTATTTGTAGGCATTCCCCGGGATTGAATTTCTTTTTTTTTTTTTTTAAAATGAATTAAATTTTCATTTGTTAGTTTGATTTTAGTAATTTAAAATATTTAAATGTTGTAGCCGGTGATATCGTTGTATATGAATGGTGCCAAATGTGACAAATTGGCGCGCTTCTTTAAATTTCATTGTATTGTATTTTATTTAAAATGATTGTGTGTCGATTTCAGTTTTCTTTTATTGATAATATTGATTGATTATCTTGAAATAGATAAGATTAGTTGTCAAAGATTACATGTGATCACATAAATTTCCATTAATTAGATTGATACATATATTGGAAAAAAAAAGTTAAAACGAATACTTAATCAGCAGAAATTTTTATAAAAAAAACATCAAATTTCAAAGCAGTTTCTATACTATTAGTTTCGGTCTTGGCAAGCTTACCTGAGCAAATTCTGCGATAAATTAAAGCAAAACTTTAAAATACAATAAGTAGTAAAGTAAGCGATAAATTAAAAGTTTGATTTCCACTACGATGTTTTTGTTTTAAAATATTCGAAGTAAACGCATAAACTATACAGAAGTAAAACATTTTCACTTCTGAAGATACATACTCAATAGGCGTTTTCTGTAGCAGAATTTTTCATAGAAAGATATTATTTTTTAAGGTTGCGGGTAGCACCTAAGTTTCACTTAAGGTTTTAGAGCATTTTTGAATTATTTTTTTTTTTTTGCAATTTTATATATTCTTTATAAATAATTATACTCTAGATGAAATCTGAGAGTATATTGTGTTTACCTTACCGATTGTAATACCATTGATACATAGCGCAGTTAAATTATAATTAAGGCCTAAATTATCATCAAACGGCTGTATATCATAACGCTAATTTAGCTAAATTACTAAAATAGTGATCGTTTAGCAGCTAAATGCTCTCAGCTAAATCATCTCAATTAGTTAAATCCTCTCATTATACTCTAGATGAAATCTGAGAGTATTATAAGTTTGCCACAAAGTTTGTAACGCCAAGAAATAAGGCTCGGAGAAAGAAATGAATCATACAGAAGTTCATAGTTCACTCAAGTTCACTCAAAAATCTCCAAAAAGGATGTCCGTCCGTCCATCTGTCAGTCCGTGTCCTCTCTAGCTTGAGAACGCGTTGATCTAGAAAGTTCAAATTTTGTACACGTCGTTTTTGACAAAAAAGTAAGGACAAGTTCGTGAACGGGCCAAATCGCTCCACCCCTTCTACCCTCTCCAATACAAAATGACACAATTACGCAATTTGTCAATAAACGACTTTCCTCGAAAAGTATAAATGCCATTGATATGAAATTTGGAACATAATAGTTTTATGATGATTCCATTCTACTGTATAAGAATTATTTGTGTTCTCTCCATCCTTCCACCCCTCACATACAAACTGCAATTTTTCATGACATGCTCTAAGCCAATTTACTCAGTGCGTATAGAATTTATCGATTTGGAATTGTGCAATGAACATTTATTTAAAATTATTAGTAAGATCAAAAAAAAAAAAATTAGACGATTAGCTTTACCCCTACTACCCCCTCCGATACAAAATGATACAATTTCGCAATTTGACATTAAACGAATTTGCTCAATAAGTATAAAAGCTATTGATCTGAAATATTTGAATATATTACTTCCATAATAAATCCAATCTGCTGTATAAAATTTATTTGAGTTCTCCCTTTCTTTCCACCACCTCCCATACAAACTTCACTTCTTTAAGAAATACTAAAAACCGATTTACTCAGTACGTATGAAATTTATCGAGCTAAAATTATGCACTAAATATTTATTTAAAATTATTAGTCAGACCAAAAAAGATTAGGTGATTAGCTTCACTCCTTCTAACCCCTCTCATACAATTTGACACAATTCAACAACTTTACAAAAAGTCGATTTTCCTGAAAACTATGAATGCTACTGTTTTGCAATTTAAAATATGTCAATTAAATGGTGATCACAGTTATTTCTAAAAAAGTCATGAATAACTTCACACTCCTCCTACCACCTCCCATACAAACTGCACAGCTTCACTAAATTCAATACACTAATTTCCTCAGTACCTATTAAATTTTTAAATCCTAAATTTTGTATAAAACATTATGATAGCAACCTTAGCGTGATGTAAAAAAAGTTCAATGTAGATAAAAAATTTCTCTTTCATCGCACTCATCGTACTGTTATGTTTTTCTCATAATTTAGGCTATAACGATGAAGATTGTACTAGATTTGGAGCTTTCATAAAAGCTTTTTCGTGCTAGAGAGAAGAAGAAAAGTCATTTTCTGACAGCTCTGAATTATATAAAATCTTTGAAGCGTGATTTAAAATGCCCAGCTATGAAAGATGACTTGCAAACGATTCCAAAACAGGACTAGGGATCGTTTTTCTTCTTTTGTGGCTATGCAATTCAACTTTTTAAAAATATGACAGATGAGTGAGTGACTCTTCCTAATTGGCAAAGTGCCAGGTGTCACCATTCTACTAACGATGAAGACGAGCTAAATTACGAATTAACTAAATTATAGTTAGGACCGCTATGTGTCAATGGTATAACACTAAGATATAATGCTCGCACAGGTACAGGTACATGGTACAGAAATATTTATTGTCGCTCTAAAACCCCGAATCCGTGTGACCGTCTGTCCGTCTGTATACAACATAACTATCGAACGCTTTGAGCTATCGTGCTGAATTTTTTTTTGTGTCATTTTTACCAAAAAAATTAACTTTAACTTCGTGAACGGACTACATCTCCCTACTCCTTCTACCCTTTCCCTTACAAATTTCATGAAATTTCGAAATTTTAAGAAATTGATTTTTCTTCGACTTGAAATGCGGGTCAAAGTATAACACTGTTTATATCATTAGCATCACAAAATATTGATCCGATCCCCACACCACGTCTAGCCCCTCTCATATAAATGCACAATTTTCAAAAAGGTTTTTATTCGATTTTCATTGAAGCTAGCGGAGCTAAATGAACAAATATTTGCCAGTGTTAAATTCATTATAATTGCAACCAAAATCATCAGGTTCATCTTACTTCTTCTACCCACACCCATACGATTTTCACGAAACTTTGAAATTTTAATTAAATTATTTTTCTTCGAATCTTTCAAAACTATCGACTTGAAGTTTTGTTCGAAAGTTTAATAATAGAAATAATATCATTGACGATGACAAATTTTGTTTTGATCCATATACTCCTTCTACCACCTCCCATACGATATTCATTCACCATTGTTGGCCTGCAGTCGACTTTAACTTGATTATTTTAGTCTGGTTCTGACCCTCGGGGAATGAGCATCGGCAGAGCTAAGCTGGGCAGTGTCTCGCTTAACTTTACATTTGACGGAGACCGGTTTTCGTTCCCGTCAAGTGAAAACGAGTACAGCACCGTTAAAAAAATAAACAAATAAGAAATTAACAATTTAGTGGACCCTTTGAAAAGATGGGGACTCAATGTCCCTCTCAACCCGAGATAATTTAAAGTTTCTGAAAATGTCAGCTGGCAACATGTCACTAGCTAACAACACGGTACATCGCGAGAACAGATTTGCTCTCTTAGATGATGAGTCCGACGACAAAAATTACGATCACGATAACACCAACGGCACTGATGAACCAACACCACCAACTAAAAAGGTAAACATCCCACTAATAATACTCCCTACATTGGATCTTGACACCATTACAATTATACTGAAGAACCTGAAAGTCACCGATTTCAACATTAAATTCATGTCCATTGGCCGAAAGATATTATTCAACTCCAAGGAGAGCTACATTAAGACATTTGATTATATGAAAGAAAAGAAAGTACACTATACGCCCCACCGACGAAAATCGTCCTACGAAAATGTTTCTATCTGGGCTGCATGAAATCGACACGAGCGAGTTGCAAGCCAAACTACAAAACGTTTGAGTTGACTGCAAGGAGGATATATAATAAGGAGTGATTATAAGCATGTGTTGCCGTGTAAGAAAATGGGAATGAAAGTATTTCCCTTCCTTACTGGTGAAATGCTCGAAATTTTTCGAAAAAAAATCGTTTCGCTATCTTTATCTGGCACACTTAAAAATATTGCAACTAACTCTTCCTCACGATGAATTGTTCGAAACAGTTGTCAAATTTTCGAAAGAATTGTATCGCTATCCTTGTTTGGCATACTTAAGCCCAAAGTAACTATCTCTGTCCCGCGTTAAATTGTGCGTTGCTAAAGTGCTTAGCTTAGACATGAACCAAAAACTAATAAAAATTGAAAAAATAAAGATTTCTGAAATAAAACAGCAAACTCTATTCTACTCAAAACAATTTTATTGCTGACTGAATATTAGCAACCAAGAGAGAATACAAATTATGGTATTTTTATCTTTTTTGTATAAGTTTGAAGTCAAGTTAAGCTTCGACATAATTTTCGAAAATTTCCGAATCAGAAAGTATTTCCATATGAGACAGCCTATCAGGCACCCCATTTTATACCTAGTCGTGCCATAAGTTCTGTCACACGTATATGGGCAATTTTTGTATAAATGAAAAAGAGTTTTTGACAAAGGAAAATATATTTTATTTTGGCATACTAATGGAAGTAAAATAAGCAACAAATTATTCAAAGTGGCCGCCTTTAGCCTTAACACAGCTCTTTAATCTGTTGGGCCAGTCATCGATAGCAGTACGCACTGTTTCTAGCGGAAAATTAGCTACTGCTTCTGTCAAAGATCGCTTAAGGCTCTCGATATTTGGGTGTCGTCTCGTGCACACCATGGACTCTAACTCCGCCCACAGTTTGTAGTCCAGGGGATTCAAATCTGGGCTCCCAGAAGGCCATTCCGTCGCCCTTATAAACTGTGGAATATTGGTTTCCAACCACGCTTGTGTGGTTCGAGCTTTGTGGGCTGGCGCAGAATCTTGCTGGAAAGCCCAATGTCGATTGTTGAATAGCGTAGAGTTCAGCGGCTTCACACATCTCTCCAGGATGTCCGTTTGATAATTTTTCGCTGCAGTTTTTACGCCTTTTTCGCAAAAATGAAGCTCGGTGACCCCTTCGTAGCTGACACCCCACCATACCATGACTGATGCTGGATGATGTCCTCGCTGTACCCTAGTGGCAACTTCTCGGGCTTCTGCGGAGCTGTGGGCATACACCTTATCATTTTGGCGGTTGAAATGTTCCTCCACCGTAAAAATTTTTTCATCGGTAAATAAAATTTCTCGATGTTTGTTGTTGCCGTACCGCCGAAGGAACTCTTTCGATCTGGTGCTCCTAATTTGCTTCAACTGCTCAGTCAGCAAATGTCCCGTTGATCGTCGAAAGGCACTCATCCCGAGGTCAGATTTTATGATGCGAGACATACTTCGGGTGGAGATGTTCATCTCTCGAGCCATGATTCGTTGTTTACGAAGCGGATTTCGACGAATTCGACTCTCGACCGCTTTGATGGCAGCAGAAGAACGTACATCACGCGGACGTCCAGAACGAGGTCGATCTTCAATAGTCTGGATCGCGTTATATCTCTGGATCGCACGATACACAAATCTTTGCGTTATTTTTAACGGGCACAACAACTTGAAAATTTCACTCGCGGATTTTCCACACTTATGTAGTGCAATCACTGCAGTTCGGTTTTCTATTACACCCCATTCCATCTTCACACGTTACCGAACACACTTTAAATGACCATCAACTGTCAACAACATTATGACGTTTATAAAACTGGCCGATATTGAAATGTCACTCATAAAATAAAGTTGTTGCCAATGTGAGAAATTATGTGACAGAACTTATGGCAGGACTAGGTATATCCTCCTTGGTTGATTGCAGTGAAGTGAAAATGTTCCACCTTAAGCTTAAACAATACGACAAGCAAGCCATGTATTCGCTTTAATTTGACAGAGGATCAATCAAAATATCTGACCTTTCTGAAATTAAAGCAGTAATGGGGATTATAGTCCACTGGAAATTTTACACAAAACGTCAAAACCAGGTTCACAATGTGGAAACTGTCAGGTGTATGGCCAAGGCTCCAATAATTGCTACCAACCAAATAAGTGTCTTATCTGCAGAAGAGCTCACAAACACACTGATTGCCCCACAATAGGTTCTGACAGTATCAGTTGCGTAAACTGCAGCGGTAATCCCATCGCAAATCACTTAGAATGCTCCAATCAAACAATCAAATTCCTGTTAAGACCCCCTATAGGGGCAAAGGACAGAAACAACTCTCTTCCACAAGCATCGGTCTTAAGCTGTTGCCAGGACTTGTTTATTCCTCTGGCCTCCTGCTCAACTGCTCACTTCCATGTGTTACATGATCGACCAACCCGACGTCTTCCTTGAGGATTATAATCCAGAGCCTGCTTGGCGATGATTCGCTCTGGTTTCCTCAAAGTATGAACGATCCACTGCCACTTCCGCCTTTGAATCTCAATACCTATTTTAGTCTGTCCAGTTGTACTCCAAAGTTCGTCGTTGGAGATCACTTCTGGCCAGAATATTCATAAAATGCGTCGGAGGCATTCATCAAAGTCTGTAGTTTCTTGGTAAGTCGAACGGTCACTTTCCACGTAGTACAATCATATAACAACACGGATTTGGCGCATGCGTCAAAAACTCGCAGCTTCGTGCGAAGGGAGATCTCTCTTAACCTCCAGAAAGGGGAAAGGATACCGAAGGCCTGACATGCTGACAATGCTTCCGAGATAGCAAATATCTTGCACCTCTTTCACATTCTGTCCGTTAAGAACAATCGGTGTGCTTGAATTCGAACCCATTTGCATGTACTTGGTTTTACGCACATTTATTTTCAGTCCCGCCTCTTTGCATTTAGAATGCAACGAGCGAACATTTGACTCTAAGATCGAACGGTTTTGTCCAAGCAAATGTCATCAGCATAATCAAAGTGGCTTAAGATGTTAAATAGTCTCCATTGAAGACCTTTACCTTCCCCACCTTCCAGTGCAGCTTTCAAGATGTCATTTATTACCACCAGAAACAGGGCAGGTGATAATATGCCTCCTTGTCGGACACCTGTTCGCACAAGAAAGCTCTCGGACAGCTCACCTCTATGCAAAACGCGACACCTTGCATCTTCGTAGGATTCTTTAATCATAGCTATGACCTTATCTGGAATACCTCTCCTACGCAAAGCATTCCACACGTAATCTAGCTTAACGCTGTCGAAAGCATTCTCGAAGTCCACAAACATGAGATGTAGTGGCGAACCCATTTCGGGTGACTGCTCTAATATTATCCGTAGGGTATTTGTGTGGTCGGCACAGGACGACCCTTTACGGAATCCAGCCTGATAAACTTCGAGAGTGCTCTCGACAACATCACTAATCCTATTGAGAATTACCTTAGCCATAATTTTTGATGCGGCAGTAAGTAGACATATACCACGCTAATTGCCACAATCCCGAATGTCGCCCTTCTTCGGAATTTTCACAATGACGCCCTCCTTCCATTCAGTCGGATATTTTCCTTCATTCCATGGCGGAAACTATCTTTTCCTTATCTGGGGGATAGTCCCTAATAGAGGATTGTTGCGGTTGGATGTTTGGTAGTTGTTCTGTTTCTGGAATATCCTCTGACAAGATGTTTAAAATATCAAAGAAGTATTCCTTCCATCGTCGCAACTGGTCTTCACTCATATTAAGGAGAGTTCCGTTGACATCTCTCACCAGGTGGCGGTGAAATTCCTGTTCGTCCACTGTTTCATTATTTTGAATAGTGAACCCATAACTCCAAGGCAAGCCGCAGATTCTGCCTTGTTTGCCAGATCTTCAATGGCCTTTCTCTTGTCGTGTCTAACAGCCTTTTTAAGCTGTATATGAGCAGCGCGATAGTTCTGCCTCAGGTCGGGCGTTCGTTGGTTGACATCGGGTTGAGAGATGATTGCCAATTTGGCTTTTTTCTGATTGCCAATCTTATCCCATGTGTCTTGCGACATCTAGGGTTTCTCACCGCTTTGCACATATCCCACAGATTCTTCAGCACTAGTTAGAAAAGTGTTTCTGGTTGCCTCCCAATTGGCGTCCAGTGTGCGCATTTCATATTCACCCAATGTGGATGACTTTTCGCGTAGAATAGTGGTGGATTCGCGTTTTTTGGTGGGATCTCTGGGTTTATCCACATTAAGCTTGCGCTTCATTTGAAGAATTTGTGGTCATCGGATAGCTGCTGTACACAATCTCAAGCAGGCAACTATCAAGTGGTGATCGCTCCCCACGTCAGTACACGTTCGAAGGTGGCACTCAGTTGGCTATAAGACTCCTCTTTGTCACCAGATGTTTCGGTATTAGTTGGTGCGTGGCACGCAGAATTGTGACGTTTCTGACACTGGTCCTGAGCCTGACGACGAAAATCCTATCCGAGATTGATTCCTAGCAAATGAGACTGTTTCTCGCTCTCGGTGTAAGGACGAACGCCACGCCATTTTTGGCTTCACTTTCAGGGCCAATGTACAGAATAGTGTTTCCGCTAGGGGTTCGTTCTTCTCCTGATCCTGTCCACCTGACCTCGCTCAAGCCCAAGATTTGGATGTTATAGTGCTCTATTTCACGGTCGATCACTGATTGGCGGTGCAAGGACCGAGTAACCCCAGCTCTTCCCCCGTCATTCAATGTTCGAACGTTCCAGAAGCCAATCATAGCCCGTTTTCGAATGCCAAAAGTCGTTACCGTAGAATCAGTCCGTATCCTAGGTGCTGTATCCGTTTCTCGTATCAGTTAGGTCTTAAGATCACGGGTGATAGGCCCATGATCCAGTGAGTATCAATTTGCCATTTTTAGGGCAAGCAGGACTGGCTGTGGGTGAATTCTACAGCCCCCATCCCACAGGAGGATAGTTTGCTTAGGTCCGTGGAGTCGCTAGTCTCCAAAGATAGTAGCAGGAACTGGTAAAACCTCATCCTACAACTACCCCATTGCGGATAATACTCCAAGCGTACCCAATATCTTCGGATTCGGAACCAAAATAAACGTAATGGAAGAAAAACTAGGATTTGCTCATCTTACCTCGCAGAGAAGCAGCACCAATAAAAAGCAACTCATTAACTCTTTTACAAAAACTAACCCTCCCACTCCATAAAGAAATACTTTAATGAACCCAGCAATCACTAGTTCTAAGCCATCTGAATTATTGTTTAGTACCAATGAATTTATTTCACTCTCGAACGAATTAATTATAAATCTGTCAAAATGTGTGTCTAAACAAGACCAATTCAATATTACTGTCGAACTAGCTGCTAAGTTTTTATATGGATAATCATAGAACTAATTTCAAATCGCTTATCTTGAATGTGCAAAGTTTACGCAATAAAAGTGCCGAAATGTTAGACTTTTTAAAATCGAACGATACTGATATATTATTTGAAACAGAAACCTGGCTTAAATCTGCCATTAAAGTAAACAACCCTTGCTACATAATCTAAAAGCAAGATAGGCAAGATAGACCAGATATCAAAGGTGGGGGTGTCGCAAGTTTCATTCGTAACAGTATACATCATACCCTACTACTCCCTCTACACATGTCATTCTTTCTTTTGAAGAAAAATTTATCGGACAAGATAAATTTTTTTGAAATATTGAAAAGATTTACGTTAGTTTTTAAAAGAATTTTCTACTTAGAAGAGGAATAGTTAAAAAATCGGTCTTGGCATCAATATGTGGGTACACGTACTAGTCGAATGAAATCAAGAGCAATTAACAAACGATTTCTTGTTGCAGCGATTTCTCATATTTTGGTTAAGGTAAAGCCCTACATTTGGAGCGAAATTGACAAAAATATTTTTTTGGTATATTTTAAACTTCAAGAACTGAGTGTTGAATTTTTTTTTTTTTTTTTAAATAATAAAATGTATCAGCTGACATATTTTTAAATATTGTTTAATCTAAGATTGAAAATAAATAACTATAACGTAATAAAAATAAATTGTTTCTTATTTAAATTCATATTTTTAGTTTTATAGCCCAAATTTTGCTTCCTTTTTAGTTTTTACTTCTACTTGAATTTCTGATTTGCAAAAGTGGTTTACCCATCCCGGCAACATAACATGACGGTCATTTCAAAACGAGTACCTAGTAACGAAGCTTGACATCACTTTAGAGGGTATGTTGATAAAATTTCGTTTTTTTTCTGCCACAAAATTATAATACTGTAATTTTTTTACCAAATAACTCAACATATTTTTTGTCGAAAATTTAATATTTAATGTCACAAATTTTGTCGGTAATAATCAACATTTTTCTGTGACATTTCTGTCAATTTTTTTTTACATTATTGAGATTTGTTGGACGTCTAGTACACTATAATCTATTTCGATCTGCGCCGGATAGAGGTATAATCGTGGTCCTTCAGCAAAATGTAAAGGAATTTTATGCTTTTAACTCTAATCAATACAGCATGTCAAATCCAAACGTAAATGTTACAATATTAATTAATGTTTTTCCTTTCGGAAAAAATATAACATATTTTATGCGTGTAAGGATAAAAAATCTATTGCTGTCCATATACGTATTAAAATGTGTTATTGAACATAAAACAGATTTCATACCAGTTATATGACATTCTCAATGTAGGTGGCCTTATCAGGATAGCGATTGACCACAAACCCATTCCAATAATAACTTCGCACGTATCCCAAAATTAACACTCAGAATAATAAAGTTGCGCCCAAATAGCCGGCATTAAATTTTTTTACTGCATAAGTTCGGTTTCTTTTGCCCCAAGAACTGGTTTAAGATTTAAGATAAGATCGCAATCAAAAATTGACGAAGCAAAAAGTAACTAATTTCTTATATGGTAAAGTATTCGCATTGTTTATAAAATCAATATATGGAAGAAGTATCTTAAATTTATTTTCTCAAGGACAATGTCGTCAACGAAAAAGAACGCCACAATCGAAATAACAGATTTGTAGCTCATACTCGCAAAATACTCGTCGGTTGCTTAGATGACAGCCAAAAATTAGTGGCATTGTGAAAATTAATCTTCAGGTTTTATCTTTAATTACAAATTCATGCCGGCACAGTGGCAATTAAAATCGAGTTCGTATCACCTAAAATGCAATTACAGGGGGTATTATCGCCCAAAATCACAGCATCCAAAGACGATGTTTAGAAGACACTCGACCACAAATCTAAGTACACTTATGTGAGATTCTTTGGATAAGAAAACCCGATCTTTAGCCGTACCATGTGGGGTTTCCAACAGCCCACTTTAACACACCACTTTAGAATTAATTAGAAGCAAATATTTGAGGTGCTATTTGTTCTGATATTTGCCAGTGTTCGGGCTTTAAGCCAAAGTTAGACGCGGGCAAATAGACAATTCGTCCACGTTAATTGAACGTGACGTTAATGGATTTACACTCCGACAGTTGCTCCATTACCACCAAAGCAGCGTCACAAGCGTCACCGTGGATCGAACAAGCTGCCTTCGCCTTTATGCGGCGGATGCCAGTCCGTAAGGAGGACTAATGGGAAAGCGACTGAGCAATGCATTCCTCCTGCAACCTGCGATGGCTCTAGCCAACAGTGCAGTCTAAGGTAATCGAGCAAACACAGAATCACGAAAATGTGATCGGAAATAAATTCTTCGTTATTTGAACGAGGACAATTTATACGAGAGCAGCGCAGACCTGAACCATTGAAATACCCCCAGGTAAATATGGCGACAATGTTTTGGCCGCGGTACATTAACACCACAATGAGCGTGTATCTATTTATCTTTCGGTTTCGGTTCGCTTTACCATGCCAAATACAGCGAACAATTTATTTAAATAAAATACGATCGTATTTTAATCAAGAATGTCAACACGTGTACTTACACCTATTATCGATGCTATTCAACGTAAATTCGTAAAATCGATATAAACGTGAACTTGAATACGATCAAATATACGAACTAATGTTACTGATGAATAGTATTTTATTCGTACTACTTGTATCACTTTAACCCTCCGATCAACAAATACACACTGGGTCAATCTGACCCATTTACGTTTTAATAGCGTACAACTCCACAACTACTAAACCTTTTTACTTACAAAAATTCAAAGGTATACTTTGTACTATGCCAAAATAGTTTGTAAGTAATTTAAGTGCAATTGAAGTCTTTAACAGACGAGTAGTTAAAAAAAAACAATAAGAAAAAAATCCATTTCGAATTGGAAGGAAAGATATCCGGATTTTACACTATTACGCTTTATTATTCGTGACGTTTCGGTTGCTGCTGAGACCTTTATCAAACTGTTTTATAAAGGTTTCAGCAGAGACCAAAACGTCACGAATAATAAAGCACAGAATCCGGAAATCTTTCCTTCCAAAAAAGTATTAGAAAAATAAAAAAAAAATTAACTTTTAAGAATATAAATTTTATACACGGAACCTCTCAAAATATCTATACATATAATAATGAAAAACTGTGCGAATATTTGAAGTCACATGAAGTAGGTGACTAAGTTTTGCCAAAATAATTCCGTCGGTATCGGTAGTTCAGTGGAAAAAATCCCCTGCCACGCGGGCGGCCCCGATTTTCTTTTTTACGAATATTTTTTTCTGATTTGACTACAGTAAAAATATAATTTAAATAATTTTTATTCCATGCATGAGTTCAAAATAAAATCGATTTATTTACTTTGAAACCAACGACTTGATGTCTAAAATTGAATTCATTTGAATTAGAAAGTAGATTCAACAATTGTGGCTAAATTTTGGTGAGATAAGTTCATCAGCATAGGTGGTTGTGTGGTGGAATGCTCGCCTGCCACGCGGGTTCGATTTTCGGCGGGGGAAGTTTTTAATATATTTTTTAAAATACTGAAAATTTGCATTTTTCCAAATTAACAATTTATTTTCAGATGGCAACTCTATGTCGCTATGAGTTGAATCCAAACCCAAGAAGACTTGAAGTTATTTATAAGCGAGATCTGAAGCTATTTAAAAATAAAGTCACATAATAATATAAATAAAAATTTAAAACATCGCCTTCTTTCATTACATTACACAGATTTTAAGTTCTGAGCTGAGTGTGGCAAAACAGGAGTGTTTGAAGGAATAATTAATTCTATATTATTTTATTAAATAATCAAATATTTTTAAAAGGGGAAATTATTTTTACTTATTTATTTTTTGACTTACTCAGCAATAACAATAAGGTGGGACTTATATAAAATACGCGTGTGAAGCACGGGTGAATGTGCCTGTGCTAGAATAATAAATAAACTGCCATCAGATCGGGCGCAACTTTATTATTTTTGAGACAACTTGAGGATGCATAGAGAGTCAATATGCAGGTTAGAGTGGTTAAGAAAGACTAAGCGGAACCCCATTTCACAAGTGGAACCCCCTTTAAGGCAGGGCTGCTGCCAATTTAGCACTTAATTACGAATACGATCAATACCTCAAGTATATATACATATATATTTCATTCGTTTATAAAATTTTCATAAAATTGGGAGTTTTTTACATTTACGAAACCAATTATTTGTATGGGAGGGGGTAGAGGAGGTAAGGGAATCGCAAAATTTTTGATGCAGTTTTGTGCATAACAATTGTGGAATTTTTATTATTTTTTATTGTATGTACGTTGTGATAATAAAGTATCGAAAAATTATTATTAAAATACTCTGGGAAAAATTTTATTTTTATTAGTTATTATCCCAAATATTAGCGCGGTCTGTTAATCAGTTTGTTTGTAGCAGCTGGTTGAATTGGTACACCCCAGTAGTCCACGGCGATTTTTAAAATGAATAAAGTTATGGAACAAAGAGTGTGTCTCAAATTTTTTGCTTTCAACCAAATTTCGTGTGTGCAATCGTTGCGAATGTTGAAAAGGGCTTACCGGTATTCAGTACAATCAAAAACACGAGCCTTTAAGAACGGTAGAGAAATCGTTGAAGACATGCCTCTTCAACTGGCGAAAACATTCAAAAAGTGAAGGAAATGGTGCTCGAAAATCGTCATGCCAGTATTAGGAAGATAGCAGGAGAGCTCGACATCTCTTGCGAGTCCGTTTATTCGATATTGGTGGATAATTTGGCCATGAAACGCGTCCATGATCGGCTCGATCAGATAAAGCTGAATTTTCGTCAAAAAATGTAACATGAACAGGTCTATTTGGACATGCTTCTACTTCTCCTTCTATAATGGCACTACAGCCCAAATCTGACCTTGGCCTCCTAACATTCAGGTTCCTTAATATTTTTCACTACTTATTGTGGAAGGGTTGTTAGCCCTTCGCACAACACTCTATTGAAGAATTTTTCATTTTCGTAGATTGAGGTGATTAAGGTATATCCAAGCAGGCAATGTGCTGGAATTATATATTACGCCGACCGGGATTTGAACTCACGACCTTCGCATTACAAACCCGAATTTTTTCCAAAAGCATAGAGGCAATTGATCTGAAATTTGGAATATATTACTTTTATAATACAGTACAGTCGCGATAATTTCAACCTGCGATAATATCAACTAAATAAATTATACATTATATACTCTGTAGTTTCAATTCACTGTTATGCTGACATTTCGATAATATCAATTTCGCCGATTTCGCAAGACAGTTGCTCAGTTTGTCCTTAAGTGCGTTCCACGCGTGTTCTTAAATGTAATGGCTCCTCGAAAGTTTCATAAGTTTTTATCGATAAAAGATAAAATTATCATACTTAATCAAATTAGAAAGTGCGTAAGTGGAAAAACGCTAGCGTTGCAATACGGAGTCGACAAATCTACTATAAGCCAAATAAAACGAAATAAGCGAAAAATTCGGCAATTCGCAGCTAATGCTGAAAGTGGTCCCGGTAAGAGAAAAACACTGAAAACAACAGAATTACCAAAAATGGAGCAAGCATTATACCGTTGGTTTCTAGAACAGAGAAAACGACATGCTCCAATCTCTGCTTCTATTTTAGCAAAAAAGTCCAGGCAATTGAATCACAAATTTAAAGAGTGCCTCAATTTTACCGCTAGTTCAGGTTGAATTGACAATTTCAAGAAACGTCATGGAATACGCCTGTTAAAAATTTGTGGCGAAAAATTATCTAATAAGCCAGAGCACGTAGGGGACCGTTTTAGTAAAAAGATTGCCGATATGAATCTAACTTTTGAACAATGCTACAATGCCGACGAATCGGGATTGTTTTGGAAGCTACTCCCTGAAAAAACCCTCGCTCATTTTAAGGAAACCAACGCTCCCGGTCGAAAAGCCAGTAAAGAGCGCATAACATTTATGCCATGCACTAATGCTTGTGGTAACCACAAGCTCAAACTCTTAGTTATCGGAAAAGCACAGAATCCACGTGCATTCAAAAACATGAATCATAATCCCGTAGAGTACCGCCACTCGAAAAATGCGTAGATGACCACTGCAATTTTTAAATTCTGGTTTCACGACAGCTTTGTGCCCCAAGTAAGCGCAAATATAATTTCACATACATGTTCATATTAAATCATGTTTGGACTTTATATTTTGACAGGTGCGGAAATTCATGCGATCACGAGGTTTACCAGAAACAGCCCTATTGCTGCTTGACAACTGTCCAGCTCATCCGAGTCCCGAAGAACTTAAAACTGATGATGGTCTCATTGTTACAATGTTTTTGCCAACCAATTGTACAGCACTAAGCCAGCCAATGGATCAAAACGCAATTAATTTGGTCAAATTGAATTACAAAAAATTTCTTTTGTCACGTATAATTGAAAGTGATTGTGATATCAAAATGTCTGTTAAGAAACTGAATTTGAAGGATGCAGTTTTGCTTCTTTCAAAGGCGTGGAATCAAATTTCTTCAGAAAGCATAAAAAAAAGTTGGAAAAATATAACCAGAAAATCAGAAGATTCTTCGTCCGAAGATGATTTACCCTTGCAGACTCTCCAATTGCGAGCGCTTTCAGAGAAAAATATAGCTGAAGCAGTTTCTATCATGCTGACACGTATAACGCCTGCAGAAACTTTTAGTAACAGTGAAGTTGAAAATTGGTTACTAAATACCAATATTGTCAGCTTCGACGATAGTTCTTCCGAAGGAGATATTGCAAATCAACAAAATGAAATTATTATTGAAGCAACAAAAGTGAAAGACGATGATGCTATTCGATGTTTTGATGTTGTCTTAAAGTGGGCTGTGAAAAACTCAATTTCTATAGATAAAATTGAGACACTTCAAGAAGTACGGAGCACGGCAATAAATAGGTGCTCACAACGAACTTTTAAGCAACCGAAAATAAGCGAATTCTTTCAAACATGAATTAAATAAAATTTCATAAATATGCATATACCTAGTCCTGCCATAAGTTCTGTCACATAATTTCTCACATTGGCAACAACTTTATTTTATGAGTGACATTTCAATATCGGCCAGTTTTATAAACGTCATAATGTTGTTGACAGTTGATGGTCATTTAAAGTGTGTTCGTTAACGTGTGAAGATGGAATGGGGTGTAATAGAAAACCGAACTGCAGTGATTGCACTACATAAGTGTGGAAAATCCGCGAGTGAAATTTTCAAGTTGTTGTGCCCGTTAAAAATAACGCAAAGATTTGTGTATCGTGCGATCCAGAGATATAACGCGATCCAGACTATTGAAGATCGACCTCGTTCTGGACGTCCGCGTGATGTACGTTCTTCTGCTGCCATTAAAGCGGTCGAGAGTCGAATTCGTCGAAATCCGCTTCGTAAACAACGAATCATGGCTCGAGAGATGAACATCTCCACCCGAAGTATGTCTCGCATCATAAAATCTGACCTCGGGATGAGTGCCTTTCGACGATCAACGGGACATTTGCTGACTGAGCAGTTGAAGCAAATTAGGAGCACCAGATCGAAAGAGCTCCTTCGGCGGTACGGCAACAACAAACATCGAGAAATTTTATTTACCGATGAAAAAATTTTTACGGTGGAGGAACATTTCAACCGCCAAAATGATAAGGTGTATGCCCACAGCTCCGCAGAAGCCCGAGAAGTTGGCACTAGGGTACAGCGAGGACATCATCCAGCATCAGTCATGGTATGGTGGGGTGTCAGCTACGAAGGGGTCACCGAGCTTCATTTTTGCGAAAAAGGCGTAAAAACTGCAGCGAAAAATTATCAAACGGACATCCTGGAGGGATGTGTGAAGCCGCTGAACTCTACGCTATTCAACAATCGACATTGGGTTTTCCAGCAAGATTCTGCGCCAGCCCACAAAGCTCGAACCACACAAGCGTGGTTGGAAACCAATATTCCACAGTTTATAAGGGCGACGGCATGGCCTTCTGGGAGCCCAGATTTGAATCCCCTGGACTACAA
Organism: Chorisops tibialis; assembly: GCA_963669355.1. Classification (NCBI taxonomy): domain Eukaryota; kingdom Metazoa; phylum Arthropoda; class Insecta; order Diptera; family Stratiomyidae; genus Chorisops; species Chorisops tibialis. The sequence continues at coordinate 190,947,776 of OY770263.1, read as the reverse complement.
ACTGTGGGCGGAGTTAGAGTCCATGGTGTGCACGAGACGACACCCAAATATCGAGAGCCTTAAGCGATCTTTGACAGAAGCAGTAGCTAATTTTCCGCTAGAAACAGTGCGTACTGCTATCGATGACTGGCCCAACAGATTAAAGAGCTGTGTTAAGGCTAAAGGCGGCCACTTTGAATAATTTGTTGCTTATTTTACTTCCATTAGTATGCCAAAATAAAATATATTTTCCTGTGTCAAAAACTCTTTTTCATTTATACAAAAATTGCCCATATACGTGTGACAGAACTTATGGCACGACTAGGTATAATGTACATCTTATTTAAGTTCAATTAAATGTTATAAAAACAAATTTAAAAAAGTTTCGATAATTTCACCATCCCGATAGTTTCAACCAACCCGGTTTTCATTAGTTGAAATTATCGCGAGTGTTCTGTAATTCCTAGGGTGTAGCCTAGTAGGTAGCGTGTTGGTCTTGTAATGCGAAGGTTGTGAGTTCAAATCCCGGTCGGCGCAATATATAATTCCAGCACATTGCCTGCTTTGATATATCTTGGTCACCTCAATCTACGAAAATGAAAAAATTCGTAGAAAGAGGGTTGTGCGAAGGGCTAACAACCCTTCCACAATAAGTAATGAAAAATGTTAAGGAACCTGAATATCAGGAGACCAAGGTCCGATTTGGGCTGTAGCGCCATTGTAGAAGTTGTAGAAGTACTGTAATTTTAATCTGTTGTATAAAGATTATTTAAGTCTTCCCCTTCCTTCTACCATCTCCCATACAAACTGCACTTTTTCATGAAATACTCTAAACAAATTTACTCAGTACGTATAAAATTGATGAAGCTGAAATTGGCACTAAACATTTTTTTAGAATTGTTCGTAAGACCAAAAAAAAATTAGGCAATTAGCTTCACTCCTTCTACCCCCTCCCATACAATTTGACACAATTCAACAACTTTACAAAAAGTCGATTTGCCTGAAAAGTATGAATGCTACTGATCTGCTTTGCCAAATAAATGATGTTTACAGTTATTTCTAAGAAAGTTATTAATAACTCCACCCTCCTTCTACCACCTCCCATACGAACTGCATAATTTCACTAAATTCAATACACTAAGTTTTTCAGTACCTATTAAATTTTTGAATCCTAACTTTTGTATTAAACATTTTGATAGCAACCTTGCAATTAACCCGGTTATATTCCCCTTATGTTAATACAATTTTCATGCATATATATCCATTAAATTATACAAAATAAGCATCCATTTTTAACAAAATTAGACATATGTAAGATTAACGGACAAATTTGCTGCAGAGTTTCCTGCATTGGATTAGTTAGTTAGCAATCACGGCGGATTGGGCTTCGAAATCGAAGCTACTGCTACAAATGTAGACCGGTCTGCATAGTCTTGACACACGTACATTCAAACAAACGTCATTTCAAAAATAACTTGGTTGGATATATTCAAGTTATCCAACAAAGAAAGAACTACAGGTACTAATAAACAAAACTGAAAGTAATGTCGTCGAATTTAATTTGTATAATTTCATTTTGATAGAGTCAATTTCGAAATTCGCAAAAAATTTTTTTTTTTAATGTTAAATAATAAAAGTATCTAATTCGAAAAATGATTGTTGTAAACAATTAAAACACAATAGCGAAAAAAATATTTGAATTTCGTCAACATACAAATTCGATGCTGAGATATCAAGCACAGGTATTTCTCCAGATACATTTCGCTTTTGTCCATCAGATATTGGCCTAGTCCACGATTGGCAATTGCCAATTTATTTAAATGCACGGTTTTATCTTATGACTTGTATCGGGTGCGGTTCAAGGCTTTTGATGACTACGATAGCCTTCATTAATTTCTTGCAATGATTGGCGATCGCAGGTGTAACAGAGCCACAATATTCAAATATTTACTTGTTAGATGTCGTTAGTCACGATCATAATCCGAGCTATTCACTTGACAAGGGCAACACAGTTGAGTTTTAATCTGCCATGGGTGAAGGTAAAGTGTCATCTCACCTTATGATTATATCTATCTTTCACACAATTTTTGTTTAGATTGGCATAGTTCTAACATCGATACTTGGTAGCATGTTTTAATAGTAAGCATCTATGACTTCATTTCATGCAGGTATTCAATGAATCGCAATTATTTTGTTTATTATCATAAATCATTCCGGTTTAGGTAGCACGTTTTTAATGTAACCTTGTAGCGAATTGGCAATATGATTCTTGATTAAATATTTATTTAGAATAATAGTTTAATAACCTTGGTGCGATTGAGATTTTTAATTTTCCAATATGATGACCTGAACAAATTCAGGTAAATGATACTACAGATTTCAATTGAGGTTTTTCAAAAAATTTAGAAATGAAAAAATATTGTGGAGGTCCTCAGATTTTCAATGTTATCTTCAATGCCGTCAGAGTAAAGTAACTAATCTGACCGATCGTCCGGAGTGCAACAAGATTGATTTAATGATGTTCGAAACGCCCGGAGGCGAAATTAAGAAACTACGTTGACCTGCAACCGAGATGTCAATAGGTGAAGGTTTTCTTAAACTAAAATGAGATCTTCTCCTCGGAGTATATGAGTAGTAAATAGATAAAACACTACTCGCATAACCTCTTCCGGTAAGTATTATAAATTCAATTCAAAGTTGCAACTGATTTGGTGCAGCTGTGGTAAATTACATTGACAAACATCAAAATTTAACCTTAAATATACTGTTAGCGTGGAAAACAAGTTCATACAAAAATCTAGATAAATCAAAATTCGAAAATTTAGGAATATGTTAGAGCTCGGAAAATAAATTTAAATTTGAAATCGAAGCATGTTTTTTTGTTAATGACCGATCGATGATTATTCGAGAACGTATTGAAATGAGAAGCTCACAAATTTTGTACGTCGATTTTGATAAAAAGTAAAGCTGATTTCGAAATTCTCTCAGCTAACCTAGATGGAAGCTATCAACCTAAGAACAAAATGAAGGAATTTTTGATAAACATTAGGTAGATATAATGTTGCCAATCATAGGAATTTATCCCAGTGCAGTATGAAAAGATACGGTTTCATAGGGTGTAAGGGAGGATTTTGTATATTTCGTAATGAGTAGGAAGGTGTTTGATATTTTTCAAAATAATCGAAAAGCAAAATATATAACCGGGCTATGGGCTTTATAGGCATCTCAAATAGGATTAAAGCATATTTGTGAAGCACTAAACGAAGAAGTGAACAAAAACAAAATAACTCTGTATCAATCTCAGGATACAACGATTTTAACAGAAAAATGAAGAAGTAGATTCATTGTCCAAGAAGGGATCCTAATCTGATGTCGTTGGTCCCCTTCACCCAGTATTGCAAGAATATACATCCAAAACTGGCTTAAATCAGAGTGCAGCCTTCACAGGAACTCGTCACCAGGTAATAAAGCACGCTTAGATTTTTATGCCAAAATGTTCGGATAATAGAACTTCTGAATATCTACAACTGAATGATATCAGACTAGGTCCTTGGTTGAAATATCTCTTCATCATGAGCCGCAGTGAAAGAGGAAAGAAAATCAACCAAATTATGTAATCTAATCAGAAATTTATTTTTTACAACAAGGGATTCTCCCTCATCCTTATCCAGCTCCACCTTATATCGAATTACGTCCTCATACCTTGAAACTGAGCTTAAGAAGAGCGCGGAGAGGAACCCATATTGGACGAATTACTGTACTTCCAGAATCCAGGAATAAGAAATTTTGCTATCATCTTCCGAAGAAAGTTACAGTTTTTTTCCAAATTTTACCATCTAGATGTATAATAAAATGGAGAAATACCTCTGTTCGTGGAATAACCGTATCTTCAGAACGCCTTGGCTTAAGAAAAAACTTATATTTGGATATTCAATCCGCAAAGTCATCACCTAGAAATATATAATTTATCTTATTATCCTTTTGCGTGCTAGGCTCATGAAATTTTAGGGTTTTGTAAGCTTTTTCATTCTAAGGATGTGAAAGAGGAGGAAACTACCTGAATGAAAAGAATAAGTGATTATCCACATTGGTTTTACTAAACAGTGAAATTACGCATAACGGCCCAAAGAAAGCATAAAACCTAGTACGCTGTTCCAATAATATGACTTTTATGCAAAATCTCAATTTCACTTCTCCTACTATGATTTTCTATACAAAAATTTAATTTCACTTGAACACTGTACTAGGCGTCAAAGACAATCTTTCATTTTCTGAAATTAAGTGATTTGGTTTTGAAAAACTGGCTCTTACTACATACATCTTATTCAGAATCAATTTATAGATTCCAAATAGCACCACTGTGAAAAAAAAACATTTTTCATGAAGCAATTGAAGAGAGAAAAATGTCCTTCTTTTCCTTAAAATAATAGATGTTCCCGCTCGAACTCCAGGTATAGGTATATTGTAGTTCAGGAATGAATAATTAAATTCAAAGTGCACTATCAAATTATTTAAAATGGTTAGGTTTAATTTAAAACCCACCACTGTAGTCATATTTTAGAAAGGCGGATAAATAGATATACTAGCTTGATCAAAAAGTTTCAGGAAGGACCACAGTGTGGTGCTCTCAGTAACCTGATTTGAGTTGTTATGTTTTTGTCAGGTTGCTATATCTGTTATTGGCATACCACCAAATTTCAGCGTAATAGCTTACATTTGTAAAAGTTTCCACCCATTAGAACCGTCTTCGATTTTTCCATTATCTTCTTTTGGCTGTAGCGAAAACAGGGATTACATTTTGACTCGGATTGTTATTGGAGACGAAACATGGGTTCATCACTAAGAGCCTGAATCAAAGCAGGGTCAATATAGTGGTACCGAAAATGCGCATAACCCCTAAGAAGTTCAAGGTGCCACAATCTGACGGAAAAATCATGGCCACTATTTTTTGGGATACAGAGGGCGTATCGATGATCGACTATAAAGAAAAGGGACAAAATATCACAGGAGATACTATACCAACCTGCTCCAAAAATTAAAGGATGCCCTCAAAGAAAAAAGAAGAGGAAAGTGGACTCGAGATCTGCTGCCTTTGGCCGACAACGCACCTGTTCACAAGAGCCATGTTACAATGACTACAGAAATGCGGCTACGGCATATTGAACTACCCCCCTTAAGGCCCAAGTCCAGATCTGGCTCCTCACGATTATTATGTTTTCCCGAAATTGAAGAAATAACTTCGAGAAAGAAAATTTACAAACGATGAACAAGTGAAATCGGCAATTTCAGTCTATTTTGAAGGCCCTGATAAAGCACTTTTTTTTAGAAGGAATCAATAAAACGTGTGAGAGATGTGATAAATGTATTTGGCTTAAGGGAAAATATACTGAAAAGGAAAAATCCGCGAACTTAAGCAAAATTACCCCATTTGGAGCGATGATAATCCATAAGCCTTTCGACAATTGCTTATGGATTATCCATTACTTTCAGAAAAAGTCACCGTTTGGTGCGCTTTATGGGCCCTTGGAACCATTGATCCATATGTCTTCAAAAATTATGATGGTTACAACGTTACAGTCAACGCTGAGCGATACAGAGACATGATTATTAACTTTTTCGTGCCTCAATTGGAAGGCTTTAATGTCGCAGACATGTGGTTTCAAAAGGATGGCGCCATGTGTCACACAGCGCGCGATACAATTAATTTACTGAAACAACATTTGATGAACGATTAATTTCACGAAATGAATCTGTTAACTGGCCACCTCGTTTGTGCGAGCCTGATTTACTGCGAAGAATGAGTGAAAATTGTACTTCGAGATTACGCCATGTACGCGCCAGACGCGGCGGTCACATGCCCGAAACCATATTCAAACATTAATAAAATTATCTTTCAAATAGAGCCAATTTTATAGTTATTAAAAACATTTTTCTGTGTTTTAATTGAATTTAAAGTTTTCCACCTCTAAGAAAAACACCCTGTATAAGAAGGCAACATAAAAATGTGAGAAACAGTCACACTTGCAGTTTGCATGAGTTTGACTGTTTTCAATTGTATTGATGCGAGCACAAACTTGCGTTAAAACTCTTTTATACTTGGCTTTTTCTTGTTTGGAATCTATTCCAAAATTTTCTACTTTTAAAGTTTAAATGTGCACCCAGTTTTACGCGTTCTTACATTAGTAACCAAATTTTGTTAATTTGATCCACGACGAAAACTGAAATAACTGCGCCATAATGAAATTTAGTTAGATAGGGTGTAGCCTAGTGAGTAACGTGTTTGTCCACAATGCGATAGTCGGGAGTTCAAATCCCGGTCGACGTATAATTCCAGCAACTTATTTGCGTGGATATCTTAGCCACCTCAATCTGCGAAAATGAAAATTCGTTGACAGTGGAATGTGCGAAGAGCTAATAGCTTTTTCACAACAACAAATAAATGTTAAGGAACCAGCAGGTCAGGCGGCCGATGCCCGATTTAGGCTCTGGTGCCATTGAAGAAGAAGAATTTGAAATTTTGGAAGTGAATAGATTCAAAACTTAAATTTCGAACTAAAAGTGGATACTACTGCTTTCGTGATGAGTTAAACTACAAAATCGTGGTAGCTTATGTGAGAACACAGAAGACTAGCCGAAAGTTCTGATTCACTCATTTCTAAAATAATTAATTTTCATAAATTGCGATATGGATTGGCTAAACTCTCCTGGAAAAGTAGTTTTAGTGTGCTTCGAGCACAATCATTGGTATCAAACGTGACTAATATTTGATCTCACGACCTCCGTATTGGGTAAACGAACATACTATCCACTAGGCTACACGCATCATTACATCATCAATGGCGCGAAAACCCAAAGTCGATCCTGGCCTCCTGAAGTCGTCGCTTCTAATCCTCTCGATCAAAATACCGCGTCTTCCAGCTGCTTATTATACTCTAGATGAAATCTGAGAGTGTTATAAGTTGCCATAAAGTTTGTAACGCCAAGAAATACGGTTCGGAGAAAACAATGAATGATACAGAAGTCAAAAATTTCAAAATCGGATGTCCGTCTGTCCATCTGTGTCCTCTCTAGCTTGAGATCGCGTTGCCCTAGATAGCTCAAGTTTTGTACACTTCGTTTTTGACAAAAAAGTAAAGTCAAGTTCGTAAACGAGCCAAATCGCTCCACCCCTTGTACCCCCTCCCATACAAAATTACGCAATTTCATAATTTGACAATAAACGGATTTACTCGAAAAGTATGCTATTGATCTGAAATTTGGAATGTAATATTTTTATGATGGTTTTAATCTACTGTATAAAAATTATATGTGTTCTCCCACTACTTCCACCACCTCCCATAAAAACTGCAGTTTTTCATGAAATGCGCTAGATCAATTTACTTAGTGCGTATAAAATTTATCGAGCTGAAATTGTGCACCAGATATTTATTTAAAATTATTAGTAAGACCAAAAAAAATTCGACGATTAGTTTCACTCCTTCTCTCCTGTATGGGAAGGGGTCCCATACAATCTGACACAATTTAACAACTTAACAAAAAGTCGATTTTCCTGAAAAGTATGAATGCTACTGATCTACAATTTAAAACATGTGAAAAAATGATGTTTTTAGTTATATCTAAAAAGTCATTAAGAACTCGCCCCTCCTTCTACCACCTCCTATACAAACTACACAGTTTCACTAAATTCAATACACTAATTTTCTCAGTACCTATTACATTTTTTAATTCTAAGTTTTCTATAAAACATTTTGGTGGCACCTCTAGTGTGATGTGAAAAAAGTAGTTCAATGTCGTCACCCTTCCACCACTTCCCCTAAAACATTTATTAAAATCAAAAAATTTCTCTTTCATCTAGAGTATTGCACATAGTCCTGTTATGTTTTTTAAGATGGCGTTTCTACCTTAATAAACCAAATCTTCTTGTCGCTAGCGTCGTTAACCCACTGGTATGATACCACTCGCTTTGCATTTAAGAACATGTTTGGGGATTCGTCTAGCGTCCTATCATTCTATACGGTCAACCCACTGCAGTTTGCATAGCTTGATGAACGTTGAAGCTTGTGGCTCGTCGTATAGTTGATACATCACATCATCAATGGCGCGCCAGTTCAAACTGGACTCTGACCTCCTGAAGTCGTCGCCGCCAATCGTCTCGATCCAAAAACCGCGTCCTCTAGCTGCTAATTTTTAAAAACGGCTTTGCTGCGAGTCTTTTCATCGCTTGCGTGGTTTGCCTACTGGCCGGTAGCCACTTGCTTTGCCATTAAGAGCACATTTGATTCTTCTGTCTTACATTCGCTCTCTTTGGAGATCCCACTGCAGTTTACATAGATTGATGAACGTTGAAGCTTCTGGTTTGACGTAGAATTGATACAACTCATGATTGTATTTTATTCGCCATTCCGTTCCTTCCTTCACAGATTCCAAGATTCTTCAGAGGACCTTTCTTTCGAATGCTTTACCTGCCTTTTTGGAAATTCGCGTTAATGCCCCGATGCTATAACATGCCACAGGTCGTATATTAGATTTGTATATTATCCGTCGTTTGATTTCGTCAGTTTCATTTCCGTCCTTTGCTAGATTGGCCCCAAGATATGTGTGTCTCTAAATTATATTCCGTAATTGTTATGTTTTATCTGATTGGCGTTTTCCTTCCTATTTGAGTCATTACTTTTATTTTGCTTTCATTAATGTGCAAACCAACTTCTTTTGCTGCAGAGTCACGATTGATAAATACCTCCGATCTTGCGAGGATGTTTATGTGGTCAGCGTATACTACTAGTTGGGTGAACTTGAATAGTAGTGTCCCATTGGTGTCGACTGGGATTTTTCGGACGACATACTCTAGTGCCAAGTTGAAAAGCATGGGGGCTAAACCGTCTCCCTGCTTTAAACCACATTCCGTTCAAAAGCTGGTTGTAGAATCGGTTTGTATTCTCACTTAGGATTCAGTGTTTATCTTTGTGAGTCTCGTTAGCCGGACTAGTTTTGGAGCAATTCCAAAATCAAGCGAGCACTGTCGCCCGTCTATACTGACGTATGCTTGTCTAAACTCTACAAAGATTTGGTGCACGTCTTTGTTATATTCCCAGCATTTCTCAAGCACCTGTTTCACCGAGAATATCTGGTATTATGCTTTTTGAATAATGGCCGAGTATTTTTTCTCTGTCATGATTGTATCTTATTCGCTATTCCGTTCCTTCCTTAGCAGGTCCCAAAAATCTTCTGAGGATCTTTCTTTCGAATGTTTCTTTCAAAAGTTCGCGTAAATGTCCATGCCTCGCTGCCATAACAGAGCACAGGTCGTATATTAGTTTAAGATATTCGCAGCTATTGTTTCTAGTGCACTTTTTTGGATTTCGTTATTAGAAGTACCGAATAATACGTTTTATAGGCTATACTCAGGTTGTGATTAATTTATGAAAATTTAATTTAATGCAAAATCGTCACGAGTTTTTTTTATACATAAATAATATTATATTTAAATGGCTTCTCATGCTCGAAGCTATTGTGATTTATGTTAACAATTTTCAAAGCCAATATTTCACACTGAAATTAATGATAATATTGGAGTCTATAATGGAATATATGATTTTCTCTTTTTTTTATGAATTAAAATAGTTATTTAAAAAAAAAAGTATATTGAGGCAAGTAATCGATTATAATCTTTGTAGCCAAAATCAATTAATTCGAACAATTTATTACGGCTCTGAAATTCTATATATACGTATGTACAACATATACATATAATTTTTGTGCATACAAATATATCATTACGATTCGGTTAACCTATTTAACTGAGCCTGAGGTAATGGACAATCACAATTTATTAAAATATGGGAAACAATAATTTTTCATTGATCAAAGTTGGGAAATTTTAGCATTTTCATAAAATGTATACCATATTTAATATTCTACTATACTGTGCCATAGCTTTAGTTGCACTAACCATATATCAAATTTTCAGATGGCAAAAGGTGGCAGGGTACCAATCATCCTAGCCAGGGATGCAAACTTCAAGTTAACAGTAGTAGCCAAAGAGCTATCAAAGTGATGAATAGTAAACTTGAAATAAGAGACTTATCAACAATGAATCTTCGAGATTCTAAGGGATGCGGAGAAATATCTACTAATCAGATCTTTCTACTTCTACAATGGCGCTACAGCCCAAATCGGACCTTGGCCACCTGATATTCAGGTTCCTTAACATTTTTCATTACTTATTGTGGAAGGGTTGTTAGCCCTTCGCACAACCCTCCATCAACAAATTTTTTTTTTATTTTCGTAGATTGAGGTGACCAAGGCATATTCAAGCAGGCAATGTGCTGGAATTTTATATTGCGTCGACCGGGATTTGAACTCACGACCTTCGCATTACAAGACCAACACGCTACCTACTAGGCTACACCCTAGCTCAATCATATCTTTGCCACACAATATTAGTAATAAACCGATACAGCATCAATCGTGGACTCGTAACAAAATTCCATAAGGAAATGAAGTGCATCATGAAAGCTTGCAAGTCGGTTAAAAAGAGCTCATGCATTTTATTTCCATATTGCATAAGTTTTCATAAACCACATCTACCTAGTCCTGCCATAAGTTCTGTCACATAATTTCTCACATTGGCAACAACTTTATTTTATGAGTGACATTTCAATATCGGCCAGTTTTATAAACGTCATAATGTTGTTGACAGTTGATGGTCATTTAAAGTGTGTTCGTTAACGTGTGAAGATGGAATGGGGTGTAATAGAAAACCGAACTGCAGTGATTGCACTACATAAGTGTGGAAATTCCGCGAGTGAAATTTTCAAGTTGTTGTGCCCGTTAAAAATAACGCAAAGATTTGTGTATCGTGCGATCCAGAGATATAACGCGATCCAGACTATTGAAGATCGACCTCGTTCTGGACGTCCGCGTGATGTACGTTCTTCTGCTGCCATCAAAGCGGTCGAGAGTCGAATTCGTCGAAATCCGCTTCGTAAACAACGAATCATGGCTCGAGAGATGAACATCTCCACCCGAAGTATGTCTCGCATCATAAAATCTGACCTCGGGATGAGTGCCTTTCGACGATCAACGGGACATTTGCTGACTGAGCAGTTGAAGCAAATTAGGAGCACCAGATCGAAAGAGCTCCTTCGGCGGTACGGCGACAACAAACATCGAGAAATTTTATTTACCGATGAAAAAATTTTTACGGTGGAGGAACATTTCAACCGCCAAAATGATAAGGTGTATGCCCACAGCTCCATAGAAGCCCGAGAAGTTGCCACTAGGGTACAACGAGGACATCATCCAGCATCAGTCATGGTATGGTGGGGTGTCAGCTACGAAGAGGTCACCGAGCTTCATTTTTGCGAAAAAGGCGTAAAAACTGCAGCGAAAAATTATCAAACGGACATCCTGGAGGGATATGTGAAGCCGCTGAACTCTACGCTATTCAACAATCGACATTGGGTTTTCCAGCAAGATTCTGCGCCAGCCCACAAAGCTCGAACCACACAAGCGTGGTTGGAAACCAATATTCCACAGTTTATAAGGGCGACGGAATGGCCTTCTGGGAGCCCAGATTTGAATCCCCTGGACTACAAACTGTGGGTGGAGTTAGAGTCCATGGTGTGCACGAGACGACACCCAAATATCGAGAGCCTTAAGCGATCTTTGACAGAAGCAGTAGCTAATTTTCCGCTAGAAACAGTGCGTACTGCTATCGATGACTGGCCCAACAGATTAAAGAGCTGTGTTAAGGCTAAAGGCGGCCACTTTGAATAATTTGTTGCTTATTTTACTTCCATTAGTATGCCAAAATAAAATATATTTTCCTTTGTCAAAAACTCTTTTTCATTTATACAAAAATTGCCCATATACGTGTGACAGAACTTATGGCACGACTAGGTATATACATCTGTGCTTCACACAAGTATACGAAAAGGCTGGACATTTATTAAAGTAGTCACTTATATAAGCAACCATCTTCAGATATTGCGGAAATAACATCCTTTTTTTCAATTTTTCCTTTACCGAACACAATATTTTGCTGATATCCTGAGAACGGCTTAACCGCTGTTCAATTCTTACATTACATTACATGCATATGTCTTACATACATATCCCTTCAAACACTCCCCATTTGCCAAACTAAACTCAGTCCAGAACTAAAAATCTGTGTAATGTAATGAAAGAATGTTTTAAATTAGAGTTTCCTTTTACATGATATTCTTTGTAATGAATTTCCTATTGGATTTATGTATAAACATAAATTCAAATCTCCTTGTTTATAAATAACGTCAAATCTTCTTGTGTTTGGACTTATGTCATAGCGACATAGAGTTGTCCATGTGAAAATAAATGGTAATTTTTGGAAAATAAAAATTTGCAATGTGGTAAAAAAAAAAAGTCTCTCGGCCGAAAATCGAACAAGTGTGGAAGGCGACCATTCCTCCATCACTCAACCACCGACGCTGAGGAACATGTCTAGCCAAAATTTAGTCACAATTTTTGAATCTACTTTAATTAGATTCAGTTTTAGACATGAAGTCGTTAGTTTCGAACTAAAAAAAAATGGATTTTATTTTGAACTCAAGCCTGGAATAAAAAACATAACAGGACTACGATTGGGCGTAAGACCCAATCGTGTTATACTCTACATGTAAGAGACATTTTTTCGATTTCAATAAATTTCGTAGGGGAAGTGGTACAGGGATTGACGACATTGAACTAATTATTTCTCATCACGCTAAAATTGCTATCAAAATTTTCTTGGGTCATTTTTTGACGATGATTCTACTCTCTTAGTTTCTGATGCTTCGTCCTCGCTTGAATGTTTTTTTGTAGATAATATATTTGCACTTGGTCTCCACCAACTTAGTCTTGTAAGGAATTCTTATGGAAGACAGCTTGACATGGTTTTTTATTCTGACTACTCTGCCTGTTCCGTGGAAGAGAGCTTATCATCAATTTCGATTATTGATGTCTTACACCCTCCGATTAACATATTTCTTATTATTGACGAGGAGCATATTTTTAGCCCTAGTGAGAAAGTGCTATCTTTTGATTTTAATAAAGCCGATTTTTCACGGTTGGACTATCTTATATCTAACTTCAACTTTTATGAAATTTTTGACAATCCTGATTTTGAGGGTGCCGTAGTTGATTTTTATTATATTCTATACCAATTTTTTGTTGCTTCAGTTTCTTTCACTTATCGGAAGAATATCTCATTCTTGTATCTTTGGTACACGAGTGAGTTGCGTGCGATTCGCAACTCTCGTAATGCAGCGTGGAATAGGTATACTAGGACGAAGAATGAAACTGATTTTCGTTTATTTGAAGAATATTATGACTTATTCAAAGATTTATCTACTCGCTTGTATTCTGAATACTTACTTAAAGTGCAGTCGGATATTATTAGAGATCCCCTGAAGTTTTGGAAATTTGTTAATTGTAAGCGTAAATCTGATGGTTATCCAGCCTCTTTTCAATTCCTTGGCAACAATACTAATGATCAATTTACTATTTGTAATTTGTTTGCCACATTCTTCAGTGGATCTTTTTCTGGTAGTAACTTTATCCCTGACATGTCGTACTTTGATAACTTTAAAGGTACTGCTTCAACTACTTTGTCTGATGTAACGATTTCCTATAATTATATAGTTAACCATATTTCTCGCCTTAAGGATGTTTCTTCTCCTGGCCCAGATGGAGTTCCTGCAGTTGTCTTGAAACGCTGCTGTCTCTCTATTGCTGAACCACTCTCCCTCCTCTTTCAAAGGTCCCTAAAAACTGGGATTTTTCCAAACGTATGGAAGGCATCCTTTATCATACCAACTCACAAAGGTGGTGATGTTGTCAACTATCGACCAATAGCTAAACTATCAGCTATTCCAAGGCTTTTTGAATCTGTAGTGTATGAGTGTATGTCGTTTCACTGTAAATCCTTGATTTCAAGTAAACAACATGGTTTTGTCAAAAATAGGTCAACAGTCACTAATCTGATGGAGTTTACGAATAAATCTATTGTGGATATCGAGGAGGGCAAGCAGGTGAATTGTATTTATACTGATTTTAGTAAGGCTTTTGATAAACTACCCCATTCCATTATTTTGTTGAAATTAGACATGTTAGGTTTTCCTACATGGTTAATTGATTGGATTAAGTCATATCTATTTAATAGAACTTATCAAATTCTCTTCCGTGATTGTACTTCTATGCCATTTACTGCGCATTCTGGTGTACCTCAGGGAAGTCATTTAGGGCCACTATTGTTTGTTCTGGCCATTAATACTTCTGTTCTTATACTCAGAATTACTTATTTATGCAGAAGACATTAAGATCTTTAGGTCCCTTAGTTCCAACTTAGACAATTTTCTTCAAGAAGATTTGATTAATTTTAGCAATTGGTGTCGCCACAATGATCTTCGTTTAAATGTGGATAAATGTCATGTTATGTCATTTACTAGGAAAGTCTCACCGTTTATAATAAAATATAGTCTTAATGACTGTATTTCGTGTCAACTCTATAATTGACTTAGGTGTTACATTTGACCATAAACTTGGTTTTATCTTGCATATAAATAAAATTGTGCAAAAGGGTAATTCTATATTAGGTTTCACCACACGCTTATCTAAGGAATTTAACAATCCCTTTGTTAAATTGATTCTTTATAATACCTTCGTTAGATCTCACCTTGAATATGCTTCTCGAGTTTGGTCTCCTCATTCTGATGAGCACATTGGAAGAATTGAATCAATTCAGCGGAAATTTGTGAGAATTGCCTTATGCCACCTTAATAGGAATGACAGAGTTCGTCTTCCTTCTTATATCGATCGACTTAAGCTATTAAATATGTCACCACTTTCGAAACGACGTGAGGTAGCTGATGTAGTCTTTGCTCATCAACTTCTTACAGGGTTAGTTGATTCTTCCACACTTTTAGGTTTGATGCAGTTTGCTGTTGGTCAATTTTTACCAAGGCAGCGTAGACTTCTACAGATATGTTTTCACCGGACAAATTATGATATGAATGAGCCGATTTCGCGTCTCGCGAGCGAAGTTAATAAGAATGCTGATGTATTCGACTTCTCTATTGGTAAGATGTGCTTAAAGCGTAGACTTAACGCTAGTTGATCCCAATTTTTATACTCTAGATGGAATCTGAGAGTATTATAAGTTCGCTCTAAGGTTTGTAACGCCAAGAAATAGGGCTCGGAGAAAAAAATGAATGATACAGAAGTTAATATTATCACTCAAAAATCTCAAAACCGGATGTCCGTCCGTCCGTCCGTCCGTGCGCTCTCTAGCTTGAGAACGCGTTGAGCTAGAAAGTTCAAATTTTGTACACGTCGTTTTTGACAAAAAAGTAAGGTCAAGTTCGTGAAAGGGCCAAATCGCTCCACCCCTTCTACCCCCTCCCATACAAAATGACACAATTACGCAATTTGACAATAAACGGATTTGCTCAAAAAGTATAAAAGTTATTGGCCTGAAATTCAGAATATATTACTTTTATGATAATATCAATCTATCATATAAAAATTGTGCGTGTCCTCCCCCTCCTTCTACCACCTCCCACACAAACTGTACTTATCATGAATTACTCTAAGCCAATTTCCTCAGTGCTTATAAAATTCAGAACTCCGCCATAGACGGTCCCAAGCCCGAGTTGAGAAAGGAGGAGGGTAAATGGAGTTAACCTGAATGGCCAGTAACACCAGTGCGTCTCAGGAAGTAGGCAAAAAGTATGACATAGTTGGACTTGCAGCATAGCTGTGAGAACTCCAGCATGTCATATTAAGCTCAAAACTCTCACCCTTTTTCTACTAGGGTGTAATAAATAAGTAGGACCGGTCTTCCAGGTCGGGGGTTGGGCGAGGCGCCGACAACGCATCACCGGAAAAAGAACACTGTCCAGAAACCTGAAGAACAGCCTCGGAAAGGATGGACTCAACGGCAACGACCCCGCAAACGAAAAATGGACTACTCTATTGGATCTTGGAATGTTCGATCCTTATTTAGGACAGGAGCTCTGAAAGAGTTTCTCGAAGAAGTGGCAAAACACAACATCAACATAACTGCCATCCAAGAAACGAAATGGCTCGGTAGCGAAATCATGGACATGAGATCACACACAATCTATCCAAGTGGAAAATTGTCGGGAAGCAGAGAGTTTGGAGTCGCTTTTGTCGTTGACAAAAAATTTAAACAGCAGGTCACGAGCTTCAAACCAATAAGTGAAAGATTGTGTGCAATCCGAATAAAGACTAAATTGTTCAACACTTGGTTGATCAACGTTCACGCACCAACAGAAGACAAGGACGATGTAACTAAAGACGAATTTTATGCCACCCTAGACACAACCTATGACTCACTGCCCTCGAATGACCTAAAAATTGTCTTAGAGGATTTTAATGCAAAAGTCGGAAAGGAGGAGGCTCATAGAGGAACAACAGGAGGGCACAGTCTCCATGACATAACCAACGACAATGGCCAACGTCTTATTGATTTCGCAAGCAGCAAAAATATCATAGTAAGCTCTACGTGCTTCCCACATCGCGATATTCACAAACGAACGTGGGCATCACCAGATGATCACACCTTCAACCAAATAGACCACGTTCTTATTGAGAAAAGGGCTGCTTCCAGCATACTTGATGTACGAACTCTCCGCGGTGCGAATTGTGACTCTGATCACTATCTAGTCAGAGCTAAGTATCGATGCAAAATAGCTTGTCGTGGGTATTCGAAAACGAGTAGAGCTCGCAAATTCAATGTCGACAAGCTTAACGACGAAACGGTGGCGCAGGCTTACATGCTAGCATGTAATAAACACCTGACACCAATATATGAAAATATTCAAAATATGCCAGTGGATAATGCGTGGATGAAAATACGAGACGGCATCAAATCCTCCGCGGAAGAGGTATTAGGATATCAAGCACGGCGAAAAAGTAATGATTGGTTCGACCAAGAATGTCGCGACGCAATAGATAGAAAGAACGAAGCTTACAAAATTTTTACTGAACGACCAACACGAGCCAAAAAAGAAAAATATGACGAGCTTAGGCGATATGCGAAAAAGACCTGCAGACGAAAACAAAGGAAGTACCATAATGACAAGATAAAAAAAATGGACGACGACATGAGAAAAAATAATACGCGGGACGCATACGCCATAGTAAAAGACTTGAAAAAGGGATATAAACCAAAAACCAGTCTCTGCAAAGACGCAGAGGGCAATATCATCAGCGACACAGAAGAAATCAAAAGGAGATGGGCTTCATACTTCGAACATCTTTTGAATCCCATCCCAGTAGCACCGATAACGACAGACAACATTTCAATTCAAGCCTCAACTGACGAAGATGAACCATCATCGACACCACCCACGCTTCCTGAAATCAAAGCAGCCCTATGTGACCAAAAACGAAACAAAGCGCCGGGAATTCACGAAATACCAGTTGAACTTCTGAAAAACGGTGGAAACTGTGTCGCTGAAATACTGCACAGCATGATATGCAAAATTTGGACAGAGGAAATCATACCCGACGACTGGCGAAAAAGCATTATATGTCCAATTTACAAGAAAGGAGACAAACTCTGCTGTGAGAACTACAGAGGAATATAATTGTTGTGTACGTCCTATAAAATACTGACAAAAATAATTGAACGTCGTCTTAAGCCCTATACTAATCAAATAATTGGCGAATACCAAGGCGGATTCAGAACCGGACGATCTACAACAGACCAGATATTCTCGGTGAAACAGGTGCTTGAGAAATGCTGGGAATATAACACAGACGTGCACCAAATATTCGTAGATTTTAAACAAGCATACGACAGTATCGACAGGAGCGTACTGTACCAAATCATGCTTGACTTTTGAATTCCTCCAAAACTAGTCCGACTAACAAGACTCACAATGACGAACACTGAATCCCAAGTGAAAATACAAACCGATTCCACAACCAGCTTTCGAACGGAATGTGGTTTAAAGCAGGGAGATGGTCTAGCTCCTATGCTTTTCAACTTGGCACTACAGTATGTCGTCCGAAAAATCCCAGTCGACACCAACGGGACACTACTATTCAAGTCCACCCAACTAGTAGCATACGCTGACGACATTAACATTCTAGCAAGATCCTTCCCTAGTGCTAAGGAGGTATTTGTCAATCTTGACTACGCCGCAAAAGAAGTCAGGTTGCGCATTAATGAAAGCAAAACAAAAGTAATGACGCAAACAAGAAGAAGAACGCCAATCAGACAAAACATAACAATTGCGGAATATAATTTGGAGAGTGTGGACAACTTCATATATCTTGGGGCTAATCTAGCAAAGGACGGTAATGAAACAGACGAAATCAAACGACGGATAATACTAGCAAATAAGACGTATTATTCGGTACTTCCAATAATGAAATCCAAGAAAGTGCACAGGAACAATAAGCTGCGGATTTATAAAACTATTATACGACCTGTGCTCTGTTATGGCAGCGAGACGTGGACATTAACGCGAACTTCCAAAAAAGCAGTTAACGCATTCGAAAGAAAGGTCCTCCGAAGAATTTTGGGACCTGTGAAGGAAGGAAAGGAATGGCGAATAAGATACAACCATGAGTTGTATCAACTCTACGATGAGCCAGAAGCTTCAACGTTCATCAGGTTACGTAAACTGCAGTGGGCTGGCCATGTAGAGCGAATGGAAGACAGAAGAATCCCCAAACGTGCTCTTAAAGGCAAAGCGAGTGGTAACCGGCCAGTAGGCAAACCACGCAAGCGATGGGAAGACTCGGTTGATGAAGACAGCAAAGCCATTCTAAAAATTAGCAGCTGGAGGACGCGGTCTTTGGATCGAGGCGATTGGAGGCGACGACTTCAGGAGGCCAGGGCCCGATTTGGGCTGTCGCGCCATTGATGATGATGATGATTATAAAATTCAGCGGGCTGAAATTGTGCACCAAATATTTATTTAAAATTGTTCGTAAGGCCGAAAAAAATTAGACGATTAGCTTCACCCCTTCTACCCCCTCCCATACAAAATGACACAATTTCGCAATTTGACAATAAATGGATTTACTCAAAAAGTATAAAAGCTATTGGTCTCAATTTTGGTATGTGTTACTTTTTAATTGATTTAAATCTACAGTACAAAAATTATTTGCTTCCTCCCTTTCCTTCCACCCCCTCCCATACAAACTACACTTTTTCCTGAAATGCTCTAAGCCGATTTTCTCAGAACATATAACATTTGTTGAGCTCATATTTTGTAATAAATATTTAATTAATATTATTACTAAGATGAGAAAAAAAATTTTTGATTTGCTTCACTACTTCTACCCCCTCCCATACAACATGACACAGTTTCACAACTTCACAAAAAATCGATTTTCTTGAAAAGTATGAATGGCACTAGTCTGAAATTTAAGGGATGCCAATTTTATAATATTCCTAGTTATTTCTGAAAAAAGTCATTAAAATCCCCTCACTCTTTCTACCACCTCCCATACAAACTGCACATTTTCACTAAATCAAACTCACTAATTTTCTCAGTTCCCATTCAGTTTTTGGAGTAAGCATTTTGTATAAAACATTTTGATAGCTACTTTAGCATGATGTCGAAAAAATTAGTTCAATGCTATCATCCCTTCTAACACTACCCATACAAAATTTCTTGGGATCACAAAAAATTCTATTTCATCTAGAGTATCGTAAGATTGCGCTTACGCGCAATCGTAGCCCTGTTATGTTTTGTTAATGTTTTCTGTTATTTTATTTATGTACTTGGTGTAGGGATGTTGTTGTTTGTTTCGTCCCTTCACTAAATGATGAGCCAGAGGATAATTCGATTTCCATCTTTTAAATTTGGAACCGATTTATGGCAATTTCCTTGCATTAAGGAATTCTGATAGTGATAAAATTTTTCATACAAAATTTAGGATTCAAAAATTTAATATGGAGAAAATTAGTGTATTGAATTTAGTGAAATTGTGCAGTTTGTATGGGAGGTGGTAGACGAAGGACGAAGGGTCGATTTCTTAAAGACTTTTCCAGAAATAAATATAAGCATCATGCCCTTGATATGTTTTAAATTATAGATCAGTAGCATTCATACTTTTCAGGAAAATCCACTTTTTGTAATGTTGTGAAATTGTGTCAGATTGTATGGGATGGGGTAGAAGGAGTAAAGCTGATAGTATAATCTTGTTTGGGCTAACTAATAATTCTAAATAAATATTAAGTGCACAATTTCAGCTCGATAAATTTTATATGCACTGAGTATATTGGTTTAGAGTTTTTCATGAAAAAGTACAGTTTGTATGGGAGGTGGCGAAACGAAGGGGAGGACTTAAATAATTTTTATATAGTAGATTGAAATTATCATAAAAGTAATATATTCCAAATTTCAGATCAATAGCTTCTATACTTTTGGAGCAAATCCGTTTATTGTCGAATTGCAAAATTGTGTCATTTTGTATGGGAGGGGGTAGAAGGGGTGAAGTTCGATTTACTATTAACTAATTTGGTCTTACTTATAATTTTTAATAAGTTATTAGTGCGCAATTTGAGATCGATAAATGTTATACGTACTGAGTAAATTCGTTTAGAGAATTTCATGAAAAAGTGCAGTTTGTATGGGAGGGGGTGGAAGGAGAAGGGGACACGAAAACTTTTTATACAGTAGATTGAAATCATCATAAAGATATTATATTCCAAATTTCAGACTAATAGCTTTTATACTTTTCGAGCAAATCCGTAATTGTATGTAGAAGAAGTGGAGCGATTTGACCCGTTCACGAGCTTGACCTTACTTTTTTTTGTCAAAAATGATGTGTACAAAATTCGAACTATCTAGCTCAACGCGTTTTCAAACTAGAGAGCGCACGGACGGACGGTTTTGAAATTTTTGAGTGATTATATGAACTTCTGTCATTAATTTTTTTCTCCGAGCCTTATTTCTTAGCGTTACAAACTTTACAGCAATCTTATAATACTCTCAGAATTCATTTAGAGTATAATTATTTGAAATTATGATATTTTTACTGTAGTCAAATCGTAAAAAAATACTTGCAAAAAGAATATCGACCCGAAATCGAACCCGGGACCGCTCACATGGCAGGCGAGTCTTTTCCACTGAACCACGGATACTGACAAAATTATCTCGACAAAACTCGTTATTGTAGTCTACTTAATGTGAGTCACGTGACTCCAAATATATGCACAGGGAGAGCGCTAAAGCCAACAAATAAGAATTCGAATATCTTAACCATGGTTATACCTAGGAACTTGACAATCAACGTATACATAGAGGGGTTTGTAGACAAACTTTGAAATTAATTTATTTTTTTTACTCATTGGAGTCCGAAATCGGGGGGCCTTAAAACAAATTGTCGACCGATTTGTTTTTAAATGATTATATCTTTGAAATTACTTTCCATAAAAATTCATATTTTGAGATCATTAAGGTGACATGCAGATCCACCAGAACAGCTTATTGGGCGGCTAATTATTGTAAGGGGAAGGGTTGGGGAGGGAGAGGGGAGGGGAGAGGGAGGGGGTGGGGTGGGGTGCAAAAAAACCACTTAAAAATGAATATTTCAATTATCTCTTAAGCTATGTAATTTAAACTTGAAATATATATTCAGCTATACTAGCGAAATTCGAGAAAAATATAACATTTGGACATAATAGTAATGGGGAAAAATAGGAAGCATTTCACAAGTGGAACGATTCCCAAAATTTCAAACCGTTATATCTAAAAATTTAGTACAGATATCAAATTGAAATTTTTTCAGATTATAGAACTACATAGTCTTTAATTTTAAGGTGGGGAGCGTAAGGAGGGGTGGTAAGCAAAAATGTCTAAAATTTTGAGTGAGTTTTTTAGAACTCTGGTGAAAGGTACAAAGTTTAAATTGTTCATGTGGATGCATAGAGAAAAAATAATAATTTATTCCACAATTATTATGCACCGAAGGGGGGTCTAACGTGCACAAGGTGTTTCATGTGCAATGAAAAAAACACAAAAACTGAAAATCTTTAGGTAGAAATTTTCCAATTTTCGAAATGCACAGATCCCTAAAAGTATGAAATATTAACTAGTCGAATACCTTCAGAGCTTCCACCCCCTCCCATACCAAATTATTTCTTTGACTATTCTTGAAAATCATTTATCACCTAACTATTAAAAGCGATCAATTTGAAAATTTTCACAAAAACTTTTAAAAACAGTTGAAACGAAATTGAAATCGTGTGGATACCGCGGCCATGCATCAACATCGATGACTAAGCCCAACATACAAGGCTCGAATATCATGCTGTGTATTTGGTGGGACCTGGTGAAACCATTACGGGAGATTGCTACAAAAAACAACTAATGCGTTTGAGCTGAGCAAGGAGAAAGGAGAAACGACCGCAGTACGAGAAGAGACACGACAAAGTGATTTTGCTGCACCACAACGCTCAGCCACATGTTGCTCACGTTCTGAAAACCTACATGGAAACACTGAAATGTGACGTCCTACTCCACCCGCCGTATTCTCCAGATATTGTCGCTTCTGACTACCACCTATTCCCATCGATGACGCATGGCATGGCTGAGCAGCACTTCCATTCTTACAAAGAAGCCAAAAATTGGATCGATTTGTGGATCTGCTCAAAAGATCAGTTCTTTCGACACGGATTCCGTATGCTGCCAGAAAGATGGGAAAAAAGTTGTACCTAGCGATAAGCATTTCTTTGAATAATAAATATTTAACCATTTTTGGACAATAAAGGCACGAATTTTGAAAAAAAAAAAAACGGCGGTTTTTAATTTGTCCTCCCAATAAAAATTTTCGCATCATTTTCTTAAAAAGAACTAGATGTATGCAACTTAACTTAAGAAACGTAAGAGGGATTTCCAGGAGCCTGATGAAAAAACACTAACATATCTTCAGATCTTCGTAGTGATTATTTTGGAATTGAGATCAACTGCGGTGGAATTCCTGAAGGATATTCCAAAATGGATCGAAAAGATGCATAGGTCACGGTAGAACACATAGCACATCTTTAATAGAGAAAGAAACATAAAGCCGTTCGGATTTACAATCAAATGAATCTCAAAAGATAGAACATACTGTGAACGACAGTCATCCAAATTATTCTTAATGAAATACTGTAGCAGATGAGCTAGCGAGTCTATTCAAATTTAACTATCACCGCTACGAGTATTTGCCGGCGTAAAAAATTGCATTTCATCGGCATTGTAAATTAAAAAAACTTACCGAAACAAATTTGTATAACAATCATAGGTGCACCAATATCGAATATGAAAAATTCGTTTTGGCAAACTATTACTGATTAAGACCATACCATACTGTAATACATAGTAGTATTATATTGAGTAATTTGTCAGTTACTGTTTTTCCCTTATTGGACTATTTTCCATTCATTACTGAGTAAGACTGTTCTATACTCTTCTAAGAAACAAACTAGAGAGCTGAAGATTATTCCAATTTTTCAAGATGTGTCTTCAACAATTTGCAGGGGAGACTGTCGGGAAAAAAAATATTGAACTATGTTTATCTTGTTTTTTAATATCGCATGCATATCTGAATATATCTACTGCACCCAATAAAAGAGTAATATGTACAAAGATGTTTTAGATTTGATTTTTTTGCATGACAACCTCTTGAGAAGTTTTATTTGTCCATACTTCAAGGTTTAGCATACACAAAAAATAATCTCATCTTGAATCTGAGTGATGACAAGGACTGCTTATTTAGATAGTTCAAGGGAACAATTACAAGAAAGAGTTTCTCAAGAAAAAAAAAACCCCTTCACTACTGTTTCATCATTGACATACCTTCAAAAGTTCACTTCTTTTCGACCATGTTTAAACCGCCCAATACGCTGATTGCAATGTCGTCAAGACACCAATTGGTAGGTAATCTAATCATCAATCTAACCCCCATGTTTGGCAACGCTTCACATGATACGGGCTCATGAAATACCTTCTTGAGACAAGGCAGACATGACTTCTGAAAATTAATGTTACCTATCTGCAGCAACTATCGATGTTTAAACAAATTTCCAAGTGGAATTACTTATGTATTAGTTCTGAAGTATTATTTCCAGTCTGCAATGTATCGAGCCCCGCCGACCTGAGCTACGCAACTTCAAGTTTGTCGAGTCATTGGGCTTAGCAGGAACATTTTGATTGATGTTTAGAGAAATATTCAATTTATGAGCTTAAGACAAAAAACAAAAAAAAATAATAATACACGATGAAAATTAAAATAAAATGATTAAGACGGCAAGTATTTTAGGTTAATTCTTTTGTCGGACTTAGAACATATCGGCTTACAGGTCTTCAATCGTGGTGGGCTTTCCAATCGTGATTCGCACCGATCGCCGAAGCATCGATATGTCGCGCAAGGTATGCTTCTTTCGCTGGCCGTGTATTTATTTTATCATCAAAACTGAAATCAGTTTTCGAAATTGGCCACGAGCATTAATCGTTCCTCATCTTGTTTTCGAGTCGACAAGTTAATGACAGGGTTCGGATTCGTGGGGATACTCCATGGCATTTTTCACCATCCGCCGTCATTCTTTTAAGCGCTGGTACTGTGCCGTCGACTTGAAGGCTTATATGAGACTCGATAGATGGTTTAGCCGTTGTCAGAACGAGCTGCACGATTAATCGTTTCAAGTCATCGCTTGAGACTTATGAAAAAAAAAAAGATTAAGAAAACGCCAAGACACGGGCTCAGGAGGTTGGCGGAATCTTATAGTCGTTGGCACGTATAGTTACGCACACATGAACGTATTAATTACACTGTTTGCTTAGGATGGATATCTACTCCCTAGAAGATTACTGCGCATAGCTCGTTAAGGTCTGATGCATTGTCCTCGGTCCTATATCTCGACAGGCCTTCCGTTGTACCTCGAACACACCTCCTTCTCGAACAATTTTAACATTAGAGCAATTTTGCAGATGGTTAGCACTCAATGAGAGCCAACTAATATGCAGGTGCAATCACTAACCAGTCCTTTCTAGGATCCATTTTGATGAAGCCACGTATAATTGCTAATGGAACAAATCGTTTTATTTAATGTCACTAATTACTAAGAACATGGTTTAATTAGTGAAATCCGTTTTAGTTTACATTGCCAATTTTAGTTCATATTGAAACACGTATAATTATTTCTGCAACTCGCATGTGACATAAGCACTACGGTGTTGAAATGTTATTTCAAATTGACACCATTCGCATCGGTTTCACAACACATTTCTTATATTGTATATCAGTTAGATACATAATTGTCGAAATAAAAAATAATTCCTGTCTGCAATTTATCAAAGAGCCTTCGTGACAATATTCATAGTCATCCAATTGCAATTCTACCGCCTTTAACTACAGACGGTAGATTTGTTCAAAATCTATTATATAATTTGTGGAAGAAGAAACGCAGAATAAATATTTCAGATTACTAGTTACTGACCATTTTATACGAAATGTGACATTATGTTCAATTAAAAAAAGTTTACGAAAAAAATTACATAACAAGGTTACGATTGCGCGTAAAGCGCAATCTTACGACACTCTAGATGAAATAGAAAATATTTTCATCCCAAGAAATTTTGCTTGGAGAGTGGTAGAAGGGGTGATAGTATTGAACTAATTTTTTTTCCATCATGCTGGAGTAGCGATCAAAATGTTTTAAACAAAATGCTTACTCCAAAAATTGATTAGGTGCTGAGAAAATTAGTGTGTTAGATCTATTGTGTAGATTGTATGGAAGGTGGTAGAAGGAAGGATTTTTTCAGAAATAACTATGAAAATCATAAAATTGATGTCCCTTGAATATCTTTGCCGTAATATTCATACTTTTCAAGAAAATCGATTTTTTCGAAAGTTGGGAAATTGTGTCATATTGTATGGTATGGGGTAGAAGCTACAGAACTAATAAATTAATTTTTTCCGATCTTAACGATAATACTAATTAAGTATTTATTAGTGAATTTCAGCTCGATATATGTTATACGTACCGAGAAAATTAGCTTAGAGTATTTCATGAAAAAGTGCAGTTTGTATGGGAGGTGGTGGAAGGAGTGAGGGATTCAAATAATTTTTATTTTGTACTTTAAATTTGTGATAAAAATAATATATTCCAAGTTTCAAATTATTTGCTTTTATAGTTTAAAAGAAAATTTGATTGCTGTAAATGATTGAAAATGAGTCATTTTGTATGGGAGGAGATAGAAGGGGTCGAACGATTTGGCCCGTTCACGAGCTTGACCTTAATTTTTCGTTAGAAACGACGTGTACAAAATTTGAGCTTTCGAGCTCAACGCGTCCTCGAGCTAGAGAGCGAACGGACGGAATTTTTTTAAATTTTTGAGCGACAACAAATATTTTTGTACCCTTGGCGACTCTGTGCGAGCATTATATCTTGGCGTTACAAACTTTAAAGCAAGCTTATAATACTCTCAGATTTCATTTAGAGTATAATAATGTGACAAATGCAACGAAATTCGTAATAAAATTTTTACCCAGCCAGGTTTTATCACAACAAAGCAACAGTTTTAAATGCTGATCACGGTTCGAATGAAGAAAACTGAAAATGTATTTTCTTGCTCTGGCCTCGAATTGTTATATGATCAGCAGTGGCAGCTCATCAGATGAGGCAGATGAGGTATTGTTTAAACAAAATAAATCTACGTATGAATAATGAAATTAGTTCAAAGAATTAGCATCGACTGTAAATGACGTGCCATTAATTTTTCATAGAAGAGAAGTTTTTTTTATTTTTGTGCACCCTGAATTTGTAATTAATCACATTTTTTGTTTTTGTATGCTGCAACTTTTCTTTTCAACACATAAGATAAGTTGAGCCTGAGTCCCAGTCCATACAAAATTTGTCATGCCATCACTTTGTTGTTGAGAAAGAAATTTTTGAGAGCTGCTTCCAAAATACCTCACAGATCAGATTGTCGGGAGCGACTTTAGTTCCTTTTTATAATACTGGCTGGCTTGAACACTCTAGCTGTACGAACTAGCAGGGTTCACATACCGAGATCTTGACTTCAGTCAACGATCTAACACAGGAGGGAATCGCCTACCCGATATTGGAGGTCAACCACTTCTCACAGCCCACCCTAAGAAATCCACAGTATCTGTTGTTGCACCATCGTCAATTGGTAATAGGGATCATTTCCTGATTCGTGCACAATTTCCGATATCGATATTAAACCTGCGGCATCAAAGCTTTAAGAACAATCGTCAGGCCTTCTTCAAAGTATTTGATTGGAATTTGCGCATATCCAATGCCTGCGATATAGCCGAAAATATACTGAAAGGAATGCGACTTTTTATTGCTTCGCCTAAAAAACAGCCAAACCATCTAAGCACTTACATTTAGCAAGTTCAGGATACACTCCCTTCAAGCCAACAGAGACCAGTATATAAGAGCAAAAATTCTTGCAAATCTATCATTCACTATGCTAAAGAACAGCATAATAAGAAGTTAAAACGATAGATTTCTGAGCGTACTAAAGGATATAAATCATTTTGATAATTTGCCAAGTACAACAATCTCGTTGTCCAAACCCTGATAGTATTCACACAGTTGTGATGAAAAAAGCAAAGTCACTAGCGGCTAACTTTGCAAGAAATTAAGCTCTGTCATCTAATAGTCAGTCTCCTCTAAGCACATCAAGATGCCAACGTTAAAATTTCGCATTTGTATGTTTGATCGCTACATTCTAAATGGAAAGGGGCAGGACTGAAAATAAATGTACTTAAAACCAAGTACTTACACATGGGTCCAAGAACAACCGCACTGATTGTTATTAACTGACAAGATGTGGAAGAAGTGCAAGATTTTTGTTACCTCGGACGCACTGTCAGCATGGACGGCGGTCTTGTCCATCCGGACTTGACATGCCACTAATACTGACAAAGTAATTGGTGAATACCAAAGAGGATTTAGAGCTGGTCGCTCGAGTACGGACGAGATATTCTCAGTTAAACAGGTGCTGGAAAAGTGCTGGGAATATAATATTGATGTGCACCAGATATTTGCTCACCTTAAACAAGCATACGACAGTATCGACAGGTGTGTACTGTATAAAGTTATGTTGGAGTTTGGAGTCCCACCCAAAACTGGTTCGGTCTACAAGAATGACAATGACCGAGTCTTTGTCACAAGTCAAAGTAGAAAAAGATCAGAGCGGAAAATGACCTGACTTCCAGCCTTACAACAACCTTAAACAAGGTGACGGCCTAGCACCAATGCTTTTGAACTTGACACTCGAATATGTCGTTCGGAAACTTCCTATTGATACCAAGGGAACACCATGCTTCAAATCCATAGTAATCGTAGCATATGCCGACAACATAGATATTCTTGCAAGATCTCTGGAGAGTGTTAAGGAAGTATTTGTAAACCTTGACTCGGTAGCTCGGAGCTTTCCTGTGCGAACGGGTGTCAGACAAGGCTGCATATTATCACCAGCCCTGTTTCTGGTGGTAATAAATGACATCTTAAAAGCTGCACTGGAAGGTGGGGAAGGTAAAGGTCTTCAATGGAGACTATTTAACATCTTAAGTCACCTTGATTATGCTGATGACGTGTTTTTGCTTGCACATACACGTTCGGACTTAGAGTCAAATGTTCGCTCGTTGCATTCTAAATGCAAAGAGGCGGGACTGAAAATAAATGTGCGTAAAACCAAGTACATGCACATGGGTTCGAACGCAAGCACACCGATTGTTCTTAATGGACAGGATGTGGAAGAGGTGCAAGATTTTTGCTATCTCGGAAGCATTGTCAGCATGGACGGCGGAGCCGAAAAGGATGTTGAGGCTCGGCTTAATAAAGCCCGTCAGGCCTTCGGTATCCTTTCCCCTTTCTGGAGGTTAAGAGAGATCTCCCTTCGCACGAAGCTGCGAGTTTTTGACGCATGCGTCAAATCCGTGTTGTTATATGGTTGTACTACGTGGAAAGTGACCGTTCGACTTACCAAGAAACTACAGACTTTCGTAAATCAATGCCTCCGGCGCATTTTAGGAATATTCTGGCCAGAAGTAATCTCCAACGACGAACTTTGGAGTACAACTCGCCAGACTAAAATAGGTATTGAGATTCAACGGCGGAAGTGGCAGTGGATCGGTCATACTTTGAGGAAACCAGAGCGAAACATCGCAAAACAGGCTCTGGATTATAACCCTCAAGGAAGACGTCGGGTTGGTCGACCATGTAACACATGGAAGCGAGCAGTTGAGCAGGAGGCCAGAGGAATAAACAAGTCCTGGCAACAGCTTAAAGCCGATGCTCAGGATCGCGCCTTGTGGAAGAGAGTTGTTTCTGTCCTATGCCCCTATAGGGGGTCTTAACAGGAATTTGATTGACTCGGTAGCAAGGGAAGTTGGACTGCGTTTTAACGAAAACAAAACAAAAGTTATGACACAAACCAGAAAAGCGACGCCAATCAGACAAAATATTACAGGAGACTACAACCTACAAAACGTAGACAACTTTGTATACCTAGGAAAAAACTTATCAAAGGATGGAAGCGACCTCATCGAAATTAAAAGAAGGAAAATTGTGGCAAATAAGACGTATTATTCGGTACTTCCAATAATCAAAAACAAGAACGTGCACAGGAAGACTAAACTAAAAATATGTAAAACAATTGTAAGATCTGTGTTATGCTATGGCAGCGAAACGTGAAAGTTAAATCAAGCATCCAAAAAATTACTTAACGCCTTTGAAAGAAAGGTCCTCAGAAGAGGACTCTATCTGGAGAATAAGATACAATAGAGAATTGTATGCCATTTTCGACCATTCAGAAATGTCAACCCTCATAAAATTTAAGAACCTACAATAAGCTGGTCATGTGGAGCGGATGGATGACGAAAGAATTCCCAAACGCACACTAAAAGGAAAAGGCAATAGACAAAGACCGGTCGAAAAACTACGGAATCGCTGGGAGGATTCTATTGACGCAAACAACCAATCACTGCTAAGATTCTCTGGAGGACGCGGTTACTGAACCGAGATGGATGGAGGCAAAGTATAGCATACAGGAAGCCAAGGCTCGATTTGTGATGTAGCGTCATCGTAGGGAAGTAAGAGCAAAACATCGCACGACAAGCTCTAGGCTGTTATCCTGAAGGAAGACATCGATTTCGTCGACAATGTAGCTCATGGAAGCGAGCAGTTCAACTGGAGGCCAGAATAATAAACAAACCTTGGCGACAATTAAAGGCCGATGCTCAGGGTCGCGCCCTGTGGAAGAGAACTGTTTTTGTCCTATTGCCCTATGGGTGGTTTTAACAGGAAATTGATTGAGTGATTAATCATCGCTAAATCCTTCGAGATCTTGATATTAACAAATCTACTCGACCTAATGCCATTCTCCCAATCGGCCTTAAAAAATTTTGGCTAAACCAATTCGCAACACTTTCCATCTTTCCTATTCTACATGAAATTTTCCTGGCGGCTGAAAACTAGCGAATGTTCAGTCAAAACCCAAGAAGGGAATCAAATCGATCCCCTCAAATTACGGCCATATAGCCATCACTTCCGTGCCAGCCGAAGTAATGGAAACTGCTATCAACCGAAAAATTACGCAGAACTTCGAGAATAACCAACTTATAAATGACCGCCAATACGGTTTTTTGTTCAAAAAGATCTCCAGGGGGCCTGTTCGTCTAGTTGACCGAACGCTGGAATGCAAGTATACATAAATTTGGTGAGGGCTAAGTTCTTTCGCATAACATAGCGACAGCCTTTGACAGAGTTTGGCACAAATCCTTGTACTCAAAACTCAAAGCATTTGGTTTCGATGCTGCTTGAATCGATCTGTATTGGATGCCGTTTCATTCTCATTCTTTCCTATAAATTTCGGCGCCCCTCAAGGGTCAGTTTAGTCTCCTACTTTATTCTTGATTTTTATTAATAACCTTTTTTCGTCGACTCTCTATCCTGTTCATAGTTTTGCAGACGACAACACACTTGAAAACTTTTTACAGTTTCAAGTCAGTTCTTCTTCTACAATGGCACTACAGCCCAAATCGGACCTTGGCCTCCTGACATTCAGGTTCCTTAAAGTTTTTCATTACTTATTGTGGAGGGGTTTTTAGCTATTCGCACAACCCTCTTTCTACGAATTTTTCATTTTCACAGATTGAGGTGACCAAGGTATATCCACCATATATCCATATATTGCATCGACCGGGATTTGAACTCTAGGATGTAGCTTTGCCGAAAGTCGTAAGTTCAAATCCCGGTCGGCGCAATATATAATTCCAGCACACTGCCTGCTTGGGAATACCTTGGTCACCTCAATCTACGAAAATTAAAAACTCGTAGAAAGAGGGTTGTGGGAAGGGCTAACAACCCTTCCACAATAAGTAAAACAAAAGGAGCCTGAATGTCAGGAGACCGGGGCCCGATTTAGGCTGTAGCGCCATCGGTGGGTGCTTCAAGACATTGCGGGTTATATTCTTTAGTTAATTCACCAACTGGCAACGCGTTCCACAGTTTTGTAGTTCAAAAAATAAAATATTGCCTATCCTATATTTCACTGTACAGAAGGAAGAAGGTTTGACGGCATACTCGTGTACTCGGGGGAAAGTAAAAAGTGAAGGAATTAGTTTGCAGAGTTATAAACTACATAAGAAATGCTAAGAACTAGAACATTTCTGCGGTGCCGTGACGGGTTCATCTCCAATTAGTCGAAACGCATGTTTCTGGATACGATCAAGCAACGCGAGATGTGTTATGGGTGCCGCAGCCCAAATATGCGAATTGTACTCTAAGCGAGGTCGAATGTATTATGCATACTTTGTTTTATGTTAGCAAGATCGAAAGAAGTAAAATATTTTTTACATTTTCGTAGAATGCCTAGACGTTTGGCAGCATCAAGAACAACTTCAAAGATGTATTGGCTCCAATTAAGTTGATAATTAATTTTCATGCCTAAGAGAGTAAAATCTTTTTAAGAGCAAAGTTCTACGGATACATTGGAAGACGACGCCGGAACATCACGCTTGAGGGATAGATGACAAGACTGTGTTTTTGTGGCGTCCTCTACTCTACTCTGTTTTCCTGCCCCATTCCAGGATTAACTTGCGGTCAAAGTTCAGCGTTTGGAAGCGACAGAATGTCTGCGAGGATCCGCGAAAATTCGTAGACGCTATCAAGAGTACTGAAATCTGCAAAACTATGGATTGGATTTAGAAACGACAGCAGGTCGTGGATGAATATAAAGAATAGAGTAGGAGATAAGTCTGAACCTTGGGCGACGCCGGAAAGGGTAGGAAGAAGATGAAACGCCATTTTACAAAACTTGTATAGTACGCTCAGAAACAAAACTTTTAATCCACAGGACAAGAGAGATGTTAAGGCCGATAGTGGCTAGCTTAAAGGAATCATGCCAAACTCTGCCTTTGCGATGTCTAGTTCAAGGATTAGACTGTCTTAAATTCAAGAGATTCGGACATATGGTAAACAAAAACTGAGAAAACACGGGCTACGTAATTTATTGGGTTGTTCCTAAATTTCTAAAGATTATTGAATTATGTACAATTCATTTTTTTTTTAAACAGCCAACTGTCTCTTAAAACCCGAGATATACCGCCGACTAAGTTTTGTAATTCTTTATAACCTGACACCCACCCACAATATACTATGTGCCGCCACTCTTAATCGTGACGTAAAAAAACAGAAGAGCCCTCATGAAAAATATTGGAAAACGGGAGGGATTTACACGTATCCTTCTTGTATTGCATTTTCAAATGAACGAGATTTTCTAAACACATGATGTGCAGTTTCTGCTTTCTTACATTTTTTTGTTTAATATCCTTTTTCATTGTAGCTCAAAACTGCAGTAATTCGTCATATTAGATTACATGAAATATGAAGTTTCGACATGAAATTATGTGTTGTTCGTCAGATGACTATCTAAATCAAGAACGCGTTGAACTATCTGTCGAGAGTATAAATTAAAACCCGCCGTTTCCCAATAGATAGCGCCAGCAATAAATGCTGATCAACAATGGCGGATCAGAAACGTCACATGGTAAACTTAGGCATCTGTCAACAACTCCTCATCATTAGATTTGTGAACTTGTATCGATGTCATATACTTTTTTGTGCGCGAATATGTCGAGGTTTGAGCCAAATAAGCGTCATTTGCGGGAAGTTTTGCCTTTTGCCATTAATTGAAAAAAATCTTCGGCTTAGGCGCGTCGAATGATTGTTGAAACTTATGGTGAGGGTGCTTTTAGTGAAAGATCGTGTCGCGAATGGTTTCAACGCTAAACAACGGGTGATATCGGCGTGGAAGATAAGGAGCCCCCTGGAACGGTGAAAAATTTGAAAGACGCAGTATTGGAGACAATACTGGAAGAAGATTCATGCCAAACGCAACTAGAACTTGCAGATTCATTGTGCATGACTCAACCAGCCATTTTACATCGTTTAGAAACCTTGGGAATGATGCAAAAACAAGGATATTGGGTGCCATACGAGTAGAAGCCAAGCAACGTCGAATGGCGTTTTTTCACATGCGAACAGCTGCTTCAACGGCTAAAAAGGAAGGGGTTCTTGCATCGCATTGTCACTGGGGATGAGAAGTTCCATTACGATAATCCAAAGCGAAAAAAAACGTGGGGCTACCGCGGCCATGCATCAACATCGACAGCCAAGCCCAACATCCATGGCTCGAAAAACATGGTGGAACCAGCTCGGCGTAGTGTATTATGAGCTACTGCAACCGGGTAAAACCATTACCAATGATCGCTACAAAAATCAACTAATGCGTTTGAGCCGAGCATTGAAGGAGAAACGGCCGCAACACGAGGCACGACAAAGTGATTTTGCAGCACGACAACGCTCGGCCACATGTTGCTCATATTGTGAAAAGCTACCTGGAAACACTAAAATGGCACGTCCTACCCCACCCGCCGTATTCTCCAGACATCGCCCCCTTCCGTCTACCACCTATTCCGATCGATGACGCATGGCCTGGATGAGCAGCACTTCCATTCTTACGAAAAAATTGGGTCAATTCGTGGATCGATTCAAAAGAAGAACATTTTTTTACGCAGAATCCATATGTCGCCAATCTCTTTTAATGCAATTTTCGTGAAGCAGTGGTACCAAAAATTAACATAATTTTTGTTCTATCTTACTAACGACTATCTTGAAAAATAAATCATAGAATCGGCAATATTAATGCTTACGGTCGAAAATAGAGTTAATAAGATGTTTCTAAAATCATTCTGCAGCCAATTCCTAAATTGTATCCCGAAAGTTAGTGAAATGCAAACTGCTCCCCTATGTCGTACCTTTTATTCCTTAAAGTAGACCGTAGTTTCCATCATCGTTGATGGCGTGACATAGTCGTAAGTTCCTTAGAAAGATTTCTCGATCTCCATCGCTTCAAGGAGGTGGATGATTGGTGACTGCATCTCAGCAATACCAGGCCTTCAATTATTTTTAAAAGGTTTGTTAAGCCATTTTTATCGCACCTCATTATATCAATATTTACGTTACGTTCGGTTACGTTTTTCATACATTACTAGCGGTGCGACAGCGTAATTGACAGCCTGAGCGTTAATGATGCGTTTTTCTTTGCCTCCGTATTCGCATGCTCTGGGGGCTTCTGACTTTGGTCGTATCGACACCGTCGTCAACACCACCAACACTGAAATTAATAAGGCACGAACGTGGTTTAGAATTCCACCGAAGAAACCTAAAATTGCTCACACCGATTTCGTAATTGAAGTACCTCACAGCGAACGGAAAAGTAGAAGATAAGATTCCACGGCTACTAGGATGGGAGGAAATGCTGTTAGGCAAAAATCTTGTATAACTCTTAACTCGAAGTCACTGTCGTCGCAGAGGCATGGAAGCGTTAGATGAAAATTTCGATAGAACTTTTACCGGCATAGGTTTTCATTGTATTGTCACATAATATCAAACTGTCTTGTAAGCATTTGTTAGCGAAACACGTAAAGACAGACGACGATTTCAAGATTTCGTTTTGGTACATGGTTAGTTTTGATGTCACACCTCAATTCCTTAGCACGAACGCTCGCTCTATCGAGTAGCATAAGGTGCTTCAATTAAGTGGTTTAGTAACGTTATTCACTAATTAGCTCAGTGAGTAATCGATTTGAATTAAATCAATCGAAATACGGCAATGATTAAATACAAATTAGTGTTTCAGAATTTTATCAAGATGCTGCTATTTCGAATATAAAATGGATCATAAAATTTAAACAGATATATAATTATAAAATAAAAAATTTTTTTCTTTTTTTACGGAATGACTTCTGTTATAGGCAATTTCTGCCTTTATGGGAAAAGTGCAAGCACAGACATGGAGGGATGGTTTAATCGGAATGGGAAGGTAGTGAGGACGATCGTCACCAGTTGCGCGGCGTCCATTGATGTAAGGGAAGCATTGCACACAACACATATGACGCTTTTGCTCTACCGACCGCTTCGGAATGGATAGCCCAAAAGTCCACCTAAAGCATTCTCGAGAGAAAAACCGCTGAGCTGCGATCCGCAAAAATGCATATATGACACTCACGGCCCATCCCGTCCATAGGAAAATCTCGTGGAATGTGCTTCCATTTCCAGGCTCTCATACTCTTATTCACACGCCTTTCCATCGTTACAAGTATTGCCAATCATTGACATTTTGTCATAGACTAAAAAATTATCAGGGAAAAAGGTTTGATGGGGCTGTAGTATTGCAATATCGCCAAAATGGAGACCTTTTATCAAAGTGCCATGAATATTTTTGCAGATCTTGGCAGCATTTGTTTACCCATTTTTTATACTCTAGATGAAATCTAAGAGTATATTGTGTTTGCCTTACCGTTTGCAACGCTAAGAAATAATGCTCTCACAGAGCTTAAATATTTGTTGTCGCAAAAACCTCAATTCCGAGTAATTGCCTATCCGTTTGTCTACAACATAACTCTCGAACGCTTTGGGCTATCGTGCGTAAATTAGTTGTGTATCATTTTTAGCAAAAAATTATCTTTAAGTTCGTGAACAGGCCACATCCCACTCCTTCTACAACACCCCATACAAATTTCATTACATTTCGAAATTTTAAGAAATTGATTTTTCTTCCAAACAATTCGAGGTATCAACTTGAAATTCGGTTCAAAGTATACTAATGTAAATATCATTAACATCACAAAATACAATTAATGATCCAATCCGCTCACTTCTTCTACCCCGACCCATACAAATGCACAATTTTCTAAAATGTATTTATTCGATTTTCATTGAAGCTAGCAAAGCTAAATGAACCAACTTTTGCCAGTTTTAATTTCATTATAATTGCAATCAGTTTTTAAAAAATCATCAACTTCGCCTCTCTCCTTCTACCTCCTCCCATACAAATTTCACGAAATTATGAAATTTAAATTAAATTATTTTTCTTCGAAACTGTCAAAGCCATCGACTGAAAGTTGTGTTGAAAGTTTAATAATATGAATATCATTGACGACGAAAAATTCTGCTTTTACCCGTACTCCTTCTACCACCTCCCACACAAATGCATTTTGGTAAAATCAATTTCCATTAAAACTAGAAAAAGTACAAACTTAAAATTTGCCAGAATTTGTCCTTCAATAATTGCAATAAATGCTAAAAAAATAATCATCTTTGCTGTACACCTTTTACCCCCTCCCATACAAATACCTATTTAATAACTTCAAGAAAAGCATTTCTTCTTCGAACGTATTAGAGCTATGGACTTTGAAATTGAAACAAAGCATGGTGATAGGATGTTGATAAGCAGTTCCAAAATCATAAAAAAATCCTCCATTTTCTCTACCACTACCCATACAAATACCCCAATTTCAGGAAAACTATGTCCAATTTCTTTGAAAATAATAAAAAACTAGAAATTTTAAATTCCGCACGTAACATTTTGCATGCCACGGTCGGTGTCATATACAAAAATTACAAATCTCCCTCCTGCTTTTACCACCTTCCATACAGAAGTCACTATACACTATTCGAAAGAATTAGAGACATATTTTCCGGTATATTCTTCAACTCTTTCCCATTTCATCTAGAGTAT
The DNA here is from genome assembly GCA_963669355.1 of Chorisops tibialis. Lineage (NCBI taxonomy): Eukaryota > Metazoa > Arthropoda > Insecta > Diptera > Stratiomyidae > Chorisops > Chorisops tibialis. The sequence goes on along the minus strand of OY770263.1, from coordinate 190,910,688 downwards.
TATATGATTGGGTTCTACGCCCAATCATAATTCTGTTAAGTTTTTTATTTCAGTTTGCAAACTAAACTAAATAATTAAAAGCTGTCGCCGGAAGGCTTTGGATTGCGGTTCATTATCATTGATTAGCGCGATGATTGCGTTTTAAAACTAGATCTACAGATCTTTATAAACCTAGCTTTTTGATTTTCATGACTGCTGAATTATTCATTACCTTTACAGATTGTGCAGATCTCGGATTTATTGCGTAGAAAAACGACATTATCGAATAAATCAAACTATTTTACTGCTATCAATCAATCAAATTCCTGTTAAGATCCCCTATAGGAGCAAAGGACAGAAACAACTCTCTTCCATAAGGCGTGACCCTGAGCATCGACCTTAAGCTGTTGCCAGAACTTGGTTATTCGTCTGGCCTCCTGTTCAACTGCTCGCTTCCATGTGCTACATGGTTGACCAACCCGACGTCTTCCTTAAGGATTATTATCCAGAGCCTGTTTCGCGATGTTTTGCTCTGGTTTCCTCAAAGTGTGGCCGATCCACTATCATTTCCGCCTTCGAATCTCAATGCCTATTTTAGTCTGTCCAGTCGTACTCCAAAGTTCGCCGTTGGGGATCACTTCTGGCCAGAATATTCCTAAAATGCGTCGGAGGCATAGGTTCACGAAAGTTAATAGTTTGTTGGTAAGTCAAACGGCCACTTTCCGCGTAGCACAACCATATAACAACACGGATTTGACGCATGCGTCAAAAACTCGCAGCTTCGTGCGAAGTGAGGTCTCTCTTAACCTCCAGAAAGGGGAAAGGATACCGAGGGCCTGACGGGCTTTATTTAGACGAGCCTCAATATTCTTTTCGGCTCCGCCGTCCATGCTGACAAAGCTTCCGAGATAACAAAAACTGCTACTGTATAAATTAATTTCTGGTGATAAACATTATTGAAGCATTTCGTGATATGAATAATTTACACACTTTGTAGACAGACATGAATGAAAAGTGTTGATCATTTAAAATCAGTAATTTTATGTTCTAAATTTGATCCGGACCCCAGAATTGCGCCATTAAAAACATCTTCAGTGATTTTATTTAACGAGATTTCATACATACATATGTTCATACACGTACGTACACATACAAAATTTTACAATTCAAAAGAATAAATGGTCTTGCTAAAAAATTCCTTCACGTCGAAATAAATAAGCAAACCTATGCTAATATTAGTCGTCGATGTCAGGGCTTTCATGTGCCAATTGGTGGTCGAATGGTAAGGGTCTCAGAGCGTAATCGTGATCTGGTACATGACGTAGCATAAATTCTGTCAAAAGCCGACTGTAACTACTACCGAAACCTATCTCCTCATCCTCGACGGAGAAGTGTGAAGGCGAGTGTTCCGCGCCTCTAATCGGAACTGCCATCCAGACTGCCCCTTCAGTTTGGGGGTTGGGCGAAACGTCTCTCCGAAAAAAAAACTCGTGTGTCCAGAAACCCGGATTACAGCCTTGGATTGGACGGATCAAACGGCAATGACTACGGCAACGGAAAATGGACTATTCTTTTCGATCTTGGAATGTGCATTTATTCCATCGAACGGGTGCACTGCTGGACCTTGTTCAGGAGATGTCTCGTAGCAACATCAGCATTCTCGATCTCCAAAAAACTAAATGGCCTGGAAGCAAAGTTAACGATTGCAGATCTTGCAGATCTCACACGATTTTTACCAGTGGCAAAAAGCAGAGAATTCGGTGTCGCCTTTGTGGTAGATAGTGCGTTTAAACATCTCGTAACGGAATTCATACCGATCAACGAACGATTCTGCTTAATCCGCTTCAAGTTGAAGTTCTTCAGCGTTTAGTTTATCAACTGCCATGCTCCTACAGAGGAGAAGATGATATCATTAAAGACGAATTCTGTACACGACTTGACAGCACTTTTGGCGGGTTGCCCTCCAATGGCATCAAAATTCTAATAGGAGACGTTAATGGTAAAATTGGCAACGAACTGGATGGCATAGCCTCCATAATGATACGAACGACAATGGTCAAGGACTTATTGCCTTCGTCAGAAGTAAGAACTTAATCACCAGATTTCCGCATAGAGATATTCATAAAATGACGTGGGAATCACCTGATGGGCACACCTTCAATCAGATTGACCGCATCAAAAAAAGGACTGCCTCCAGTATTCTAGATGTCAGGACTCTACGTGGCGCGAACTGTGACCATTTTCTTCTCTCCTTCTTCAATGGCGCTACAGCCCAAATCGAGCCTTGGCCTCCTGACCTTCAGGTTCCTTAACATTTTCATTATTTATTGCGGAAGAGTTGTTAGCTCTTCGCACAACCCTCTATCTACGAATTTTTCATTTTCGTAGATTGAGGTAACCAAGGTATATTCAAGCAGGTAGTGTGCTGGAATTATGCGTCGACCGGGATTTGAACTCACGACCTTCGCATTGTAAACTAAGCACGCTACCCACTTGACTACACCCTAGCTTGACAATTTTCTTGTTCGAGCTAAATACCGCTGTCGCATAGCTAACAAGGGCCACATTAAAAGGAGTTAGGCTCCTAAGCTCAATATGCAAAAACTGAAGGACGACACAACAAAAGTGGAGTATATGACCAAAATCAAAGCACATATTTAGGCATTACTTCAGGCTGAGTTTGAGGAAAGTATTAACGAATGTGGCGGAACATTAAGGATAGTATTCAGTGCGCCACTGAAGACACTTTAGGACATTTAGAACGGAAAAAACAAAATGACTGGTTCGATGCGGAATGCCAAGAAGCGATCACGAAGAAAAACGAAGCCTATCGACTGTTTCTTGAAAGACGAACATTAGCTAGAGAGGAAAACTATCAGCGGCTCAGGCGAGACCCCAAGAAGATCTACAGACGAAAACAACGGAAAATGAACGATAATATAATTTTATCACTGAACGAAAACTTGAAGAAAAATGAAGATCCAGATGGAGATCAACTGCCCATTGATCCAACCTACATATGATAAAGTAGAGACAGCCCTACATAATTTAAAATCGGACAAGGCACCTGGAATTGACGGAATTCCCGCAGAGCTCTTGGAAGAAGGTGGAACAGAGCTCACCAGTCGAATATTTAAATTAATTGTGAAAATCTGAAAAACTGAAAAATTACCCGACGAATGGCGGAAAAGTATTGTGTCCTGTATACAAAAAGGGTGACCGTCTGCGTTGCGAAAATTACAGAGGAATTTCATTGTTTTGTACGTCTTACAAAATTCTAACGAAAATTATCGAACAAAGACTCAGTGAATACGCTAACAACATCATCGGAGAATAACAAGGTGGCTTCAGATCCGGACGATCGACAACGGACCAGTTATTCTCAGTAAAACATGTGCTAGTAAAATGCTGGGAGTATGATATTAATAATGTTCGTCGATTTTTGCAAGCATACGATACTGTCGACCCTAATGCTCTGTACAGAATAACGATTGAACTAGGTATCCCACCGAAACTAGTTCCATTAATAAAAGCCAAGTAAAAATCCAAAACGAGTTTACTCAAAGCATCCCAATGGAGTCAGGGCTCAAACAAGGAGATGGTCTGGTCTCCATGCTCTTCAACTTGGTGCTCGAGTACATATGTCATCAGGAGGGTAACTTCAGTAACCTCATTGGACACCAGAGGTACGCTACGAACAGTTGGTGGTGTACGCAGACGACGCGGTTATTCTGGACCGATCAATACTTTGTATTAAGAAGGAGGTATTCCACGAGTGAGAGTCGGCAGCGGATCAATGAAGCGGAAACTAAATACATGGACCAGACACGAAGGACTGTCCCAGAGAGGCAGAATATTACTATGGGCGAATACAACTTCGAGCAGGTGGATGAATTCGTATACCTGGGAGGCCTTCTGACAAAAGACGGAAATGAACGACATGAAATTGAAAGAAGAATCACGACAGCTAACTAAGCATGTTCCATCGGAACAATAAACTACGCATTTACAAGATGTTAGTTCGTCTTGTACTGCTATATGGATGCGAAACGTGCACCTTGACGCAGGTGTCGGAGAATTTAATCGACACATTTGACCGGAAAATTCTTCGGAAGGTGTACGGAGCAGTTAAGGAAGGAGATGGCTGGAAAATTCGATACAACCATGAGCTGTTTCAACGATTTGACGACCCACCAGCATCTATCGTGATAAAACTCCGCAAGCTTCAATGGGCTGGCCACGTAGAGCGAATGCACGAGCAACATATTCCAAAACGAGTGCTCAAGCGAAAAACTCAAGGCAACCGACCGCAGGAGAAGCCACGAAAGCGATAGGAGTATTTTGACTACTTCTACAATGGCGCTACAGCCCAAATCGGACCTTGGCCTCCTGATATTCAGGTTCCTTAACATTTTTTTTATTACTTATTCTGGAAGGGTTGTTAGCCCTTCGCACAACCCTCTTTCTACGAATATTTCATTTTCTTAGATTGAGGTGACCAAGGTATACCCAAGCAGGCAATGTGCCGGAATTATATTTTGCGCCGGCCGAGATTTGAACTCACGACCTTCGCATTACAAGACCAACACACGACCTACTAGGCTATACCTTAGATAGGAGTATTTAGTCGACGCATATTGCATATCGCTTTTCGATTTTTCAAACTGAGCGGTGGACGCGGTCGTTGGACCGAAACAACTGGAGGAGCGCCATTGCATCATTATCTGCCTTTTTCTCTCGATATTCAATTCAACAGAAACTTTTTCTCCTCTGCCTCCGTGCTTAACCCGGAAGGATAGTAAATGCGAGTAACGCAATATATCTAGTGTAGCAGCCAAAAACAAAAAAAAATTATAGCTATTGTTCGAGAGTGACGGAAAAACGGTCTGCTGGTAGACTAGTTTCCCATAAAAAATCGTCTCTCGGTAGAGCGCTCGGAATCGGTTGGTAAAAGGCAACTAAATTGCAGGAGCATGAGATATATTCGAAATATAGCTTGATGTTGGGCAGTGACATTGCTATAGCATACCGTCACACGATATGGTATGTGGTGCACTCTCCACTCATGAAAATTCGCCAGCTATTACAGAAGAGTTCTGGTTGTACACTAGTGGGTAGCGTACAATAGGAAGGTTGAAGGTTCAAATCCCGGCCGACGTATAATTACAACATTCCACTAATTTTCGAAAATAAAATTTCTAAAAAGGGGGGTTGTGCGAAATGCGAACAACTATTCCACAATAATAAGCAAAAATGTTAAGGAGCATGAAGGTCAGGAGTCCAAGGCCCCATTTTGGGTTGTAGTGCCATTGAAGAAGAAGAAGAAGTTCATACTGAATACTCAGTAATGTTTTACTCTAGATGAAATATAACAGTATATTGTGCTTAATCCTGCATACATAACGAGAAGCAAAAAGGCTTGGGCAGAGTCGCGAAGGTAACAAATATGTGTGATATCGCTTAAAAATTTCAAAATGGAAGGATTTTGTTCGACAACACATGAAAACTCTAAAGCGCTTTGGACTATCAAGCTTAATTTCCTTCGATGGTATTTTAGCAAAAAAGTAGCTTTAATTTCATAAAGACATCAAATTCCACCCTACAGCTTCTACCACCCTCATACAAAATGATAACATTCCGCAGCTGCACAATAAACAGATTTACTTGGAAAATATTAAAGCTATTCAACCTTAATATAATTTTTCAATAATAATTTTAATTTTCCCCCTAAAACTGGACTCCTTTCTCCACCTCCAATACAAATTTCATGATTTCAACAAATATAACAAACCAGTACGTATTTAATTATTGAGCTGAAATTTAGGACAAAATGCCTAAATGTTAAATATTTATTTTAAACAGATTTTCTTCAATTAAACTGGTTTAACTGCCCGTACTTACTTATTCGACAGCATTTTAAGTGAAAAAGAATCTTACCTGAAAGATAATAAAAGAAAACTATTTAAAACAACAATTTTTATCAGTATAAATTAAAGCTTTCGACAGACGATGCAAGCTAATATACGAGTATATTAACTTCCTATTTTGATATAAGGAGGCTGAATTATGTATAGGATAATGACACTAGTAATATCGAAAAGCGAGATAATATATATTAACTCGCATCGTGTGACGACAGCCTAAGTAAGGAATTATGTAAGTAAGGAATTATGAATAGCGGGCCCTAAGCTTGGCAAAACTTTCACTTCATAAATGTTACTATTAGATAGAATATTATAGGTTTAGGTAGTAGGAGGGTGGTTTCGAAGAACCACATTGTATTGGGGTGATGTGATTGAGCCCAGTATACTGCCGCTATTGATTATGAGATGGATGTTAGTCCTCTTGTGCTAGCGAACCGAAGCAGGCTGAAATGTTTGACGCCTCTGAGGTCGTTTTGTCCTGAGAAGAATCCAGAGCCTAAACAAAGGAGACGACTGTTGGAGATTTGCAGACAGTGACAAAAATAATGTTCGATATATTCTTTCTCTTCCTCGCGACCTCTGCAAAGACTGTCGCTTGCGATCCGTAGCTTGAATGCATGCAGCTTTAGCAATCAATGACCTGTGGTCAGTCCGACAATAGTACGGATGCTATAGTGACTGCGCTGTAATAGTTGAGCTGTAATATTTTTACTCGGTTCTTCCCAAAAGGACAAATTCTGTGAATCCTTGCCGCGCAAGCGTGTCTGCTTCGTCGTTACCTAAAAGGTCGCTATGACCCGGTATCCAAATTAAAAATACTTCAATTATAGCCGCCAGGCGATTTAAATGTCTACAAATGGACACTAGTTTGGACGTGGTCCTGTAGGATAAGAACGCGAGAAGTGCAGCCCTGCTGCTTGAGAAAATGTAACGATTTCCGAAACTGTTCTGTAAATCTAAAATAATTTTTGCTGCTCGGATATAGCAGTCAGATTGTTGACCAGCATAGTGGTTATTAAATTTTTTGTGATAAGTACTTCACTGGGCTTCCCTTATTTAATTTTCTACAACAAAGTGATATCTGAGAGTATTATAAGTTGGCTCTAAAGTTTGTAACGCCAAGAAATAGTGCTCGCACAGAGTCGCCAAGGGTACAGAAATATTTGTTGCCGCTCAAAAATCTTGAAACCGCACGTCTGTTTGTTCGTCCGTGCATTCTCTAGTTTAATAACACGGTAAGCTAGAAGGCTCAAATTTTGTACAATTTATTTTTTGTGAAAAAGTAAGATGAAGTTCATGAACGTGTCAAATTGCTCCACTCCTTTTAGCCCATCCCATACAAAATTACTCAATTTCCGAATTTGATAATAAACGGATTTTCTCGCATGAAAATTATTGATCTGAAATTTTGAACATATTATTTTTATGATGATTTCAATCTACTGCTTAAAAATAATTTGAATCCCCCTCCCACTCCTTCTACCACCTCCCATGCAAACCGCACTTGAAATAATATTAATAAATTGATTAATAGTATTTCAAGTGCGGTTTGTACGTATAAAGTTAGTTGAACTGAAATTGTTCAAAAAATATTTAATTTCAATTTATTTATCATAACAATATAATTAGTTACATAACAAATTGTTTTATTTAATTTAATTTAATATAACCTAATATAGTTAAATTTACCTTCGTTAATTAAATCCAATTTGATATAAGTAGGATAGGCACTGGTGGACGGGTCAAACGTGGTGTGGGATCTTATAAAATGGAGCATAGTTTCAGTTTATAAGTCAGCTTACTTATTGGAAGTGTATAGTGTGCGTTAAATTTGTTAAATACTCTGCAGCATCTGTTAATAGGCTCATTTTGTCCGTAATATGTACGATGTGGGTATTGAATGTCTCAACAGCCTGACATTGTCATTGAGTCTGAATTTATTTGAGATGTGGTCAAGCTCACCATTCAAAATATCTAAAGTAAAACAGGATGTGAGCATAGTTCTTCTTGAACCAAGAGGTAAAAGATTTAATAATTGGAACCTAACTGTGTAGGGTGGAAGGTTTTCAAAGTCTCTAGGAACATACAGGTCCCTAAGAGCTAAAAGAAGGAATTGCATCTAGGTTGACTCTATTCTGTGTATAACTGGGAAAAGGGGTCCCAAATGGGACATACATATTCCAGAAAAGAGCGGACAAGAAAATAGAATAAAGATTTGGTGACCCATACATTCTTGAACTCTTTGGCTCTCTTAATGGATCCAAGAAGTTTATTGGATTTTGAAATTATTCGATTATAATGAGATTTAAACGCAGTTTACTGTCCAGCAGTAAGCTAAGGTCCTCAATTTGATCAACATGGTGTAGTTGGATTCCACTTAGGACATAGTCATGGTGATAAGGGGATCTTTTACATGAGAAGCTTATCACGTGGTCATTAAGCTCTAATTTGTTCTGACTGCAACCAATGATTTAGTGCTGTGATGATCTGCGGGTGAGGTTATGGCATGATATACATATTTTCAGATCATCAGCGAACATCAGATGTAAAACATTGTCTAATACTTATTTTTTTTTTTACAGAATGATCTGTGTTATAGGCAATTTCGGCCTTTATGTGCAATGCACAGTCATGGAGGAAAGGAATGGGATTGGGAAGGTTGGGGAAGGGAGTGAGAACGACCGTAGCGAGTGGAGAAGCTGGTATATTACTCAGTTGTACTGGCTGCTTACTGACAAATATTTGCAGATGTTATGGGGGACTGAATGATAGAAAGCGAACAGAAACCATCTACTGAGTATCTAGACCTTCTTGAAGTGGAACTGTTTCACTTTTACACCGTTTCCCCATTTTATTGCGAATAATTTTTTATTACCAGAAGCAACTGAAAAATTTGCGCTTAAAAAAATCCCGCCTGGAGTCGGAATCGAACCCACGACCTATTGACTGAGAAGCAAGCACGCTGCCCACTACGCCACGGAAGCCTCAAATCTATGATCTGAGATGAAAAGATTAAATAAGAGAAATCTCAAGTGACTTCCTTGGGGTACTCCAGAGGGGTTCTTGAAAATAAAACCTTGAAACTTAACAAATTGAGTTCTATTACTAAGATAAGATTTAAGCCAGGGAAGTAAAGATCCTGTCACACCAATTTTAAAATCAGGACATTGTGACCAACTCGGTCGAATGCTTTGCAAAAGTCGGCGTATTTTGCGTCGATTTGATATTATTTAGAAGTAAAATCGAAAAAAAAATTAACTTCTTCTATACCCTAATTAACTCCTTCTACCCCCTTCCATATAATATAACACAATTTCACAACTTCAGAAAAGTCGATTTTCTTGAAAAGTAGGAATGCTACTGATCTGCAATTTAAGACATGTCAACTGAATGACGTTTATAGTTATTTCTAAAAAAAACCATTAAGAACTCCCCACTCCTTCTACCACCTCTCATAAAAACTGCACAATATCACTAAATTGAATACACTAATTTTATAAGTAACTATAAAATTTTTGAAGCTTAAATTTTCAATAAAACATTTTGATACGCCATGTACGCCAGCCGCGGCGGCACCATGCCCGAAATGATATTCAAGCATTATTACCATAAAATTATCTTTCAAATAAAGCCAATTTCATAGATATTAAAAACATTTTTCGGTGTTTTATTTCAATTTAAAGTTCTCAGCCTCTAAAAAAAACACCCTGTACCAGATATGCTTGCACCAAGTGAGTTTATGCGTTCCAACTGTCATAACAATTACTTTAAAAAGTTAGACTAATAAATAATTTAAATTTATTTATACGTTTATGTACATAGAAAAATTTCGTTTATTTTTACTTCGTTATTCTAATAATAAAATATTGTGATCGGCTTAAGAAAAAAAAAAGTGTCCTGAAATTTCGTTTTTTCAATTTTTAAGTGTGTAGGGGTTAAGAGGGAGACGAGGGGAGCGCTAGAACCGAAAAATACTAATTCGAATATCTCAACTATGTTTCTAGCTACAAAGCTGAAATTCGATGCTCATGTAGAAGGGTTTGTGAGATAAACTATAAAAATAATTCAGTTTTTTTACCCATAAGGGTAAAAAAAATGAAACGGGGTGGGGGAGGGGCTAAAAACCAGAAGACGGACGAATTCTTTTCTCAAATGATTATATCTTCGGAAATACTTATAATAAAAAAATGATATTATACGACAAATTAGGTGGCATACATATCCACCATAACCAAGTTAGAGGGTAGTCAATAATTGTAAGGGGTGAGTATCAGGGGGGGGGAGAGGGAGAGTTGCAAAGAAAAACGCTTAAAAAATAATATCGGTTATGCTATGTAATTAAAAAAAAATTTAGTCCTAAGGTTACACTAAATTGTCCACTTTTTAAAATTTCAATCTTTTATATCTCAAAATACCTCAAAATCCAATGCAGGTATTAAGTTGAAATTGTGTCAGATTATAGAGCTCTATATCTTTTAATTTTAATAAAAATTTTAAGTTAGGGGGTGTAAGGGTAGGGATGTGTTGGGCCAAAATGTCGAAAATTTTGACTATTTTTTTAGGGGTCTTGTAAAAGATATACAGTTTAATTTTGCAGGTGTCAGATGTAAACACCTTATTATTATTGTAAATAATGAAAATAATAATAAATTGATCCAGAACTGTTATGTACGGAAGGGCGGAAGGGGCTAATAAGCACGAGGTGTTTCATATGCATTGAAAAAAAAAACACAATTTCAGCTCGATAAATTTTATACGTACTGAGTAAATTTGTTTAGAGTATTTCATGAAAAAGTGCAGTTTGTATGGGAGGTGGTGGAAGGAAAGGGAGGACTCAAATAATTTGTATACAGTAGATTGAAATGATGATGAAAAATAACATATTGAAAATTTCAGGTCAATAGCCTTAATGCTTTTCGAGCAAATCCGTCTGTTATCGAATTGCGAAATTGTGTCATTTTGAATGGAAGGAGATAGAAGGGGTAAGTCCAATAGTCTAACTTTTTTTCTTTTGTGCATGTTCTCTTGTTTTATTTATAATTCTTAATAAATATTTAGTGCACGATTTCAGCTCGATAAATTTTATACGCACTGAGTAAATTGGTTTAGATCATTTCATGAAAAAGTGCAGTTTGTATGGGAGGTGGTGGAAGGAAAGAGATGACACGAATAATTTTTATACGGTAGATTGAAGTTTCAGATTAATAGATTTTATACTTTTCGAGCAAATCCGTTTATTGTCAAATTGCGAAATTGCGTCATTTTGTATGGTAGGAGGTAGAAGGGGTGGAGCAATTTGGCCCTTTCACGAACTTGACCCTACTTTTTTTGTCAAAAGCGACGTGTACGAATTTTGAACTTTCTAGCTTAACACGTTCTCAAGCTAGAGAGCGCACGGACGGACGGACAAAAGAACATTCGGTTGATTTTTGAGCGACAACAAATATTTCTGTACCCTTGGCGCCTTTGTGCGAGCTTTATTTCTTGGCGTTACAAACTTTAGCGCAAACTTATAATACTCTCAGATTTCATCAGATTTCATACCCCCTCCCTTACCAAAGGTTTTTATCGACCATTTTTAAGAAATCAATTATCACCAAAAAGCTTAAGACTATCAATTTGAATTTCTTCTAAAAATATTTAAAACAAAGTTGCATCACAAGTTTTTAAATTTGTCTTGCCCTTCTACCCCCTCCCATACAAAAGTATGATCTCGACCAATTTCAATAAATCAAATACCCGAATCAATAACCCTTATTCAATGCTTCCCTTCAGCAATCAATATTTCCTTTATGTTTTAAATCAGCGCATATAATACCTATTTTTAAGTCTGGGGATAGATCAGACATTCGAAATTACAGAGGAATAAGAATTTTTTCCTCTATTGGTAAAATTTTCGAAAAATTGGTCGCGGAAATATTAGTGGATATCGTTAGTCCAATAATCCATCCGTGTCAACATGGTTTCTTAAAGGGTAAGTCAACTGTCTCTAACCTGTTGGAATATTCTACCTTCATTAGGCAAAAATTGTGTAACAGAACTCAAGTAGATTCTATCTACACTGATTTTTCTAGCGCTTTTGATGTTGTAGACCACGGTCTGCTACTTTTCAAGTTGGAGCGTTATGGTATAAGAGGTGTTTTTTTGCAGTGGTTGAGGTCTTTCTTGATGGATCGTACACAACAAATTAAATTCTCATCACATCTTTCTAAAACGACTACAGTCTCCTCTGGCGTTCCTCAAGGTAGTATATTGGGGCCCCTTTTATTTATAATTTTCATTAATGACGTGCCATTACTCTTGAACGATTGCAAAATATCCTTTTGCGCTAATGACTTAAAAATCTTCAGAGCTATTGACTCAAATCAGGATTGTCTTATATTGCAAAACAATATTGACATTTTATCTGATTGGTTTGAACAACGCTATGCAATTAAACGTAAAAAAATGTGCAGTAATAACATTTTCTAGAAAAATAGCTGGTTCTTTGCAGTATGACTACAATATTAGCAATGAAAAGTTAAAACGTGTCTCTCAAATTAAAGATCTTGGGGTAATATTTGACACAAAGTTGACCTTCAAGTCCCACATAGATAAAATTTCGAACAGTGGTATGGCTATGTTGGGTTTCTTAAAAAGGAGAGTCAAGGAATTCAATAACCCACATTTGTGTAAAACTCTTTTCTGTACGTTGTTGTTGCCTCTGCTTGAATATGCAAGTGTTGTCTGGTCACCTTCCACTCAGGTCGACTCATACTCCCTAGAACCGTCAATCACCTAGTCTTCCCTATCCACTCTAACCTGCAGATTGACTTTCCATCTATCCTCAACTTGTTTCAAAAATAATAAAGTTGCGCCCGACTTGTTGGCAGTTTATTTAATATTATTAATTTTAATCTCACCTTATTTATATCGAGAAAGATTTAAAAAAAGGAAATATAACTAACGTCAATTACGTACTACAAAAACGGTTTTCCTCTTAATCTAATTGTTGCCATATGGATATTCCAAAAGCAATTTGTTATCACTCAATCTAGATTATATTAATAAAATATTTTTCTTAAGACTAGAAATAAGTAAGGGCCGAAAGGTTAATTGTTTAAATTTTCTAGGCTACTTCGTGTAAAAACAATCCTCCTTTTTTGCTTAGAATTATGATAATTATTGTTGTTGATACGCGAAAAAGTTCCATAATTCAATTCTTGTCTAAATTCAAAAAATATTTTAAACGACCAAAATCGTTACCATATTAATAGAATATTTTGTTATCCCTTTTAGTTGTTGACAGTCTGCGTTTTTATGGTAAATGAAATCAAATCAAAAATTTTAATTAAATACCATACATATTAATACATTTGTATATCTGCTTTTTACGAAACCCTAATCAAAAAAAATGACAATTAAATCTAGGTGAAAAATGCAGTACCTGCTCATTATTCATATAACATTGATAAAAAGCAGAATATAATATTATGTCTAATTGAATACTCTATATTTCAAATATTCATGGGTGGGTGACTTTCATTAAATCCGATATACTGCATGGCTATTTTGTTCATTTTATTCACGTTTTAAGAATATACTCGCGTATATTTACACACACACGTCCAAAAATATTTTGTGGTGATTTAAAAACAATTTTATGCACGTTATGTTAATAAAACATCGACCAGAGACATAAAAAATTGCAAAATTAAAACTACAAAAAAAAATGTAATAAAGTCAGACTGCATTTTATCTGCAGGATGTATACAACAGTTTACTTTAGTGGAAAATCCATTGGACTTAAAGCACTGATGCATACAAACTTAATACGATAAAGTTATCCAACATTTTGTCCAGTTTTTGTATCAAGGCTTAAATGGTATGTGTTAAAAACGTTGTAGGAATAGATTGTATTTGCGAAAAAAATGTGAGAAAAAAAATAAATTAAAAAAGAAAATTAATAGTTGATTGATTCCAGATATCACCTAAAAATTTACTAATATCCTGAACAGCAGTGATCATTGTCAATTTTTTAGAAACAATAAATTCCAATCTATACATATAAATATAATTGTAGTGTCTGTCTGTTATTTGTTTATAAATGGCTATAAATAAGTTTTTTGCTTTATTTTAGCAATAACTAAGCAGAAGCACACGTTTTTGAAAATTTTCTCTGTCTGTCTGTCTTTCCGGTTTTCACGCAAAAACGGCTAAACCGAGTTTAATGAAACTTTCACAGTTTATTATATGTGCACCGAGATTTAATCTGCGTGTAGTCTTATTTCAATACCCCCACGCCTTCCATCTCCCATACAAAATGACTCATTTTCAAAAATATATAATAATCAAATTTCCTTTAAAACAATTGGAGCAAATCATTTGAAATTGTGATCTATGGTATATAAACTATTTGAATCCCCCTACTCCTTCCACCACCTCCCATACAAACTGCACTTTTTCATGAAATGCTATTCACCAATTTTCTCAGTACGTGTAACTTTCATCGATCTCAAATGTTGTACTTTATACTTAATTTGCATTATTATTAATATCGGGAAAAAATCAACCGAGTAGCTTCACTCCTTCTACCCCATCCCATACAATATGACACAATTTCACGGCTTTACAAAAATTCGATTTTCTTGAAAAGCGTGTATGATGCAGATCTGAAATTTAAAATATTTCAATTGCATAATGATTATAGTTGTTTCTCAAAAATTCACTTAAAACCACCTACTCCTTCCACCACCTCCCATACAAACTGCACTTTTTCATGAAATGCTATACACCAATTTTCTCAGTACGTGTAACTTTCATCGAACTTAAATATTGTACATAATCCTTATTATTAATATCGGGAAAAAATTAACCGAGTAGCTTTTCTCCTTTTACCCCCTCCCATACAATGTGAAAAGTGTGAATGATGCAGATCTAAAATTTAAAATATATCAATTGCATAATAATTATAGTTGTTCTCAAAAATTCACTTAAAACCCCCTACTCCTTCCACCACCTCCCATACAAACTGCACTTTTGCATGAAATATTCTAAACTAATTTTCCCAATACATATACTTTCATCGAGCTAAAATTTTATACTCAATCCTTAATTAGCATTATTATCGGGAAAAAATTAACCGAGTAGCTTCACTCCTTCTACCCCCTCCCATACAATGTGACACAATTCCACGACTTTACAAAAATTAGATTTTCTTGAAAAGCGTGAATGATACAGACCTAAAATTGAAAATATATCAATTGCATGATGATTATAGTTGTTTTTCGAAATATCACCAAAAACCCCCTTTTTTCTACCACCTCCCATACAAATTGCACAATTTCATTAAATTCAATGCACTGAGTTTCTCAGTATCTACTCAATTTTTGAAGCTTAAATTTGGTACAAAACATTTTTATAGCTACTCTAGCATGATGTGAAACAAATTAGTTCAATGCAGCCACTCCTCATAGAAAATTTCATACTATCACAAAAATTTCGATTTCATCTATAGTATCGTATGATTGGGCTCTACGCACAATCGTAGTCCTGTTACGTTTTCAAGCTTAATGTTATTTTATTTGGGCTTTTTTTTAATTAACACAAGCTATAATTATTCACATGTCCTTAACACTAGATTTACCACACCAGTCAAAATGACTGGCTTTAAAATTTTACGTTCAAGTTCCTACATCACCTTCATTTTTTTTTTGAAACGATGTCATGAGATTTGTAGCGATAATTAAATGAATGATATTAGGCAGCTGGTTTTATTTTTTTATTCAAAATCGGTAGAAATAGGTATAGTCAATTTGTCGGTATATCTAGTGTTAATGCTCTTCAATACATATATGATCTCAAATCACGGGATTGATTTGATCACGAGCCTCTCCCATTCAAATGCCAGTATCATGATATCATTCTTAATAATTTATGGTTCTGATTCCAACAAAATAGAAAACATTGTGTTCATTGTGTTGTTCCATTAAAGTAAGCAGATTATATATCCCACATAATGTATTACTAACTACATTCTCAAAAATTGCTTATTATTGCGATTTTTATGCGGACGAAGTCGCGGGCGTTTGCTAGTTCCACAATAAAAGAGAACGTATCGTTAAATTATATGCATAAGTTAGTGTATAGCCTAGTGAGTAGCGTGTTAGTCTACAATACAAAGCTCGGTAGTTTAAATTCCGATTGGCGTATAATTTCAGCACCCTACTTGCTTGGGTATATCTTGGCCAACTCAATCTCCGAAAATGAAAGTTTGTAGTTGGAGAGTTGTGCGAAGGACTAACACAAAAACATAACAGGACTACAATTGGGCGTGAAGCCCAATCGTGCGATACTCTAGATGAAAGAGAAATTTTTTGAAATTGAGAAATTTTATACGGGAAGTGGTAAAGGAGTTGACGACATTGAACTAATTTTTTCTCATCACGCTAAAGTTGCCATCAAAATGTTTTATTTAAAATTTAGGATTCGAAACTTTAATAGGTACTGCGAAAATTAGTGTATTGGATTTAGTGAAATTGTGCAGTTTGTATGGGAGGCGGTAGAAGAAGGGGCGAGCCCTTAAAGACTTTTCCAGAAATAACTATTAACATCATGCTTTTGATATATTTTAAATTGCAGATCAGTAGCAATCATACTTTTCAGGAAAACCCATTTTTTGTGAAGTTGTGAAATTGTGTCAGATTGTATGGGAGGAGGTAGAAGGGAGGAAGCTAATCGTTTAATATTTTTTGGTTTTACTAATAGTTTTAAACCAGTTATTAATGCGCAATTTGATCTCTCTCTCTCTAAATTTTATACATATTGAGTAAAATGGCTTAGAAAATTTCATGAAAAAGTGCTGTTTGTATGGGAGGCGGTGGAAGGAGAAAGAGGACGCAAATAAGTAGATTGAAATCCATAAAAGTAATACATTCCAAATTTGAGACTAATAGCTTTTATACTTTTCGAGTAAATCCGTTTATTGTCGAATGACGAAATTGTGTCATTTTGTATGGGAGGGGTTAGAAGGGGTGAAGCTAATCATCTAATTTTTTTTGATCTTACTAATAACTCTAAATAAATATTTAATGCACAATTTCAGCTCGCTGAATTTTATACGTACTGAGTAAATTGGTTTAGAGTATTTCATGAAAAAGTACAGTTTGTATGGTAGGTGGTGGAAGAAGAGTGAGGACCAAGCACCATTTTTATGTAGTAGATTGATATTATCATAAAAGTAATATATTCTAAATTTCGGACAAATATCTATTATACTTTTCGAGCAAATCCGTTAATTGTAAAATTGCGTCATTTTGTATGGGAGGGGGGAAGGGGTTGAGCGATTTGGCCCGTCCACGAACTTGACTTTATTTTTCTGTCAGAAATGACGTGCACAAAATTTGAACAATCTAGCTCAACGCGTTCTCAAGCTAGAGAGCGAACAGACGGACGGACAGACGGACAGACGGTTTTGAGATTTCTGAGTGATAATATTAACTTCTGTATCATTCATTTTTTTCTCCAAGCCTTATTTCTTAGCGTTACAAACTTTGGAGCAACTATAATACTCTCAGATTTCATCTAGAGTATAAGCAAAGAAATGTTATGGAACCTGAAACTTGTGAGGCCAAGGCCTGATTTGGCCTGTAGTGCCATTGAAGAATTAAGGGGTGCCCCATTAAGATTGTCTATTTAGAATATTTTTAATTTAGCCCCATTTGTTAGGTGTCGGTCGTGCAGCTTTTGTCGGATTATTCTATTCCATACATAACATAACTAAACTCTTCATTAAAATTAAAAACTCTACAGCTTTTCAAATAAACACAGCGTTTTTTTTTTCAAATTTCAAAATAGGCGCTCTTAATGGGAAAAGGGTATCCCATTAATAATGCCTATTTTGAAAATTGAAAAAAACTTATACAGATTTACTGATTTCAACAATGCTGTAGTAGATTGCATAAGTACCTCTCCAGAAAATTGCTTTACTATAGATTTATGAAATCCAAGCAGTTGGTTACAATAGCACCTTCGCATCTGGCGTCGTCCTGAATACATTTTTTATTTAAAACAACAAATTAAATGGGTCATGTTCTTGGAACCGTTCCATTTATACATTGGATATTTTTGTTTCGAACGACGTAAACCGAATCATAAACAAAAACAATTCTAAATTTCTTCAAGGATACACGAGGATAGGACAGCTTTAGCTCTTCTGATATTGATTATATACAGTATATTCCTGATACCACATGAGATGAATTATGCAGTTGGCAATCGTTATAGTAATGTCTTATAAATGTTCCTTGAAAAAAATTGCAAATTCCCATATGCCCTTGAAGAGACTATTGCATTATCATAAAAGGATAATGCAGAAGCATACCTCCTGTGTTTTATTAAATAAATAAAAGCTCGATCAAATTGCAGACAGGAGCACAATGTCTACATCCTTTAATCACAAAAAACTACAAGTAATGAACAAAAAAAAAACTTCCGACACCGCAACTACATACCTCTAAGAGTACGCGGCATCTTTGAGACATGATTCATCCGGTAACGTATTCAAATTTTCAAAAGACCGATCAACAATACACCATAGGAAACATACCTACCAATTCTTAAAGAATTCATACTCATTCTAAAGGAGTTGGTTTCGGTAGAGATACAAGTACAGTAATGGAGGAGTAAACTTTTTTTTACGAAATGCCAGTGGATCAGTACCCGCCGAGTATCATATCTGCATATCGTTCCCATAGTCAAGTGGTGAATTGAGCAGATCACCTTCTTTTTACTACCTGGCCGTAAATGAACTGACGAAACTGGTCGATCTTGTGGAAGTACGTCTTGGAGCATATGAATCTCAGGTTCAGTTCGGCTCTATTGTTGGCTGTTTGTTTAGATGGGAAATCAAAAAGGCGGAACAAATAAACCGCTGAAGACTTAAACGTAGTGCAGCCAATCAAACTCGAAATCTGATTGTGTTGAAATAATTCATAACAAGCTCTTCGGAAAGGTGCTCGGCTTCTTATTAAATTGATCCGACAAAATTGATAAATTGTTAGAGGGCAGAGCATTGGTTCCATGACTCCGGTATCCTTCCATTTGTTGCTCCGGTCTGAGGTGTCCATTTATCTTTAAGAGTGCGCATTACTTAGTTTGAGTAATGGAAATTCTCAAAGTGTTTATTTCAACGAATTCTGTAACTGCCGTTAGTTAAACGATAATGGAATCGCAATGTAAATCTACATTGAGAATTTACAATTTTCCGCAATAAGAATAAGTCAAGTTACCACCGTTAAATTCTTGCTTTCCCTTCAGGAAATCCATGAAGCATATTTATGTACTTGTATACAACGTAAGAAAACAATTATGTATGCTTTATTGGTTATTTCATCGCGATATCTCGGTAAACTCGCCCATACTTATTTTAAAATGTCATCAATCAATCACAATGTCAGAACATCCAGATTTTAGGTTTACTAGTGTCCATCATCATCATCAGAGAATGAAGGGAGAGAAGGAGACTTCTCAATTATACGGGGTGGGTACATGACGTTTTATCACTTCTGTAATAAAGTCTTATTTAAATATGTTCTCCGATTTAGGATATTATCGGATCTCGGTAGGAGCTGATGATGATATCCTAACTAATATGTGAATAAATCAGAATATATGAATGTTTGTGGCATAATAACTGAATTGATTTAGATATCATTTTGTGTAGAGATAATTTATGGATTAAAGTATTTTAAACTTAATAAAAAACATAACAGGACTACGATTACGCGTAAAGCCCAATCATACGAAACTGTAGATAAGATAGAAATTTTTTATGGGGAGTGGTATAATGGGTGACAGCATTGAAATAATTGCAATAATTTCACATCAAGCTAGAGAAGCTACAAAAATGTTTTATACAAAATTTAAACTTCAAAAATTTAATGGGTACTGAGAAAATTAGTGTATTGGATTTAGTGAAATTGTGCAATTTATACAGAAGGTGGTAAAGGGTGTTTTCTTAGGGGTGGAGAAATTTAAATTGGCAACACTGTTTTCTGTGATAGACGATTTGACAGTTCACGGTTGTTTTGGGGTTAGTTTGGTTTGGCAATTCGGCGTGAATAGACTCACGCCGGAGCAACGTTTGCCAAAGAGACGAAGGAAGCATTGCTATTGATCCACAATTTCATTTGAAAGTTTTGTTCAGTGATAAAGTACACTTTTGGCTTAATGGCTATGTCAATAATCAGAATTGGAGCGATGAACATCCGCAAGCCATTGTCGAAACACCATTGCATCCAGAAAAAGTCACCGTTTGGTGCACATTATGGGCCGGTGAAATCATTGGTCCATATGTCTTCAAAAATGATAATGATCAGAACGTTATAGTCAACGTTAAGTGGTACAGAGACATGATTACTAACTTTTTCGTGCCTCAATTGGAAGTCATTAAGGGCGCAGACATGTGGTTTCAACAGGACGGCGCCATATGCCACACAATGCGATACAATTAATTTACTGAAAGATTTGATGATCGATTAATTTCACGAAATGGACCTGTTAACTGGCCATCTCGTTCGTGCGATTTGACGCCATTCGATTTTTTTCTCTAGAGATATATAAAATCCCATGTCTATGCCGATAAACCAGAAACTATTGAGCACTTGGAGCCAACAATCGACGCGTTACTGTCGAAAAACACCCTGATTTACTGCGAAGAGTGCATGAAAATTGGACTGCCAGATTGCGCCATATATGCGCCACCCCCGGCGGGCACATGCCGGAAATCATATTCAAACATGAATGTTATAAAATTATATTTCAAATAAAGTGGATTTCATTTTAAAGTTCTCCGCCCCTAAAACAAATCCTATATAAAAATGTTATAGATGAAAATAATGACGACGATGACGCTGATGATTTTACTTTATTATTCTAATAACAAAGTATTGTGATCGACACAGGAAAAAAAAAATTTGTTATCCTGAAATTTTTTTTGTCGCGTTTCATGACTAAATTAGCCTAAAAATGCAACAAAAAAAATCCGTCCCGCCGTACATATGGACTCATATCTCCGAAACCGTTAAAGGTAGACTGTTCGTTTTTGGGTGGATTGTTGGTTGGGTAAGTGAGCTCTATTTTCTAAATTGTGGGAGGTGTTAGGTGGAAGGGGGAGGCGGGGGGAGTGAAAAAGTCAAAAATTACACTTGCTACTATCTCCACCACGAATGCAGATAGGAAGTTGAAAATCAGTAGAGATATAGAGAAGGTTGTGGGACAAACTTTAAAAATCATTTAATTTTTTTATCCATTGGCGTCCGAAAAGGGGGGGGGGGGGGGGGGGGGGGGGGGCTAAAAACAAATTGTCGGCCAAATTGTTTTTTCAAATGATTATATCTTCGAAATTACTTCTCGTCAAAAATTCATATTTTGGGGCCATTAAGGTGGCATAAGTTTCACCGGAATCAGCTTAAGAGAGTGGCTAATTATTGTAAGGGTCAGGGGGGGTGCAAACAAAAACACTTAAAAATTATTATCTCAATTATCTCTTAAGCTATGTAATTGAAACTTGAAACATATATTAAGCTGAACTAGGCAAATACAAAAAAAATATAACAAATTGAAATAATAGTAGTGGGGGAAATGGGGAGCATTTCAAAAATGGCGCATTTTTAAAAATTACAAATCCTTATATCTCAAAAAAGAGTACAGATATCAAAACGAAAATTTGTCAGATTGTAGAACTACATAATGGTTACTTTTGATAGAAATTTTAAGTTAGGAAGTGTAACGGGATGGAGGTGATAAGCAAAAATGTCGAAAATTTTGAGTGATTTTTTAGGGCTCTGGTCAAAGATACAAAGTTTAAATTTTGCATGTTACATCTATTTGATATACATACATAGAAAAATAATAATAACTTTTTCCATAGTTGTTATAAACCGACTTTCCCCCCCCCCCCCCTGTCTAACGTGCGCAAGGTGTTTCATGTGCATTGAAAAAAACACATAAAGTGAAAATTTTTGAGTGAAATTTTAAGGTAGAAACTTGAAAATTTGTGAAATGCATTTAAAAAAAACCCTAAGTAAACAAAATATTAACTGGTCGAAAACCTTTAAAACTTCTACCCCCTCCCATACAAAATTATTTTTTCGACCATTTTCAAGAAATCAATTATCACATAACTACTAAAAGCTATAAATGTGAAATGTTGCACGAAAACTTACAAAAATAGTTGAAATAAAATTGCGTCAAAAGTTTTGAGATCGCGCCTGTCGTTCTACCCCCTCCCATACAAAACTATGATTTCGAACAATTTCATTAAATCAACTAATATCCAACAAAATAAAAGCTCGGAACTTGAAATTTTGTACAAGCACTTTACAAGAGAAACAAAATAAAACTGCATATCAAATTTTACGATTCCCGTACCTTCTCTACCCCCTCCATACAAATGTTCGGTTTCGTGAATGTAAAATGCACCGAATTTTATGAAAATTCTATGCAACTTCGTCTATCAAACACATTCTATACAGAGAATATTGGACGTGATTCAAACAATCAATTAAAAAGCTAATAACATCCACCCACCCTTACAATTACCCCTCCTCCTCCCCTCATAAAAACTCAAACTTGCAGAAACGAATGAAATATTGTTAAATTGACAACAGCCCTCGCTTTAACTTAGTCTTCCCTAACCACTCTAACCTGCATATTGACTTTCCACTCATCCGCAACTTGTCCCAAGAATAATAAAGTTTCCCTCGACTTGTTGGCAGTTTATTTATACTTTAGATGAAATCTGAGAGTATATTGTGTTTGCCTTACCGTTTGTAACGCTAAGAAATAATGATCGCACAGAGTCGCCAAGGGTACAGAAATATTTGTTGTCGCTTAAAAACCTCGACTCCGAGTGACCGCCGGTCTGTCTGTCTATCTGTCTGTCTGTCTGTCTGTCTGTCTGTTTGTCTGTCTGTCCGTCTGTCTACAACATAACTCTCGAAATCTTTGACCTATTGCTGAAATTTTATATATATATCATTTTTAGCAAAAAAGTAACTTTAAGTACGTGAACGGGCCAAGTCCCCTCACTCCGTCTACCCCCTCCCATACAAATTTCATGAATTTTCGAAATTTAAAGACATGAATTTTTCTCCGAAACCATTTCAGCTATTGGCTTGAAAATTGGTCATAGTAGAACGATATGAATATCAATGACGTCAAAAAATATTGATCTGATCCTTTTACTCCAAACAAATGCACAATTTTCAAAAATGCATTTATTATTATGCATATATTATTATTGGAACACGATCGAAGGTGGCACTCAGTTGGCTATAAAACTCCTCTTTGTCACCAGATGTTGCGATATTAGTTGGTGCGTAGCACTGCAAAATTGTAACGTTTCTGACACTGGTCCTGAGCCTGATGACGATAATCCTATCCGAGATTGGTTCCCAGCTAATGAGACTGTTTCTCGCTCTCGGTGTAAGGACGAACGCCACGCCATTTCTGGCTTCACTTTCAGGGCCAAATAAACAATAGTGTTTCCGCTAGGGGTTCGTTCTTCTCCTGATCCTGTTCACCTGACTTCGCTCAAGCCGAAGATTTGGATGGTATAGTGCTCCATTTCACGATCGATCACTGATTGGCGGTGCAAGGACCGAGTAACCCCAGCTCTTCTCCCGTCATTCAATGTTCGAACGTTCCAGAAGCCAATCATAGTCCGTTTTCGAATGCCAAAAGTCGTTACCGTAGAATCAGTCCGTATTCGAGGCGCTGTATCGTTTCTCGTATCATTTAGGTCTTAAGATCACGGGTGATAAGCCCAGGATCCAGGGAGAGTACATTAGCCATTTTTAGGGCAAGCAGGACTGGCTGTGAGTGAATTCTACAGCCCCCATCCCACAGGTCCGTGGAGTCGCTAGTCTCCAAAGATAGTTGCAGGAATTGGTAAAACCTCATCCTACAACTACCCCCTTGCGGGGAGTGTACGGCTGCGCCACCCAAATCACGTACAGTGAAATATAGGCAGTCATTACCACCTCCAACAAACAAAATGTGGAATGCACTGCTCGCGGCCGCTACCCTAGTGATTGTAACATTATGCAATTTTAAAGCAACAGTCGCCGATTTATTTTATCCTGTCCATCCTTATTAATTGATAACTGTGTATTTTGTTTGTTTCATTTTATTTCATCCCTTCATAAACCGACTGGACTGTACGCTGCGGTATTAAAGGGTGACCCCTAAGTTCAACTTGGTGCAAAAAAAAAATTATGTTATTCGCTGAGCCTTACTTCTCAGCGTTACAAGCTTTAGACCGAACTTAGAATACTCGTAAGATTTCATCTAGAGCATAATGAAAACTTTGACTTCGAGCACTTTAGCTGTTGATACCATAGAAAATTGCAACAAGTATCAAGATGAACGGATTTGAGATCTAGAGCCGGCCCTGATTGGCGCCTTAATTTATTTATTGGCGCCTGATTCTCCAACTGGTTTTGATGAACGTAAGAATTCTCAATTAAATTTTTCGAAAAGAAGTCAGTAGCCAAATCTTAATTGCATTGATCATTAATAAAACATCTACGAGGGTTCTAAATTATAAACTATATAATAACGTTTTATGGCGTTTACAAAGAATATTAATTCACCGGAGATCGCACAAAAAATGTATAAGCCCAATTATAATCAAAAACCAATGTTAATAAAACTTCCAATTGAACTGTGAATAAATTTTAATTTTATTAGCAATTAGAAAAAGGAGACTTTTAATAAATCTATTGCGTTGCCATAAAAGTAGCACAGTAGCATATCTCAAATAGGGTTCGAAAAGAACGAAATCTTTAGTCGTAATATAAATCAGAAACATATTTCCAAAGACGTCGGGCGATTCGAAATTCCTCAAATCCAATAAAAGCCGCGAGATAATCAACATCTAATAAATTTTATGTCCTATAAATACCTCCTCCGTCAAATATCATAATATCTCGCGTTACCATGGTATGTGGTTACGAGCCTATTGGAAAAGTCGCATGTCGATGTCAGCGTTATTAAGCCGCTGAATCCGCTGAGCACGGCTGGGAATAAAGCTCTGCCGTAGTCACTGAGGTGACGGTAATGTATGACAAGACAGACGGCAAAAGACACAGTTAAGAATATGTCAGTCAATAAAAAATAATCTAATCTAAAAATGTCAACGTAATTTGACAAAATTTCAATTAAGATATGAGAATGAGCCTCACTGTTGAGCCGATGCGAACGTCTTTAGATACTCTTCGTTTCTGCTTCCACATCTTCTCATCCTTCAGGCTTTTGATTTCGTAATGCCGCAGTATTTACTTAACGACATCTTGGCGGCGAGCAGTTCGCTTCTTATTACCTGTCTCGTCAGCATTCAGAGTGGATTAAAGCGGATGATGCGATTTTGCCATGTACCGTATTTAATATGCAAGATGTTTTGTCCTACGCTATTACGGCATTTTCGATGAGCGGCAACAGCACCAAATTTAACTAACAAAGCCCCTGATTAAGGTTTATAATTGAATATCGTTGATTTCGGTCGTTTTTATCCAGAAACTTGGCTGTCACGAGATTGATGCACTGTCTTCAAGACGTCCCGCTCGAAACAGTGGATCGCGCATATAACAGTATACCCAGGTAAATTAAAATCAATCCGCTCGCAGACCCGAGGAATTCAAGAAATACCTGAGAATCATTGATACAGCGAAAACAAGGCAAAAAGATAGGCAACGACGAGGTAAAAAAAATTACTCCAATTTGAAGGCGTTCCTAGAAAATTATTAGTTTGTTTAAGGAGGAAAAAAGATGTGCTGAACAAGCATCTTTTTGATCCAAAGATTAGATCCCATAATGGCGATCACCATAATAGGGGCCGATGTTGTAGACAAGCCAGATTGGACGGACCTTAACTCAGGCATTTCACATAGTTAATGATTGGAAATGTAATTACGAGTTTGGCTTATGGTGCATCATTAGGCGGAATCTTCTTCCTTACATAAATGCCTTAAGATGCATACAGTTTTTTTTTTGTCTTACGGGGGATATATTTTTAGGCAGAAAAAAAACTCTACGAACGCACATATACAGATGAAAATTTCACCCTCCGCTAAATAGGTTTAGGGATAAACTTCGACACCCTCTTTACCAGCCCCAGGTACAATCGAATGATGCGGCAGAGCAGCAAAAAAAAAATTAAATCTTCTAAAATCCTTTTACCTGCAATCGGCTCAGAATGATTTCTTAGAAAACCAACAGCACTTTATCATTTCTTGACTTTTGCATTGAAGTCAACCGAGTACAGGATTCCGATCAGGACAATGGAAACCGACGTACCACAAAGAGCAATATGGGAACCACGAAATCTTTATCTCTGAAAAATAATCCCATTTAGTGTTGTATAGGATGTCCAGGACTTATAACAATAGACGTGTGTACGTTCGGGCTGTCACAATAAAAATATTTCAGACAACAGCTGTTGTGGGTTTGCGAAGAAGCCGTAATTCATCCACATTCG
Source organism: Chorisops tibialis (assembly GCA_963669355.1). Classification (NCBI taxonomy): domain Eukaryota; kingdom Metazoa; phylum Arthropoda; class Insecta; order Diptera; family Stratiomyidae; genus Chorisops; species Chorisops tibialis. Next base: position 190,884,267 of record OY770263.1, on the reverse strand, counting down.
ATTTACTGAACGGGGTGTTGCCTCGAAAATGCTGAAGTTTCCTTCAAAAATTGTATGAGAATCTTGCCGCATTGTACCATGAAATGTGCAAACTGTACCGACTCAAAAGCGGAATTTGTGGCCATTATCGTTTAGCCACACACACAGTTAACTATTTATTAGCTACAATAATAGCGATAGTTTACTACTGAGGAAACGTCCAGATTATTATGGGCTTTGTTTTTTCATAGCGGGGGTGATAACAGTGCGATATATCACTGCAATATTTTGTCACCAAGTCTTTTGTGGATTATTTATTTCATTCAGGACTATGTCCTAATTGTATAAATAACATCTGGACTAGGATACCGATAAGACCTCGTTCGATCACTTTATAACAGAAATAGAAAACTCTTGGCTCATGAATTACTTTATTATTCTAATAATAAAGTATTTTGATCGACACAAAAATTTTGTTTTTCGCGTTTCATGACAAAATTAACCTAAATAAGCTACCAAAAAGCCGGGCGAAATTTTACTATTAAGGGACAAGTTGAGGATGTTAGGAAAGTCAATATGTAAGTTAGAATGGTGCAACCTGTGAGTTGGGCAACCTATCAGGCGCGCCCTCAGGTGGTGGATAGAGGACGACACGGTCGCAAGACCCTCGTCCGCGGTTAACATGGCAATAGCAAGGAATTAAGTTTGACAGATGTACCTTCGTCAACGTGCTCATCGGACACACATAGGCAACCACCTCGTTGTGAGCCTAAATGAATGAGCATGTTGAGGTGGATATAGCATCAAACATTTTTCCCTGTAAAAAACATGCAGCGAACCAGCCCAAAAAGAGTATGAGATGGAGTCCCCCCGTAGTGGCTCTCAGCCCCCGGCAAAAGAGGGTGCTAAAATCATCGGGTCTGAACACGGTTCGGGAGTTACTATAACGGTGCAAACAGGTTCTAGTAGTGCTGTGCTACTGGGAAACACACAGCGCACTGAGTCTTCCATGTCAGAGCACAGTGATCTCGCAATATTAATGGCATTAAGGGATGCAGTCTCAGAATCGAGTAAGTCGATGTAGGTGGGTATAGATGTTGTTAAAGCTTCGAAGTCGACAATATCGTGCACAACTATCTCGGCTGACCTTGCTACTGAGACCATCCAAACCCCTCAAGGTGGTATTAGCAATCGCGCCCGTCGCCGTGCTGAAAAGCTGCCAAAGCAGAGTTTGACGATGCGGTAGAGGCTAAAGTGGCTGCAGTTCTGAGTCGACTGTCCTCTCAAACGGACGATTTACGCGCTGCAGAAGCTTCACGCCCAGCCAGCGTGCCGGCCAAAGTAATCAGAGTGGAGGCGGAAGATCTCAGTATCCCAGCAACCCCTCTCTGATTAATAAAGCTAGTACTATGAAGCGAATGTAGACAGAGTAGTAACGCCTCCTGCGAAAGAGTCTTTGCAAGCTCCGACCACGCCGTTGAAAGTAGTGTCAAACATTGCAACGGATAGCGCTGTGGTTCCGACACTGTCGGCAACGGAAAGGAGGAGTATGCTCAGAAGGGCAGCCCAACGGAGTAAGACTACCATTTTTCAATCGTCAGTGGAAAATGTCCAAGTGGTTCAAACACTTTCATCCCCGCTTACTTCGGGACGATCGGTTCGTGGTACTGCTACTAATGACAAAGAACCCTCATCGTCAGCGGGCACAGTCGCCGCTAATAAGCTGGAACCACTGAAGCAGAAACACAAGCGTATCCGATCGGAAGATAGCAATACGCCGATACCTGCAGCAAAAAAAAAAACAGCCGAGATCGGCGTCGCTAAGAGTTCCCTCCAGGCAGCAGTCATTAACACCAATGACTTGCTAGGCATTATAATAGAATCGGTGAGGTCTCAGATCCACTCTTCATTTAGGAACATTCTGAGGGAAAACCTCTTAAGTATTCCACCAGCTAAACCAAGCTTTATGAAGTATGACTTCGAGCCAGGTTATCTTAGGATAACTTGTGCTAACCAAAACACTCTAGGCTTCCTTCAGGAGGCGATTCCCAAGATGAACGAGCTCTTGAAGGACATTAAGCCACAGGTGGTGGAAGGTACTGAGGCTGCTAGACTGACGAAAGTGTCTGTATGTATCCCGGGGGCTTGCGAAGCAGACCCACCTCCTCGTGGTGCAAGCTGGGTTACGCTAAGAGGTCTACAGATGGAGGGGAATCCGTCGGTGTAGTTGCCTTGAGCTCATATTCATCATATGGCAATATATTGCATCGGCTCGACAACCTATCATACCCAAGTAGGGGGGACTAAGTCGAATACTTGTGTATTAAATTGATTTATTTATTGATTATCAATTGATTTATCAATTTAATCATAATAATAGCATCGGCTCCGAAACCTACAACGATAGGGGGGATAAGGTTGAACAGACCGTATGGTCCGTCAGCTCCGCAACCTATCTCGGGAAAAAAGTGCTCGTCTAGAAAGCTTCGTCGATTCCAGTAACTACTTTTGGGGTTGACCGTCCCCACGTACTCGAGGGGTGCGGCTGATCAAAGTGCAAGGTAGTTTTGCTTCAGTTGTGAATCCTACCAAAGGTTATATGGTGCCTCGGGAGCTGTGGAGCTCATGGAAGGTTGCTTCCACCCCCAGTGCTGGTTGAGGGCGTCTTCGAGGTGCACGAGGTGGCTGTGGTGCCCATATCGCGGGCAGAGCAATAGCTCGGCGTATGGTTGCGTGATCCAACAACCTGTTGCCATGAACGAAAGATTGGCAGAGATATAGATAGGTTTCGCATCAAGCAGTATGAATGCCGACCTTGTAGATGGTATAAACTGCCACCTTCACGTTCAACAAATACAGACGATACTGTATGTATCCCGAGTATCATTGAAGAACCTAGACTCCTATTGCAGGACATTAAGCTGCAAAACAATCTTTCCACGGAGGTATGGAAGCTTTTCCAAAGAGAACACAAAGAAAAGGGCCAACTTCTTGTTCTCGGAATCGACCAAAGCTCTATGAAAAGGTTGTCTGTAGCGAAAGGTTTCGCGGATTGTGGACTCAACAAGTTCCACTTCAAACTATCGAAACCAAATGCGGCCAACCTCAGAAGCCGGCAAACTCAGAGCGGTTCAAGCCAATCTATATAACAGTAGAGCGGCGACCGCCACTCTCCAACAACACCTCTTAAGAGGTTACTCGGATGTTGTACTTGTCCAGAAACTGTGATTGAGTGGCTCTAACCACATTCTAGGATGGTGCAACAAAACTCTTACAGTCCTTTACGGACCCAAAATAGGTAAGCTACGGACATGTGTCGTTGCAAAAAAAGCACTAAAATTGACATTAATTCCACACATCAGCAGCCCAGACCAAACAACGACGCACTGGAAGAGGTCATTTAACGGAACACCGCAGCCAGTTAAGCTGGTTTTATCATACCAGCCATATGACGCAAGGGATGTTCCAACGACTGACCTGTGCCAGCTTGTCGAGTCCAACACAGGGGACTTGGTAATATGTTGTGATGCCAATGCCCATCACACCTACTGGTCTAGCACAGATTGCAACGATCGTGGTAAGTCAATTCTAGAATTTCTTAGCATGAATAATCTAAATGTTTGTAATGTTGGAAACAGTCCCACCTTCATAAATAGAGTTGTAACTAGCTCTAAATCACTAGTGGTCCGCAACTGCAGAATTTCGAAAGAACCATCCTTGTCAGACCACATGTGGATAAGATTTGAAATAGTGGGATCAACAAAAAATAGCATCAGTCTTTGCCACATACCGAAGCTATAGCAAGAGGTTAAGGTAGTTTTCATACCTAAACCAGGCGAATCCTCCCCCAACATCCCCAAGGCTTTTCGACCCACCAGCCTGACTTCGTTCCTTCTTAAAGGCCTGCAAAGACAGGTGGACACCTACCTACAAGCAAATCTAAGCCTCTCGGTGAGATTCCCCCACCAACACGCCTATCTGAAGGGTAGGTCCATTGACACCGCCTTGCATGTGACGGTAGCCGCCGTAGAAAAAGCTTTCCATCACACAGAGGTTCGGGGCCTTTCTAGACGTGGAAGGCGCTTTTAACCACGTCAACATTGATGCCATACTTGAGGCCTTGCGCAGCCATAGTGTGGAACCTCTCCTGACGGCATGGATAGCGAAGCTTCTTCGATCATGAAAAATCGTAGCACGGTTGAGTGACGAGACAAGAAAGGGCTCTGTCCACAAAGGAACGCTATAGGGCGGCATAATATCGCCTCTCCTGTGGGTCCTAACAGTGAATGAACCCCTATTCATTTTAAGTCGGAGCGGCTCCACACAATAGCATATGCAGATGATCTTGTCATCATGCTAACTGGTAAGATTGAGCAAGTTCTAGGTGACCTTGTAAAGCGCACTGCCGCTTTACAACTGTTAAACAGCTGGGCAGTAAATAAAGGACTTACCATTAACCCGCAAAAAACAGATCTGGTCCTCTTCTCCAGAAGAAGAAGACCATATGTTTTCAATTCACCAGACACTCGGGGTATCAATATGGTCCTCTCGAATCAAGTTAAATATTTAGGTCTGATTCTTGATAGTAAACTATCCTGAAAAGCCAACATTCAAGAACGAGCGAAAACGGCTACCGTAGCCTTCTTCGCTTGCAAAAAGACATTCGGTTCGCAACTCATCCACTGGATTTTTAACTCTGCTTGGTTTGCTTATGATGGTCACGCAGTTTATTTGTTTTGTGGACTTTTCCTGCTCGTTTTAAAATCGTTATTTGCGAGCGCTCCTTAAATTGTTTTCTGGGATTTCGTTTCATTTCAATAACAACCCCTCCTCCTTCGTAGCTAACTTCACTGCACTTTTTCTTGGATTGGTATTGGTTACCGTATAGATAAATTACGTCTTTTGATGCTCAGTATGCGTACTCCGGTATAATCTCATTGGGTTAAATGCGCCTTTCACGCCTAGAAAGGCACCGAGTGCAACCTCTTTATGATGGCAAGCTTTGTTTACGGCGGCTACCGTCACATGTAAAGCGCTATCAGCAGATCTACCTTGCAGATAGGCGTGTTAGAATGAGATAATCTAAAATCAAATATTAATTTAAAAAAAAATTAAATCCAGTCTTACTATGACGAATTCGAATAAAAAATTCGAGAAAAACATATTATTCTATCCTACAACCCGCATATGATTTCAAATAAATTGATACATATTTAATTAAACAAAAAAAACCAACGAAATATTTCTAAAAATATCGTTCGTTAAATTATCGCTTATAGTTACAATCGTATCTCATCGAATTCAAAGCAAAAGGCGTTCCTATTGATTTATGAGGCTCTTTAGTCTTTTATAGTAACATGAACCACGAAGCGAACTATTCAAGAAAGAAAAAGGAAAACCGATGAGATTAACATATTAAGTCAGAGTTAAAATCTTAAATTAATAACCGCTCACAACGACCTGCCATAGCAGGAACAACAAAAGTAAATTGGAATTGGATCCCACTGTCTCTAGAAATCGTTCTAAAGTCTCGTAATGCCTGGCTCAAGACAAATAGCAAGTTTCATGATTGAATTTTTCAAGTTTTCAATAGCAAAGCCCAGCAAATGACAAATCTTTAATCAAAACACAAGAGACACTGATTCAGGCTCATGTTACCATGGTTCATATTGTCGCAAGTAATTGTCGCGTTTATAAAACGACAAGACGTTTCTCGGCTTTCGTTATTTATGAGTTCTGAACATAAAATTTGTAAAGTATACTCGTAAATATGTCCCCTAATGATGTCTATATTTTAATTTCTTGTTCTGTGGGAGTGTTTCGTATATTGAACAACATACACATATATCAAAAGGTAAATGTTTCGTGGTCGTTTGTACGGTTACCTTTGCCTTCATACATCCCATTTTGTTCTTCCCTATACATCGACGGACATGTTTTCTTTTCACTCGTTATTTATCCCCTTGGATAATTGTTCTGTGATGTGACATTGCTGCTTGACTAACCGGTCAGTTATTACTTCCTTTTGTGGCGGCAGCGAAACCATCGTATTCCATTTGATCAATAAAAATTCTTCTTGCCAAGAGATATCTCAAGAAATTCTTCGAGTGGTGTCAATAAACGAAAATGACTTGATGATCATTTAATAACATTTACGTTAAATATGGTGGCGATAAAACTTTTCAGATCACATTTAGCTAAATTAATGAAATGAAATAAAATTAAATAAATCTAGAGATATGGTAATAATCGTGTTAATTTAATTTTATAGATTCTTTAAATCGATGGGATCGAAATTTATTGTTCAACTTTCTATTGTCTCCAAAGTGTAGTAAAGCAACAGAGAAGGTTAATATACACGTAAAATTTATTTTTACTGCGGCATATCCTTCGCCTTGTGTGATCAGTCTTATATTCCATCCATCCTTGTCGGTTGTTGCAAGACACCACTAATACAAAAATTTACCATGTATAGGAGTTGAATGACAGGGGGTAGAAAGGAGGGTGAATGCTTTTTTAAATGATTGCTTGAATCACGATTAAAATTGTCTGTGTTGCTTAGAATTCCTATGAAATTCGGAATATTTTATTTACATGCTTGAAACTATACATTTGTGTGGGAGGGGGTAGAGAAGGTGAGGGAATCGCTTAATTTGTGATGCAGTTTTGTTAAGTTTCTTTTGAAAGGTGTTCGTACAAAATTTCAATTTCGTAGCTTTTAATTTGTTGCTTATTAGTTGATTTATTGAAATTTATCGAAATAAACTTTTCTATAGGAGGGGGTAGAAGGGCGAGGGGAATTTTAAAAAGGTTTAATGCGACTTTGTTTTTAATATTTCTACAAAATTTCAAGGTGATCGATTTCAGTGTTTTGGTGATAAGTGATTTCTTAAAAATGGTCGAGAAAATACTTTTGGAGGGGTAGAAGTTTTGACGGTATTCGGCCAATTAATATTTTAAACTTTTCCACACTCTTTTTAAATAAATTTCCCAAATCTGAAAATTTGTATTAAATTTCAATCAAAAATTTTGAATTTTTGTGTTTTTTTTTATTTTACATGAAACACCTCGTGCCGGTTAGGATTCCCCTTCGGTGGATAACGGCTATACTTAATCTACAAAAATGAAAAAATTCGTGATAGAAGGCTGCAAGAAGGGCTTACAACATCCACAATGAATAATGAAAAAAAAAATAATTTGAGGGACCTGAAGGTCAAGAGGCCAAAACTGTAGTGTCATTGTAGCAGTAGAAGATGGTTTGAAATTTTGATTTACCTACTACTACTATTATATCAAAATGTATTTGTGTATGTATTTTTATCATATTGCGCTAGTATAGAAGTCCATGTCAATTAAATTGCTTGGGAGGTAGTCGAGATATTAATATTTAAGTGGTTTTCTTTCCATCCCTCCCCTCCCCCGTCGAACCCAACCCTTTTAAAGAATTGGTCTCCCTCTATGATGAATATATTTGACCTATGAGCCACCTATTAGGTCGTAAAATATAAAATCATTCTGTAAAGTAATTTCGAAGACATAATCATGTCAAAAAAAAAATTGACCGACAATTGGTTTTTAGCCCCCCTTTTTTTTTGTACCGCACTGGATTAAAAAAAAATAATTTATTTTCACTTTTTTCCCCATGAATCAATATTCCTGAATGTCGAGCTTCAGCTTTCTATCTGTATTCGTAGTGGAGATATTAGCAATCGGAGTTTTCGACCTCCAACCTCCTCCCTTCACCCCACACTTCCCCAAAACCCAGGCAATGAAATTTTCCCACACAATCTACAATCGACCTAAAAATGAATTCTTTATCTATAAGGGTTTCGGAGATTTCGGTCTTTGAATATCGCACACGTATGTCGTACGACGGAGAGACGGTTTTTTAAATATTTATTAACGCCCAAGAATCTCAAAATCGGATGTCCGTCCGTTCGCTCTCTAGCTCGAGCTAGAAAGTTCAAATTTTATACACATTGTTATTGACGAAAAAGTAAGGTCAAATTCGTTAACTCGTTAACGAGCTCCACCTCTTCTACCCCCTCCCACACAAAATTACTGATTATCAATAATTTCCATTCATCAAATTTTCTTGGAAGCCACAAAAGCAAAAAATTTTAAATTTAGAAGGTATTATTTTTATCATGGAAAAATTATTCGAACCCACCCTACCATAAAAACTGCACTTTCTCATGAAATACTCTAAGCCAATATTCTCAGTACGTATAACATTTGTCGATCTCAAACTTTTTACTAAATACATAATTAGCATTATTATTTCGAGCGAACAAAATTAACTGATTAGCTTCACTGCTTCTACTACATCCAGTTCAACAGGACACAATTTTACAACTTCACAAAAAAAGATTTACTTGATAAGTATGATTGTTACTTATTAGAAATTTGAGAGATATCAAATCACTGAAAACCCACCACTCCTTCTACCACCTCCGATACAAACTGCATAATTTCACTAAATCGAATACACTAATTTTCTCAGTACCTATTAAATATTGAATTAAACACTCTCCTAGCTACCCTATGAAAAAAAATACCACTTCAACCTCTCCCCATGCAAAATTTCTTCATATCAGAAAAATTATGAATCTCTCCCTCTCCTTCTATCATCACTGTCACTATTTCGATGACATATTCGATTCGAACTGAAAGCTGGAATATCCCAATAAAGTATCTAGCTAGAAAGCTGAAAATCGACACACATGTGGATGGGTTGGTGGGACAAACTTTAAAAATAATTTAATTGTTGTATCCATTCGAATTCCAAAAAGAAGGCTTACAACAAATTGTCGGCCGGATTTTTTGCAAGCGATTACATCTTCGAAATTATTCAACAAAAAGAGTTCATATATTCTATCTAGTTTCCGTATATCTTCACCATAATCGACTTTGAGGAGGGCCAATACAGGTCAACGTGTGTTTTAAGAAAACACTTAAAAATTCTTATATCGACTTTCTCTCAATTTCGATTTTTTAAGCACGAATTTTTCAATTGGTACTAGCAATGAAAAATTATTCGAAATAAGATGGACAAAAGATGTAAAAGTAAAATAGATACACTTCAAGAAAGTCTAGTGTATACTCAGTGGATAGTTAATGTTAGCTTTCCAACTTTCAGTCCCCCAAAACATCTGTACATATTTTTCAGCAGCAACCAATACCACTGAAAAAAAATATATAACAGCTTCACCACTCGTTACGATCGGTCTCACTCCCCTTCCCCTATCTTCCCATTAGTATGTTTGTGCATTGCACATAAAGGCCAAAATTACCTATAACACATGCCATTCTGTAAAAAAAAAATATAGTTGAAACTTGGAACAAACACAAGTATATGTGACGCTCCGTGGCAAAAGGGACCTTATCTTGCCAGTGGTCTAAACTGAGCTTTTGGCACCATGGAAATAATTTACTAAATTCGGAAATAAACGGCGAAAAAACCGCGAGAAAAAGTCAAAAATTGGAGAAGTCATATCACTTTGGATATTGGAGTTGAAAAAGAGTATCGAAACTACTCTTTTTCAACTCCAATATCCAAAGTTAATATTTCTTAAAGTTTCGCAATTATCAACACAATTCCAAAAAACTAAAACTCGCCTGAGCTCACCCCATTATTTTTCTACCCCGTGCTAATCCCCTCTCTAGTTATACTAGCGTCGTGAGTTCAAATCCCGGTCGACGCAATATATAATTCGAGCACATTGCCTGCTTGGATACACCTTGGTCACCTCAAACTACGAAAATAAATAATTCGTGGATAGAGGGTTGTGCGAAGGGCTAACAACCCTTCCACAATAAGTAGTGAACAAATGTTAAGAAACCTGAATGTCAGGAGGCCAAGGTCCGATTTGGGCTGTAGCGCCATTGTAGAAGAAGAAGTTATACTAGCGATATATGACCAAAATGTTTGTACATAACAGTAGCGAGTGGAAATGAGGGGCATCGCCAAAGTGGTGCACTTTCAAAATTGCAAACTATTTTATCTAAAAATCCAATATAGATATGAAGTTTTAAGCTAGGAACTTCAAAATTTGAGAAATTCATTCAAAAAAAAAGCATGAAAGTTCAAGACATCAAGTAGTCGAGTAGCTTTACCGGTTTTAACCCCTGCCATAAAAAGTATTATTACGGCCATTTTAAAGAAATCGATTATCACCTAAACATTAAAATCTATGAAGTGGAAATTTTATACACTTTTAAAAATATTCAAAACAAAATTCTACCTCATCCCATACAAAAGTATAATCACATCTCATACAAATGTATGGTTTCATAAATATAAATTGCATCGCATTTGAAAGGAAATTTTTTTGCTGAGACCTTCACCAAAATCCAGTTAGGTATCAGCAGAGACCGAAACGTCACACATAATAAGGTAAACATTCTTAAATACTTAAATCTTTCCTTTCAATTCTAAATACATTGTGAAAACATTCATCAAACCAATACACTGCATTTCTTAGACTTTCTTCTTCTACAATGGCGCTACAGCCCAAATCGGACCTTGGCCTCCTGATATTTAGGTTCCTTAACATTTTTTTTATTACTTATTGTGGAAGAGTTGTTAGCTTTTCGCACAACCCCCTTTCTACGAATTTTTTCATTTTCGTAGATTGAGGTGACCAACGTATATCCAAGCAAGCAATGTGCTGGAATTATATATTGCGTCGACCGGGATTTGAACTCACGACCTTCGCATTACAAGACCAACACGCTACCTACTAGGCTACACCCTAGCTATTTCTTAGACTTTACTTAAGTCATTAATTAAAAAAATATTAACTTGCACTCAACGCTTCTACCAGCCCGAGACAAATCCAAATTTGCATATAGTCATGTTTGTTAAAATAGCATTATGGTGACGAACACGCTTCATTTTCACATTTCTACTGATACAAGTTTGCTGCACATGCGAAATTCATTGTGACGAAGCAGAATTGAATTATACCAAAGAAAATACTGGGCAGCCCTGACAAAAGTTAATGTTTTCGGGGAAATTCCTATTTCAAACAGGAAATGTCAATTTCTAACAGGAAATGTCAATTTCTAGTGTTCGATAAAATAGCAACGTGCCTTGCTCGAGTTTGTTCTAAATTGGTAAATTAATCCATTTAAAAAAATTTATGGTCAACCAAATAGTTTCATTAGTTAAAATGGGTCGAGGAAAACATTGTACCGAAGAGACACGCAATATTGTTAAGGCAATGCTTAAAATGGGAAAAAATATCGCGAAATAGAAAAAATGTTGGCATGTTTGGCGAAAATGATTGCAAATGCAAAAAAAGTCCCGGAAAAAAGAAGCGGTAAAAGGAAAACAACAGATTTTGATAGCTTTGACGGTTTTGAAGAAAACTAATTTAATTGAAATTCCGAAATTTCGTAAAATTTGTATGGGAGGGGGTAGAAGGAGTGAGGTAAAGTTGATAGTTTTTCCAAAATTAGTTGCAATTATAATAAAATTAATTATGACAAAAATTGGTTCATTTGGCTTTGCTAGTTGCAATGCAAACCGAATAAATGCATTTTTGAAAATTGTGCATTTGTATGGAAGGTGGTAGAAGGAGTAAGGAGATCGGATCAATATTTCTTGAGATTAATGATATTTATATCATTATACTATGACCTAATTTTCAAGTCAATAGCTGAAATAGTTTCGGAGAAAAATCAATTTCTTAAAATTTCGACATTTCATGAAATTTGTATGGGAGGGGGTCGAAGGAGTGGGGGGATGTGGCCCGCTCACGAACTTAAAGTTACTTTTTTGCTAAAAATGACATAAAACAAATTTCAGCACGATAGGTCAAAGCTATCGAGAGTTATGTTGTAGACAGACGGACAGACAGACGAGCAGACAGCAACTCGGAATCGAGATTTTTGAGTGACAACAAATATTTCTGTACCCTTGGCGGCTCTGTGCGAGCATTATTTCTTAGTGTTACAAACGGTAAGGCAAACACAATATACTCTCAGATTTCATCTAGAGTATAAAAAGATAGCATTTGCTAAGGAGCATGAGTTATGGCCCATCTAGAAATGGCGTAATATTTTGTGATGCGATGAATCAAAAGTTGTTCTAATGACCTTAGGGGCTCTTAAAAACACTTTAGAAGGTCTCCCTGCGTAGAATTTCGCCAACGATATATATACAACTAAAATAATTAAGCACGGCAGCAGTGTGATGGTTTGGGTTCCTGGCACAGTGTCGGTCTTATATTTTGGATTAAGCGGATCCTGAATGCTGATGCATACGTTAATAGAGCAAGAAATAACTCTTCGCTGGGATTTTATGCAAGATAACACCCCAAAGCACACCTCAGGTAAGTCAAAGCAATGTTTTGTTTTTGAAAACAAGGTCAACATAACTACCCTCCAAAAAACGAAATGGCTCGGTAACGAAATCATGGACATGAAACGGTGGCACAGGCGTACATGTCCGCACTAGATCAAAACTTGGCACCAATATATGAAAACATCGAAAATATGCCAGTGGAGAATATGTGGAAGAAAGTGCAAGACGGCATCAAATCCTCTGCAGAAGAGATATTAGGACACCAAACGCGGCGAAAAAATAATGATTGGTTCGACCAAGAATGTCGTAATGCAATAGATAGAAAAAAAAGAGGCTTACACAAGTTTTACTGAACGACCAACACGAGCCCAAAAGGACAGATATGACGAGCTTAGGCGATATGCGAAAAAGACCTGCAGGTGAAAACAAAGGAGGTACCAAAATGACAAGATACAAAAAATGGACGAGGATATGAGACAAAATAAAACGCGGTACGCATACGCAAAAGTAAATTACCCAAAAAAGGAATATAAGCCAAAAACCAGTCTCTGCAAAGTCGAAGAGGGCAACATCATCAGCGACACACAAGAAATCTAAGGGCGATGGGCTTCCGACTTTCAACATCTTCTCAATCCCACCCTGTTAGCACCGATTACGACAGATGACCTCTCAATTGAGGCCTCAACAGATGAAGAAGAACCATCAAATAAATAAAATACTACACAACATCATATGTAAAATTTGGACACAGGGAAACATACCCGACGATTGGCGAAAAGGCATTACATGTCCAATTTACAAGAAAGGAGATAAACTCTGCTACGACAATTACAGAGGAATATCATTGTTGTGTACGCCCTATAAAATACTGACAAAAATAATTGATCGTCGTCTTAAGCCCTATACTAATGAAATTATTGCCAAATCCCAAGGTGGATTCAGAACCGGACGATCTACAACAGACCCAATATTCTCGGTGAAACAGGTGCTTGAGAAATGCTGGGAATATAACACAGAAGTGCACCAAATCTTCGTAGATTTTAAACAATCATACGGCAGTATCGACAGGAGCGCACTATACCAAATCATGCTTGACTTTGGAATTTCCCCAAAACTAGTCTGACTAACAAGACTTGCAATGACGAACACTGAATCCCAAGTGAGAATACAAACCGATTCTACAGCCAGCTTTCGAAAGGAATGTGGTTTAAAGCAGGGAGACGGTCCAGCCTCCATACTTTTCAACTTAGCACTAGAGTATGTCGTCCGAAAAATCCCAGTCGACACCAATGGGACACTACTATTCAGGTCCACCCAACTAGTAGCATACGCTGATGACATTAACATTTTCGCAAGATCGTTCTCTAGTGCTAAGGAGGTATTTGTCAATCTTGACTACGCCAAAAAGCAGGTTGCGCATTAACGACAGCAAAATTAAAGTAATGACGCAAACAAGAAGGAGAACGCCAATCAGATAAGACATAATAATTGCGGAATATAATTTGGAGAGAGTGGACAACTTCACATATCTTGGGGTCAATCTAGCAAAGAACGACAATGAAACAGGCTGAATCAAACGACGAGTAACACTAACAAATAAGACGTATCATTCGGTACTTCCAATAATGAAATCCAAGAAAGTGCACAGGAACAATAACATGCGAATATATAAAAATAATGTACGACCTGTGCTCTGCTTTGGCAGCGAGACGTGAACATTAATTCCGAAAAAGCAGTTAAGGCATTTAAAATAAAGGTCCTCCGAAAAATTTCGGGACCTGTGAAGGAAGGAACAGAATAGCGAATAAGATACAACCATGATTTGTATCATCTGCACGACGAGCCGGAAGCTTCAACGTTAATCTAGTTACGTAAACTGCAGTTGGCTGGCCATGTAAAGCGTACGGAAGAAAGAAGGTTCCCCAAATGTGCTCGTAAAGGCAAAGCAAGTGGTAACAGACCTGTGGGCAAACCACCCAAGCGCTGGGAAAACTCGGTTGATGAAGATTGAAAAGCCATCTTAAAAACGTAACAGGACTACGTGCGATACTCTAGATGAAAGAAAAATTTTATGATTTTAAAAAATTTTGAAGGGGAATTGGTGGAGGGGGTGACGACATTGAAATAATTTTTCCAGATCACCCTAGAGTTGCTATCAAATTTAGGATTCGAAAATTTAAAAGTGACTGAGAAAATTAGTGTAATGGATTTAATGAAATTGTGCAGTTTGTATGGGAGGTGGTACAAGGAGAGGCGAGTTTTTAATGACTTTTTAAGAAATAACTATAAACATCATGCTTTTAATATGTTTTAAATTGCAGATCAGTAGCATTTATACTTTTCAGAAAAAACGACCTTTTATAAAGTTGTGAAATTGAGTAGGATTGTATGGGAGGGATTAGAAGAAGTAATTGTTTTTTTTTCTGCCTTACTAATAGTTCTAAATGAATCTTTGTTCACAATTTCAGCTCGATTAATTTTATACGTACTGAGTAAGTTTGTTTATAGTTTTTCATGAAAAAGTGCAATTTGTATGGAGGTGGTGGAAGGAAGAGGAGGACCCAAATAAACTTTTATACAGTAGATTGAAATCATCATCAAATATATTCCAAATTTCAGATCAATAGCATTTATACTTTTTGAACAAATTCGTTTATTGTCAAATTGCGAAATTATGTCATTTTGAATGGGAGGGGGTAGAATGGGTAAAGTTAATCGTCTAAATTTTTTTGGTCTTACTAATAATTCTAAACAAATATTTAGCGCACAATTTTAGCTCAATAAATTTTATACGCACTGAGTAAATTGGTTTAGAGCATTTCATGAAAGAGTGTATGGGTGGTGGTGGAAGAAGGGTGAGGATACAAATAATTTTTAAACAGTATAAAAATCGTCATAGAAGTATTAAATTCGGAATTTGAGATCAATAGCATTTATACTTTTCGAGCAAATCCGTTTATTGTCAAATTGCGAAATTGTGTCATTTTGTATGGGAGGGGCAGAAAGGGTGGAGCGATTTAGCCCGTTCACGAGCTTCACCTTATTTTTTTGTCAAAAGCGACGTGTACAAAATTTGAGCTCTCTAGCTCAACGCGTTCTCAAGCTAGAGAGGATACGGACGGACATCCGGTGTTGAGATTTTTGAGTGATGTGATGAACTTCTGTATCACTCATTTTTTTTTCTCGAAGCCTTATTTCTTGGCGTTACAAGCTTTGTGCAAGCTTTGGATCGAGACGACTCCAGGAGGTCAGGGCCCGATTTAGGTTGTCACGACATTGATGATGATGATTATCAATATTTCAATCACTTGAAATACAGAACAGGAATGGTATTTAATTCTTTAATAAAATTTTGCATTAACAATAATCATTAATTTCAAGCTTAGCAATATTTTTAAAAATTTACAGAAAATTTAATCGCACTGCTATTTTATCGCACAGGACTGTACACACAAACGAATGAAATATTGGATCTATGGTCTGGAGCTATTGCTAATAAAAGCAGTTACGTGTTGAAAACTGAGAACTGCCTGCCCCTAGAGCACCCATTCTCTTCGTCTACCCAATCTGCTAAGTTAACCTGCATGCTACTGATTTCTCACGAATCCCTGACTTGCCCAAAGAATAATAAAATTGTACCCGACTTGTCTGCAGATATTTTGAGTTGCATCCGCTTTCCTTATAGACTTCAATTTCTCGTATTACTCAATGCCGTAATTATTATTGTATATTTTTATGAAATGAATTATGGATTAGCTCGCATTCTAAATTTGTTTTCAATAATTGCAGGTAGCTATCCTAATGGGCATCTAATGAGTATAATTAGAAGTATTGATGGATGTGATTGCTGGAAAGTCATTCTTAACTGCAAGTATTAAATGTGTACATTTAGCTAAAAGTGCTGTATTTTATATATTCGCTTTTAATAGAATCAAGTAACTTCCTAGAAGTTTAGGACTAAACAACAGTTACTCGTAGTGTATATTAAAATCTTATTACATGTAATCTTTCATACTTAAGTTTATTAATTATTAAAGAAAACTACAGAAGATAAAATTATCCTCATATCGTAAACTTGCATATGTACAGTACAGTATGTTCAACCTTTGATACAGTATTGTTGAAAGAATCTTTTCATTCAACCATTCAATTACTGAAATGAATATTTCGTAGTTGTATGAAATAGGGCAAAAAAAAATAGCGATTGGGCTAATGGAATTGGCTTTCAGACATTCATTACTACTCATAAATGTAAGGTACAGGATACGAAAATAGTATATGAATGTATTTCAAACAGTATCATATTATTTTGCCGAAGAGAAGAGCACAAATTTTAGATAACTGAAGGCATTCATTTCAGGATTGTTTCAGTAAAGATCGGTTATCTCTGTTTTTACTTGATTAAAATGTTGAAAATAGGGGTTCAAGTTTGTCTGTTGGCGGAAGGACCCGTATATGTAGTTAATTACTCAGTTTTTCAATGAAACATTGTGCACATATGAGGATATGAGAGCAAAAGTCGCCTGACCCCAATACGTTTCTATTGAGGTTGGGCCACTGTTGCTCTCATAGCCTTATACATCGTAATATAATTTTTTTTTATATCTGATACTATCAGTACTATCTTAACGTTTGGGCTAACTGAATCCCATTTTATCGAATTAAAATTAACGAAAGTGTGCACATGCTGTTTCGTATGTACAAATGATGTCTATAGACTGAATAGGAGCTTGGCTTCTTGAGCATAAGGTTCCGAAGCTTTAGTTGAAAGTAAAAAACTATCAGAACTTGTAGATACTCTAGATAAAAGAGAATTATTTGTATTTCAAGAAAATTTGTATGGGAAATAGGAGAGGGATTGCCGACATTGAACTAATTTTTTCACATCATGCTAGAGTTGCTATCAAAATTTTTTATACAAAATTTAGGATTTAAAAATGTAATAGGTACTTAGAAAATTTGAGTATAAGATTTAGTAAAATTGTGCAATTTGTATGGGAGGTGGTAGAAGGAGGGGCGAGTCCTTCATGTCTTTTTTTCCGAAATAATTATAAACATCATGCTTTTAAAATGTTTCAGATTTTAGATCAGTAGCATTCATACTTTTCAGGAAAATTTAATTTTTGTAAAGTTGTGCATTTATGTCATACTGTATGGGAGGGGGTAGAAGGAGTGCAGCTAATCGTTTTAATTTTTTTCCGTTTTAATAATAATTCTAAATAAATATTTAGAGCATAATTTCAGGTCGATAAATTTTATACGTACTGAGTAAATTAGCTTAGAGTATTTAATGAGAAGCTGCAGTTTTTATGGGAGGTGGTGGAAGGAGAGGGAAGACTCGAATAAGTTTTAAACGGTACGTTTAAATCATCACAAAACTAATATATTCATAATAATAGTTTTTATACTTTGAGAGCAAATCCATTTATTTTCAAATTGCGAAATTGCATCATTTTGTGTAGGAGGTGGTAGAAGGGATGGAGCGATTTGACCCGTTCATGAACATGACCGTATTATTTTTTTTTTTTTTTTGTCGAAAACAACGTGTACAAAGTTCGAACTTTCTAGCTCAACGCGTTTTCGAACTAGAGAGGACACGGACGAACGGATGGACGAACATCCGGTTTTGAAATTTTTGGGTGATAATATAAACTTCTGTATCATTCATTTTTTTCTACGAGCCCTATTTCTTAGCGTTACAAACTTTGTGGCAAACTTATAATACGTTCAGATTTCATCTAGAGTATTAAAATTAATACATTTGATATATTACCATTATGCTATAATTTTAGAATTCAAACTACAATCAAATTTATGATCTATCCCACATACAAAAAAAAAAAACTTACAAATCATGATATGTATATTTTACCAAATACTTAATAACAATAATTTCACATATTCTAGTTCCCAAAAATTCATCATTTTCCATTTTACATTTCCCCACGGACTTCAAAAAGAGAGATCTGCGCTGTAGGCTCTAACAGAAAAGTACACATAAGCTGTCTACTCCATTAAAAATTTATTGCACTGTTAAATCATAATTAGATATCATGAATTTGCGTTCCTCGCCGGCATGAGTTACAAATACAATTATCGGTCTGCATAAGTATCCGCTAATTATACGCCTCGGATTGTTCTGGAGGATGATGCATATACATATCCGAAAAAAATAAAATGCGAGCGTTAAACATATCTCGTCCATTTTTTTTTCCACTAGGGATAATACCAGGTTTTATTTACCTCTGACATACTGATGACGGGAAAAGAGAATCGGAGAGATGTTATCGTACTTTAATTATTTATAGTGTGAACATTTCGAGTCCGTGCATACTAAATGCAATTTCATTATTTACCCAAGCTCTGTTTTGCCACTATTTCGCCTGTCAAGATGACAAATGAGTTATGTTTGCAGATGGACTCTACAAATTTAATTCTTGTTGTTGGATAAACATCTGACGGAAAGTACATTGTAGTTTGGAAAGTAATTTAAGAAATTAATGACAACACAACAACTGACATTCGTTATTTAGAACGTTTGGAAAATTCAGATGGGTTGTAAATTATGCAATAAAAATTTTACTGTATCGAAACCGTTGAACTAAGTAGCTATGTTCTCCTCTGGGCAAAAAGTAAAGGGATTTTTAAAATAAAACACAAAGTATAAGTTTATTCTTCAAAATCTATTTTGTACCCTTCAAAGTACTCCACATTGCATGCAATACACTTATGCCCACGTTTAATCAAATCGTTGAAACACTTTTCCATCTCGATTTCCGGGATGACCATTAGCTCTTCCAGCTATTTTCGTTTTATAGCATCAGTTGAATCAAAGCGGGTTGCTCGAAGTGTTATTTTCAAGCGAATGAACAGGAAAAAGTCGCATGTTTATACTCTAGATTAAATCTGAGAGTAATATAAGTTTGCCACGCTAAGAAATAAGGCTCGAAGAAAAAAATGAATTATACAGAAGTTCCTATTATCACTCAAAAAACTCAAAACCGGATGTCCCCACGTCCGTCTGTCCGTCCGTGTCCTCTCTAGCTCGAAAACGCGTTGAGCTAGGTAGTTCAAATTTTGTACATGTCGTTTTTAACGAAAAAGTAAGAGGAAGTTCGTGAACAGGCCGAATCGCTCCACCCCTTCCACCACCTCCCATACAAAATGACACAATTTCGGAATTTGACAATAAACCGATTTTCTCAAAAAGTATAAAAGCTATTGATCTGAAATTTGTCATATATTGGAATATAGTCCAGTCGGATTAGATCAAAAGAGGTCTGTTTGGCGAAATGCTGCGATCTCGATGTTTTTTTTTTAACGTCATTGTTTTTTTGCGTAGATTACGATAAAAATATTGCGGCCACTGGGGGAGTGGTGGAAAGACTCGAAAAATAGCAAAATTCGCAAATTTTCGTCTGTTTTAGAGGTTTTTTGAGTTTTATTACATTATACTATACAATATCGAAAAACTAAAAATGAGATTCGATTGCAGACACTTAGACCTTTCATTTGAATGGTGCATTCTTAAATTCGGTTTATTTAATCCTGAGATATAGACTGTTATTCAAGACGTTTTTGACAATTTTCAAAGAGTCTGTGTTTTTGGAAGGAAATGTGTATCTCATAGACTGTAAAAAAGATATTCTACCAAAACTTGCGGCAGTGCCTCTTAATAAATGCACTTTAAATAACTGAATCACAGTTCAGCCATAATTTAGCCGGTTTCATAGAAATTTCACCTGATGAATTTATTAGAAAATTACTTTTCGAGTAAATTTTTTCTTAACTCTTTTTTAAGGAAGAAGGACTAAATGAAATTTCCAACTAACATTTATAGTCACGTTGTATTGTGGACATTCTGATAAAGAATTTGCGGGACTTGAAGTTCAATTTGACTTATCCGGAGCCGAGATATCGAACTTTTTATTGCAGATTTTAAGATTTTTTTAATAATAACGTTATTTTTACTCGTAAAAAGTGCCTTTGAGGGAGGCAAACATATTGTTCTTAAATTGCCGTGTAGCTACAACTTAGGGGATAGAAATGTAATTTTGTAACTAAAGCTGGCACTGCAAGTAAACCCTTAACGCGTGCTGGCGGAGGGTACCTTCGGTGCTTCAATCAATATTTTTTACCGTACCTAATATCAATAGAAAGTGGCTTAAGAGGTAACGATAACATTAACTGTCATGAAACATTAAAAATAGGAAAACAGTGTTGCGATAGACTTGTCGGAAAATATTACACGAAGTTAGGTTTAAAAAAAAGGACAGAGTCTTACCGCTCCAGGCCATGATGTCGAAAATCGTAATAGATGGAGAGGAGAATTCCATCAATCCAAATTTTATATTCAAACGAATTATTTTATCGAATGAAAGTCGTGCAAACTTGAAAAATTATCTTACTTTTGAGCTCGCACCTTTTCCAGCTTCACTTTTTGATGGAATTAGTTTTCGCAAGACACAAAATTCAAAGATATATGATTTATTCACACCTATAGACGATTTTATTCCTGGTTCATCAATTAATATTATAAATGGAGGTTTCTTACTCCATAAAGTAATTTGGCATTCAAGCGATACCTTTAAAACAATTTGTGCCAAATATTTAACATACATTAATTTGTATTCTCCGTGTATTGTTGTATTCGATGGATATCCTCTAGAGCCTAGCACAAAAAGTTACGAAAGATCGAGAAGAGGAATTTAACATTTTTCAAATCAAATGCTGTTTTTAAATGAAGAAAAACCAGTTCTGGTGTGACAAGAAAACTTCCTTAGTTATAATAATAAAAAAAATCTTTTAATAAAGATGCTTACGGAAAAGTGTGCACAGTTAAATATAGAAACTCTTCAAGCGAAGGAAGACGCAGAGTTGCTAATAGTTACAACAGCCATATTAAAATCCAATAATAAAACTCGAAGTTACATTATTGGAGAAGACGTTGATTTACTTGTGCTACTAACACACCCCCCTAGTGGAAACGCTATTCTGTACATTGGCCCTGAAAGTGAAGCCAGAAATGGCGTGGCGTTCGTCCTTACGCCGAGAGCGAGAAACAGTCTCATTAGCTGGGAACCAATCTCGGATAGGGTTATCGTCGTCAGGCTCAGGACCAGTGTCAGAAACGTCACAATTCTGCAGTGCTACGCACCAACTAATACCGCAACATCTGGTGACAAAGAGGAGTTTTATAGCCAACTGAGTGCCACCTTCGAACGTGTTCCAAGAGGTGATATTATTATCATCTCGGGAGATATGAACGCCCAGGTTGGATCAGACAACACTGGAATAGAACACGTCATGGGGAGGCATGGTGACCCTTGGGTCAACCCTTCACGACCTTGGATTAAGAGACCCGAAAACGGCGAATTATTTGTGGAGTTCTGTAGTACTCGGCAAATGGTCATCGGAGGGACCCTTTTTCCACACAAGAGTCATCATAAAACATCTTGGGTTTCCCCTGATGGTGTTACTCAGAACCAGATCGACCATTTGGCTATAAGTCGCCGATGGAGAAGATGACTCCTCGATGTGCGAGCGAAACGTGGAGCTGACGTGGGGAGCGATCACCACTTGATGGTTGCCTGCTTAAGATTGTGTACAGCAGCTATCCGACGACCACAAATTCTTCAAATGAAGCGCAAGCTTAATATGGATAAACTCAGAGATCCCAACAAAAAACTCGAATACACCACCATTCTACGCGAAAAGTCATCCACATTGGGTGAACATGAAATGCGCACACTGGTAGCCAATTGGGAGGCAACCAGAAACACTTTTCTAACTAGTGCTGAAAAATTTGTGGGATATGCGCAAAGCGGTGGGATATGCGCAAAGCGGTGAGAAACCCTGGATGTCGCAAGACACATGGGACAAGGTTGGCAATCGGAAAAAATCCAAATTGGCAATCATCTCTCAACCCGATGTCAACCAACGAACGCCCGACTTGAGGCAGAACTACCGCGATGCTCATATACAGCTTAAAAAGGCTGTTTGTTAGACTCGACAAGAGAAAGGCCATTGAAGATCTGGCAAACAAGGCAGAATCTGCGGCTTACCTTGGGGATATGGGTTCACTATTTAAAATCATGAAACAGTTGACGAACAGGAATTTCACCGCCAACCACCTGGTGAGAGATGTCAACGGAACTCTCCTTAATATGAGTGAACACCAGTTGCGACGATGGAAGGAATACTTCTCTGATATTTTAAACATCTTGTCAGATGAAGATATTCCGGAAACAGAACAACTTCCAAACATCCAACCGCAACAATCCTCTATTAGGGACGATCTCCCAGATAAGGAAGAGATAGTTTCCGCCATTCGGTCAATGGCGGGAAGGAAAGCTCCAGGTATAGACGGACTACCAACCGAACTCCTCAAAGCGGACCCGGAAATAACAGCCGATATACTCCTCCCACTCTTCACTAAGGTGTGGAATGATGGAAGATATCCGACTGAATGGAAGGAGGGCGTCATTGTGAAAATTCCGAAGAAGGGCGACCTTCGGGATTGTGGCAATTGGCGTGGTATATGTATACTTACTGCCGTATTAAAAATTATGGCTAAGGTAATTCTCAATAGGATTAGTGATGTCGTCGAGAGCACTCTCGAAATTTATCAGGCTGGATTCCGTAAAGAGTCGTCTTGTACCGACCACACAAATACCTTACTGATAATATTGGAGCAGTCAGCCGAAATGGGTTCGCCACTACATCTCATGTTTGTGGACTTCGAGAAGGCTTTCGACAGCGTTAAGCGAGATTAAATATGGAATGCTTTGCGTAGGAGAGGTATTCCAGATAAGGTCATAGCTATGATTAAAGAAGGTGTCGCGTCTTGCATAGAGGAGAGCTGTCCGAGAGCTTTCCTGTGCGAACGGGTGTCAGACAAGGCAGCATATTATCACCAGCCCTGTTTCTGGTCGTAATAAATGACAACTTGAAAGCTGCACTGGAAGGTGGGGAAGGTATAGGTCTTCAATGGAGACTATTTAACATCTGAAGTCACCTTGATTATGCTGATGACGTGTGTTTGCTTGCACATACCCGTTCGGACTTAGAGTCAAATGTTCGCTCGTTGCATTATAAATGCAAAGAGGCGGGACTGAAAATAAATGTGCGTAAAACCAAGTACATGCACATGGGTTCGAACGCAAGCACACCGATTGTTCTTAATGGACAGGATGTGGAAGAGGTGCAAGATTTTTGCTATCTCGGAAGCATTGTCAGCATGGACGGCGGAGCCGAAAGGGATGTTGAGGCTCGGCTAAATAAAGCTCGTCAGGCCTTCGGTATCCTTTTCCCTTTCTGGAGGTTAAGAGAGATCTCCCTTCGCACGAAGCTGCGAGTTTTTGACGCACGTGTCAAATCCGTGTTGTTATATGGTTGTACTACGTGGAAAGTGACCGTTCGACTTACCAAGAAACTACAGACTTTCGTAAACCAATGCCTCCGGCGCATTTTAGGAATATTCTGGCCAGAAGTGATCTCCAACGACGAACTTTGGAGTACAACTGGCCAGACTAAAATAGGTATTGAGATTTAAAGCCGGAAGTGACAGTGGATCGGTCACACTTTGAGGAAACCAGAGCGAAACATCGCCAAACAGGCTCTGGATTAAAATCCTCAAGGAAGACGTCGGGTTGGTCGACCATGTAACACATGTAAGCGAGCAGTTGAGCAGGAGGCCAGAGGCAACAGCTTAAGGCCGATGCTCAGGATCGCGCCTTGTGGAAGAGAGTTGTTTCTGTCCTATGCCCCTAAATGGGTCTTAACAGGAATTTGATTGACTAACACAATTAGCTGACGAAAATTCAAATGTTTATTTGAAAAAATCTTCTAGAGGTTCAAAAGTTGCAGATACGTATGGACCATCAAGCTTGGAACTAAAATCATTGCAGAGGGTATTTCTGTTTGCTCACGCTTTCAGTGGCTGTGATACCACGTCAGCATTTTTCAATCATGGAAAAATAAAGTTTACGAAAATGCTGAATAACAATTCGACATTATTACAAGGAGTGGAAATCTTTAACTCGCCTGAAGCTGATGTAAATAAGTTATTTGAAGTTTCTTGCACTCTAGTATTAACTCTATACTCCTCTAAAAAGAATAATGACATTGAACGAATTTCGATTTGAATATTGCAGATCCTTAAAAAATATTGATTTAAGCGCACTGCCTTGCACCGAAGATGCCATACGCCAGCATGCGTTAAGGATTTACTTGCAGTGCCATCTTTGGTTGCAAAATAATCTTGACACACAAAACTGGGGGAATGGAAATATTCTTGAACCCGTTTTCTCCAAGGAAAGCTTAATCCCTCAATATTTGATTGCAAATGTGGATGCAAAACTGGGTGTCTGAAAAGATGCGGTTGCAGAAAAATGGCTCTAAGATGCAATTTCTTCTGTAAACCATGTTTGGGAAATAATTGTTTAAATAGAGACGCAATACAGAATGAAATAGAGGATGATACTGAGATACTAAACAACACTAACTTAATAATCGAAGACAAAAATAGCGAAGAACCCGTAGAATTAGTAGAGAATTCTGAATTTCAGCCCAGTAATAAAAGAGCTAGACTCGCATTTACGTAATCAACTCATTTCTTTAATCTTGCATTTTCATTCCCTAAGTTGTAGCTACACGGCAATTTAAGAACAATATCCAATATCTCCCTCAAAGGCACTTTTTACGAGTAAAAATAACGTTATTATTAAAAAAATCTTAAAATCTGCAATAAAAAGTTCGATATCTCGGCTCCGGATAAGTCAAATTGAACTTCAAGCCCCGCAAATTCTTTATCAGAATGTCCACAATACAACGTGACTATAAAGGTTAGTTGGAAATTTCATTTAGTCCTTCTTCCTTAAAAAAAAAGTTAAGAAAAAATTTTCTAATAAATTCATCAGGTGGAATTTCTATGAAACCGGCTAAATTATGGCTGAATTGTAATTCAGTTATTTAAAGTGCATTTATTAAGAGGCACTGCCGCAAGTTTTGGTAGAATATCTTTTTTACAGTCTATGAGATACTCATTTCCTTCCAAAAACACAGATTCTTTGAAAATTGTCAAAAACGTCTTGAATAACAGTCTATATCTCAGGTTTAAATAAACTGAATTTAAGAATGTAAAGCCGTAAAGCCCAATCGTGTGATACTCTAGATGAAAGAGAATTTTTTTGATTTCAAGAAATTTTATAGGGGAAAGCTCGATAAATTTTATACGTACTAAGTAAATTGGTTTAGAGCATTTCATGAAAAAAGTGCAGTTTGTATGGGAGGGGGTGGAAGGAGAGGGAGGACACAAATACCTTTTATACAGTAGATTGGAATTATCATAAAATAATATATTCCAAATTTTAGACTAGTAGCTATTATACTTTGCGAGGAAATCCGTTTATTGTCGAATTGTGAAAATGTGTCATTTTGTATGGGAGGGGGTAGAAGGGGTAAAGCTAATCGTCTAATAATTTTTGGTCTTACTAATAATTTTAAATAAATATTTGGTGCACAATTTGAGCTCGCTAAATTTTATACGCACTGATTAAATTGGCTTATAGTATTTCATGAAAAAGTACAGTTTATATGGGAGGGGGTGGAAGGATGGGGAGGACACAAATAATTCGTATACAGTAGAATGGAATCATCATAAAATTATTATGTCCCAAATTTCAGATCAATAGCATTTATACTTTTCGAGAAAAGCCGCTTATTGACAAATTGCGTAATTGTGTCATTTTGTATGGGAGGGGGTAGAAGGGGTAAAGCTAATCGTCTAAGTTTTTCTTGATCTTGCTAATAATTCTAAATAAATGTTCAGTGCACAATTTCAAATCGATAAATTGTATACGCACTGAGTAAATTGGTTTAGAGCATTTCAAGAAAAAGTGCAGTTTCTATGGGAGGGGGTGGAAGGATGGAGAGCAGACAAATAATTCTTATACAGTGGAATGGAATCATCACAAATCTATTATGCTCCAAATTTCAGATCAATAGCTTTTATACTTTTCGAGAAAAGCAGTTTATTGACTAATTGCGTAATTGTGTCATTTTGTATGGGAGGGAGTAGAAGGGGTGGAGCGATTTGGCCCGTTCACGAACTTGTCCTTACTTTTTTGTCAAAAACGACGTGTACAAAATTTGAACTTTCTAGATCAACGCGTTCTCAAGCTAGAGAGGACACGGACGGACAGACAGACGGACGGACGGACGGCCATCCGGTTGTGAGATTTTTGAGTGATTATATGAACTTCTGTATCATTCATTTTTTTCTCCGAGCTTTATTTCTTGGCGTTACAAGCTTTGTGGCAAACTTATAATACTCTCAGATGTCATCTAGAGTAAAAAAAGGGAAAATCAAAGGTTTGGTGATAATAGAAGGCACCAGTGCCCTCTTTCTCGCCCGCACTCTACGCCAAAATTCGCGTAAACGTAAAATTGTTTTTTTGGGTTTCGGGGAAGTGGACGGTTGAAATTGGGATGAAGATGAAATTCGCGAAACTAGAGGGGGGGGGGGGTCTTAAAGATCCGTGCTCTCGTATATATACTCACGAAGTCGAAGATGGTAAAGTTTTCGTGGTATCTGTTTGGACGGAACCGGATGATAAGGATTAATACGTAAATCTGATGTGGGTGTAATATTCATTGGGTCTCTGGTGACTCTTTTCAAGATTTCTATCGTTGGTGTTGTTATAGGTTCTTTACACAGAGTTGGGTGTGTCGCAGTTACTTCTGAGGAGCTGGTGGTGCAGTTATTTGCGGGCGTTTCACGATCGGACAAGGAAGACCCGTGGCTCGTCTGTCCGTCCTCCAGTTTCCCCGAGCACAGACAGTGCATCGTGGTCTTAAATCTCCTATGGCTCTACAACCATAACAGAAGATACGTTTGGGATCCAGTTCCAGCACACTTGAGAACCAACCGCAGCAACCTGTGCTATGGCTTGGGTATCGATACACTCCTCTGCGCTCGAAGAATCAGGAGGTCGGTCTAACTCCGCCATCCGTGGGTATTCTCCTCGTACATATCCAATCCTGGAATGACTCACAGGTGGATAACCATTTCGAGTTTGTTTGCGCACTCTCTCTATTCTACATACCAGCAGTCTTAATTGGCCTATCGTTCCAATCTGATATAAAGACAGGTGTTATTGATTTGTACCTACCAGGCCTCCTCGAACCATCTCAACAAATACAGCGTCGCTCATGTGAATCGATAGCTGGGCTCGTAACTCTAGCATCTCCTGTTCAAACATCGGATACGGTTCATTGTGGCCTTGGCGTCTAGTCATCATTCGCCCATGAATCTCTGGATTCGACCTATGCCAAGTCCAGAACCATCTGTTTGGACGCCCATGCAAGAGAAGGTGCAAATTTCCGACCAAGACATCCATCTGGCCTCCTAAATTAGTGTTAGTGAGAATTTGGGCGCCGTAGATGAGTTCCAGGGCTCTAAGCAAAGTACTATCGCCACTATATTTCAATCCCCATGATCGAATTGGACTGATTCAAATCCTTGGTCTATAATTGTGTTGGTGAAAT
Source organism: Chorisops tibialis (assembly GCA_963669355.1). Taxonomy (NCBI): domain Eukaryota; kingdom Metazoa; phylum Arthropoda; class Insecta; order Diptera; family Stratiomyidae; genus Chorisops; species Chorisops tibialis. Next base: position 190,856,429 of record OY770263.1, on the reverse strand, counting down.
ACACGACTCATGATTTGAGGAGGAGGCACGTTCTGTGTAAGTTTCTCGCTGAGGTGCACGAGATAATCGTTCTCCGTGTTCGCTGTTAGGCTGGAGATTCAGGCGGCTCAATTCTCGAGCTATCTCTTCTCTTAAGATTTCGCGTAACATTGCTGACATCTCTCTTATATCCACGGTAACTAATTGCCTGTCACTTAGTGGCTGAGCTGGTGGATGATGATTGCCAGAAGCATGAATTCGTTCAATGTTGGTATGGTCATTGGAAGAACTTTGAAAAAAATTTTGACCCTTAGGAAGAGTCAGATCTGTTTCTATAAAGGCTGTCTCGTCAGTTAAATCAGCTGCTTTCGGTTGACTAGCACCGACTGAGCGTGATCGTCTTTTGGAATGATGGTGGTCACAAGAAGTTCGGTTAAAATTGATGTTCTCAAGTAATATTGGGGACACTCTCGTAACTAGTGTTCCATCTGGGGCGTAGAGTGCACGTCCACCTGTATCCTCCGGAAAATCTACATTTAGCTCTGGGGAAAAAATCCGGTATTTGAAGGCTTGGGGTGTAGTGATTTGATGGTGCTTCTGGTCCTTACACATGGACGAGCGATCGCGCCCCTGACAGACCAAAAGTCCGTGAGGCTCAACTAATGTCCACACGTTGGACAAGACTTCTTAAATTCAATTATCAAGGTCAGACATGCTTCATGAAACTCTTGGTTGCATTTCGTGACCACTGCTTCCCACTGACATACTGTGACACTTCCGCCTGACATACTGTGCAAAACGTAGGCATGGCCTTATCTGGAGGTCGGATCATCGACATTTTGGTATCTCTGAGAGAAGAAAAAATTTTTTACTTTGACGGGAGCGAGTTCGAGTGAGTAGTGAAATTGTAGTCCGAGACACGCGGTTAATTTTTTCTTTCTCAAAAGCGACGAATCAGAATTTAAAAGGAACGTAATGTGAATGAAATTCGCTATATGTGCATAAGTTTGGGATTTAATACCAAAATTTCCGAAGTCGTGTATGAAATTGTTTTTCTTTCTGGTTACTATTTAACGCTCGATCACAAAATTTATGAGAAAAGGAATTCGCATGTGATCGAGAAGTTCTTGCCGAGAAGATATAAGAAAAATTAAAAAAAAAATGTGATAGCTATTGAAGTCCACTAAAATTGCTCTTTCATACAAAAAGAAAAAGAAGAAAATGAACGCCCCATCTAACCTCCACAGCTTCACTCCTCCCCTCTCTCGATGGGGCCATACAAAAAAGATTTGTTGGAACTGTATGGCTAAGGCAGGGTGGGCAAAGAAAGGCGACCTAACACCAGTCGCCATTATCGAGGCATTTGATCAGGTCAACACCGCGGTCAGAGGAAGTCCTAAATTTTTTTTGTTGACTTTCTACTCAGAGTTAAGTCGACGTGACGAGCTCTAAAGCTCGTTTTTCTCTTATAGGTCATGATTTTACGGTCAGTATCGGAGCAACGATTCCCCCCCCTCCAATACGTATAAAATTTATCGAGCTGAAATTGTCACTAAATATTTTTTTAGAATTATTAGTAAAACGGAACGGTAGTTGTTGAATTTTTGGCCAAAAAATCACGAAAAATGATAACGTATTTTCAAAAAATTCAATGCCTTTGGAATGAGTTTGGCTTTTAAATGTCTCATACGCAATTCATGGCTCAAAATCGATTTTACTGATCCTTTCGATATTGTTCAACTAACTCCCTGACAGTAAAGCCACGATTTTTCGTGCTTTTCAATTTGATATTTTCAATATTTGCATGGGTGATTGCTGTCGATTTACGATCAGATCGAGGTTCATCTTCAGCTGACTCACGACCCTCTTTGAGCAACCTGTGCAATTGAAAAACTTTTGATCTCGATAAACATTCATCACCAAATACTCTTTGCATCATTTTCAACGTATCGACACCGTTAAATTAATTTTTAACGCAAAATTCAATGCAGTATCTCCCACAATGCAAAAAGTTTATGTACACAAACACCTATAACTAATAAACTATTTGAAATATCGAGCCAAAATTCTCACACAGTGTCACGAACAGTTGTACCAGCAAGGAAACCAGCACGCTATAATTTCGACGGGTATTTTAAATTGAACTTACGTTTTGTCCAGATTATTATACTCTCTTACAACACTAGGCGGAGAGTTTTGATGTATCTATCTATTCATGGAATAACCCTAATACAACTTTTGTTCAAAGCTTGAACTTATATAGGGTGTTTCAACAAGAGGTGAAGGATTTGTTTCCAAGACCCAATCAGAGAACGTACGGCGCTGCTGGTGGTCCGCCGGCTGCAGTTCTTGAGTTAATCGGACCTTGTGCGTATGCAGAGCCAAATCTTTCGTCAATATTCGCTGCAGTGTGGATGTGGAGAGGTTGTTTGGGTCGTTTTTTTCACTGCGATGAAATTTTCGAACGAACATCCGTTTCGGTGTCTTCACATCTTTCACTGAGTCAGTCTCTTGGAATTTCTTAATTTGGTTCCGCACACACGTCTCGGAAGACACAAGATAACGATCAAAATTTGCTTGAGTTTTGCGCTTCGTAACTGCGATTGAACGCGAATTTTCGTTATGAAATTTAACGGCTGTGTAGCGTTTCATGGTATATTTCCCGTGTCTATAAATGACAAATGTGAACATTTAACCACTATCAAGCGACCAGCTGTCAAATAATAGGCCTTTTCAACCCTACACCTTTTGCTCAAACATTTTGCATTTATCAAAATTGCGCATTTGTATGGGAGGAGGCAGAAGGACTTAGCGTATTAGATCAATATTTTTTGGCGTTAATGATATTCATATCGTTACACTATGACGGAATTTTGAAGTCCATAGCTGAAATGGTTTCGGAAAAAAATCAATTTCTTTATATTTCGAAATTTCATGATATTTGTATGGGAGGAGGTAGAAGGTCAAAGCTTTCGAGAGTTATGTTATAAACAGACGGACAAACGGAATCGAGGTTTTTGAGCGACAACAAATTTTTCTGTACCCTTGGCGAATCTGTGCGAGCATTATTTCTTAGCGTTACAACGGTAAGACAAACACAATATACTCTCAGATTTGATCTAGAATATAATAAAATGAAATTTTAAAATTTGTACAAATGCAGACAGGGCTGCATGTTATCACCAGCCCTGTTTCTGGTGATAATAAATGATATCTTGAAAGCTGCACTGGAAGGCGGGAAAGGTAAGACTATTCCATATCTTAAGTCGCATTGGTTAAGCTGATGACATGTATTTGCTTGCACATCACCGTTCGGACTTAGCGTCAAATGTCCGCTCGTTGCATTCCAAATGTAAGCAGATGAACCGAGCGACAAAATCAAAGAGCGCCAAAATCAAAAAGCGCCGAATTCCAATTTAGGTCCACTCCATTCTTGACTTTTGATCTATCCTATTCCATATAAGAAAATCGCATGGCTTATGAAAACATCAAATTTACTCTTTTCATTTCATGTGATTTATGAAGTTATGCTCGTTAGTTCAAAGAACTCTGCCTGCACCAAAACCAACTTTCTCCTTATCAAAACATCAAACTTGCTCTTTTCATTTCATACGAAGCAAGAGAGTTTTATTCGTCGTTCAAAAGTTTTTTTCTGGTCCAGTACAAGAAATGTCTTTCACACGCTTCCTCTTAAGGTCTATCACGATTTCCAATCTTTCAAATTCTTAAAATACATATATAGACTAGGAAACGAAGAGCCCTACAGAGCCCTATAAAGCCAACTGAAGCAATTCCCGTATGTATAAAAAACGATTTCAGCCTACCGCCGACCGCTCTCAAGTACCATAAAACCAGCAAATTTGCTCTCAACCGGCAAAAAAACAAGTAAAATTGCAGTCGATTCTTCATCCTCTTGCTCCCACAAAAGCAGTTTATTTTTAGCCGTTCAGGTTCCGCCTTTTTTTGATTTTATTTTTTGTGGGGGGGGAGGGGTATGATCCACATGCTAGGATGTAGCCTAGTGTGTAGCGTATTGTCTACAATGCGAAGATCGAGAGTTCGAGTCCCGGTCGACGTATAATTTCAGCACACTGTCTGCTTGGATATACCTTGGTCATCTCAATCTGCTTTATTTAAATCAGGCTATTCGTTAGATTTCCGAATTCTACAAGATATATGAAAATTGTCAAAATCGGCGTGGGACACTTGGAATGTTTCCATTTAAGTGAAAATAAAGTATTGCAAGCAGCTTTATCCCGTACCTGATTACTACCTACTTTTTTTTTGTCAATGGGGTATTGTTTTAGCTTTTCAGTTAGTTTCACATTCGATAACTCCAATCAAGAATTAAATTTCAAGTGTAAAAAAATAAACAACCGCTATCAAATCATATATTTATTATGCACACCCTGCCTGACGCTGGAATGCTTGTATTGTTGCCTGGCCTAAACATGTGTATACGGATCACCTGGGTTGTGATGCTGGACGCTGACAATGCAGGCCAGTCTTCAAACTTATTTCATCTTTTTCTAACTACCAAGCCAGTGAAGTATGATGTCTCACTGTTGCCTCCTGTTGGAACATCTCACTATTTTGTGATACGCGCAGTTTCCCTTTACAGCAACAAATTCACCGACTGCAAGTCACCATGTAGGACGATGTGGCACTACAAGAAACCTCATTGAGAGGATCTTAATGCATTCTACGAAGCCTTTGATTAGCAACTATGCTAGAAGTCCGAAAATTGTGACGTTCCCTCGCAATATTTAAACGAAACAATCATAAAAGGTGTGAGGCTTTTTATTTGATCCGATCTCAAAGGATCGGATCGAAAAATAACTAATTCACTGGATTTGTGTAGAATGGGCAAAGTCTTCCTTGCACTTCGCATAGTACATGCTCTGCATCTTCTTCCAGGCATAATCTGCAGATCTGAAGCTCATGTATTTGTTAAGACAACAATGTTCTGTGATGAAAGGAGCTATTTTTCTCAGTTAGTTTTTGGCTAAGTTGACTGACTTTAGACTGAGAATCCTGGACGTCCTGGACGTTCTTTGTTAGAGACTTGGGACCATTCGAGGTTCATTTAATGTCTGTATCAGAAGCTGAGAGCCAGCTTCATTCTATTATAGGACACAACTGAGTATGGCTCTGGGTGAATTATCTACGTGAAGAATATTCTTTTGGCCGCGACGTCAACCTCCTCATTACCTAACACCATTGAGTGCCGTGATAATTAATGCAGCCAAAACAACTAATACTCCCTCCATATAATATTTCCTTCGCTAATTGGAAATACGGACCACTTTTTGATTCGTGCACAGTTTCTATTAGGTTTTTGCAGATGAAATGGCGACTTTCGTGATGAAGTGAAGTTAGTTGCGATTTTCATGTCTCAAACTGCCGCCAGGTCACTCTGGTTGCAATGAATATTGAAGTATAAATACTCCTACATTTGGTCATGGAATCATTTCAGTTTTGGACTTCATTGAGATTGGAGAGAAAAAAAAATAAAAAAAACATCGAATCGAGTCAAAAACGGTTACTTTTTCTATACGAGTTCAAACTTGGCCACAACGCAAGGGAGGCAACCAAAACCATCAACAGGGCTTTCGGAGCTGACACAGTAAGCGAACAAACCACACAGCGATGGTTCGAAAAATTCCGATCAGGAGATATGACCCTTCAATGTGAGTCATGTGGTTACCCAGGACCATCGAGAGACAACAACGAGCTGCGTTTACTACTGGAGTCTGACTCACGCCAAACTGTAAGGGACATTGCAGAGAAACTAGGCGTACACTATTCGACAGTTTTCCGGCACTTGAAACAGCTTGGAAAAGTCAAAAGCTTGATAAGTGGGTTCCGTATGAGCTTACTGAGCAGAACACGACCTCATGTATCAAGAATAACGATCAAAAAATTAAACGAGTTGCAGTATGAGACTCTTCCTCGTCCATCATATTCACCAGACCTCTCGTCAACCGATTACCACTTTTTTAAACATTTGGATCATTTTTTGGTGGAGAAACAATTTAACAATGAAGCAGCCATCAAAAATGCCTACGAGGAATTTCTTCAGTCTGGAAAGTCGGGCTTCTATGAAACTGGCATAAATGCCCTTATATCTCGTTGGGAGAAGTGTATTGCATCTGCTGGTACCTATTTTGAATAATAAAATTAAGTTATATAAGAGTTAAAGTTGTCTGAAATTTCACTAGCAAATTCGCCATTTCACCTGCATTACCGTAATAAGGACTGGACACGAAAGTTCTGCACGGTTTTTGATCAATGATAAATAAAGGTAGAATAAAGTTTATTTCATTTTATTTTTTTTTTACAATAAAGCACAACATATATTACAAAAAATCAAGTTAACTTTTTTAATTAATAGCTTGTCGACTAAATTCTCGCAATTTTTTCTTGATGGAAGACATTAAATTCTGCAAAACCCGATCCGCTACTTTCTTGCTTGCTTTGGACCACAAACGGATTCATCTCTTTTCCCACAAAATTAATGTTTTTTTCCTTAAGCCAATCCTGCGTCTTTTTTGCGTAATGGGATGTTGCTAGATCAGGCCAAAATATAATATTGCCGTCATGACGTTTAATAAAAGGCATCAATCTCTTTTTCAGACATTCCTCAACATAAACATCAGTGTTAACGGTCCCTTCTATGAAAAAAAGATTGCTTCTCATCCCACATTGGCAGATAGCTTGCCACACCAGCACCTTTTTACCAAATTTTTCAACCTGGATGTGTTTATCGACATCACAAACATCCCTTTTGTCTTTTGCACTGTAGTATTGAGGTCCAGGTAGTGTACTGAAATCATATTTAAAATATGATTCGTCATCCATTACAATGCAAGCGTCTTCATCGCAAATTTTTTTATACAACTTTCTTGACCTTCTAATAGCCTCTTGTTTTTGCTTGATGGTTCGTTTTGCACATTTTTGTTTTTTGAATGTCTTTATATTATTCCTTTTTTTTATTTTATTTATTGAATGAATGAAAGAATGACTCACACCGAACTTTTTTACCAAGTCACGAATTGACATCGATCTGTTCCTTTCAATAAAGCCAACTACCTTTTTTTTCCAAATTTGGATCACTCGCACCTTTTGGCCTTCCACTTCTGGGATTGTCTTTCACTGAGAACCCTTCGTTGAACTTGTCTATAGCGCGCTTGGCCGTCTATCGCGAACATTTTACTTTTTTTGCAATCGCGGAATACGAAAAACACTTATTTTCCGAAAAAATTCGCAAAATTTCTTTACGCACGTCTTCTCTATTCGAACTCATGACTAGTGATACGTCAAAGGAACCATATTTCATAATTGCCTCAATAAACCACATGAATCACTGAAACAACCCAGTGCACAGTTAGGGTTGCCAGACTTTGGTTCATTTTATAACTAGCAGGTAAAACATGTGCAAAACTTTCGTGTCCAGTCCTTAGTTGCAGAACTAAAACCCCGAATCTTAAAAAAATCAATTGAGGTGGTCCTTAACGGGTTCTTCAATGCCTTTAATTGGAAATTTTGTTTTGATGAATCCTGTAAACTTGTCAATATCCTTAAAAGTATGAAACTTCACATACCTCCCATTTAAAGACAGTCCGGCTGCCAAAGGACTATTGATTTACAAATGATTTTCTCGTTGCAATGCAGGCGAAGAAACAGTTGTTTCCAAATGTTAAAAGCTATCAAACTCCAGGTAGTAGAGAGCTTTATAATTCATCATGGAATATTTGTAAATCTATCCTCAAACGTGGTTCAGTTGATCACGACACAAATCATCTACGGAAAATCCTTTAGAGTCCAAGGATCAAGGTCTTTCTAGTCGTTTTTCAACACGGTCAACAATAATTACCTTTCTTCATCAATACCGCCGCTCGCTGATGGTCGTACCATAATTGAACTCTACACTAGCATCTTCAAACCAAACCCTTCAAATCGCAACACCATCCGGTTTTCCGCTACCTTCACAACATTTTCGCGTACGTCTCATATCAAGAATGATGCGCAAGATCAATATTCACAAGTCCGCTGGCTCCGATGGCATTCCCCCATTACTATTATAATGAGATCCTCTTTTCTGGCTAAACCTCTTCGGAATCATTTTCATCTATCTTACTTTTCTTTTCTGGATTCTTTTTTCTGTGGAAAGTTGTAAATTCCAAAGAAAAGGAGGAAAGCGAAACCCGCTTAATACTGCCCGCTAACCATAACTTCAGTACTTTCGAAAGTGATGAAAACTACTGTTAATCCCAAAATCGTTCAATATCTCAAAAATAAATAGCTTATCCACGACCGCCAAAACGGTCAACAGGGGACCTACTGATCTACCTGGCAAAACGTTGGAACTCTTGCCTGCATAACTCAAGTTGAAGCTTGAAATTGTACAAGCTTTTGACAGAAGTTGGCATGACTGTCTCCTTTTTAAGGTCACGGCCATTGGTCTTGATACTACCCGGTGGATTGAGAGTTTCCTGTCTGAACTAAAGCGTAAACACCAGTAGTGTTAGAAGTCGCTACTAAGTTCTCTTTCCCAATCGATTCCGGTGTCTTTCTCTCTTTCTTATCGCCTACTCTATTTCCAGTATTTATTATCAAACTTTTGTCTTTTCTACTCTAAATCCAATCCAGTTTTTTCAATCAATCAATTCCCCTCATAAGAGCATAGGACAGAAACAGTGCTCCTCCACAAGGCGCGATCCTGAGCATTGGCCTTTAGTTGTCGTCAGGGCTTGTCTATAGCGCTGGCCTCCTGCTCAACTGCTCGCTTCCATGTACTAATGGTCGACCAACCCAACTTCTTCCTTGAGGATTATATATATTCAGTTTTTTTAAGACGGCAATATTTTAGATAACGCCTATAATTTGACTTCGCTGCGAAATCTCAAAAGTAATCTGTTATTTCTAAATGTAGGGTTTTATTCGGTTCGCTTAACTCAGATCTCATCTTAATTCTGGAAAGGAAAAATAGGATAATTCAACGCCGCTAAATACAAGGCTGTCATCTTTCCCTTAAACGTAATGTTCCACAGCAGTCTTAAAATGCAGCCTTTAATGGCGTACAAATTTGATCTTCAAAAGATTTTATCGTTTTAGACGTAAGGCTTAAAATCTCGCAGCTTCGTGAGAAGGGGGATCTTCCATAACTTCCAGAAAAGTAAAGTAAAGTAGGATCTGCCGAGGTAACCAAAACATTGAATCTCTTTCTCAACAAATGTTAAAGATATGTTAGGTTTCAACGGCATATTCTGACCATAGACCTTACGTTTTGATCGAAAAACAAAACTCAAAACCCTATTTAGTATACATTCTAATACAAAAATTAATCCTTTTTTTCCATACCTTCGACAATGACATTGCAAATTAATGATATTATGCCTAATTGGCATACATGTTTTATTATCCGATTCAATTATAATTAATTTTCAAAGTACCCTTTTCAAAACGACATACTTAACGAGAGATACGTAATTACTTTTTTTACTGGTGAAAAAAAAAATAAATCGTTATTTTTCAAAAAAAATAGCTGCTACCATGTATCATCAGCAACAAAATAACTTTTACTTGTGTATAATTATAGGCTCATGAAATCTTTTGACATATTAATGAACGATAATTGAAGAGCCAAGCGGAACTCAAGTGTAGGCCAGAATACCTAATAAATTTAATACCCAAATTCGAAAGTTTCATCGTAATTGATTATTTCATAATTTGAAATCTATCGAGTACCAATGATATAGAAAAAAAAGCAGACGAGTACACACTTACCTGTTGTATGGTTCCCAATAAATTCGAAGTCGTCATCTTGATCCCAGTGCTTCAATGATAGATTATTAAGCGGTGTAGCGTTCGCGAATTCGAGATTAGCAAAATGCCAATCCAAAATCTGTCGATCTTTCGATGACAAATATACATCGCTAAAATTATAAACAAAATAATAAATTATTCGTTTTTCATTTAAGAGAAAATAAAATTGATAATAGTTTTATTTTTATGAAGTTTGTATTTTTTTTTGGCGAAAGTTGAATAAAATACCTGTAGGTATACAAAATGAACAAAAGTGAATCTATGAATTTTTTTTAAAGCCGTCGAAAGAACTTAAAAGAACACCGTTTAAGATAGTCTAGTTTTCCATCACCATTTCTTAATGTTTTCCCAGCTTATTGGGCAAACAGCAAAGTTCCAATATCAGATTGTAGATATACTGACAATGGGAAAGTGCAAAAACAGCAGCAGTAAACTGAATAAGATGGAGTAACAGGAAAAACGGTAATAAAAAAAGGCTAAGTTGAGAGGCGTAAAGTATTTTTAGCATTTACGAAGAATACCTAGGCGTTTGGAGGCGTCAAGGGCAACTTTAAAGATGTTTTGGCTTCAATCGAGATGGTTATTGAGCTTTACACCTAAAAGGGTAAAATCTTCGAAAGAGCAAAGTTGTACGCCATTAAAGGCTACATAAGAAGACGGCGCTGGAACATCACGTTTAAGGGAAAGATGACAGGCCTGTGTCTTAGTGGCATTGAAGTCTAATCTATTTAACCTACTCCAATCAAGGATTATATTAATTGGCCGCCTCGGAGCTGCGAATTGACCCCTTTGGACTTTTTTTTCTGGGGAACCGTGATGGACCGATGTTATGCCAACAATCCAGAAACGATTCAAGCACTTAAGGCCAATATAATCCAAGCAATCCGTGAGCTACAGCCCGAAACCATCGACATGGTCTTGGAAAATTGGAGTGACAGAATGCGCTACTGCGAAGCCAGCTGAGGCAGCGACTTGAACAAAGTTGTGTTCCATCATTAATGGGAATGTTTGCTCTTACTAATGAAGCCATAATATATGGAAAATAATTTATTTTGTTCATTTTATTGTATTTTTAAAAAGAAACTTATATTTGGCCCACCCTGTGCTAGTTCAGTGAGAACGTTCACTATTGATGACTGGCAAACAAATACTTAACAACGAAGCGTCGTCAAACTTCAAACTTAAAGTTTGTAAGAGTGGTTCCAGAGATATTCTTTTCAAACAACAACCGCCATCTATACGTCAGGTCGGGTACTTCTGGACTAAATTCATACACTACTCGATCCAAGTACCCGTTCTCGTGATATTTATAAAAAAATGGAAATTCAGCTTTATGCAGATATCTCGAGCCAAAAAAGAAAATTATACGACTCGATCCGAGCAGACGTTCTGGAATTATCTGCAAAAAAATTGTATATGTGTGAAAAACTGCAATAAGAGGAAAACATATTAAACTCAACTCGATCCAAAAAACCATTCTCGAGTTATTTGTAAAAAAAAAATGCATTTTGCAGTTTGCAATGGGGAAGAAAAACTGATAGTTCGTTCATGAACTTAAGTAAGATTTATTGGCAAAGCTTCCGTGGCGTAGTGGGCAGCGTGCTTGCTTCACAGTCAATAGGTTGTGGGTTCGATTCCCACACCATACAGTGGGATTTTTTTAAGCACGTATTTTCAGTTGCTACTGGCGCTGAAAAATTATTCGAAATAAAATGGACAAACGGTGTAAAAAGTGAAACAGTTCCACTTCAAGAAGGCCTAGATACTCAGTAGATGGTTTTTGTTCGCTTTCTATCATGCAGTCCCCAATAACATCTATAAATATTTGTCACTAGCAGCCAGTACAACGGAAAAATATACCATCTTCTCCAATCATTACGGTCGTTCTCACTCCACTTCGCATACCTTCCCAATCCCATTCCTTCCCTCCGTGACTGTGTTTGTGCATTGCACATAAAGGCCGAAATTGTCTATAACACAGGTCATTCTGTAAAAAAAAAATTGCTTCTTGTACTAATCGTGTTTAGCTCATAGATCGTTTTAAAACTAAGCATATAAATTAAACCAATCAGTGTTCCAGCCTTATTAGTTTGATCTATTGTATAATGCAACGTACAAACTTTCATTCTTATCGAGAAAGGCGTGATACTATCCTATTGCGCCAGCAACAACAGAATCGAGTGGTGCTCTTCTTCTGTGCTGTAGGAGTTGATCAGCAACTGTCATTCAAATGTTTCTTTCATTGAAGAATATGTTCAAATTGGCGATGGACGCAAATAGGCAAACACATGCACGTATGTATATAATGCGTATTGCTTTTGCGGTTGCGCTAAACAATGCGGTTATGCTTGCATGTGGACAATGGATTGACAACCGAATATGCAGCCTACCAAGCTTAACATTCAGTCAGCTCCCTACTAGTTCATTTCGATTTAGCTCAACGTTGTGAATAGTTCGATTCAATTAGTACGTTCGTGAACTACTCGTCTCTATTTGCAAGTTTCTAAAAAAAGTAGAAACGCAATAAGGGAAAAGCTTGCCCAGTCATGTTTCAGGTTCCATTTTCGGAGAGGCTGAAATGTAAGTAGATCAATAATTCAAACTTGTTAACAGACATTTTCATCTGAATAAATGTCTTCAAAGTCGCACGAAAAACCACGTACAATACTCTATTCTCATTTTTGAAGTTAATGGAAGTGTTCGAACAATACTATTGAATTCAATGAATTTCAATTGAGGGAATTCTGTGACTACGCTTCATTATTTTGTTCTTTCGAGCATAATTGAGTTCTCAGCTCTTTAATTATCCCATTATTCATTATTCTTAAAAAAAAAACTTGATTCTGTAACCAGTTCTCGTTTTATACTTTCGTGTTCATCAATTAGCACTAGCAGATTCTTGGATGCACGAATAACTTTTTCCGTCCTCAGCAGATAGAAATAATGGACACATATTGTTACATTCATCTTAATCGTAAAAATACAATTAACTCTATCTCAACGAAGTAATATTAACGCATTTAAATTGTTTTTTTTTTTTATTAAAAAGCGATACCTCAAAACAACTAAGAAGTGTAATTCAATAAAAACAACTTACCTTGGTGGATTTAATTCAAAGTCTTTTAGCTTAGCAAGTAAAGTTTCCTCCTGTGCATTCAATGATTCCAATTCGGTCCATGCCTTATTCCATTCATACAATGTAAACTTGATTTTAAACTCATGTTCCATGCTGCCGTGTTCGCTATCTCCCGTCTTCGACGATTGACGATTCTCGATCAAGTTTGCATAAGTCGATTTAAGCTCACGAATTTTTTCTATAAGCTCCGATGATTTATGCTGATTATCTATTATGTTCTTTTGAACATTAATAACATTATTTAAATGTTGCACTTGCTTTTCCTTCACATGTTTCTCTTGTAGTTTGATAATCCATTCCAGTGCCTGACCCAATGACACGGGATTATTTCCGGCATAGTTGAAATCCAGCTGATGCGAAAAATAACTTGCTGATTCCAAAAGCCGATTGAATTCTCGTTCGACCTGAATAATAAAGAAATAAAATAAAATAACAACATATGACAAGACCGCAAAGAATCAAACGCAATAAAAAGGGGCGCAAATTCTCTCGGAGATAAGCATGAATGTGTTAGGGGTGCAACCAGGTTATCCCGCCTTGATGAACTGAGCAGAATGCTGTATTGATATGATAGACCCAATTATATGATCTATTCAGCACACCCTAAAAACCACATATGGTATGTTCCGATCGCAAATTGTAACAATACAAGGGGTGAAACTCTGTGTAATAGAAACCCGTTTTGAACATACAAAAGACTTTTGATTCATTCAACGATAGTACATTTTTGCCAATACCTATTTTTCCAAGCCACTTTAAATTCCGTTCATGCCTGAACTATACTCAAAGCTGCATCTAGATGAAATTTAAAGGGTAAATAATTAGGGTATCGTGAAAACGTTAAAAAAATAACCCAAGTAAATCATCCATGGTTGGTACTCAATCATTCTGTGATTTATTTCTAACGAGAGGATGTTAATCCGAAATGAAAATTTTCTATAAATAGATTACCTTGGCAGATTAATCTAAAAGATAAATAAAGTAAAATTAACGGAAGCCTAGCCTAAGGAGCAATTTATATATTCCAATATGGCGCAAATGGTAGCTAGCTCTGCAAAAAATATGTATGTATGTATGCATATTAGTTTTATTATATTGTACAATCCTAAATAAGGAGCGTGAGAAGAAAAAAAAATAGATAGATGAAACTCATACAGACAAAATAATTCGTTTTGGATTGCGGACAACTCAAAATCCTTTTATAAATACTGAAATTATATTTAGTCTATACATCTATGTATATAAATATAATTGAAATGTGTGTCCGTTATTGAATGGCCTCCTACTCACCTGCTCGCTTCCATATGCTACATGGTCGACCAACGCGACGTCTTCCATGAGGATTATAATCCAGAGCTTATCTTGCGATGTTTTGATCTGGATTCACAAAAGTTTGCAGCTTCTTGTTTAGCCGAACGAACAATTTCCATGTAGCATAAAACCATACAACAGGTCTGTTGGGTAGATCACCTCCTCGTGGTGCAGACTGGGTAATGCTAAAATATCTAGATAGGGTGGAATAAGTCGAACAGCTTACTATCGGCTCCGTATCCTAAAATGATAGAGAGGAATAAAGTCGAACAGCTTACTATCGGCTCCGTATCGTATCTATGGTCTTTGGCGGATGCGATAGGGGGAATTGAAATCGTTCAGCTAGCTGTCGGCTGCGTATCCTATCACAACATGGATCCTTTTGAACTCTGAACTGATCATGTTTCAGGCAGTTGTTAAGAGGTTATATGGTTACAAGGAGATTTACCCCTAAATTGATTCGCAAGTGTACATAATACCTATATGGTGACCATTATAAAGTACGACGCAAGAAAAAAATCAATAAAAATAGGTAGAACCTCATCAACAACACCGCCTTCTGCCGAAAATGAAAATAAGAGGCACAAAACCTTGTTGATCCTGTTGAAAAAGCAAACTTTTTCGCAGCAAACTTCGCTAGAAACTCGAAGCTTTCGCAGGCGAACCAGAGACCTCCGTACTTACCGGACTCTGGTTTCTCGCTGCAACCACTTCGTTTTCGAACTAGGGTTATTTCCAGGATCCTGCAGGAGCTCAATATTCACAAGTTCTGGGGCAGATCACAGCCCCCCTATTGTCCTTAAAAACTGCGTTTCCTCTCTAGCTAAACCTCTTCGTAATCTTTACCATCTTTCATACTCTTTAGGGTGCTTTCCGAAGATCTGGAAGGTCGCGAATGTTCAGCCGACTCCAAAGAAAGGAAGCAAACCGAACCCCGCTAATTACCGACCCATAGCCATTATCTCAGTGCTTTCAAAGGTAATGGAAACTGCTGTCAATCGCAGGATAGTCAACTTTCTTGTGGATAAAAATCTCATTCATGATCGCCAATATGAATTTCGCTCGAGTCGTTCTACAGGCGATCTCCTGATATATCTTACCCACAAATTTGGTGAAGGTCAAGTTCTTGCTCTTGACATCGCCAAAGCGTTTGACAGAGTTTAGCACAAATGCCTCTTAGCCAAGCTAAAGGCCTTTGGTTTTAACACTTCGTTTCTGCAATGGATTGAGAGTTTCCTCTCCGAGCGCTCTATTCCAGTCGTACTAGACGGAGTAACTTCTGTACCCTTTTCTTTTGATTACGGCGTCCCTCAGAGCTCAGTTTTATCTCCCACTCTCTTTTCAGTCTTCATAAGCGACCTGTTGTCTACTCTCAATCCTACTCAATGTTTTGCAGATGACAGCACCCTAGATAACATCTACCAATTTGACTCTCCTGCGGAGGCTCGTTCGACATCAGTGGCCTCATGTCGTGATGAGTCGATTCAATCACTGAACTCAGTTTAATCCTGGAATGGAGCAGGAAAAACTGAGTAGAGTTTAATGCCTTAAAAACGCAGTCTTGTCATCTATCTCTTAAACATAATGTTCCGACGTCGGTCACTAATATGTCCTTAAATGGCGTACAGATTCCACCTTCTACAGACTTTACATTACTAGGGGTAAAATTTAATAATCGCCTAAATGCTTCGAAAAGGCTATGTATTCTGCGAAAGTGTAAGAAATACTTTTCTGCCTCCGAGCTAGCTACCATCTACAAGGCTTATATCCGACCACGTCTTGAGTACAACTCACATGTTTGGGCTGGGGCCCCAAAATCGCATCTGGCTTTACTTGACCGTATCCCATTCTGAAATAGCTTCTTCAGAATGTATCGGGAGCACCAATAGATAGTGCCAGCAATAAATGCTGTGTAGCGAGTGAGCGGCTACAGCGCTGTGTTGCGTTTCGTCCCAGGCCTGCTTACGACGGACTCGTCAGTAAAGCTTGTGTAAGCAGGCCCTGCCTTAGTCGCTAAGGGAATACCGTGCAGGTAGTGAGATTTGAACCCGGGGAATTTTGAGTTACAAAGCGGCCGTGCTGGCCTATGAGCTATCTGGACCCCACGGCTTAGTCGGTTAGTAGCGATGCAGTATAAGCCGCCACAGCTGATCAACAATACTTACTTACTTACTTGCGATGGTACTAGAGCCCAAATCGGACTTTGGCCTCCTGAATACTTTGCCTCCATCCATCTCGGTTCAGTGACCGCGTCCTCCAGTTAGAAAATCTTAGCAGTGATTTGCTGTCTGCGTCAATCGAATCCTCCCAGCGCTTCCGTGGTTTTCCGACCGGTCTTTGTCCGTTGACTTTCCCTTTTAGTGTGCGTTTGGGAATTCTTCCGTCATCCATACGCTCCACATGACCAGCCCATTGTAACTTCTTAAATTTTATGAGGGTTGACACTTCTGGATTGTCGAAAATGGCATACAATTCCTTATTGAATCGTATTCTCCAAATCGAGTCTTCCCTCACAGATCTCTCAGGATTCTTCTGAGGAACTTTCTTTCAAAGGCGTTAAGTAGTTTTTCGGACGCCTGAGTTAAAGGTTTTATATAGCTTAAGTTTTGTTTTCCTGTGCACGTTCTTGTTTTTGATTATTGGAAGTACCGAATAATAAGTCTTGTTTGCCATCATTATCCTTCTTTTAATTTCGATGGGTTCGCTTCCATCCTTTGATAGGTTCGCCCCTAGGTATATGAAGTTGTCTACGTTTTCTTGGTTATAGTCTTCTACCGTAATATTTCGTCTGATTGGCGTCTTTTTCCTAGTTTGCGTCATAATTTTTGTTTTGTTTGCATTAATGCGTAGTCCAACTTCCCTTGCTACCGAGTCAAGGTTTACAAATACCTCCTTAGCACTCTCCAGAGATCTTGCAAGGATATCTATATCGTCGGCATATGCTACGAGTTGTGTGGATTTGGTGTCAACAAGAAGTTTCCGAACAACATATTTGAGTGTCAAATTGAACAACATTGGTGCGAGGCCGTCATCTTGCTTAAGGCCGTTGTCTGTTTTAAAACTGATCAACAATGGCGGATCAGAAACGTCACATGGCAAACTTAGGCATCTGCCAACAACTCCTCATCATTAGATTTGTGAAGTTTTATCGGCGTCATATATCTGTATATGCGGGAATATGTCGAAGTTTGAGCCAAATAAGCATTATTTGCGGGAAGTTTTGCTTTTTTCCTTCAATTCAAAAAAACCTGCGGCTAAAGCGCGTCGAATGATTGCTGAAACTTATGGTGAGGGTGCTATTAGTGAAAGGACGTGTCATGAATAGTTTCATCGCTGTAAAATGGGTGATTTCGGCGTGGAAGACAAGAAGCGTCTCGTACCGGTTAAAAAGTTTGACGACGCAAAATTTGGGGCATTACTGGACGAAGATTCATGCCAAACGCAACAACAACTTGCAACTCAACAAGCCATTTCACATCGTTTGAAAAGCTTGGGAATGATACAAAAGCAAGGAAACTGGGTACCAAACAAGTTGAACGGCAACAAAGGAAGGGTTTCTTGCATCGCATCGGAACTGGCGATGAGAAGTGAATTCATTACAATAATCTGAAGCGAAAAAAATTGTGGGGATACCGCGGATACGCATCAACATCGACGGCCAAGCCCAACATCCATTGCTCGAAAATCATACTGAGTATTTGGTGGGACCAGCTCGACGTGGTGTATTATGAGCTATGATTTTGCTGCAAGACAACGCTCGGCCACATATTGCTCACGTTGTGAAAGCCCACCTGGAAACACTGAAATGGGATGTCCTACCCCAGTTTCCGTGTTCTGCAGACATCGCAACTTCCGACTACCACCTATTCCGATCGATGACGCATGGCCTGGCTGAGCAACATTTCCATTCTTACGAAGAAGCTAAGAATTGGATCAATTCGTGGATCGGCTCAAAAGAAGAACAGCTTTTTCGACGCGGAATCCGTATACTGCCAGAAAGATGGGAAAATTTGTGACTAGCGATGGGAATTTCTTTGAATAAAATTATTTTACCATTTTTGCACAATAATCGAATTTTGAAAAAAAACGGCGGTTTTCAATTTGTACTCGCAATAATACTCGTATTATTAAAACTTTAAAATTAGGAAAACTTTTTAACCAGTTCACTTCGTGGAAAGGTTTATTTTTCGGTTATGAGAAAAAAATTAACACTTCCTCACAATATAGTATAAAAAAATGATTGTTTATAAAAAATTGTATTTTTATATTATTCTTAAAACTTCCTGCAAAAAACTGCTAATAACTTCAAAACCAAACAACCACTCGCACTGTCATTAAACCAGTTCCCTCACTAAGGGTTTGATTGAAAACAGTTAAGATTCCACTGGCTTCGGCAAAATTTTTTTTTTTTTAAAACACTACATTTTCACTAAAATATGCGATTTATTGTATAAGGATAAGAAAAAAACTGCATACACTTCACCAATCAATCCTTTTCATATACTTGGGGCCCTAAAATCCTCGTGCACACAGACCGGTCAAATTCAAATATCATGGCTCCACAATTCACATTCATAAATTTTCCTAACAAAACTACAACAATTTTACACAAATCGCTTGAAAACTTTATTTGTTCTCTGAATAACTGAAAAGTGATTTTAGATTTTAAAAAATAATTTTTGCCGCTATGCATGTTACAATTTTGAGATAAATTGCCTTTACTCGATACGGACAACAATGTAAAATGAACTCACTCTGTATCGATCGAGCTATTACGATTTCACGTGCATGAAAATTACTGGAACATTGATACACAAGCTATGGTGTAGCCGGTGGGTAGCTTGTTGGTCTACAATGCGAAGGTCGTGAGTTCAAGTCTTGATCGACGTATAATTTCAGCACGCTTCCTGCAAGGGGCTAGTTGTAGCAGGACGTTTTACCAATTCCTGCAACTATCTTTGAAGACTAGCGACTCCACGGACCTGAGCTAACTATCCCCCTGTGGGATGGGGCAGTAGAATTCATCCACAACCAGTCCTGCTTGCCCTAAAATTGGCAAATGGACACTCACTGGATCATGGGCTTATCACCCGTGATCTTAAATCCTAACTGATACGAGAAACGGATACAGCACATCCTGCTTGGGTATACCTTCATCAACATTACCCACGCTTGCCGAAATCAAAGCAGCCGTATGTAACCAAAAACTAAACAAAGCGCAATGAGTTGACAAAATACCAGTTGAACTTCTGAAAAACGGTGAAAACTGTGTCGCTTAAATACTACACAACATGATATGCAAAATTTGGACAGAGGAAATCATACCCGACGATTGGCGAAAAAGCATTATATGTGCAATTTACAAGAAAGGAGACAAACTCTGCTGCGACAATTACAGAGGAATATCATTGTTGTGTACGTCCTATAAAATAATGACAAAAATAATTGAACGTCGTCTCAAGCGCTACACTAATGAAATAATTGGTGAATGCTAAGGTGGATTCCGAGCCGGACGATCTATAACAGATCAGATATTCTCGGTGAAACAGGTGCTTGAGAATTGCTGGGAATATAACACATATGTGCACTAAATCTTCGTAGATTTAAAACAAGCATACGACAGTATCGACAGGAGCGTACTGTACCAAATCATGCTTGACTTTGGAATTCCTCCAAAACTAGTCCGACTAACAAGACTCACGATGACGAACACTGAATCCCAAATAGAATACAAACCTAATCCACAACCAGCTTTCGGAATGTGGTTTAGAGCAAGGAGATGGTCTAGCCCCCATGTTTCACTTGGTACTAGAGTATGTCGTCCGAAAAATCACAGTCGACACCAATGGGACACTACTATCCCAGTCCACCCAACTAGTAGCATACGATGACAACATAAACATCCTTCTCTAGTGCTAAAGGGGTGTTTGTCAATCTTTACTCCGCTGAAAAAGAAGTCGAGTTGCGCATTAACGAAAGCAAAGCAAAATTAATGACGCAAACTGCACTGGGCTGGTCATGTGATGATGATTTGTATGTTGGAAAACGGAGCAAATTTATTTAAATTTCCCTCTCTTTCCTTCCACCTTCCATACAAAATGTGTCATTTTCATATTTGTATACTCTAGATGAAATCTGAGAGTGTATTGTGTTGTAACGCGCTCATGTAGAGTCACCAGTCGCATCTTGCATAGAGGAGAGCTGTCTGAGAGCTTCCCTGTGAGAACGGGTGTCAGACAAGGATGCATATATCACCAGCCCTGTTTTTGTTGGTAATAAATGACATCTTGAAAGCTGCACTGGAAGATGGGGAAGGTAAAGGTCTTCAATGGAGACTATTTAACATCTTAAGTCACGTTTATTATGCTGATGACAAGTGTTTGCTCGCACATACCCGTTCGGACTTAGAGTCAAATGTTCGCTCGTTGCATTCTAAATGCAAACAGGCGGGAATGAAAATAAATGTGCGTAAAACCAAGTACATGCACATGAGTTCGAACGCAAGCACACCGTTTGTTCTTAACGGACAAGATGTTGAAGAGGTGCAAGATTTTTGTTATCTCGGAAGCATTGTCAGCATGGACGGCGGAGCCGAAAAGGATATTGAGGCTCGTCTAAATAAAGCTTGTCAGGCCTTCGGTATCCTTTCCCCTTTCTGGAGGTTAAGAGAGATCTCCCTTCGCACGATGCTGCGAGCATGCGTCAAACCCGTGTTGTTATATGGTTATACTACGTGGAAAGTGACCGTTCGACTTACCAAGAAACTACAGGCTTTCGTGAACCAATGCCTCCGACGCATCTTAGGAATATTCTGGCCAGAAGTGATCTCCAACGGCGAACTTTGGAGTACAACTGGCCAGACTAAATAGGCATTCATATTTAAAGGCGGAAGTGGCAGTGGATCGGTCATACTTTGAGGAAACCAGAGCGAAACATCGCCAAACAGGCTCTGGGTTATAATCCTCAAGGAAGACGTCGGGTTGGTCGACCATGTAACACATGGAAGCGAGCAGTTGAACAGGAGGCCAGAGGAATAAACATGTCCTGGCAACAGCTTAAGGCCGATGCTCAGGATCGCGCCTTGTGGAAGAGAGTTGTTTCTGTCCTTTGCTCCTATAGGGGGTCTTAATAGGAATTTGATTGATTGATTGAGAGTCACCAAGGGTACAGAAATATTTATTGTCGCTCAAAAGCCTCGATTCTGAGTGATCGTCTGTCTGTCTAAAACATAACACTCAAACGCTTTGAGCTATCGTGCTATAATTTGTTTCATGTCATTTTTAACAAAACTTCCCCCTCCCATACAAATTTCATGAAAATTCGAAATTTAAAGAAATTGTTTTTTCTCCGAAACTATTAGAATTAAAAATTAAGTGAAAGTATAATGATGTGAATATCATTAATGTCGGGAAATATTGATTCGATCGATTTTTATTGCAACTAGCAAAGCTAAAAGAACGATTTTTTGCCAGAATTAATTCGATTATATTTGCAACCAATTTTGAAATAATTATGAACCATTCACATTCCAATTAAATAATTTTTCTTCAAAACCGTCAAGGCTATCGACTTGAAATTTTTACCAAAGTATATAAATACAAATATCTTCTATGGCAAAATTTTGATTTGATCCTTCTACCCCCTTCTATACAAGTTCATAATTTTGGTAAATGCATTTAATCGATTTAGAAACATTTTTTTTTACGGCAACTAGTATAACTTAGGGGGTCACCATTTAGTGCAATGCACAGTGTGTCGGTATAGGAAGTGGAGGTATTAAGGTGGAGAGAGACGAAAATGACGGTGGACATTGTTCTTGAAACACTGCAGGTTGTACTTGTTGGGAAACAAACTAGCTGGCAAAATGTTCCAAAGTCTTGATGTTCGGGAAATGAATGAATGCCTATATTTCACTGAACGAGAAGGCAAGGGTTTGACCGTGTACTCGTGTGGGCGTTCAGCTTGGCGAGTATTCCGGGGAAAAGTATGTAGTGGAGGAATGAGTGCGCTTAGTTCTGTACTGCATTTACCGTGGAAATATCGATAGTAAATGCTCCGACATTTCTGCGATGCTCGAGAGAATCTATAGAAGACGTGATGGTTTCGTCACCAATCAGTCGGAACGCATGTTTTTGAATACGATCGAGCAACGCGAGTTGTGCTTTGGGTGCCCCAGGACAAACATGCGAGTTATACTCTAAACGTGGTCTAATGTAAGCCTTATAGATGGTTGCTATGTCGATGGGTGTGAAATATTTTTTGCACTTTTAGAGAACACCTAGACGTTTACAGGCGTCAAGGGCAATATCAAAGATATGCTGGGCCCAATTCAGGTGGTCACTAATTTTGACGCCTAACAGTGTGAAATTCTCCGAAGTGGTAAGCCGTGCACCATCAAAGGTTACATTGTGAGACAACACTGTAACATCCCGTTTGAGGGATAGATGACAGGCCTGTGTTTTGGATGCGTTGAACTCTACTCTGTTTTTCCTTCCCCAGGATTAAGTTGAGATCCGATTTAAGCGAACTGAATAAATTCCTGGGATTGGAAGCAATAGAATGATTGTTTGATTCCGCAGCAGAGTTAAATTCATAGGTGTTGTCTTAAGTACTGTCATCTGAAAAACTATGTATTGGCTTGAGAGTGGATGACAGAAAGTCGTTTATGAAAATTAAGAAAAGAGTTGAAGATAAAACAGAACCTTGAGGGACGCCGGAATCAATTGGGTAGGATGAAGAAGTAACGCCATCTAATACTACTCGTATAGCGCGTTCTGAGAGATAACTCTCAATCCATTGAACAAGGGTATCCTTAAGGCCGATGGCCCTAAGTTTATCTAAGAGACAATTGTGCCAAACTCTGTCAAAAGCTTTTGCAATGTCAAGTGCGAGAACTTGACCTTCGCCATATTTATGTAAGCATGAGTTCCAACGTTCTGTTAAGTAGACTAAGAGATCCCCCGTCGACCGTCCAGAACGGAACCCATACTGACGATCATGGATGAGCTGTTTGTCATCCAGATATTTGACGATTTTACGATTGACAACAGTTTCCATTACTTTCGAGAGCACTGAAGTAATGGCTATTGGGCGGTAATTAGCGGGGTACGCTTTGATTCCTTTCTTGAGAATGGGCTGAACATTCGCAACTTTCCACATACGTGGAAAGCACCCAGAAGAGTAAGAAAGATAGAAAAGATTGCGAAGAGGCTTAGCCAAAGAAGAGGCGAACTTTTTAAGGGTAATGGGGGGGAATACCATCCGAACCAGCGGATTTGTGGATGTTGAGCTCTGTAAGGATCCGAGAAATAAGTCTCTTGCGAAAATGCAGTGCAGGCAGTGAGAAACCAGAGGGAATTGCAGCTGGAGGCGTTTGGTTTGAAGGTGGAAGGAGAGAGTTTCTTGCGAAACTTGTTGCTAGTAAATTGGCTTATTCGCTAGGATCAACCACGGTACGGTCGCCAACAACTAGAGGTGGTATAGAAGAGAAATGAAATTTTTGTTGACCGTTTTGACAAATGACCAGTAAGACCTCGAGCCTTTAGGGCACTGGAAGTCGAAGTTTTTGGTCATGCTCAAATTTAATACGATTGAGTATGGGTTCGCAGGCATTTCTTGGCGCATTGAAAAATTCTCTGTTGGCAGGTGTTTTACTGCCTCTAAATGTTTGAAATGCTTGTTTCTTGGTCTGAATTGCATCGAGACATTCTTTGTTGAGCCAAGAGTCCTTCGACGGCCTAATTCCTTTTTGACTGGAAGGTATGAAGATCTTCATACCCATCACGATAATCTCGGTGACACTTTTACAAGCTTCATCGCAGCCATTGGAATTGAAGCACAACTTCCAATTAAAGCCATTGAAGAAGTTATTTAGCGCTCCCCAATTGGCTCTTTTGAAATGCCAAATGTTTCTTCGAGGTGCCTTGACTGTCAGCGGTGTAGTTGCCGCAACTGGAAATTGAGTACGAATCAAGAAGTGATCAGTATTTCCAATTGGCGATGGGGATATGACAGAGACAGAATATTTCTCAGGTTGGTTGGTGAGAAATAAGTCCAGAAGGTTAGGAAAATGACCTGCGATGTCTGGTAAACGAGTAGACCCATCCACCGGTTGTGTTAATCCGTTTAAAGAGGCAAAAAGCTCAGTATCACGTCCCCCCTGGTCCACAGTGGAGGAATGTTTAAGCCAAGCAATGTTATGAACATTGAAATCGGCCGCGATAACGATTTCAGCGTCAGGGTTTGCAGTATATATACCTAGTCTAGCCATAAATACTGTTACAAACTTTTTGAAGCACTGTTCAATAAAAGAGGTGTTATATGTTAAGAAATCATTGTTTATTTATTAAATGCATTGTCAACAACGGAAATTGCAACAAGTTATTCGAAGTGATTGCCTTTTGCCTTTACACAATCCTTTAATCGAGCTGGCCACTTATCTATGGAAACACGCACGACTTCAATCGGAAAGTTGGCGACTGCATGTGTAAGAGACTTCTTTAAGGATTCGATATTAGGATGTCTTTTAGAGCACGTCATTTGCTCTAAGACAGACCATAATTCATAATCCAGCGGATTCAGGTCTGGGCTAGAGGAAGGCCAATCTTCAGCTTTAATAAAATCTGGAACATTTTCTTCAAGCCATTTTTGGGTTGACTTCGCCTTATGACCTGGTGCAGAATCTTGCTGGAAACTCCAAGGCTGATTTTTGAATAATGACGTGTTAAGAGGTTTCACTACACTTTCAAGGACACTTTCTTGATAAATTTTGGCAGACGTTTTGACGCCCTTCTCACAAAAATGCAACTTTGTCACCCCGTTGTAGGTAACACCCCACCAAACCATTACTGAGGCTGGATGATGGCCTCTTTGAACCTTTTGGGCAACTTGAGAAGCTTCTCTGGCACTGCGAGCATAAACCCTATCGTTTTGTTTATTAAATGTTTCTTCGACAGTAAAAATTTTTTCGTCCGTAAACAAAATTTTACGGTGTTCTTGGTTTGCGTACCGGCAAAGTAATCGTTTTGATTTTTCCACTCTATTTTTTTTTAACGAATCTGTTAGTAAATACCCGGTAGATCTACGATAAGCACCCAACCCCAAGTCACTTTTGATGATACGTGAAATTGTTCTTTGGGGTATTTTCATCTCACGCGATAAAATTTTTTGTTTCCGAAGAGGATTACGGCGAATTCTCTCGCGCACGGCTTTAACCGCTTGAGGTGTTCGAGTAGTTCGCGGACGGCCACTTCTTTCACGGTCACTTACTCCAGACGTATCATTAAATCTTTCAATAGCCCGATGTACAAACATTCGGCTTATACCAAGGGTATGCAGAGTCTTAAAAATATCACTTGGTTGCATTCCTACTTTATGAAGTGCAATCACAGCAATTCTATTTTCTTTGTCACCCCAATCCATGTTCACTACACTAAAAATTAAACTCAAATGATGACAAATGCATCAAGCACAAGCGTACTATAGCGATTAGCTCAATTTTTAAGAAATGCAATATAACGGTTCCTTTCTGCAGGGTTGCCAAACCTTGTAACAATATTTATGGCTAGACTAGGTAGACTGAATATATTTAGATAGCCCATCTAGTTCTGATAAAGTGTTCGCTGCTGTCATTGCTGGGCTTCTATACACATAACAAAAGTACATGATATGTCTTAGGATCAGTAATTTTATCCAGATGTAATTAAAATCTAGATTGGAGCAATTTCCTAAATGGGAAACTAACTGGAAAGACACATCATCGCGGATGTAGAGGTCGACACCCCGCTGGCGAAAAAAAGCTAGGACAAGGTGATATCCGGGAACAGAAGAAAACTGTTCACTAACCGGTAACACCTTACATTCGCCAAGTGCTCGAACATTCGGTCTTGCAGTTTGGGTATGAATGTACAGCGCTAGATAGGCTAAGTGCATACCCCGAACGTTAATCACATAGTTGCAGCAACTTACTAGGCCGAGCTGGTCCCACCAAATGCACAGCATGGTTTTCCAGCCATTGATGTTGGACTTGGCCGTCGATGTTGATGCATGGCCGAAGAATCCCCTCGATTTTACTTACATTACTTATTTAAGGGAAGCAATGCTAGGGTATAGCCTAGTGGGTAGGGTGTTGGTCTTATAATGCGAAGGTCGTGAGTTCAAATCCCGGTCGACGCAATTTATAATTCCAGCACATTGCCTTCTTGAATATACCTTGGTCACCTCAATCTACGAAAAATGAAAAATTCGTAGGTAGAGGGTTGTGCGAAGGGCTAACTACCTTTCCACAATAAGTAATGACAAATGTTAAGGAACCTGAATGTCAGGAGGCCAAGGTCCGATTTGGGCTGTAGCGCCATTTTAGAAGAAGAATGCTTCCCTTGCATCAATGGACGCCACGCCACTGGGTGTCCGACGCATCCACAAACTTAAAATTTTACCAGAATTTGTCCCTTAATAATTGCTGCAAATGCTAAAAAACATCAACTTCGCTTTACTCTTTCTACCCCCTACCATACAAATTTACTTATTAGAAGTTCAAGAAAAGCGTTTCTTCTTCGAATATATGAGAGATATATTGTAGCAAAGTATGGTAGTGAGGATAAAGATAAGGATACTGATAAGCATTCTAATTTTTTTGAAAATTATGAAAGCTACAAACTTTAAATTCAGCGCGAAACATTTTGCATACAGTATTCGGTGTCATATACGAAAATTGCACCACCTCGCATGCAAAATCCACTATTCGAAATAATTTTAGATGTCATTATATTTCCCGGTACATTAAACTCTGTCCCATTTCATCTAGAGCATCGCGTGATTGGTATTCACCAATTAACGACGATCGACCACGGAACAGATTATCCTAGTTAAACAGGTGCTGGAAAAGTGTTGGGAATATATTATTGATCTGCACCAGATAAAAACTTGTCTTCTTTTGAGACGATCCATGAACCGGCCCAATTTTTGGCTTCTTCGTAAGAATGGAAGTGCTGCTCTGCCTGGCTATCGATCGACATAGGTGGTAGTCGGAAGGGGCGATGTCTGGAGAATATGGCAGGTGAGGTAGGACGTCCCATTTCAGTGTTTCCAAGTAGGTTTTCATAACGTGAGCAATATGTAGTAGCCTTGTCGTGCAGTAAAATCACTTTGTCGTGTCTCTCCCCGTATTGCGGCCGTTTCTGCTTCTATTCTCGCCTCAAGCGCATTGGTTGTTTTTTGTTGCGAGCTCCTGTGATGGTATCACATAGTTGAAGCAGCTCATAATACACAGCTAGGGTATAGCCTAGTAGGTAGTGTGTTGGTCTTGTAATGCGAAGGTCGTGAGTTCAAATCTCGGCCGGCGCAAAATATAATTCCGGCATATTGCCTGCTTGGGTATACCTTGGTCACGTCAATCTAAGAAAATGAAAAATTCGTAGAAGGGCTAACAACCCTTCCACAATAAGTAATAAAAAAACATAACAGAATTATGATTGGGCTTAATGCCCAATCATATGATACTCTAGATGAGATGGAAATGACTTTAATATACCGGAAAATATGTCATCTCAAATTCTTTCGAATAGTGAGTAGAGACTTTGCATGGGAGGTGGTAGAAGTTGAGGGGGGGGGGGTTTGTATTTTTTCTATGTGACACCGAAAATGGCATATAAAATGTTTCGTGCTGAATTTAAAGTTTTTAGTTTTCATTATTTTGAAAGAAATTGGACATAGTTTTCCTGAAATTGTGGCATTTGTATGGGAGGTGGCAGAGGAAGTGGAACGTTTTAGATGATTTTGAAACTGCTTATCATCACCCTTATCACTATGCTTTGATTCAATTTCAAAGTCGATAGCTCTCATATATTCGAAGGAGAAATGCTTTTCTTGAATTTATAATACAGATATTTGTATGGGAGGGTGTAGAAGGGGCGAAGTTGAGCTGATAATTTTTGCCAGCATTTATTGCAACTATTAAAAAACAACAAACCCCCGCAAGGGGGTAGTTGTAGTATGAGGTTTTACCAATTCCTGCAACTATCTTTGGAGTTAGCGACTCCACGGACCTGAGCTAACTATCCCCCTCTGGGATGGGGGCTGTAGAATTCACCCACAGCCAGTCCTGCTTGCCCTAAAAATGGCAAATGGACACTCACTGGATCATGGGCTTATCACCCGTGATCTTAAGACCTAAATGATACGAGAAACGGATACATCGCCTCGGATACGGACTGATTCTACGGTAACGACTTTTGGCATTCGAAAACGGACTATGATTGGCTTCTGGAACGTTCGAACATTGAATGACGGGGGAAGAGCTGGGGTTACTCGGTCCTTGCACCGCCAATCAGTGATCGACCGTGAAATGGAGCACTATAACATCCAAATCTTGGGCTTGAGCGAGGTCAGGTGGACAGGATCAGGAGAAGAACGAACCCCTAGCGGAAACACTATTCTGTACATTGGCCCTGAAAGTGAAGCCAGAAATGGCGTGGCGTTCGTCCTTACGCCGAGAGCGAGAAACAGTCTCATTAGCTGGGAACCAATCTCGGATAGGATTATCGTCGTCAGGCTCAGGACCAGTGTCAGAAACGTCACAATTCTGCAGTGCTACGCACCAACTAATACCGCAACATCTGGTGACAAAGAGGAGTTTTATAGTCAACTGAGTGCCACCTTCGAACGTGTTCCAAGAGGTGATATTATTATCATCTCGGGAGATATGAACGCCCAGGTTGGATCAGACAACACTGGACTAGAACACGTCATGGGGAGGCATGGTGACCCTTGGGTCGACCCTTCACGACCTTGGATTAAGAGACCCGAAAACGGCGAATTATTTGTGGAGTTCTGTAGTACTCGGCAAATGGTCATCGGAGGGACCCTTTTTCCACACAAGAGTCATCATAAAACATCTTAGGTTTCCCCTGATGGTGTTACTCAGAACCAGATCGACCATTTGGCTATAAGTCGCCGATGGAGAAGATGTCTCCTCGATGTGCGAGCGAAACGTGGAGCTGACGTGGGGAGCGATCACCACTTGATGGTTGCCTGCTTGATATTGTGTACAGCAGCTATCCGACGACCACAAATTCTTCAAATGAAGCGCAAGCTTAATGTGGATAAACTCAGAGATCCCAACAAAAAACTCGAATACACCACCATTCTACGCGAAAAGTCATCCACATTGGGTGAACATGAAATGCGCACACTGGACGCCAATTGGGAGGCAACCAGAAACACTTTTTTAACTAGTGCTGAAGAATCTGTGGGATATGCGCAAAGCGGTGAGAAACCCTGGATGTCGCAAGACACATGGGACAAGGTTGACAATCGGAAAAAAGCCAAATTGGCAATCATCTCTCA
The DNA here is from genome assembly GCA_963669355.1 of Chorisops tibialis. Taxonomy (NCBI): domain Eukaryota; kingdom Metazoa; phylum Arthropoda; class Insecta; order Diptera; family Stratiomyidae; genus Chorisops; species Chorisops tibialis. Next base: position 190,826,830 of record OY770263.1, on the reverse strand, counting down.
ACCCGATGTCAACCAACGAACGCCCGACTTGAGGCAGAACTACCGCGATGCTCATATACAGCTTAAAAAGGCTGTTAGACGCGACAAGAGAAAGGCCATTGAAGATCTGGCAAACAAGGCAGAATCTGCGGCTTACCTTGGGGATATGGGTTCACTATTTAAAATCATGAAACAGTTGACGAACAGGAATTTCACCGCCAACCACCTGGTGAGAGATGTCAACGGAACTCTCCTTAATATGAGTGAACACCAGTTGCGACGATGGAAGGAATACTTCCCTGATATTTTAAACATCTTGTCAGATGAAGATATTCCGGAAACAGAACAACTTCCAAACATCCAACCGCAACAATCCTCTATTAGGGACGATCCCCCAGATAAGGAAGAGATAGTTTCCGCCATTCGGTCAATGGCGGGAAGGAAAGCTCCAGGTATAGACGGACTACCAACCGAACTCCTCAAAGCGGACCCGGAAATAACAGCCGATATACTCCTCCCACTCTTCACTAAGGTGTGGAATGATGGAAGATATCCGACTGAATGGAAGGAGGGCGTCATTGTGAAAATTCCGAAGAAGGGCGACCTTCGGGATTGTGGCAATTGGCGTGGTATATGTCTACTTACTGCCGTATCAAAAATTATGGCTAAGGTAATTCTCAATAGGATTAGTGATGTCGTCGAGAGCACTCTCGAAGTTTATCAGGCTGGATTCCGTAAAGGGTCGTCTTGTACCGACCACACAAATACCCTACGGATAATATTAGAGCAGTCAGCCGAAATGGGTTCGCCACTACATCTCATGTTTGTGGACTTCGAGAAGGCTTTCGACAGCGTTAAGCGAGATTACATATGGAATGCTTTGCGTAGGAGAGGTATTCCAAATAAGGTCATAGCTATGATTAAAGAATCCTACGAAGATGCAAGGTGTCGCGTCTTGCATAGAGGAGAGCTGTCCGAGAGCTTTCCTGTGCGAACGGGTGTCAGACAAGGCTGCATATTATCACCAGCCCTGTTTCTGGTGGTAATAAATGACATCTTGAAAGCTGCACTGGAAGGTGGGGAAGGTAAAGGTCTTCAATGGAGACTATTTAACATCTTAAGTCACCTTGATTATGCTGATGACGTGTGTTTGCTTGCACATACCCGTTCGGACTTAGAGTCAAATGTTCGCTCGTTGCATTCTAAATGCAAAGAGGCGGGACTGAAAATAAATGTGCGTAAAACCAAGTACATGCACATGGGTTCGAACGCAAGCACACCGATTGTTCTTAATGGACAGGATGTGGAAGAGGTGCAAGATTTTTGCTATCTCGGAAGCATTGTCAGCATGGACGGCGGAGCCGAAAAGGATGTTGAGGCTCGGCTAAATAAAGCTCGTCAGGCCTTCGGTATCCTTTCCCCTTTCTGGAGGTTAAGAGAGATCTCCCTTCGCACGAAGCTGCGAGTTTTTGACGCATGCGTCAAATCCGTGTTGTTATATGGTTGTACTACGTGGAAAGTGACCGTTCGACTTACCAAGAAACTACAGACTTTCGTAAACCAATGCCTCCGACGCATTTTAGGAATATTCTGGCCAGAAGTGATCTCCAACGACGAACTTTGGAGTACAACTCGCCAGACTAAAATAGGTATTGAGATTCAACGGCGAAAGTGGCAGTGGATCGGTCATACTTTGAGGAAACCAGAGCAAAACATCGCAAAACAGGCTCTGGATTATAACCCTCAAGGAAGACGTCGGGTTGGTCGACCATGTAACACATGGAAGCGAGCAGTTGAGCAGGAGGCCAGAGGAATAAACAAGTCCTGGCAACAGCTTAAAGCCGATGCTCAGGATCGCGCCTTGTGGAAGAGAGTTGTTTCTGTCCTATGCCCCTATAGGGGGTCTTAACAGGAATTTGATTAAAAAACAAATTGTGGCAAAATTTGAAGTTTGTAATTTTTCTAGTTTTAATGGAAATCGATATAATGCATTTAACAAAAATTATGCATTTGTATGGGAGGGGGTAGAAGGAGTGTAAGGATCAAAACAATTTTTTTTTCTGTTATATATATTTATATTTTTATATCTTACACAAAATATCAAGTTGATAGCTTGAACAGTTTCGAAGAAAAATAATTTAATTTAAATTTCAAAATTTCGTGAAATTTGTATGGGAGGGGGTAGAAGGAGGAAGGTGAAGTTGATAATTTTTTCAATTCTGATTGGAATCATAATAAAATTAATTCTGGCAAAAATTTGTTATTATAACTTTGCTAGTTTCAATGAAAATCGAAAAACTGCATTTTTCAAAATTATGCATTTGTATGGGAGGGGGTAGAAGGAGTGGGGGGATGTGGCCCGTTCACGAACTTAAAGTTTCTTTTTTGCTAAAAATGACACACAACAAATTTCAGCACGATAGCTCAAAGCGTTCGAGAGTTATGCTGTAGACAGACGGACAGACGGACAGACAGCAACTCGGAATCGAAGTTTTTGAGCGACAACAAATATTTCTATACCCTTGGCGGCGCTGTGTGAGCATTATTTCTTAGCGTTACAAACGGTAAGGCAAACACAATATACTCTCAGATTTCATCTAGAGTATAAAAATGTTAAGGAACCTGAATATCAGGAGGCCAAGGTCCGATTTGGGCTGCGGTGAGGACGAGACCGTAGAGAATTTCCTCTTCTATTATCAATGCCTGGGAACAATTGAAAGATAAATTTTCGAAGAGTGCTTCTTCACCGAGCTCCTTAGTGGCACCGGTAGAGCTGGCTGGCTAAATGATATCTACAATCGTCCCAATGGCCTACGTACATTGGTTTCCAACGCCCCACAAACTTAACCTAACCTAAGTGTTCATAATAATATATCTGCTTATATATTGAAAATGAATATGCGTTAAGTCGATTTAGACAAATATCTCAGGACCGACTTTACTCTTACAACTCTCCGAATATTTACAATCTATTTCTACTCCCTGCAGCCAAACTTCCTTAAGAAATTAACATAAAACAAAGCAAAATCTTGTTACTATAAATATAGTCAATAACATGAAAGTAAAGTTTGCAAATAATTCAATAAATTGAGTTGGGCTTTTGGTAGGCTGCTGAAAAATCAAACGAAAGATACCTTGATTTCAATAAATTGCTCAAAATGACTCTAACTTAATTTCTTCCACCTGGGTGCAGTCTAGTGGGTTTCTGGTTCTGGTTTTCCTACAATGCGAACGTCGTGCACTCAAATGCCCTTTAAGGATTGTGAAAGTCAGGAGCTCAAGGCTTGATTGGCGGTTGTGCCATTGAAGAAGAAAAATTACTTAAAATTAAGTCTTAAAACGAAAACACCTGTAGCAACTCAACCACGCATTTATATAAAAATTTTAAAACGGTATTCGACTCACCATATCATCCTTATGCTTGGGAACAGGCTTCCCGCCAGCTCCGTAAAGCGGACAAGCCTGTCTAATGGGCACCATCTCCATTCCCGTTTGCCTGCTGAGAATAGTCATTGGATTCCCCCAGATTCCGGTCACAACCATAGCTCCCAAATCAGCAATGTAATTATTCTTCCGAAATGTAGCGATTCGACCGCCGACCCGATCGCGAGCCTCCAACACAATGACATCCATGCCAAACTGTTGCAATTGTTGGGCGGCTGCCAGTCCCGATATGCCGGCACCAATGACAATTACCTTGGCCAGCTTCTTAGTTGGAATCGGTTTCAGGCGCTTGAAAATACCGAAATTGATGAAGCCATGACGCTCGAGAAACGCATGGACCTTCTTTACTAACTGGGGATCACTATCGAACGGTGACTCCATGTCCGTTAAGGCATTCTCCACCGTCAATTGAACTTTGGGATTTTCGATCCACAGCTGCAACAAGCGATTGCGGACATTCAAAAAGACACGTTGCGCGACAAGACCAGTTTTTGCAATGTCAGCGAAACAAGCTGCTTCCGGAGAAGTCATTTTGTCGAAGGGCAAACGAGATTGGAATGCAGCTCCTTCGAGTCTGCAATTGAAACAGTTCTTTAGCCAAACTGGAAGGACCCAGAAAACTAAACCACTACTCACCCGGTTAGGATTTCTTTGTAGGGAGAATCGTTCTGAGTCTCCTTGGTGTCCTTCGTCTCGGGCTCTTTAGGCGGACTGTGAGAGTGTTCCCGGCGCCTTGACCTGATATTCATCTCAGTTTTCTTATCGGAAGAACCAGACGGCACTGCCGCTTTGCTGTCGGCTTCGGTTGTCTTGGCAACGAAATACTCAACCTGGAAAAAGTGATTCGGTTTTAGGATTTTTTCGAACGCGACATATTTGCCCAAACGTACCTTCGCCCTCTTCCTGCGACTCATTCGGCGACCATCAGCCTCTTCAGAAGCCGATTGAGATTGTCCTTCGACAGGAACGAATTCGACTTTAGAAGTAGACCCAGCCTTCTGACCCGATTCACAAGCTTCACCATCGGAATCATCGCTTATTAACGTGACATACTCGATATCTGCAGACTTACGTTCGGTAGACATAACTTCAATTACTTTTGCCGATTATTCGAAAAAAAACCGCGAAACTCACACGAATAGAACTGAACTCGATCAAAACCGCGGCGGTATGTAAGGTTATGGTTTGTTATTTTTATTTTGACATTAAAGCAGCCGGTCGAGAAACAAAACAACCAAACAGCTGTGACCTCTGTGATCCGGATTTGGAAACTACAGGTGGTTCGGTCGGTTCTGTGTCTTCGGTGTAGCGAGAAACTTTTCAACGAAAAAGCTCAAAGTCTTTCAATAAAAGCTCAATCCCAGACAAGAACCACATATATCTTCGGTGTAGCCATTTAGCGAGAAACTTTTCAATGCGTTTCCAGAAAAAGCTCAAAGTCTTCCAGTAAAAGTTCAAAATCCTTCGTATCTCAATCCCAGACAAGAACCAAAAAAACAGTATATCTTGTGCGCATTGAATTGACCCATTAGGAAAATCTAAAACGATAAATGTATAGGGTGGTCCAACAAAATCGCACGATGTTAATTTCTCGCGCAAAAGAGCCATTGTTTCGTTGGCTGTGTGGCAAGTGGCACCATCCTGTTGGAACCACATATCGTCCAGGTCCATATCCTCAATTTCTGGCCACAAGAAGTCCGTTATCATCTCGCGATAGTGAACACCATTCACGGTAACTGCTTGGCCGTCCTCATTTTCGAAGAAGTACGGCCCGATGACGCCGCCAGCCCATAAACCGCACCAGTCACTCTTTGTGAATGCATCGGCTTTTCAACAATCACTCGTGGATTCTCATTTTCCCAAATGCGGCAATTCTGCTTGTTAACGAATCCACTGAGGTGAAAGTGTGCCTCGTCGCGTGCACGAAATGCATTTTGATTTGAACGCCCATTTTCGTAAAAGGTTTCAACAACCTTAACGCGCTATTCAATTGTGTACCTCTCCATGGTTGAATTTGTCAAACACTGAAACAAAGAAATGTCAAATTAAGTTGGGCGAAAAACTTGACGTTAAGGTGTGACTCACAATTAATATCGTGCGTTAAGGTTGGACCACCCTATAGATAAATTTTAGTGATTTTTAGTAATTTTGCATGGGCTGACGATTCGAACTAATTTTTTCACATCATGCTAGAGTTGATATCAAAATTATTTTATAAGAGACGTACAAAATGCAGTGAACATCACGAAAATTGAAGCTGTCGAAATATTTATTTTATTTATTTATTTTCATTTTCTGCCTTTTGAGCTATGCTCATGTAACTTGTACAATTGTTTTTATGTAATTCATAGTTTATTATTTGTAGTTTAATATATTAGTATATATCAAAATATAATTAAGTTCTTATTAATTTAAAATGTGATTTAATGCAAAAAAATATTATTAAATTATTAAATTAATACAAAATATAATTAAATTAAATTAAAATGCAAAATGTTATTAAATCGAAAAGCAAAATATAATTAAATTAAAATGCAAAATATAATCAAATTAGATTAAAAAGCAAAATATAATTAAATTATAAGCCAAATGATTATGTAAAGATAGAGATGTTACTTTAAATATGTGTACATATTGAGATAATATTTTTTTAATTGTTTTTTAAAGTTATATTTTTTTTGTTTTAATTTTATGCTGTTTGGTATATTGTTGTATGTCATTGCTGCATTGTTGATAGCCGAGTATTTACCATATTTCGTTGTTGTTACTTTCCACGTCCTTATTTGGTTTGCTTGTCTTGTTTCATGTTGATGGACTTCACAGTTTAGTTGTAGTGTTGTTTTTGTTTTAATATTTTTGTTTGATATGTTGTATATGTGTGTTGCTTGCATTGCTTTCTTATAATCTTCAATTTTTAGTATTTGTTTTTCTGCATGTATAGTGTTGGTACGTTCTAGTCTATTGTAATTAAATAGATTTTTAATCGCTTTGTTTTGAATTATTTGTATTTTTTTTAGGTTTTCCTTAGCAAATGAGGATGACCATATTGCTATTCCATAAGATATTCTACTATGAAATAATGAGTAAAATGTTGATCTTTTTAATCTTTCAGGTATAAGTTTACTTATTCGTCCGAATATTCCTGCTATAGTGGATGATTTGTTTTTTATATTTCTCACATGCTCTTTCCAGTTCAGTTTTTCGTCTAATGTTAATCCCAGATATTTAAATGTTATTACTTGCTCTATTATTTCTCCTTTATATTTAATTGTTATTTGTTTTCCAATTGATTTTGTGTTGAAGATCATCATTTTTGTTTTGTTTATGTTTACTGTTAATTTATTTAGGCCCATCCAAAGCTCTAATTTTTTCATATCTTGATTCATATAATTTTCCATTTCTGATTCCGTATCTGTTGCGTAAATTATTGCCATATCATCAGCATATTTGTACAATTTACCATTCATCTTTATTTGGTTTATTGAATTAATGTAAATAATAAATAGTGTTGCTGATAGTTTAGTTCCTTGGGCTATTCCTGTTCCAACTTCCGTTATTGTACTTTTGTTTTTTCCTACTTATATAAATTGTTTTCTATTGTGTAAGTAACTTGTAAACCATTTGTGTTCCTTTCCTCGTATTCCAATATTAAACAATTTTTGTAATAGTATCTCTCTGTCAACAGTTTCGAATGCTTTTTTTAAGTCGATGAATATAGCTCCTGTCTTTTTATGTGAGTCTTGTCCATTTTGTATTGATGTTATAAAGTCAAATAATGCTATTTTTTGTGATGTTTTCATACTCTCTATTATCAATATTTATACATTTAGGCAGATGCCATATTTTGATGCATAGCTATGAAAAATGCTGGAGCTACATTGCCGATAAAAACACTGAGCACTATCATAGGGCGGACAACTGGATTTGGCCATATTACGAGAAAGTAGTAGAGCACATGCAAAAGAGGATCAATTATGATGCAAGAAAATTAACCTAACATGGATGTAGTGTACCTGTTAAACGGGTGCACTAGCGCACGTAAGAATGCGTGTCACCTTTTACGGAGGTTCTGTTTTTATTCTCTTCTGGGAAATCTTCCTTAATTAGAAACACGGAACGTAAACTACAATCTATATTTATTTCACTAATCATAAGTTTTACATTAAACACAATTTTTAGAATTTTTATTGAACATAAAATTATTGATATCACGTCAGATATAATATTCACTTAACACTATACTAAACTATACGACGCGGAGACGATTCGGGGAGTTTGTTTATGACGCGGAGCGGTAATGATTCGGAGGGTTAGTTATGACGCGGAGCGGTAACGATTCGGGGGATTAGTTAAGACGTTGCTAGTTCGGAAGTCGATACGAGAGTGTCGCGACCCGGCCATCATGCAAGATCGCAAGCATAAAACGATTAAGTAAAAGAAATATGATCTGCAAGATAAACATATTTCTTTTATACGGACCGACCAACCGATCGTGGGACATGCAATGGATTTATTGTGCGTGGTAAGCACTTAGAACGCTTATCTCTTGAGAGGTTTAATGTTGCGCTAGACGAAATACGAAAAGTACGCAACATGATAAGTACTTGCATGTGCACATCGTGCTGGGTCTTGTGGGAAGGAAATGTGTTAGCACTTTTAGAGATCTGGTAATTTATGGGATATCGTATCGTAATGTAACAAATAGAATTTGAGAATAAGATTTAGAATGGGAATAAGATTTAGAATGGGATTTAGAGTATTGACAACATTGAGAGAATAGGATTTAGAGTATTGATAAGATTGAGACTTGAAGTTAATGATATGATTGATACGATATGATAAAGAATTGGATGATTGATTGAGACATGGTAAGTAGAATAGGTGGCTTTATAACATGGATATAAACTCTAGCTAGGGTATATCCTAGTAGGTAGTGTGTGGTCTTGTAATGCGAAGGTCGTGAGTTAAAATCCCGGCCGGCGCAACATAATTCCGGCACATTGCCTGCTTGGGTATACCTTGGTCAACTCAATCTAAGAAAATGAAAAATTCGTAGAAAAATGGTTGTGTGAAGGACTAACAACCCTTCCACAATAAGTAATGAAAAATGTTAAGGAACCTGAATATATATTGGGCTGTAGCGCCATTGTACAAGTCCAAAGATATAAATTCAAAAGTACCGTCTGGAAAAAGGATTACTCCTTAAGAAATTTTTAGCACAAAACTTTATCTAAACATATTGTTGCGAGCTAGGGGTTCGCCGGGATTTCAAGTAAAATACAATTCGTTTAAAAATAAAGGATAATTTATTTATTCGCACTTTTTACTTAATTTGCACTTTAACTTAATTCACACTATATGGCACCACCGATATTGTTCTATCGCGTTCTTGCACCGGTTCGCGTTCTTCCACAGATGTCGCTGAATGACTGGCTGCCGTCTGACAGTTTCGTGCTTTTTATACCAAATCTCCCCAGTTCTCGAACCTTCTGTCGTGGATGTTTTCGAGTGTATGTCTCGACTATACTGGAGAGTTCTAGATCTTTAATTACCTACATTTTGGAGTATATGGTTCTGAAGGGTGTATGTCTAGACTATACTGGAAGGTTCTAGATCTTTGATTGCCTACCTTTTGGAGTATACTGTTCCTGTGTATGTCTAGACTATACTGGACGGTTCTAGATCTTTGATTATGGAATTTTACATATTGGGGGACCGTTCTGGCATATTCGGGAAAGATCAATATTGCGTGTCCGCCAGATCTATAACAATATTTTGTGATAACGTGAGGAGTATTAGGAATAAGATACCCCGAACTGGTGTTCAAACAAACAGCACTGAAATTAAATTTTTCAATTTAAATGGCTTTACTGTAGTTCGTAATTGCTGCGATTAGGAAAAAGCTAGAAGTACAGATAATTTCGCAAAAAGGACACACAAATTCAACACATTATTGATAGATCGCAGATTTACCACAATCACATTTGAAATCCTCTTGAATAGTTTAAAGATGAAAATAGGCACTTTTTATAAATCACCCTCTGGTTATAATCATAACTTTTTAGACCATCTACTCTAATTACAAGAATACAATAGCTCTAGCAGACAATAATGTAAATCTATTTGATTGTGGTGCTCCTACGAACTGTTATATGGACTTGATCCTGGCAAATAATTGTACGAATATTAATACGACCTCTGCCACAAGAATTACAGAGCAGACTCAAACTTTAATTTATCATGTAGTATCGAATATAAGTAAATCAACATCAACACACTTTCTCAAGCTTATACCTGGTCGAAGCTTGATTTCAGAGTTATGAAACTAAAAATTTCGATGACAAAAGTACAAGCACGAATGACTAAGAAAATTATTAAGATTGTGGAAAAACATAAGTTCGCAGAAGAAGTTGCATCGAGTATTGATGAGCTGGTGAACTTAATTACAGCTGTCAAGAAACGCTCCACTATTTTCGAAGAAATGCGCACAAGAAACCCATCGTGGATTTCTCAATTTCTAAACTACTGTCCGACAAAAAAAGACTATATAAGAAATTTAAAAATAGTCCTACGGACGAGAAAACTAAAATAGATTACGAAAGGCTTTAGGAAATGACAAGCCAAGCTGTACGAAAAGCTGAGAAAACTATCTGACCAAAAGCTTCATTAATGTCACTGGAAACACTTCAAAAATGTGGGAAGTTATCAATGAGTCCCTAGGAAAAATACGACACAAGAAACAGGAGTTCACAAATTATTAACTTTAAATAAAACTGAAAGGGACTCCAGAACTATTGCAAGTACTATGAATCAACATTTTGCAACTGTAACTGATAAACGATTAGCTAATATGAATGATAAACATCAAGCAGTACCTTACTCTAGAATTTCAGTACCTAGACAAAATAAAACCATGTATCTAAGTAGCACCACAATTGAAGAAGTGTTTTGTACATTATCCCAGCTAAACGTTGACACGACATCTGGTATTGATGTAATCACCACTAACGACCTCAAGGACCTAAAATATATAGTTGCTCAGCCCTTGGCTCGTGTAATTAACAAACATATGGAAGAGGGAGTGTTTCCGAAAATATTGAAATCAGCTGTGATTACTCCGGTACATAAAGGTGGTGATAGAAATAACACTAGTAACTATTTGCCACAAATAAAATATATCTTCGTCTAATTATTGATGAGCAGTTGAGCAGGAGGCCAGAGGAATAAACAAGTCCTGGCAACAGCTTAAAGCCGATGCTCAGGATCGCACCTTGTGGAAGAGAGTTGTTTCTGTCCTATGCCCCTATAGGGGGTCTTAACAGGAATTTGATTTGATTGATTTGAATTATTGATGAAAAGATAACATAGATCAGTCATATAGCCACAATAAGGAAAAACATAATAAAATTATGATTGTTCAGAAGCTGAACATAGTAATAAATAAAATAATTTACATTAAGTTGGGTGAATGATCGAACATGCATTATTCAAGTAAGGCATGTCCGATCATTCAACCCAACGTGCAAAAATAATAATCATGTTTACCTGTAAGTAGGTGAACGATTTAGCATAAACACTAATTATGAATGTGTCATCATTTCTTATGCTCGATCGTTCAACTTACACTCTAGAAATAAAATTCCACTATTACTTTTACCTTTGCACATTAATTTTAAGCATTGCACTTTTTATTTTATATATAACTGCTATTCAATTTGTATTATTTTAGTATCAATCTTACTCACCCAATAAAAATATCATTTTTACTCAAGCACTAAAAGTATCATTTAAAACTCGATTTTACATCCCATTCTCCCATTACCCTGCTATCATTGCCTTCAAATCCGTTGGCAATTGTAGCTTCCTTAAAAAGCTATTAAGACCGTAATCCTTGACGCCGGCTGGTGTGGCCAATCTCAAGGATTCGACATTATAAGCTTTCCAATGATTGTAAACCCCAATCATATGGTACTCTAGATGAAATAGGAAAGATTTTATTGTACCGGAAAATATGTCATCTCAAATTCTTTCTAATAGTAATAGCGACTTTTATGTGGGAGGTGGTAAAAGCAGAGGGAGGATAAGCAGGTAATTTTTGTATTTAACACTGAACGTAGTATTCAAAATGTTTCATGCTGAATTTAAAGTTTGTAGGTTTCAATATAGCTAGGGTATAGCCTAGTAGGTAGTGTGTTGGTCTTGTAATGCGAAGGTCGTGAGATCAAATCCCGGCCGGCGCAAAATATAATTCCGGTACATTGCCTGCTTGGGTATACCTTGGTCACCTCAATTTAAGAAAATGAAAAATTCGTAGAAAGAGGGTTGTGCGAAGGGCTAACAACCCTTCCACAATAATTAATGAAAAATGTTAAGGAACCTGAATATCAGGAGGCCAAGGTCCGATTTGGGCTGTAGCGCCATTGTAGAAGTAGAAGGTTTCATTATGGCATTTGTATGGGAGAGAGAAAGTTGGAGGTTTTGGATGATTTTTCACATTGCCTTGTTACTCATATATTCGAAGTAGAAAAAAAACAAAAAATTGTATGGGAGGTGGTAGAAGGAGTAAAGCGAAGTTCAAATTTTTTTTAGCATTTATTGAAATTATTAAGGGACAAATTCTAGCAAAGTTTGAAATTTTGTAATTTTCTTAGTTTCAATGAAAATCGATTAAATGAATTTGCCAAAAACTGTTCATTTGTATGGGAGGGGGTTGAAAGGGTATTTGAATCAAAATCAAATTTTTCGATATCAATGACATTTATAATAGTATACTTTTTTCAAAATTTAAAGTTAATAGGTTTGATGGTTTCGGAGAAAAATAATTTAGTTGAAATTCCGAAATTTCGTGAAATTTGTATGGGAGGGAGTAGAAAGAGTGAGATGAAGTTGATAGCTTTCACAAAATCAGTTGCAATTATAATAACATTAAGCATGACAAAAGTTGGTTCTTTTAGCTATGGTAGTTGCAATACAAATCAAATAAATGCATTTTTGAAAATTGTGCATTTGTATGGGAACGGTAGAAGGAGTAATGGGATCAGATTAATATTTTTGGACGTCAATGATATTCATATCATCATAGTGACCTAATTTTCAAGCCAATAGCTGAAATGGTTTCGGAGAAAAATCAATTTCTTTAAATTTCGATATTTCATGAAATTTGTATGGGAGGGGGTAGAAGGAGGGGGGGGGGGATTTGATCTGTTCACGAACTTAAAGCTACTTTTTTGCTAAAAATGATATGTAAAAAATTTCAGCAAGATAGGTCAAAGCTTTCGAGAGTTATGTTGCAGACAGACGGTCACTCGGAATCGAGGTTTCTGAGTAACAAATATTTCTATACCCTTGGCGACTCCGTGCGATTATTATTTCTTAGCGTTATAAACGGTAAGGCAAACACAATATACTCTCAGATTTCATAAACATTGCTCCAATTATTGGCATCTTACGACGATATCGATACCTATAGGTGAAAATGAAAGAAATTATAAATAACGCTTACATAATATTTGTTATAAATTATGGATTGCTAATATGGAGGCAAACACACCAAACACAATACTAATCAATTAGGAGACTTATGAATAAAGGAGCCAAAGCTGTTCATAACCTCCTCGCACTGACACCATTAGATGGAATTTAGAAACTTACAGGAAATGTAAATATTAATCAAAATATAATATAATGCTATAGAGAACTAAATATATATATTGTTGCGAGCTAGGGTTTCGCCGGGATTTCAAGTAAAAACACAATTCGTTTAAAAATAAGTGATAATTTATTTATTCGCACTTTAATTCGTTTCGCGCTTAATTCACACTATATGGCAATACCGCCGCGTACTTTTCTATCGCTTTCACTGGTTCGCGTCTAAAAATGACTTGCTGACTGGCTCTCTCGTTGAAAGCTTTCGTGCTTTTATGCATCTCTCTCCATGACCATGACTATTTTCGAAGCTTCCTTTGGTGTGTATACTGGAAAACTCTAGATCTTTAATTGTGGCTCTCTACATAGTTGAGTATACTGTTCTACATAATTCTTGTCTATTCGAGAGAGATCGAGTTGCGGGGCTGCCAGGTCTGCATGTAACATTATATTCGGAGTTGCGTTTAATTAGATTTTACACTTTGTCTCCTTATTGTAATGAAAGAGCGATGTTATATTGATGATATCTATTATTATTATTATTATTTTTTGATAGAACATGTACATTCTTCGGTTGGCCTATTGCTTTCTATTTTTTTTAGTTCGTCCTCATTTGCAACTTGCAAGAGTTGGGAACCCTATTTGCAACTACTGTATTGGCAACACTTTACAGAGACATCTATTGGTTACTATGGGGCATTCTGAAGATAAGATGATATCACTATCAGGATTCCTTAATGCAAGGAATTGCCATAAAATCGATTCCAAGTATAAAAGATGGAAATCATTTTATCCTTTGGCTTATCATTTAGTGAAGGGACAAAACAAACGACAATATCCCTACACCAACACATTAATAAACAGAGCACAGTAAATATACAAAAACTAACATAAATTAGTGTCAACTAGCGTTAAGTCTGCGTCTTAAACATACTTTATCTATAGAGAAGTCAAATATGTACATCAATATTCTCGTTAACTTCTCTTGCAAGACACGAGATCGGTTCACTCATACCATAGTTAGTCCGGTGAAAGCAAATCTGCAACAATCTAGGATGCCTCGGTAAAAATTGACCAACAGCAAATTGCATCAAAACCAAAAGTGAGGAGGAATCAACCACCTCAGTGAGAAGTTGATGAGCAAAAACTACGTCAGCTACTTCACGTCGTCTCGAGAGTGATGACATATTTAGCAACTGAAGCCGGTCAATATAAGGAGAAAGACGAACTCTGTCATTCCAATTAAGGTGACATAATGCTATTCTCACAAATTTGCGCTGAACAGATTCAATTCTGCCAATATGTACATCATAATAGGGAGACCAAACTTGAGAAGCATACTCAAGATAAGATCTGACAAAGGTGTTATACAGACTCAACCTAACAAAGGAATTGTTAAATTCCTTGGATAAGCGAGTGGTAAAACCCAGCATAGAATTACCCTTTTGCACAATCTTATTTATATGCAAGCCAAAATCAATCTTTTGGTCAAATGTTATGCCTAACTCAATAACTGAATTAACACGATCTAAAATACAGTCATTGAAACTGTAAGTTACTGCAAACGGGGAGAATTTCCGAGTAAATGACATTACATGACATTTATCCAAATTCAATCGAACGCCATTATTGCGACACCAGTTACTAAAATTTAACAAATCCTCCTGAAGAAGATTATCTGAGTTAGAACTAATAGACCTAAAGATTTTAATGTCATCAGCATAGATGAGTACTTCCGAATATTTAAAAACAGAGGCTACATCGTTAATGGCCAGGATAAATAGAAGTGGTCCCAAATGACTTACTTGAGGGACCCCAGAAAGCGTAGTAAATGGCTTAGACGTACAATCACGAAAGATAACTTGGTAGGTTCTATTAAATAGATAAGACTTAATCCAATTTATAAACCATGTCGGAAAACCCAACAATCTTAGTTTTAACAAAATTATTGAATGGGGCAATTTATCAAAGGCCTTACTAAAATCAGTGTATACACAATCCACCTGCTTACTATCCTCAATAGCCAAAATGGATTTATTCGTAAACTCCATCAGATTAGTAACAGTGGATCTATTCCTAACAAAACCATGTTGTTTACTCGAAATTATTGATTTACAGTGAAACGACATGCATTCATACACTATAGACTCAAATAGTTTAGGAATAGCCGACAGTTTAGCTATTGGCCGATAATTTTCAACAGCAGATTTTGCACCGCTCTTGTGAGTAGGTATGATGAAGGACGACTTCCACACATTTGGAAATATCCCCGTTATTAGGGATCTTTGAAAGAGGTGAGAGAGTGGTTCAGCAAGAGAGAGACAACAACACTTAAGGACAACACCAGGAACACCATCTGGGCCAGGAGAAGACACATCTTTAAGGCGAGAGATGTGATTGACTATATCATTATAGAAAATTGGTAAATCAGACAAAGTAGTCGAAGTAGTTTCTCTAAAGTCATCAAAATACGCCATATCAGGGGAAAAGCTACTACTAGTAAAAGATCCACTGAAGAATGTGGCGAAAAAATTACAAATAGTAAATTGATCATTACTATCGTTGCCCAGGAATTGGAAAGAAGCTGGATAACCGTCAGATTTGCGCTTACAATTAACAAACTTCCAAAACTTCAGGGGATCTCTAATAATATCCGACTGCATTATAATTAAATACTCAGAATATAAGCGAGTAGATAAATCCTTAAAAAGGTCATAATATTCCTCATACAGACAAAAATCAGTATCATTCTTCGTCCTAGTGTACCTCTTCCAGGCAGCATTACGAGCATTGCGAATTACGCGCAACTCGCTAGTATACCAAGGGTACGACGATGAGATGTTCCTGCGATATGTAAAAGGAACTGATGATGAGTTATAGATCATGCAGTAATCAAAATATATAATTTTTGTTGACACTGCTCCTCTGAAGAAAATCCGAAATTCCAAAAACGCGATCGGCTTGCGCTTGTGTTCAATTACGTTGCGTTGACCGTTCCTGTGATCTGCGCATCGATGTGTTTGGGCCTTTATGAGTCTTCGTGATTGTTGTTGGTTCGTTGATCGGAAATCAAGAAAAGCGAAAACAGAAAAAAATCGAAAAACAGCTGCTTTGTCGCTCTCGGAGCAGAATCAGTTTCTCGTTGGATCGCGTCGTGTTCGTTTCGTATGTAGGTGGTCGATTTCGCTGTGTCGAGAGCCTCGAAGTGATAAGCGGTTTTAGTTTCAGTTGATTGTTTCGCGTTTCGGTCACTCATTAAATTTTATTCGCTTTCGCTGTATGATAAGACGTTAATACCGCGCTATCGGAATTGTGTTTTAATACAATAAAATTGTCCATTGTTCTGTCAATCGGACACGAGCTGCTTTGAAATTGCAACCTGAGAGGGAGGAGGCTGCGACTACATTTCGATATTACAGTTCAAATGTGAGTACACACGACTTTATCGCCAGGTCATGTTTTCTCTGCAGATTAACGGCCAGAAAATAAGTTAACTTCGCTGGAAGACATTCGACGATTCTTCGTTATCGCGTGGCTGATTATTTGAAGCAAAGAGGAAATACGATGGCTGCTTCATTAAGCCGCAATCAGACAGAGCAGGAAACTCATGGCGAGTCAGAGTTGGTTGATGTAATGCAAAGTAAACAAAAATAATTGTGATCGGTAATCGCGGGTGGATGATGGAAATTCTGCGATTTGGTATGCTGGATTACAGTAACATCCATCATACGAGTATTACTAAGCTCTAGGTAAGCAAGCAAGAAGCAGTCGTCGGTTGCTACGTTCTTTTTTTTTTGCTTTCTTTTCGTGCTCACAAGGTCGCGCGCTTAACGTGTCTGGTTGAAGTCTATTAATAACGTGAAACAGGTTGCTGTAACACAAAGAAATCACGTATTCGATACGAATGTAAATTACAGCGCAGCTCACAGCGGCGGTGCATGCGTTTATCTGAACTTTGGAGTTTTTACATAGCAGATACAAAAATATCCACAACTGTCGCAGTACTGCACTAGCATTCGTGGCGCAACTAAAAATAATACAAAGGACAGCAGCAGACTTTTGCTGAGAAAAGCGTGAAATGTCAATAAACTCTTCGCTGCGTTTTATTTATCACTAAAGAACAGAGTTGCCACTTTGATGTATGTATGTAATTGTTTTGTAACAAAAATCAGGCATTTTGTTGACATCAAAATAAAAAGATACAAAGATACATCAAATCAATCAAATTCCTGTTAAGACCCCCTATAGGGGCATAGGACAGAAACAGCTTTTTTCCACAAGGTGCGATCGGCCTTAAGCTGTTGTCAGGACTTGTTTATTCCTCTGGCCTGCTGCACAACTGCTCGCTGCATGGTCGAACAACCCGACGTCTACCTTGCGAATTTTAATACAGATCACAGTTTAATTATAAGTAAAACAGTTCGCAAACTGGAGAGAACTTCTCGAATCGAACTCACCAATTTGCGTGCAATTTTCACGCACACATGCGAACAATCTACGTGTAAAGATAAGCTTAGTAATCAGCTGTTCATGAATTTGAGAGGTATGTTGTGAAAAATTCATACCTCTCAAATTCATACTGCGAAAATTTTTTTGATCTATGGGCAACATAGCTAGTTTTCGTACTCAGTTTTCTGTCGCTCTGATCCAGATCCTCTTTGCCGATGTTTCGCTCTGGTTTCCTCAAAGTTTGACCGATCCACCGTCACTTCCGCCTTTGAATCTCAATTCCCATTTTAGTCTGTCCAGTTGTACTCCAAAGTTCGACGTTGGAAATCACTTCTGGCCAGAATATTCCTAAAATGCGTCGTAGGCACAACACGGATTGACGCATGCGTCATAAACTCGCAGCTTCGTGCGAAGGGAGATCCCTCTTAACCTCCAGAAAGGGGAAAGGCCTGACGAGCTTTATTTAGCCGAGCCTCAACATCCTTTTTGGCTCCGCCGTCCATGTTGACAATGCTTCCGAGATAGCAAAAATCTTGCACCTCTTCCACATCCTGTCCGTTAAGAACAATCGGTGTGCTTGTGTTCGAACCCATGTGCATATAATTGGTTTTACGAACATTTATTTTCAATCCCGCCTCTTTGCATTTAGAATGCAACGAGCGAACATTTGATTCTAAGTCCGAACGGTTATGTGCAAGCAAATACACGTCATCAGCATAATCAAGGTGACTTAAGATGTTAAATAGTCTCCATCTTTACCTTCCCCACCTTCCAGTGCAGCTTTCAAGATGTCATTTATTACCACCAGAAACAGGGCTGGTGATAAAAGCAGCCTTGTGTGACACCCGTTCGCACAGGGAAGCTCTCGGACAGCTCTCCTCTATGCAAGGCGCGACACCTTGCATCTTCGTAGGATTCTTTAATCATAGCTATGACCTTATCTGGAATACCTCTCCTACGCAAAGCATACCATATTTAATCTCGCTTGACGCTGTCGAAAGCCTTCTCGGAGTCCACGAACATGAGATGTAGTGGTAAACCCATTTCGGCTGACTGCTATAATATTATCCGTAGGGTATTTGTGTGGTCGGTACAAGACGACCCTTTACGGAATCCAGCCTGATAAACTTCGACGACATCACTAATCCTATTGAGAATTACCTTAGCCATAATTTTTGATACGGCAGTAAGTAGACATATACCACGCCAATTGCCACAGTCCCGAAGGTCGCCCTTCTTCGGAATTTTCACAATGACGCCCTCCATTCAGTCGGATATCTTCCTTCATTCCACACCTCAGTTAAGAGTGGGAGGCTGTTATTTCCGGGTCCGCTTTGAGGAGTTCGGTTGGTAGTCCCTCTATACCTGGGGCTTTCCTTTGACCGAATGGCGGAAACTATCTCTTCCTTATCTGGGGGATCGTCCCTAATAGAGGATTGTTTCGGTTGGATATTTGTTCTGTTTCTGGGAAATCTTCCTCTGACAAGATGTTTAAAATTGCAGAAAAATATTCCTTCCATCGCCGCAACTTGTGTTCACTCATATTAAGGAGAGTTCCGTTGACATTTCTCAGCAGGTGGTTGGCGGTGAAATTCCTGTTCGTCAACTGTTTCATGATTTTGAAAAGTGAACCCATATTCCCATGGTAAGCCGCAGATTCTGCCTTGTTTGCCAGATCTTCAATGGCCTTTCTCTTGTCGCGTCTAACAGCCTTTTTAAGCTGTATATGAGCATCGCGGTAGTTCTGCCTCAGGTCGGGCGTTCGTTGGTTGACATCGGGTTGAGAGATGATTGCCATTTTGCCTTTTTTCTGATTGCCAACCTTGTCCCATGTGTCTTGCGACATTCAGGGTTGCTCACCGCTTTCCACATATCCCACAGATTCTTCAGCACTAGTTAGAAAAGTGTTTCTGGTTGCCTCCCACTTGACGTCCAGTATGCGCATTTCATATTCACCCAATGTGGATGACTTTTCGCATAGAATAGTGGTGTATTCGCGTTTTTTGTTGGGATCTCTGAGTTTATCCACATTAAGCTTGCGCTTCATTTGAAGAATTTGTGGTCGTCGTATAGCTGCTGTACACAATCTCAAGCAGGCAACCATCAAGTGGTGATCGCTCCCCACATCAGCTCCATGTTTCGCTCGCACATCGAGGAGACATCTTCTCCATCGGCAACTTATAGCCAAATGGTCGATCTGGTTCTGAGTAATACCATCAGGGGAGACCCAAGATGTTTTATGATGACTCTTGTGTGGAAAAAAGGGTCTCTCCGATGACCATTTGCCGAGTACTACAAAACTCCACAAACGATTCGCCGTTTTCGGGTCTCTTAATCCAAGGGGCTGACCCAAGGGTCACCAGGCCTCCCCATGACGTGTTCTAGTCCAGTGTTGTCTGATCCAACCTGGGCGTTCATATCTTCTGAGATGATAATAATATCACCTACTTGGAACACGTTCGAAGGCGGCACTCAGTTGGCTATAAAACTCCTTTTTGTCACCAAATGTTGCGGTATTGGTTGGTGCGTAGCACTGCAGAATTGTGAGGTTTCTGAGCCTGACGACGATAATCCTATCCGAGATTGGTTCCCAGCTAATGAGACTGTGGAGTCGCTAGTCTCCAAAGATAGTTGCAGGAATTGGTAAAACCTCATCCTACAACTACCCCCTTGTAAGGTACTCGTACAAAATTTCAAGTTCGTAGCTTTTAAATTGTGGGTTATTAGTTGATTTATTTAAATTGGTCGAAATCATACTTTTGTATGGGAGTGGGTAGAAGGGAAAGCGCGATCTCAAAACTTTTGACGCAGTTTCGTTTCAATTGTTTTTAAAAGTTTTTGTGGAAAATTTCAAATTGATAGCTTTTAATAGTTAGGTGATAATTGATTTCTTACAAATGGTCGAAAAAATTAATTTTTAATGGGAGAGGGTAGAAATTTTGAAGGTATTCGACCAATTAATATTTCAACTTTTAGGAATTTTTTTTTTAAAATGCATTTCGCAATTTTTCAATTTTCTACTTTAAAATTTCATTCAAAAATTTTCAGTTTTTGTGTTCATTGCGTTTTGTGTTCATTGCACATGAAACACCTTGTGCACGTAAGACCAGGAGGGTTCGGTGCATAATAGTACTGGAATTTTTATTCTTTTTTCTGTGCGTATATCAAATAGATGTACCCTCATGCAAAATTTAAACTTTAAACCTTTTACCAGAGCCCTAAAAAAATTACTCAAAATTTTCGACATTTTTGCTTACACCCACCAACGTAAAGTTTTTACCAAAATTAAAAACTATGTAGTTCTATAATCTGAGAAAATTTCAATTTGATATCTTTACTCAGTTTTGATGTATAACAGTTTGAAATTTTGAAAGGCTCCCCGTTTCCCCCCACTACTATTATGTCCACATGTTATATTTTTTTCATATTTCTCTAGTAGCGCTTAATATATGTTCCAAGATTCAATTACATAGCTTAAGAGATAGCCGAGATATTCATTATTAAGTGATTTTCTTTGCACCCCCTCCCCCTACTTTTTTAATTTGAAAAAATTTTGAAAGGGAAGTGGTACAGGGTATTGAAGACATTGAACTGATTTTTCACATCACGCTAAAGTTGCTATAAAAATTTTTTATACAAAATTTAGGGTTAAAAAAAATGATAGGTACTGAGAAAATTAGTGTACTGGATTTAGTGAAATTGTGCAGTTTCTATGGAAGGTGGTAGAAGGAGGGGCGAATTCTTAAAGACTTTTTCAGAAATAACTATAAACATCATGCTTTTGATATGTTTTAAATTGTAGATCAGTAGCATTCATACTTTTCAGGAAAATTCACTTTTTGTAAAGTTGTGAAATTATGTCAGATTGTTTGGGAGGGGCCTTACTAATAATTATAAATAAATATTAAATGCACAATTTCAGCTCGATAAATTTTATACGCACTGAGTAAATTTGTTCAGAGTATTTCATGAAAAAGTATAGTTTGTATGGGAGGTGGAAGGAAGGGGCACCTTAAATAATTTTTATATAGTAGACTGATATAATATAATAAAATATTCCAAATTTTAGATCAATAGCGTATATGCTTTTTGAGCAAATGCGTTTATTGTCGAATTGCACAATTGCGTGATTTTGGATGGGAGGTGCTAAAAGGGGTAAAGCTAATCATCTATTTTTTTTAGTCTTATTAATAATTTCAAATAAGTTATTGGTGCACAATTTAAGCTCGATAAATGTTATACATACATACTGAGTAAATTGGTTTAGAGCATTTCATGAAAAAGTGCAGTTGGTATGGGAGGGGGTGGAAGGAGAAGGCGAACGCAAATAATTTTTATACGGGAGATTGAAATTATCATAAAAGTAATATGTTCCAAAACTCAGACCAAAAGCTTTTATATTTTTCAAGTAAATCCATTTATTGTCTAATTGCGCAATTGTCGCATTTTGTTTGGGAGGGGCTAGAAGGGATGGAGCGATGTGACCCGTTCACGAACTTGACATTACTTTTTTGTTCAAAATGACGTGTACAAAATTTCAAATATCTAGCTCAACGCGTGCTCAAACTAGAGAGCGCACGGACGGAAGATACAGATATCAAATCAAAAATTTGTCAGATTGTAGAACTACATAATGTTTAATTTTGGTAAAAATTTTAAGTTGGGAGGTGAAAGGGGAGTTAGGTGATAAGCAAAAATGTCGAAAATTTTGAGTAATTTTTTGAGGACTCTGTTGAAAGATACAAAGTTTTAATTTTGCATGTGAATACGTCTATTTGATGTACATAGAAAAATAATAATAACTTGATCCATAATTGTTATAAACCGACCCCCATGGTCTAACGTGCAAAAGGTGTTTCATGTGCATTGAAAAAAAACACATAAACTGAAAATTTTTGAATGAAATTTTAAGGTAGAAACTTGAAAATTTACAAAATGCATTTAAAAAAAATCCCTAAATATGCGAAATATTAACTGGTCGAAAACCTTTAAAACATCTACCCCCTCCCATACAAAATTATTTTTTCGACCATTTTTAAGAAATCAATTATCACCTAACTTTTAAAAGCTATCAATTTCAAATTTTGCAGAAAAACTTATAAAAATATTTCAAATGAAGTTGCTTTAAAAGTTTTGAAATCGCACTTGCCCTTCTACCCCCTCCCATACAAAACCATGATTTCGACCAATTTCATTAAATCAACTAATAACCAACAACCTAGAAGTTACGAACTTGAAATTTTATACAAGCACCTCACAAGAGAAGCAAAATAAAACTACATATCAAATTTTACGATTCCCCTACCTTCTCTACCCCCTCCCATGCAAATGTTCGGTTTCGTAAATGTAAAATACACCGAATTTTATGAAAATTCTATGCAACTTCGTCTATGATACACATTCTATACAGAGAATATTGGACGTGATTCAAGCAATTAATTAAAAGGCTATTAACATCCACCCACCCTTACTATTACCCCTCCTCCTCCCCTCATAAAAACCTAAACTTGCAGAAACGAATGAAATATTGTTAAATTGACAACAGCCCTGCCCAAGAACTCCCTTTCACTTAGCCTTCCATAACCACTCTAACCTGCGTATTGACTTTCCATTCATCCGCAACTTGTCCCAAGAATAATAAAGTTTCGCCCGACTTGTTGGCAGTTTATTTATATTGGAAACAAGAAAGTGGAAGAAACCTAGAGATTCCGAAGTAGTCTAAGATTCTAAAAAAACCCAATCTCTTGCAGAAACATCATTCTGAAGTACCACATAATTCTATCTTGCATATCTCGACGAGTATTGCTTCGAAAAAATTAGAAAAAATTGATGTTAATTGACATTAATTTAAAATAAGATAGGTTAGTTTATTTTTAGTATGATATAAGGAATTACGTTTGTGATATTATTTTAATATTTCATTCATGCAAATAAAAGATTATTAAAACTGTATTGCAATACACTTTCCATTAATTTCGACTAAAAATTTTGTAGTTTGACTCTAAGCCAAAGTGAAGTGTCACAGTACGTTACCACATCGTTTTCGGAAATTAAATTCTAAACTGCACCAAATGGAAAAACTAGCACCATTAAATGCATTTCACATTTCTTATGTTTTATTATAAATTAAGGTCATATTGATATTTCATGGTAATTCGCAAAATTATTAATTTACTTACCCTTACTGAAATATAGTGTATTTTATTTGTCACGCGTGCGTTACCCATATTTGGAAGATTTTTGTTTTCATTGAACATTGCATCGAATTCAATCAAGTGAAAACTTAAGAGTGACAAAATATCACCTTCTTGTATGGAAAAGTAATAACAAAAGGCAATGGTTTACTCGTAAAACGTTACGTTAAGCCGAAGAATGTCACAGTACGTTATCTAGAATCAGTGATATATAGAAAATTAGTACTAAAATATATATGAAAAAGTTCAAAATAAAAAGTCTTTTTTCATTTGATATATTATTAACAAAACTTATAAAAATTGAAAATGTATTCAATACAAACTCTTTTCGTGACGTTTTTCTATTGGTATAGCAACAAATAGTAAGTAGTCATTTTTTGAAATATGGGTAATAAATTTGTTAGAAAATGGCCATTTCTTGCAGTTTTTAAAAACTATAAGCGCATTGGTGTTCATATATCATTTCTGGAACAAAACTTTTAAATTTTGTTCAATATAGACCCGAGTAAATTTAATAAAGAATAAAATGAAAAATAAAAGGTTTCATTATATTGCACATTCAATCAGGAATATTCGTTGAAAAATTGGCAATTTTTGACTTACTCATAGAATCAAACCATTAATTAAATTCCTTACGTTTTTTGTTAATAATAATAGATAAGCAATATCAGTTTAAAATTTTAAGAAATCTCTCAATTTGAATATTTCAACAACCGCATTTCTTACAATGGTACTTTTTTTTTATTTGGCAATCAATCCTGGTCTGGACATAACATTTTCGGCAGAACATTTCAAAAAGAAAATATTTTGGCAGTCATATATGTAATTTCAAAATTCAATCAGGAAAAATAAATAATTAAAAACTCCGAACAACCGAACTCGGAACACCAAATCTCTCGACAATTCTGTGCATTTAAAAACCTAGTGATCTCACATTGCCCCACTTTCGTAATAGGATGACTATAATCCAGTGAATTTGAAATGCGAAAAATGAATAAAATCGCATAAGAACCGTAATAGACTTCCACATCTCGATTATCGCATATTTTGTAATAGTTATTCGAGGTTTTCGAGTAATCGCGAATAATATTCGTTATTTCTAAATAAGTAAAAATCTGTAGATACAATCACGAGATGTACACGTAACTTGTTTTCATTGAGTTATAGTCTACAGCACTTATTTAATTGAAATAGTACGCTATTGATCCCTATACTTAGTGTTAATTCTGAAATCAGGCAAATATGTATTACGCTACTTTTAAATGAAAATATCCGAAACATTTCTTGGTATTTCAACTGCAACTTTTGCAAGTGCAATGAACATTACGCATTGCAAACAATCTTTGAGCAGAAATTGGAAGAAGTATGCACATGCGCCATAAAAAGCAAAAGTGAAACGCTCATGTTTGGGATAAAAAATTGCATAATTTGTTTTCTTATTTAGACCCGGAAAATACGATGGATCAATCACATTAAATTATATCACCCAGAATTAATGGGCTCGCTGATCTTTTTGTGTTGACCTTTAAGCCCAGTTATGCCCCTAGACACACGACGAGAGTTAAAGCATTTTAACTCACAATTTTTATAGAAGTAGGCTGAATTATTTATTGGATAGTGACATTAGTAACATCGAAGGGCAAGTTAAAGTATTTTGAATCGCGTCGTGTAGCGATGGCATAATCTATTCAATTGAAAGTAAATTTTTATACAGAAAATCATAGGCAAAATGAAATTGTTGAGATTAGACATGCAAAAATTTTATTTCACTTGAACATCGTACTGGGCTTTAAGGACAAGAACAAAAGCGAGCAAATGTAAATTTAAAACAAGACACGTGCTACTTTCCTCATAAAGGTGCACACATCATTCCTCATACAGCAACACACCGCATCCTGCAACAGGAAAAATAGAGAAAACTCTACCTAAGATAATGTTTGGGAAACGACTGAGGCGTTTTAAATTTTCTTTTGTTATTTAACAGCTAAATTAAATAATCTGATAAAACAGTCGAAAGTTGAATTCCATGCTAAATAATTATTTTGAAATTGTACTGATTAAGTAAGCGGTATAATATTTTATACTCATGCACGTGTACTAGTATGAAGCAATATCTAAACTGTATAGTAGTCATTTTGTAGTTAGTTACTCCTTATTTGACCTAACTATACTCTTCAATTGCTTTAATCAAATGTTTGAAGTAAGTCAGGAAACGTTAAGCAATGAACATTCTTATTGAACAATCATCAAAACTTACACGTGCCATTGTAAGCTTTCACAGATTCATTACACATGTAAATAAAAAGTTGTTTGAGCTCTCATCTAAAGATATTCGAAACTTGACCACTTGCCAATTAATATAGCAATCTAAATTGTCAACAATGTTTCTTGTTTATAAGAATTGTTGGCTCGTTTTGATTTTCAATTGAATAACTTAACGGAATGAAATAATTTGTAAACTAGCAACGCGACGACAGAATGAAAGTGAATAATTTAGAATTTGTTGTTCAGATTTCAGGATGTTTATCAAGTTCAGTTTTGGGTGCTGAATTGTGGGTGATCTAGAGAGCTTAGTACTTGTTGAACTTTGAAATGGTTCCAATAAGTGTGTACAAAATGAAATCTGAAAGTATATTGTTTGCTGTCGCTCAAAAGCTTTGAATTCAATGACTTACCTTACCACCTCTTTCCCCTTACCACCCCCAACTTTAACATTCTACCAAAATCATACATCACATAGCTCAATTTAATATTGTCATTAAGTTTTGAGATGTACTGGTCTGAAATTTGGGAAAGTGCACCGTTTTTGAAATGCTTCCCATTTCCGTTCACTACTACATGTCATATTTTTGTCATATTTCGCTAATACAGCGTAATATACCTAGAGTCACTGTATAACTGAGCAACTTCCTCGGTATAGGAGTCTGGCATATGGCTATTTCAGTACAAAACATAACAGAATTATGATTGGGCGTAAAGCCCAATCATATGATACTGTTGCGAGCTAGGGGTTCGCCGGGATTTCAAGTAAATACACAATTCGTTTAAAAAATAAGTGATAATTTATTTATTCGCACTTTAATTCAATTTCCCGCTTAATTCGCACTATGTGGCAATACCGACGCGGACTTTTCTATCGCTTCCACTGGTTCGCGTTTCCGTAATAAAAATTACTGAATGAATGACTCTCTCGCTGAAAGCTTTCGTGCTTTTATACTCTTCCCATACTCATGAGTGTTCTCGAAGCTTCCTTCGGTGTGTATGTGTGAACTATACTGGAAAGCTCTAGATATTTAATTGTGGTTTTCTACATAGTTGAGTATACTCTTGTCTATTCGAGAGAGATCGAGTTGCGGGGCTGCCAGGTCTGCATGTAACAATACTTTAGTTGAGATTCTTTCGAATAGTGGATAGTGACTTTTGTATGGGAGCTGGTAAAAGCAGAGGGAGGAGGTTTGTAAATTTTGTATATAACAAACGTAGTATGCAAAATGTTTCATGCCGAATTTAAATTTTATAGCTTTCATAATTTTCGATGAAATTGAATAATTTCTTTCTGAATTTATGGCATTTGTATGGGAGTTGGAAGGTTTTGGATGATTTTGAATCTGCTTATCAACATCCTTGTCACTTTGCTTTGTTACAATTTCAAAGTCGATAGCTCTCATATGTTCGAAGGAGAAATACTTTTCTTGAATTTTCAATACAAAATTTGTATGGGGTAGGTATATAGATTAGTCACGGACGCAGGAAATACTTACTGAAGATCGCCGCAAGAGTATCATATCCAATTTATAAAAAAAGGCAACAAACTCTGCTGCGAAAACTACCGAGGAATATCTCTGTTGTGTACGTCTTATGAGAACTTGACGAAAATTCTGGAAAATAAAATTAAGCCCTATGCTGACATGAGCCGTTCACACAACCCGTAGCATATGCTGACGACATAGAAATCCTTGCGAGATCTCTGGAGAGTGCAAAAATTATTATACAAACTAAGAAAAAGAAGCCAATCAGACAAAATATTACAGTAGGAGACTACAACCTAGAAAACGTAGACAACTTTGTATATTTAGGGGCAAACTTATCAAAAGATGGGAACGAACCCATCGAAATTAAAATAAGGATTATGATAAGACGTATTATTTGGTGCTTCCAATAATCAAAAACAAGAAAGTACACAGGAAAACTAATCTAAGACTATATAAATCAATTGTCAACCTTCATAAAAGTTAAGAAACAACAATGTGTCATGTGGAGCGGATGGATGACGGAAGAATTCCCAAACGCAAACACTCAATGGACAAAGACCGGTCGGAAAACCACGAAAGCGCTGTGAGGATTCGATTGACGCATATAATAAATCACTGCTAAGATTTTCAAACTGGAGGACGCGGTCACTGAGCCGAGAGGAATGGAGGCGAAGTATTCAGGAGAACAAAGTTCAATTTGTACTGTAGCGCCATCTTAAATAACTAAGTAATAATGGGCCAATAAATAGAGAAAAAAGATTTTTAAAATCTTTTGTCGTTTCCATTTTATCGCAAAAAAAACCGTGTCAATATTTATGCAAGAACTAGGTATGTTCCAAGTTTCACTTAGATAACTTAAGAGATAATCGAGATATTAATTTTTAAGTGTTTTTCATTCCATTTGTGGAAGTATTGGTAAAGAATGTCAAGAAGAGACTCTAGCGTAGTTAGTATGGTATATGGATCGGTTCCACTAGTATAGATACTGGAATCATCGGCGAATATGGCAAGTTCGCAATTATGATGTGATGGCATATCAGCAGTGAAGATTTTGTATAGTGTAGGGCTTAAATAAGAACCTTGCGGGGCACTTGCAGGTATTTTACGGTTGGACGAAATACTGGATTTAATCTTCCCTGCGAAGTTTCTGCCAGCTAGGAACGACTGAAATATCTTAACGATATAATTAGGGAAAGGGAAGCTTAGTAGCTTATAAATAATACTTCGTGCCAGCTAGGAACGACTGAAATATCTTAGATAGATAGTTAGATAACGTTTATTAGCTTTCTCAGCTATTAATGATTATACAAATTTGTTTAAAATTATTCTTAATTTCTTTCTTCCGTCACTTATCTCTTACTTATCAATAATGATCAATTCAACTTTATTTACATTCAAATTTTTATAACAAACACTTATATTTATACAATACTTAGCTTATACAATCTAACTTATAATAACTTAATTCTAGTTATAACATATATTTTTAACATATACTCTTAATTTCTGTTTAAAACTATTTACATTTCCAGCATTTCTAACATCTAGTGGAAGCTTATTATACATTTGAAAGCCCTGATAACAAATATCTTTTTGTGATTTATTACTTGATCTAAATTCGATAACTTTATCTTTGGAATGTCTTGTTTGGTAGTTATGAGAGTCACATATATATCTTATTTTACTTGATAATAATTCCGGATAAATCCCATTAACAATTTTATAAAGAAATATTTTTATATTGTAATTTATCCTTTCTTGAATGCTCATAATGTTAAGTGCTTCTAACATATCCCTAATTGCTGTATATCGGCTACATTGCAATAGCATATAATACGCATACCCCTATTTTGGGCTTTATGCACTGCTTCTACATCATTTTGTTTAACTTAAACATAAAAGAATTATGATTGGGCTTAAAGCCCAATCATATGATACTCTAGATGAGATGGAAATGACTTTGATATACCGGCAAATATGTCATCTCAAATTCTTTCGAATAGTGAATAGAGACTTTTGCATGGGAGGTGGTAGAAGTAGAGGGGGAGGTTTGTATTTCTCCTATGTGACACCGAAAATGGCGTGTAAAGTGTTTCGTGCTGAATTTAAAATTTTTAGTTTTCATTATTTTTAACGAAATTGGACAAAGTTTTCCAGAAATTGGGGCATTTGTATGGGAGGTGGTAGAGGAAGTGGAGCGTTTAAGATAATTTTGAAACTGCTTATCATCATCCTTATCATCACGCTTTGATTCAATTTCAAATTGGATAGTTCTAATATATTCGAAGGAGAAATGCTTTTCTTGAATTTCTAATACAGATATTTATATGGGAGGGGGTAGAAGGAGGGAAGCTGAGCTGATAATTTTTTCCAGCATTTATTGCAACTATTAAAAAACAAATTCTGGCAAAATTTTAAGTTTGTAATTTTTCTAGTTTTAATGGAAATCGATATAATGCATTTAACAAAAATTAGGCTTTTGTATGGGAGGGGGTAGAAGGAGTGTAAGGATCAAAACAATTTTTTTTCCTGTTATTGATATTTCTATTTTTATACTTTATGCGAAATATCAAATTGATAACTTTAACAGTTTCGAAGAAAATTAATTTAATTTAAATTTCAAAATTTCGTGAAATTTGTATGGGAGGGAGTAGAAGGGGTGAGGTGAAGTTGATCATTTTTTCAAAGTTGATTGGAATTCTAATAAAATTAATTCTGGCAAAAATTCGTTTTTATAACGTTACTAGTTTCGATGAAAATCGAAAAACTGCATTTTCCAAAATTATGCATTTGTATGGCAGGGGGTAGAAGGAGTGATGGGATCGGATCAATATTCAGTCATATTAATGGTATCTATATCATAATACTTCAACCCAAATTTCAAATCGATAGCTTAAATAGTTTCTAAGAAAAATCAATTTCTGAAAATTTCGAAATTTCGTGAAATTTGTATGGGAGGGGGTAGAAGGGGTGGGGGGATGTGGCCCGTTCACGAACTTAAAGTTTCTTTTTTGCTAAAAATGACACACAACAAATTTCAGCACGATAGCTCAAAGCGTTCGAGAGTTATGCTGTAGACAGACGGACAGACGGACAGACGGACAGACGGACAGACGGACAGACAGCAACTCGGAATCGAAGTTTTTGAGCGACAACAAATATTTCTGTACCCTTGGCGGCTCTGTGCGAGCATTATTTCTTAGCGTTACAAACGGTAAGGCAAACACAATATACTCTCAGATTTCATCTAGAGTATAATTACGATATAATTAGGGAAAGAGAAGCTTATACCACTGACACATAGCGGTCCTAATTATAATTTGGCTAATTCGTAATTTAGCTCGTCTTCATCGTTAGTAGATTGGTGACACACAGCACTTTGCTAATTAAGAAGAGCCACTCACTCATCTGTCATAATTTTAAAAAGTTGAATTGCATAGCCAATAGGCAATCAAATTTTGCAAGGAAGGCGACAAAAGAAGAAAAACGATCCTTTGTCCTGTTTTAGAATCGTTTGCAAGTCATTTTTCCTGGCTAGGCGTTTAAATCACGATTCCAAAATTTTGTATAATTCAGAGCTGTCAGAAAATGACTTTTCTTCTCTCTTGCGCGACGAAGCTTTTATGAAAGCTCCAACTCTAGTACTACATTCTTCATCGTTATAGCCTAAATTATGAGAAAAATGAGAGGATTTAGCTAAATGAGATGATTTAGCTGAGAGCATGACGAGATGATTTAACTGCTAAATGATCACTATTTTGGTAATTTAGCTAAATAAGCGTATGACACACAGCCGTTTAATGATAATTTAGGCCTTAATTATAATTTAGCTGCGCTATGTGTCAATGGTATTAGTATCTTAAAAATAATCCTTCGTGCCAACAAATCGAACTCTTTTTCGATATGGTCATGCCCACGGTTTCCTTTTTTAATAACGCTTTCTTCATCAATTTTGTTACTCTAAAAAGTAAATGGATGGTACAGTCCCCACTCCTAAGGCCGAATTGAAAATCGGGGAGTAATTTGGATGTTTCAAGAAATGATTGGATACGTGACAAAATAATTCTTTCGAATAATTTGAAAGCAAGCTTTTAGACTGATGACTGTCTGTGCGGCTTGGGTCCTTTCCAGATTTTGCAATTGGGGTAATTACAGCGTTTTCCAGGTCGCTGGTCAGTATCCCTCCTTGCATTGAAAATAAAGTTTATTATGACAATTGCTTTCCTATATAGTTTTTTTAGTAGGAAGCTAGGAAGATTATCTCTGCCAGGTGTTGTTTTTCATACTTCTTAACGCTTTCACTTTTTCGCGAGGTTTACATAGAGCGTCTGATGGAAAATCAGTGCTATTAGGAGCAGTTTTGAGTACACTGTTAACAGCTACATAGTTTATTTTATTTCTCATATTTTTGAAGATCAAATATGCGGCATGAAATTGATTTGCTATCATTTCAGATTTGTCACCATTATTATAAACAAACTAATTGTCACGGATATTAGTGAGGGGTTTCGGACAGAAAATATAGTTTTTCGCGTTTTCTAATCAATTGCCCTAACCCTTCCGACCGCGTTTCGGAAACAATCGACTAAAATATAGAGTGGCTATGATAAACATGTAAACAAATTAAAGTGCAAACCTAACTTCAAAATAAATTTTATAAATTAGTACTAGACTGAAACATGTTACATACTATTATCACTTCAATTATATATGTATATGGTCAGAATAATTATTCGCTTGTAATCTTTTATAAACGATAAGATTGTATATTTATGTGCATAATAAAAGTTGTATGTAAATAGTAAATCACCAAGTTCAAACACTTCGTACACATTTTTGTTTAAACTAAAAGATAAGCAAGTAACAGTAAGCAAGTGTTTCTTGAGGCAATAAATTTGAAAAAATGGCTTGAAGAATGACATTGCAATTATATAGATAATAATTCAGTAATCGTTTAAGTAAATAAGTTTTCGAGTTTAATGCATTCTCTTTTTTATCGTGCTTAATAGCTGCCCATAAATGATCGAGTAAGACACAAGAGTAATTTACTAACTTCATTTATTTCGTCTAAAATGCTCGGCTCGGAATGATCACACATTTATGGTATATCTTAATTTACTCGGAGCAAATATATTTCAGATATCAGAACCTTCTTGATATTTTTCGAGTCGAGCCACAAATCACCAATCAGCTTTTCATGAAAATTTTGATATCTGGTGAGACGATGCCTACAAGTGTTTCCGAAATATTTCGTCAGAAGGAGATGCTCGAAAACTTTCCTTGAACGTGTAGCAGCTTTTGAGGCGTATCCGGGTTTTTATACTCTAGAAGAAATCTGAGAGTATATTGTGTTTGCCTTACCGTTTGTAACGCTAAGAAATAATGCTCGCACATAGTCGCCAAAGTTACAGAAATATTTGTTGTCGCTCAAAAATCTCGATGCCGAGTGACCGCCTGTCCGTCTGTCCACAACATAACCCTCGAAAGCGTTGGCCTATTGTGCTGAAATTTGTCGAATGTCATTTTCAAAAAGTATCCTTAAGCTCGTGAATGGGCCACACTCCTTCTACCCCCTCCCATACAAATTTCATAAAATTCTGAAATTTAAAGAAATTGGTTTTTCTCAGAAATCATTTCAGCTATGAACTTGAAAATTAGGTCATACTATTGTATAATAATATGAATATCATTAACGTCAAAAAATATTGATCTGATCCCCTTACTTCTTCTATCCTCTCTCATACAAATGCACAATTTTCAAAAACCCATTTCTTCGGTTTGCATTGCAACTAGCAACGCTAAAAGAACCAATTTTTGTCATAATTAATTTTATTACAATTTCAACTAATTTTGGAAAAACTATCAACTTCGCCTCATTCTTTCTAACCCCTCCCATACGAATTTCACGAAATTTCGGGATTTCAATTCAATTCGTCAAAGCTATCAACTTTAAATTCTGAGAAAAGTATACTATTACAAATATCATTGATTATAAATAATTTGATTTTGATTCGAATACTTCATCTACCCCCTCCCATGTAAATGCATTCAATCGATTTTCACTGAAACTAGAAAAAGTGCAAACCTAAAATTTTGCCAGAATTTGTCACTTAATAATTGCAATAAATGCAAAAAAACTTTATTTCACTCCTTCTACTACCTACCACACAAATTCTTGTATTGGAAATTCAAGAAAAGTATTTCTCCTTCGAACATATGAGAGCTGTCGACTTTAAAATTGTTACAAAGCAATATGATTAAGATGTTGATAAGCAGATTCAAAATCATCCAAAACCTCCCACTTTCTTTGCCACCTCCCATACAAATGCCATAAATTCAGACAAAAATTTTTCAATTTCCTCGAAAATTATGAAAGCTACAACCTTTAAATTCAGCATGATACATTTTGTATAATAAGTTCGGTTCTATGTACAAAAATTACAAACCAACCCCCTTTACCACCTCCCATACAAAAGTCACTATTCACTATTTGAAAGAATTTGAGATGACATATTTTCCTGTACAATAAACTCTTTCCTATTTCATCTAGAGTGATACTCTGGGTTTTGCGCCCAATCATAATTCTGTTATGTTTATATTTCATGTGCTTATTCTTCATTCGAATAAGCTAGAGTTTTCTTATTGTAATAGCTGTGCATAAGGCGTTCAATTTAATTCTGACTAAGTCATCAGTCACAACTATTTCGTTGTCGATATTGCAATAAATTAAAGTCTAATTGATGCAAGCGCTTATATTAAGCACTATTGTGTATTCCAATGGAGAAAGTGATTTCGGTGTGAATACTTGGATATTTAACGAGGTAAGTCTTTGCATACAATGTGTTTCGTATACTCTTTCGATCACTTTAACTGAACGATTGCGTGGCCCAAAAGTCATATCATTGAGACGACTTATGAAAATTTTCGTGACGTATCGGTCTCTGCTGAGATCTTTATCAAACTAATTTTAGAATCAATACACTTTATGCTATTTGATTCTTTAAACAGGTATACCGTCAGTTCGTTATCAATGATGGTATCTATAGACTCCCACCACCTTGTATAACAATACTCCGTAATACTCGTTCCCTTCAACTCGCTTTTGGACGCATGATATGAATATGAAACTCACCTCTAACCTCTGATCTGTAAAGCGTATCCAACAATATTCTCCACTTTTAAGTTCATCTTCTCAATCAACGACATCTCCAACATTTCCCTAGCTACAGAGTTGTTTAAATAAAAGCCTTCAAGACACGGTTTTTAACTCTAATTATTATATTGTATTATAATGATCTTCTTCTACAGTGGCACTACAGCCCAAACCGAGCCTTGGCCTCCTGACGTTCAGGTTCCTTAAAAATTTTTAAGGAACACATGGAAGCGAGCAGTTGAGCAGGAGGCCAGAGGAATAAACAAGTCCTGGCAACAGCTTAAGGCCGATGCTCAGGATCGCGCCTTGTGGAAGAGAGTTGTTTCTGTCCTATGCCCCTATAGGGGGTCTTAACAGGAATTTGATTGATTGATTGAAAAATTTTTCATTACCCCCGCAAGGGGGTAGTTGTAGTATGAGGTTTTACCAATTCCTGCAACTATCTTTGGAGTTAGCGACTCCACGGACCTGAGCTAACTATCCCCCTCTGGGATGGGGGCTGTAGAATTCACCCACAGCCAGTCCTGCTTGCCCTAAAAATGGCAAATGGACACTCACTGGATCATGGGCTTATCACCCGTGATCTTAAGACCTAAATGATACGAGAAACGGATACATCGCCTCGGATACGGACTGATCCTACGGTAACGACTTTTGGCATTCGAAAACGGACTATGATTGGCTTCTGGAATGTTCGAACATTGAATGACGGGGGAAGAGCTGGGGTTACTCGGTCCTTGCACCGCCAATCAGTGATCGACCGTGAAATGGAGCACTATAACATCCAAATCTTGGGCTTGAGCGAGGTCAGGTGGACAGGATCAGGAGAAGAACGAACCCCTAGCGGAAACACTATTCTGTACATTGGCCCTGAAAGTGAAGCCAGAAATGGCGTGGCGTTCGTCCTTACGCCGAGAGCGAGAAACAGTCTCATTAGCTGGGAACCAATCTCGGATAGGATTATCGTCGTCAGGCTCAGGACCAGTGTCAGAAACGTCACAATTCTGCAGTGCTACGCACCAACTAATACCGCAACATCTGGTGACAAAGAGGAGTTTTATAGCCAACTGAGTGCCACCTTCGAACGTGTTCCAAGAGGTGATATTATTATCATCTCGGGAGATATGAACGCCCAGGTTGGATCAGACAACACTGGACTAGAACACGTCATGGGGAGGCATGGTGACCCTTGGGTCGACGCTTCACGACCTTGGATTAAGAGACCCGAAAACGGCGAATTATTTGTGGAGTTCTGTAGTACTCGGCAAATGGTCATCGGAGGGACCCTTTTTCCACACAAGAGTCATCATAAAACATCTTGGGTTTCCCCTGATGGTGTTACTCAGAACCAGATCGACCATTTGGCTATAAGTCGCCGATGGAGAAGATGTCTCCTCGATGTGCGAGCGAAACGTGGAGCTGACGTGGGGAGCGATCACCACTTGATGGTTGCCTGCTTGAGATTGTGTACAGCAGCTATCCGACGACCACAAATTCTTCAAATGAAGCGCAAGCTTAATGTGGATAAACTCAGAGATCCCAACAAAAAACGCGAATACACCACCATTCTACGCGAAAAGTCATCCACATTGGGTGAACATGAAATGCGCACACTGGACGCCAATTGGGAGGCAACCAGAAACACTTTTCTAACTAGTGCTGAAGAATCTGTGGGATATGTGCAAAGCGGTGAGAAACCCTGGATGTCACAAGACACATGGGACAAGGTTGGCAATCGGAAAAAAGCCAAATTGGCAATCATCTCTCAACCCGATGTCAACCAACGAACGCCCGACTTGAGGCAGAACTACCGCGATGCTCATATACAGCTTAAAAAGGCTGTTAGACGCGACAAGAGAAAGGCCATTGAAGATCTGGCAAACAAGGCAGAATCTGCGGCTTACCATGGGGATATGGGTTCACTTTTCAAAATCATGAAACAGTTGACGAACAGGAATTTCACCGCCAACCACCTGGTGAGAGATGTCAACGGAACTCTCCTTAATATGAGTGAACACCAGTTGCGACGATGGAAGGAATACTTCTCTGATATTTTAAACATCTTGTCAGATGAAGATATTCCGGAAACAGAACAACTTCCAAACATCCAACCGCAACAATCCTCTATTAGGGACGATCCCCCAGATAAGGAAGAGATAGTTTCCGCCATTCGGTCAATGGCGGGAAGGAAAGCTCCAGGTATAGACGGACTACCAACCGAACTCCTCAAAGCGGACCCGGAAATAACAGCCGATATACTCCTCCCACTCTTCACTAAGGTGTGGAATGAGGGAAGATATCCGACTGAATGGAAGGAGGGCGTCATTGTGAAAATTCCGAAGAAGGGCGACCTTCGGGATTGTGGCAATTGGCGTGGTATATGTCTACTTACTGCCGTATCAAAAATTATGGCTAAGGTAATTCTCAATAGGATTAGTGACGTCGTCGAGAGCACTCTCGAAGTTTATCAGGCTGGATTCCGTAAAGGGTCGTCTTGTACCGACCACACAAATACCCTACGGATAATATTAGAGCAGTCAGCCGAAATGGGTTCGCCACTACATCTCATGTTTGTGGACTTCGAGAAGGCTTTCGACAGCGTTAAGCGAGATTACATATGGAATGCTTTGCGTAGGAGAGGTATTCCAGATAAGGTCATAGCTATGATTAAAGAATCCTACGAAGATGCAAGGTGTCGTGTCTTGCATAGAGGAGAGCTGTCCGAGAGCTTTCCTGTGCGAACGGGTGTCAGACGAGGCTGCATATTATCACCAGCCCTGTTTCTGGTGGTAATAAATGACATCTTAAAAGCTGCACTGGAAGGTGGGGAAGGTAAAGGTCTTCAATGGAGACTATTTAACATCTTAAGTCACCTTGATTATGCTGATGACGTGTGTTTGCTTGCACATACCCGTTCGGACTTAGAGTCAAATGTTTGCTCGTTGCATTCTAAATGCAAAGAGGCGGGACTGAAAATAAATGTGCGTAAAACCAAGTACATGCACATGGGCTCGAACGCAAGCACACCGATTGTTCTTAATGGACAGGATGTGGAAGAGGTGCAAGATTTTTGCTATCTCGGAAGCATTGTCAGCATGGACGGCGGAGCCGAAAAGGATGTTGAGGCTCGGCTAAATAAAGCCCGTCAGGCCTTCGGTATCCTTTCCCCTTTCTGGAGGTTAAGAGAGATCTCCCTTCGCACGAAGCTGCGAGTTTTTGACGCATGCGTCAAATCCGTGTTGTTATATGGTTGTACTACGTGGAAAGTGACCGTTCGACTTACCAAGAAACTACAGACTTTCGTAAACCAATGCCTCCGGCGCATTTTAGGAATATTCTGGCCAGAAGTAATCTCCAACGACGAACTTTGGAGTACAACTCGCCAGACTAAAATAGGTATTGAGATTCAACGGCGAAAGTGGCAGTGGATCGGTCATACTTTGAGGAAACCAGAGCAAAACATCGCAAAACAGGTTCTGGATTATAACCCTCAAGGAAGACGTCGGGTTGGTCGACCATGTAACACATGGAAGCGAGCAGTTGAGCAGGAGGCCAGAGGAATAAACAAGTCCTGGCAACAGCTTAAAGCCGATGCTCAGGACCGCGCCTTGTGGAAGAGAGTTGTTTCTGTCCTATGCCCCTATAGGGGGTCTTAACAGGAATTTGATTGATTGTGAAAGGGTTTTTAGCCCTTCACACAAATCTCTATCTAGGAGTTTTTCATTTTCGTATATTAAGGTGACCAAGGTATACCCAAGCAGACAGCTCGCTGATATTATACGTCGGTCATTGTAGACCAACACACTACCCACTAGGCTACATTTTTTCTTATCTATTATAATGATGATAGTATTCAAATAAGTTTAACATCGTATGATTTTTAATACAAATTTTTTATTTTTACAGAATGTCTTAAAATTGTCAAGTAAGACAGTGGCAAAATGGAGTGGACAAGAAAGGTAATCAAGAGACTGAAAAATCCACAAAACTCGCAGTTTACGGATGACCTGGAAACTGAAGATGACTACAGAAAGCGATGGACTTCCATTAGAATTATATATTTTACAATGTTTCTAATGTCGTTAGGATTTAGTATAGTACTGACAGGCATATGGCCTTATTTAGATAAGGTATGTAATGTATTGTCTATTTTAATAAATAGCTTTAAGTTGTGTTTATATGTAGAATGAAAATTAATTGGATATTTTATTAACAATACTGTGTTATTAGAAAAGTAATATACCAGATTTTTATTTACATAGTGATAAATCTACTCTAGCACCATTTCCTCGACAAAATTGCTACACTATTTCTAGCAATTTCAATGCACTTTTACCATGATTTTTTGCATTTTTTCGATGCTTGCTCTGCCGTGAAAAGTACAAGTAGTGGAACCCGGGGCGGAGCGGGGTACTAAGTGAAAATATGTTTTAAAAACACATAGGGTTAAAAGAACTGCAAAATTTTGTATATTTCATTTTCGCTATTGGCTCCCGTACGGGAATTGTGCCAATTTTTCGCACATGGAACAAGCGATTGAACCTTCAACTGATTTTGAGTAATATTCACCGCAATATGGACATTCACAGTCAGAATGGGGTACTTCCTTATTCTGCCCCAGAGGCACGATTCAGGTTAGGGAGATAAGGGAACTCGAGAAAGATACGTAAACTAACGTTTAACTACACGAAAATAAAGGCAATTAAACGTACTTCAAGCATATACTAACTATGTATAGGGTAGGCCAAATACAAGTTTTTTTTTTTAAATGCAATAAAATGAACAAAATTAATTTGTTTTCCATGTATTATGGCTTCATTAGTAAGAGCAAACATTTCCATCAATGGAATACAATTTCGTTCAAGTGGCTGCCTCGACTGGCTTCGCAGTAGCGCATTCTGTCACTCCAATTTTCCAAGACCACGTCGATGGTTTCGGGCTGTAGCTCACGGATTGCTTGGATGATATTGGCCTTAAGTGCTTGAATCGTTTCTGGATTGTTGGCATAACATCGGTCCTTCACGGTTTCCCAGAAAAAAAAGTCCAAAGGGGCCAAATCGCCAAACGCCAAAAAACGCACTGTTTGGGCTACACTTCACTCACATTGGAAATAAGTTTTCAATATTTTCCAACGTTGTTTAAGTGTAAAGCGACTCATTTCGTTCCGCGGAGGTATGATACTGACTTTCTGTCAAGATTTCGAGCGGGAAACAGCTTTCAGTGTCAAAATAACCTATGATTTAAAAAGAAACCAATGGATGACCCACCCTATAGATTTTAACCTCTTTAATATGTTTGACCGTTTTGTAGAATCAAAGCTATCATTCTGTACGATTTGACAATTGCTGTGAAAAGGAAAGTTTTCATAATTTTGTTGTTCTTTGTTTGTCCAGTGGCTGCAATATTTTATTTTATTATACATTTCATATACTTATTTTTTTTATACATGTATATATTTTTTTTTTGGTTTTTTGATTGAAAGGATGTTTTCTAAGTAGATTCTATGCTCTTGTTCAATCCACTGTCTAAGGTTGAAGAATCCTTTTGGTTTTATACAGAATGGCTCTGGTCCAATAAAATTGGTTTCTGCGCCATTTTTTGCGAGGCGGTCTGCCTCGTCATTTCCCTCAATCCTCATATGTCCTGGGACCCACTCATAATATTCTCTTGGATACAGACCCCCATTGCAATAAATTCGGCTTGTAAGATTGTGACTCCCTTACCAAGAGGTTTTGAAACCGAGATGTTAG
Source organism: Chorisops tibialis (assembly GCA_963669355.1). Classification (NCBI taxonomy): domain Eukaryota; kingdom Metazoa; phylum Arthropoda; class Insecta; order Diptera; family Stratiomyidae; genus Chorisops; species Chorisops tibialis. The sequence continues at coordinate 190,786,464 of OY770263.1, read as the reverse complement.
GACCTATAATTCCGGCTCCAGTCCCCTCCGTGGTGTGTGTCACAGAAGTGTGAAGCAGATGGTTGATCTCTCTTCCATTTCAGCTAGCATGGATTGCCATTCGTTGCATTCTCTGATTATTACTTTGAATGGGGTTTCAAAGTTGAATTTTGTCGGCAAAGTGTCGGACAATGTTGATATTAGAACCTCAATTCTTGGATGTTTAAGATTTGGAGGTGACCTCTAAAATCTCCTGATTTGTATTTGTTTTTCCTCTGTATATGTAACACTCTCGGCTCTTTTTTTATTTGGAGATATATCAGTTTAGGAATATTTTCATTACCGCAGTACGGCAGGTTTCCGTTGCTTCTGTGATACTAAGACAAGCTAGCCTTTGAATTCTTTGTATTATAAGCTGGGTTTTTTGTTTGTATTTTAGTCCACCATAATGTTGATCCGTATGTGACTATTGGGAGGATGATTGTAATGTAGCACCAGTAGATCATCTTGGGCTGTAATCTCCATCTTCTGCCAAATAAGCTTATGCAGGCCCAAAACGCCTTTAATGCCTTGGCATTAGTCCATTCTATATGTTTGTTCGAGTTGATTTTTGGCCTCATCTGAAAAGGGTATTGGCGTTCTATTTATAGAAGGAGGTGTTATGTAGATTTTCCTCCTATTTGTAAATGGTACTATCTCAGTCTTACTTGGGTTGATGTTCAAGTTCTTAAACTGACACCAGTTCATTATCACTTCCAAGGCAGATTGTAACCTTTCCGACAAAGTTACATATTTGCCTCTAATGATTATAACAAGGTCATCGGCATATCCTATTACCTTGCAGCCTTGTTCCGCCAGACGGTCCAGGAGTTCATCAACTACAATTTTCTATAGAAGGGGAGATAGTACTCCACCCTGGGGAAAGCCCCTATAGGTCTGTGCAGAAAATGCGCTATCACTTAGATCCGTGGTTCTCTAGCGGCTCCTTAGAATGGCCTGTATCCATTTTATCGTGACAGACTCAAGTCCCTTTTTTCCTAGCTGCCGCTTTTATGGCGTCATGTGGAGTATTGTCGAAAGCTCCTTCAATGTCTAGGATTGCGCAAAGGGCAATTTCTTTGTAGTCTTTAGCCTTTTCTATTTGTCTAACACTCTGTTGCTTTGCCTTTCTGGTAGGCATGTTGATTCTTATTAAGTCATACTGTGTTAGGCCCTGCTCTTATGTAAAGATGTAAAGATCCACTACTTTCTCCATCGCTTTGACGAAGATGGAGGTGATACTTTTGGGGCAATATGACTTAGGCTGATCAATTGAACGGTTCCCTGCCTTTGATACAAAGGCCACCCTCGCTTTCCTCCAAATAATTGGGATATGTCCCCATGTAAAACTTGCTTGAAAGATCTTTAGCATTATTGACATTATGATCTCTAACCCTTTCCGCAGAAAGGCAGGGAAAATTTTGTCTACTCTGGTTTATTTGTAGGGTTTAAAGGCGTTGATCGCCCATCTTATTTTTTATGGAGTGAACATTTTACCAGAAATACTATTGCTGAATGGAGTTTGACGATATATGCTTTCCTCTTCTTTTAAATCTTCATCATTGTGAATTATTTTGCAGTCTAGGAAGTGTGTTGCCAATAACACTTCAAGTGTTTCCATGCTGCGTTTAGTTAAGGATCCATCTGATCTCTCTAAAAGTGCGATATCAGTCGGGGGTGTCTTTTGCTTTTGAAGTCTCGATACCGTTGGGAGATCATCTATCTCTTCACACAATCTTCTCCATCACTCTTTTTTTGACTTCTTAAAATTGTATTGTATTCAGTAAGGGAGTTTTTGTATTCGTGCCAGCTACCAAAGGTTTTTGCTCTATTGAACAATTTCCAAGTTTCTTTGCGTTCCACCAAGGTGTTTCTTTTGCCCTTTTCTTGTGGTGAACGGGACAGTTTTATTCGTAGGCATGTATTACATTATCAACGAGTTTGTTCGTTATATGATCAATGCAGTCTGGGCTGCTTATTGATTCTTCTGCGCTACCTACTTCGTACTCAAGGATTGCCAGGTAAAGATTCCGATCGGTGCGTTTTGGGTTTCTATACTGGCTTATGTAGCTAAGTGAAGTCTTTATCTCAAAACAGATATGCCTGTGATATGAAAGGGATGCTTCTTTCGATACGTGTCAATTGTCACACTTATCAGCGTCTTCTAATAACCTCAAACCAATTGTAGACAGGACTACTCTTGTTTCTGACGTTGCAAGCCAAAGATCTAACCTCATTGACCTTTTCTTGTCTTCTGATCCGTTCGAATATATTGTCTCTGTGAACTCACCTTTAAGAAGCTCAGATCACAGTTTTCCAATTACCACCTAAACACCAGTTACGTTACGAAATAAAAATAGAAATTCTGACTAGTTCAATCTAAAACAATTTTATCGTTCATTCGATTGTTCTCAAAGCTTCACTAGAGATATTTAGTATGACAATACCGCAGTAAATAAGATATATCGTTGAGTAAAAAATATTACATCCCTTATAGGTGAAAGCCCATTCGACCTCGCCCAAAAGCTTAACTTCGAGAATGTAGAACTGCCATATGAGCCAAGGAAACAACTTCCTTGCCTTCTGAAGACAATTGGACGAAGTTCGAAAAGAAATGGAACGCCTGCAAAACCCTCTTACGACGAGAACATTCTCTACATGACCAAAAACTTAGACGTAAAGTATTCAATAGTCCTAAGCGTAGCAAAAGTTTCTGGTCTCGAACTATCCAAAACAATTATACTTTGTCATTTCCACCTTTTATCTACAAAAATTAGATTATTACGACTATTACGAGACGCGACTATCAAAGCTAATATCTTAGCTATTCAACTCATCCCCACCTAAATATACGCAGCTAATCTCTTTCTTAGGACAAATTACTTTCGAACGATTTTACTATTCCTGATGGCAACCCATCCAAGTTTATAAGAACTCCGGTTACATCCTTGCTAAAAATCTTTACAAGCTCTTTTATCTTTCTTTTCCAGACCGAACTGTACCCTATTCATGGAAACTATGCGAATGTTCAGCCTATTCCAAAAAAATTGAACGAAGCAATCTGCCAATAGCAATTATCTCATTTCTTCCAAGGTCATGGAAACAGTCATCAACCATACAGTAATGTATCACGACACCAATGGTATTATTAGCGATCTTGAAATAAAAGCAGTCTGTCATTTTTGCTCTCGTTATTTGGCTTTTGATAGAGTTAGACATTTCGCTATTGCATTTTCATATTTATAGACATTTCGCTATTGCGTTTAGCGACTTCTTACGTAATCAGATTGAAAATTCCTTTACCAAACGCTCGATTCGCGTTGTTTTGGATAGTGTGGTGTCTATATCCCATAGAAAATGTTGGCGTCCTTAAGGGTTCTGTTCTTTCTCCTACTCTTTTCCTCAATCCCATCCATAACTTTGCTCACGCACACCTACTACTATTATTCCACTACATATCTAGCTCGCAACTTTGACCTTGCTGATCATCTTAAGGCCATTGGATGGCGACTTAGAACGTGCTCTTTTCTGGGACCAATCTAAACAAGCTAGGCATTCAAATCACGAAACATCTTGGAACGTATACAAATTTGGTATTGCCAAGGACGCATTTAAGCTTTAGCGTTATATTAAATGCTGCAGACACAAAAGGGCCACCCCTCTAGTTCCTGTGCAAAATAAAAAAATATTTTTTCCTGTGTGACTCCTAATTGTAACCTATAATGATGAATGATTAAGAAGTTTTTAATTTTATCCCGAACAAACCTAAAAAAAAATATAATATATGATAAAATATTTTTCTTCTTTTTTCTCTTAGAACAAATACAAGCATTCTATTTTTTTCAGTTAGATCCCAACGCAGGAAAAGAATTCATGGGACTAATAGTAGGAGCGAATCCCCTAGGACAAATGCTTTTTAGTCCATTATTCGGCTGGTGGGGCAATAGAAGAGAATCAATACGACTGCCATTATTTTGCTCACTTAGCTTATTTGTAATCGCTAGTGCAGCATATTCTTCATTAGAAGCCGTCACAAGTAACGTTAAATTTTGGATGCTTGGTTCGAGATTTCTCATTGGAGTTAGCTCTGGTAAGTAAAATTAAACTTTATTATATTTTTATATCCTTTATGAATAGTAATGAAAAGGAATGGGAAATGTATAATTTCTAATTTAATTTAATTATTGGTAAAGAAATACCATTTGAAGTTGTTCTGAACTTGAGGCCTAGGAATGTTTATTCCGATACCGGAATATCGAAATAAACCAAAGAAATAATGGGTTCTGGCATAGAGTGGACTGAGACCTTACTTACGTCCATCTCAGTGACATTATGGTTGCTGGAGCGACGTGCTAGTATGACTTTCGGGCTTAGCTGCTGTCGTGAGGAGGGAGAAGGGGTTCGTTGTCAGCATAATGTCATGAAACCCTTGGTGTGTTGTAACAAAACGTCGTCACGCCGACTTATCCTGAATGCAGCGTTTCCCAATCACAAAAGAGATAACATCATGATGTCGTTATTGAGTCGACCAAGTGTTTCATACCCGGCGTCAGGTGTTGTTAACGCCCCCTGCCTTCCCAAACATTGTGTGTGGGCCCAAGAAGAGGTAGGGGAGGAGAAAAATATGTGGAAGTACTTCCAGAAACGTGAAGAAAAAGTACTCCGTTCTAATTCAACACAATTGCAATTTTATTTAATAAATCTTTAAAATGTCATCGATAATTAACTCGACCATATGTTCTCAATAATTCATTAATCATATTCTCCTTTTTTTCTCTTTCTTTCTTTCACTTCCGAAATCACTGCCCTTCTCTTTTCCAGAGACCTTTGCAATAATTAGAGTCCAAACCCCAAAATTGTTCTCTTCCCGAGTTGGACGTCTCGTCACGATGTATGCACAAAATCCAATAACCTGTTTGCCGCATCCAAAAATTCCGCCCTAATCGATGTATGAAAAACGGCAGGTTATAACTGATTTCTCGACCGAGGTCTGTTGAAAGCCTACCAAGCATCATAACGCACACGATCTCCGCCAAAACCTGCATTGTTTTCGGGTCCGTGACTTGGTGGTGGTCTTGACTAGAGTCACTCCATGCAGGAAGGAGACACTTTATCAAAGTCTGGCAGAAATGTCACAATCGACACCTGCGAATTCACCATTCGTGGAGTGGTGAGTTTAGTAGTTTTCTATTGCCAATTTCATCCACCCTAAGATAAATTGTTCCTTTAAAATTTGTGTTCGTGACTTTTTAGTTAAGGGGCCATCCATACCGAAACGACGATTTCGTGCAAAAATTGCTATTTTCGCACAAACATTCCTGACAAAGCACTCAATATAATGAAAATTTGTTTTTATAATTTTAATCCTTGTTAATTTTACAACAGCATGTTGGAAACAAATTTTTAAAATTATGTTTAGGAAAAAGTTGACAGCATAACTCCGAGTTCGGTTTTTTAAAAATGAGAAAAACAGTACTTTTCGATGCGACTTATCACCTACATATAAGTCAGGCGACGACTATATATTATATTTTGCAATAACAATAGAAAAAGGTTGCGACAAGTGCTTGACGGAAGAACATTTTCGATTTTTATAAGTTTTGTTAATAATAAATGGAGTTAAAAAAGAGCGTTTTTTATTGATTTTTTTGTTCGAATTTATGTATTAAAACTGATGACTATGAACTTTTTTTAACACTGATATCGAAGAATAGAATGTTGTTAAGCTTATTCAATGAGTTCGATATTAGTTTTCATAAAAAATACATCATAATTGTTTGAAAATCAATCAGTAAAATTCTCAGGGAAAATTGATGCTCAGTATGCCTTGAGACGGCGACCAGAGCAGAGGTCGGTCCGCACCGATTATTCAATCTTTTGCAAGATGTTCGTACGCTCTCAAGAGATTTGTCTTTTCCCCTTCGCATTTTCGATGATCGCTTGCATTCTTTGTATGTGTTGTAGCAGATCAAAGTTCGTAGGTGGTGAATGATGAGAAATCCATTGACCTTGTTGATAACTTTGCGTTTGTATTTTTTCCAATTTCTATCCTTATTCCTTCGCGACCTATTTCCCCGCTTTCATTTCCACTTCCTCTTTATTCTTGCACATTCCTTTAGTCGCATCTTCCCGCATCGATGTGGAAAAACTAATCATCACAGCATGTACGACTGGCTAGGAGTCGAGCAAATTACGACACGAAAAAGTGTTCAGAGAGAAAAAAATCATTTACTCTCTCGATTTTAAATCGTAGGCAAAATGATTTGAAATCGATATCGGCCGATGGTAGGTACGGCCGCTTAAGAATTAAAAACTTCGCACAGTTCTTGATGTTCAGAACATACCAAAAAATTGTCGACACTTTTTTTAAATTTCGTTCCAAATATCGGGCTTCACCGTTGCCAAACTATTGTAAGGCGCCTCTAGTGTCCCATGGAATAACTAAAGTCTTGACTAGAGTTACTGTATGCGAATGAGCCCTCTTCGGCTCTCTCGAGTTTGGCCACGATGCCGTTAATTGAGCAGTCACTCAGCGATATTTAAAAAGTCGACGGATGACAGCTCGTACTGAAAAGTTACGATTTCACGAAAAAGTACTTAAAACGTATGGTAATTCTCGGGAGCTTAAAGCTGTGCTTGGCCTAAAATTTCAACGAAAAAGAAAATCGGTCGCAGAAAATGAGGGAAAATACTTGGCCTAAGATATGCGATTTGAAAATTTCCCGCTCTATGCTGGAACCTGGTGTCCAAACTCTAAATCTAAATCGCGCACAAAGGAACATGTGGCACGGTAAAAGATAACCGCCATCATGTGGACATTTGTATCATTCGCTGGCAATGACTTGGAATGGTGAAGGAGATGGCCATGTGCCCCATAGGGGCCTCTAGATATTTGGTTGAGTATTGAATTATTATACTCTAGATGACATCTGAGAGTATTATAAGTTTGCTCTGAAGATTGTAACGCCAAGAAATGCTGCTCGCCTAGAGTCGCTAAGGGTACAGAAATATTTGTTTGTTGCTCAAAAATCTCGAAACCGGATGTACGTCGTCTGTCCTTCAGTCTGCTCGCTCTCTATTTTGAGAACGCATTAAGCTAGGAAGCTCAAATTTTGTTCATGTTATTTTTGGTGAAAAATAAAGGTCAAGTTTGGGAAAGGGTCAAATCGCTCCACACCCTCCCATAGTAGTAGTAAGCTGACACAAGACAATCTTCCCGACAAAATTATCGCATCCTTTAAAGTATGTTTACCAGCAAACCTAACTATTGCCAACTCAGCTAACTTTTGGCCTCCTGGTGTTATCGTTCAGGAGTTTCTACCGAGGAATAGCTCTCAGCGGAATTTTCGTCGAGGAATCAAACAGCGAAAACTTATGTAAGCTCTACAGATTTGCATGTAAACAACCCGTCAACTTTACAATTCTCTGTCAACATCTACGTCACGTGGTCTTAGAACCAAGTTGAAGGACTTCTTAGTGTCCACTCTCGAAAGTATGCCTGATGTTCTATGTATTACTGAATCCTGGTTGATCCCTTCTGTGCTTGACTCCGAATTTTCCTCAAATTGCTACGCAGTTTTTAGGCATGACCGTGATCTTCTACGCTCGATAAAAAAGGACGGAGTACTCATTGCTGTTAAAAACACCTTACCATCGTCACGTTGTTCAGACTTCGATGCTTTTCCTATTGAGCACCTTCTTTTCAAAATTAAGGCCTCGTGGTCGTTACCCCTATATTTGTTGTGTCTATTTTCCATGTTGCTGCGATGTGGAAACCATCGAAAAGTTCTTTAACAACCTTTCCGATTTCGCTAACTCAGCTGGCACTAACCCACATTTCTTATTTGTGGGGACTTCAATCTGCCTGACTTAAAGTGAAATGACTGGACACGCCCTGCACTGCCTTTGTCTACCGCAGACTTATGTGTCGATCATTTTATGAGCCTATGTTCATTAACTCAACATAATAACAACACTAATCATCGTGGAAAGATTCTTGACCTAATTTTTTCCAATGTTAGTGTTTCCCAAATCAGTGTTGACAAATACTTTTATTCTGTGTTTAGCTTCTCCAACAAAGACCTATCATATAACTTTTTCATCCCACCACAGAACTACATCAGTGAATTGTCCATTAGCGAGAATGATATTATCAATTCCCTAGATCCAAAGACCAGTGGCGGTCCTGATGGGATTTCTGATCTCTTTGTGAAATTTGCCGCATCGGAGCTTTCGGTGCCACTTTCTCTTTTGTTCAATAAATCACTTGAGGAATGCTCTTTTCCTGCTTGCTGGAAGTTAGTTAGCGTTGTTCCCATTTTAAAGAAAGGGGACACCGAAAATGTCTCCAACTATCGCTCAATATCTACCTTAAACTGTTTCGGTAAACTTTTTGAAAGATTAGTCCACAATGCGGTCTGGCAGAAACTTAATCATTTAATATTTATTTATTTATTTGGGCTCTTGAACAAAAAGATTACAATTTCAATTAAACAAAAGCGGAAAATAAAAGAATAGCAAAGAGGAAAATTTAAACATTGAAGATGATAGTTTATAATATACGCTAAAAAATAAATGAATAGTAAAGATAGAAATTTAAACATTAAATATGATAGATTTAACTCTATTCTAACTCTAATGGGAAGAAGAAGCTAAAGAACCAAATTGGAGTCGATCATGGTTCCTTTGCATTCTTAGCATCGGAGAGTGATGGTATACATCGAGATAGGCTCGTGGAGGATTGAAGATGTCTGAATTCCTTGTTCAGACTATTCCTGGTCTAAAGTTCAGGTCGTCACAGAGGTGAGTATTGAGCAGGTAGTTGCATAGCTTGAAGAGGAAGCAAGCATCGAGGAAGGTCCGCCTTAAATACAGTGGCTGTAGGTGAAGTACGTCAAGTCTGCCATTGTAGTCGATATGAGGCTTCCTTAATCTGTAGAAAAGGGTTCGAGTGAATCTACGCTGAACAGATTCGATGGTCCGAACATGGCAAGAATGGTGTGGGTTCTAGACGGTGGAACAGTATTCCAAAATACGACGGACGAGTGTGGAAAATAGGAGAGCAGCTGTTCCTGGACGGTTAAAGTGGACTGTCGTGCGGAGGACGAGGCTAGCAAGTCTGCATGCCTTATTAGTAATCTCGGAGAAATGATTGACGAATTTAAGTTTACGATCAAAGACCACTCCTAGAGCCTTTATTGTGGTTACTGCTGTAAGGATGGATCCATTAATAGAGTAAGAGAGAACAGAGGAGGTAGTCTTATACGATTACTCCATAGTAAAACACTTTTCCATGTTCAAAAAGATATCGTTGTTTGAACACCAACGAGAGACAGCAGACAAATCAGCCAATTTCCCGGAACAGTTTGAGGTCATCAGCGAATAAGAGACAGTTCGAAGATACAAATTGGGGCAAATCATTTATGAAGAGAGTAAATAATAGAGGACCAAGGATCGATTCCTGCGGGACACCAGAGTTAGCAAGAAACTCAGTAGAGGAGTATCCGTTGAACGTAATTCGGAGACGACGGTTCGTAAGGTACGAACTAAACCAGTTCTGGTGAGAGCCAGAGACACCGTACCTTTCAAGTTTTGAGATTAGAATTTTACAATTAACAGTGTCGAAAGCTTTTGAAAAATCGGTATATATGACTTGGACAGTATTATGACGATCTAAGGATTGAGCAACGAAATTAGTGAATTCACATAAATTAGTAGATCTACCTTTTACGAATCCATGTTGGGCTGGTGATATCAAGTGATAAAGTTTTTTTCCCATATTACATTATGAACTAATCTTTCAAAAACCTTTCCAAAACAGTTCAGGGTGGAAATCGGGCGATAATTCAAGACATTTTCGGTATCTCCTTTTTTTAAAATGGGTACTATGTTAGCTAACTTCCAACATGCAGGAAACGAGCCTTCTTCAAGAGACTTATTGAACAAAATAGATAGTGGCACTGAGAGCTCCGAGGAGAGATCTTTCACAAAAAGGTTCGGGATCCCATCCGGTCCGCCACCGATTTTTGAATCTAGAGAATTGATGATTGATATAATGTCCCCCTCACTAATGGATATCTCAGAGATCAACTCCTGGGGTGGCAGATCATTACTCGAATGGCTAAACACAGAGGAAAAGTATTTGGCAAAAAGCTCACACATTTGTTGTGGAGAGGTAATGGCATTATCACCAAACTTAAGTTGGGAAGGATAAAATTGTTTATTTCTACGCTTTCTAACATGCGACCAAAACGTTTTGGTCTCATTGCGCAACAGTGCCGCCTCGCTGAGAAATATATGCAGAGAAAGCCTTCTTGATGTCCGATTTGACCCGCTTACGCTGAAGGGAATAGTTATGGTAATCGGATAGAAGAGACGAACGCTTATACTTTTTATGCAAACGCGCTTTTTTACGAAGAGCGCAAATAATAGAATGGTTAAACCATGCAGGGTAGTCACGACTAGAAATGACACGATAGGGAACATTCCGATGAATTATATCATCAAGAGTGGAGTGTAGTTGCGTCGATGATTCATTAGAGCTTTTGCTGCTAAAAAGTTCAAACCAGTTAATATTACCGAGGTCACAACTCATTTGCTCGTAGTTTCCCTTATAGAAATTGTATTTCTTATCCGTACAAATAAGAGATGGATTACATATATAACTCTATTTGCAGGTTGATCTGAAGGGGGGATGATAAGGGTCGGGTGGCACTAATCCGCTAAAGGTGTCAACATTGATCCGAGAAGCACTGATATTGGAAAGAATTAAGTCTAGGATCTACCCCTACGATTTGTGTTAGTATTTTGTTGAGTAAGTGAACACAGGTTCATAAAGTGATCAACACACAAGTCTATGCTAGATAAAGACAATGTAGGGTGTGACCAGTCTGCTTTCCATTGCATGTTGGGGAGGTTGAAGTCAGAACAGATAACAAATGTCGAGGTAGCGCCAGCTGAGTTGACAATTTCCGAAAGGCTGTCAAAAAACTTTTCAATAATTTCCACTGTACAGCAACAAGGAATATAGACACAGCATGTATATAGGTACCGACCATGAGAGACTTTAATTTTGAGAAGGTGCTCTATGGGAAAAGCATCAAAGTCCGGACAACGCGACGTTGACAGGGTATTTTTAACCGCGATGAGGACACCGCCACCATCCTTTTTGATAGAGCGATTAAGATCACGGTCTTGCCTGTGAACAGTGTAGCAATTCGGGGAAAATTCAGAGTTATGAATTGAAGGCATTAACCACGATTCAGTGATACAAAGAATATCAGGCATACTCTCCAGAAGGGATACCATGAAGTCATCCAACTTGGTTCTAAGACCACGCACATTTTAGTAGAGAATAGTGAGATTATTATTAGATGAGCTAGAAATGTTAACAAAGCCTGATATATTCTTGTGAACATTAGATGATGATGGATTGATAGCAGTCAAACATGAAGTATTTATGCTGGTTTTCGCTGATTGCTTCTACAACGAAAATTCCGTTGGGAGCTATTTCTTGGTTTAAATTCCCGAACAGTGACGCCTGGAGGCCAAAATTCAGCTGAGTTGGCAGCAGTAAGGTTTGCTGGCAAGCAAACTTTGAATTACACAATAATTTCATTTGGAAGATTGTCCTGTGTCAGCTTAGTACAGCTGATGACAGCTGGAGTATAGCCCAGCTTCGTCGTGATGTATTCAGACACTTCTCTCGTAGACGTATCGTAGGCCAAACGACACACAAATAGCTGTCTGGGAGGTTCAACGACACGTAGCGTAGGTGATGAATTAGAACCGGCCGGTACATTCGCCGATGAATTTTTGAAGACGTCAACCACCAACGAATTATGTCGCACATTAGAAGGCGTATTAGTAGACGGCAGAGACAAAGCTCCCGGTACAACTGCAGGATTCGACGAAAGTATCGGTTTTGCAATAGTAGGTGTCTTAACTTGTTTTCTCGAACCTTTAGAACTTGCATCAGCACTTGAAGAAGAAGAAGATGAAGAAGATGCTGTGGAAGCAGTAGCGCTCCTGGTGATTCGAGCACTATGTAAAGCCTCCTTCGATGACGGCAGAGAAACGGACGGGAGTGTATGGGTCTGGCTCTGCGAGATCCCAGCCACACTAGCTGCCAGCTCACAGATTGAAGTTTATCACCCAGCATGGATTCGTTAAAGGAAGGTCAACTTCCACGAATACACAGACTTCTTAGCACAATCCCTTAGATCACCATAACACTGTTCATGCCATTTACACTGATTTTTCGAAAGCCTTTGATGTTTTTTTTTTTTAATACTAAAATTCTTATTGCAAAAATTGAAAGGTACAGTCCTCTTCTGAATTGGTTTGATTCTTACCTCACGGATCGTCGTCTGTGAATTATGTTCAATGGACATACATCTGCTGAGTTTCTCTCTAACTCTGGTGTTCCACAGGGATCTATTCTTGGTCCGCTGCTATTTACGCTCTTCATTAATGATCTGTCCCAATTCCTCTCATCAAATTGTCTCTTATACGCGGACGACCTCAAAATGTTCCGTGAAATTTCTTCTTACTTTGACTGCTTGGATCTCCAGCTCAACCAGGAATTCAGATATCTTCTATCTTCCTCGAGCTTCACTCGATATTTACTACCACTCCCCGACGTTGAGAATGCAAAGGAACCACGATCAACTTCAACTTGGATCGTTAACTACTTCTTTTGTTTTATTTAAAATAGAGTAAAAACTATAATGTTTAGTGTTTGAAATCTTATCGCCACTGTTCTAATATTTCTGCTTTTGTATAAATGAAAGTGTTATATTTTTTGTTCAAAAGCGTTTAAATAAATAAATAAATACAAAATGACTCAATTTCGGAATTTGATAATAAACGAATTTGATCATTGTCGGAAATAGTCCCCGAAATAGTTAGACACAGGGAATCGTACCATAGGCTTACGTTCAAACTTCTACCGGAGTTCTCACACGACCTGTAGTAAAGCTTGCGGTATTGGACGTCGAAAGCTTGCGGTATTGGACGTCGAAGAAAAAACGCGATAGGTAAGCCGAACAAGGAGCTTCTCGATTACCGGGATGAAGAAAAAACAGGTGGAACTCGGAGAAAAGTAAGGTTGAGAGATTGGACAAAGACGTGTGAAAACAAGTGTAAGAAAATTGTAGTTGAAAAATAGAACAAAATAATTGTTAAGCTAAGGAAACAAGTCTGTGGATGGCCTTTATCATTGTATTTGAATAATAAAAAATATGTATTACTTGTAGGAAATTTTCAGCCAACCACCGACAACGATACCAAAGTTGAAATAAACAGTTGCGCTGTAAAATTTGTTCACCATTTATCAGTTCAATTTTCAACAAACTCTGTAGTGTGTCACGACTCACGAGTTTTAAGCTCTTCTAAAATGCTTAATTGGAATAAATGCACCATATCTGGATTTTCAGGTGCGCTTCTAAAGATATTTAAATACTTATTTTATGGCGTACAAAGTTTACTATATTAGCTAATGAGCCAGCTTTTTAATTACTCGCTTATTACGGACAGCATAAAATTGATTTCTTCAGTTGTACTTTTTATTGTATTTGTTTAGAAATTAAGAGATTGGATAGAGCAATATTTTTGAAAAAAATGTTTTTTCATGTATCGCATATATTCTTCTAGTATGTGTCGATTTAAGCCTTAGGTTATATTAGACTACTTGGCAACATTATAAATTTCGGCTTATCTAATCTAAATGATTAAATTGAATAGTTAAACTGATTTCGCTTCGAAATACTCATGAGGTTAATACAATACAATATCTTAGATGCGAATCGACACAAGCTTATCAACAATTAAATCCTCTTACAAAAACGTTGGCTTGGTTTATTTCTACTTACATATTGCAATTATGGTTCGTTAAATTACATTTCAGTAATACTAAACTAAACTTATATTTAATCTTCGGTGGAATTCATTTTTACTTGGTTTTTCCTTCCTGAACATTTCGATCTATTATATCGATTGTGAGATTTTAAAATGCATTTTCTTAGCTCTGATTGATATTCCTTTCGGTCGCAGCCAGCCGCTTCTATTTATATTTTAAATAAATAAAATATTTTTATATTATTCAGTTATTATTCAAAATTAGCAAAGTTACCGTAAAAAATGGTTTCGAAAAGTTTAAGACCTAATAAAGCTTTTTTATCGAATCGACCATCTATATTGAAAAGATGATACAATTCATCGTTGGCTAGAAATCGGAATGCAGCATCGAAGCCCTTTGTTATTCTTTTTTGTTTTAGAAATGCAATCTATAAGAAAATGTTAATAAACGACTTGAATTTATTTAAGAAAAAAACAACATATTTTTCGTACTAATTTTGTAGCTAATTTTGTATCATTTAGTTTCGCTTCTAAATCCTCCAAATCGGTAGTGTTCTTCACAGGCATTAGAGTTAAAATATTTTCTTCATCTGGCTCGTAGCCAGTTATTGCATTAACGTTCTTACTAATGCTTTGAATTAAAGATAAACTTTTTCTGGCTATCACACCGCTGGCCAGTTGTTTTGAGCGCTGCTCCTCCTTGAATGAAATGAACTGGAAAAATTTTGTTTATTGTACATTTGATCAAAATTACTTTTTTGTTCTAGTACCTCATTACGTAGAAGTTTTTGATCTGTTTGCATTGCATCTATTTTCTTCTCCAAATTTTCTATTTGTGCTTTAGATTCCATGATTTCCTTTAAAATTTCTTTTTGAAGTGTCTCTGAGTCGGATCCCTGAATAATGTTAATTGAATCAATAATATGATTGCTCTTAGTAGCGTTCTTATATCTTATTTATAGAGAGGCTGCATATAATTTTTAATCTCATTATACATTTTAATTACCTCGTTGCGAAAATATCTTTGATTTGAGCTCATGGCATCAATTTTGTTCTCCAATTTTAGTATATGATTCTTAGATTCTATTAATTGTTTTAAAATTTCTCTTTGAATCGTTGTGCCCTCGGAATCCTGGAAAAAATTAAATAAAATCAATATATTGCTTCTCCAGGCAAATACATATCTCAACAAATTTAAGCCAATGTGAAAATTCTTTTTTTTATTTTTTGATGTTCTACAAGTATGCCTTAAATGGTTTTTTGATCAGGAATATGAAAATTCTTTTCAGGCTGTAAGGCCATTTGATAATGAAGGCCCAGCTGCGGACACGGAACTATCAGCTGATACATTATTAAGGTTGAGATCAAAGAAGATACCCGGCAAAACAGCACTGCCATACGAATACCCTATAAATAATACGGGAGACCAAATGCCTAGGCTAGGGTGGTCGACGCAATATATAATTCCAGCACATTGCCTGCCTGGTCACCTCAATCTACGAAAATGAAAAATTCGTAGATGGAGGGTTGGGCGAAGAGCTAACAACCCTTCCACAATAAATAATGAAAAATGTTAAGGAACCTGAAGGTCAGGAGGCCAAGGTCCGATTTGGGCGGTAGCGCCATTGTAGAAGAGAAGTAGAAATGCCTAATTGGGTTCGCCATCATATCCGTTCTTGTGGACTTCGAGAAGACTTTCGACAGCTTTAAGCGAGATTACATATGGAATAGCAGGACTGAAAATAAATGCGCGTAATCATTTGTTCGAGCAGAAGCACACCGACAAGATGTGGAAGAGGTGAAAGAATTTTGTTACTTCGGAAGCATTGTCAACATGGGCGACGGAGTCGAATCGAATGTTGGGGATCGAACAAAGATCGTCAGGTTTTCGGTATCCTTTCCCCTTTCTGAAAGTTAACCCTTTCAGACACGAAATTCAGTCGATTGAGCTAAATTTATGAAATATTCTTTCCCTTTACTGAATGTTAACCCTCTCAGATACGAAATCCACCTGACTAACCTAAAATTATGAAAATTTGGGCGTACACTAATTAGAATACATCAATACTGTATTTGGTCATAAAGGGACTCAACGGCAATACTGACATTTTCGATAAGTTAAGGGTACGTTTTATTAAAAATTGCATTGAACGCTTTAAATTTGACAATTACGGTAATGTTTGATGCTCTGCGAAGGTTCAATATATGGATCATCATGCCAGAAAGGTTATAGAGATCTGCGAGTGAGCTGCGAATGTATTACGTATTCGCCAAATCCGTGTTTTTATATGGTTGCCTGACTTGGAAGAGGACCGTAAAGCTTACCAAAATACTGCGATCTGTCGTGAACCAATATCTTCAACGCATTTTAGATGTGTTCTGACCAGATGATTCAGAAGTAGAAGCGGGTGTAGCCTAGTGGGTAGCGTGTTGATCTACAATGCAAAGATCGAGAGTTAAAATCGCGGGTCTTGGCCACCTCAATCTCCGAAAATGAAAATTCGTAGATAGAGAATTGTGCAAAGGGGTAATAATAACAAATAAAAAAAAAATTTCAGGAACCTGAATGTCAGGATGCCAAAGCCCGATTTGGGCTGTAGTGCCATTGAAGAAGAAGATATCATCTTCAACGAGAAACTTTGGAATACAACTGGACATCATAAGTCATTGAGATTCAAAGGCGGAATTTATCAGCGATCCGACTCCGTCTTTTTACCCTTTGCCTTCCATAACAGCAGAACGAGCTTAAAGAAGAAAGGAACTTCAAAGTACTTGGTTGGAAAGGCGCGAGCTTGCAAATGAACGATTTCTTCTTCAAAGGCGACTGCAAGATCGCTTTACCCACCGTCTTGTCGACGAATTAATTCAACACATTGCTGCCTTGCTTGCTTGTGTGTCTCCGATGATAATTGTATAACATCAGAAGCTCTGAGGTGCATATCTGATCGCCTACCGGAGCTTCCACAGCTTTCCTTGCTATTTGAGCAGTGCAGCCATTTTTAATTTTGAGAGCATGCTAAAGATCGAGCAAAAAAGTGACGAAAAGTTTATACTTTAATTAATTTTTTTAATTTATTAACCTAGTTAGGTTTCATATATTGAAAGTATTACAAGGGGTATCCCATTAAGACCGCCTATTTTGAATTTAGCCCCATTTTTTTTGTGTCCGTCGTGCCGCTTTTTCGGATATTCTGTTTCATACATAACCTCCATATCTACACTCTTTATTAAAATAAAAACATCAGAGCTTTTCAAAAACCACTGCGTTTTTTTTAATTTTCAAAATAGGCGGTCTTAATGGGACACCTATTTTTTTTTGTCAGTTGTGCAGGTTTGTTGGATATTCAGTTCCATACATATACCTAGTCGTGCCATAAGTTCTGTCACACGTATATGGGCAATTTTTGTATAAATGAAAAAGAGTTTTTGACAAAGGAAAATATATTTTATTTTGGCATACTAATGGAAGTAAAATAAGCAACAAATTATTCAAAGTGGCCGCCTTTAGCCTTAACACAGCTCTTTAATCTGTTGGGCCAGTCATCGATAGCAGTACGCACTGTTTCTAGCGGAAAATTAGCTACTGCTTCTGTCAAAGATCGCTTAAGGCTCTCGATATTTGGGTGTCGTCTCGTGCACACCATGGACTCTAACTCCGCCCACAGTTTGTAGTCCAGGGGATTCAAATCTGGGCTCCCAGAAGGCCATTCCGTCGCCCTTATAAACTGTGGAATATTGGTTTCCAACCACGCTTGTGTGGTTCGAGCTTTGTGGGCTGGCGCAGAATCTTGCTGGAAAACCCAATGTCGATTGTTGAATAGCGTAGAGTTCAGCGGCTTCACACATCCCTCCAGGATGTCCGTTTTATAATTTTTCGCTGCAGTTTTTACGCCTTTTTCGCAAAAATGAAGCTCGGTGACCCCTTCGTAGCTGACACCCCACCATACCATGACTGATGCTGGATGATGTCCTCGCTGTACCCTAGTGGCAACTTCTCGGGCTTCTATGGAGCTGTGGGCATACACCTTATCATTTTGGCGGTTGAAATGTTCCTCCACCGTAAAAATTTTTTCATCGGTAAATAAAATTTCTCGATGTTTGTTGTTGCCGTACCGCCGAAGGAGCTCTTTCGATCTGGTGCTCCTAATTTGCTTCAACTGCTCAGTCAGCAAATGTCCCGTTGATCGTCGAAAGGCACTCATCCCGAGGTCAGATTTTATGATGCGAGACATACTTCGGGTGGAGATGTTCATCTCTCGAGCCATGATTCGTTGTTTACGAAGCGGATTTCGACGAATTCGACTCTCGACCGCTTTGATGGCAGCAGAAGAACGTATATCACGCGGACGTCCAGAACGAGGTCGATCTTCAATAGTCTGGATCGCGTTATATCTCTGGATCGCACGATACACAAATCTTTGCGTTATTTTTAACGGGCACAACAACTTGAAAATTTCACTCGCGGATTTTCCACACTTATGTAGTGCAATCACTGCAGTTCGGTTTTCTATTACACCCCATTCCATCTTCACACGTTAACGAACACACTTTAAATGACCATCAACTGTCAACAACATTATGACGTTTATAAAACTGGCCGATATTGAAATGTCACTCATAAAATAAAGTTGTTGCCAATGTGAGAAATTATGTGACAGAACTTATGGCAGGACTAGGTAAATCTTTATATAAATTTGCATGCTAAGAAATTATTATACGAGTATGTAGCAAGGCTATAAATATAATATGAGTAGCGTCTTGATCTGCAATGCAAAGGTTGTTAGGCAGGCACACTAACTACATATTGAGTTCCTGCACATCCTCAACTTGTCTCAAGACTAATTAAGTTGCGCCCGACTTGTTTTCAGATATTTTAATTTTCATTGAATTGTTAATTAGTCGTTGCAGGGTACGAGGCACGTCCAGAACGTAATACCATTGAAACATAGCGCAGCTTAATTATGATTAAGGCCTAAATTATCATTAAACGGCTGTGTGTCATACGCTTATTTAGCTAAATTACCAAAATAGTGATCATTTAGCAGCTAAATCATCTCGTCATGCTCTCAGCTAAATCATCTCATTTAGCTAAATCCTCTCATTTTTCTCATAATTTAGGCTATAACGATGAAAAATGTAGTATTAGAGTTGGAGCTTTCATAAAAGCTTCATCGTGCAAGAGAGAAGAAAAGTCATTTTCTGAATTACACAAAATCTTGGAATCGAGATTTAAACGCCTAGCCAGGAAAGATGACTCGCAAACGATTCTAAAACAGGACAAAGGATAATTTTTCTTCGTTTGTCGCCTTCCTTGCAAAATTTGATTGCCTATTGGCTATGCAATTCAACTTTTCAAAATTATGACAGATGAGTGAGTGGCTCTTCTTAATTAGCAAAGTGCTGTGTGTCACCAATCTACTAACGATGAAGACGAGCTAAATTACGAATTAGCCAAATTATAATTCGGACCGCTGTGTCAGTGGTATAAATTATCATTAAACGCCTGTGCGTCATACGCTAATACCATTGACACATAGCGCAGCTAAATTATAATTAAGGCCTAAATTATCATTAAACGGCTGTGTTTCATACACTAATTTAGGTAAATTACCAAAATAGGGATCATTTATCAGCAAAATCATCTCATCATGCTCCTCAGCTAAATCATCTCATTTAACTAAATCCTCTCATTTTTCTCATAATTTAGGCTATAACGATGAAAAATGTAGTACTAGAGTTGGAGCTTTCATAAAAGCTTCGTCGTGCAAGAGAGAAGAAAAGTCATTTTCTGACAGCTCTGAATTATACAAAATCTTTGAATCGTGATTTAAACGCCTAGCTATGAAAAATGACTCGCAAACGATTGCAAAACAGGACTAAGAATCGTTTTTCTTTTTTTTGTCGCCTTCCTTGTAAAGTTTTCTTGCCTATCAGCTATGCAATTCAACTTCTTAAAAATATGACAGATGAGTGAGTGGCTCTTCTTAATTGGCAAAGTGCTGTGTGTCACCAATCTCCTAACGATGAATACGAGCTAAATTACGAATTAGCTAAATTATAATTAGGACCGCTATGTGTCAATGGTATAACACATGTGCAACGAATTAGTAACAGCTGCTTAATTGCAACGAAAAGTGCTATTTGCGGTAGATTGATTTTCAGCTTTTTATCTGCAGTCATAGTTTAGATATTCGCATCTGCAGTTTCCGGTTTTCTAAATGGTATACCAAATCATTTACTTACAAGCTGTAATGCTACTTCAGAAGTACTAAAGAAAACATATTTTCTATCACATCGTAGTAGATTGTTTCGTGCAAGCATAAAATATTATCGGTAGCTTGGCAACATTGTTGAGATACCTAATCGATAAGACACATTCGATGTTTACTTACGAAGTTGTTGTCTAATTCCGTAAACGATATGAGACTTATATTTTTCTGATCACTTTCGAGACGTTCTTGAGACTCTTCACTCATGCTATTATCAATCAATTTGTGTTCAGAATTTAACCGATTTCAGTAAATTCACAAATTCGTGTAGAATATGATCATAGAGTAAACTTCAAAGTAAAAGTAAACCATTTGTTAACTTCACAGTCACGATAAATAAAAACCAAACAGTTAATAAATGCAACGATATTTGAAACAACCGAGTTTTTAGGAATTCTTTAGCAAACTGCGGAGCAACGCTGATATCATGATAATTCTCATCTAAACAGTCATCGAAAGACTCATCGCAAAGATAGATTGTTCGTTTGGTGAAAAAACCGCATACATTCATTATTTCAAGTTTGTGTATGAAAAATGGTTTTGTGGTGTTAGTCATGCTCGCTGCTGTCATTTATTTTGTTTCCCCTTCGAAGCACGTGCGCTAAATGTATGTACATGATATCATTCATATACAGGGTGGGCCATCCAGTGATTTCTTTTTAAATCACAGGTTATTTTGACACTGAAAGCTGTTTTCCGCTCGAAATCTTGACAGAAAGTCAGTATCATACCTCCGCGGAACAAAATGAGTCTCTTTACACTTGAACAAGCACTTGAACGATCAGCTTGAATTGGACCACGATTTTGGGCGAAAAATCATATTTTCTGACGAGGCGCATTTTCATCTCGGCGGCTACGTTAACAAACAAAATTGCCGCATCTGGGGCTCGGAAAACCTGCACGTTATTGTCGAGAAGCCAATGCATCCACAGAGAGTGACAGTTTGGTGCGGATTGTGGAGTGGTTGCATCATTGGACCATTTTTCTTTGAAAATGAGGCTGGGAACAACGTTTCGGTCAACGGTGAACGTTACAGAGCCATGTTGTCCGACTTTGTTTTACTGAAATTGAAGACATGGATTTGGACGACCTCTGGTTCATGCAGGATGGCGCGCCATGCCACACAGCCAATGCCACAATCGATCTTTTACGCATCAAATTCCCAAATTGTGTTATCAGCCGTTTTGGCGATGTCAATTGGCCGCCTCGGAGCTGCGATTTGACCCCTTTGTTTTTTTCTGGAGAACCGTGAAGGACCGACGTTATGCCAACAATCCAGAAACGATTCAAACACTTAAGGTCAATATCATCCAAGCAATTCGTGAGCTACAGCCCGAAACCATCGTCATGGTCTTGGAAAATTGGAGTGACAGAATGCGCTACTGCGAAGCCAGCTGAGGCAGCCAGTTGAACGAAATTGTGTTCTATCAATAATAGGAATGTTTGCTCTTACTAACGAAGCCATAATACATGGAAAAAAATTTAATTTTGTTCATTTTATTGCATTTTTAAAAAGAAACTTGTATTGGCCCACCCTGTATTTACACTAATCTACGAAACAGAAGACTGAGACAGTCGCCAAGGAAAATGGTCGGAGTTGCGCTTTACGTTATCAAAAGCGGACGAAGTTCGAGTCAGCCGTTGTTTGATGTAGCTTCGAGGAATACCTATAATAGGAAGACTATTTAAATGATTGAGATTAATGGGGTTTTATCTCTTTTAACAAATAACACTTTAAATGCGATATATGTATATTTATTTGTAAAGGTTTAAAATTATGAATTAAGCGTATAAACTTATGTTTATTAGAGATACTCGATACACACTAACACTTGTGTCCTAATAGAGTTTGAACCACAGTTTAATTATACGTAAACAGTTGGCAAACGGGAAAGAACTTCTCGAACTGAGCTCACCAATATGCGTGCAATCTCCACGCACATATGCGAACAATCTACGTGTAAAATATGGCTTAGTAATCAGCTGTTTAAAGTGCGAACCAATCAAAATCGTTCATTTGGGAGGTAAGAGTTTTTTATGCGAAAAATTTTTTGATCTATGGGCAACATAGCCCGTTTTCGCACTCAGTCTTCTTTCGCTCTGGTTTGGACAATGCATGTACAGCGATCGCGCGGGAAATTTCGCCCGAAATTTTAATTTTCTCAATTCTTTTTCTTTTATGAAGTAAACACAATCAAATTGAATTGTTATTTAAGAAAGTCATATTTATTTTCGGTTTTAATGAGAATTCTATTCAAAACTTTGTAGTTTAACGCAAGTTTTCGCTCGTGTCCGTTTTAAATCGGTCAAACTCAAGTTTGGCTGATTTTCGTATTTCTTATATTGCCTTCTTGTGCTTCTAAATGCAGTCTTAACTGTAGTGTTGGGTTACTCATACAAGAAGTGGTACAAATGTCCCATTCATGCACGTCAAAATGTCCCATCACTACAAAAAATATTGTTGTCCCACTTCAAAGTTTTTGTCCCACTTCAGAGCTTTTGTAGCATCTGAATTAAAAACATGCATTTGTTTGGCTGCTGTACCAATATATTTGTAACACTAAAATCACACTCACTTCACCGGGTTTTGTCCCATGCATTTGTATGGCTGAAAGCAAAGCTCTCAGCACGGAAATATTACGAACCGGAGAACTCTGCACATGAATGACAGATTCTCTTCGATGGGAGAAACCGAGATTTAACTTTCATCGCACTTTTTTCAATTAAAAATCTATTGCACTGATATCAACGTGTAGTAATTACATGCTGAGCACTATTAATAAAGTATTTTGGAAAACTGAAGTATTTTTAACACTGCATTTAAGAATAAACGCGATTCTTACGAAGCCCGCCGTGTCCGCTACATACAAAAGCTGGCGAACGGAACTGTCATTTTTATTGTGACTACAACTTGTTGTTGTTGGATTGACTTACATGGCTAGTATAGTGTTTTAACCCTAGTGAAACCGAATAAGTGTAAATAAGAATAACTGAAATAAATAAGAATGTATTTTTTTGTGATATTAATTAAGGAGATTTTGTATTTTAATTTTTAAAATTAAATAAGAATAAATAAAATAAAAAAGAATGTATATTATAAACACAACCCACAAATGCCACACCTAATAATACGTCATTTTACTCCGCATCTCAATAAGAAACAGTGTAAGTAGGGTTAAAATACTCTACGCGCACACATAAAAGCGCAATATACGTCATTTTTCGCTCATTTGCTCGTCAAAAAGGCAAATTGTATGAATGGGACGGACATTGTATGTATGAATGGGACATGGAGCTTTTGAATGGGACATTTGAGGTGGGACATTGTACCACCTCAAATTTCAAATGAGCCCCTCATACAAACATGGGACAAAAATTCTTGTCCTACCCAACACTATGGTATTAGAGCATTATCGAAACCAAGCCCACCTTAAGTTCCAGGCCACGAACAACTATCTCGCACTAACACTTTCAAGGAGCATGTAGTCTGAAAATTTTTTCTCTTAATTTGAGGTGTACTCTAAGTTTTTCCTGTGGAAAAGAGTGAATTAAAGCGGTAAACGAAATAAAATCACAAACATTTGTAAATAGTAATACTAATTTAATAATAATAGTAGATATTTTACAAAAATGAAAACAAAAAAAAAAATAAAATAAAAATAATGTATGCAACGAAGTAAATTTGAAAATTTTATAGATGTTAAGGCACATAATGACGATAAATTGTGCATTTGCTCACCCGTTGGGCAGCTAACAGGCATAAGTTTGACTATTTCTTTAAATGGACCAAAAACAGATTTGATCATGAATGACTCTACAGTTCGTGCCAGGTCATTAGGATTGTTTTCTGCAAATCCCACAATTTGACTTGATTTATACTGCAAACCCTTTTCGATATGAATTTCGTCGATTAATAACGAAACAATTTTTTCTCGATCGCTTAGATTTTTGGATATTCCGCGCAAATAATGCTCGTCATTGCTGGAGTCTTTGTAATTAGGTGAAATACAGAAAGAAGATGAAATACTCTGTAAATGACGCTTGGTTGGTAAAATTAAAAATTTTCTCAATAAATCGTAAGTTGATGAAGATTGCGAGTATATAACAAAAGCAAAAACTATAATCGAAGTATCATAATGAGGCTTTTTGGTCATTAAAAGTTTCAATTGATTAGTAATTACAGCTAATTTGCTTTCATGTTCAAATTCATCTTCCATATTAGCTGCTTTATTTAAATATTGTAAGGCTTTTTCAAAACAAAATAATCGAGATACGGAGGTAGTATCTTGAACATGACGGTAATGTGACAAAAGATTGATTATTTGTGACCAAAGTAGTGTTGGGTAGGACAAGAATTTTTGTCCCATGTTTGTATGAGGGGCTCATTTGAAATTTGAGGTGGTACAATGTCCCACCTCAAATGTCCCATTCAAAAGCTCCATGTCCCATTCATACATACAATGTCCGTCCCATTCATACAATTTGCCTTTTTGAGGAGCAATGGTAGCAAATGAGCGAAAAATGACGTATATTGCGTTTTTATGTGTGCGCGTAGAGTATTTTAACCCTACTAACACCGTTTCTTATTGAGATGCGGTAGTAAAATGACGTATTATTAGGTGTGGCATTTGTGGGTTGTGTTTATAATATACATTCTTTTTTATTTTATTTATTCTTATTTAATTTTAAAAATTAAAATACAAAATCTCCTTAATTAATATCACAAAAAAATACATTCTTATTTATTTCAGTTATTCTTATTTACACTTATTCGGTTTCACTAGGGTTAAAATATATACTAGCCATGTAAGTCAATCCAACAACAACAAGTTGTAGTCACAATAAAAATGACAGTTCCGTTCGCCAGCTTTTGTATGTAGCGGACACGGCGGGCTTCGTAAGAATCGCGTTTATTCTTAAATGCAGTGTTAAAAATAGTTCAGTTTTCCAAAATAATTTATTAATAGTGCTCAGCATGTAATTACTACACGTTGATATCAGTGCAATAGATTTTTAATCGAAAAAAGTGCGATGAAAGTTAAATCTCGGTTTCTCCCATCGAAGAGAATCTGTCATTCATGTGCAGAGTTCTCCGGTTCGTAATATTTCCATGCTGAGAGCTTTGCTTTCAGCCATACAAATGCATGGGACAAAACCCGGTGAAGTGAGTGTGATTTGAGTGTTACAAATGTATTGGTACAGCAGCCATACAAATGCATGTTTTTAATTCAGATGCGACAAAAGCTCTGAAGTGGGACAAAAACTTTGAAGTGGGACAACAATATTTTTTGTAGTGATGGGACATTTTGACGTGCATGAATGGGACATTTGTACCACTTCTTGTATGAGTAACCCAACACTAGACCAAAGAGATAATTTCAGGTTCTTAGGTAAAATCCAATTTAAATCAGAAGATGAAATTTCCAAGTTCCGGTTGTATATTTTAATGTTTAAATTTATATCTATTGATATTTTAATGACAATTTCGCAGCTTAAAGTTTCAAGCTCTTGAATTGTAAAAAAGGTGATGCTATGAGTTGATTCAAATGTGTAAAAATTCATCAGGTCTAGCTTTGTTTTGAAATATTTTTTAAAGTCAGCGAAGCTACCGATATAGTCGCTCTGAAGAGATACATCGCAAAGTTCTTCATTTCGCATAAAATGTCTCTCTTTGCGAAGAACTGGATCAGTTCTTAGGACAGGTGGCGAAGTACTGAGATATGATGGAAGGTTTGGGAATATTGATGGAACAGCATTAGACACTAACTTCTTGTATTTCAATGCAGGACCAATTCCAGAAACTTCAAAGTCATTCTCGTGGAAATGAAGTTCGCAAACAGATGAAGATTTGGTAGGCTGCCATTTTGCTCTGGGAATGGCATTAAGCCACAACTTACATCTAGCCTCATTTTTCGGAAATGAAAATGTGGAACGATGATCAACTTTGACGTCTTTTTTCGTTTTATCGTAATTATTACGACATCCCGGAACACAGCAATGACGAGGCATTTTTTATTATAGAAAAAAGTATAGATAATTAAATTAATTGTAAAATTTCTCCGCCGATTATATTTTGTAGTCAGTAAATATCTGCATAAAAAATATGTTAGTTAAAAATTGAATTACAACTAAACTTTTAAAAAGGAAACGTAACAGAAGTACGATTGGGCGTAAAGCCCAATCGTGCGATACTCTAGATGAAAGAGGAATTTTTGGATCTTAAGAAATTTTGTAGGCGGAGTGGTAGAAGGGGTGACGACATTGAACTAATTTTTTCACAAGACGCTAAGGCTACCGGCACACGATGCGAGTTAATATATATTATCTCGCTTTTCGATATTACTAGTGTCATTATCCTATACATAATTCGGCCTACTTATATCAAAATAGGAAGTTAATATATATTAACTCGCATCGTTTGTCGGTAGCCTAAGGTTGCTATCAAAATGATTTATATAAAATTTAGGATTTAAATATTTAATAGGTACCAAGAAAATTAGTGTGTTGGATGTTGTGAAATAGTGCAGTTTGTATGAGAGGTGATAGAAGGAGGGGCGAGTTTTTAATGACTTTCCAGAAATAAACACATCATGCTTTTGACATGTTTTAGATTGCAAATCAGTAGCATTCATACTTTTCAGGAAAATCGACTTTTTATAAAGTTGTGAAATTGTGTCATTTTGTATGGGAGGGGGTAGAAGGGGTAAAGCTAATCGTCTAAATTTTGTTCGGTTTTACTAATAATTCTAAATAAATATTTAGTGCACAATTTCAGCTCGATCAATTTTATACGCACTGAATAAATTGGCTCAGAGCATTTCATTAAAAAGTGCAGTTTGTATGGGGAGTGGTGGAAGGAAGGGGAGGACTCCAATAGCGTTTATACAGTAGATTTATATCATCATAAAAGTATTATATTCCAAATTTCAGATCAGTAGCATTTATATTTTTCGGGCAAATCCGTTTATTGTGAAATTGCGAAATTGTGTCATTTTGTATGGGAGGAGGTAGAAGGGGTGGAGCGATTTGGCCCGTTTACGAACTTGTCCTTAATTTTTTGTTAAAAACGACGTGTACAAAGTTTGAGCTTTCTAGATCAACGCGTTTTCAAGAGAGGACACGGACGGACAGACGGACGGACATCCGGTTTTGAGATTTTTGAGTGATTATATGAACATCTATATCATTCATTTTTTTCTCCGAGTCTTATTTCTTGGCGTTACAAACTTTGTGGCAAACTTATAATACTCTCAGATTTCATCTAGAGTATAATCAGCGCAACAAAAATTTTATATTCACGGAAGCACCCGCCAAATCTTATTCCACCTACGACATTTCTGTTTAAACTTACCTAACATATCACATATCCTGTGAATATCCTGTGAATATCCCGTATTGGTGCAAGGACGTCCGAATCACCCTTTAAAACAATAAAATAGTATAAACTAAAATTTTAACCACACTTTTTTTTTCGTTTCACCTTCACTTTTCGTCACTTCAATAGTCAAATTACCGCCGCGAAGAAGCAACGTACTTATTCTACTGTAATTTCAATAACAAATAAAAAACCAACCGCAAGCGTGTAGTCTGCTTGAAATCGCACCAGACTTACATTTCCGTAGTGAATTTTTCAGACTACACAATACATACACAAAATGTTTGTGCATGGCCTGGAAGTATAGGTGGTCTTGGTCGAAACTCTATTAGGACAGAAGTGTTAGTGTATATCGAGTATCTCTAATGTGTATGTACTACTCGACCACGACATACATCAGTTTTAACTTAAATACCATTTTGTTATCTCTAACATATCTGGTGGTGAACTCATGAGCAATATATCCTGGAGTCACGTCGTTTGATAACGATGTTCCATTATTATCCTTATAGCAATTAACTGCGTGGTGCAACATGCTTTATCTCTCGCAAATACATACTCCGGCCACTTGTTCGGGTCCGTCAGCTTTTGTTCTGAGGCTTTATGAATCATAGTGTTTTGTTCACTTGGGGTAGGTTCTGGTGAAAGTGGTCTTAGTGGCTGTGAAGAGTACGTAACTGACTATTGACATAAGAACTTTTAAAATAATTAAATAGCATCTTATTCAAATTGTAGCGGCAAATTATTTTAGCTGTAGCAAATTTTTACCTAATTTGAACTAAAGCTTTTTATTGTAGATATGAATTCTGTATTCAATTTATACTAAAATTTTCTGCATCTTTAGACTTTTTTTTTTCTTTATTACTTAAAATTTTTGTAATTCAATAATAACCCAAAAAAACAACTTAAACTTAATTTGCAATTTAATTTACAAATTCGAGTAATAAAGACGATGGAATCACTTTTTCACATTCGTTTGAACGGAAAACACAGGCGTTTAAAACCGGTACGGGAAACAAATGCGAACGACGTACGCTCTTCCTGACGTCACTATATTTTCATGGATGCGCGTGCCGCAATCTGTTTATTCTTTCAATCATGATTCATATATGAACATCAAATTGGTGTGTGCATCTCTTATTATACTCTAGATGAAATCTGAGTGTCTAACTGCTAAATTGCCTTTTTGTATTTTTTCATTTTGTTGTGTGCTTAGCTATCAGTACGTATAGTGACCGACAAAAGTTTACATACGACCCCTATTTTCGCTACTTGACGAACCCCATGGCACTAATTAAAATAGTAATGATGGAGTTATGTTCTAAGTCTTTATACTCTACCTAGATGAAATCTGAGAGTATTATAAGTTTGCTCTAAAGTTTGTAACGCTAAGAAATAAGGCTCGGAGAAAAAAATGAATGATATAGAAGTTAATATATATTATAACTCAAAAATCTCAAAACCGAAAGCTCAAATTTCGTACACGTCGTTTTTGACAAAAAAGTAAGATCAAGTTCGTGAACGGGCCAAATCGCTCGACCCCTTCTACCCTCTCCCATACAAAATGACACAATTGCGCAATTTGAGAATAAACGGATTTGCTCGAAAAGTATAAAAGCTATTAGCCTGAAATTTGGAATATATTACTTTTATGATAATATCAATCTACCGTATAAAAATTATGCTCTCTCCTTCCACCACCTCCCATACAAACTGTACTTTTTCATGAAATACTATAAGCCAATTTACTCAGTGCGTATAAAATTTAGCAAGCTCAAATTGTGCACCAAATATTTATTTCAAATTATTAGTAATACCAAAAAAAATTAGACGATAAGCTTTACCCCTCTCCTTCCACCACCTCCCACACAAAATGACACAATTTCGCAATTCGACAATAGACGGATTTCCCTGCAAAGTATAATAGCTACTAGTCTGAAATTTATAATATATTATTTTTATAATAATTCCAATCTACGGTATAAAAAGTATTTGTGCCCTCCCTCTCCTTCCACCACCTCCCATACAAACTGCACTTTTTTCATGAAATGCTCTAAACCAATTTACTCAGTACGTATAAAATTTATCGAGCTTTCCCCTACAAAATTTCTTGAAATCAAAAAATTTCTCTTTCATCTAGAGTATCACACGAGTCCTGTTATGTTTTTTGTACTGTTTCTTATCGGTGCTACCGTTTTGCGAAATTTTTATCAAAATAAAGCGATTTCGATATTTTAAACGTTAGCTACTAAGTTTCGTAATTTAATTCATGGAGAAAACTGAATTAACTAATAGTTTGAAGTTTATATCGCATTCACGTGGAGCATAGTGTAGTGTATGTAGTGTATTTTAAAATTCGCCAAGTGAACACTTCAATGTTCGTAGTTGACAGTAAAATGTGAAGAATCCTGTTAATGTTTTCTGTCAAACAAAAAAACATATGCAAATGTCATCGTAAATATGCAGTTTTTCAAGCTTTCTATAAAGCGAAGATTGAGGAGTTATGTATTATATTATTCGAATAATTTCTTCAGATTGTCCGTGTTGAAAATTCTTTCTTTCAAAAGAAATTTTCTGTGATTTTATGGAAACTATTATACTTTAAATTTTCTGTGATTTTAGGGAAACTACTTTAAATGGTTACGTCACTTTGAACACTTTGTTTTACAAGATTTAATTATTAATTATAATCAGTTATCCTTAAACTGTTAATTTCAATTCCACTACACTACACTACGACGCCAGGCGAACATTCATATAACAGGCGGATTTTAAGATTCACTACACTACAGTACGCTTCACGTGAAGAGATATTAGAGATCGAATGGATTTAAAACATTTTAGAAAGTGTTAGTACAAAATTTCACGTTAATAGCTTTTAATGGTTTCAATCAATCAAATCAAATTCCTGTTAAGACCCCCTATAGGGGCATAGGACAGAAACAACTCTCTTCCACAAGGCGCGGTCCTGAGCATCGGCTTTAAGCTGTTGCCAGGACTTGTTTATTACTCTGGCCTCGTGCTCAACTGCTCGCTTCCATGTGTTACATGGTCGACCAACCCGACGTCTTCCTTGAGGGTTATAATCCAGAGCCTGTTTTGCTATGTTTTGCTCTGGTTTCCTCAAAATATGACCGATCCACTGCCACTTCCGCCTTTGAATCTCAATACCTATTTTAGTCTGGCCAGTTGTACTCCAAAGTTCGTCGTTGGAGATCACTTCTGGCCAGAATATCCTTAAAATGCGTCGGAGGCATTGGTTCACGAAAGTCTGTAGTTTCTTGGTAAGTCGAACGGTCACTTTCCACGTAGTTCAACCATATAACAACACGGATTTGTCGCATGTGTCAAAAACTCGCAGCTTCGTGCGAAGGGAGATCACTCTTAACCTCCAGAAAGGGGAAAGGATTTCAGTCCCGCCTTTTTGCATTTAGAATGCAACGAGCGAACATTTGACTCTAAACACACGTCATCAGCATAATCAAGGTGACTTAAGATGTTAAATAGTCTCCATTGAAGACCTGTACCTTCCCCACCTTCCAGTGCAGATTTCAAGATGTCATTTATTACCACCAGAAACAGGGCAGGTGATAATATGCAGCCTTGTCTGACACCCGTTCGCACAGGGAAGCTCTCGGACAACTCTCCTCTATGCAAGACGCCACACCTTGCATCTTCGTAGGATTCTTTAATCATAGCTATGACCTTATCTGGAATACCTCTCCTACGCAAAGCATTCCATATGTAATCTCGCTTAACGCTGTCGAAAGCCTTTTCGAAGTCCACAAACATGAGATGTAGTGGCGAACCCATTTCGGCTGACTGCTCTAATATTATCCGTAGGGTATTTGTGTGGTCGGTACAAGACGACCCTTTACGGAATCTAGCCTGATAAACTTCGAGAGTGCTCTCGACGACATCACTAATCCTATTGAGAATTATCTTAGCCATAATTTTTGATACGGCAGTAAGTAGACATATACCACGCCAATTGCCACAATCCCGAAGGTCGCCCTTCTTTGGAATTTTCACAATGACACCCTCCTTCCATTCAGTCGGATATCTTCCTTCATTCCACACCTCAGTAAAGAGTGGGAGGAGTATGTCGGCTGTTATTTCCGGGTCCGCTTTGAGGAGTTCGGTTGGTAGTCCATCTATACCTGGGGCTTTCCTTCCCGCCATTGACCGAATGGCGGAAACTATCTCTTCCTTATCTGGGGGATCGTCCCTAATAGACGATTGTTGCGGTTGGATGTTTGAAGTTCATATAATCACTCAAAAATCTCTCAACCGGATGTACGTCCGTCCATCCGTGTCCTATCTAGCTTGAGAACGCGATGAGCTAGAAAGTTCAAATTGTGTACTCGTAATTTTTGACAAAAAAGTAAGGCCAAGTTCGTGAATGGGCTAAATCACTCCACCCCTTCTACCCGCTCCCATATAAAATGACACTATTTCGCAATTCGACAATGAACGTATTTGTTCGAAAAGCAGAAAAGCTATTGATCTGAAATTTAAATTATATTACTTTTATGATGATTTCAATCTACTGTATAAAAATTATTCGAGCCCTCACCTTTCTTCCTCCACATCCCATACAAACTGCACTTTTTTATGATATATTTTAAACAAATTTAGTCAGTACGTATAAAATTTATCGATCTGAAATTTGCATGAAAAACTGTTAATTATTAAACTATCGATTTTGACTTCCTTTGTTGGAATTGTTTGCCCACGCACTGAGCCGATCACTTCACTTCCACTTCGGCTGGAAAAAAAACCACAAAACCAAAACCGAAAATCCACCAATTTTTTTAGAGGATATGAGAGACATTTGCATGAAAAACTGTTAATTATTAAACTATCGATTTTGACTTCCTTTGTTGGAATTGTTTGCCCACGCACTGAGCTGATCACTTCACTTCCACTTCGGCTGGAAAAAAAAACCACAAAACCAAAACCGAAAATCCACCAATTTTTTTAGAGCATATGAAAGACATTTGCACGAAAAACTGTTAATTATTAAACTATAGATTTTGACTTCCTTTGTTGGAATTGTTTGCCCACGCACTGAGCCGATCACTTCACTTCCACTCCGGCTGAAAAAAAACCACAAAACCAAAACCGAAAATCCAACAATTTTTTTAGAGCATATGAAAGACATTTGCATGAAAAACTGTTAATTATTAAACTATCGATTTTGACTTCCTTTGTTGGAATTGTTTGCCCACGCACTGAGCCGATCACTTCACTTCCACTCCGGCTGAAAAAAAAAACCACAAAACCAAAACCGAAAGTCCAACAATTTTTTTAGAGGATATGAGAGACATTCGCATGAAAAACTGTTAATTATTAAACTATCGATTTTGACTTCCTTTGTTGGAATTGTTTGCCCACGCACTGAGCCGATCACTTCACTTCCACTTCGGCTGGAAAAAAAACCACAAAACCAAAACCGAAAATCCAACAATTTTTTTAGAGCATATGAAAGACATTTGCATGAAAAACTGTTAATTATTAAACTATCGATTTTGACTTCCTTTGTTGGAATTGTTTGCCCACGCACTGAGCCGATCACTTCACTTCCACTTCGGCTGGAAAAAAAACCACAAAACCAAAACCGAAAATCCAACAATTTTTTTAGAGCATATGAAAGACATTTGCATGAAAAACTGTTAATTATTAAACTATCGATTTTGACTTCCTTTGTTGGAATTGTTTGCCCACGCACTGAGCCGATCACTTCACTTCCACTCCGGCTGAAAAAAAAAACCACAAAACCAAAACCGAAAGTCCAACAATTTTTTTAGAGGATATGAGAGACATTCGCATGAAAAACTGTTAATTATTAAACTATCGATTTTGACTTCCTTTGTTGGAATTGTTTGCCCACGCACTGAGCCGATCACTTCACTTCCACTTCGGCTGGAAAAAAAACCACAAAACCAAAACCGAAAATCCAACAATTTTTTTAGAGCATATGAAAGACATTTGCATGAAAAACTGTTAATTATTAAACTATCGATTTTGACTTCCTTTGTTGGAATTGTTTGCTCACGCACTGAGCCGATCACTTCACTTCCACTTCGGCTGGAAAAAAAACCACAAAACCAAAACCGAAAATCCACCAATTTTTTTAGAGGATATGATAGACATTCGCATGAAAAACTGTTAATTATTAAACTATCGATTTTGACTTCCTTTGTTGGAATTGTTTGCCCACGCACTGAGCCGATCACTTCACTTCCACTCCGGCTGAAAAAAAAAACCACAAAACCAAAACCGAAAGTCCAACAATTTTTTTAGAGGATATGAGAGACATTCGCATGAAAAACTGTTAATTATTAAACTATCGATTTTGACTTCCTTTGTTGAAATTGTTTGCCCACGCACTGAGCTGATCACTTCACTTCCACTTCGGCTGGAAAAAAAACCACAAAACCAAAACCGAAAATCCACCAATTTTTTTAGAGGATATGAGAGACATTTGCATGAAAAACTGTTAATTATTAAACTATCGATTTTGACTTCCTTTGTTGGAATTGTTTGCCCACGCACTGAGCCGATCACTTCACTTCCACTTCGGCTGGAAAAAAAAACCACAAAACCAAAACCGAAAATCCAACAATTTTTTTTAGAGGATATGAGAGACATTTGCATGAAAAACTGTTAATTATTAAACTATCGATTTTGACTTCCTTTGTTGGAATTGTTTGCCCACGCACTGAGCCGATCACTTCACTTCCACTTCGGCTGGAAAAAAAACCACAAAACCAAAACCGAAAATCCAACAATTTTTTTAGAGGATATGAGAGACATTTGCATGAAAAACTGTTAATTATTAAACTATCGATTTTGACTTCCTTTGTTGGAATTGTTTGCCCACGCACTGAGCCGATCACTTCACTTCCACTTCGGCTGGAAAAAAAACCACAAAACCAAAACCGAAAATCCAACAATTTTTTTAGAGCATATGAAAGACATTTGCATGAAAAACTGTTAATTATTAAACTATCGATTTTGACTTCCTTTGTTGGAATTGTTTGCCCACGCACTGAGCCGATCACTTCACTTCCACTCCGGCTGAAAAAAAAACCACAAAACTAAAACCGAAAATCCACCAATTTTTTTAGAGGATATGAGAGACATTTGCATGAAAAACTGTTAATTATTAAACTATCGATTTTGACTTCCTTTATTGGAATTGTTTGCCCACGCACTGAGCCGATCACTTCACTTCCACTCCGGCTGAAAAAAAAACCACAAAACTAAAACCGAAAATCCACCAATTTTTTTAGAGGATATGAGAGACATTTGCATGAAAAACTGTTAATTATTAAACTATCGATTTTGACTTCCTTTATTGGAATTGTTTGCCCACGCACTGAGCCGATCACTTCACTTCCACTCCGGCTGAAAAAAAAACCACAAAACTAAAACCGAAAATCCACCAATTTTTTTAGAGGATATGAGAGACATTTGCATGAAAAACTGTTAATTATTAAACTATCGATTTTGACTTGCTTTGTTGGAATTGTTTGCCCACGCACTGAGCCGATCACTTCACTTCCACTCCGGCTGAAAAAAAACCACAAAACCAAAATCGAAAATCCACCAATTTTTTTAGAGGATATGAGAGACATTTGCATGAAAAACTGTTAATTATTAAACTATCGATTTTGACTTCCTTTGTTGGAATTGTTTGCCCACGCACTGAGCCGATCACTTCACTTCCACTCCGGCTGAAAAAAAAACCTCAAAACCAAAACCGAAAATCCACCAATTTTTTTAGAGGATATGAGAGACATTTGCATGAAAAATTGTTAATTATTAAACTATCGATTTTGACTTCCTTTGTTGGAATTGTTTGCCGACACACTGAGCCGATCACTTCACTTCCACTCCGGCTGAAAAAAAAACCACAAAACTAAAACCGAAAATCCACCAATTTTTTTAGAGGATATGAGAGACATTTGCATGAAAAACTGTTAATTATTAAACTATCGATTTTGACTTCCTTTATTGGAATTGTTTGCCCACGCACTGAGCCGATCACTTCACTTCCACTCCGGCTGAAAAAAAAACCACAAAACTAAAACCGAAAATCCACCAATTTTTTTAGAGGATATGAGAGACATTTGCATGAAAAACTGTTAATTATTAAACTATCGATTTTGACTTCCTTTATTGGAATTGTTTGCCCACGCACTGAGCCGATCACTTCACTTCCACTCCGGCTGAAAAAAAAACCACAAAACTAAAACCGAAAATCCACCAATTTTTTTAGAGGATATGAGAGACATTTGCATGAAAAACTGTTAATTATTAAACTATCGATTTTGACTTGCTTTGTTGGAATTGTTTGCCCACGCACTGAGCCGATCACTTCACTTCCACTCCGGCTGAAAAAAAACCACAAAACCAAAACCGAAAATCCACCAATTTTTTTAGAGGATATGAGAGACATTTGCATGAAAAACTGTTAATTATTAAACTATCGATTTTGACTTCCTTTGTTGGAATTGTTTGCCCACGCACTGAGCCGATCACTTCACTTCCACTCCGGCTGAAAAAAAAACCACAAAACTAAAACCGAAAATCCACCAATTTTTTTAGAGGATATGAGAGACATTTGCATGAAAAACTGTTAATTATTAAACTATCGATTTTGACTTCCTTTATTGGAATTGTTTGCCCACGCACTGAGCCGATCACTTCACTTCCACTCCGGCTGAAAAAAAAACCACAAAACTAAAACCGAAAATCCACCAATTTTTTTAGAGGATATGAGAGACATTTGCATGAAAAACTGTTAATTATTAAACTATCGATTTTGACTTGCTTTGTTGGAATTGTTTGCCCACGCACTGAGCCGATCACTTCACTTCCACTCCGGCTGAAAAAAAACCACAAAACCAAAACCGAAAATCCACCAATTTTTTTAGAGGATAT
Source organism: Chorisops tibialis (assembly GCA_963669355.1). Lineage (NCBI taxonomy): Eukaryota > Metazoa > Arthropoda > Insecta > Diptera > Stratiomyidae > Chorisops > Chorisops tibialis. The sequence goes on along the minus strand of OY770263.1, from coordinate 190,749,993 downwards.
GAGAGACATTTGCATGAAAAACTGTTAATTATTAAACTATCGATTTTGACTTCCTTTGTTGGAATTGTTTGCCCACGCACTGAGCCGATCACTTCACTTCCACTCCGGCTGAAAAAAAAACCTCAAAACCAAAACCGAAAATCCACCAATTTTTTTAGAGGATATGAGAGACATTTGCATGAAAAATTGTTAATTATTAAACTATCGATTTTGACTTCCTTTGTTGGAATTGTTTGCCCACGCACTGAGCCGATCACTTCACTTCCACTCCGGCTGAAAAAAAAACCTCAAAACCAAAACCGAAAATCCACCAATTTTTTTAGAGGATATGAGAGACATTTGCATGAAAAACTGTTAATTATTAAACTATCGATTTTGACTTCCTTTGTTGGAATTGTTTGCCCACGCACTGAGCCGATCACTTCACTTCCACTTCGGCTGGAAAAAAAACCACAAAACCAAAACCGAAAATCCAACAATTTTTTTAGAGGATATGAGAGACATTTGCATGAAAAACTGTTAATTATTAAACTATCGATTTTGACTTCCTTTGTTGGAATTGTTTGCCCACGCACTGAGCCGATCACTTCACTTCCACTCCGGCTGAAAAAAAAACCACAAAACCAAAACCGAAAATCCACCAATTTTTTTAGAGGATATGAGAGACATTTGCATGAAAAATTGTTAATTATTAAACTATCGATTTTGACTTCCTTTGTTGGAATTGTTTGCCCACGCACTGAGCCGATCACTTCACTTCCACTCCGGCTGAAAAAAAAACCTCAAAACCAAAACCGAAAATCCACCAATTTTTTTAGAGGATATGAGAGACATTTGCATGAAAAACTGTTAATTATTAAACTATCGATTTTGACTTGCTTTGTTGGAATTGTTTGCCCACGCACTGAGCCGATCACTTCACTTCCACTCCGGCTGAAAAAAAACCACAAAACCAAAACCGAAAATCCACCAATTTTTTTAGAGGATATGAGAGACATTTGCATGAAAAACTGTTAATTATTAAACTATCGATTTTGACTTCCTTTGTTGGAATTGTTTGCCCACGCACTGAGCCGATCACTTCACTTCCACTCCGGCTGAAAAAAAAACCTCAAAACCAAAACCGAAAATCCACCAATTTTTTTAGAGGATATGAGAGACATTTGCATGAAAAATTGTTAATTATTAAACTATCGATTTTGACTTCCTTTGTTGGAATTGTTTGCCCACGCACTGAGCCGATCACTTCACTTCCACTCCGGCTGAAAAAAAAACCTCAAAACCAAAACCGAAAATCCACCAATTTTTTTAGAGGATATGAGAGACATTTGCATGAAAAACTGTTAATTATTAAACTATCGATTTTGACTTGCTTTGTTGGAATTGTTTGCCCACGCACTGAGCCGATCACTTCACTTCCACTCCGGCTGAAAAAAAACCACAAAACCAAAACCGAAAATCCACCAATTTTTTTTAGAGGATATGAGAGACATTTGCATGAAAAACTGTTAATTATTAAACTATCGATTTTGACTTCCTTTGTTGGAATTGTTTGCCCACGCACTGAGCCGATCACTTCACTTCCACTCCGGCTGAAAAAAAAACCTCAAAACCAAAACCGAAAATCCACCAATTTTTTTAGAGGATATGAGAGACATTTGCATGAAAAATTGTTAATTATTAAACTATCGATTTTGACTTCCTTTGTTGGAATTGTTTGCCCACGCACTGAGCCGATCACTTCACTTCCACTCCGGCTGAAAAAAAAACCTCAAAACCAAAACCGAAAATCCACCAATTTTTTTAGAGGATATGAGAGACATTTGCATGAAAAATTGTTAATTATTAAACTATCGATTTTGACTTCCTTTGTTGGAATTGTTTGCCCACGCACTGAGCCGATCACTTCACTTCCACTCCGGCTGAAAAAAAAACCTCAAAACCAAAACCGAAAATCCACCAATTTTTTTAGAGGATATGAGAGACATTTGCATGAAAAACTGTTAATTATTAAACTATCGATTTTGACTTGCTTTGTTGGAATTGTTTGCCCACGCACTGAGCCGATCACTTCACTTCCACTCCGGCTGAAAAAAAACCACAAAACCAAAACCGAAAATCCACCAATTTTTTTTAGAGGATATGAGAGACATTTGCATGAAAAACTGTTAATTATTAAACTATCGATTTTGACTTCCTTTGTTGGAATTGTTTGCCCACGCACTGAGCCGATCACTTCACTTCCACTCCGGCTGAAAAAAAAACCTCAAAACCAAAACCGAAAATCCACCAATTTTTTTAGAGGATATGAGAGACATTTGCATGAAAAATTGTTAATTATTAAACTATCGATTTTGACTTCCTTTGTTGGAATTGTTTGCCCACGCACTGAGCCGATCACTTCACTTCCACTCCGGCTGAAAAAAAAACCTCAAAACCAAAACCGAAAATCCACCAATTTTTTTAGAGGATATGAGAGACATTTGCATGAAAAATTGTTAATTATTAAACTATCGATTTTGACTTCCTTTGTTGGAATTGTTTGCCCACGCACTGAGCCGATCACTTCACTTCCACTTCGGCTGGAAAAAAAACCACAAAACCAAAACCGAAAATCCAACAATTTTTTTAGAGGATATGAGAGACATTTGCATGAAAAACTGTTAATTATTAAACTATCGATTTTGACTTCCTTTGTTGGAATTGTTTGCCCACGCACTGAGCCGATCACTTCACTTCCACTCCGGCTGAAAAAAAAACCTCAAAACCAAAACCGAAAATCCACCAATTTTTTTAGAGGATATGAGAGACATTTGCATGAAAAATTGTTAATTATTAAACTATCGATTTTGACTTCCTTTGTTGGAATTGTTTGCCCACGCACTGAGCCGATCACTTCACTTCCACTCCGGCTGAAAAAAAAACCTCAAAACCAAAACCGAAAATCCACCAATTTTTTTAGAGGATATGAGAGACATTTGCATGAAAAACTGTTAATTATTAAACTATCGATTTTGACTTCCTTTGTTGGAATTGTTTGCCCACGCACTGAGCCGATCACTTCACTTCCACTCCGGCTGAAAAAAAAACCTCAAAACCAAAACCGAAAATCCAACAATTTTTTTAGAGGATATGAGAGACATTTGCATGAAAAACTGTTAATTATTAAACTATCGATTTTGACTTCCTTTGTTGGAATTGTTTGCCCACGCACTGAGCCGATCACTTCACTTCCACTTCGGCTGGAAAAAAAACCACAAAACCAAAACCGAAAATCCAACAATTTTTTTAGAGCATATGAAAGACATTTGCATGAAAAACTGTTAATTATTAAACTATCGATTTTGACTTCCTTTGTTGGAATTGTTTGCCCACGCACTGAGCCGATCACTTCACTTCCACTTCGGCTGAAAAAAAAACCACAAAACTAAAACCGAAAATCCACCAATTTTTTTAGAGGATATGAGAGACATTTGCATGAAAAACTGTTAATTATTAAACTATCGATTTTGACTTCCTTTATTGGAATTGTTTGCCCACGCACTGAGCCGATCACTTCACTTCCACTCCGGCTGAAAAAAAAACCACAAAACTAAAACCGAAAATCCACCAATTTTTTTAGAGGATATGAGAGACATTTGCATGAAAAACTGTTAATTATTAAACTATCGATTTTGACTTCCTTTATTGGAATTGTTTGCCCACGCACTGAGCCGATCACTTCACTTCCACTCCGGCTGAAAAAAAAACCACAAAACTAAAACCGAAAATCCACCAATTTTTTTAGAGGATATGAGAGACATTTGCATGAAAAACTGTTAATTATTAAACTATCGATTTTGACTTGCTTTGTTGGAATTGTTTGCCCACGCACTGAGCCGATCACTTCACTTCCACTCCGGCTGAAAAAAAACCACAAAACCAAAATCGAAAATCCACCAATTTTTTTAGAGGATATGAGAGACATTTGCATGAAAAACTGTTAATTATTAAACTATCGATTTTGACTTCCTTTATTGGAATTGTTTGCCCACGCACTGAGCCGATCACTTCACTTCCACTCCGGCTGAAAAAAAAACCACAAAACTAAAACCGAAAATCCACCAATTTTTTTAGAGGATATGAGAGACATTTGCATGAAAAACTGTTAATTATTAAACTATCGATTTTGACTTCCTTTATTGGAATTGTTTGCCCACGCACTGAGCCGATCACTTCACTTCCACTCCGGCTGAAAAAAAAACCACAAAACTAAAACCGAAAATCCACCAATTTTTTTAGAGGATATGAGAGACATTTGCATGAAAAACTGTTAATTATTAAACTATCGATTTTGACTTGCTTTGTTGGAATTGTTTGCCCACGCACTGAGCCGATCACTTCACTTCCACTCCGGCTGAAAAAAAACCACAAAACCAAAATCGAAAATCCACCAATTTTTTTAGAGGATATGAGAGACATTTGCATGAAAAACTGTTAATTATTAAACTATCGATTTTGACTTCCTTTGTTGGAATTGTTTGCCCACGCACTGAGCCGATCACTTCACTTCCACTCCGGCTGAAAAAAAAACCTCAAAACCAAAACCGAAAATCCACCAATTTTTTTAGAGGATATGAGAGACATTTGCATGAAAAATTGTTAATTATTAAACTATCGATTTTGACTTCCTTTGTTGGAATTGTTTGCCGACACACTGAGCCGATCACTTCACTTCCACTCCGGCTGAAAAAAAAACCACAAAACCAAAACCGAAAATCCACCAATTTTTTTAGAGGATATGAGAGACATTTGCATGAAAAACTGTTAATTATTAAACTATCGATTTTGACTTCCTTTATTGGAATTGTTTGCCCACGCACTGAGCCGATCACTTCACTTCCACTCCGGCTGAAAAAAAAACCACAAAACTAAAACCGAAAATCCACCAATTTTTTTAGAGGATATGAGAGACATTTGCATGAAAAACTGTTAATTATTAAACTATCGATTTTGACTTGCTTTGTTGGAATTGTTTGCCCACGCACTGAGCCGATCACTTCACTTCCACTCCGGCTGAAAAAAAAAACCACAAAACCAAAACCGAAAATCCACCAATTTTTTTAGAGGATATGAGAGACATTTGCATGAAAAACTGTTAATTATTAAACTATCGATTTTGACTTCCTTTGTTGGAATTGTTTGCCCACGCACTGAGCCGATCACTTCACTTCCACTCCGGCTGAAAAAAAAACCTCAAAACCAAAACCGAAAATCCACCAATTTTTTTAGAGGATATGAGAGACATTTGCATGAAAAATTGTTAATTATTAAACTATCGATTTTGACTTGCTTTGTTGGAATTGTTTGCCCACGCACTGAGCCGATCACTTCACTTCCACTCCGGCTGAAAAAAAAAACCACAAAACCAAAACCGAAAATCCACCAATTTTTTTAGAGGATATGAGAGACATTTGCATGAAAAACTGTTAATTATTAAACTATCGATTTTGACTTCCTTTGTTGGAATTGTTTGCCCACGCACTGAGCCGATCACTTCACTTCCACTCCGGCTGAAAAAAAAACCTCAAAACCAAAACCGAAAATCCACCAATTTTTTTAGAGGATATGAGAGACATTTGCATGAAAAATTGTTAATTATTAAACTATCGATTTTGACTTGCTTTGTTGGAATTGTTTGCCCACGCACTGAGCCGATCACTTCACTTCCACTCCGGCTGAAAAAAAAAACCACAAAACCAAAACCGAAAATCCACCAATTTTTTTAGAGGATATGAGAGACATTTGCATGAAAAATTGTTAATTATTAAACTATCGATTTTGACTTCCTTTGTTGGAATTGTTTGCCCACGCACTGAGCCGATCACTTCACTTCCACTCCGGCTGAAAAAAAAACCTCAAAACCAAAACCGAAAATCCACCAATTTTTTTAGAGGATATGAGAGACATTTGCATGAAAAACTGTTAATTATTAAACTATCGATTTTGACTTGCTTTGTTGGAATTGTTTGCCCACGCACTGAGCCGATCACTTCACTTCCACTCCGGCTGAAAAAAAAACCACAAAACTAAAACCGAAAATCCACCAATTTTTTTAGAGGATATGAGAGACATTTGCATGAAAAACTGTTAATTATTAAACTATCGATTTTGACTTCCTTTATTGGAATTGTTTGCCCACGCACTGAGCCGATCACTTCACTTCCACTCCGGCTGAAAAAAAAACCACAAAACTAAAACCGAAAATCCACCAATTTTTTTAGAGGATATGAGAGACATTTGCATGAAAAACTGTTAATTATTAAACTATCGATTTTGACTTGCTTTGTTGGAATTGTTTGCCCACGCACTGAGCCGATCACTTCACTTCCACTCCGGCTGAAAAAAAAACCACAAAACTAAAACCGAAAATCCACCAATTTTTTTAGAGGATATGAGAGACATTTGCATGAAAAACTGTTAATTATTAAACTATCGATTTTGACTTCCTTTATTGGAATTGTTTGCCCACGCACTGAGCCGATCACTTCACTTCCACTCCGGCTGAAAAAAAAACCACAAAACTAAAACCGAAAATCCACCAATTTTTTTAGAGGATATGAGAGACATTTGCATGAAAAACTGTTAATTATTAAACTATCGATTTTGACTTGCTTTGTTGGAATTGTTTGCCCACGCACTGAGCCGATCACTTCACTTCCACTCCGGCTGAAAAAAAAACCACAAAACTAAAACCGAAAATCCACCAATTTTTTTAGAGGATATGAGAGACATTTGCATGAAAAACTGTTAATTATTAAACTATCGATTTTGACTTCCTTTATTGGAATTGTTTGCCCACGCACTGAGCCGATCACTTCACTTCCACTCCGGCTGAAAAAAAAACCACAAAACTAAAACCGAAAATCCACCAATTTTTTTAGAGGATATGAGAGACATTTGCATGAAAAACTGTTAATTATTAAACTATCGATTTTGACTTGCTTTGTTGGAATTGTTTGCCCACGCACTGAGCCGATCACTTCACTTCCACTCCGGCTGAAAAAAAAACCACAAAACCAAAACCGAAAATCCACCAATTTTTTTAGAGGATATGAGAGACATTTGCATGAAAAACTGTTAATTATTAAACTATCGATTTTGACTTCCTTTGTTGGAATTGTTTGCCCACGCACTGAGCCGATCACTTCACTTCCACTCCGGCTGAAAAAAAAACCTCAAAACCAAAACCGAAAATCCACCAATTTTTTTAGAGGATATGAGAGACATTTGCATGAAAAATTGTTAATTATTAAACTATCGATTTTGACTTGCTTTGTTGGAATTGTTTGCCCACGCACTGAGCCGATCACTTCACTTCCACTCCGGCTGAAAAAAAAAACCACAAAACCAAAACCGAAAATCCACCAATTTTTTTAGAGGATATGAGAGACATTTGCATGAAAAACTGTTAATTATTAAACTATCGATTTTGACTTCCTTTGTTGGAATTGTTTGCCCACGCACTGAGCCGATCACTTCACTTCCACTCCGGCTGAAAAAAAAACCTCAAAACCAAAACCGAAAATCCACCAATTTTTTTAGAGGATATGAGAGACATTTGCATGAAAAATTGTTAATTATTAAACTATCGATTTTGACTTGCTTTGTTGGAATTGTTTGCCCACGCACTGAGCCGATCACTTCACTTCCACTCCGGCTGAAAAAAAAAACCACAAAACCAAAACCGAAAATCCACCAATTTTTTTAGAGGATATGAGAGACATTTGCATGAAAAATTGTTAATTATTAAACTATCGATTTTGACTTCCTTTGTTGGAATTGTTTGCCCACGCACTGAGCCGATCACTTCACTTCCACTCCGGCTGAAAAAAAAACCTCAAAACCAAAACCGAAAATCCACCAATTTTTTTAGAGGATATGAGAGACATTTGCATGAAAAACTGTTAATTATTAAACTATCGATTTTGACTTGCTTTGTTGGAATTGTTTGCCCACGCACTGAGCCGATCACTTCACTTCCACTCCGGCTGAAAAAAAACCACAAAACCAAAACCGAAAATCCACCAATTTTTTTAGAGGATATGAGAGACATTTGCATGAAAAACTGTTAATTATTAAACTATCGATTTTGACTTGCTTTGTTGGAATTGTTTGCCCACGCACTGAGCCGATCACTTCACTTCCACTCCGGCTGAAAAAAAAAACCACAAAACCAAAACCGAAAATCCACCAATTTTTTTAGAGGATATGAGAGACATTTGCATGAAAAATTGTTAATTATTAAACTATCGATTTTGACTTCCTTTGTTGGAATTGTTTGCCCACGCACTGAGCCGATCACTTCACTTCCACTCCGGCTGAAAAAAAAACCTCAAAACCAAAACCGAAAATCCACCAATTTTTTTAGAGGATATGAGAGACATTTGCATGAAAAACTGTTAATTATTAAACTATCGATTTTGACTTCCTTTGTTGGAATTGTTTGCCCACGCACTGAGCCGATCACTTCACTTCCACTCCGGCTGAAAAAAAAACCTCAAAACCAAAACCGAAAATCCACCAATTTTTTTAGAGGATATGAGAGACATTTGCATGAAAAATTGTTAATTATTAAACTATCGATTTTGACTTCCTTTGTTGGAATTGTTTGCCCACGCACTGAGCCGATCACTTCACTTCCACTCCGGCTGAAAAAAAAACCACAAAACTAAAACCGAAAATCCACCAATTTTTTTAGAGGATATGAGAGACATTTGCATGAAAAACTGTTAATTATTAAACTATCGATTTTGACTTCCTTTGTTGGAATTGTTTGCCCACGCACTGAGCCGATCACTTCACTTCCACTCCGGCTGAAAAAAAAACCACAAAACTAAAACCGAAAATCCACCAATTTTTTTAAGGATATGAGAGACATTTGCATGAAAAACTGTTAATTATTAAACTATCGATTTTGACTTCCTTTATTGGAATTGTTTGCCCACGCACTGAGCCGATCACTTCACTTCCACTCCGGCTGAAAAAAAAACCACAAAACTAAAACCGAAAATCCACCAATTTTTTTAGAGGATATGAGAGACATTTGCATGAAAAACTGTTAATTATTAAACTATCGATTTTGACTTCCTTTGTTGGAATTATTTGCCCACGCATTGAGCCGATCACTTCACTTCCACTCCGGCTGAAAAAAAAACCACAAAACCAAAACCGAAAATCCACCAATTTTTTTAGAGGATATGAGAGACATTTGCATGAAAAACTGTTAATTATTAAACTATCGATTTTGACTTCCTTTGTTGGAATTGTTTGCCCACGCACTGAGCCGATCACTTCACTTCCACTCCGGCTGAAAAAAAAAACCACAAAACCAAAACCGAAAATCCACCAATTTTTTTAGAGGATATGAGAGACATTTGCATGAAAAACTGTTAATTATTAAACTATCGATTTTGACTTCCTTTGTTGGAATTATTTGCCCACGCATTGAGCCGATCACTTCACTTCCACTCCGGCTGAAAAAAAAACCACAAAACCAAAACCGAAAATCCACCAATTTTTTTAGAGGATATGAGAGACATTTGCATGAAAAACTGTTAATTATTAAACTATCGATTTTGACTTGCTTTGTTGGAATTGTTTGCCCACGCACTGAGCCGATCACTTGTCTTCCACTCCGGCTGAAAAAAAAAACCACAAAACCAAAACCGAAAATCCACCAATTTTTTTAGAGGATATGAGAGACATTTGCATGAAAAACTGTTAATTATTAAACTATCGATTTTGACTTCCTTTGTTGGAATTGTTTGCCCACGCACTGAGCCGATCACTTCACTTCCACTCCGGCTGAAAAAAAAAACCACAAAACTAAAACCGAAAATCCACCAATTTTTTTAGAGGATATGAGAGACATTTGCATGAAAAACTGTTAATTATTAAACTATCGATTTTGACTTGCTTTGTTGGAATTGTTTGCCCACGCACTGAGCCGATCACTTCACTTCCACTCCGGCTGAAAAAAAAAACCACAAAACCAAAACCGAAAATCCACCAATTTTTTTAGAGGATATGAGAGACATTTGCATGAAAAACTGTTAATTATTAAACTATCGATTTTGACTTGCTTTGTTGGAATTGTTTGCCCACGCACTGAGCCGATCACTTCACTTCCACTCCGGCTGAAAAAAAAAACCACAAAACCAAAACCGAAAATCCACCAATTTTTTTAGAGGATATGAGAGACATTTGCATGAAAAACTGTTAATTATTAAACTATCGATTTTGACTTCCTTTGTTGGAATTGTTTGCCCACGCACTGAGCCGATCACTTCACTTCCACTCCGGCTGAAAAAAAAACCTCAAAACCAAAACCGAAAATCCACCAATTTTTTTAGAGGATATGAGAGACATTTGCATGAAAAACTGTTAATTATTAAACTATCGATTTTGACTTCCTTTGTTGGAATTGTTTGCCGACACACTGAGCCGATCACTTCACTTCCACTCCGGCTGAAAAAAAAACCACAAAACCAAAACCGAAAATCCACCAATTTTTTTAGAGGATATGAGAGACATTTGCATGAAAAACTGTTAATTATTAAACTATCGATTTTGACTTCCTTTGTTGGAATTGTTTGCCCACGCACTGAGCCGATCACTTCACTTCCACTCCGGCTGAAAAAAAAACCACAAAACTAAAACCGAAAATCCACCAATTTTTTTAGAGGATATGAGAGACATTTGCATGAAAAACTGTTAATTATTAAACTATCGATTTTGACTTCCTTTATTGGAATTGTTTGCCCACGCACTGAGCCGATCACTTCACTTCCACTCCGGCTGAAAAAAAAACCACAAAACTAAAACCGAAAATCCACCAATTTTTTTAGAGGATATGAGAGACATTTGCATGAAAAACTGTTAATTATTAAACTATCGATTTTGACTTGCTTTGTTGGAATTGTTTGCCCACGCACTGAGCCGATCACTTCACTTCCACTCCGGCTGAAAAAAAACCACAAAACCAAAATCGAAAATCCACCAATTTTTTTAGAGGATATGAGAGACATTTGCATGAAAAACTGTTAATTATTAAACTATCGATTTTGACTTCCTTTATTGGAATTGTTTGCCCACGCACTGAGCCGATCACTTCACTTCCACTCCGGCTGAAAAAAAAACCACAAAACTAAAACCGAAAATCCACCAATTTTTTTAGAGGATATGAGAGACATTTGCATGAAAAACTGTTAATTATTAAACTATCGATTTTGACTTGCTTTGTTGGAATTGTTTGCCCACGCACTGAGCCGATCACTTCACTTCCACTCCGGCTGAAAAAAAAACCTCAAAACCAAAACCGAAAATCCACCAATTTTTTTAGAGGATATGAGAGACATTTGCATGAAAAACTGTTAATTATTAAACTATCGATTTTGACTTCCTTTATTGGAATTGTTTGCCCACGCACTGAGCCGATCACTTCACTTCCACTCCGGCTGAAAAAAAAACCACAAAACTAAAACCGAAAATCCACCAATTTTTTTAGAGGATATGAGAGACATTTGCATGAAAAACTGTTAATTATTAAACTATCGATTTTGACTTGCTTTGTTGGAATTGTTTGCCCACGCACTGAGCCGATCACTTCACTTCCACTCCGGCTGAAAAAAAACCACAAAACCAAAATCGAAAATCCACCAATTTTTTTAGAGGATATGAGAGACATTTGCATGAAAAACTGTTAATTATTAAACTATCGATTTTGACTTCCTTTATTGGAATTGTTTGCCCACGCACTGAGCCGATCACTTCACTTCCACTCCGGCTGAAAAAAAAACCACAAAACTAAAACCGAAAATCCACCAATTTTTTTAGAGGATATGAGAGACATTTGCATGAAAAACTGTTAATTATTAAACTATCGATTTTGACTTGCTTTGTTGGAATTGTTTGCCCACGCACTGAGCCGATCACTTCACTTCCACTCCGGCTGAAAAAAAAACCTCAAAACCAAAACCGAAAATCCACCAATTTTTTTAGAGGATATGAGAGACATTTGCATGAAAAACTGTTAATTATTAAACTATCGATTTTGACTTCCTTTATTGGAATTGTTTGCCCACGCACTGAGCCGATCACTTCACTTCCACTCCGGCTGAAAAAAAAACCACAAAACTAAAACCGAAAATCCACCAATTTTTTTAGAGGATATGAGAGACATTTGCATGAAAAACTGTTAATTATTAAACTATCGATTTTGACTTGCTTTGTTGGAATTGTTTGCCCACGCACTGAGCCGATCACTTCACTTCCACTCCGGCTGAAAAAAAAACCACAAAACTAAAACCGAAAATCCACCAATTTTTTTAGAGGATATGAGAGACATTTGCATGAAAAACTGTTAATTATTAAACTATCGATTTTGACTTCCTTTATTGGAATTGTTTGCCCACGCACTGAGCCGATCACTTCACTTCCACTCCGGCTGAAAAAAAAACCACAAAACTAAAACCGAAAATCCACCAATTTTTTTAGAGGATATGAGAGACATTTGCATGAAAAACTGTTAATTATTAAACTATCGATTTTGACTTGCTTTGTTGGAATTGTTTGCCCACGCACTGAGCCGATCACTTCACTTCCACTCCGGCTGAAAAAAAAAACCACAAAACCAAAACCGAAAATCCACCAATTTTTTTAGAGGATATGAGAGACATTTGCATGAAAAACTGTTAATTATTAAACTATCGATTTTGACTTCCTTTGTTGGAATTGTTTGCCCACGCACTGAGCCGATCACTTCACTTCCACTCCGGCTGAAAAAAAAACCTCAAAACCAAAACCGAAAATCCACCAATTTTTTTAGAGGATATGAGAGACATTTGCATGAAAAATTGTTAATTATTAAACTATCGATTTTGACTTGCTTTGTTGGAATTGTTTGCCCACGCACTGAGCCGATCACTTCACTTCCACTCCGGCTGAAAAAAAAAACCACAAAACCAAAACCGAAAATCCACCAATTTTTTTAGAGGATATGAGAGACATTTGCATGAAAAACTGTTAATTATTAAACTATCGATTTTGACTTCCTTTGTTGGAATTGTTTGCCCACGCACTGAGCCGATCACTTCACTTCCACTCCGGCTGAAAAAAAAACCTCAAAACCAAAACCGAAAATCCACCAATTTTTTTAGAGGATATGAGAGACATTTGCATGAAAAATTGTTAATTATTAAACTATCGATTTTGACTTGCTTTGTTGGAATTGTTTGCCCACGCACTGAGCCGATCACTTCACTTCCACTCCGGCTGAAAAAAAAAACCACAAAACCAAAACCGAAAATCCACCAATTTTTTTAGAGGATATGAGAGACATTTGCATGAAAAATTGTTAATTATTAAACTATCGATTTTGACTTCCTTTGTTGGAATTGTTTGCCCACGCACTGAGCCGATCACTTCACTTCCACTCCGGCTGAAAAAAAAACCTCAAAACCAAAACCGAAAATCCACCAATTTTTTTAGAGGATATGAGAGACATTTGCATGAAAAACTGTTAATTATTAAACTATCGATTTTGACTTGCTTTGTTGGAATTGTTTGCCCACGCACTGAGCCGATCACTTCACTTCCACTCCGGCTGAAAAAAAACCACAAAACCAAAACCGAAAATCCACCAATTTTTTTAGAGGATATGAGAGACATTTGCATGAAAAACTGTTAATTATTAAACTATCGATTTTGACTTCCTTTGTTGGAATTGTTTGCCCACGCACTGAGCCGATCACTTCACTTCCACTCCGGCTGAAAAAAAAACCTCAAAACCAAAACCGAAAATCCACCAATTTTTTTAGAGGATATGAGAGACATTTGCATGAAAAATTGTTAATTATTAAACTATCGATTTTGACTTCCTTTGTTGGAATTGTTTGCCCACGCACTGAGCCGATCACTTCACTTCCACTCCGGCTGAAAAAAAAACCACAAAACTAAAACCGAAAATCCACCAATTTTTTTAGAGGATATGAGAGACATTTGCATGAAAAACTGTTAATTATTAAACTATCGATTTTGACTTCCTTTGTTGGAATTGTTTGCCCACGCACTGAGCCGATCACTTCACTTCCACTCCGGCTGAAAAAAAAACCACAAAACTAAAACCGAAAATCCACCAATTTTTTTAGAGGATATGAGAGACATTTGCATGAAAAACTGTTAATTATTAAACTATCGATTTTGACTTCCTTTATTGGAATTGTTTGCCCACGCACTGAGCCGATCACTTCACTTCCACTCCGGCTGAAAAAAAAACCACAAAACTAAAACCGAAAATCCACCAATTTTTTTAGAGGATATGAGAGACATTTGCATGAAAAACTGTTAATTATTAAACTATCGATTTTGACTTCCTTTGTTGGAATTATTTGCCCACGCATTGAGCCGATCACTTCACTTCCACTCCGGCTGAAAAAAAAACCACAAAACCAAAACCGAAAATCCACCAATTTTTTTAGAGGATATGAGAGACATTTGCATGAAAAACTGTTAATTATTAAACTATCGATTTTGACTTCCTTTGTTGGAATTGTTTGCCCACGTACTGAGCCGATCACTTCACTTCCACTCCGGCTGAAAAAAAAAACCACAAAACCAAAACCGAAAATCCACCAATTTTTTTAGAGGATATGAGAGACATTTGCATGAAAAACTGTTAATTATTAAACTATCGATTTTGACTTCCTTTGTTGGAATTATTTGCCCACGCATTGAGCCGATCACTTCACTTCCACTCCGGCTGAAAAAAAAACCACAAAACCAAAACCGAAAATCCACCAATTTTTTTAGAGGATATGAGAGACATTTGCATGAAAAACTGTTAATTATTAAACTATCGATTTTGACTTGCTTTGTTGGAATTGTTTGCCCACGCACTGAGCCGATCACTTGTCTTCCACTCCGGCTGAAAAAAAAAACCACAAAACCAAAACCGAAAATCCACCAATTTTTTTAGAGGATATGAGAGACATTTGCATGAAAAACTGTTAATTATTAAACTATCGATTTTGACTTCCTTTGTTGGAATTGTTTGCCCACGCACTGAGCCGATCACTTCACTTCCACTCCGGCTGAAAAAAAAAACCACAAAACTAAAACCGAAAATCCACCAATTTTTTTAGAGGATATGAGAGACATTTGCATGAAAAACTGTTAATTATTAAACTATCGATTTTGACTTGCTTTGTTGGAATTGTTTGCCCACGCACTGAGCCGATCACTTCACTTCCACTCCGGCTGAAAAAAAAAACCACAAAACCAAAACCGAAAATCCACCAATTTTTTTAGAGGATATGAGAGACATTTGCATGAAAAACTGTTAATTATTAAACTATCGATTTTGACTTGCTTTGTTGGAATTGTTTGCCCACGCACTGAGCCGATCACTTCACTTCCACTCCGGCTGAAAAAAAAAACCACAAAACCAAAACCGAAAATCCACCAATTTTTTTAGAGGATATGAGAGACATTTGCATGAAAAACTGTTAATTATTAAACTATCGATTTTGACTTCCTTTGTTGGAATTGTTTGCCCACGCACTGAGCCGATCACTTCACTTCCACTCCGGCTGAAAAAAAAACCTCAAAACCAAAACCGAAAATCCACCAATTTTTTTAGAGGATATGAGAGACATTTGCATGAAAAACTGTTAATTATTAAACTATCGATTTTGACTTCCTTTGTTGGAATTGTTTGCCGACACACTGAGCCGATCACTTCACTTCCACTCCGGCTGAAAAAAAAACCACAAAACCAAAACCGAAAATCCACCAATTTTTTTAGAGGATATGAGAGACATTTGCATGAAAAACTGTTAATTATTAAACTATCGATTTTGACTTCCTTTGTTGGAATTGTTTGCCCACGCACTGAGCCGATCACTTCACTTCCACTCCGGCTGAAAAAAAAACCACAAAACTAAAACCGAAAATCCACCAATTTTTTTAGAGGATATGAGAGACATTTGCATGAAAAACTGTTAATTATTAAACTATCGATTTTGACTTCCTTTATTGGAATTGTTTGCCCACGCACTGAGCCGATCACTTCACTTCCACTCCGGCTGAAAAAAAAACCACAAAACTAAAACCGAAAATCCACCAATTTTTTTAGAGGATATGAGAGACATTTGCATGAAAAACTGTTAATTATTAAACTATCGATTTTGACTTGCTTTGTTGGAATTGTTTGCCCACGCACTGAGCCGATCACTTCACTTCCACTCCGGCTGAAAAAAAACCACAAAACCAAAATCGAAAATCCACCAATTTTTTTAGAGGATATGAGAGACATTTGCATGAAAAACTGTTAATTATTAAACTATCGATTTTGACTTCCTTTATTGGAATTGTTTGCCCACGCACTGAGCCGATCACTTCACTTCCACTCCGGCTGAAAAAAAAACCACAAAACTAAAACCGAAAATCCACCAATTTTTTTAGAGGATATGAGAGACATTTGCATGAAAAACTGTTAATTATTAAACTATCGATTTTGACTTGCTTTGTTGGAATTGTTTGCCCACGCACTGAGCCGATCACTTCACTTCCACTCCGGCTGAAAAAAAAACCTCAAAACCAAAACCGAAAATCCACCAATTTTTTTAGAGGATATGAGAGACATTTGCATGAAAAATTGTTAATTATTAAACTATCGATTTTGACTTCCTTTGTTGGAATTGTTTGCCGACACACTGAGCCGATCACTTCACTTCCACTCCGGCTGAAAAAAAAACCACAAAACCAAAACCGAAAATCCACCAATTTTTTTAGAGGATATGAGAGACATTTGCATGAAAAACTGTTAATTATTAAACTATCGATTTTGACTTCCTTTATTGGAATTGTTTGCCCACGCACTGAGCCGATCACTTCACTTCCACTCCGGCTGAAAAAAAAACCACAAAACTAAAACCGAAAATCCACCAATTTTTTTAGAGGATATGAGAGACATTTGCATGAAAAACTGTTAATTATTAAACTATCGATTTTGACTTCCTTTATTGGAATTGTTTGCCCACGCACTGAGCCGATCACTTCACTTCCACTCCGGCTGAAAAAAAAACCACAAAACCAAAACCGAAAATCCACCAATTTTTTTAGAGGATATGAGAGACATTTGCATGAAAAACTGTTAATTATTAAACTATCGATTTTGACTTCCTTTATTGGAATTGTTTGCCCACGCACTGAGCCGATCACTTCACTTCCACTCCGGCTGAAAAAAAAACCACAAAACTAAAACCGAAAATCCACCAATTTTTTTAGAGGATATGAGAGACATTTGCATGAAAAACTGTTAATTATTAAACTATCGATTTTGACTTCCTTTGTTGGAATTGTTTGCCGACACACTGAGCCGATCACTTCACTTCCACTCCGGCTGAAAAAAAAACCACAAAACCAAAACCGAAAATCCACCAATTTTTTTAGAGGATATGAGAGACATTTGCATGAAAAACTGTTAATTATTAAACTATCGATTTTGACTTCCTTTATTGGAATTGTTTGCCCACGCACTGAGCCGATCACTTCACTTCCACTCCGGCTGAAAAAAAAACCACAAAACTAAAACCGAAAATCCACCAATTTTTTTAGAGGATATGAGAGACATTTGCATGAAAAACTGTTAATTATTAAACTATCGATTTTGACTTCCTTTGTTGGAATTGTTTGCCGACACACTGAGCCGATCACTTCACTTCCACTCCGGCTGAAAAAAAAACCACAAAACCAAAACCGAAAATCCACCAATTTTTTTAGAGGATATGAGAGACATTTGCATGAAAAACTGTTAATTATTAAACTATCGATTTTGACTTCCTTTGTTGGAATTGTTTGCCCACGCACTGAGCCGATCACTTCACTTCCACTCCGGCTGAAAAAAAACCACAAAACCAAAACCGAAAATCCACCAATTTTTTTAGAGGATATGAGAGACATTTGCATGAAAAACTGTTAATTATTAAACTATCGATTTTGACTTCCTTTGTTGGAATTGTTTGCCGACACACTGAGCCGATCACTTCACTTCCACTCCGGCCGAAAAAAAACCACAAAACCAAAACCGAAAATCCACCAATTTTTTTAGAGGATATGAGAGACATTTGCATGAAAAACTGTTAATTATTAAACTATCGATTTTGACTTCCTTTGTTGGAATTGTTTGCCGACACACTGAGCCGATCACTTCACTTCCACTCCGGCTGAAAAAAAACCACAAAACCAAAACCGAAAATCCACCAATTTTTTTAGAGGATATGAGAGACATTTGCATGAAAAACTGTTAATTATTAAACTATCGATTTTGACTTCCTTTATTGGAATTGTTTGCCCACGCACTGAGCCGATCACTTCACTTCCACTCCGGCTGAAAAAAAAACCACAAAACTAAAACCGAAAATCCACCAATTTTTTTAGAGGATATGAGAGACATTTGCATGAAAAACTGTTAATTATTAAACTATCGATTTTGACTTCCTTTGTTGGAATTGTTTGCCCACGCACTGAGCCGATCACTTCACTTCCACTCCGGCTGAAAAAAAACCACAAAACCAAAACCGAAAATCCACCAATTTTTTTAGAGGATATGAGAGACATTTGCATGAAAAACTGTTAATTATTAAACTATCGATTTTGACTTCCTTTGTTGGAATTGTTTGCCCACGCACTGAGCCGATCACTTCACTTCCACTCCGGCTGAAAAAAAAACCTCAAAACCAAAACCGAAAATCCACCAATTTTTTTAGAGGATATGAGAGACATTTGCATGAAAAATTGTTAATTATTAAACTATCGATTTTGACTTCCTTTGTTGGAATTGTTTGCCGACACACTGAGCCGATCACTTCACTTCCACTCCGGCTGAAAAAAAAACCACAAAACCAAAACCGAAAATCCACCAATTTTTTTAGAGGATATGAGAGACATTTGCATGAAAAACTGTTAATTATTAAACTATCGATTTTGACTTCCTTTGTTGGAATTGTTTGCCCACGCACTGAGCCGATCACTTCACTTCCACTCCGGCTGAAAAAAAAACCACAAAACCAAAACCGAAAATCCACCAATTTTTTTAGAGGATATGAGAGACATTTGCATGAAAAACTGTTAATTATTAAACTATCGATTTTGACTTCCTTTGTTGGAATTGTTTGCCGACACACTGAGCCGATCACTTCACTTCCACTCCGGCTGAAAAAAAACCACAAAACCAAAACCGAAAATCCACCAATTTTTTTAGAGGATATGAGAGACATTTGCATGAAAAACTGTTAATTATTAAACTATCGATTTTGACTTCCTTTGTTGGAATTGTTTGCCGACACACTGAGCCGATCACTTCACTTCCACTCCGGCTGAAAAAAAACCACAAAACCAAAACCGAAAATCCACCAATTTTTTTAGAGGATATGAGAGACATTTGCATGAAAAACTGTTAATTATTAAACTATCGATTTTGACTTCCTTTATTGGAATTGTTTGCCCACGCACTGAGCCGATCACTTCACTTCCACTCCGGCTGAAAAAAAAACCACAAAACTAAAACCGAAAATCCACCAATTTTTTTAGAGGATATGAGAGACATTTGCATGAAAAACTGTTAATTATTAAACTATCGATTTTGACTTCCTTTGTTGGAATTGTTTGCCCACGCACTGAGCCGATCACTTCACTTCCACTCCGGCTGAAAAAAAACCACAAAACCAAAACCGAAAATCCACCAATTTTTTTAGAGGATATGAGAGACATTTGCATGAAAAACTGTTAATTATTAAACTATCGATTTTGACTTCCTTTGTTGGAATTGTTTGCCCACGCACTGAGCCGATCACTTCACTTCCACTCCGGCTGAAAAAAAAACCTCAAAACCAAAACCGAAAATCCACCAATTTTTTTAGAGGATATGAGAGACATTTGCATGAAAAATTGTTAATTATTAAACTATCGATTTTGACTTCCTTTGTTGGAATTGTTTGCCGACACACTGAGCCGATCACTTCACTTCCACTCCGGCTGAAAAAAAAACCACAAAACCAAAACCGAAAATCCACCAATTTTTTTAGAGGATATGAGAGACATTTGCATGAAAAACTGTTAATTATTAAACTATCGATTTTGACTTCCTTTGTTGGAATTGTTTGCCCACGCACTGAGCCGATCACTTCACTTCCACTCCGGCTGAAAAAAAAACCACAAAACCAAAACCGAAAATCCACCAATTTTTTTAGAGGATATGAGAGACATTTGCATGAAAAACTGTTAATTATTAAACTATCGATTTTGACTTCCTTTGTTGGAATTGTTTGCCGACGCACTGAGCCGATCACTTCACTTCCACTCCGGCTGAAAAAAAACCACAAAACCAAAACCGAAAATCCACCAATTTTTTTAGAGGATATGAGAGACATTTGCATGAAAAACTGTTAATTATTAAACTATCGATTTTGACTTCCTTTATTGGAATTGTTTGCCCACGCACTGAGCCGATCACTTCACTTCCACTCCGGCTGAAAAAAAAACCACAAAACTAAAACCGAAAATCCACCAATTTTTTTAGAGGATATGAGAGACATTTGCATGAAAAACTGTTAATTATTAAACTATCGATTTTGACTTCCTTTGTTGGAATTGTTTGCCCACGCACTGAGCCGATCACTTCACTTCCACTCCGGCTGAAAAAAAACCACAAAACCAAAACCGAAAATCCACCAATTTTTTTAGAGGATATGAGAGACATTTGCATGAAAAACTGTTAATTATTAAACTATCGATTTTGACTTCCTTTGTTGGAATTGTTTGCCGACACACTGAGCCGATCACTTCACTTCCACTCCGGCTGAAAAAAAACCACAAAACCAAAACCGAAAATCCACCAATTTTTTTAGAGGATATGAGAGACATTTGCATGAAAAACTGTTAATTATTAAACTATCGATTTTGACTTCCTTTGTTGGAATTGTTTGCCGACGCACTGAGCCGATCACTTCACTTCCACTCCGGCTGAAAAAAAACCACAAAACCAAAACCGAAAATCCACCAATTTTTTTAGAGGATATGAGAGACATTTGCATGAAAAACTGTTAATTATTAAACTATCGATTTTGACTTCCTTTGTTGGAATTGTTTGCCGACGCACTGAGCCGATCACTTCACTTCCACTCCGGCTGAAAAAAAAACCACAAAACCAAAACCGAAAATCCAACAATTTTTTTAGAGGATATGAGAGACATTTGCATGAAAAACTGTTAATTATTAAACTATCGATTTTGACTTCCTTTGTTGGAATTGTTTGCCCACGCACTGAGCCGATCACTTCACTTCCACTCCGGCTGAAAAAAAAACCACAAAATCAAAACCGAAAATCTAACAATTTTTTTAGAGGATATGAGAGACATTTGCATGAAAAACTGTTAATTATTAAACTATCGATTTTGATTTCCTTTGTTGGAATTGTTTGCCCACGCACTGAGCTGATCACTTCACTTCCACTTCGTCTGGAAAAAAAAACCACAAAACCAAAACCGAAAATCCACCAATTTTTTTAGAGGATATGAGAGACATTTGCATGAAAAACTGTTAATTATTAAACTATCGATTTTGACTTCCTTTGTTGGAATTGTTTGCCCACGCACTGAGCCGATCACTTCACTTCCACTCCGGCTGAAAAAAAACCACAAAACCAAAACCGAAAATCCACCAATTTTTTTAGAGGATATGAGAGACATTTGCATGAAAAACTGTTAATTATTAAACTATCGATTTTGACTTCCTTTGTTGGAATTATTTGCCCACGCATTGAGCCGATCACTTCACTTCCACTCCGGCTGAAAAAAAAACCACAAAACCAAAACCGAAAATCCAACAATTTTTTTAGAGCTTCCTTTTCAAATGATCGCGAAAATTAAGACAATATATAAGCAATCACCGGAAACTCTTTGTTACTCGATTTTGATTTGACAGTTACTGGAACGGTTAGTGGATGTGCGATTAATAGATTTTGCCGAATTGGTTTTTTCGCGGAATTCTAGCATTTCGGCAGAAGGTAGTGTGCAGGCGGATTCCCGTGAGGCGTTTTTTTCCCGAATCCCGCTACGTTTTCAAATTTGAAAAATGGGATTGTTTAAAATAGTCTTCTAGGTTTGGGCGCAATACCTTGCGACTTACCCCCAGCAGGACGTGTACCTTATTATGCAACACAATTACCGTCTATAATCGCGAATCTTTTCCTTCCTTCAGCATTCTTCCCAAACACGGCATCATGTGAACTTAAGCTCGAAGAAAACTCAAATTGGCAAATGTTCACGAAAAACTGTTGTTGCTGAATAGCCGCAGCATTCTCGTCGGTGTACGCAATGAAAGCTCGGTTGCCGGACGTCTGATCGCTGTCCACGGTCTTATGAACATGAGTCTGCAGGATGTCGTCTGTGTCCATCAGAAAGGCGTGCAATACGAATTCGATGACCCCATGGTATCAGCGAAAAATATTCGACAACTTCATTTATTTGATACAATTGAATCCGTTCCGGAACTGCGGAAATTACTCGACAATGTCGAGTGCAAAATTTCCTTTATCTAGTACCCAACTATCTAA
The DNA here is from genome assembly GCA_963669355.1 of Chorisops tibialis. NCBI lineage: Eukaryota > Metazoa > Arthropoda > Insecta > Diptera > Stratiomyidae > Chorisops > Chorisops tibialis. Next base: position 190,727,339 of record OY770263.1, on the reverse strand, counting down.
AATATGGAAAAAGGGACTGCACAAGTTCCCCCAGACCTTCACCAAACCTTCGATGACGAGATCGCCGGGTAATCCGTCCAGTTCAAGTCACTGGTGGGCTTATTACAGTGGTAGGAGTACATGACATGTTTTTGGAGCAGCGAATTTCATCCAGATATATTTGAATTCTGGATTGCAGCAGTTCCCCAAATATATAACTAATTCGAAAGACACAGCCCTTTTTTCCAGAATATCAGGATCGTTATTATTCGTTCCCTTTCTTTTCTATTCTCACTTAATTGCAAGTAGTACGTGATCAGGTTGGCCACGAATTTAGTACACCTTTGAAATCTCACATTAAGTCAAATCAATTGCTAAGATTTGTGTTTTTTCAATTTCATTTATGACTGTTGTTTATAAAATGGCGAAAGGTGCATCAAGACTCAGCGGCGGGTAGTTCAGCAATTGAAGAGCAGGGGAAGTATCGTTACGCAAATTCCTAGCGCCTTAAGATGTTCCAGAAAGATGGTGTACAATGCATTGAGCCATATGCAACAATACGAGAGGCCCGAAAATGTTAAAGAGCCACGACAAACAAGGAAGGACCGTCTGATTTATAGAGCCTAAAACCCTTTTAATAGCTCGAGCATTAAATGAAAAAATTTATTTCGCCGGAATTTGGCATTGACGTATACTCAATAACAACCCTGATAGCCAAACATCGATGAAACACCCATGAAGAGTCGATGAACAGTTCCGAAACCTTTCGGTGAAAATAGATTATCAGCCTGGAGAAAATTCACCTATATACCTCCTATCTGTGAATACATGAGACTGCTTCCTTTTATTTCTAACAAGCAGCAAACTACATCGCGATCTCTCCCCTGATAGCCAAACATCGGTGAAACACCCATGAAGAGTCGATGAACAGTTCCGAAACCTTTCGGTGAAAATAGATTATCAGCCTGGAGAAAATTCACCTATATACCTCCTATCTGTGAATACATGAGACTGCTTCCTTTTATTTCTAACAAGCAGCAAACTACATCGCGATCTCTCTATCGCACTCATTGGTGCATTGTAGGTTCTATCTCATGATTGAATAGCGAAATCAATGAGAGTGAAAGAGATAGAAAAATGTTTGTTGTTATGAACGTTCATTAATAAGTATTAATGAATGTTTGATTACCATTAATCGATGAAGGGTATTGCCTAAATGTAGATGAAGTTCCTATTACCGATCAGCGATGAGTGGTAACCGAGAATTCGCAGTGAAATGTATATTACCTCTCAGCGATGAGTGGTACTGTATAGTTCCATCGGAATTTTAGATGTCTCTTCGATTACGACTGATATTAATAAATTATAAGTGAATTCTCCATGATCGTAAACAGCTTTTGGAAGGAAAGGTGTTGACATATCCATATTTATACTCTAGATGAAATGCCACTGATTTGAAAATTTCAACTTAACCATTTTGATTGATTGATGGATATTTCTTTCTCTAAAAAAATCGAAATCTCCCCAATCCTTCTCTCATACAAACTCCACAATTTCATGAAATATAATTCGCGAATTTTTTCAGTACCTCTCAAAATGATAAAGTTCAAATTCGATGAAAATTATTTTGTATTTACGTAAGTAGCTTTCATATAATAATTTATAAAAAAAAATTATATTTTTCTTGATCATATATATTGCTGCGAGCTAGAGATTCGCTGGGATTTCAAGAGAAACGCAATTCGTTTTAAAAATAATAAAGATAATTTATTTATTGCACTTTATACACAATTTCCCGATCACTTCACTAAATTCGCTCTAAAAACTTAATTCGCACAACCCAGGAACACCGGCGATCTATCACTTTCGCTTACTTACACTGATAGGTGTTTTCCATGAAACTGTCACTGAGTAACTCATTCCTTGTCGTGAGTTCTGGCTATTTATAATGGATTTATCCGAGTCTCGAACCTTCTCTGGTGTATGTTTTTCTGCTGAGTCTGGACTATTCTGGAAGTTACTAGATGGCGTCGGGTGTCATTGTTTGTGTCTTTGAGAAGTTACTAGAAGCCCTCTACATGTTGGAAGAATATTCTAAATAGTTCTGGCAGATTTGAGAGAGATCATTGCCAGATCTATAACATTACCCTCTCCTTAGTCCCTGTTCGTCCCGAACAGAGTCGTTCATTTCCGCAATGGCACCGTGGTACTTTGTTAGTCGGTCGAGATGTACCACTTTCATTTTTGTACGAGGTTTTCGCTGATTCCATCCATCCTCTGGTTCGATCGTTAACCTCTGAATGGTTTTTCCGGCTTCTTTTTCCTTCTCACGTTCGCGTTCTTTCTCCGTTTCCTTTTCGCGCTCATTCTCCTCCTTAGCGGCACGTTTACTTCCCTTTTCTCGTTCCGCATTCTTCCTTTCGCGATCTTCTCGATCATATCGCTTCCCATGTTTGGTCTTGTCACGATTATTCGCATGAAGTACTTGACCGTCACGACTTCTACCCGTTCGTTCACGATCCTTATTCGATTGTCCATCTTTGCTTCCATGATTTTTCCCGATGTATTGTTCTTGTTGCAATCGAGCTTGCCGACTCGGGGTTTTCGATCGACTCCGGCGTCTTTTATCAAAACCGTGTGTAAGATTTGAACTCTGACGACTAGTTCTTGACCACGAACTACCTGCCCGATTTCCATCTTCGCATTGGTTAGCAGCGCAGCCGGAACAATAGTTGGTCGCTTTTCGGCAGTCGAGTCTCAAGTGTCCTGCCTGTCCACAATTCCAGCATCGGGGGGCACCAAATCTTTCGCTCCGTTTGGTGTACTCTGCTTTCTGACACATACACTCTTTTGCTCTTTCTCGGCCTCGATAATTACTCCGTGAGCTTTGCTTGGCAGCTTCGAACGTCAGCCCATATACCAAGGCTTCGCCTATCGTTTTCTTACCTGCCAATTTCAACGCCTGTTGCAGCTCTCTGTCCAGTACAGCATTGTTGAATGCGAAAACAGCCGTATCGTGGCGTTGCTGTTGCTGTTTGCGCATTGGGCAGCGATAATAATGTGAGTCGTTCAATATCGCGTGCCAGCTCCTGAAGTGTTTCACCATTCTTTTGAGTTCGGTTGTACAGCTCTATTTTGTAGATCTCTTTCATGCGGTCACTGCCGTAATGAAGATCCAATGTTTGGACTAACGTTGAAAAATCTTGTTGTTGCTCCTGCGGAATCGTTTGAAGAACCTCCGCTGGTGGACCTCTTAACGCCAATATAAGAGCCGTTCCTCGTTCGAGATCATTCCAATGGTTGTTTCTGGCGGCAGCCTCAAATTGGATCTTATAAATAGCCCACGGTGTCTGTCCATCGAAGATTGGAGCTTTGAAACCCTTATGGGTAACGTGCTCTGCTTTCATGACTCCGACTGCTTTCACGTTATCCAAGTCCCTTTTTAGGCGTTTGACTTCTTGTACAATCCCGGATATCTTTTCCGTAATTTGCTCTTCGAAGATTCGAAGTTTCTTCTCAACGTTTTCTTCTATGGCCTTACCCATGGTGTCTATTTTATCATTTTGCAGCTCCAATTTTTGGTTAAGGTCCTTTGAGGTCTGATCTAATTTCTGATTAATGTCCGCAGATTGTTGCTCTAGTTTCTGATTTATGTCCGTTGTCACAGCTGATTGTTGTTTAATGTCCACTGATTGTTGTTTAATGTCCACTGATTGTTGACCTAATTTGTTCATCATTTGTTGCATTAGTTGTGTCAGAGCATCCAATGTACCAGAGCACTCCTCTTCACGAGTTTCTTCGCTTTGGAACTCAAAACTATCTGCATCCTCGCCCTCAGCCTGGAGTGTCTCGATCATACGGCTGACAAGTTCAGACTTGCTTCCTGTCGTAGATAACTTGCGTCTACTGAGCTCTTCCTTCAGCTCCGTTACTTTTAAGTCTTTTAAATAACGCGGCATTTTCACTACCGATTATTTCCAGTTTTTCCGCGATTCGAATTCACTTAAATTTACGTCACTGCTCACTAAATCACTCGAGATTATTCGATTTCACAAAATTCTCACTGTCCGTTCGAGAATTTTAGTTCCGCGATTTTACTTCGCTAATTAAAGTCACTGTTCACTAGAGCACTCGAGAATATTCGATTTCACAAAACTCTCACTGTCCGTTCGAGAATTTTAGTTTCACTTTTCCGCTCTCACAAAATTATCCGTTCCGAGAATTTTTAATTTCACTCGCGATTTTTAACCCGAATTTATCCTTGAAATCCCACTCTTCTGACACCAATTGTTGCGAGCTAGGGGATCGCTGGATTTCAAAGAAAACTCAATTCGTTTTAAAATATACGGATAATTTATTTATTGCACTTTATACACAATTTCCCGATCACTTCACTAAATTCGCTCTAAAAACTTAATTCGCACAACCCAGGAACACCGGCGATCTATCACTTTCGCTTACTTACACCGATAGGTGTTTTCCATGAAACTGTCACTGAGTAACTCATTCCTTGTCGTGAGTTCTGGCTATTTATAATGGATTTATCCGAGTCTCGAACCTTCTCTGGTGTATGTTTTTCTGCTGAGTCTGGACTATTCTTGAAGTTACTAGATGGCGTCGGGTGTCATTGTTTGTGTCTTTGAGAAGTTACTAGAAGCCCTCTACATGTTGGAAGAATATTTTAAATAGTTCTGGCAGATTTGAGAGAGATCATTGCCAGATCTATAACAATATATTTGTTCTTATTAATTACTTAAGTTTTTTTTTGTTTCGCTGCATTTCTGTGATACCGGTTGTGGGCTAAATGAATATTGTGCCGGACATCTGCATCAAATTTTTTTCGGCCTTGTTTCAGACTGCATGAATCTATGGAATACAAATTACATGTTGTGTTAAGTACAATTCAAAAAATATTTAAATTTAAAAACCCTTCCAAATAAAAATTTATTAAAAAGTTGTAAGCTAGACAGAGATCTTTTGCCTAGACGTCCATCTAAGTTAAATTCAATATAGACGTCGTCAGTTGCAATTAATCTGAAAATCTTGTCCATGTCCGTCGAAGTTCCTTGCATCCTTTTCAAATAGAGGCTCTGTTAAAAAAAACATATTGACATTATAAGTAGTTCTCATTTGAATATAAGCTTACCATTCCAGTCCTGCTTGCCCTAAAAATGGCAAATGGACACTCACTGGATCATGGGCTTATCACCCGTGATCTTAAGACCTAAATGATACGAGAAACGGATACATCGCCTCGGATACGGACTGATTCTACGGTAACGACTTTTGGCATTCGAAAACGGACTATGATTGGCTTCTGGAACGTTCGAACATTGAATGACGGGGGAAGAGCTGGGGTTACTCGGTCCTTGCACCGCCAATCAGTGATCGACCGTGAAATGGAGCACTATAACATCCAAATCTTGGGCTTGAGCGAGGTCAGGTGGACAGGATCAGGAGAAGAACGAACCCCTAGCGGAAACACTATTCTGTACATTGGCCCTGAAAGTGAAGCCAGAAATGGCGTGGCGTTCGTCCTTACGCCGAGAGCGAGAAACAGTCTCATTAGCTGGGAACCAATCTCGGATAGGATTATCGTCGTCAGGCTCAGGACCAGTGTCAGAAACGTCACAATTCTGCAGTGCTACGCACCAACTAATACCGCAACATCTGGTGACAAAGAGGAGTTTTATAGTCAACTGAGTGCCACCTTCGAACGTGTTCCAAGAGGTGATATTATTATCATCTCGGGAGATATGAACGCCCAGGTTGGATCAGACAACACTGGACTAGAACACGTCATGGGGAGGCATGGTGACCCTTGGGTTGACCCTTCACGACCTTGGATTAAGAGACCCGAAAACGGCGAATTATTTGTGGAGTTCTGTAGTACTCGGCAAATGGTCATCGGAGGGACACTTTTTCCACACAAGAGTCATCATAAAACATCTTGGGTTTCCCCTGATGGTGTTACTCAGAACCAGATCGACCATTTGGCTATAAGTCGCCGATGGAGAAGATGTCTCCTCGATGTGCGAGCGAAACGTGGAGCTGACGTGGGGAGCGATCACCACTTGATGGTTGCCTGCTTGAGATTGTGTACAGCAGCTATCCGACGACCACAAATTCTTCAAATGAAGCGCAAGCTTAATGTGGATAAACTCAGAGATCCCAACAAAAAACTCGAATACACCACCATTCTACGCGAAAAGTCATCCACATTGGGTGAACATGAAATGCGTACACTGGACGCCAATTGGGAGGCAACCAGAAACACTTTTCTAACTAGTGCTGAAGAATCTTTGGGATATGCGCAAAGCGGTGGGAAACCCTGGATGTCGCAAGACACATGGGACAAGGTTGACAATCGGAAAAAAGCCAAATTGGCAATCATCTCTCAACCCGATGTCAACCAACGAACGCCCGACTTGAGGCAGAACTACCGCGATGCTCATATACAGCTTAAAAAGGCTGTTAGACGCGACAAGAGAAAGGCCATTGAAGATCTGGCAAACAAGGCAGAATCTGCGGCTTACCTTGGGGATATGGGTTCACTATTTAAAATCATGAAACAGTTGACGAACAGGAATTTCACCGCCAACCACCTGGTGAGAGATGTCAACGGAACTCTCCTTAATATGAGTGAACACCAGTTGCGACGATGGAAGGAATACTTCTCTGATATTTTAAACATCTTGTCAGATGAAGATATTCCGGAAACAGAACAACTTCCAAACATCCAACCGCAACAATCCTCTATTAGGGACGATCCCCCAGATAAGGAAGAGATAGTTTCCGCCATTCGGTCAATGGCGGGAAGGAAAGCTCCAGGTATAGACGGACTACCAACCGAACTCCTCAAAGCGGACCCGGAAATAACAGCCGATATACTCCTCCCACTCTTCACTAAGGTGTGGAATGATGGAAGATATCCGACTGAATGGAAGGAGGGCGTCATTGTGAAAATTCCGAAGAAGGGCGACCTTCGGGATTGTGGCAATTGGCGTGGTATATGTCTACTTACTGCCGTATCAAAAATTATGGCTAAGGTAATTCTCAATAGGATTAGTGATGTCGTCGAGAGCACTCTCGAAGTTTATCAGGCTGGATTCCGTAAAGGGTCGTCTTGTACCGACCACACAAATACCCTACGGATAATATTAGAGCAGTCAGCCGAAATGGGTTCGCCACTACATCTCATGTTTGTGGACTTCGAGAAGGCTTTCGACAGCGTTAAGCGAGATTACATATGGAATGCTTTGCGTAGGAGAGGTATTCCAAATAAGGTCATAGCTATGATTAAAGAATCCTACGAAGATGCAAGGTGTCGCGTCTTGCATAGAGGAGAGCTGTCCGAGAGCTTTCCTGTGCGAACGGGTGTCAGACAAGGCTGCATATTATCACCAGCCCTGTTTCTGGTGGTAATAAATGACATCTTGAAAGCTGCACTGGAAGGTGGGGAAGGTAAAGGTCTTCAATGGAGACTATTTAACATCTTAAGTCACCTTGATTATGCTGATGACGTGTGTTTGCTTGCACATACCCGTTCGGACTTAGAGTCAAATGTTCGCTCGTTGCATTCTAAATGCAAAGAGGCGGGACTGAAAATAAATGTGCGTAAAACCAAGTATATGCACATGGGTTCGAACGCAAGCACACCGATTGTTCTTAATGGACAGGATGTAGAAGAGGTGCAAGATTTTTGCTATCTCGGAAGCATTGTCAGCATGGACGGCGGAGCCGAAAAGGCTGTTGAGGCTCGGCTAAATAAAGCTCGTCAGGCCTTCGGTATCCTTTCCCCTTTCTGGAGGTTAAGAGAGATCTCCCTTCGCACGAAGCTGCGAGTTTTTGACGCATGCGTCAAATCCGTGTTGTTATATGGTTGTACTACGTGGAAAGTGACCGTTCGACTTACCAAGAAACTACAGACTTTCGTAAACCAATGCCTCCGACGCATTTTAGGAATATTCTGGCCAGAAGTGATCTCCAACGACGAACTTTGGAGTACAACTCGCCAGACTAAAATAGGTATTGAGATTCAACAGCGAAAGTGGCAGTGGATCGGTCATACTTTGAGGAAACCAGAGCAAAACATCGCAAAACAGGCTCTGGATTATAACCCTCAAGGAAGACGTCGGGTTGGTCGACCATGTAACACATGGAAGCGAGCAGTTGAGCAGGAGGCCAGAGGAATAAACAAGTCCTGGCAACAGCTTAAAGCCGATGCTCAGGATCGCGCCTTGTGGAAGAGAGTTGTTTCTGTCCTATGCCCCTATAGGGGGTCTTAACAGGAATTTGATTACCATTTTTGTCGCAAAATTTGGATTTCGTAGGCGCACTTCTACGTCGCTCAGTGCATCCAAACTTTTGATTGGAAAGATAACCTCCAATTCCAAGTCGATTTCATCTTTTTCTCACCAGTCAGCTTTTTTATTTCCTTACTGATGTTTTTCGTAAGTATAACTGCTGTTCTCAGCAACTTATTATCGGCGAGTTTTGCCGCATCTGCCAGTGGTGCTTCCACTTTTGCCTGAAACGGAATTTCTACCAAATTATTTCGAAAATTAATGTTTTTCATGCGATTATATTTCATCAGTGATCGACCGTGAAATGGAGCACTATAACATCCAAATCTTGGGCTTGAGCGAGGTCAGGTGGACAGGATCAGGAGAAGAACGAACCCCTAGCGGAAACACTATTCTGTACATTGGCCCTGAAAATGAAGCCAGAAATATTTAAATTGTTAAAAGTGTTTCTGGTTGCCTCCCAATTGGCGTCCAGTGTACGCATTTCATGTTCGTCCTTACGCCGAGAGCGAGAAACAGTCTCATTAGCTGGGAACCAATCTCGGATAGGATTATCGTCGTCAGGCTCAGGACCAGTGTCAGAAACGTCACAATTCTGCAGTGCTACGCACCAACTAATACCGCAACATCTGGTGACAAAGAGGAGTTTTATAGCCAACTGAGTGCCACCTTCGAACGTGTTCCAAGAGGTGATATTATTATCATCTCGGGAGATATGAACGCCCAGGTTGGATCAGACAACACTGGACTAGAACACGTCATGGGGAGGCATGGTGACCCTTGGGTCGACCCTTCACGACCTTGGATTAAGAGACCCGAAAACGGCGAATTATTTGTGGAGTTCTGTAGTACTCGGCAAATGGTCATCGGAGGGACCCTTTTTCCACACAAGAGTCATCATAAAACATCTTGGGTTTCCCCTGACGGTGTTACTCAGAACCAGATCGACCATTTGGCTATAAGTCGCCGATGGAGAAGATGTCTCCTCGATGTGCGAGCGAAACGTGGAGCTGACGTGGGGAGCGATCACCACTTGATGGTTGCCTGCTTGAGATTGTGTACAGCAGCTATCCGACGACCACAAATTCTTCAAATGAAGCGCAAGCTTAATGTGGATAAACTCAGAGATCCCAACAAAAAACTCGAATACACCACCATTCTACGCGAAAAGTCATCCACATTGGGTGAACATGAAATGCGTACACTGGACGCCAATTGGGAGGCAACCAGAAACACTTTTCTAACTAGTGCTGAAGAATCTGTGGGATATGCGCAAAGCGGTGAGAAACCCTGGATGTCACAAGACACATGGGACAAGGTTGACAATCGGAAAAAAGCCAAATTGGCAATCATCTCTCAACCCGATGTCAACCAACGAACGCCCGACTTGAGGCAGAACTACCGCGATGCTCATATACAGCTTAAAAAGGCTGTTAGACGCGACAAGAGAAAGGCCATTGAAGATCTGGCAAACAAGGCAGAATCTGCGGCTTACCTTTGGGATATGGGTTCACTATTTAAAATTATGAAACAGTTGACGAACAGGAATTTCACCGCCAACCACCTGGTGGGAGATGTCAACGGAAGTCTCCTTAATATGAGTGAACACCAGTTGCGACGATGGAAGGAATACTTCTCTGATATTTTAAACATCTTGTCAGACGAAGATATTCCGGAAACAGAACAACTTCCAAACATCCAACCGCAACAATCCTCTATTAGGGACGATCCCCCAGATAAGGAAGAGATAGTTTCCGCCATTCGGTCAATGGCGGGAAGGAAAGCTCCAGGTATAGACGGACTACCAACCGAACTCCTCAAAGCGGACCCGGAAATAACAGCCGACATACTCCTCCCACTCTTCACTAAGGTGTGGAATGATGGAAGATATCCGACTGAATGGAAGGAGGGCGTCATTGTGAAAATTCCGAAGTAGGGCGACCTTCGGGATTGTGGCAATTGGCGTGGTATATGTCTACTTACTGCCGTATCAAAAATTATGGCTAAGGTAATTCTCAATAGGATTAGTGATGTCGTCGAGAGCACTCTCGAAGTTTATCAGGCTGGATTCCGTAAAGGGTCGTCTTGTACCGACCACACAAATACCCTACGGATAATATTAGAGCAGTCATCCGAAATGGGTTCGATATTACATCTCATGTTTGTAGACTTCGAGAAGGCTTTCGACAGCGTTAAGCGAGATTACATATGGAATGCTTTGCGTAGGAGAGGTATTCCAGATAAGGTCATAGCTATGATTAAAGAATCCTACGAAGATGCAAGGTGTCGCGTCTTGCATAGAGGAGAGCTGTCCGAGAGCTTCCCCGTGCGAACGGGTGTCAGACAAGGCTGCATATTATCACCAGCCCTGTTTCTGGTGGTTATAAATGACATCTTGAAAGCTGCACTGGAAGGTGGGGAAGGTAAAGGTCTTCAATGGAGACTATTTAACATCTTAAGTCACCTTGATTATGCTGATGACGTGTGTTTGCTTGCACATACCCGTTCGGACTTAGAGTCAAATGTTCGCTCGTTGCATTCTAAATGCAAAGAGGCGGGACTGAAAATAAATGTGCGTAAAATCAAGTACATGTACATGGGTTCGAACGCAAGCACACCGATTGTTCTTAATGGACAGGATGTGGAAGAGGTGCAAGATTTTTGCTATCTCGGAAGCATTGTCAGCATGGACGGCGGAGCCGAAAAGGATGTTGAGGCTCGGCTAAATAAAGCTCGTCAGGCCTTCGGTATCCTTTCCCTTTTCTGGAGGTTAAGAGAGATCTCCCTTCGCACGAAGCTGGGAGTTTTTGACGCATGCGTCAAATCCGTGTTGTTATATGGTTGTACTACGTGGAAAGTGACCGTTCGACTTACCAAGAAACTACAGACTTTCGTAAACCAATGCCTCCGACGCATTTTAGGAATATTCTGGCCAGAAGTCATCTCCAACGACGAACTTTGGAGTACAACTCGCCTGACTAAAATAGGTATTGAGATTCAACGGCGAAAGTGGCAGTGGATCGGTCATACTTTGAGGAAACCAGAGCAAAACATCGCAAAACAGGCTCTGGATTATAACCCTCAAGGAAGACGTCGGGTTGGTCGACCATGTAACACATGGAAGCGAGCAGTTGAGCAGGAGGCCAGAGGAATAAACAAGTCCTGGCAACAGCTTAAAGCCGATGCGCAGGATCGCGCCTTGTGGAAGAGAGTTGTTTCTGTCCTATGCCCCTATAGGGGGTCTTAACAGGAATTTGATTGATTTGATTGATGCGATTATATTTTACGCGTACATTTTTAATATCTGCTATATCGTTCTCTATTTTATTAAGCTTGCTTAATATTAGCTGGAGGCCGGAAGTAACAGAAGCTAGAAGGTAATTGTTTTTTTTTTGGGAAATGGGCTTTTGTGACACAGCTTCACTATCCTTCTGGAAATCATCCTGCACATTGGGTCGCGTTTGTTTTTCAGTGGATACAGCATAGCCAGGTAACACACCATCGCTATTCATAGAGTTGTCATAGCCATCTATTATAGGTGAAAGCGGTTCAAATCTTTTATTCGGCGCTAAATAAGAACAATAACAGTTAATAATATGTGAAACATATTATATAATATTATTATGGTCATACTTGTACTAGATAATTGTAACCTTTTTTTGGGATATTTTTTTGAGAGTACCGACTGACTTTCTTCCAGCACGTCGCAGTTAACAGGTTGATTTTCAATGTTGATATATTTCTCGTCACTGTTTACTGCCTTGTCTGGTGTCATATCTTCGGTATTCATTGATTTTTCATACACCATATCTACTATAGGTGAAAATGGTTGAAATTGTTTTCTTGGTACTAAATTATAAAGGAATCGGTATGAAAATTGATAGCAAAATTATTAACACTTTTAAATGCATTTACCTCTGGGATACGGATGATTGTTGACGGACATACTTTTGATTGCAGGTTATTAGTATTGTTGTTTATTTAATTTTAGGAGGTGTAACTATTACTTTAATAAATTTTATTTATAAATATTATTATGTTGATATTATTATAATTTATTTTCTTTATTTTATTTGTGGCGGTGATCACTTTTAATATTAGTTGCTTATTTTAGTTTATATACTCATGTGCATATATATTTATGTTTATATAATTATAACTTGTTATTATTATTTGTTTATATTATTTATTTCGTTATTATTATTTAATCTAATCTAAGATTTTAATACGTGTTGTACTAATTTTGGAAGAAATTTTAGTGAAAAAATTGGTTGAAACAAGAATGCAGAATATGTATGAATAAGTAACCATTCTCAAAAGGAATACAATTATATTTGTATTCAACTTCATCCTGAAATACAGTTGTAATTTCTTGTAAGTTCAACTCCTTGCAAACACATATGGTTCGAGATAGATAGCGCCTGGCGGTAAACTTGGTTGACGTTCGAAGACACTCGCCATCTGTGCCGGCGGTAGTTCCTGTTATTATAGTACTGGACGGGATCTTATTGAATTGCCGCGATGACATCATCACCGGTATAATCGAACTCTCTGCACTCGTGATGACTTCACCTGGATTGTTTTGCGCGAATGGCGCCAATGATACGCGATAAATTAAAGGATGTAACGCCTGCTTTATGTCCCGGAATGTTGCATGATCCCTGTTTTATGTCCCGGAATGGTGCATGATCCCTGTTTTATGATCCAGAATGGTGCATGATCCCTGTTATATGATCCGGAATGGTGCATGATCCCTCTTTTATGTCCCGGAATGGTGCATGATCCCTGTTTTATGTCCCGGAATGTTGCATGATCCCTGTTTTATGTCCCGGAATGGTGCATGATCCCTGTTTTATTATCCAGAATGGTGCATGATCCCTGTTATATGATCCGGAATGTTGCATGATCCCTCTTTTATGTCCCGGAATGGTGCATGATCCCTGTTTTATGATCCAGAATGGTGCATGATCCCTGTTTTATGATCCGGAATGGTGCATGATCCCTCTTTTATGTCCCGGAATGGTGCATGATCCCTGTTTTATGTCCCGGAATGGTGCATGATCCCTGTTTTATGTCCCGGAATGTTGCATGATCCCTGTTTTATGATCCGGAATGGTGCATGATCCCTCTTTTATGTCCCGGAATGGTGCATGATCCCTGTTTTATGTCCCGGAATGGTGCATGATCCCTGTTTTATGATCCGGAATGTTGCATGATCCCTCTCTTACGTCCCGGAATGGTGCATGATCCCTGTTTTATGATCCAGAATGGTGCGTGATCCCTGTTATATGATCCGGAATGGTGCATGATCCCTGTTTTATGATCCGGAATAGTGCATGATCCCTGTTTCATGATCCGGAATGTTGCATGATCCCTGTTTTATGTCCCGGAATGTTGCATGATCCCTGTTTTATGTCCCGGAATGTCGCATAAGGAAGACTTTGCGTCCGGAACGGCAGCAGCCTTGGCCGGCGGAGTAACACTGGTCTGCGCCATGCCCAATACAAATCCTTCCATCGTCGATCGAAATACATTCAATTTGGCTCAGGACTTGGCTAAGGCAGGAGCCCGTTGCGATTATGCTCTCTACGTTGGGGCATCGGAAGATAACTGGAGTACTATCTGTGAACTAGCACCTCAAGCTGCCGGCCTCAAAATGTATTTGAACGACACTTTTTCAAACCTCAAAATGACCGATATGACGGTCTGGGAGAAGCACTTATCGACTTGGCCGAAACCATACGCACAAGCAAAATGTTGCCAATTTAAAATTTTCAATGTTAATTACAAATGAGTGGGAGGTTTGTTCCCTACTCCCTCGCTTATTATCTTAATCGAAAATCTTCCATAATCAAATCACTGTATGTTTATTCGGAAAGAATAATTAAATTATTAAAATAATTAAAAAATTGCCCTTAAAAGTCATAATAAATGATGCTTTGAAACATGATACACCGAGATTTCCTCGATTTTAGCAAACAAGTAATATGAAATCAAATCGTGTATACCTTTTTTAAAAGCAAACAATCACGTCTCAGAGGAGAATTAATTTGTTTGAAGGAGCGATCGAATTTCAGTGGTTGTCTTGAAATGTATTCACACTTTTGTCTAAAGCAAATGCCCCCTGAGGCAGGGTTGTAAATACAATATGTTTGCTTTGAGTAATGGAAGAGTGCTCCACTCTATTCTATTTTCTGATATAAGGAAAATGTGAAAATGATGTAAATAAAATCTAGCGATCGATGTGAAATTCTATATTAAGATCCACTATTTCTTACTTCACGGCTGGAAACTGCAAACATCCGCATTATGAGCCCGTAGGGGAAGGTCACATACTTTGGACCTATTGCACCTTGATCCTTTTGCTGTTTTGATTAATTTAACATTTTGAAAAAAAAAAAAAAATTTTCATTAATTTTTTGCCCTTTGGTTTTAGTAAATTTTCAATGTATGTCATCCTTTCGAAGTAGCCGAGCTTCGCACAGGGAGAAAAAATAGTTTTTCTGTATCCAAAATTAGTTTTTTAAGTGTTATTGTTTATGAAATAATTTCCGAAGCCTTTTGACTTTTTCCTTGGTAGTGTATTCTCTGTTTTGCTTGTGTGTTATGTTTCGAATCCTCTTGTCATTAGTGTTTCATAAGGAACGGAAGGACTTTGAGCGAAATGATGAAATTACACATAATTCTTTTCGCTATGTCTTACCATCTTGTTGTTGACTTCCGATCCTTTTTTCTAACTTGAGGACACCTTGAGCTAGAAACTTCAAATTTTGTACACATTATTTTTGCCAACTAAATCAAGGTTAAGTTCATGAATGGACCAAATCCCATCATCCCCTATACTCCATACAAAATGATATATTTTCGCCACTTTACATTGAGCCGATTTTCTTGAAAAAATGCAAAAGTTATGGACCTGAAATTTAAAATATAATATTTTAGAGGCGGCCAACAAGTCGGGCGAAAATTTATTATTCTTGGGACGAGTTGCGGATGAGTGGAAAGTCAATATGCAGGTTAGAGTGGTTAGGGAAGGCTAAGTGAAAGGGAATTCGTGGGCAGGGCTGTTGTCAATTTAACAATATTTCATTCGTTTTTGCAAGTTTGGGTTTTTATGAGGGGAGGAGGAGAGGTGTCAGTAAGGGTGGGTTGATGTTCATAGCTTTTTAATTGATTGCATGAATCACGTCCAATATTCTCTGTACAGAATGTGTTTCATAGACGAAGTTGCATAGAATTTTCATAGAGCGGGTTACAGTTAACAGTTATCAATTTGCAGTTACTGTAAATTTTTTGTACAACTCAAATACACTAGCAAGCGTTCCATGATAATGTCAAATTTTAGTGCCTTCTTCCCAGAATTAAAGTAAAATAAGTTAGTCAAGCACAGTCTAATTGCCGCAGGATCCCGTACTTGTGAAGTGGAATTAATTATTTTAAAAATAAAGTATAATTGGATTTATTTTAACTTCTACTTTACCAATATTACACGGACTACGTATTTTTTTGGCCTTTTCACAACATTACTCGCAGATCGTATTTAGGTTTGAATTATTATAAAAAATTATTTCTTGATAATTATAAAGAAATAAATATTGTACCGTTATAGTTAAGATGAGTGAGATTAATAACAATGTGGATGTGGAAAACGGTGAATCATCTGATGGTTCTTCAATACGATTTATCAACAGAAAGTCTAGCTCACGAAAACTTTTATTGTTTTCCTCGAATTCATCTGATTGTAATAGTACAAATATCCCAACAAACACATTGATTGGGAGGAAAAGAAGTCGTAATCCTGATAATTGGGCACGAAATTTACAAAAGTATAAAAGAACAAAAGGTTTGGCATACAGTAATAGAGGAGGTAATTTAATACCTGCAAAAACATTTATCGATATTATATGCAGATGCCGTAAAAAGTGCAACGAAAAAATTCCTTCGGATGAGAGAGAGGCTGCCATGAAGGCATTTTATAATTTACATAGTCAACTTGACCAAAATATTTTTTTAAAAGGCTGTATTAAAGTTAAAGAAATAAACGAATAAAACTAAAGAACAAAGATCACACTCTTGCACATATTACCTTCGAAAAGACAAAACTGATATTCCCGTTTGCAAAAAATATTTTAAAGACACTTATCAGGTGAGTGACGGGCGGATATACAAGTGTTGTTCTGTAGAACAAGTTATTTTTTTGGTTGATCAGCGTAAAGGCCGTGTTGCAAGCAATGAAATAGATGACACAAATGTTATCAAACATATAAAGTCATTCCCAGCCTACAGTAGTCACTACACCAGAGCTTATAATCCAAGACGACAATATTTAAATCCTGACTTAAATATTAAGAAAATGTACGAACTATACGTCACACAATGTGAAAAAGAAAATGTAGTACCAGTGAAAGAAAAATATTACTATAATGTGTTCTCTACAAAATTTAATTTACATTTTAAACAACCATCAAAAGATACGTGTCAAACTTGTGACGCTTTGCAAATACAAATTCAATCTTCAGACGGTGAGGGAATGAAGACGGCAAAAATTGAAAAGGAAACCCACTTAAAAGAGGCAGAACGGGCTAGCAGTCAAATGGCTGCCGATCACATAGCAGCATCAGAAAAAATTTTCGTATTTTCTTTCGACTTAGAAAAAGCTTTAGCCTTTCCTAAACTGACCACATCTGTAGCTTATTGTAAGCGAAATTTATATGTTTATAATTTCGGATGTCATGAATTCAGTAAAAATATAAGCCACATGTTTGTTTGGCCAGAAACTGAAGGATCTCGTGGGTCTCAAGAAATTTCATCGTGTCTAACAAAGTACATAAAAACTTATGCTGCAAACTTTGAAAAAATAATAACATATTCTGATTCGTGTACCGGGCAAAATAGAAATATTAAAACTGTCTTAAGTTTATTGAAACTTGTTCAAAGTACGGAAATAAGAGCTGAGTCAATTGAAATGAAATTTTTGGTAAGTGGTCACAGCTATTTACCTAATGACTCAGATTTTGCCATTATTGAGCCACATGCGAAAAAAATTCAAAACATTTATTCACCAGATGATTGGTACAATATAATCAAAACATGCAAAAAGAAAGCACCATTTAATCTAATCCAAATGACCCACCAAGATTTTTTTTCAACAAAACCTTTAGAAAACTCAATCATTAACAGAAAAGCAACCGCTCCAACCAAGGAACATCTGAAATTTTTCTATGCCTCTAGTGGACCACCTCTGTACTACACACTAATATTGTTGCGAGCTAGGGGATCGCTGGATTTCAAAGAAAACTCAATTCGTTTTAAAATATACGGATAATTTATTTATTGCACTTTATACACAATTTCCCGATCACTTCACTAAATTCGCTCTAAAAACTTAATTCGCACAACCCAGGAACACCGGCGATCTATCACTTTCGCTTACTTACACCGATAGGTGTTTTCCATGAAACTGTCACTGAGTAACTGGATTCCTTGTCGTGAGCTCTGGCTATTTATAATGGGTTTATCCGAGTCTCGAACCTTCTCTGGTGTATGTTTTTCTCTGCTGGGTCTGGACTATTCTGGAAGTTACTAGATGGCGTCGGGTGTCATTGTTTGTGCCTTTGAGAAATTACTAGAAGCCCTCTACATGTTGGAAGAATATTCTAAATAGTTCTGGCAGATTTGAGAGAGATCATTGCCAGATCTATAACATTACCCTCTCCTTAGTCCCTGTTCGTCCCGAACAGAGTCGTTCACTTCCGCAATGGCACCGTGGTACTTTGTTAGTCGGTCGAGATGTACCACTTTCATTTTTGTACGGGGTTTTTGATGTAATTGAATCCGATAGACGACATCGTTTAACCGGTTGATGATCTGGTAAGGGCCTTCCCAGTTGCGCTGTAGTTTCGGCGATCTGCCCTTCTGTCGTTTGGGATTGTATAGCCAAACTAAATCACCCTCTTGGAATCCTGATGAATTCGCCCGTTGATCATACCTCGTTTTCATGCGGTCGGTCGCCAAATCAATTTTATCTCTGACCAGGTTATAAATTGTGTTTAGTCGACATCGAAGATCCGAGACGTAATCTTTGGCATTCGTTGGTTGGTCTGGTGGCACTCCAAACATTAATTCCGCAGGGACTCGAATATTCCTTCCGAAAATGACTCGGGACGGGGTTTCTCCTGTTGTTGAATGCACCGATGTTCTGTAGGCCATTAAAAATAGAGGGATGTGCTGATCCCAGTCCTGTTGCCTCTCGCTGACGAGTTTGGATAGGTTTGAGTTCAATGTCCTATTGAAACGTTCCACCATTCCATCGGACTGTGGATGTAATGGAGTTGTCCTGGTTTTGTTTATTCCCAGCATTTGGCACACGTGTTTGAATATTTGAGATTCAAAATTGCGCCCTTGATCGGAGTGTAGTTCACGTGGAGCTCCAAATCTGCTCACCCAGTTGGTAACAATTTGTTCGGCGACGGTTACTGCTTCTTGGTTTGGAATTGCGTAGGCTTCAGGCCACTTGCTGAAATAATCAATGACCACTAGAATGTAGCGATTACCATTTTCTGATTCCGGAAATGGTCCAGCAATATCCACAGCAATTCTCTCAAATGAGACTCCCACGTTGTATTGTTGCATTTCTCCCCTGGATCTGCGGTGTGGGCCCTGACTTGATGCACACGTAGTACATTTACGGCACCAATTTTCGACATCATCTCGGAGGTGGATCCAATAGAACCTTTCTCGTATCTTTGCCAAGGTTCTATTTACACCCAAATGCCCACCGGAGGTACCTCCATGATATTCCTTCAAAACCTCCTCGACTTTACAATGCGGGACGATGGTTTGCATGTGATACGACTTTCCGTCAGCGTTTTCCCATTTCCGTTTTAATAATCCGCCGTCTAGGTGAAGGGAGTTCCATTGTGCCCAATAACACTTCAGGGTTTCGCTGAATTGTGAGATGTCTTTCCACTCAGGCCGTTTCATTTCGTCCTTCCATGCCATGATCGGTGAAATATCTGGATCTTTACGTTGGGCATCTTCCAGTTCTTGCTGTTTCCATCCATCCTTTAGTTCGGTCGTTATCCTCTGAATGGTTTCTCCGGCTTCTTTTCCTTCTACACGGTGACAATGCTTGCAGTTCGGTGGACAAGGACGACGTGAAAGCGCATCGGCATTACCGTGGATTCTTCCTCTTCGATGAACAATTTCAAAATCGTAGGATTCGAGCCTTTCAATCCATCTGGCTACTTGGCCTTCGGGGTTCTTAAACTGAAGTAGCCATTTAAGCGATGCGTGATCCGTTCGAAGAAGGAACTTTTGACCATAGAGATATTTGTGAAAATGTTTCGTTGCTTCTACAATGGCTAATAGCTCTCGGCGAGTTACGCAATAGTTCCTTTCTGCTTTTGAGAGTACTCGGCTGTAGTATGATAGCACTCTCTCCTGCCCGTCGATCTCCTGTGATAGCACTGCTCCGATACCGACATTGCTGGCGTCAGTATCTATGATGAAACCGTAACCTGGTTTTGGGTACGCCAGAACTGGGGAGTCGCAGAGTTGGTCTTTTATTTTCTCAAATGCTTCCTGGCACTGTTGACTCCATGTAAATGACTTTCCTTTTTCCGTTAACTGATGCAGACATTTCGCCGTGTTGGCAAAGTCTTTTACGAATCGACGGTAATATGTCGCTAAGCCTAGGAAGCTTCGCAACTGGTGTTTATCACTCGGAGTAGGCCAGTTTTTCACCGCCAGTATCTTCTCCGGATCCGTCTTTACGCCATCAGCTGAAACGATGTGACCTAAGTACTTGACTTCTGCACTAAATAAAGTGCACTTTTTCGGACTCAGTTTTAATTTTGCCGCTCGTAGTCGCTGGAAGACTTCCTGCAGATTTTTTAGGTGTTCCTTGAATGTTCTGCCGATAACGATCACATCATCCAGGTAAACGAGACAAGTTTTCCAACTCAGGCCACGCAAAACGAATTCCATTAGTCTTTCAAACGTAGCTGGAGCATTGCACAAGCCAAATGGCATTACGATGAATTGCCACAGTCCACCGCCGACAGAGAATGCTGTTTTCTCTCTATCTTTTTCATCTATCTCCACTTGCCAGTAACCACTTTTCAGATCCAGCGTCGAGAACCATTTAGCATCAGTCAGGGTGTCCATGATATCGTCGATTCTTGGTAGTGGATAGCTATCCTTTTTCGTAACATCATTCAGTCGCCTGTAGTCCACACAAAAACGGGTACTGCCGTCCTTCTTCTTTACCAGCACTACTGGCGATATCCACGGGCTCTTTGATTCTTCGATGATTCCCTGATGCTCCATAGTTTTGACCATTGAATTGACTTCTCCTTGTTTCGCTAATGGTACTCTTCTTGGAGCTTGACGTATCGGTGTAGCACTTCCCGTATCTATGCGATGTTTCACTAAGTTTGTTCTGCCATAGTCGTCATCACCGGTGGAAAAGACGTCGCTAAATCCTTCGATTAGATCTACGGCTTGCTTGTGTTGTTCTCCTCTAAGGTTGCTTGACTGAAGAAGTGTTGATGTTACATTGTCCTTCCTTCTTGGCTTATTTTTAGAGGGTACGTCATGTGGTTCTGCCTTGTCGATACTCGTCACCGCCGATATTGGTTCACAGCTGCCAATTACATCTCCTTTCTTTACGCTGGTAGTGCTGTCCGCAACGTTCAGGACTCTTATTGGTACCATCATTTTCTCATTCCTTTTTACGAGCGTTTTTCCTAGTATCAGACTTCGTAATGCAGGTGTCGTTTCCGGTTCTATGAGGTAGAATCGGTGGTTCCCGGGATCACCATCGAGCTCTGCCCAAATAACATTCTCAGATGACTTTGGTATGTCCGCATCTTCGCATAATACAACTCGCAGCTTTGTTGTTTTGGAGGATGTTATTTCCATCGGGATTTCAATATTCCGCCACTTCATTATTCGTTGTCCTAAGTCCAGCTGGATACCGTGTGGTTTCAGAAAATCCATTCCAAGGATACACTCATCGGTAATGTCAGCTACCACGAATACATGCGAGAAGGTCAAATCCCCAAGCTGTATGTCACGAGCTATTTCTCCATGGACCGTTGTAGTTTCTCCTGTAGCAGTGCGAAGTGCGTACTTCTTGGTGTTGTGAAGCCAAGTACGATCTACGAGGTCAGATCTTAGCACTGACCGTGTTGCGCCTGTGTCGACTGTTATGATGCAGTTTAATTTGCCGACTCGACCACTCATACATAAGTCGTTTTCACAACGATGTAGTCGAGAAACTGCGATGATGGTTCCGGGGGCGTCGATTCTACCAGCCAACTTCTGCCCCATGAAGTTGGCCTTTACTCGTTTCCCGGACTGTCATTAGGCGAAGCGTGCTCTCGTGACGGTTCGCCCCTTCCTCCTCTTTGTTTAGCAGCGCAGCCGGAACAGTAGTTGATCGCTTTTCTGGGTTTGCGGCAGTCGCGTCTTAAGTGTCCTGCCTGTCCACAATTCCAGCATCGGGGAGCACCAGATCCTTCGCTCCGCTTGGTGTACTCGGCTTTCTGGCACACACATTCTTCTACTATTTCTCGAACTCGATAGTTACTCCGCGAGCTTTGCTTGGCAGCTTCGAACGTCAGCCCATATACTAAGGCTTCGCCAATCGTTTTCTTACCTGCCAGTTTTAACGCCTGTTGCAGCTCTCTGTCCTGTACAGCATTGTTAAATGCGAAAACAGCTGTATCGTTTCGTTGCTCTGTTTGCGCATTAGGCAGCGATAATAGTGTGAGTCGTTCAATATCGCGTGCCAGCTCTTGAAGTGTTTCACCATTCTTTTGAGTTCGGTTTTAAAGTTGCGTTTTGTAGATCTCTCGCATGTGGTCACTGCCATAATGAAGATCCAATGTCTGGACTAAGGTTGAAAAGTCTTGTTGTTGCTCCTGCGGAATCGTTTGAAGAACCTCTGCTGGTGGACCTTTTAGCGCCAATATAAGAGCTGTTCCCCGTTCTAGATCATTCCAATGGTTGTTTCTTGCGGCGGCTTCAAATTGGGTCTTATAAATAGCCCACGGTGTTTGTCCATCGAAGATTGGAGCCTTGAGACCCTTGTGCGCAACATGTTCTGTCTTGATGACGCCAGTCGCCTTCACATTATCGAAGTCTCTTTTTAGGCGTTCGACTTCTTCTGCAATCCCGGATGTCTTTTCCGCAATTTGCTCTTCGAAGATTCGAAGTTTCTTCTCAACGTTTTCTTCTATGGCCTTACCCATGGTGTCTATTTTATTATTTTGCAGCTCCAATTTTTGGTTAAGGTCCTTTGAGGTCTGATCTAGTTTCTGATTAATGTCCGCTGATTGTTGCTCTAATTTCTGATTAATGTCCGCAGATTGTTGTTTAATGTCCACTGATTGTTGCTCTAATTTCTGATTAATGTTCGTTGTCACAGCTGATTGTTGATCCAATTTGTGCATCATTTGTTGCATTAACTGTGTCAGAGCATTCGATGCACCAGAACACTCCTCTGCACGAGTTTCCTCGATTTGGAACTCAAAACTATCTGCATCCTCACCCTCAGCCTCAAGTGTCTCGATCATACGGCTGACAAGTTCAGACTTGCTCCCTAGTGTAGATAACTCGCGTCTACTGAGCTCTTCCTTCAGCTCCGTTACTTTTAAGTCTTTTAAATAACGCGGCATTTTCACTACCGATTATTTTAAGTTTTTCCGCGATCCGAATTCACTTAAATTTTCTCCACTAATTAAAGTCACTGCTCACTAAAGCACTCGAGAATATTCGATTTCACAAAACTCTCACTGTCCGTTCGAGAATTTTAGGTTCACTTTTCCGCTCTCACAAAATTATCCGTTCCGAGAATTTTTAATTTCACTCGCGATTTTTAACCCGAATTTATCCTTGAAATCCCACTCTTCTGACACCAATTGTTGCGAGCTAGGAGATCGCTGGATTTCAAAGAAAACTCAATTCGTTTTAAAATATACGGATAATTTATTTATTGCACTTTATACACAATTTCCCGATCACTTCACTAAATTCGCTCTAAAAACTTAATTCGCACAACCCAGGAACACCGGCGATCTATCACTTTCGCTTACTTACACCGATAGGTGTTTTCCATGAAACTGTCACTGAGTAACTGGATTCCTTGTCGTGAGCTCTGGCTATTTATAATGGGTTTATCCGAGTCTCGAACCTTCTCTGGTGTATGTTTTTCTGCTGGGTCTGGACTATTCTGGAAGTTACTAGATGGCGTCGGGTGTCATTGTTTGTGTCTTTGAGAAGTTACTAGAAGCCCTCTACATGTTGGAAGAATATTCTAAATAGTTCTGGCAGATTTGAGAGAGATCATTGCCAGATCTATAACAATATGAAGTTTCCTATTTTAGAATGCTGTTTATAACTAATTTATAACCATTTTTATTATTTCAGATGATAATAATAATAATATCCAACAGTAAAAATCAAAAATATCATTTAAAAAACTTATCCGTTAAAAAGTTATGAAGAAAGACATAAAAAAACAGCAAATTTGGAAGTGTTGGGATATTAAAGTTTACCGATCAAAAGAGATAATAGAACTAGAATGGGATGAGGTTTGATGGCTTGAAATGACACAATGTCACTCCTGTTAGTGATTTTATTTGGATGGGAAAGGTTGAAAAACTTAATTTTGCTTTATTATTCTAATAATACGATATTGATTGACTTGCGTTTCATATGCAACAAAAAAAAATCCGTCTGTCTGAACGCCTTATGTTCCAACGACTTTCAAGGACCCAAATCTCCGAAACTCTTATGGAGCACATTTTTTGGTAAAAGAAATGATTTATTACCAAAACACTAAAAGCCATCAACTTGAAATTTTGTACAAATACTTCTAAAAATGTTTAAAACAAAGTTGCATCAAAAGTTTTGAAACCCCTTTTCCTCTTTTACTCCCTCTTATACAAAAGTATGAATTCGAGCAATTGCAATAAATCTTCTAATAAGCAACAAATTAAAAGCTACGAACTTCAAATTTTGTAAGAACATTTCTCAAGAAAAACCAAATAAAACTGTATCATAAAGTTTACTTCCTCCCATACAATGGTTTAGTTTCGCGAATATGAAATACTCTGAATTTTATAGGAATTCTATGCAACTCTGTATTTGAAACTCCATCCACACACACACACAAGAAATAAGGAAAAAGATGTCATCGACCTATAGGCTTTACGCGATAAGAGCAATCAACGGTTTCCGAACAATGTCGGAAGAAGCAGTCTGTTGTATAGCCGGAATGATCCCCATTGACATTCTCACGAAAGAGATGCTAAGGATCTATGAAAGGAGAGCCTTGATCCCACAAGAGGCAGCAGTTGTCAGGAAAATAAAAGAAGAGGAAAAGGCAATATCAATAGCTATGTGGTAAACCAGGTGGGACAAAACTACAAAAGGCAGATGGACCTATAGGCTAATCCCCGCAATCGAGGTCTGGACAAAGCGAGTGTGTGGGGTCTGCAACTATCACCTTACGCAGCTGCTATAAAGCCACGGCGGGTACCGCAAATACATACACAGATTCAGACACGACAACTTACCTCTTTGTCCAGATCGTCCAGATCAAGAAGAAGACACAGAACACGCTGTTTTCAAGTACAGTCGCTTCGCAGAGTGGAGAAATAATATGCCGAGTTCACCATTCATCATAGACTATATGATGGAATCAGCGGAAAATAGGATGGAAATTTGCACACTCCTAACATGTGTGCAAAAGGATCTTCGGAGGATCCAGAAAGAGAAAGAGAGGAGAAGCAATATAAGGAGCACAGCATAAAAGGCAGCCCCGCGAAGTAATACCTAACGGCAGTCCTGCGGGGAGAGAAGTTGAAGTATTCATCCACCCCCCTTTTCCCCATTCTCCATTTAAACCCAAACGATTCTGCGACGACCACTACTATTAACTTATGATAATGAATATTGATACTTTGGATAGTGCACGCTTGCTGGTATAAGGGTACTACCATTATGCATCGAATGTTTTCAACTTACATCTCGCGGAGTTTCAACTAAAATATTGAAGTGTGCAAGAGTTCGCTGGATTTCAAGTAAAGAAATAAAACTACTTCACTTTAGTTTAAATGACCCCAAAACTTTATTTAACTAATCTTAATTCATTTTACACTCAAAACTTCTTCGCTCATAAATTATCGCTTCTAAATCTTTCGCTTTCGACACGTCATATGACTCATTCGTCGACGGGTCCAAACCAGACTGAATGTTCACCAAAAACACTTACCTATTTATCCTGCTTTCCATTCGTTCGCTATTTCGTTTACCGTCGGCCTTCTCTGCTGTTTCAACCCTCGTCGCCACAGTCGGCCTTCTTCGTTATTACGTCCATTCCAGGCACCCGCCGGCCATAGTCGGTCATCTCCGTTCCACTAAATCATTCGTCCTCTAAATCATTTCCCTTGTCGTGTAATTCGCTCTTCTTGCTTCTATAAAGCATTTCGTCATTACTCGAGTCTTTTCTCGCTCATACGAGCCCATACATGTGGTTGTTATTGCTTTCTATATAATATTTCATCGTTACCCGAATCTGCCCGATTGCAGTCGTTCGTCTCGTTCATAGCGGCATAGTGTGGGAACGTTCATGACTGCGAATTCGTACCTGCATGTAGTTGTTGTTTTTATCAAGTATTTCGTTGTTGCCAGAATCTGCCCGATCGCAGTCGTTCGTTACCGACATAGTGAACATTCATGACTGCGAATT
Source organism: Chorisops tibialis (assembly GCA_963669355.1). Lineage (NCBI taxonomy): Eukaryota > Metazoa > Arthropoda > Insecta > Diptera > Stratiomyidae > Chorisops > Chorisops tibialis. The sequence goes on along the minus strand of OY770263.1, from coordinate 190,701,293 downwards.
CGGAATTATTTCGTTTTTGTTCGATTCTTTCTCCTGTCGGTCGGGGCTCGTATAGTTGTTGCTCTATTTTTGGTATTTCGATGACCGCGCATATATTTGTATTTGAAGACCTTGACATTCCGATTAAGTCGCATAGCGTTCTTCGTGGTGTTCGTACACGCGCATTAATTTGATGATAAGCAAGTAGAGCTGACATTTCATATGACTTTAGAGAACAGGAGAGACCGCGGATACTTGACTAGGGCTAACATGCAACAATGTTCATTTTTTGGCAATGATGCCATCGTAAGAAAACTATCGTATTTTCGCATTCCTTATCGGTGGTTTTTAGTGTACGACTCTTATTATTTTGTCACGTTTTAAGCAATCCAACAAGTTATATTCGGATTGAATTTACTGAATAGCAATAAAGAATTGCTTAAAAATTATGACTTGTAATAAACTAATAACACTTATATTACTGTAATTTACTAATTCAACTTTAAAATAATTTTCTCAAAATTATCATTCAATTTTCCATAAATAATCGCGCAACTAACGTTTTAACTACATAATAAAGTTATTTTCTAATCGATATCATCTACAAATTGGTGTTATATTGATTGAAATCAGTATTAATATTTTTATTTCTTTGGTTAATTTGTTCAGAAGAATTTTTTTTTTAAATACAATTTATTGTATTTTTACAGCTAATATTGCAGTGTGTAGATCGTATCTATCTGCAGCGACGCGAAACAGCGAACGTACTGGAGCTGTTTCAATGGTATCTTTGGCGCAGGTTCTAGGATTTATAGTGGGACCGAGCTTACAAGCGGCTGTAACGCCTTTGGGCGAGAAAGGAGTTACTTTAATACCAAATATTTTAACACTTAATATGTATACCGCAGCTGGCTGGATAAACGTATTAATGGGTATAGGCAATATATTAATGTTTCGCCCTTCTGTATTTCAAGTTGGTATTTTAACTATATAATCTTATTATCTAAAGCTTACTAGCTTCATTCATAGGAGAGGAAAATTGCAGCACGGGAAATTATGAAAATTCAAGGAAAAGAAACTGAAAGAGAAACGTGGAAGTCCATAAAACCGGATTATGTTTCAGCTTGGACACTAATTGTAGCATTTTTCGTTTTGGTCTTCAATTTTGTGCTTCTCGAAACGTACGTATAAAAAAGAAATACTAGTCTAAAGTTGCTTTATGTATGCCTTCCTAGCTATTTTTAGCTGCTTTCTTGTTAAACTATAAAAACTGCGTCATTTATGAACTAGAACAGTATTAATCCGGAAATCTTTCCTTTTAATCTACCTATATATTCATCTGTCATTGTTATTCCTTTCATCTTAGCCATTGTTCATTGTTATTTATATTACGTTTTATTATTAGAGCTTATATTTCTTCCTCTTTGATTTGCAGTTTGGGCACATCACTAACTATGGATCAATTTGCATGGTCGAAAACAGAAGCCCTTTACTACATGGGCATACTCATGTCTGTCGGAGCTATTGTTGCATGCGTTACTTTTGTAGGAATAGGTCCACTCTGTAAAAGGTTCCCGGAGCAATTCGTTATGATTTGGGGTGGGTTCTCTTTAATGGTAGTTGGAAGGATTTTATATATTCCGTGGGGTGACGAACCTGCCAAAATAGCAGAAATATATAGTGCTTCGTATGTCAATGCTACGACCAATACCACACTTTCATCAGATGACGAACGATTTTTAGGATGTCCCGAAACCCAAAAATGGTGTTTAGACACACCTGCGATAACCATTACGCAATTTATACTCGGATATGCGTTCACATCTATTGGTTATCCAATTGGCGTAACTTTGATTCAAACAATTTTTTCGAAGATCTTAGGACCTAGACCACAAGGTGTTTGGATGGGTCTAATGACCGGATCGGGATGTCTGTCGCGCGTTATGGGACCAGTTTTTGTAGGCTACATTTACACACGATTGGGAACATACTGGACATTTGGTTTCACTTCCGTTATGATGTTTGTTTCAATGATCTGGCTATTGATATTCAAGTGAGTAATATTGCTATAATTCTTCCGAACAAGTATGTTTAATTCAATTTTCCGTTTCAGTAAGCGATTAATACCGCCAGATTTAGAAAAACCTCCAGTAGAAATGCAAGAACTAAATGCAAAACTAGTTCATGATGTAGAAAATAATGTTGCTCCAGAAAAACAAGAACTGATTGACAATCACAGTAATAATAAGTAGTTAACAAATAATTCAAGACGAAGTGCAAATATTAATTATACACAGATATTGTTATTATTATTATTTTTTTTTTTTAAATATTATATTTATGACGTGAGACTTAATCTCGAGTGTGCTACTCGTTTATTTACAACTAAACAAATTTTATATTTGAACTAAAATATAACAGCAGAAAAAAATATCATGCGTTTTGTTCACTACTGCTTTCTTCTCCTATGTGTTCGGCGTCAAAAATAGTGGTTGGTAGTTTGGTATTCAAAGTTTCGGGAAATTTCAAGACCAATAGTCCCGATAGAATAGCACAGCTTCCAAATAAAATTAAAGGCAGCGATGGTACATATAATGCCTGAAAATTTCAATAAATTCAAAGCAATTTCTTAAATCTGATTTCAGTTTCAATTACTATTAATGGAGTTTGGGGTGCAATCATAGATCCGATTCGACCAAACATGGAACAAAATGATAAAAGACTCTGACGAAGACTTGTTGGAAAAAGTTCCGATGTATACACGTATAAAACCGTAAACGAAATCGTGATTGCTAGCTTTCCAATTAAAAATAATGTGAATCCAAGCCAAGGTTGTTCTAAAAAAAATTAATAAAATGTTATTTTAATTAGAAGAAAATAATTTTTCTTAGTGTAAATATTGTAGTAATGTAAAATTTAAAAATAAGAACAGCATTACTTAGTAATGAAATGGTAATTTTGTATACTATCAAATTTCTAAGCTGGAATTCTAAAATTCGGCGACACCTTCGCAAAATAATCACGGACAATTGGCACAGGGGTAACATGTTCAATTCATAAAAAGAGGACAAACTGTTTTTTGAAAACTACCGAGGGATATTACGTCTTACAATACCCTGACGAAAATTCTAGAAAAGAAAATTAAGCTCTATGCTAATAAAGTAATTACTAAGGCAGATTTGGAGCTAGATGATCGCCCACGGATATTCTCAGATAAACAGGTTCTGGAAAAGTGCTGTGCATATAACATGGATGTACGAGAACACCAGGTATTTCTTTACTCTTCCGGGAAAAGTCAACGAACAAAGACCACTAAGTAAGCCTTAAACATGCAGCAAATCACTCACAGGGATCCTGAAGTGCCTCAAACCCTTGAGTTCCACGCTTTTGAAATTTTGAGTGAAAAACATTTGAGAAACTATGCGCCACATTTCACATCATCGCACCAACTATACACAGCAGGAAACCAATCGCTTTTCTTTCGCGTATTTTCAATAATATCATAATTACAGCCGAGTTGATTATAATTTATTTGGAACACAATTAAAGCTTTATGCTATATATAAATTGTTGTTTATGTTAATTTTTTTTTTTAAATACTTGTTATGATGTATTTTTTGCTATTAAGTAATCATTGTGTTGATAATTGAATAAATGATTTGTTGTGATTATTATGGTAGCTATTATAACAATTTTAGAGGCCGTGAACCTGATTAATTGTAATTATTGTAAAAATTTCCGAACAACATAACACCTAGCGATTACAACTGCTTTAAAGATTTTGTCTAAAATACTTAGATCTAGGCTCAGGCTTTTTAGGTTGTTTTTCAGATAGCTATGAACAACGCCAATACTAGATATAGTGACGGGCATTATTAGAATAATTGTGCTTCAGGCTTTATTGGATAATATACACCCAGTTTGACTAATAAATCTTCTTCTTGAAATTTGACATTTTAAAAGTGTTTATCATTAAGTTTCACTTCTTTTTATTTAGTCCCTAAGATAGAGCCACCTCGACATTTGACCCAAATCTATGGCCTATAAATTCCAAATGCAAAGAGGCGGAACTGAAAATACATTGGCATGGTGCATACCAAAAGCATGCACTTGGGTTTCAGTACAAGCACACCATTTGTCCTGAACGGGCAAGATGTAGAAGAGCTGCATGATATATTTGGAGCTCAATAGGGTGGCAAGGTCTGGTAGAAAGTGACGACAAACACTCGGGCTGGCCGATTCAGGCTAGTTCATCAAAAATCGTCGAAAAAGCGGAGAACCTTGTTCTCGAAGATGCTCGTTTAAAGTAGAAATAAATCGCAAAATGGTTGGAGTATCAGATACAACCATTTTGAATATCCTCCAAGATCATCTCGGCATGTTTAAAGCCAGCATACGATTGGTACCGAGAATGCTCTCTGCAGTTCAGAAAAAGCAGCGCGTCGAGTGTTCACGTGAGTTTTTAGATCTCTGTAGTGACAACTGGGATGCAATTTTGACCCGGATTGTTACTGTAAACGAAACTTGGATTCATCATTATGAGCCTCAATTAAAGCAGGAGTCAATGCAGTGACTCCGTAAAGGCGCTTCACCCTCAAGAAGCTCAAGGTCTCACAATCCGCCGGAAAAATCATGGGAGCTCTTTTTTGGGATACAGAGGGGGTTTTGATGATCGACTATAAGGAAAAGGACAAAATATCACAGGGGGATACTATGCCAACCTGCTACAAAAATTAAAAGATGACCTCAAAGAAAAAAGAAGAGGAAAGTGGACACGAGGTGTGTTGGTTGTGCACGACAGCGCACCTGTTCACAAGAGCCACGTTGCAATGGCTGCCCTACAGAAATTCAGCTCCTTATAGTCCAGATCTGGCCCCTTCCGATTACAATTTGTTCCCAAAACTGAAGAAACAATTTCGGGGAAAAAAATTTACCAACGAGGTGAAGTCGGCAATTTCAGCCTATTTTGTAGACCTTGATTAATCATTTTTTTAGACGGAATTAAGAAACTTTGTGAGAGATGTGATAAATGTATTAGGCTTAAGGGAGAATATATTGAAAAGGAAATATAATAACTCTTTTAATTTTCCCCCCTTCCCTGTCGTTCCGCGAAATTCTTGACCTCCCCTCGTGTGATTGTAGGCATCAATGATATGAACGACAATTTCAGAACTAATACCATCTAAATATTTGTATTTGTGCCGGGTTAATTTCTTTTGGTCACTGGCGTTACAGCGACAATTTATAATGAAATGGCATACTCCAGTTTAAGCACAACTTAAAACCTGTCTGAAAATAGTGAAAACTTCGTTGGTTATCATTTTAAAAAAAAAACATAACACGAGTACGATTGGACATAAAGCCCAATCGTGCGATACTCTAGATGAAAGAGAAATTTTGGTATCTTAGAAATTTTGTAGGGGAAGTGGTAGAGGGGGTAACGACATTGAACTAATTTTTTTCACATGACGCTAAGGTTGCTATTAAAATGTCTTATGCAAAATTTAGGATTCAAAAATTTAATAGGTACTGAGAAAATTAGTGTATTGGATGTAGTGAAGTAGGGCAGTTTGTATGGGAGGTGATAGAAGGAGGGGCGAGTTTTTAATGACTTTTCAGAAATAACTATAAACATTATGCTTTTGAGATGTTTTAAATTGCAGATCAGTAGTATTCATACTTTTCAGGAAAATCGACTTTTTATAAAATTGTGAAATTGTGTCATTTTGTATGGGAGGGGGTAGAAGGGGTAAAGCTAATCGTCTAAATTTTTTTACGGTCTTACTAATAATTCTAAATAAATATTTAGTGCACAATTTCAGGTCGATCAATTTTATACGCACTGAGTAAATTGGCTTAGAGCATTTCATGAAAAAGTGCAGTTTGTGTGGGAGGTGGTGGAAGTAAGAAGAGGACTCAAATAACTTTTGTACAGCAGATTTATATCATCATAGAAGTAATACATTCCAAATTTCAGATCAATAGCATTTATATTTTTCGAGCAAATCCGTTTATTATGAAATTACGAAATTGTGTCATTTTGTATGGGAGGGGGTAGAAGGGGTACAGCAAATCGTCTCATTTTTTTGGTCTTACTAATAATTTCAAATAAATATTTCGTGCACAATTTCAGCTCAATAACTATTATACGCACTGAGTAATTTGGTTTAGAGCATTTCATGAAAAAGTGCAGTTTGTATGGGAGGTGGTGGAAGGAGAGGGACGACACAAATTATTTTTATAGAGTAGATTGGAATCATCAAAAAAGTACTACATTCCAAATTTCAGGTCAATGTCATTTGTACTTTTCGAGCGAATCCGTTTATTGCCAGATTGCGAAATTGTGTCATTTTGTATGGGAGGGGGTAGAAGGGGCGGAGCGATTTGGCTCGTTCCCGAACTTGACCTTACTTTTTTGTTAAAAACAACGTATACAAAATTTGAGCTTTCTAGCTCAACGCGTTCTCAAGCTAGAGAGGACACGGACGGACAGACAGACGGACGGACGGAAATCCGGTTTTGCGATTTTTGAGTGATAATATTAACTTCTGTATCATTCATTTTTTTCTCCGAGCCTTATTTCTTAGAGTTACAAACTTTAGAGCAAACTTATAATACTCTCAGATTTCATCTAGAGTATAAAAAAGAAAGACTGCCACCTCGGGGACGTTAATGATTGTCGTCTCAAAAACAATCCGTGTTGCTTAAAACAACCGTAAACTTGCGACCTTGAGCTATTTACGCAAATCAGTTAAGATATGATTCTATGTCTTTATATATATATATTTGGTTGCAGGGCTCACACTTAAGAATGGTGTCGCGAAGAAACTGCATAAATTCGTCGCTGTTACGTAATTATCGCTTACTCTTACGCGATTCGCGCATTAAGTCGGCTTTAGATTTTGGAGCCATAGAACCATTACAAACGAACTTGAGAAATGTTGGTTAAATACTATACATACTGTATCTATAGATATACTTACAGGTACGAGAGAGATCATCTCACAAGACCACCGCCCTTCCTGTCTCTATCTTTTTCAAGGCGCGTGATCCGGAGCAGCACGGCCTCTCTGGTCTTCTGTTCGTCGAACATCCCAGTGACGCAGAATGCGAAAAAAAACACAAAACCCGAGCAGCCAACAAATGAAAATCCGACAAAACGAGCTCCGATCAACAGGCGCCCACAATCTCAACCGAGCGTAGGGAAAAGAATTGTCGACCATCTCGGGAAAAAATTCGACCAAAAATTTCACAATTTTTATACCGAAAGGAATCTGAGTAACCATAGTTCTGCGTGCCTGGTATTTCAAATTCGCTTCGTAATGTTTTGGTTAAATACTATAAATACTTCAGCATTTGACGCAAATCTCTTTCCCTGGAGCATCCTTTTGAGGTCTACGAACAGGAAGTATTTGGTGGAAATTTGGCCATCGTTACCATCGACTTGTGACTTGTGCTCTTTCGCCATCGTTGTCTTGGTGAAAGAGCGCTTTTTTCTCCTGCCGATTTTTTGCAATTTTGTTTTTCTATCGCTGCAAGAACGCTATGTAGTATTCGCTATTGATGGTTTTCCCCTATCAATATAGTCGATGAACAATATTCCATGCGAATTCCAAAACTCTGAGACCAAAACCTTACCGGCGAACATGTGTGTTTTTGGTTGCTTCGGACGAATTTCCACTCAACTTACTGCCGAGGTGATTCTGGAGTAGTGATCTCAAGTTTCGTTACAATTCGGTACCAGTAACTATTCGTTACTTTAAGGAAAGTAATCGTTACATTTTATTCGTAACTAGGTACTCGGTTATTTGAAATGACAGCCAAATCATGTTGCAGGGAAGGGTAAGGCAGTTTTGCAAATCATAAATTCAAATAGAAGAAATCGCCTCTAGTCACCATGCAGTAACTCTATATGCAACAAGAAATCGGTTGTGAATCGCTCTTGATTTCGTTGGACTAGTACGTGTATTAGCACAATAATGCCACATCCAATTTTTATACTCTAGATGAAATATAAGTATAAGTATAAGTAAGAAATATAAGTTTGCCACAAAGTGTGTAACGCCAAAAAATGAGGCTCGGAGAAAAAAATTAATGATGCAGAAGTTCATAAAATACCTCAAAAATCTCAAAGCCGGATGTCCGTCCGTCCGTGTCCTCTCTACCTTGAGAACGCGTTGAGCTAGAGAGCTTAAATTTTGTATACGGCGGTTTTGAGAAAAAAGTAGATCGTGAACGGGCCAAATCGCTCCATCCCTTCTACCTTCTCCAATACAAAATGACACAATTTCACATTTCGACAATAAACGCATTTGCTCGAAAAGTAAAAATGCTATTGATCTGAAATTTGGAATATAATACTTTTATGATGATTTTAATCTTCTGTATAAAAATGATTTGTGTCCTTCCGCTCCTTCCACCACCTCCCATACAAACTGCCCTTTTTCATGAAATGCTCTAAACGAATTTACTCAGTGCGTATAAAATTTATCGAGCTGAAATTGTGCACTAAATATTTATTCAGAAATATTAGTAAGAGCAAAAGAAATTAGACGATTAGCTTTACCCCTTCTAACCCCTCCCATACAAAATGATACAATTTCGCAATTTGACAATAAACGGATTTGTTCGAAAAGTATAAATGCTATTGATCTGAAATTTTGAATATATTACTTTTATGATGATTTCAATCTACCGTATAAAAGTTATTTGAGTCCTCCCCTTCCTTCCACCACCTCCCATACAAACTGCACTTTTTCATGAAAAACTATAAACAAATTTACTCAGTACGTATAAAATTGATCGAGCTGAAATTGTGCAATAAATATTAATTTAGAATTATTAGTAAGAACAGAAAAATAGACGATTAGCTTCACTCCTTCTACCCCCTCCAATATAATCTGACACAATTTCATAACTTTACAAAAAGTTGATTTTCCTGAAAAGTATGGATGCTACTGATCTGCAATTTAAAACAAGTCAAAAGCATAATGTTTATAGTTATTTCTGAAAAAGTCAATTTCACTAAATTCAATACACTAATTTTCTCATTACCTATTAAATTTTTGAATTCTAAATTTTGTATAAAACATTTTGATAGCAACTCTGGCGTGATGTGAAAAAATTAGTTCAATATCGTCACCCCTTCCACTACTTCCCCTATAAGATTTCTTAAAATCAAAAAATTTCTCTTTCATCTAGTGTATCGCACGATTGGGATTTACTTACAATCGTAGTCCTGTTATGTTTATTATAATTCTCTTCTAAGTAGAAAATCCCTTTAAACACTAACGAAAATAAATCGAAAATGTGAAGGAAATAACTTTTATTAAATCGAAATTGTTTTCAACAAAAATCCCTCAAATTGATAACAAAAAATCCCTTTATCTCGCCGAAGATTAAAAAATTCTGCAATCTAGTATCATTGATCCCACAACGCTAGCACTAGTAACGATTGCCTGCCCTGCCGATCGAGCCGAGCGCCACAACTCCGAAACGAAACGAAAAAAACACATCATTTTCTTAGTAGACTTTATTGTAAGGCAGAGTAAGAGTATTCCTATTCGTTCTTTCTTTGGGAGACGGCGTTACGCACAAGTGTAGGTGATGTAACAAAAAAAGAAACTAAACGTTACTTTCGGGATAGGTACTTTTTCGGTATGTGGAACGAATACTCGAGTAACGAAACGTTATCACAGTTCAGTTATTTTTTCGGGAGCTCATTTCGTTACTTAAATAACGAGTATAAATCTGCGTCGGCACTCATTATTTCGGATTTCGGTCAGTAACGAGTACTCGTGTAACGAATAGTTACTTTTTTCACATCACTATCCCGGAGTATAGTGATGATCCATGTTTCATCTATTGTCACATATTGATTCAAAAAATCCTGTTTATTCCGCTTAAATAGGTCCAAACAGATGATTCAGAGTCATCTCGACGCATTGCTGTTTTTGGTCCACTGTGAGCAAACGCGGTATCCACTCTGATCACAGCTTTTTCAAGGACAAATGTTCATGCACGTTGATGAACACACTGCCTTTTGATATCTTTAGGATATCAGCTATCTCCTGCAACTTCACTTTACGGTCTTCCGAAACGATTTTGTGCACTTATTTTTGCTGGAATAACAGCCTCATTCGGACGTCTAAAGCTTTCAGCATCATCGGTGTCTGTACGACCGCATTTAAATTCCAAACCAACGCTTGACTGTTGCTTTCAATGAAGCAGAGAACACTTATCAAGTTCATCAAAAAGCAAATCAACACACTAATTTCCTTCTCTTTTTTTCATTGCTTTAAGAATATCAAAAGTAGCGTCACTGAAACCACTGTAACTTATAAAGTAATGGTCGAAATTTTGACATCTATCATGTTAAGGTTGGTGCTCCTTGAAAAACATTAGGATTTGTCAAAAAAAATTTGTTCTTAGTTAGCCTCGAGACTTTTTGAATGATGTGTAATACGAGTACGAGAGAGATAGACCTAAAAATAGACACCCAGTTAACGTGCGTCGCTTCAAGTAGCACTTACTGCGATGGATGACCCTAAGTTTAAATACTAAAATTTATACATATATAGGCGCGTTTTCCTTTTATTGTCATGTCGAGCAAATGTCGCCAACACGTTGCGAGCTGTCGCTACCTTGTTTACTTTCATCTTCGACTCATCAAATTTCACCAGATCGTGGTTGAGGGATTGCAAAATTTGACCATATCTCATACAAATCCGACCTTAAATACCAGGCACCCATAACGAACGAATTTTTTTTCGAACGTACATTTTGAGTTGATCGGCACTTTTATGCCTATTGCTCAGTTGAGATTATGGGCGGGTAACAAATTTTGTGATGTACAAAATTTTTGGTTGAGTTGAGCCAAAAGACATATCCATGTCAATATAATGTTAGTTTCCGTTTTATAAAAAAAGAGCAACATCAAAAATGTGCTGGGCCTAATTCAGGTGGTCATTAATTTTGTCGCCAAGAAGTACACCACCAAAAGTCAAAATTTGAGAAAACATTTGAACATCGCTTTCGAGAGATAGCAGGCTTGTATTTTGAAAAATAATTGAACTCTACTATATTTTTCCTACTCCATTCCTGGATTAAGTTGAGATGAGAGTTCAGCGAACCGAATGAGATTGAAAGCAATAGAATGCTTGTTTGATTTGCTTGAGCAGAGCCAAATTTATAGGTGCTGCCGAAATTAATGTTTTCTATAAAAAGAATTTTTGCTTATATTTCAACATCTATTCGTATCATAGTTTTCATGCAAAATACCTTTATGTTAAAAGCTTACGATCGTGTCCGTAAGCTTTTAACATAAGGTTAAGCCCAGATTTTTTATTGCTTATTGTGGATCTTCTTCAATGGCGCTACAGCCCAAATCGGGCCTTGGCCTCCTGACCTTCAGATTCCTTAACATATTTCATTATTTATTGCGGAAGGGTTGTTAGCCCTTCGCACAACCGAGTTTTTTATTTTCGTAGATTAAGGTAACCGAGGTATACCCAAGCAGGTAGTGTGCTGGAATTATGCGTCGACCGGGATTTGAACTCACGACCTTCGCATTGTAGACTAACACGCTACCCACTAGGCTACACCCTAGCTATTGTGGATGGTCGTTTTAATACTTGAAAAAAACACACTCATCAATACCTGGCCACATTTATGGCCACATTGTTTTATATTAAAACTCTTGATATTTATATTCTAGACGAATTCTCAGAGTATTATAAATTTGCTTTAAAGTTTATAACGCGATCTCAAAAGTGACATTAGAACTCTAATCGACCTATTGACCAACCACTGCGATGAACGCTTGCGATTATCATACATGATCCACTTTCTTCACACGTGACAATTCGATCCAAAAATGGATCGATTTTGTTGCGGGAAAGGAACGAAAGGCATGTCTCTAGTCGACGTTCTTGAACATCAGTCAAATCGTTCGGCACCCACTTGTCGAGCTTCTTGACCGTGCCCATTTCAGCCAAATGAGTCAAGATTGTCTTCTTAGTTACATCGAAAATCGCTGATAATTCCTGTGCACTTTGGCCGGGATTCGCCTCTACGCTTGCCTTCAGGGCATCACTATCCACCTTAGTGTCAGGTCGCCCACGATGTTCATCGGCCAAGTTGAAATCACTAGATCTAAATTTTTTAAGCCAACGTTACACTGTGCGTTCTGTAGCCACTTCTGTGGGGAATACATCGTTATTATTGCGAGCTGTTTGCGCCGCTGTGGTTCCACGGTGGAACTGGTACTTCATCAACACACGAATTTTCGATATTTCTATTGCTTAACGTTTTGCCTTCTAAAAAAACCACTAAATATTTTTTCACAATTCGGCAAGATTTGATAGGAGAAAGAATTTACCTTCCAAACAAAAACAAACACCAAATGTCAAAACAGCATCTGCATGAAGTTATTCGCATTTCATATTACACGACCCGATAAATCTTATTTTTCAAATCTCCAGATGTTTACAACTTAAGAAATGTGATAAAAAGTTACAATCCCTTAAAAATACGTTAATTGAGAATGTCCTGAAGTTTCAAGTAAAAAGTTTAAAAATTTGAGGTGTCTACAAGTGCTCAAAGCTGAAATGGCCCAATTTGACACAAGTGTTAAGTAGATTTTATTATATTTAAAACTGCACACACGTCTTCGTGTGAAAACGTATCGAAGAAAAGTTCAATTATTTTTACAATTTCGCTCTAAACGGTAGCCCGTCCCCTCTGCCAATTTTTGAAAAGGTGTCTCACGTGCCCTAAGGAGTAACAATTATTCATTCTTAGAACCTCCTATTTTTACAAATTGCTGTATACGCCACTGGGCGATAGTGTAAGCTTTGAATCTAAAACTAAAACTTAAGTAATATTAAAACATACAAATTTTTCGAATGAACAATGCATAATAAAAATACAATGAAAGCAAATTAATGCAAATAAAATCGTACTCACCATTGCTTACGAAGAATGATAACAAGCATGCTACCCCGCTCAGAATTAGAGATCCACTTTGAGAGAATCGTCTGCCCACAAAATTCATGACAAAGTAACAGATTAGAAACCCTGGAATTTCAATTACACAGACTAAAATAAAGTTTAAGTATTTATCGCCGGCCAATGACACCGAATTTAAGCTTAGGCCATAATAAACCAATGTATTCGTAAACCAGCAGAATGAGCAGTTTACAATGCGCCACAATAACGTCGACGATGTAAATGCCAACCGAATTGGATAAGCATTATCAGCATTCTCGTCAGTGTCATCGTTTAAATTGTCCTTTTTATATAATGCAGCAAGTGAATCGTCAGAAATTAAAATCTTGTTAAATTTCGCTGCTCGCTTCAAAGAACGAACGGCTTGATCATTTTTTCCTTGCACTAGCAGCCATCTAATACTTTCTGTTACGGCCCAGAAGAAGAAAATATGCAGTAAACCGGGGATGTACAAAATACGAAGAAACACTCTCCAATTTGATACATATTTCGCTACCAATCCCATGATGACTTCTCCGATGGGATAGAAGACGGCCAGAATAGTTGACGCCAGGACACGTTGTTTGGGTCCAACCAATTCCATTCCGAGAATCATAGCGGATGGATAAACCGAGCTTCCAACCACAGCATCGATAACTTCAAATGCAGCAAACATCGGATAGTTAATTGAAAACGATCTAATGATTCCCATTAAGGCACTTAAAGTGCCGGCGATTGCCAGCGATGTGCGGCGCCCGTATCTAATTGACGAAATCAAATATAACGTTTAACTCAATTGCAATATTCAATTAAAACCATTGGCATTTGACACTAACCTGTCCGATAGAAAACCGCCAAGAGGCATGCTAACAAATTGACCGACGTTGTTCAGGGTGCCAATCAAAGTTAATTTCCATTCGTCGTTCGGACACGATATGTCCCACTGAGAATCGATAAAAGATAAGAGTTTTAGCAATTAATCAATTAAGGCTTTGATACAATGCAGCATCGACATCGAAGTGGAAATTATTAAAATTTTAAACAGGAGTTTTGATATTATGATTTTACAGATACTAGCGTTTTTTCTTATTCACAACTGTCCTTAAAAATAATTTATTCTTTTTTAGATGATTTTGTCAATATTTTTTCGTCTTCTTCAATTGCACTACAGCCCACATCGAAAGTTGGCCTCCTGACATTCGGGTTCCTAAAATTTATTTATTGATTGTAGAAAGGTTGTTAGAATATCGCACAATCAACTATTTGCGAATATTTTATGTTTTCACAGAATGGGGTGGGCCAGAAGTACCCACGCAGGCAGTGAGCTGGAATTATGCATTGACAGGGTTTTGAACTCACGACCTTCATATTGTAGATCAACATGCTACTCGCTCGGCTACACTCAGATGAATTTGCTCGTTACACTTATCAAATTGTTGAAACTCAAATGTGTGTAAGACATTTTGGTAATGATGTGAAAAATTAGGTTCAACACTATCACCTCTTCTACCAGCTCCCGTATAGAATATAATAATTTCGCAGTCACAGAGTATCATCAAGAGTATCCGCATTGGGTTGTTATTTTTTAATCTAAATGCATTACAGTTAACCAAAAACGTAGTGATCTAAAGTAAGTGGAAATTGAGTTGGGATGAAAAAAAATTACCCGCATGAAATGTGACGCAAAATATAGGGAAAGGATGAGAAACTAAAGTGGGTAAAGTAATGAGCTGAAAAAGTGAAAGGTCAGCCTTCGATCAACATCGATCTAAAGAAGACGATATTAAAATTATCTAAATAGGTTTCTTTCAGCCATAAATTTCGAGATATACGGAGTGTGCTAATTATCACAGGTTGGATATTATTGAAATTTGTTCCTTTTTACGAAATTGTCCTTAAGGTAGACCTTTAAAAAAGAACACAGTTCTCAGCTAGCCTCCATAGGCGACGGTCGTGTTTTTTCACGCCAGTTGATTACCGAAAATAAGTGAATAACGGAATTTACCGTAGTGTTTAAGTGCCGCGTGTTTTCCCAAACCTATAATAAAAAACTCCATAAACCGCAAATCCCCCCCCCCCCCCTTCTCCCCAAGTAGCGTAGGACGACGCCCAGATGGCCCATGGAAATGGGTCGGGCAGGGGTAACTCCTTCGCAGGGCTCGGAGAGTGTAACCTTTCCGATTTCCTGCCGGACTGTGACCTGCCACCAGCGAAACAGAAAAAACGACACATCGCTTCGCTCAAGGAATACCCGCCTTTACCAACCGTTAACTTTCCGCTAAGCGCAAACGACCCTAAATTTGTGGTTATCGAACCAACTAATGTTGATAAGTCAACCCATTTATGCTGCATTAAGCTATAGAAGGAGTCTCCAAACAAGTCGACAAAATAACGCAGATGCGAGATGGCAGACTCTTACTCCCCTGCAAAAACTCTAAAGCGGCAAACATGTTCACCTCGTGTAAAAACTTAGGAGGCTTAATTGATGCGAATGTGAAGCTTCGCGAAACACTCAACTACACAAAAGAGGTAATATTCTGCCCTCAAATCAAAGATTTATCCGAAACAGAAATCCTAAATGGCTTAAAAGACTCAAAAGTCATCCATGTACAAGCAGTGAAAAAAAAGGTGCGTGGTATCAAGTTAAGGTCAGAGAATATTTTCCAAACCCCATGCGCTGCAAGGAATGCCAAAAACTCGGACATACTACTGTGTCCAAAAACTAGTCGGAATTTTTCGATTTAAATTATGCGGGTAAATATTTTCTCTCAATATTTTTTTTTTAAGTTAGTATAACTGTTACTGACTTCCATGCCAAATTATATGTGAAAATATTCATTAGTGTTTGAGTTACGCTTGTTTTTGTGCGACACAAAAAGTGAATTTGGCGATTTTTACAATGTCTGAAATTATTCAACAAAGAAGTGTGATCAAATTTTGTTTCCTGAATGGAATAAATGCTGCAGAAACGTTGAAAATGTTGGAGAAGGCTTACGGGGACCGAGCTCTACCAAAATCAACAACATATGATTGGTATAAATTGTTCAAAGAAGGTAGAGAACGCGTTGAAGACGAAGAGCGCCTTGGTCGACCATCGACCTCAACTGGCGATGCTCCCATCCAAAAAGTAAAAGAATTAGTGCTTGCAAACCGTCGATTAATTATAAGAGACATTGCTGATGAAATCGGCGTATCAAAAGGATCAATTAATTCCATTTTGAAAGATGTTTTGGGCGGATTTATGGAAAGACAACTCTTGGTTTTTACACCACGATAATGCGCCATCTCACACTGCACTGATTCTTCGTGACTTTTTCGCCAAAAATGCAACCAATATCGTTCCGCAACCACCTTATTCACCTGATTTGGCTCCGTGTGACTTCTGGCTATTTCCAAAACTCAAAGGACCACTCCGAGGAAACCGTTTTGAGTCGATTGAAGACATTCAACGAGAATCGGCGCGCGCTCTGAAGGCTATATCAGAAGAAGACTTTTTGGCATGCTTCGAGGACTGAAAAAAGCGGTGGCATAAGTGTATTATATCGAGAGGGGACTATTTTGAAGGGGACGAAATTGATTTGAAAGAATAAATAAAGATTTTTTGATTTATAAAAAAATTCCGACTAGTTTTTGGACACAGTGGTACATCAAAGCACTGCTGACCAGCAATATCACTCTGTCCAACTTGTGGCCCAGTTGCACACTCAGGTATCTGCGCACGCAACTTTTGCGTAAACTGTAACAGCGGGTCACACCCATCCAACTCCCAGAACTGCCCGATGTTTAATACAATCAAAAAAGTACTAATAATTAAAACACAAAACAAATACTCCATGCGTGAGGCAAAAATCATACTCAAAGAAATGGAACCACAAACCAAACTCACGGAACTTCCATTCCAAAACAACAATTACAATTCTCCCTCTACAATAGATCACATAAATAAAACCAATAAAAACCCAACCAAACCGAAACCAAACTACGAAAATCAACCAACACCTAATCTACCAATACTAAACCCGCCAAACTTTTCTAACACACCAAACATAACATACACATCAAAACCTCATAGTTCCATCTCAAACAATAAAAACATTACATCCCATGACCCACAATCAAAAACTATCCCCAACACCTCGACAACATTTACAACTAAGGAAAGCGAAAAACACTTCCATTTTAAAACCCACGAAACCAACGCAAAACAACTTCCAAATCTGAGCTCTAATCCATCTCCAAACTTGGAGATCGAACTAGAAGCTGACATCGAACTATAAATTATCTAGTGTACTTCACTATTGCTCTTCAGTAATACGCAAGATTACACTTATTTTAACTACACCAAATCCATCTCACCAATTTAAACCATGTCTCTCAGAATCTACTACAATAACCTCGCTGAATTGCAAATTCTCATAAAGAAATATGATCCCGATCTAATTGCTCTCCAGGAAACTCACTGTACTCACGGGCATACTCCCAACGTTCCCAATCAATATCTTCCTTACTTCCGAAATCACTCATCGATAACCACAGGGAAAAACGGTATAGCGATTCTTTGCAAACGTAATCTTCCCTCGAAACAACTGACAACTACTGGCAATCTACTAAACATAGGATTAGAAATAGACTACCATACCAAACTCACAATATATTCTATTTACATCTACCCCAACGAAATATTTTCAGCATCCTCATTACAAATGCTAATCAATAATTGCTCCACACCCTCACTGATCCTAGCTGATTTCAACAGCTGGAGCGCGCTTTGGGGCTCAGACAATACTAACCCAAGAGGAAGAGAAGTAGAGGACTTCCTACTAGCATCAGATTCTGTAGTTCTTAACGACGGTTCCCCTACCCATTTCTCCACACACATATCGATCTATCAATTTGTTCAGCTCCCATTGCCCCCAACTGCAACTGGAAAATTCTAAACGACCTACATGGCAGCGACCACTTCCCTATTATCATTGAAATTCCAAGCTCCGTGAATATTTGTGATACACCCAATTTTCGCCCGAAATTTCTAACAGAAAAAGCAGATTGGTCTCGCTACCAAACTACCGTCGACAGATATCTTGCAAATAGAGTAACGAGACCCAACATAAACCATGAGGCATCCACCCTTAAAAAGGCAATTTTATTTGGAGCCCACCACCACATACCCCAAACCAGCCGCCCACCCGCCCGACACAAAACTACCATATGGTGGAACAAAGACCTTTCGCAGCTAAACATTGAACGAAAACGTCTGTGGAATAAAAAAACATCCTTTAAGCCAGAACCCCATCTTATACAAAAAAACTAACGCCAAATTTAAACTATGTGTTAAGCCCCAATCACAAATCCGAGTTCTTCATACGACATCAGGAGCTGTAACCGATAACATTACCATTAGCAAAACCCTCGCCGAAACGTGGTCTACTGCATCCGAAGACAGTAACTTTACAGCCCAGTTCTTCACACAAATAGTCTTATACTTCAAATAATAACACGTCAAGTATTCCAACCAGTGCATCCATGAAAATTGAACTTCCTATAACCCAAATAGAATTCAACGTGGCCCTCTCTTCAATAAAAGGTAAAAAACCTGGATACGACCGCATCAACTACGCCATGATCAAGAACCTGTCAACAACTACCAAAAATCGACTTCTCGAACTATACAACGAAATATTTGAAACTGGTGTAATCCCAAATGAATGGAAGATATCGACAACGATTCCAATAAGAAAACCAAATGGCAAGCCTGATATCAACGGATATAGACCTACATCTCTCACATCCAAGATCTATGCATTTCGCTCCAAAAACGAATATCTCTACTAAAATGCATTGCATACAAAAAAAGTCAAGCTCATCCGAAAACCCTGCTAGAAATCTCAAAGGCGCTAATAATCTCCAAAATCGATTATGGCCTTCCCATCTACGGTAACTCTCCAAAATCGACATTGATCAAAATATGTAGTCTATACCATGCAGCTGTACGAATTAGCATCGGCGCTTTCCAAACCACTTCTATTCAAAACCTTTTAGCAGAAACCAACCTTTACCCATTCTTTAAAAGAATAGAAATAGCCCAAGCAAAAATATCAATCAAAAGATTTTCTGCTCACAACCTCAACTCCAAATCGTTTCACGACTTGTTGAAATGAAAAACCTCAAATCGCTACCCATCCACACTTGAAAAGGCACTAAAGCTATCCAAAATATACGATCCTCCCATTACTCGCCACTCCAACTATAACCCTTCAAACCCACCGTGGACCGTTCCCTTAAGCAATATCATACTTAAACTTTCAACCTTCCCTAAGGCCTCTACCTCAGACTCTGTGTACCGACAACAATTCCTTGAAACAATCAACCCACTCTAAGCCTCAGGCTGGAATATCATATTTTCCGATGCCCCCCCTCAAAAACTCACAGCACCACAGGCTATGCCAGCGTCTTCTCGAATGGTACCATAATCGAATGTAAATTGTTATTCGACTTCATCACAATATTTACCGCCGAACCAACAGCGATCTTAACTGCCATACGCTACTGCAAGAAAAATAAGAGCAGCTTCTGTATATGGTATGTACCGACAGCTTATCAGTCCGAAAGGCTGTAAGAAATCCAAGCTACACAACCCCAATAATCAACGAAATAAGAGATACTTTAGCCAAATACAAAGATGAAATAAAATTAATGGGGACACCAGGACACTGAGGCATAACAGGCAACATACTGGCAGACAAAGAGGCTAATAATGCCATAACATCACCTCTATTTCTTAACCAAGCTATGATGGATTAGAAATACCTGCGGCAAATATACACGTACTACAACGAGAAACAGAAAGAATCATGGAAAAGTAACCAAAACTTCTATGCACAGACAGTAAACCCACTACTACAGTCAGCAACACTGCCACCTGAGCTAACAAGATTTGAATGCAAAATCATTAGTAGACTCAGACTGGGGCACTGTAAGATCATCCACAAACACCTACTCGACAACTCCTCGAACCCTCCAGTGTGTCAAGACTGCAATACGCGTCTAACAACCTTACATATCCTCAACGAATGCACCCTGTACCAGCCTACCAAAATGCAAATATCGCCCACAACTCGTCTCTCATCTCTGCTACACAATCCTCTTGAGTTATCAAAAATAAAACAAATACTATCTTTCATAAACTCCTCAAACCTGTCCAAATTCATTTAAAACATAACATAACTAAAAACCGATAAAAAATATAATCTATACATATAAATATAATTGTAGTGTCTATCTGTTATTTGTTTATAAATGGCTATAAATAAGTTTTTTGCTTTATTTTAGCAACAACTAAGCAGAATCAAACGTTTTTAAAAATTTTCTGTCTGTCTGTCTTTCCGGTTTTCACGCAAAAACGGCTAAACCGGTTGTAATGAATCTTTCACAGTTTGTTAGATGTGCACCGAGATGTAATCTGCGTGTGGTCTTATTTCAATGCCCCCACGGCTTCCACCCCCTCCCATACAAAATGACTCATTTTCAAAAATATATACTAATCAAATTTTCTTCAAAACCATTGGAGCAAATCATTTGAAATTTAGAACATACTATTTTTATCAGAAATCATACAAATTATTTGAATTCCCCTACTCCTTCCACCACCTCCCATACAAACTGCACTTTTTCATGAAAGGCTATTCACCAATTTCTCAGTACCTGTAACTTTCATCGAGCTTAAATGTTGTACTTTATCCTTAATTTGCATTATTATTAATATCGGGAAAAATTAACCGATTAGCTTCATTCCTTCTACCACCTCCCATACAATGTGACACAATTCCACGACTTTACTTAAACTCGATTTTCTTGAAAACTCTAAATGTTACTGATCTGAAATTTAAAATATGTCAATTGTAAATTAATTATAGTTGCTTCTCAAAAAGTAACTTAAAACCCCCTACTCCTTCCACCACCTCCCATATAAACTGCACTTTTTCATGAAATATTCTAAACTAATTTTCTCAGCACATATAACTTTCATTGAGCTCAAATTTCGTACTCTATCCTAAATTAGCATTATTAATATCGGGGAAAAAATTAACCTAGTAGCTTCACTCCTTCTACCTCCTCCCATACACTGTGACAGAATTCCACGTCTTTACAAAAATTCGATTTTCTTAAAAAGCTTGAATGGTACAGACCTGAAATTTAACATATATCAATTGCATGATGATTATAGTTGTTTCTCAAAATATCACCAAAAACCCCCTTTCCTTCTACCACCTCCCATACAAATTGCACAATTTCATTAAATTCAATGCACTAAGTTTCTCAGTACCTACTCAATTTTGAAGCTTAAATTTGGTACAAAACATTTTTATAGCTACTCTAGCATGATGTGAAACAAATTAGTTCAGTGCAGCCACTTCCCATACAAAATTTCATAATATCACAAAAATTTCGATTTCATCTATGGTATCGTATGATTGGGCTCTACGCACAATCGTAGTCCTGTTAGGTTTTCAAGCTTAATGTTATTTTATTTGGGCTCTTTTTTAATTAACACAAGCTATAATTATTCACATGTCCTAAATGCTCTTCAATACGTATATGATCTCAAATCACGGGATTTGATGATTTGATCACGAGCCTCTCCCATTCAAATGCGAGTATCATGGTATTATTCTCAATAATTCATGGTTCTGATTCCAACAATATACAAACCATTTTCTTCAAAGAGCTATTAAAGTAAGCGGATTATATATCCCATATAATGTATTACTAACTACATTCTCAAAAATTACTTATTAATGCGATTTTTATGGGACGAAGTCGCGGGCGTTTGCTACTCAATAAATAAATATGAATATAATACAAACGAGCCGAAGGCCTTAGCAGCCAGTGCTCTCAAAAAAGTTAGCTCAATATATTGTATTGAACTAGCTGCTATAATAATAATAATAATAAAAAAGAACAAACTCAAAGAAAGCCATAAGAGAATTATCATTGGGCAGATGGCTTCTTAAATTGTTTAGAATAGTGAATAATGACTTTTGGATGGGTGGTGTCAGAAGCAGAGAGGGGAGGTTGTTAATTTTGAATATGACACCGAACGTGGTAAGCAAATGTTTTCTACTGAATTTATTATTTAGCAAATAGTACATTGGCTTTCTGAAATTGTGGTCTTTGTTTTGGATGATTTTGCAAGCGCTTATCAACGTTCTTATCACCATGCTGTAGTTCAATCTTAAAGTCGATAGCTCTCATATGTTTGAAGAGAAGATGCTTTTTTTGAATATCTAATATAGAAATTTGTGTAAAGTCTGGCAAAGCTGAAAACTTTTTTAATATTTATTTTAATTACGAGTATTAAAAGACAAATTCGCGCAAATTTTCAAATTTTTACCATTTCCAGTTTTGATAGAATTTTGGAAAATTGTGCGTTTGTATGACAGGAAGTGAAAGCGATCTTTGTATTCGCAATTACTAAATGAAAAATTTAGGTGTAATTTCAAGTTTCTACCTTTTCTAATTATACTCTAGATGAGATCTGAGAGTATATTGTGTTTGCCTTACCATTTGTAACGCTAACAAATAATGCTCGCACAGAGTCGCCAGGGGTACAGAAATATTTGTTGTCACTCAAAAACCTGGATTCCAAGTGATCGTCTGTCCGTCTGTTTACAATAAAACTCTCGAAAGCTTTGACCTATCGTGCTGAAATTTGTTGTATCATTTTTAGCAAAAAAGTAACTTTAAGTTCGTGAATGGGCCACATCCCCCACTTCTTCTAACCCCTCCCATACAAATTTTATGAAATTTCGAAATTTAAAGAAATTGATTTTTCTCCGAATCGATTTTGGCTATTGACTTGAAAATTGGGTCATATTATAATGATATGAATATCATTAACGTCAAAAAATATTGATCTGTTCCTTTTACTTCTTCTACCCCCTCCCATACAAATGCACAATTTTCAAAAATCCATTTATTCGGTTTTCATTGCAACTAGCTAAGCTAAAACAACAAATTTTTGCCAGAATTAATTTTATTACAACCGATTTCCAAAAAACTGTCAAGAAAGAGTCAGGTGAACTCTTTCTACCCCGTCCCATACATATTTCACGAATTTTCGGAATTTCAATTAAATTATTTTTTTTCAAAACCGCCGAAGTCATCAACTTGAGAAAAGTATTCTATTATATATATATCATTGATGTCGAAAAATTTGATTTTGATTGAATGCACAATTGTGATAAATGCTTTTCATCGATTTTCATTGAAACTAGAAAAATTACAAAGTTAAAATTTTGCCAGAATTTGTCTCTTAATAATTGCCATAAATGCTAAAAAAATATGATCTTCGCTTCACTCCTTCTACCACCTCCCATACAAGTTTTTGTATTGCAAATTCAAGAAAAGTTTTTCTCTATGAGAGATATCGACTTTAAAATTGTAACAAAGCAATGTGATTAGGATGTTGACAAGAAGATTAAAAATCATCCAAAACCTTTCACTTTCTCTGCCACCTCCCATACAAAAGCCATAAATTCAGACAAAAATTGTTCAATTACCTCGAAAACTATGAAAGCTACAAACTTTAAATTCAGCATGAAACATTTTGCATACTACGTTCGGAGACTTATACAAAAATTACAAACCTCCCCCTCTGTTTTTACCATCCCCCATACAAAAGTTACTAGTCACTAGTAGAAAGAACTTGAGATGATATATTTTCCGGTACAACAAACTCTATCCTATTTCATCTAGAATATCATATGATTGGGCTTTCGTCCTATCATAATTCCGTTATTTTTTCAATGAAAATCGGTATGGTAGAGGGTAGAAGGAGTGAGCTGATCAAAACGTTTTTTTGCGTTGGTACTTATATCACTTTGCTTAAAATTTCAAGTCGATAGCTTTGATAGTTTCAAAGAAAAATTATATTTCAAATTATTTATTACCAATTTTTCATGCAAACTGAAACAATTATTGATTTGATTCCAAATTTGAGAAATTTGACATCCAAAGAGTGAAAAATATTACCGATAACATTTTTGCCTAATACTGTAGGCACACTACCGAGTTTAATAAAAGCTTATGCGCTTTCCCCCCTGTGGGATGGGCCAGTAGAGTTCACCCACAGCCAGTCCTGATTGCCCTAAAAATGCGAACATTTGACTCTAAGTCCGAACGGTTATGTGCAAGCAAACACACGTCATCAGCATAATCAAGGTGACTTAAGATGTTAAATAGTCTCCATTGAAGAACTTTACCTTCCCCACCTTCCAGTGCAGCTTTCAAGATGTCATTTATTACCACCAGAAACAGGGCTGATGATTATTTGCAGTTTCTAATGCCAAGAAATAATCCTCGCACAGAGCCACCAAGGGTACAGAGATACTTGTTATCACTCAAAAATGTCAAAACCGGATGTTCGTGTGCTCATCTGTCCGTCCATCCGTTCGCTCTCTTGTTTGAGAACGCGTCGAGCTAGAAGTTTAAATTTTGTATACGTCATTTTTGGCAAGAAATTAAGGTCAAGTTCGTGAACCAGCCAAGTCGCTCCACCCCTTCTACTCCCTCACATATAAAATTACCCATTTGCAATCAGTTACAATAAAACAATTTTCTTGGAAACTATATATATACTAGAAAATATTATTTTTATCATAAATGTCATGCATGGTATAAAAATTATTTGAACCCCCTGCTCCTTTCACCACCTCCCATACAAAGAGCACTTTTACATGAAACAGTCTAAGTCGATTCTCTCAGAATATATAACATTTATCGAGCTCATATTTTGTACTAAATACTTAATTAGCATTATCACTAATATCAGAAAAAATTAAGTGATTAGCTTCACTGCTTCTACCCCGTCCCATACAATATGACACAGTTTCACAACTTCTCAAGACATCTATTTTCTTGAAAAGTATGAATATTACTACTCTGATATTTAAGAGATGTCAATTTTATAGTATTCGTAGTTATTTCTGAAAAAAATCGCTAAAATCCCCCACTCCTT
Organism: Chorisops tibialis; assembly: GCA_963669355.1. Lineage (NCBI taxonomy): Eukaryota > Metazoa > Arthropoda > Insecta > Diptera > Stratiomyidae > Chorisops > Chorisops tibialis. Next base: position 190,676,311 of record OY770263.1, on the reverse strand, counting down.
CTACCACCTCCCATACAAACTGAACAATTTCACCAAATCTAATACACTAATTTTCTCAGTTCCTATTCAATTTCTGTAGGTTGCGTTTTATATAAAACATTTTTATAGCTACTTTAGCATGATGGTGGAAAAAATTAGTCCAATGCTATCACCCCTTCTACCACTCCCCATATAAAATTTCTTGGGATCACAAAAAATTCGATTTCATATGGAGTATCGTAAGATTGCGCTATCGTAGCCCCGTTATGTTTTTTTTTCTTTTTTGCATTCTTAGGCTATTTTAGTCATGAAACGCGAAAAAACAAAATTTTACGATAGCAAATTTTTTTCCTTTTCCAAGTCGATCACGATAATACTTTATTATTAAAATAATAAAGTAAAATTAGCATCTGGAGGACGTGGTCTTTAGATCAAAATGATTAGAGGCCACAACTTAAGGAGGCCAGGGCCCGATTTGGGCTGTCATAAGAAAAATGGATAGAAGAAAGCATTCTACCGAATAAAAACTAAACGCTATTAATGTTAGAAACAGTAAAGAGCATCGGCGCTGGCATAGGTATATAAACTTACAGTCACTCACAGGTTAAATGATGCACTTACAAAAATACTTATGTAATTTTGATGGGATGCTAGCTCATATAATGAAATATCAAAAATTCCAAAAAACCGTTTTTTACATTTGATAATTTTATTTCAAATCCAGATAAACCAAAAGATATTTCTTCATCTATGCAATAACAAAAATTAAAAAATTGAAATTTGGAAAAAAAAAAATACGTCACAGCATGATGCATCATGGAAAAACTGTATAGAATATTTAATGAATTAACTGTTTTCTTTGACTTCTAATATTTTGCAGGATCGCCTTTATGATTTAATACTGCCTGAAGCCGTTTTGGCATAGATTCTACTAATGTCCTCGTATAGCTTGGGGATATTTTATCCCACATGTGTTTGTTCATATTGCCTACTATAAAGTGGAGTCTTCCGACGCCTGCAGAGGACATGCAGCCCCAAACCATAACATGACCTCCATCATGCTTAACAGTATGCCGCAAATTCTCAAGTTTTAGCTCCTCATTTGGCTTTCTCCAAACAGAAACCTTCCCATCTGATTCAAAAATATTGAATTTACTCTCATCTGCACAAATTACCGTTTTCCAAAAGTCTTGGGAGCTGTTTCGGTATATACGGGCAAACTCCATTCGAAGACGCACGTTCTTAGAACTAATCAGGGGTTTGTTTCTCGCTACTCGTCCATGTAAATTTTCTTTATGCAATATTAGTCGCACTGTTTCAGGATGACACTTCTCTTCTTTGCCACGTCAGACGTGAGCTTTGGAGCACTGAGGAACGGTTCTTTCCGGGATTTCCTGGTAATCCATCGTTCATCGTGGTCTGTGAAAATTTTGTTTGGGGCTTTCCTCCCTTTATTTTCAATCCGATTTTCGCGTGAATATTTTTCAATAATATGTTGTACAGTAGATGCACTTTTGTTAACAATTTCCGCGATGCATATTTGACTTTGTCCAGAAATAAAATGGTGTATTATTAAGTCGCGTTCCTCAATGGTTGTACAACGACCCATTTTCGATAAACGGTACCATCGGGAGGAAACTAAAATAATGAACTTCACTTTGCGACTAGAAATCCTATTTTAATAGTAAAAAATCATAGTCTATGAACATGGAGTGGAGACTAACCGTTATATTCTCGGAAATTTTCTGCCTGCATCATTTAAACTGTGACGCTATTTTAAAGAGTATTCACCGGTTTATGTTTTATCTAAATTCAGCTGCATAATTGTTTTGATATCAGTGGAATTAAGAGGAAATCGGACAACAGTGTGACTATTTGAAGACGTTAATCGAAACTTTATTCCTATACTTTTTTTTTATAGGAAACTTACCAAAATTCTTGACTTCTTGACATTTAAGCTGTGAGTGACTGTATATTTAAGCACGTGATTAAGTGTGACATCACCGAATGTCGGCATTGGCATCGTTTACTGGCATCGAATTAGTCTAATGCCGACGTAGCTTTTCCAGTAATATTTCCCCATGTTAGGGTTTCCCGCGACATGACTGGTTTTCGGTTCAACATACATATTTTGCTTTCCAAACTCGCGATTATTTATCATAAATATTAGAATACTAAGTGCTTGTGTTAACAAACATTATTTATGTCCCACTTTCATTCATAACAAGACTTAATATTTGAAGTTAAAATTAATTTTCAGGTTCTGTCGACAATTCCTACGTAAAAGTTGAAAGTTGGCGAACTTTTACGTAAGCTGCGTCACATTACAAATATTACAAGTTCATAAATTTCAATGTCAACTGACAGCGACCGCTGCGAAGGCTGCGTCTCAAGGTAAATCTACGGTAATTTCTAATCTGACAAGCGGTGATAAATATCGATACACATAACATAAACATAACAGATTTATGATTGGGCGTAAAGTCCAATCATATGATACTTTAGATGAAATGAGAAAGAGTTTAATGTACCGGAAAATATGTCATCTCAAATTATTTCGAATAGTGTATTATGACTTCTGTATGGGAGGTGACAGAGGGGGAGGTTTGTAATGTTTGTATATGACACCGAACGTGGCATGCGAAATGTTTCGCTTCGAATTTAAAATTTGTAGTTTTTATTACTTTCAAAGAAATTGGACATAGTTTTCCTAAAATGGGAGGTGGCAGAGAAGTGGAGGGTTTTATATAATTTTGAAATTTTTCATCAGCATCCTTATCACCATGCTCTGTTTCAATTTCAAAGTCGATAGCTCTGATATTTTCGAGGAAGAAATGCATTTCTGGAATTTATAATATAGATAATTGTATGGGAGGGGGTAGAAGCATAGATGATAATTTTTTAGTATTTATTGCAATTATTAAGTGACAAATTCTGGTAAAATTTTAAGTTTGTACTTTTTCTAGTTTTAACGGAAATCGATATAATGAAGAGAGGCTTCCGTGGCGTAGTGGGCAGCGTGCTCGCTTCTCAGTCAATAGGTCGTGGGTTCGATTCCCACTCCAGACGGAATTTTTTAAGCTCAAATTTTTCAGTTGTTAAAGGGGATATAAAATGATTCGCAATAAAAATGGGGAAACGGTGTAAAAGTGAAACAGTTCCACTTCAAGAAGGCCTAGATACTCAGTAGATGGTTTCTGTTCGCTTTCTATCATTCAGTCCCCCATAACATCTGCAAATATTTGTCATTAAGCAGCCAGTACAACTGAGCAATACACCAGCTTCTCCACTCGCTACGGTCGTTCTCACTCCCCTTCCCCAACCTTCCCAATCCCATTTCTTCCCTCCATGACTGTGTTTGTGCATTGCACATAAAGGCCGAAATTGCCTATAACACAAGTCATTCTGTAAAAAAAAAAATGTATTTACCAAAATTATACCTTTATCTGGGAGGTGGAGTACACGGATAAAAACAAAATTTTTTCGTCGTTAATGATATTTCTATTATTCTTTTCGTAAAACTTCAAGTTGATAGCTTTGACAGCTTCTACGACAGTTTCGAAGAAAAATAACTCAAATTTCAAAATTTCGTGAGTTTTGTATGGGAGGGGGTAGAAGGAGTGAGGTAAAGTTGATGATTTTTTTTAAAACTGGTTTCAATGATAATGAAATAAACACTAGCAAAAATTTGTTCATTTAGTTTTGCTAGCTTCAATGAAAATCGAATAAATACATTTTTGAAAATTGTTGCTTTTGTATGGAAAGGGTAGAAGGAGCGAGGGGATCGGATCAATATTTTGTGATGTTAATGATTATATATTATTATACTTTGACCCAAATTTCAAGTCGATGCTTTAAATACAGGGCTGCCGAGGTATATCCGGAAAATGGGATGCAAGTACGAAAACCCTTATAGCTCAGAAAATAATGATTTATCTTGTACACAACTCGGCACAATTGTAAGAGACATGTTCACAAACAAAATTATTCGATGTATCCGCCATCAGCTTCTACAACTCGTTCAAGTCTGCCTCGAAACGTGCTACACGCACGTTTTACCTCCTCCTTGTCCATGTTGGTCATTACCTTCGTAATACGGCCTCGTAGTGCGTCTTTGGTGTTGTGGGGTTTTGCGTTGACCTTTTTTTCGACTGCGCCTCAAAAGTAATAATCAAGGGGGTTGCAATCTGAGCTAGACGGTGGCCACACATCGGGTGACCAGTGGTAGGGCACATTGCTGTGGAGCCACGCTTGAGTTTTCCTTGCTTTGTGAGCGGGCGCTGAGGTCAGAGGACACCTCATCCGGGTCGTCGGCTTTTCGAAATGTTTTTGCAATTTCATAAACTTACGTTTTTTTGTATCCGAACCACTCGATTATTTCCTTGGGCTATTTTCCGGCGCGAAGTAACTCAAGTATCGCAGCTCTTCTGTCCTGCTCCCGGTCCATATTTGCGCAGGTGGCAACGTGTTTGCTTCTCAGTGGCTCGTAACGGTATGCACTACACTAGGGAAAGGGCATATGCCAGATTATACGTGTCACCCGTTAGAGGGCAACCTATAAACATATTCCGGATTTACCTCGGCAGCCCTGTAGTTTCAAAGAAAAATTAATTTCTTAAAATTTCGAAATTTTATGAAATTTGTATGAGAGTGGATAGAAGGAGTGGGGGATGTAACCTGTTTACGAAATTAAATTTACTTTTTCGCTAAAAATGACACACAACAAATTTTAGTACGATAGCTCAAAGCGTTCAAGAGTTATGTTGTAGAAAGACGAACAGACGGTTACTCGGAGTTGAGGTTTTTGCGACAACAAATATTTCTGTACCCTTGACGTCTCTGTGCAAGCATTATTTCTTAGCGTTACAAACGGTAAGGCAAACACAATATACCCTCAGATTTCATCTAGTGTATAAAAATGTCGGGGAAAAAATAGGCGCTAAAGGCAAACAACTGATTTTGAGAGTAGAGATACATTGAGGCAACAAAGTTCTGGGAATTTTGGAGTAAAATTACCCTGGGAAATGATATTTAAAAAAAATGTTTTTTGGTAAAAAGGTAGGACTGTTCTTAATTATTATCCCAAAAACTAGCGCGGTCTGTTAATCAGTAGCTGGTTAAAAAGGTAAACCTCAGTAGTCCACCGCGATTTTTACAATGAATAAAAAAAATATGACACAAAGAGTTTGTCTCAAATTTTGTGTTTCCAACTAAATTTCGTGTGCGGAATCATTGCGAATATTGAAAAAGGCTTACGGTGACTTAGTAATATCAAAAACACCAGCCTACAAGTAGTACAATGCCGTTAAGGACGGTGGAGAGATCGTTGAAGGCATGTCTCGTTCTGGACGAACCTCTTCAACTGACAAAAACATTCAAAAATCGTGCCAGTGTTAGGGAGAGTCCGTTCGTTCGATTTTGGTGGATACTTGGCCATTAAACGCGACCTTGCTCGACTCTTTCCAATGAAGCTGAATTTCATTAAAAAACATGACAGGGCTACGATTATGCATAAAGCGCAACCTTACGATACTCTAGATGAAATAGAAATTTATTTCTTAGAATTTCGAAATTTTATGAAATTTGTATGGGAGTGGATAGAAGGAGTGGGGGATGTAACCCGTTTACGAAATTAAATTTACTTTTTCGCTAAAAATGAAACACAACAAATTTTAGTACGATAGCTCAAAGCGTTCAAGAGTTATGTTGTAGATAGACGAACAGACGGTTACTCGGAATTGAGGTTCTTGCGACAACAAATATTTCTGTACCCTTGACGTTTCTGTGCAAGCATTATTTCTTAGCGTTACTAACGGTAAGGCAAACACAATATACTTTCAGATTTCATCTAGTGTTTAAAAATGTCGGGGAAAAAATAGGCGCTAAAGGCAAACAAGTGATTTTGAGGGTAGAGATACATTGAGGCAACAAGTTCTGAGAATTTGTGAGTAAAATTCCCTGGGAAATGATATTTCAAATAAATTTTTTTTCAATGCCGTTAAGGACGGTGGAGAGATCGTTGAAGACATGTCTCGATCTGGATGACCTCCGACCTCTTCAACTGACAAAAACATTCAAAAAGTGATGGAAATGGTGCTCGAAAATCATCGTGCCAGTATTAGGGAGATAGCAGGAGAGCTCAATATCTGCGAGTCCGTTCGTTCAATTTTGGTGGATACTTTGGCCATGAAACGCGACCTTGCTCGACTCTTTCCAATGAAGCTGAATTTCCTTAAAAAACATAACAGGGCTACGATTACGCGTAAAGCGCAACCTTACGATACTCTAGATGAAATAGAAATTTTTTTGATGCCAAGAAATTTCGTATGGGGAGTGGTAGAAGGGTAGAAGGTTTGAACTAATTTTTTTCCCATTATGCTGAAGTAGCTATAAAAATGTTTTATACAAAATGCAACCTTCAAAAATTGAATAGGAACTGAGAAAATCAGTGTATTATATTTAGTGAAATTGTGCAGTTTGTATGGGAGGTGGTAGAAGGAATGAGAGGATTTTAGTGTTAGTTTTTTTCAGAAATAACTGCGAATATTATAAAATTGATATCTCTTAAGTTTCAGACTAGTAACATTCATACTTTTCAAGAAAATAGATGTCTTGTGAAGTTGTGAAACTGTTTCATATTATATGGGAGGTGGTAGAAGCAGAAAAGGTAATCTTTTAATTTCTTCTGATCATAGTAATAATACTATTTAAGTATTTAGTACAAAATGTGAGCTCGATAAATGTTATGTGTTCTGAGAAAATCTACTTAGAGTGTTTCATGAAAAAGTGTAGTTTGTATGGGGGATGGTGGAAGGAGTGGGGGGATTCGCATTTATGATAAAAATAATATATTCCAAATTTCAAATCATTAGCTCTCAAAGTTTCCAAGAAAATTTGATTAATGTAAATGATTGAAAAAGAGTCATTTTGTACGGGAAGGGGGGGGGGGTGTAGAAGGGGTTTAGCAATTTGGCGGATTCACGAACTTGACCTTACTTTTTTGTCAAAAACAACGTGTACAACATTTGGACTTTTTACCTCGACGCGTTCTCAAGCTAGAGAGCGAATGAACGGACGGACATCTGGTTTTGAAATTTTTGAGTGCATCTAGAGTATAAAAGTACCGTGAACAGATCACTTTGGACATGCAGCGCATCACAACTGGTGATGAGACATGTGTCTATGAATTTGACATGCAAACCAGTCAACAATCATTGAAATGGAGGTAAAAATGAGCCGAAACCGAAAAAACCACGCCAAAGTCGCTGAAAAATCAATACGATGCTCATTGTTGTTTTTTTTCGATATTCGAGGTTTGATCCATCATGAATTTGTTTTAGAGGGACAGATGGTCAATAAGGAGTACTATTTAACCATATTGAAGCGTTTGCATGAGAAAATTCTTAAAAAAACGGCGGGAATTGTGGAAGGAGAATTCATAGACTTTCCGCGATGATAATGCGCCATCGCATAGAGCCCCAATCGTGACCGAATTTGAGGCCAAAATAGCAACAAATTCCATCAATCAACCACCGTATTCACCAGATTTGACTCCGTGCGACTTTTTCCTATTCTCGAAACTGAAATTGCCGCACCGTGAAACCCGTTTTCAGTCGATCGAGGACAGAAACAAAAATCGCCGAAGGAGCTGAAGGCCATACCATAAAGTGCTTATGAAAAGTGGTTGGAGGACTGGAAAAAACGCTGGCATATGTGTGTTGCATCTAATGGAGATTACTTTGAAGGCGACAAAATAAATATTGACAATTAAGTAAATGTCTTGCGTTTTATTTACAAATTCCCGGAACTTTGTTGCCTTAATGCACATATAATGATTGTTTTGGAAATGGCTCGAGTTTATGAATTCTACTCAAATTCATGAAGATCAACATCGTAAGTACTAGCACTTCAACTATGAAACGTTTTATTAACGGAAACCTACGAGAAAGAAGATTCAGATAGGTTTAGGTGTAGGATGGTGGTTGCAAGGAACCACAAGCACTGAGGCCATCTAGTTGAGCCCATTGTACTCTCCCTATTGTTATAAGTTGGAAGTCACTCCTCTTGCTCTAACCACTAGGTTCGGTTTGCGAACCTTAACAGGCTCGAATGTTGGACGCCTCTGAGGTCGTCTAGTTCTGAGAAGAATGTAGAGCCTAAACAAAGGAGACGACTGTTGGAGATTTGCGGACAGTGACAAAGATAATGTTCGATAGATTCTTCGTCTTCCCCGCAACCTCTACACAAGCTGTCGCTCGCAATCCGCATCCTAAATGCATGCAGCCTTAGCAAGCAATGGCCTGTGGTCAGGCCGACAATAGTTCGGATACTATAGCGAATACGTTGTAACAGCTGAGCTGTAATATTTTTGTTCGGTTCTTCCCAAAAGGATTTGGTCGTTTTACAGCTTTCCAGCTGCCGCCATCCCGCCAAGAAAGAGTCCAAAATAGTCTGTTTGAAGCTAGTCTTCAGCACTGTTGGTGCTACATCGACTGACTTCCTAGTGGAATTGATGTTTGCAGATCCTTGCCGTGGAAGCTTATCTGCCGCCTCGTTACCTAGCAGGTTACTATGACCCGGTATCCAAATTAGAAAAACTTCCGTTATGGCCGCTAGGCGATTTAAATTGTGTCTACAAATGGACACTAGTTTGAATGTAGTCCTGTAGGATTGTAGTGCCTGAAGCGCAGCCCTGCTGTCCGAGAAAATGTAACAATTTCCGAGACTATTCTGCATATCAAGAATAATTTTTGTACACTCGTTAATGGCTAATACTTCTGCTTAGAACACTGTCGCGTGTTCTGGAAGATGAAATGAAGTTTGGATGTCGAGGTGTTGATGATGGCTAGTTTTAGGTCCGTCCGTATAGAGATGAGAACCTATACAGGTGCTGAGTATTGTATTTGTTGCCCATTCGTTTCGCTCAGGAAACTTAATGTGAAACTCCCGTTTCTCAACCTGCGGTTGGTTCATGCAATCATACTTGCGGTCTAAAAGGGAGTTTGCGTTTCTAATGACGTTTGGAATTTTTCCATGACCAATTTGTGGCGCTGACCATGATTTAGTGGTTTTTAATCTAATGGCTGCCAGACCCGCTGCTTGTTTTATAAAAAGATCAAGTGGAGGTAGTGAGAGAATCACCTCCAGAGCTGCAGTCGATGTTTTTATAAGGGCACCTGTTATGCACAGACATGCCATCCGTTGGATCAGCTGTAAGGGTGCCAGGTTGGTTTTTAGTACCACCGCCGGCCACCACACCAGCGCACCATAGCAAATAATTGGTCTAACAATACTGGTATACATCCAGTGGATGAGGTGCGGCTTAAGGCCCCATCTCAAACCGAATGTCTTCTTGCATGCGAAGAAGGCTACCGTAGCCTTTTTTGCTCGTTTTTGAATATTGGCCTTCCAGGATAATTTGCTATCAAGAATCGAGAGGACCATATTGATACCTCGAATGTTTGGTAGATTGAAAGCATATGGTCTTCTTCTTCTGGAGAAGAGGACCAGATCTGTTTTTTGTGGGTTAATAGTAAGTCCTTTATCTAGTGCCCAGCTAACAGTTGTAAAGCGGATTGCATGAGGTCTCCTAGAACTTGCTCAAACTTACCAGTTAGCATGATGACAAGATCGTCTCCATATGCTATTGTGGGGTAGCCGTTCTGATTTAAAATGGAAAGGGGTTCATTCACCGCTAGGACCCACAGGAAAGGTGATATTATACCGCCCTGTGGCGTTCCTTTGTGAACAGATCCTTTTCTTGTCTCGTCATCCATTCGTGCTACAATTTTCCGTGAACGAAGAAGCTTTGCTATCCATGCAGTCAGGAGAGGTTCCGCACTATGGCTGTGCAAGGCAAGTATGCAAGTATGGCATTAATGTTGAACGTGGTTGAACGCGCCTTCTACGACTAGGAAGGCACAGAGTGCAACCTCTTTTTGATGGAAAGCTTTCTCTACGGCGGCTAGCGTCACATGCAAGGCAGTGTCAGTGGATCTACCTTTCAGATAGGCGTGTTGGTGGGGGCATCTAACCGAGAGGTTCAGATTTGCCCGCACGTAGCTAGTCTTTCTAGGCCTTTAAGAAGGAACGAAGTCAGGCTGATGGGTCGAAAAGCCTTCGAGATGTTGTGGGAGGCTCTACCTGGTTTAGGTATGAAAACTACCTTAACCTCTTGCCATAACTTCGGTATGTAACAAAGACTGATGCTTTACATATGTCTACCAGGTACTGAATTATTGTTTCATCCGCGTTCTGGATCATTGCGAGATAGACTTCGTCCAGCCCTGGTGACTTGTAAGGTTTGAAGGAACTGAGCGCAATTCCTATGTTTCCTGGTGTCACGACTGTATCTACTAGCTCTGAGTTAGCTAGAATGCGATCTGCACATGAACTTTGTGGTGGGGGCTTAAAGCAACCAGGGAAATGCGTTTGCATTAAAAGTTCAAGTGACTCGCCGCTAGACCCCGTCCATGAACCATTGCCTTTACCCAGTAATTCAGGCATGTATGGGTCTTTGAATAAGGTCCTCTTTATCCTAGCAGTTTTGTTGACGTTATCGATTTCTTCGCAAAATCTCTTCCATGAATTTCGTTTGACGGCTCTTAGCTGTTTTTTATACAGTGTAAGTGCTGCTTTGTATTTGTCCCAGTCTGTGTCAAGTTTGCTGGAGTTAGCTTTATTAAAGAGTTTCCTTGCTCGTTTTTTCAGGATATCGAGATCGTTATTTCACCAGACAGTGTTCTTACTATCTTTGGCAGACTTCTGAGGGCAGGAACTCTTGTATGAGATTGTTAGTATATTTGTTAACATACCCACCCTTTTATCTAAGGAATCTGTTGTTTTTATTGGGTAAGGAACTATTGCCGGTAGTCTTTGGTTTGTTAGCTCCTGATATTTAAACCAATCATTTCTTGCTGGATTCCTGTAAAACCGGCTATTTTTTGTTGATCCCACTATTTCAAATCTTATCCACATGTGGTCTGACAAGGATGGTTCTTTCGAAACTTCCCAGTTGTGGACCGTCAGTGATTTAGATTCAGATGAGTTCCGTTGCTGACCCGGAGACAGCTTAAAAAACATGCAGGACTACGATTGGGCGTAAAGCACAATCGTGCGATACTCTAGATGAAAGAAAAATTTTTCGAATTTGAAGAAATTTTATAGGAGAAGTGGTGGATGGGGTGACGACATCGAACTGATTTTTTCACATCACGCTAGAGTTGCCATCGAAATGTATTATACAACATTTAGAATTCAAAAATTTAATAGGTACTGAGAAAATTAGTGTATTGGATTTAGTGAAATTGTGCAGCTTGTGTGGGAGGTGGTAGAAGGAGGCGCGCGTTTTTTTAAAGCCTTTTTCAGGAATAACTACAAGCTTCATGTTTTTGACATATTTTGAATTGCAGATGTGTAGCATTCATACTTTTCAGGAAAATCGTATTGTTGTAAAGGAGTGAAATTCAGTCATACTAATAATTCTAAATAAATATTTTATGCATAATTTCAGCTTGATTAATTTTGTGCGTACTGAGTAAATTGGTTTATAGTATTTCATGAAAAAGTGCAGTTTGTATGGGTGGTGGTGGATGGAGTGAGAGGATTCGAATAATTTATATACTATACATTGAACTTACCAGGGGTGTAAATATGAAACGGCATTTTTTCTTGCAAAAAAAATACTTAGTGGTTGGAAACGAAAAGGAGTATTTTATTCAAAGTATAGCCCTTCGCTGGCTATACATTTTCCTTATCTCTCTGGTAATGTGTGGATGCCTCGCCAAAAAAACTGTTGGTCTTTTGATGAAAACCAGTCATCGAGCCATATTCATACATTTTCGTAGGAAGTGAAACGCTGCTCAGCAAGTGCGTGTCCCATCGATGCAACAAATGGTAATCAGACGGAGCCAAGTCTGGTGAGTAAGCGGCATGGGAAAGAATTTCCCAACTGAACGACTCTATCATTTCCTTGACTAGTCTTGCTGTGTGTGATGTCATGAAGCAAAATCACTTTGTTTTTTCTCTGCTGGTATTCTGGGCATTTTTCACTCAAAGCTTGATTCAATGCAATCATTTGTTGTCGGTAGCGTTCAGTGTTAATGGTTTCACCAGGTTTCAGCAGCTCATAATAAATCACACCCTTCTGATCCCACCAAACGCAGAGTATTGTTTTCCGGCCATAGCGGCCAAAATAAATCCACTTTTCATCGCCAGTCACAATTTGATGAAGAAATGACTTTCTTTTGTATCTGGCGAGCAGCATGTCGGAAGTGGTTTTTCTGTTTTCCTGCTGTCTTTCATCATGTGGGACCTATTTTCCCATCTTGTGGATCTTTCCTATGGCTTTCAAACGTATGGCGACGGCTGCTCGTGTTACGTTTAACTAATCCGCCAGTTGTTGTTGCGTTTGAGCGTCTTCCTCATCCAATAATGCTTGCAATCTGCTGTCTTCAAACTTTTTCGGTGGTTTTCCACGTTCTTCGTTTCTCATTTTAAAAACTTCCACTTTTGAATTTTTTAAACCACTCAAAGCACTGTGATTTACCAAGAGCATGATCATCGTAAGCATCGACAAGCATTCGATGTGATTCAGCAGCAGTTTTCTTCAAATGGTAACAGAAAATTAAAGCTGCCCGTGTTCACTGTTATTAAAAACTATTCTGTCGTATGGAACTTGAAGTGTTATGAGTTGACAATCTTTGTCCGATGTCAAAACAATAAGATGGCGCCACTGACGCGTGTTCACAATAACCACATTGACCAGTGAGGCCCTCTATGATCAAATTCCGGTTTCATATTTACACCCCTGGTATTATAAAAATAATATTTTCCAAATTTTAAATCAATATGTTTTATACTTTTTGAGAAAATCCGTTTATTGTCAAATCCCGGAATTGTCATTTTGTTTGGGTAGAAGCGATTTGACCGGTTCACCTTACTTTTTTGTCAAAAACGACGTGTACAAAGTTAAAACTTTTTAGCTCCATAACCTGAAAGTCAGAAAGCCAAGGCCCGATTTGAGCTTTAGTGCCATTGAAGAATGAAGCAAAGCACCTCCTCACGTAACTCATAGCAATGGCTTTTTGGCAATGAGGTTCTCAATAAGAGGTGTAGCCACTAGCGTGTTAGTCTACAAATCGAAGATCGTAAGCTTAAATCAAAAACCATTGTAAAAGTAGGTCTCTTAGTTTAATTAAAAATAAGAGATTTAAGAAGAAATACTATATAACAAAGCTTTTACATTTTCTTTTGACAGACTTAACATTTTTCAACATTTTGCTGAATATTTTAATCATTTGAAATACAAAGCAGTGTTTATTGCTCTTAAAAGAAATTTTCACGGACAATAAATAATAATAACCGTTTGTGTTCAATAGTATCATGCTTAGCAATATTTTTAAGAATGTTCAAAAACTTTAAGCGCACTGCTATTTTATCACGTATAACTTTATAATTTCGTCCCAGAACCCAAAAAACTCTCACTCGGGTATGTTTATCAAATTCCTTTGATATATTCATTAGTACTTAGGGTATAAATGTTGTTTGATATGTGGATATAGTATAGAGGATCTTTATCCTACACAGTGAAATAGGAGTGAAAAACAAAAATCTAGGATCTACAAAAAAAAATTTTTTAAACCAGTTGACGCGGAATAAGAAAAACACGCTGTAAAAATCTGTTGATGTTGCATTGTAAAAAAACCTTAACACTTCCACTCATAGATAAAAAATCATAATTACCTCGGTTGCAATTGTCTTTTCATCATTTTTATACACGAATTCGTCACATGTTATTATTTTCGAAATATTAAATAAATCAACTGGGCATGAATAATTGTCATTTTCCGCGAAATGACCATCACTTAAATTTCGTGATTGGTATCGAGAACATTTTGATGGAATACCATTTTCGAACGGGACCGAATTATTTATCCACGGTGGTAAGTACGTAGCATTTTGGCTATCACATTCGCCTATACGACACCTAGAAAGATAACCGCACCCGTAATTAGAACGATAAAAACAAATATCTAAAATTCTTTAATACTTAATGTTAAATAATTAATAACAAAAAAAAAATCACCTCTGATCCACACCACTCGCCGTGAACACATAGCTCAATGTGCTAATTGCATTAAACATTATCGGAAGACAAATTAACGTACAACTAAGCAATTGAAATCTACCGAATTGGCCAATCTCATTAAGGACAGAGTCCAGATCGTAAGTTCCTTTGCCCATTATAACAACACTTCTTTGAAAACTTCTTTATGATTCAAATTATACACTTTTAACACTTTTTCCAGTTTGCTTTATTTTTAATAAAAAAAATCACCACTATGCTGTTAACAGGTCGACAGTTAAAACGAAAATGAGGTGCTTAATAAGTAATAATATTATCAGCAAATAATTGCCATAGTTCACATTCTTGTTTCATTAATTTTTTTTTTATTTATGTTTCGTATTTCAACTATCCATCATATGATGATGAATAAGAACGAATGAAATAAGTCCCCAGTCGCTTCACATTAGCCAAAGGATGGTTCGCAACTAACGCAATCGTTTAATGAATATAAACTGAACACTTTATTACTTTTAATCAGATGGTGCTTATCAGTGTAATATAAAACAAAATACAAAATTGTCAATGATTATTGAGATAATTTTTCAAATCTCGTGTTACTAGAAAATTTTTATTGATGCATTCTTATTACAACAACCGCCTGATAAAGATGAGAGACGCTTGCCAAAACGCAATCTAAGAAGTGTGAAGGCCACGCAATTACTGTATTTCAAAATTATAGATAACTTAGGTTCACGTAAATGTATATTTAGTCCAAATCTTCATCGGTGTGTCGTTGATAATCAACCGTCGTGTTAATTATATCCTCCTTAATTACTAACTTACGATGGCGCTGTAGTACAAATCGGGCCTGGTATACTCTACCTGCATCCTTCTCGGTTTAGTGACCGCGTCTTGCAGTTTGAATATCTTGGCTGTGATTTGCTGTCTTCGTCAATAGAATCCTTTCAGCGTTTCCATGGTTTTCCAACTCGTCTTTGTCCATTGACTTTCCCCTTTAGTGTGCGCCCAGCCCATTGTAGCATCATGAATTTGATGAGGGTTCATACTTTTGAATTTTCGAAGATGGCATACAATATTCTATTGTATCATATTCTCCAGATCGAGTCTTCTTTCTCAGGATTTTTCCTTCATAGCCGTTACGAAATTTTCGAGCGCATGAGTTAATTTCCACCTTGCGATGCCACCAGCATAGGTTTTATAATCGTTTTATATATCCTCTGTACGTTGTTGCTTATAATTTATTGAAAGCACCGAATAATACGTCCTATTTGCCATAATTATCCTTTTTTTAATATCAGTGTGTTCGATTCTATCCTGCGATAAGTTTGCCCTAGGTATACAAAGTTGCCTAAGGTTTTTTGGGTTATAGCCTCCTACTATAATATATTGTCTAATTGGCATCTTTTTCCTAGTTTTTGTCATAACTATACTCTAGATGAAATCTGGGAATATATTGCGTTTGCTTTACCGTTCGTAACGCTAAGAAATTATGCTTGCACAGAGCCTCCAAGTGTACAGAAATATTTTTTGTCGCACAAAAACTTCGATTCCTAGTCACCGCCTATCCGTTTATCTACAACATGAGCTATCATACTGAAATTTGTTGTGTGTCATTTTTAGTAGAAAAGAAACTTTAAGTTTTTGAATGGGCTACATCCTCCCATTCCTTGTACCCCTCTAAATTTGCATGAAAATTCGAAATTTTAAGAAACTGATTTTTCTTTGAAACTATTTAAGCTATTGACTTGAAATTTGGGTCAAAGTATAATGATGTATATATTATTAACATCACAAAATATTGATCCGATCCCCTCACTCCTTCTACACCCTCCCAGACCAATGCACAATACTGAAAAATTCATTTTTTTTCGATTTTCATTGAAACTCGCAAAGCTGAAAAATCGAATTTTTGCCAGAATTAATTTTATTACAAATGCAATCAGTTCTGAAAATTTTTTCAACTTCAACTTGTAACTATCAAATACACAACAATTATGCTCATCATACCTCCGCGTGGTAGCCACCGGGTACTGATTTGGTCCATCCGGACTTGACTTGTTGAACTGATCAGTGCGAGGGCTAATGAAACAGAACAATCCCAGCACTAAAATATGGCCCTCCAAGTTGGGGGTTGGGCGATGTGTTATCAACTCATCCTTGGAAAAACCGGACTTGTTTCGAAACCTGAAGTACCGGCTCGGACTGGATTGATTCAACGGCAACGACCACGAAAAAGAAAAATGGACTATTCCTTCGGATCTGGAACAGGCAAGCAAATACAATATAAACATAATTGCACTCCAAGAAACTAAATTGTTATGTAGTAAAATTACTGATATTAAAGTCAGTATTTGTTTAAAGTGAAGTGCACTACCTCTAAGGCTTAACCTCACTGTTATCTTCAGCAAGATAAATTGTATAAGACGAAAATCATTAACGCCCCGAAGGGTGGCAGTTTATACCTACAGCAAGTTCGGCATTCATACTGCTGGATGCGAGACCTATCTAAATCTCTGCCAGTCTTTCGTTCATGGCAAAGGTTGAGGAACGCAACCTTACGCCGAGCTCCTCAGAACTCTCCCCGCGATATGGACCACCACCACAGCCATCTCGTGTTCGTCAAGACGACCTCAATCATCGCTGGAGGTGATAGCAACCTTCCATGGGCTTCGCAGCTTCCGTACCACATCACCTGCGGACAGGCTCCGCAACCGAAGCAGAGCTACTTGCACTTTGATCGGTCACACACCTCAGGTTCGTGGGGACGGTCCACCCCAAAAGTATATAGTTACTGGAATCGCACTTACCTTTCTACCAGCACTTGCTTCCCTGCGATAGATGGGTTTCGGAGCCGAAGACAGGCACTTCCATTTTTATTCATAAGAGAACGTGAGCATCACCCAACGGAAGGACATTCAACCAAATAGGCCACGTTATAATAGAGAAAAGGACAGCCTCCTGCATTCTCGACGTGTGTACATATCGAAGGGTAATTGCAAACAACAAAGCGCCTGGCACTGATTAAATCCCAGCTGAACTTCTGAAAGCCGGCGACACCTGCATAGCGCATCTCCTACATAGATTAGTCACGGACATATGGACGCAGGAAATACTTCCTGAAGATTGGCGCAAGAGCATCATATGTCCAATTTTTAAAAAAGGTGACAAACTCTGCTGCGAAAACTACCGAGGAATATCTCTGTTGTGTACGTCATATAAGATCTTGACGAAAATTCTAGAAAAGAGAATTAAGCCCTATGCTGACAAAGTAATCGGTGAATACCAAAGCGGATTTAGAGCTGGACTAGATATTCTCAGTTAAACAGGTGATGGAAAAGTGCTGGGAATATAATATTGATGTGCACCAGATATTTGTTGACTTCAAACAATCATACGACAGTATCGACAGGAGTCCCACCGGAACTGGTCCGACTGACAAGAATGACAATGACTGAGCCTTTGTCACAAGTCAGAGTAGAAAATAATCTGACTTCCAGTCTTAAAACAGAAAACGGCCTTAAACAAGGTGACGGCCTCGCACCAATCCTTTTCAACTTAACACTCGAATATGTTGTTCGGAAACTTCCCATTGACACCAAGGGAACACTATGCTTCAAATCCACACAACTCGTAGCATATGTCGACGACATAGATATCCTTGCAAGATCTCTGGAGAGTGCTAAGGAAGTATTTGTAAACCTTGACTCGGTAGCAAGGGAAGTTGGACTACGTATAAATGAAAATAAAACAAAAAACATAACAGGAGTACGATTGGGCATAAAGCCCAATCGTGCGATACTCTAGATGAAAGAGATATTTTTGTATCTTAAGAAATTTTGTAGGGGAAGTGGTAGAGGGGGTGACGACATTGACATAATTTTTTCACATGACGGTAAGGTTGCTATCAAAATGTTTTATACAAAATTTAAGGATTTAAAAATTTAATAGGTACTGAGAAAATTAGTGTATTGGATGTAGTGAAGTAGTGCAGTTTGTATGGGAGGTGATAGAAGGAGGGGCGAGTTTTTAATGACTTTTCAGAAATAAATATAAATATCATGCTTTTGACATGTCTTAAATTGCAGATCAGTAGTATTCATACATTTCATGAAAATCGACTTTTTATAAAGTTGTGAAATTGTGTCATTTTGTATGGGAGGGGGTAGAAGGGGTAAAGCTAATCGTCTAATTTTTTTTTGGTCTTACTAATAATTCTAAATAAATATTTAGTGCACAATTTGAGCTCGGTCAATTTTATACGCACTGAGTAAATTGGCTTAGAGCATTTCATGAAAAAGTGCAGTTTGTATGGGAGGTAGTGGAAAGAAGGGGAGGACTCAAATAACTTTTGTACAGTAGATTTATATCATCATTTAAGTAATATGTTCCAAATTTCAGATCAATAGCATTTATATTTTTCGAGCAAATCTGTTTATTATGAAATTACGAAATTGTGTCATTTTGTATGGGAGGGGGTAGAAGGGGTACAGCTAATCGTCTCATTTTTTTTGGTCTTAATAGTAATCTTATATATAAAAATAAGTGGTCTACGTATGTACACGCATCACTCAGCAACCGTTCGTCCGATTTGGCTCAAATTTTTTTTGTTGTGCTCGTTAAAGCCCAACTTAGATACTAGCGAAGCCAAAAATTGAAAATTTTCCACGAAAATTGGAAAATTTAGAAAATTTCGTTTTCAGTACATTTTGTATGGAGAAATTTTTTCGTTTGTTGTTCACAACTATTTATCCGTTAATTGTATGGGAGGGAGTAGAAGGAGTGTACGGATCAAAACACATTTTTTTCTCGTTATTGATATTTCTATTTGTATACTTTATGCAAAATATCAAGTTGATAGCTTTAACAGTTTCGAAGAAAAATAATTTAATTTAAATTTCAAAATTTCGTGAAATTTGTATGGGAGGGGGTAGAAGGAGTGAGGTGAAGTTGATAATTTTTTCAATACTGATTGCAATTATATTAAAATTAATTCTGGCAAAAATTAATTTTTATAACTTTGCTAGTTTCAATGAAAATCGAAAAATGCATTTTTCCAAATTATGCATTTGTATGGGAGGGGGTAGAAGGAGTGAAGAGGAGCTGATAGTTTTTTTTAGCATTTATTGATATTATTAAAAAACAAACTCTGGCAAAATTTTAAGTTTATACTTTTTCTAGTTTTAATGGAAATCGATATAATGCACTTAACAAAAATTAGACATTTGTATGGGAGGGAGTAGAAGGAGTGTACGGATCAAAACACATTTTTCTCCCGTTATTGATATTTCTATTTTTATACTTTATGCAAAATATCAAGTTGATAGCTTTAACAGTTTCGAAGAAAAATAATTTAATTTAAATTTCAAAATTTCGTGAAATTTGTATGGGAGGGGGTAGAAGGAGTGAGGTGAAGTTGATAATTTTTTCAATACTGATTGCAATTATATTAAAATTAATTCTGGCAAAAATTAATTTTTATAACTTTGCTAGTTTCAATGAAAATCGAAAAAATGCATTTTTCCAAATTATGCATTTGTATGGGAGGGGGTAGAAGGAGTGAAGAGGAGCTGATAGTTTTTTTTAGCATTTATTGATATTATTAAAAAACAAACTCTGGCAAAATTTTAAGTTTATACTTTTTCTAGTTTTAATGGAAATCGATATAATGCACTTAACAAAAATTAGACATTTGTATGGGAGGGAGTAGAAGGAGTGTACGGATCAAAACACATTTTTCTCCCGTTATTGATATTTCTATTTTTATACTTTATGCAAAATATCAAGTTGATAGCTTTAACAGTTTCGAAGAAAAATAATTTAATTTAAATTTCAAAATTTCGTGAAATTTGTATGGGAGGGGGTAGAAGGAGTGAGGTGAAGTTGATAATTTTTTCAATACTGATTGGAATTATAATAAAATTAATTCTGGCAAAAATTCATTTTTGTAACTTTGCTAGTTTCAATGAAAATCGAAAAACTGCATTTTTCAAAATTATGCATTTGTATGGGAGTGGGTAGAAGGAGTGACAGGATCAGATCAATATTGTGTCATATTAATGATATCTATATTATACTACTTTGACCTAAATTTAAAATTGGTAGCTTAAATAGTTTCAAAGGAAAATCAATTTCTGGAAATTTCGGAATTTCGTGAAATTTGTATGGGAGGGGGTAGAAGGAGTGGGGGGATGTGGCCCGTTCACGAACTTAAAGTTTCTTTTTAGCTAAAAATGACACACAAAAAATTTCAGCACGATAGCTCAAAGCGTTCGAGAGTTATGCTGTAGACAGAACGGACAGACAGACAGACGGACAGACGGACAGACAGACAGACGGACAGACAGCAACTCGGAATCGAAGTTTTTGAGCGACAACAAATATTTCTGTACCCTTGGCGGCTCTGTGCGAGCATTATTTCTTAGCGTTACAAACGGTAAGGCAAACACAATATACTCTCAGATTCCATCTAGAGTATAATTATGACGCAAACTAGGAAAAAGACGCCAATCAGACAAAATATCACAGTAGGAGACTATAACCTAGAAAACGTAGACAACTTTATATATCTAGGGGCGAACCTATCGAAGGATGGAAGCGAACGCATCGAAATTAAAAGAAGAATAATTATGGCAAACAAGACGTATTATTCGGTACTTCCAATAATTAAAAACAAGAACGTACACAGGAAAACAAAACTTAAGTTATAAAAACGATTATACAACCTGTGCTTTGCTATGGCAGCGAAACGTGGACATTAATTCAGGCGTCCGAAAAACGACTTAACGCCTTTGAAAGGAAGGTCCTCAGAAGAATCCTCGGACCTGTGAGGGAAGACTCGATCTGGAGAATACGATACAATAGAGAATTGTATGCCATCTTCGACAATCCAGAAGTGTCAACCCTCATAAAATTTAAAAAGTTACAATGGGCTGGTCATGTGGAGCGGATGGATGACGGAAGAATTCCCAAAAGCACACTAAAAGGGAGAGTCAACGGACAAAGACCGGTCGGAAAACCACGAAAGCGCTGGGAGGATTCGACTGACGCAGACAGCAAATCACTGCTAAGATTTTCAAACTGGAGGACGCGGTCAATGAACCGAGATGGATGGAGGCAAAGCATTCGGGAGGCCGATTTGGGCTGTAGCGCCATCGTAACATAACAACATACAAGAATGACATTGACCGAGTCTTTGTTACAAGTCAGAGTAGAAAATTATCTGACTTCCAGTTCTAAAACAGACAACAGCCTTAACCAAGGTGACGGTCTCCCACCAATACTTTTCAACTTGGCACTCGAATATGTCGTTTGGAAATTTTCCATTGACACCAAGAGAACACTATGCTTCAAATCCACACAACTCGTATGCCAACGATATAGATATCCTTGCAAGATCGCTGGAGAGTACTAAAGAGGCGTTTGTAAACCTTGACTCGGTAGCAAGGGAAGCTGAACTACGTATTAACGAAAATAAAACAAAAATTATGACGCAAACTAGGAAAAAGACGCCAATCCGACAAAATATTACAGTAGTAGGCTATATCCTAGAAAACGTAGAAAACTCTGTATATGTACCTAGGGGCGAACCTATCGAAGGATGGAAGCGAACCCATCGAAATCAAAAGAAGGATTATGATGGCAAATAAGACGTATTATTCGGTGCTTCCAATAATTAAAAACAAGAACGTACACAGAAAAACAAAACTTAAGCTATATAAAATGATCATAAGACCTGTGCTATGCTATGGCAGCGAAACGTGGACATTAACTCAGACGCCCGAAAAACTACTTAACTCCTCAGAAAGAGATCTTCGGACCTGCGAGAGAAGGCTCGATCTGAGAATACGATACAATAGAGAATTATATGCCATCGTCGACAATCTAGAAGTGTCAACCCTCATAAAATTTAAGAAGTTACAGTGGAATAGTCATGTGGAGCGGATGGATGACTGAAGGATTCCCAAACGCACACTAAAATTAATGGACAAAGACCGGTCGGAAAACCACGGAAGCGCTGGGAGGATTCGTTTGACGCAGACAGCAAATTACCGCTAAGGTTTGCAAACTTGAGGGCGCGGTCACTGAACCGAGATGGATGGAGGCAAAGCCAAGGTCTGATTTGGACTGTGGCGCCATCGTAAGTAAGTAAGTAAGTGTTTTCCTGCGAACATATGAGAGCTATCGACTTTCAAATTGAAACAAATCGCGGTAATAAGAATGTAGATAAGCAGTTTCAAAATCATCTTAAACCCTCCACTTCCTCTGCCACCTTCCATACAAATGCCCCAATTTCAGTAAAACTATGTCCAATTTCTTTCAAAATAACGACAACTACAAACTTTAAATTCAACAGAAAAACATTTTGCAGACCATGTTCGGTGTCATATGCCAAAATTTCACACACCCTCCCCCCCCTTCTGCTTTTAGCACCTCCCATACAAAAGTCACTATTCACTATTTCGAATTTGAAAGAGTTTGATATGACATTATTTTTTCCGGTACATTAAATCTTTTCCATTTTGCCTTACGCCCTGTTTTTTTTTTCGTTAATACGTAGTCCAAATACCTCCTTAGCACTCTCCAGAAATCTTGCAAGGATATCTATATCGTCGGCATATGCTACGATTTGTGTGGATTTGAAGCATAGTGTTCCCTTGGTGTCAACGAGAAGTTTCCGAGCAACATATTCGAGTGTAACCAAAAAATTAAAAGCTATGAACTTTAAATTTTGTACGAGCAGCTTACAAGAGAAACGAAATAAAACTGCATCACAAATCTTACGATTCCCTTGCCTCCTTTACATACAAATGTTTGGTTTCGTGATTGAAAAATACACCGAATTTTATGCAAATTCTATGCAACTTCGTTTATGAAACTGAAATTTAATACAGAGAATATTGGACGTAATTCAAACAATCAATTCAAAAATTATTAACATCCACCCACCCTTACTATCACCCCACCCCCTCCCCTCATAAAAACCCAAACTTGCATACATAAACGAATGAAATATTGATTATATATACTGGAGCTATTGATCGTATTCGCAATTAAGTGTTAAATTGGCAACAACCCTGCCCTAGAACTCCATTTCACTTAGTCTGCCCTAACCATTCTAATCAGCATATTGACTTTCCACGCATCCTCAACTTGTCCCAAGAATAATAAAGTTGCGCCCGACGTGTTGGCAGTTTATTTTTTCTCCGAGCCGTATATCTTAGTGTTTCAAACTTTCTGGCAACTCATAATACTCTTCTTCTTCTAGAGTATAAAAATAAAAGTTAAAACATTCAGTGCAACCTTCGTTATGCATTTATCTATTTTAAAGAGTCTAACATAAATTTAAGAGAACGAAACCTACTACATCGTAGAATACAACGCATTGATTTATTTATTTTGTAGTTCTTGAAGTCTTTCTATCGACAGCTTATCTCATAAAAATAATATGAGCCGTTCACTGCACAAATCAATTAACTCCACTTTTGAAATACATATTTTAAATTTAACTGTCAAAGCACTTGGTTTAGTCATAGCTTGTTATATGGACCGTTTATTTTGAAAGTGGTGTAAGTCCATTTTTAAAAAAATATCACGTAATTCATGCTTAATTTAATGTAAATTTTTTATGTATAACTAGTCCGTGTTTAATTTCTTAAAAAATTCCCATGTTTTGTACAACTTAAAATCGGTCGGTAAATGAAATTGCATAATCATCGATTATGAAAGTGGTGTAAGTCCAATTGACAGGGGTAGGTGGCTTAACAGATGATTGAAAAATAAACGATTCTTGTAGAAAGACATGATGTTCACTTGCAAAATGCTGAATTAGCAAGAAAAGCATTACAAGAAGATAAAATTCTGGCATCAGAAAAGCCTGATACATACTTTGCCTTCTCTTTTGACTTACAAAAAGCCTTACCTTACCCGAAATTATCTGTTTCAATCGCATATTAAAAGCGAAATATGTATGTTTTAAACGAGGGTTTTCACAATTTCCACGATAATAAAGTTAATATGTATGTGTGGGACGAAACTATTGCTTCCAGGGGATCGCAAGAAGTAGCTTCTTGTTGTTTGAGGCATTTAGAAAATGTAACGACCCAAAGCCATGTTATTACCTACAGTGACATGTGTACTGGGCAAAATCGAAATTTGCAAATGGCATTGATGTGGTTGAAGGTTACCCAGTCGTTGGAAAATAACATTGACATAATTGACCACAAATTTTTACTTTCGGGGCATTCATACCTTCCGAACGATGCAGATTTTGGCATCATAGAAATGGCATTGCGAAAAAAGAATTTTCTGTACACACCACAAGATTATTATGATGTAATAAAACAATGTAGGAAACATGACAAATTCATTTTACATGAAATGAAACGAGAGAATTTCGTTTCAACAAAAAATCTTCAAAATGCGATTAAAAAACAGATAAAAAAAACACTAATGGCGAACAGGTCAATTGGTTGCAAATATGTTAGTTGAGGTTTCTCAAAAGTGTACCATATACTATTTTATATAAAACATCGATGAAGGACGCAGAGTTTAAAACTATTAAAGTTTGAAAAAATCGCCCTGGCGCCTTTGTACCAAAATGCCAGGCCTATTACTTACAAAAAATATAAAGACATGAAACAGTTACTACCCTATACATATACCTCCGGTGCATCATGCATATTTCGAAACACTGCCACATGCAGAACATAAGTAAATACTATCAGTATCTTGTAGTTTTGACAATGTACTTAGTGTCTAAAATTAAATTTTATGTCTTGTCATGAGTATTTGTAAACAAAATTGGATTAAAATGAAGTATATTTTAAGTGATTTTTGATTTTTTTTAAATTGAAATTAAACGATTTTTACAGTTGTCTAATTTTGAAAGTGGTGTAAGTCCATTTACAGCCCATAAATATGTATTATTATAGTCTAATTCGCCTAAAACAAATCTATATAATCAAATTAAATATTTATAAAACAATAGAAACATTGCCAGACTTCATATAATTTGCCTAAATTTTTTAATTAACAGATATGCTAACCTCTAATTTTCTCGAAACAAGAGAATATGGACTTACACCACTTTCAAAATAAACGGTCCATATGTTTAATAAATTAGATGAAAGCTACATCTGTATATATGCATTCTACAATACAATATTTATTTGAATTTATATTATGAAGGGCATTTTAAAAAACAATGTGCATTGTTTCATCGTATTTCTTAACATTTCGTTTTATGGAATTAATCAATTTGTGCAGTGAACGGCTCATATGTATATCGCATTTGAACAATACTCAATTTGAAATTTTAGCGTTCTATTTGCACTACAGCATTAAAGTAAGGTTCACTATCGCTTTTTTTCTTAAATTCTTACACACTTCAATTTAAAATAATTTAAATAATCATTTTGCTTTTTTATTAACACCACTATCGCTTCATTTTCGCTTTTGAATTTTAAGGGGGCAATAGACAGAAAATGGTTCATATTCATGTTCCGTTTTCTCAGCTTCCTGTTCCTTTTCTATTCTTTTGTAATACATATATTCAACTACATATCCAATGAATATTTTGCTAAACAAAATTTTCAAAAAATTCGAGTAATCAATCACATTTGAAAAATAAACTGCCAACAAGTCGGGCGAAACTTTATTATTCTTGGGACAAGTTGCGGATGTGTGGAAAGTCAATATGCAGGTTAGGGAAGGCTAAGTGAAAGGGAGTTCTTGGGCAGGGCTGTTGTTAATTTAACAATATTTCATTCGTTTCTGCAAGTTTGGGTTTTTATGAGGGGAGGAGGAGGGGTAATAGTAAGGGTGGGTGGATGTTAATAGCTTTTTAATTAATTGCTTGAATCACGTCCAATATTCTCTGTATAGAATGTGTTTCATAGACGAAGTTGCATAGAATTTTCATAAAATTCGGTGTATTCTACATTCACGAAACCGAACATTTGTATGGGAGGGGGTAGAGAAGGTAGGGGAATCGTAAAAATAGATATGTAGTTTTATTTCGCTTCTCTTGCAAGGTGCTTGTACAAAATTTCAAGTTCGTAGCTTTTAGTTTGTTGGTTATTAGTTGATTTAATGAAATTGGTCGAAATCATAGTTTTGTATGGGAAGGGGTAGAAGGACAAGCGCGATTTCAAAACTTTTAAAACAACTTCATTTGAATTATTTTTATAAGTTCTTATGCAAAATTTGAAATTGATAGCTTTTAATAGTTAGGTGATGATTGATTTCTTAAAAATGATCGAAAAAATAATTTTGTATGGGAGGGGGTAGAAGTCTTAAAGGTTTTCGACCAGTTAATACTTCGTATATTTAGGGATTTTTTTTTAATGCATTTCGCAAATTTGCAAGTTTCTACCTTAAAATTTCACTCAAAAATTTTGAGTTTATGGGTTTTTCGCAATGCACATGAAACACCTTGTGAACGTTAGACCGGGGGGGTCGGTTTATAACAATCATGGAACAAGTTATTATAATTTTTCTATTTATATTAAATACTAGCGATCGCCCGCGACTTTGTCCGCTTAGGAATCGCAATAATAAAATTTTTTGAGAATGTATGTAGTTATTAGTACATTATGTCGGATAAATAATCTGCTTAATTTGATGGTTCTTTGAAAACAATGCTTTGTATTTTGTTGGAATCAGAACCATAAATTATTAAGAATAAAACCATGGTACTCGCATTTCTATGGGACAGGCTCGTGATCAAATCAAACCCGTGATTCGAAATCATATGTATACGTGTTAAGGACATGTGAATAGTTGTGGCTTGTGTTAATTGAAAAACGTCCAAATAAAATGACATTAAGTTTAAAAACATAACAGGACTTCGATTGTGCGTGAAGCCCCATTATATGATACTACCGATGAAATCGAAATTTTTGTAATCTTAAGAATTTTTGTGTGGGGAGTGATAGAAGGGATGACAGTACTAAATTAATTTTTTTCACCCCATGCTAGAGTATAAGAATATTTTGCACCAAATTTAAGCTTGAAAAACTGAATAGGTAACTTGAGAAACTTAGTGCATTGGATTTAGTGAAATTGTGAAATTTGTATGGGAGGTGGTAGAAGGAGTGAGGGGTTTTTGGTAATTTTTCTAGATACAACTATCATCACCATGCAATTGATATCTTTTAAATTTCAGATCAGTTAGATTCACACTTTTCAAGAAAATCGAGTTTTTGCAAAGTCGTGAAATTGTGTCATATTGTAAGGGAGAGGGTAGAAGGAGTGGAGCTAATCGGTTAATTTTTCCAGATAATAATAATAATACTAATTAGGCATTCATCAGAAAATTTTAGCTCGATCAAAGTTATACGTACTGAGAAAATTGGTTTAGAGTATTTCATGAAAAAGTGCAGTTTGTATGGGAGGTGATAGAAGGAGTGGAGGGTTTTTGGTAATTTTTCTAGAAACAACTATAATCACCATGCAATTGATGTGTTTTAAATTTTAGGTCAGTTAGATTCACACTTTTCAAGAAAATCGAGTTTTTGCAAGGAGGTGGAATTGTGCCACATTGTACGGGAGGGGGTAGAAGGAGTAAAGCTAATCGGTTAATTTTTCCCGATAATAATAATTATGCTAATTAAAGATTTAGTACAAAATTTTAGCTCGATCAAAGCTATACGTACTGAGAAAATTGGTTTAGAATATTTCATGAAAAAGTGCAGTTTGTATAGGAGGTGGTGCAAGGAGTGGAGGGTTTTTAGTTATTTTTTGAGAAGCAACTACAATTATCATTGAATTGATATATTTTATATTTTAGAACAGTAACATTCACACTTTTCAAGAAAATCGAATTTTCGCAAAGTCGTGGATTTATGTCAGATCGTATGGGAGGGGGTAGAAAGAGTAACCCTAATCGGTTAGTTTTTTCCTGATATTAATAACAATGCTAATTAAGGATTTAATACAAAATCTTAGCTCGATAAAAGTTATACGTACTGAGAAAATTGGAGTATAATATTTTATGAAAAAGTTTAGTTTGTATGGGAGGTGGTGCAAGGAGTTGGGGGATGCAAACTATTTATATACTTGAAGATTGTATTTATAATAGAAATAATACATTTTAAATTTCAAATTAATAGCTTTAATACTTTCCATGAAAATTTGATTATTTTAAGTTTTTGAAAATGAGTCACTTTGTATGGGAGGGGGTAGAAGGCGTGAGGGGAGAAAAATAACACCTAAAGCAGATTACTCCCAGAGGCAGACCTAATAATCTGTGAAAGCTTCATTGCAATCGGTGCAGCCGTTTTTGCTTGAAAGCCGGAAAGACAGACAGACAGAGAAATTTTTTAAAAACGTTTGATTTTGCTTAGTTATTGCTAAAATGAAGTAAAAAACTTATTTATAGCCATTTATAAGCAAATAACAGACAGACACTACAAATATATTTATATAGATATGTATCCACATGCAAAATTTAAATTTTATATCTTTCACCAGAGCCCTAAAAAAATCACTCAAAGTTTTCGACATTTTTGCTTATCACCTCCCTCCCCTTACACCTCCCAACTTAAAATTTAATAAAATTAACGATTATGTAGTTCTACAATCTGACAAATTTTCGATTTGATATCTGTACTCTTTTTTGAGATATAAGGATTTGTAATTTTGAAAAGTGCGCCATTTTTGAAATGCTCCCCATTTCCCCCACTACTTTTATTTCGACATGTTATATATTTTTTTGTATTTTTCTAGTACAGCTTAATATACGTTTCAAGTTTCAACTACATAGTTTAAGAGATAGTTGAGATATTACCCTCTCCCTTACAATAATTAGCCACTTCCTAAGCTGATTCCGATGGAACTATATGCCACCTTGACGGTCTCAAAATATGAATTTTTTACGATAAGTAATTTCGAAGGTATAATCATTTGAAAAAACAATTCGGCCGACAATTTGTTTTTCGCCCCCTCTTTTCGGACGCCAATGGATAAAAAAATTAAATTATTTTTAAAGTTTGTCCCACAACCTTCTCTATATCTGTACTGATTTTGAACTTTCTATCAACATTCGTGGTGGAGATATTAGCAAGTGTAGTTTTCGACTTTTTCCCTCCCCCCGCCTCCCCCTTCCACCTAACACCTCCCCAAAATTTAGAAAATAGAGCTCACTTACCCAATCAACAATCCACCCAAAAACGAGGAGATATGAGTCCATATGTACGGCGTACGGCGGGACGGATTTGTTTTTTTGCATTTTTAGGCTAATTTAGTCATGAAACGCGAAAAAAAAATTTCAGGGTAGCAAATTTTTTTTTTCTTGTGTCGATCACAATACTTTATTATTAGAATAATAAAGTAATATAAAATTATTTTTTCTTTATTTTTTGTAGAAAAGGGAATGAAAATAAAATATTAGCAAGGAGCTGAGAAAAAGGAACAATAATATGAAAAAAACACTATTTTTCAAAAAAAATGCGCTTAAGTTTTCATTCATTTTTTTCAATATGAAGCAGGTGGAGCATGAACAACCAACATGAAAAAAAAACGTCCAATGATTTTTACTAATTTGCCGAATGTGGAGAATATCTTAAAATTTTCTTAAAAAATTTTAGTTTTTAATAGGTCATACAAAAACAAAAAATCGTTTTTTTTTATTTTTCCTTTTGCTGTCTCCTCCCCTTAAGCCATTAATGAATAATTTAATTTTATTTTTTATTAACTTTAAGTTCGTGAATGGGCTACATCCCCCCACTCCTTCTACCACCACTCATACAAATTTCATGAAATTTCGAAATATTAAGAAATTGATTTTTCTTTGAAACTATTTAAGCTATAGACTTGAAATTTAGGCCAAGGTATAACGATATAGATGTCATTAATACCACGGAATATTGACCCCTTACTCCTTCTACCCCCTCCCATACAAATGGACAATTTTGAGAAATACATATTTTCGATTTTCATTGAAACTAGTAAAGCTGAAAAGACGAAATTTTGTCGGAATTAATTTTACTATAATTTCAATTTATTTTAAAAATAATTATCAACTTCACCTTACTCCTTCTACCCCCTCCCATACAAATTTCACGAAATTTTGAAATTTAAATTAAATTATTTTTCTTCGAAACTGTTAAAGGTATCAACTTGATATTTTGTATAAAGTATATAAATAGAAATATTAATAATCCAAAAAAAAATTGTTTTGATCCGTATACTCCTTCTACCCCTCCCATACAAATGCATAAATTTTGTTAAATGCATTTTATCGATTTCCATTCAAACTTGAAAAAGTACAAACTTCAAATTTTGCCAGAATTTGTTTCTTAATAATTGAAATAAGTGCTAGAAAAAATATCAGCCCCGCTTCACTCCTTCTACCCCCTCCCATACAAATATCTGTATTATAAATTCAAGAAAAGCATTTTTCCTTCAAGTATATGAGAGCTATCGACTTTGAAATTGAATCAAAGCACGGTGATGATAAGCAGTTTCAAAATTATCTAAAACGTTCCACTTCCTCTCCCACCTCCCATACAAATGTCCCAATTTCAGGAAAACTATTACCAATTTCATTAAAAATAATGAAAACTAAAAACTTTAAATTCAGCAATAAGCATTTTTCATGCCATGTTCGGTGTCATATAAGAAAAATACAAACCTCCCCTTCTACTTCTACCACCTCCCATGCAAAAGTCTCTATTCACTATTCGAAAGAATTTGAGATGACATACTTTCCGGTATATTAAAGTCATTTCCATCTCATCTGGAGTATCATATGATTGGGCTTTAAGCCCAATCATAATTCTGTTATGTTTTTTGTAAAAGTTTGAAGCTAAGTTAAGCTTGGACACAATTTTCGAAAATTTCCGAATCAAAAAAAATTCCCGCATGAGACAGCCTATCAGGCACTCCATTTTATATATCCTACTTGGTACAGTTATGCTGTAGACAGACGCACAGACGGTCACTCGGAATCGAGATTTTTGAGCGACAACAAATATTTATGTACCCTTGGCGGCTCTGTGCGAGCGTTATTTCTTAGCAAACACAATATACTCTCAGATTTCATCTAGAGTATAAAAAAAATACCATAATTTGTATTCTCTCTTGGTTGCTAATATTCAGTCAGCAATAAAGTAATTTTCAGTACAATGAAGTTGCTGTTTTATTTCAGAAATCTTTATTTTTACAATTCTTATTAGTTTTTGGTTCATGCTTTAGCAACGTACAATTTAACGCGGGACAGAGATAGTTACTTTGGTTTTAAGTATGCCAAACAAAGATAGCGAAGCAATTCTTTCGAAAATTTGACAATTGTTTCGAACAATTTAACGTGGGAAAGAGTTAGTTCCAATATTTGTAAGTGTGCTAGACAAAGATAGCGAACCGTTTATTTCGAAAAATTTCGAGCATTTCGCCAGTAAGTGAGGGAAATACTTTCATTCCCATTTTCTTACGCGGCAAAGAAAGCTCATAGTCACTCCTTATTATATATCCTTCTTGGTATTTACTATATACTACTTTCTATCATTAAAGTGTCATTTTGCTTACTTCTGATTGCACTCAACTTTTCGAATTAGTTGTATTTCCTTTTTGGTTTGCTATGTGGTCTGATTTTTTTTTTTTTTTTGTTTTATTAGAACTGGTGGCTGAGTTTTAACCACTTGTTAGGCTCCTTCAATAATACTTTTCTAACTTCTAGCAGTCTTTTAGTTCTCGCTCTTACTAATGCACTAACACTTTCAACAGTCAACAGCTGATCTTAGATTCGGTTCTTATTCACCACTCTGTACCGCTTGAAATAGTTTCGAACTTTTGAATAACGACTTTTTTTTTAAATCTATGCACTTCGAACAAAAAAGATATATGTTAATTTTTTGTCAATAATATATTCCAAATCAAATTTCGTCAATCCAAAATAATTCAAATGAAAGAACTTTACATTACATTCCTCTGTACGGAACTTTCTTTGCATTTCTGTCACTTAAAGTGTCCTTTTCACTGCACACCATTTTTTTGTCATAAAGGAAGAAGCTTCAATTTCGGTTTCTTTTTTTCAATTTCCGTTACAATTCCCGTCAAACATAAAATAAAGAGTCCGGGTTGCGATCACTCGCTAACCCGTCATCTACACTAAAACTACATATGCGTAAGCAAACACATCTCATCAGCATAATCAAGGTGACTTCTCTACCTTCCTAGTATAGTTTAACTATCGTATTTTAAACATACATCTATAGCACATAAAATAGAAGAAGAATATTTTATATGTTATTTAAAAATTAATTTATTGTCAATTATAGCTGCAAGATATTGCACCGATTCAATTGGTTCACCATCCATTGATTTTCTACTATTATAATCACTACAATCATTTTTAAATTTGATACATCAATTTTAGTTTATTCATACGAGTATCTAACCATAAAGTTTTAAGCAACTTTAGATCTATTCTAAGTTTTAGTAAACACTCTTCACTATTTAAAACGGCACTATAAATTAATCTGTCTTCTGCAAACAACTTCACTTCACAATTCTTTCGTGCATTTTTAATATCGTTAATATACGATAGATAAGTAACAATAGTGTGCCAAGTATTGACCCTTAGAGCACTCCCAACTAATTCAGATTTAAATGTAACTTTTAATCTCTGTTTTCTTTCCGACAAATAGAACTTATATCTGTCCAACGATTTTACACTAATAATATGTCTCTGTCTTTGGTCTCGAACGTTCTCTTAAAATCTAACATATCAAGTTTCAATTTCATCCTTCCACTCTGCTATTGTCAAGTTTATCGGGAATTCACATGCCACATGACTTTATGTAAAACCAGATTGTCTTAATAACAACGATCTAACTAGTTTTGAATAACTTTTTCCAAAAAAATTTTCATAAGTCACTAACATATTTATTGATCTTAGTTGTTCATAATTTATTCTATCTAACTTTTTGCACCGGAACCAACAATTTATTCATAGTATTCTGTAGCACATGACCTAACTTATCCGCTTATAGTATCTATACATAATTAGTTAGATTTATTCTATTATAATTTTTTTTTATTATTCAACTTTTTTTTATTAGTCAACTTTTTTATGGCCAACACTTGCCATTTCACTTTCATTCGTTGAAGATACTTTTTATTCCACTTATTATTTTCTTTATTATACTCTAGATGAAATCTGAGAGTATATTGTGTTTGTCTTACCGTTTGTAACGCTAACAAATAATGCTCGCACAGAGCCGCTAAGGGTACAGAATTATTTGTTGTCGCTCAAATACTTCGATACCGAGTGACCGTCTGTCTGTATGTCTGTTCGTCTATCTGCAACGTAACTCTCGAACGATTTGAGCAATTGTGCTGAAATTTGCTTTATGTCACTTTTAGTAAAAAAAAAGAAACATGAAGTTCGTGAATCGGCTACATCCCTCCACTCTTTCTGCCCCTTCTCATATAAATTTCTTAAAATTTTGAAATTTAAGGAAATTGTTTTTTCTCCGAAACTTTTTAAGCTATCGTCATGAAAATTAAATCAAAGTGTAGGGTGGTTTTTTTAGAAGCGAAGAACTTTAAATTCAAATAAAACACAGAAAATGTTTTTAATAGCCATGAAATTTGAAAAATAATTTTATGGCATTAATGTTTGAATATGATTTCGAGCATGTAGCCACCGCAGCTGGTGAGTACATAGCGTAATCTGGAAGTCCAATTTCCACACACTCTTCGCAGTAAATCAGGCTATATTTCGGCAAATCCGCGTCGAATGTTGGCTTCCAAGTGCTCAATCTTCTTCTACAATGGCACTACAGCCCAAATCGGACCTTGACCTTCTGACATTCAGGTTCTTAACATTTTTTGTCATTACTTATTGTTGAAGGGTTGTTAGCCCATCGCACATTCCTCTTTCTACGCATTTTTCATTTTCGTAGATTGTGGTGACCAAAGTATATCCAAGCAGGCAATCTGCTGGAATTATATGTTGTGTCGACCGGGTTTTGACCTCCCGACCTTCGCATTACAAAACCAAGATGCTACCTACTAGGCTACATCCTAGGTTGTGCTCAATAGTTTCTGGTTTATCGGCGTAGACACGAACAAAGTGGCCAGTTTCCATTTCCAATCGATCATCAAATTTTTCTTTTAATAAATTAATTGAACCGCGGCCTGTGTGACATGTGGCGCCGTCTTGTTATCTGCGACATTAATGCCTTGCAATTAAGGAACGAAAAAGTTAGTAATCATGTCTCTGTACCGCTCACCGTTGACTGTAACGTTCTGACCATCATCATTTTTTAAGACATAAGGACCAATGATTCCACTGGCCCATAAAGCACACCAAACGGTGACTTTTTCTGGATGTAATGATGTTTCGACAATGGCTTATGGATTATGATCGCTCCAAATGCGGCAATTCTGCTTATTGACATAGCCATTTAGCGAAAAGTGTGCTTCATCGCTGAACAAAGATAACAAATGAAATTGTGGATCAATAGCAATGCTCAATTTGAACAATTGTTACTCCAGCGTGAGTTTGCTCACGATGAATCGCCAAACCAAACTAACTCCAAAACAATTGAGAACTGTCAAATGGGCTATCACAGAAAACAGTATTGCCAATTTAAAGCTCTCCGCCTCTAAAAAAACCACCCTATGTAATGATATATCATCAACGTCAAAAGAATATTGATTCGATCCCCTCACTCTTTTAACCCCCTCCCATACAAATGCTCAATTTCCAAAAATGCATTTATTCGATTTTCACTGAAACTAGCAAAGCTTAGGGTCAGTATTAATTTTATTATAATTGAAACCAGTTTTGAAAAAATTATCAACTTCACCTTACTTCTTCTACCTCCTCCCATACAAATTTCGCAATTTCAATTAAATAATTTTTTCTTCAAAACCGTCGAAACAATCAACTTGAGATTTTGACCAAACTATAATAATGCAACCTTCTACTCTCCCCTACAAATGCATAATTTTGGGAAATGCATTTTATCGATTTCCATTAAAGCAAAATTAGAAACTTAAAATTTTGCCAGAACTTGTCCCTTAATAATTGCTTTAAGTGCAAACAAAGAAACAACTTTGGTTCACTCCTTTCACCCCTCCCATACAAATATTTATATTAAAGATTCAAAAAAACATTTCTCCTTCGAACATATGAGAGCTATGAACCTTAAAATTGGAGCCAAGTATAGTGCTGAGAATGCCGATAAGGATACTGATAAGCAGTTTCAAAATCTTCCAAAACCTATCACTTTCTCTGCCACCTCCCAAGCAAATCCCCCGATTTCAGAAAAACAATGTCCAACTTCCATGAAAGTTATGAAAGCTACAAACTATAAATTCTGTGCGAAATATTTTGCATACAATATTCGGTGCCATATACAAGGATTCCAAATCTCCCCCTCTGCTTCTACCACCTCCCATAAAAAAATCACTATTCACTATTCGAAAGAATTTGATCTGACATTAGTTTTTCCGGTACATTAAACTCTTTCCCAATTCGTCTAGAGTATCACATGATTGGGTTTTACACCCAATCATAATTTTGTTATGTTTTATAATACTTTTTTTCGCATAAATTTCTTAACTACTTTTTGAAATTTTTGCTTAAGCTCACTTATAATAGCCGATACGTCTTCAACACTCAACAAATTTTTTATTGCTTCCGCTTGTAATTTCCGTTTAAATTTTTTTTTTTTTTTATCGTATTTAAGAATTTTAAATTTTTCATTATGCCCTCGGAAAGATATTTGACTAGTCGGGCGCAAATTTATAATTCTTGTGACAAGTTAATTATGCGTGAGAAGTCAATATGCAGATAGGGGAGAGTAAGTGACGGGCGGTTCTAGGGTAGGGCTGTTGTCAATTTAAAGCTTAACAGCGATTACAATCATTAATTTTATTATTTACTAGCGATCGCCCGCGACTTTGTCTGCATAAGAATCGCAATAATAAGCAATTTTTAAGAATTTAGTTAGCAATACATTATGCGGTATATATGTATAATCTGTTTAGTTTAATGGCTTTTTGAACACATTGCTTTGTATTTTATTGAGCTTAGAACCATAAATTATTAGGAGTGAAACCATGATACTCGCATTTGCATGGGACAGGCTCGTGATCAAATCAATCACGTGATCTAAGATCATATACGTAAAAGCCCAAATAAAAAAACATTAAGATTGCACAATTTGCATGGTAGGTGGTAGAAGGAGTAAGCGGTTTTAAATAATTTGTATACTATAAAAGATCGAATTTATGATAGAAATAATATATTCTAAATTTCAATTTAATAGCTCTTATAGTTTCCAAGAAAAATTGATTATTATATATTTTTGAAAATGAGTTACTTTGTATGGGAAGGAGTAGAAGACGTAAGGGAAGTGAAATAAAACCAAAAGCAGATTATATCTCGGAGCATACCTAACAAAATTTGCAAGTTTCTTATGCGTGAAAGACGGTCGGACAGACAGACAGACAACAATTTCAAAAACGTGTTTTAATGCTTATTGTTAAAATAAAGCAAAAAACTAACTTATAGCAAATAACATACAGACACTACAATTATATTTATATGTATAGATATATGTAAGTTGGGGGTTGTATGGAGGGGGAGTGCGATAGAAGGGTGTGGTAGATGTTAATAATTTTTTAATTGATTGCTTGAATCACGTTAAAAATTCGCTGTATGTTTGTTTATAGACGAAGTAAATTCTATGAAATTTGGTGTATTTTATATTATTGAAACCAAACATTTGTATGGGAGGGGTAGAGGAGTTGAGAGAATCATAAAAATTGTGATGCAATTTTGTTTAAAATACGTTTAGAATTGTTTGTACAGAATTTCAAGATGATGACTTTTAAGGGTTTGGTGTTAATTGATTTCTTAAAAATTTTCGAAAAAAAACTTTCGTATGGGAGGGAGTAGAAGTTTTTGTATTCGACTAGTTGTTTAAACATTTTTTTAAATGAATTTTTTCAAATTTCCAAATTTGTAGCTTAGCTATTTCAATAAAAAAAAATTTTTTGTGTGTTTTTGTTCAATACACAAAAAATACCTTGTGCAGGTTAGGACCCCAACAGTTCGGGCTCAAATTATTTTTTTATCTCTTTATATGTCAAATGGATATATGCACAAGCAAAATTTGAAGTTTGTATCTTTTACCAGAGCCCTATGAAATTAGTGACAGTTTTCAATATTTTTGAAAAATGCACCTTTTTGAAAAGCTTCGCATTTTCCCCGCTATTATTAAGTCCTAATGTTATATACGGTTAAGTCACCGAGAAGACAACTTCCCTGTTCGTGTAAAACGCCAATTCCAAAGCTGATACGACGGAAAATTGCTGCAAGAAAAGTTCCCAACAGACACAGCAGAAAATCATTCTTGGGAAACATTCCATTCACACCGACATTAAATCACGTGGCAACACCTTATCACTGAACCGTAATTGAACCCGGGAATCCAAAAATTCTTCAGTTTTTCGTCCGTACTTCGCTTGGTAGGGCGCACAGATTTTATTCTTAAATCTTGTTTTGCGAGAAAACAAATTATTGATTGAAGAATTGAGCTAGGCGTATCTAGCAAAGAACTAGAGATCGTTCTACGAAGAAATATGTCAATAAGCGCAATTGCGTTATTCAATTAAAAATTAAAGACTCAAGAAATAAAAAATGGAATGTAACTTTGTTACATTTACCCAAAGGATCAATAAGACTATGGCAATTGAATAAGCTTTTCAAAAACCATAAAAATCTGATGCCACCTTTAAACTTTAATTGTCAGACAGTTTACTCAAGTGAGGATAAAGCACTGAACCACTAGCTGACGGATTTTATCATCACTCAATACTGAACTTAGGCGATATTAGAACTGACGCTTCAGTTAATGAATGTATTATCGACTTTTAATCACAATCTCCTGCAAATATTAATCCCGGTGACCTTTGCAAACCAAAGGATATTAGAAGAATAGTGCGTCGTCTTAAACATCGATGTTTATCGATGGCATAATCAATTCAATGATAAAAACCTTCCAAATAAGGCTATTGTATTCCTAAATTATATTTATAATTCCTGCCTTAAGGTAGGCTCTTTTTTTCCGGAAAGGAAACGAGCTATTATAATTCCTATTCTAAAACCAGGCAAAAAGAACCGTCTCAAAGCTCCAGCTGCTGCCCTTTAAGCTTACTGCCCATAATGGTAAAAATATTTGAAAAGATCACCTTGGTTCAAATAAAAAACATCCCTGAAGAACTCAAACTAACTCCAAACTAACAATTTGGTTTCCATAACAACCTCAGCACGATCCATCAGTTGGCCAGAGTTAAATGTGTCATAAAAAAACCGTCGCAGAGAAAAAGTCTACTGGTATGATCCTTCTCGACATCGAAAAAGTTTTCGATACTGATTGGCATGAAGGATTTATTTACAAACTACCAAAATATTCATTCGCACCGTTCCTTATTATCTGGCTATTCTTAGCTACATGGTAAAGAAGGGAATAGGGAGCATTTCAAAAATGGTGTACTTTCCAAAATTTCAAACCGTTATACCTCAAAATTTAATACAGATATCAATTTGAAATTTTGTTACATTGTGGAGCTGTATGACCTACAATTTTAGTAATTTTTTTAAGCTGGTGGGGAGGGAATGTAAGGGGAGGAAAGTGGTGGACCAAAATGTCGAAAATATTCACTAATTTTTTTGGGGCTTTGGTAAAAGATACAAAGTTCATATTTTGTACGTGCATACAACCATTTGATATACATCAAGGGGACCCTAACCTGCACGATGTGTTTCATATGTATTGAAAAAAATCACAAAAACTCAAAATTTTTTATTGAAGTTTAAAGATACAAACTTGAATCACAAATTTTACGATTCCCTCAACTCCTGTACCCCTTCCCATACAAATGTATGGTTTCAAGTATATATAAATCATCGAATTTCATAGAATTTACTTCGTCTATGAAACTAACATTCTTTCCAGCGAATTTCGAACGTGATTCAATCTATCAGTTAATTATTAACATTCATCCATCCCTTCACCCCAAACTTGCATATATTTTTTAAACGAATGAAATATTGATTCAATGTACTGGATCGTTAAGTCGGACATGCATACCAAAATTAATAAAAATGCGCCCTACTCGTTGACAGATATTTCAAATATATGGCCAAACCATCTGTTCTAGTACTTAATTTCTACTTCACTATTCATAATATCCGCTGTCGTTTATCTCACTTGGGACTCATTGGTATAACCATTAATTCTAATTCAACGAAATTATTTAATAGACCTTGTATATTAATAAATGCATTACATAGACCGGACAAATTCTACTAAAAACATTGGGATCCACAAATGTTAGTTCAACTTCAATTTATCATTTATTGCTTCAGTGTACACACTTATTAATTATTATTAATTATTCTATTATCGCAAAGTTTCGATTTATGGCTACCTGTGCATCTTTTTTCCTATATCATTGAAACCTAAGCACGTATAGCATCTCTTAACATGAGCACAGCTCGCATCATATATTTTGCCCCAGTCCCATCCAATATTTACTTTCCCATTTTCAAGAGCTTTTTTGAAATCTTCTCTTGCTATTTGAACTTCAATATTAAAGTAAACTAGTATCGCCTATGGTCGAAATTCGACCTAATCGTGTGTGTAAGATAACGTAATTCATATTGTTTTTGACATAATTAATTGAAATTTAGTTGGAAAAAAATTCTTAATTCTTAGATATAAGCTTCATTATCCTCCTTTAAATACTAGAAAAAATATCACAATTTTGGATTTTCAAGTTGTAAGTCAAGCAGCAATGGACGCCAATGGAAGTTCGGAAGCTTTGGAGATTGCTTTTATTGGTTTTTGCCTTCGATGATTACTTTCATTTCAGTATGCCGCCGCCTAATATTAGGCATTCGTTAATTAGAAACTTTTCCATTTCCACATTTACTGCCTAATACCTGTGACACATAGCGGTCCTAATTAGACCGCAAAAGAAGAAAAACGATCCTTAGTCCTATTTTGAAATCGTTTGCAAGTTTTGAGATTTTTGAGTGATAATATTAACTTCTGTATTATTCGTTTTTTTCTCCGAGCCCTATTTCTTAGCGTAACAAACTTTAGAGCAAACTTATAATACTCTCAGATTTCATCTAGAGTATAAAAATTAAAATCAAATTAAAAAACAATTATATAGACACAAAAATTTACACTTTTTACAGAATCAAACGAAATTAACCTCAAGAAAGCTCTTTTTTTATTTGTGGAACACTCATGTCAAAATCCAATTGCGTGAAGTAGAAAAAAATTAGCGCTTTACCAGCAATTTGATTCACATGATCATTAAAGGTATAATTACAGTTGAATAGTACGCCTAAATCACATACTTTGTCAGAACGAAGTTAAGAGCATCCATCTACAACATAGTCAAAATTAAATGCAAAGCCATGCTAGAATGATCCAATAAACAACTTGGAATGAAAATAAAGTACGTCACACGCAATAGATTCAAATAGCTTAGCAACACATAGAAAATTCGCTATAGTAAGGATATCGCCTTGGCTTTATACAAATGATTGAAATTTTATGCTGTTTTTTTTTCGATCTAGCCAAAGCTTTTGATTCGATTCCTCACACAAGCTTCACTAAATTAACTTAAATAAATCATTAATAGATTGGATATCAAGCTATCTTACAAAAAGACCACAAGTAGTTAAAATAAACAATGTCCTAAGCAACGAGCTGACTTTTGATTTTGGTGTACCACAGAGGACTGTTATGGAGGCCTATATTGTTTTTGCTATACGTTGATGATCTATATTCACAAAATATAGAGGGCCAACTTATCTAATATGCTGATGATACAGTTCCATTCATTGAGGATAATATCTGGGAAGGTGTAAGTGTGAAAGCTAATTACATAATTTTAATATTAAAAATTTGGATGAATTTTAATATACTAACACTGAACGCACAAAAGACTAACTACATCACCTTTTCTCCAAACCAATTTGGACAACCCACGAATTTAGGCTTGTGCATTCATTCAAGCAACTGTTCTTCAAACTGCCACTGTGAGTAGATAGAAAAAGTAACTTTTACAAAATATTTAGGAGTAGTTTTCTTTCAAAATCTTAAATGGGATATTCAGGTACAAAATGTGACAACTAGATTAAAAAAACTAATACCAATATGTTTCGAAGTAAAAAATTGTTTAACCAGAGCTGCTATAAGATCTTTTTACTTCGCTATCATCTTTTCGGTAATTCAATACGGTATTATAGTCTGGGGTTCAGCCTTACCTTCAAAAATAGAACCATTAGAGATTGTGTAAAAATTACTTCTAAAAATCCTATTGCGCAAACCGATAAGATTTCCAACAAATAGTTTATTTCCCTTGCTATGTGTTCTCTGCATTAAGACTGTTTTTATACTCATAACAAATATCCAAATTTTCAAAGAATAAATAATTGGAGTAATCGAAGTTAATTCAAACTACACTAGAGGTGGTGCTCGTGCTGAATTACTGCTGCCAAAGAGAAAATCAAATATAGGGCAATGCCATTACACTTATATTGGGATCAAATTTTTAACTGATCTGCCAAGTTCTATTAAAGAGAGTAGGGATTTGGCCAAATCAAATGTTAAAAAATTGTATTATTCGGGTTAATCAAAGCAATTTTTCTGATACTTTCGAGTGTTATTTTATTCTTTTTTCTTTAATAATTTAATTTTTTTTTTCCTTACTTTTATTATTTTTCTTCATTTTGTAATCTCTTAGGTGTACTTACTTTGTCTTTTTTTCACATGCGTATTTTTGCTTAACATAATAATTGTATCTCTATACAGCGTCAAATTTTTTTTTTTTTTAATTTGCAAGCCATCACTCCTCACCCCTATCACAAGAATTTTTCTCACAAGGGGAAGTAGTTCAATGATTAATTATTGTAAAAAAAAGATATATAAAAAAAATATTTCTTACATTATCTCTTTTACAAGACTTAGGCAAGGGAATTATAGTTGAGTATTTCCATGACATAGAAAAAACTCCACTACGTAGCGATGAATTAAACAGATACCCAAGGCAATGGCGGGGCGTGACTTAATAGCTTCTACTTCTACAATGGCGCTACAGCCCGAATCGGACCTTGGCCTCCTGATATTCAGGCTCCTTAACATTTTTCATTACTTATTGTGGAAGGGTTGTTAGCCCTTTGCACAACCCTCTTTCTACGAATTTTTTTTCATTTTCGTAGACTGAGGTGACCAAGATATATCCAAGCAGGCAATGTGCTGGAATTATATATTGCGCCGACCGGGATTTGAACTCACGAC
The DNA here is from genome assembly GCA_963669355.1 of Chorisops tibialis. NCBI lineage: Eukaryota > Metazoa > Arthropoda > Insecta > Diptera > Stratiomyidae > Chorisops > Chorisops tibialis. The sequence goes on along the minus strand of OY770263.1, from coordinate 190,633,903 downwards.
CTTCGCATTACAAGACCAACACGCTACCTACTAGGCTATGCCCTAGCTAGACTTAATAGCTGGGGGAAGCAATTAATTTTTAAATATGTTGGTTTATTACGCTTAAGCAATATATTATAGGGGTGCAACCTAGCGGGTGTTGGTCTACAATGCGAAGGTCGTGAGTCAAATCCCGGTCGATGCATAATTCCAGCACACCTTAATCTACGAAAATCAAAAATTCATAGATAGAGGGTTGTGCGAAAGTTCCAGGCCCGATTTGGGTTGTAGTTCCATTGTAGAAGTGCAGAATATATTATAAATATTACTAAAACCTCTCTCGTCAGCTGCTAGACACATTACAATCTAAAAACAAACATACACTTGCACAAACAAATTATATATACAAAAACGATCCACTTTCACCCCTACTACCACACAGGAGTTTAAAGCGTCTGATTTCATAAATTAACGAACAATTCATTTTATTCAAGCCCCTACAAGAGATGGCATTTTATTTGCTAGGGTAGTAACGGAACGAAATTTGAAGAAATCTTACAGTGGCGTCTTGCTTTGAGAGACCCTACAACCTTTTTTATTAAATATAAACTTTAAAAATGTTAAATAAAAAATTAAAACAAGATTTAGTTTAAACTTATAGTTTTTATTTTCTTAACAAAAAAAGTAAAGACATCCAAAAACAGATGTCGCCTGATCTGCAAAAGTTTGAACCGTTACCTCTCATAGCACGAAAAATGAAGGTAATATTGCCAAATCTAGCCCTTCATATTTTTCTTCGTGATCATTTTTCGGCTAGTACCGAAATTTCAATACTAGCTGTACTTTGATCGAAGAAATGCGATGGCTTGCATAAGGTGAAAAGCAATTACTGCGACGTATCTCTCCTTCCTGTAGAAGTCGAACTTGCGCTCGTCGCGAGCGAAAATTTTGCTCTTATTGGTCGGCGGTCTCGTATTTACATTGTTCAAATCACATATCACCGGTTTTGAACCGGCTTTGAGCTTTTACAGGTGAGAAAAAACGTGAGAAAACCGCTGTGCACTGTGCACAGTGTTAGATAAAAAATAATATAATTAGTGTTAGATAAAAAATAATATAATAATAATTCTTTTAAAAAAAAAATTTAAATAAATTTTCATATTCGTGCAGATTTTAATTTAGTTTTTCTAAAGTGAATAAAAGGCAAAACTTAGGGAAAGCATTGCTTCCCTTACATCAATGGACACCACGCCACTGACCCAAGGATAGGTAAAAGGGATGAACTACACTTTTTAACCACAGAAGAAGGAACACCATCTGGTCGACTGGAGAAATTATTAGCAAGTTTACCAATGTATTTCAAAATAGTTGAGTCGTTAGTAAAAAGATCTTTTGGGACCAAGGACGAAGCGCAGCTAAATTATAATTAAGGCCTAAATTATCATTCCAAAACAGGACTAAGAATCGTTTTTCTTCTTTTGTGGCCTTCCTTGCAAAATTTTATTACCTATAGGCTATGCAATTCAACTTTTTAAGCATGATCAGTCAGTGGCTCTTCTTAATTAGTAAAGTGCTATGTCTTCCAGGCTGAACTAATTGCAATGCAGCTATGCAACCAGAAGAATTTAAGGAGAGCTCATCGTAACAAATCTATTTATATCCTATCGGCTAGTTAGGCGGTTCTGAAAGCCCTAGTATCCAATAAACACGGATCGAGGATAGTTTGGGACTGCGTTCAAACCCTAATTATCCTGGGAAAAAGGAACGATGTAACCTTAATGTGGGTACCAGAACATATGGGAATTGAGGGAAACGAAGAGGCTGATCGCCTTGCAAAAAACGGCGCAAAAACAAATTTTATTGAACTAGAGCCATTCGGAAAACCAAAAGGTCACTCCAACCCTATATTTAGAAAGTGGGTTGAACAAGAACATAAAATCTACTGAAATAGACTTTCAGGCTTATCAATCTCAAAAAAAAAACTAAACCTACCACAAAAAAACAAAGTGGAGGATATTCTAAAATTCAGCAAGAGTGATATTAGTGCTCTAATCGGCCTAATGACGGGGAACAGTGGAGTAAACCACTACCTCAAAAATATGGGCTTAGCTGAAACCGATATCTGTCGCCTGTCTCGAAGACTCAGAAACGACAATACACATCCGATGTCACTGTGAAGCAGTAGCTAGGAAAAGACACAATCTTCTTGGGAAAGGTTTCCTTTCTACCGAGGAACTAGCCAACATGGCTCCCTTAAAGAGACTTAGATTAGCCAAAGCTATTGAGTTATGGTAGGGTAAAGGGGCAATAAACGCACAATAGGCAGAGAAGGTCGCAGTGCTCTCACGTGTTCCCCAAATTATAAAAAAAAGTGCTATACTAACGATGAAGACAAACTAAATTACGAATTGGCTAAATTATAATCAGGATCGCTATGCGTCAATAGTATAAGCTTTATCAATAGTACGGGGCTCAATGAGGAACTCTAAAACCATACACCAAAGAACGTAGCAATAGGCCCATCAGTGGCCACAGCATGTTTTTCTGTTTCGAAAATAATCCACCCTCAGTTTTCATACTACTTAGAACTTTTAGTGCAATCTATACATATTAATATAATTGTAGTGTCTTTCTGTTATTTGCTTATAAATGGCTATAAGTTAGTTTTTTGAGTTATTTTAGCAATAGCTAAGCTTTTCTCGCACAAACGGCTGAACTAATTGTAATGAAACTTTCACAGTTTGCTAACTATCCATCGGGATGTAATCTACTTTTGGTTTTATTTCACTCCCCTCACGCCTTCTACCCCCTCCCATACAAAGTGACTCATTTTCAAAAATATATATTAATCAAATTTTCTTCGAAACTATAAAAGCTATTAATTTGAAATTTGGAATATATTATTTCTATTATAAATGCAGTCTTTTGGTATACAAATTATTTGAGTTCCCTCACTCCTTCCACCACCTCCCATACAACATACACTTTTTCATGAACCACTTTACACCAATTTTCTCAGTACGTGTAACTTCCATCGAGCTAAAATTTTGTACCAAATCCTTAATTAGCATTATTATTAATATCGGGAAAGAACTAACCGATTATCTTCACTGCTTCTACCCCCTCCCGTACAATTTGACACAATTTTCTTGGAAAGTGTGAGTCACAAATCTAAAATTGAAAATATATCAATTGCATAATTATTGTAGTTTTTTTTCGAAAAATCACTAAAAACCCTGCACTCATTCCACCACCTCCCATACAAACTGCACTTTATCATGAAATACTCTAAACCAATTTTCTCAGTACATTTAAATTTCATCGAGCTAAAATTTTGTACTTAATCCTTAATTAGCATTATTATTAATATAGGGAAAAAAATTAACCGAGTAGCTTTACTCCTTCTACCCCCTCTCATACAATGAGACACATTCCATGACTATATAACAATTCGATTTTCTTGAAAAGTCTGAATTATACAGATCTGAAATTTCTTCTTCTTCAATGGCGCTACAGCTCAAATCGGGCCTTGGCCTCCTGACCTTCAGGTTCCTTAACATTTTCATTATTTATTGCAGAAGGGTTGTTAGCACTTCGCACAACCCTCTATCTACGAATTTTTCATTTTCATAGATTGAGGTAACCGAGGTATACCCAAGCAAGTAGTGTGCTGGAATTATGCGTCGACGGGGATTTGAACTCACGATCTTCACATTGTAGACCAACACGCTACCCACTAGGCTACACCCTAGCTGAAATTTAAAGTATATCAATTGCATGATAGTTATAGTTGTTTCTCGAAAAATCACGAAAAACCCTCCACTCCTTCTACCACCTCCCATACAAATTGCACAATTTCATTAAATTCAATGCACTAAATTTCTCAGTACTCAATTTTTGAAGCTTAAATTTGGTACAAAACATTTTTCTAGCATGATCTGAAATAAATTAGTTCAGTGCTGTCATCCCTTCTACCACTCCCCATACAAAATTTCTTAACACCGCAAAAATTTCGATTTCATCTATACATAGTATCGTATGGTTGGGCTTTACGCACAATCGTAGTCCTGTTATGGTTTTAAGCTTAATATTATTTTATTTGTTTTTTTTTTAATTAACACCAGCTACAATTATTCACATGTCCTTAACGCTCTTGAACACGTATATGATCTCAAATCACGGGTTTGATTTGATCACGAGCCCGTCCCATACAAATGCGAGTATCATGCTTTCATTCTTAATAATTTATGGTTCTGATTCCAACAAAATACAAACCATTTTCTTCAAAGAGCCATTAAAGTAAGCAGAATATATATCCCACATAATTTATTACTAACTACACTCTCAAAAATTATTATTGCTATTTTTACGCGGACGAAGTCGCGGGCGTTTGCTAGTCGAAAATAAAAAAAATTTTTCGTTTGTGCTTTTTTACACTATTTATTATCTCAATTTTCTATAATACAATAAATTTTAACATAATTGCAAGAACAGGAGTTGAGACTATGACTCCAAAATTGTCAATTTTACCGAAAATCTATTTTTTCGTAAACATCTTTGTCGATGGTGTTGGAAACGATTTTTTTTTCATATCCTTAAATCATAATTCTACCGCAGGCACTGTTTTATGACTTTTTAATTTTATCAATAACCAAAAAAGAAATCTTTTCAATTAGGAAAAAATAACGTTTTAATTGTCTGACATAGTTCAGTCACCGGAGCAAAAAAAAGGCACAATATTTTTTTTCCGATGACTTTATTTTATCATTGAGTTGTGAGAATACTGAAACTTTAAATCTTCACAGAAACTATTATAGTTTGCATGATTTCAGCCTTTTCGTAGTTCAAAATTAGCTCAAACGGACGAGCATCTCTAAACAAGCTCTGGACTATTATCTCCATTGAAAAGGTTTGATTTGTCGACCGCGTAGCACATGTACCCCTGTAGAGGTCTTAACTAGAGCTTGTATACGGTTAGAGGATAATCTATAAAAATCCTGAGGGCAATTCCTTCTCGATTTTATTACTTTTGGAATGAATTTTAATTGGTCATTATTTCGCGCAACATTTTTATTTAAAAAGAATATAATCAAATTATTTGTTTTATACGTTAATAAATATATTTCTATAATCTCTAACCGTGGCCCAATCAGCTTTAAAATCAAAAACTCTTAAATTATGATCTGTAGCAACAAATAAATGTCGACTATCACAAGTTAAACTATAAACTGGCGAACCTTGCGATTTACGCAAGGAGGGAAAATACATCTGGATAAATTTGTTTGGAACGCGAATATCATACAGATTGACTCTACAGTGATATTTCATTCCACAAACAACTCCATATAATCCATCGTACTCCAAGCAATAAACGGACGCATCGTAAGGATCCATCCATATCGATTCATCGCGATTTGTTCGTTTGTCGAACATTCGGAATGTTGTATCGAAATGCGCCGTAAATATTACATTCTCATCTTTATATTGCAAATCGTAAATCGACAGCGTATTAGAATTGAATATCTGTCTGCTACCGCTGAAAAAAAAAACAGAAACAAATTTCAAAATTGGATTTAAGTGAATCGCTCTCAATTTTTTTTATGTACATTACGTTTCAATATCAATTTCGTGCAGGGCTCTTCTATTGAAATCTGTATATTTTCCGCACGCCATTTGATATCCGTTTTCCGATATCCGCACACATTTGTACGATTCCTTATAGTCCTGAACTAATTCGAAATTCACTAAGCCAAGCTCAACGCATTTTGACCACAGTCTTGAAGTTTTATCCGTACTTGTAACGAAAAGCGAGTCCGTAAAATCAACACAAGTTAAATATTCCTTAATATCATGCAATCGCTCTTCAGTAACGTAGTCATTTTCGTAAATAAAACAACTTCCACAAACACGGCCAGCGAAAATCGTATTACCTTTTTTAACGAAATGCGAGATGTCCGATTCATCAGGTGAGCTTATTTCGCGGCTGTATCTTCTTTCTATGGTTTCATTTCGTTTTCTTTTATGAACTCGTATTTGACCGCCATGCGACATATAAAATCGATCACACTCCAATAATATTTTTGAGGGATACCATTTTTGATGATGAAACAGTACTGTCTCTTTGTACTTTCCGTTGATCCAGTTTTCGCTTATTTTAATTCTTTCTCGGTTGGATAGATGGCCAAAAGATCTGAAATGTAGATAATATAAGTAGCAATTACAATTGTAGGTACAAGAAATGGTGAAATGATTTGGTGTACAAAATTTTATATACACTCCGTTTCATATTTATACCCCACTTAGAAATTTTAGGTTATTTCCACTCGGAAAATTATTATGCTTTTGTATTTTATTGCTAAATGCAAAAAACCTGGAGCTGAAATCATTTGTAGGTAAATTATTATTCGTTATTTTTGCAACAGTTCCAGCTATTATACGTTTTTTGCTCGTTTCATATATATAACGCAGTTGAAGTTTCCAACAAAATAAAGTGTTTAGTTCATATAAATTTTAAATAAAAAAATTTATACAAAAACTTAATAATTAATAGGGCCTCCTTTGGATTTTATGACTTAAAAAATTCTTTTTTTCATCGATTGGATTAATTTATTTAACATTTCAGGGTCAAGTTTCTGCCATTCATCAAGGATTGCAGCTTTCAATTCCGCCAGTGATTCATACTGGCGATTTTCAGCATATACCCGTCTGACAAGAACTCCCCAAATATTTTCAATGGGATTCAGATCGGGAGAACATGCCGGTCAGTTCCTAATGAAATTTGTCTGCATCCAACCCATTGTTTCACGACTGGTATGAATTCTGGCATTATCTTGTTGGAAAATCCAGTTTTTTTCCGCCATGTTCTGCCAGAAATGGCAGTAAACTGGTTTCGAGTACTTGGATTTAATCTCTACTGTTCATCCGCGATGAAATAAATTGTATAGCCATACGCCTTGCTGCAGAAAATGCTCCCCACAAGATCACAGAACCACCACCAAAATTCCTCTTCGAGAGATAGAGAGGCTCCTTCTCCAGATCGCGCCAGTAAGAATTAAATCCGTCGGGTCCATCTAAGTTTCATTTCTTTTCATCAGAAAATATCACCTCAAAATGAAATCTTGAACTTAAAAAATGAAGAAGTACGAAAGCCAGTATGTCTTACAGAAGACCAATCTATAGCTATGTGGTTTTCTGAGAATTCCATCCGAGCCCACTTATGTCAATCTAATAATCGTGAAGCACTCTTCATTTTACCTCTAGAAATGTTAGGATTACGTTTAATCGTTCTCCAAACCGTTGTTTTTGACACCTTTGTTGGAACAAGAGCTGCCAATTTATTGCAACTTAGTGTCGAATTGCTTGCTGCCTGTACAATTTTCATCTCACCTCGCAAAGACAGTTTTCTTTTTCTTCCATTTCGCTTCGTTTTCCCATATAACTCCGGATCTTTTAAAAGGTTTCGAATTACACGGCGACTGCTAGCAACTTTTCTCGAAATTTCACTTATGTTAAAACTATCATCTTTGTACGCTAAAATTTGACCCTTTTCGACATCATTTAAAGACACACCGCGCGGCATTTTAAATAATAAGATTATTACGAAATCCTCTTGTAAACAACAACTAAACTGATTCAGCGTGTCGATTTCTATCTACACTAATCACCATGTGGGTTATAAATATGAAACGCACAAAAATTACGAATTTCCAAGAACTGCAGCAAAAAGAACGGTAATGAGAAATGATTTAGCTCGTCCTTCGGTATCCTTTCCCCTTTCTGGAGGTTAAGAGAGATCTCCCTTCGCACGAAGAAGCGAGTTTTTCACGTATGCGTCAAATCCGTGTTGTTATATGGTTATACTACGTGAAAAGTGACCGTTCGACTTACCAAGAAGCTGCAAACTTTCGTGAACCAATGCCTTCGATGCATTTCAGGAGTATTCTGGTCAGAAGTAATCTTCAACGACGAACTTTGGAGTACAATAGGACAGACTATAATTAGCATTGAGTGAATCGGTTACAATTTGAGGAAACCAGAGCGAAACAGACTCTGGATTATAATCCTCAAAGAAGACGTTGGGTTGGTCGACCATGTAGCTCATGGAAGCGAGCAGTTGAGCAGGAGGCCAGAGAAATAAGCAAGTCCTGGCAACAGCTAATGGCCGATGCTCAGGATCGCGCCTTGTGGAAGAGAGTTGTTTCCTCTATGGGGGTCTTAACAGGAATTTGATTGATTGATTTGATAACAACATTAACGTTGAAATTATCAACTTGATCAAGGAGTGTTTTTTGAGCTCCAGGATTGAACAAGAATCGTACATTGCAGGTTTCAAAAGAGTGGTTGATTTTATGTTTTCAGGGCCGTCTTTGTTGGGACCCATCTATTACAAGGCGTAACATCAGGCTCCGCAACAATTATTTTTCAGCGGTAATAGGTTGATAGTCCAAGCTTAGATAACACAAAATTAACGGTAAGGCATAAAATGTAGTGATTACCTTTTGCAGTTTATAGGATCATCTTTATGTCCGCTCATAATCAAGTCAGCGCTCTTTCGGTAATAAATACTGCTTTCGATAATATTACGAAGTTTCCAACAAGCAAAATATAAGTTTTCAATATCATTTTCGTCACAATAATCGAAAATTTTTAATAGTACGTAAATATTTAAATCACAGAGCTCCATGCTTGACAAACGTAATTGATTTGTGATATCTCTCTGCTATGACAGAAAACAGATGATTTGTTAAAGTTCCTTGCCAGTTCAAAAGCTGATGAAGATATTAGAATCTGCCAACAGTCCAAAAATTTTAATGCATAAGCAGATCGTCAGTGAATCCGTGCGACAAAAAAAATATTAATACAAAATTAAAAAAAAAATGCTTCTCTCAATTTCTTTTTGTTCACGTATTGCCGGCTGGTCTTCGAAAATTATCAAAATGATAATGGCGCCGGAGCCAACGTTTGGGTCTTGATGGCGGCAAAAAGAGGCTCTACAGGACTCTCGACCACAGGTTAAAACATAACAGGGCTACGATTGCGCGTAAGGCGCGACCTTACGATACTTGAGTTGAAATAAAAATTTTTGTGATCCCAAGAAATTTTGTATGGGAAGTGTTAGAAGGGGTGATAGCATTGAACTAATTTCTTTCCCATCATGCTAAAGAAGCTATCAAAATGTTTTATACAAAATGTAACATAGGAACTGAGAAACTGAATGTATTTTATTTAGTAGTATTGTGCAGTTTGTATGGGAGGTGATAGAAGGAGTGGGAAGATTTTAGTGATTTTTTCAGAAATAACTACGAATATTATAAAATTGACATCTCTTAAATTTCAGACTAGAAACATTCATACTTTTCAAGAAAATCGATTTTTTGTAAAGTTGCGAAACTGTGTCCTATTGTATGGGAGGTAGAAGCAGTAAAGCTAATCACTTAAATTTTCTGATCTTAATGATAATGCTAGTTAGGTATTTAGTACAAAATGTGAGCTCGATAAATGTTATGTTCTGAGAAAATCGGCTTAGAGTGTTTCATGAAAAAGTGTAGCTTGTATGGGAGATGTTGGAAGGAGCGGGGGATTCAAATAATTTGTTTAACACACATCACATTTATGATAAAAATAATATATTCCAAAATTCAAATCATTAGCTTTCGTAGTTTCCAAGAAAATTTGATTATTGAAAGTGATTGAAAATGAGTCATTTTGAATGGGACAGGGTAGAAGGGGTGGGGCAATTTGGCCGGTTCACGAATTGATCTTACTTTTTCGCTAAAAACGACGTTTACATAATTTGAACTTTCTAGCTCGACGCGTTCTCAAGCTAGAGAGCGAACGGACGGACATGCGATTTTAAGATTTTTGAGCGACAACAAATATTACTGTTTTCGCACAGAGCCGCCTGTGCAAGCATTATTTTTTTTCGTGTTACACGCCTTAGAGCAAACTTGTAATACTCTCAGATTTCATGTAGAGTATAACAATTCCTGTTTGTGCGGTTCATACGCACTGGTCAAAGTCCTTTATGTGACCTGAAAAAATAAAGTCCAAGGCGAGATTTCGGGCACTCTTCTCCAAATTATTCTTTAAAATATTGAGGTAATCGAATTTATTCATTGTCAACTCAATAAACTCTAGGTTACCAACGCCAGTAGCCACGATGCACCCCCAAACCATAACTCCACTACCACCGTGTTTTACAGTGGGTAGCAAATGTTCTTTTCGGAATGCTATCCCTGATTTTCTCCATACTATCTTACGTCCTTTTATTCCGAAAATGCAGAATTTGCTTTCGTTTGAAAAAAGCACATTGTACCAAAACTCTTTAGGTTCATTTAAGTATTGTTTGGCAAAGACAACGCGCTTTTTTGCGATTAATCGACGAAATGAATAGTTTTCGCCGCGCGACTCATCCATGGCACCCAACGTTTTTGAGGATTTTCCTGATGGTATCAGGACAAATTTTTTTTTAACTTTTCCTTAATTTCAGCTGTTATTTCTCTTGCAGTCAGCCGTGGATTTTTATTTACGAATGTCAGAATATTTCGCTTTTCTCTCCAGGATAACTTTGATGGACGGCCAGAATGGGTTTTCGAGAAAAGTTCTCCTGTCAATTTGAAATTGTTCACTACCCTTTGGATTTACGAATATTGTCTTCCGACGACTCTCGCGATAATTCTGTAGCTTTTTCTCTCCTTCCATATATCAACAATGATTTTTCTTTCGTTCACAGCAATTTCTTTTCTTTTATTTGCCATTGCAAAAAAAAACGTTTATTTCACAATGTAAACTTTACAAGAACTTACTAATCACTTACCCGAATAAAAACCAATGAATAACTGATGCAAGACAATATTAAGAAAATGCATTTGAGACGTTATATTTCGGGGAATCCCCTAATTCTATGAGTGAATGCAGACTTTTTCTGCCTCAATTTTGTATGTTTCCTGTGAAAAGTACAGTTACCTCAAAAACTGGAAATCTGTGTGCCGAGTGGTAAATAAATACATACTTAATCGATAGGCGAAACAAAATCTGGAAAACTATTTGATTCGTTTCGCTTTGTTAACATTGAAAACTTGTTATGTAGCGAAGGCCTAGGAGAAAATCATTTTGACCCGAAAGCCAAAATAATTCAAAAGGAAGGATAAGGTTCGGGATAGACAGGGCTGAGATTCACCTACATCCATCTCAGTGACAATCTTTGTGCTGGTGCGACGCGCTAGCTTGATGCCGGGTCTAGCTGCAGTAGGCGTGTGGGGGGGTTCGCTGCACAAGAAGGTCATGAAACCCAATTTGGCCTGTCATAACAAAAAAAAATCGCGAGTAGTGAGCTCGCCGCGTCGACTTATCCAAGTCGGAAGGACAACGAAAAGAGAAAAAGGGAACTACAACTGGTCACGAATATTGACTCGACCAGATGTTTCGACGACGGCGTCTGATGGTTTGACGCCAACCTGCCCACCCATCCTTAGCCATACATCTTCCGCGAAGTCTTCATCGTATGGCCCCAAGAAGAGAGGAGGAGGATTCGTGAAAGTTCGAGGGGCTATTTAAATTGAAATTCTAGTGTTTCATTTTAACGAAAATATAATATTCTTTCTTTTTTTTTTCTGTCCATATTTTCCTTTATAAAATTTCTTAGTCAAAACATACTTTCCAATTTGTTAATTTTGAAGAACTTATTACAGACCGTATTCTACAGCAAGGACTAGTAAATTCAATAATTAGACCTCTGGGTCAATGTGTTCAAAGAAAATAAAAATAAAAAGTAAAAAAAGAAAATTTTTCCTTTTGAAGGATATTTGACGATGACTTCATAAATCAAAGTAAATATAAGTATAACTAACTGTATAATCACGTGAATAATGCTACACTATAATAATGATTAAACTAAAGCACGAAATTCAAATCCACTCGACCGTTTTTTTTTCTTTTCTCAATTCTATGAGTGTTTTTATAAATACGAAATTTGCCCTCCAGTTAATTTAATTTGATTCTTATTACTACATTTCATTTCTATATTTCTGGTACCAGAAAAAAAAATATATTCATCAAGTCATGTTCATCTGTTTCGTAATTTGTTTTTTTTTGTTTTCTTTCTTTCCATTGCTTTAGTTTAACTTACAATGAATCTACTTTTAGTTTCCTTCTCCTACTTCTAATTATATTGACAATTACTCCTTTAAGGTCTTCTTAATGTTAAAAGTAAATTTTGTAAGATACATAACTATACAAAAAAAATATAATGGCATTTAAGGAAAAAATGAATAAAGAACGCAAAATAGATTATAAAAAAAAAACAACATTAATCTGGAACATTTGGTAATGAATGAGTCACAGTTTCACTATTATGTGTCCTTCGCATAGCCTCTGCACACATCATTGAAACATCGGTGCGCTGTATGTTGGGGCAATCCCTCATATGACCGTCTTGCGGGATAGTATTCGTGACAACGACCACTTCGAAGCAAGTCTCATTGATACGCGAGATATACCGTGAGTTATTATTGCATAAACTTTCGTCGCAACAGCTTCTTGGGAGACAATATCGTGGAATGCTTGAATCAAATCCTCTTTCGGAATCATCTAGCGCAGCTTACCGCCTTGTGATTGCGATACAATAGCCGTTGAATGGTGATCTCCTAATTCATTAAGAGAGTCGAATTTTACAACCCAAATGAAGAAATTTACCTTGTGCGTCTCGAAGAACTTTAAAATGTTGTACACCATCCAGATCATTGACTCTTACGTGCACATATTCCAATTTGTGTGATGCTGCAAAACGATGCCTAGGCTGGAGAGCTCACACGAATAGGATTTAAACTCGGAAGCAGCACAAACTAAAGGCCAGGACGATCCGTTCGGTGAGGGGGGGGATGTTGCTACCACATCCGGCAGAGGATTCTACCTTGTTTAATACTCAAGGAAACATTCGGATTGCAGCCTTTCTGCACGATAATTGCGAGCACTGAATTATTTCAATCCGCACAAATTGATTATTTTCAACGCACTTTGCTCCTACGTAATCGGATCGAGCTCACTTGGAACTTGATTTGTTTTTTTTTTTCTTGATATCTAGAGCTTCGATTAAATACAACAGAAACCAATAAAAGGGTTTAGGCACTTTCAGGTTTTATTTTCCCGTGTTAATGATATTTTTAGGTTCACCTTAACTCTTTCCCGTAATTCACTTCGCTCGGAATCTATTCACCGATCTTGCGAAAAATGCTCTGCAACGAAATCTCCCTCACAATCGTGCGGAAAATAAAAAAATAAACCCAAAATCACGTGTAGATCACACCCGTACATTTTTGTTCGACCATGAAGAGAGAAGAAAAAAAAATTTGTACGGCGGCACAATTACTTGTCGATGAGGATTTTTCTTCACGGGCTCGATCGCGACCGAATATATTGCGCCCGAATCGGAACAACGTAATTTATTTCTGTCGCTCGCTTCTTAAATGTGTGTGGCGGTTGCAAGGACTACGAGGATCACAGATCGAAGGTGTTCAAGGCTCACCCAACCGAACTTGAGGCGTAAAAAAAAAACCCAGGCATTCAAACTGAAATTGCCCGCGGCTGCCGTATTCAAATGCTCCACCAATTCCTTGCTTGCGCGTTGGCTGCTACCTTTTGCGAAGCCGTGCAGCAAAGTCCCCGTTAGGTTCAATTTTTCGATCGTGTAATGCGAAAATTTTCTGGGCAAAACTTTTAGATTTTCACACCGTCGCGCACTATTTATGTTTTGCCAAGAAATTCATTGGAATTATTAACGCACGGTTTCCGCTGCCGAGAAGTCGAAAAGACAAACTTTTTCCGCACGGACACTGCTTTTTTTTTCACTTCGACGCGGACCAGCACCACTCGAAAGAACCGAAAAACGCAAGCCAGACCGCCGCATGCGGCCGCCGTCCAGATCTTTCTTTTTTCTTCTCTTCTTCTTCTCTTCCGGCTGTCAGATATTTCTTTTTTGGGGTGCGTTCGTAAGCGGAATTGTAGGGCGAGTTGCAATTCGAAGTCTGTTTGAATGAAGGCGCGAACTCGTCACACATAACAAACTAAATGACATCAGGTGAACGCACACTTTTTCTGCCAAGTGTATGCAAAATCGGCGTTCAACGTCTCTCGGCTTGCGTTCATATAAAATCCAATTTCCTTTTTTTTGAATCATTTGCAATGATTTTAAACGATGTGAAATTGCTTGTTGAGTCAGTTCTAATGTAAGTGCAAGTTCTTCTTGCGTTTGTCATGAATCTTCCTCCAATAATGCTTCCAATTCCGTGCCTTCGTACACTTTCGGCCTACCACTACCTTCTTTGTCTTCCAGCTTTTGAAACCACTCACGACAACTTCTCTCACTTAAAGCAGTCTCACCATATGCTTCTACAAGCAATCGATGTGCCTCAACTGCAGATTTCTTCAAATTAAAGAAATAAATCAAAAGTTCATGCAAATAGCTCTTATTTGGCACAAAACTTGATATTTTCGCAAGAACAAAATTATGTGAGGCTGATACGGAGTCCCTTATACTTCGAGGTCATGTTCTTACCAGATGTCCAAACTTCCGTTATTACGTTTTACATCTGACAATTTCAACAAAAACTTCTGGTTGGGCCATATTTTGTCAAACAGCGGAAACTTATTTATATTCCTAATATTTACGGCGAAAGATAAATTAATTTTGCCGTTATTTGAAGTTCAAAGAGCGACTGGATTCAATTCCTAATTTTCAAATTAAAACGTGGAAACTTGTGCTTACGCTATGATTCAAATTAAAAAAACTCCGTATCTAATGTAAGAATGCGTAAGACTAGCTAAGAGTGCAGATTGAGAATTCGAAAGTATACCATTTAGCAAAAAAGCCCAAAGGAAGAAGAAGACAGTTATAGAAGAGCCTTAAAACTTTTTATTGGCCATCATACTTTGCATGTAGTAAAGATTTTTCTTGCGTCTTTCCAGTTATCTCGGCTTCGGATACTACGGGAATAGTGCAACTGCCTTTTTTTTTAAATAACAATAATAAGACGTTTATTTCAAAATAAACTCATAACAATAACAAGAAAAAAAAAAGAAGTAAAATTCCAATGAAAAAATAATGAAAGAAAATAATGAAAATGAAAATTTAAAATACAATGTATATAAATTAAGTCATTAATGAGTATAATAATGGAATAAATAAAAATAATGATAATAATTCATGTAATTTCTGTAGATAGTATAATGTAATGTTGTTGTTGATTGATGAAACAGGTTCTGATGAAAATATGTTGTGTATAATGCTTGCCAAACAATCGTTAATTGGAATAAAGAAAGCTGCTTCAATGGTCAAAGATCCTGAGAAATGAATTTGTGTCAAATTTTATAACGTCTGTTTTCCGTTTTTTGCGACCGAACCCATGCTGAGCCAACTTCATATAAGAACACTTGGCGAGTTTTGGTCTACTAACACATTTACAGGGGTCCAAAATGCGTGAGCGAGAGGTCGACATTTTTCTCTTTCTAACCATGTGTCACCAGATGGCGTACCGCAATTTTGATGAGTTCTTGAAGATTTCGCCAGCACCAAGAGATGGCGCTTATGAATTTTCAGAAGAGTTTTGTCAATTCGTTTCGCAGAAATTCTCACTTTCAAATATTTTCATAAAAATGCGCTGTGTAATTTGTAATCGAAGTAAAAATATAATTTTAACTATTCGTGTTGGCTCAAAAAAGTAGTGCGCTTCATTATTAGTGCATAGTAGTGCGTTTTAGTGTTTGAACAATAGAGATCCGTAGTTATTTTATTGCAATAGAGAAAAAAATCAATTATTTACTTTATGCTTTATTTTTTCTTTTATTTGCATGATTTGCATAATGTCCATAAAGTATCAGGAAATTGTAATTAAAATTAGTCTGTGAAATAACATTTCAAAATTGTTTTCTTGGTAAGCAGATAGAATTAGGATGGTCTGTTAATCAGTTTGTTTACGGCAAGTGTTTCAATGGGTAGACCTTAGTAATCCACGGTAATTTTTTAAATGGATAAAAATATAATTTAATATACAAATTCCTGGCACTTTATGGTCACAATGTGTATTTCCATTTTTGAAAACTATCCATCTTGTGTTATTAGTTACTTTAATTTAAATAACCGTTTTGTGTTCCGTAGTTCAAGAAATGTTTGCCCTATTTTATTTTTATTCGTATCTGATATACATAAAGTCCTTAGGAAATATTTAGTTCTTGTTGCTGTTTATTTTCATGGCTCTTAACGTGCATATTTATTTTTTGAAAGGAGGGGGACATCGCTTCCCTAAGAACTACCCCGCAATATTTCAACAATGGGTTGATATTGTGGGTGATGGTATCAAAAGCGATTCAACGGCTTATATAGCAAAGTAGAGACGGATTTGCAGTCTTCATTTTTCGGAGGATCGGTATGCAACGTGTTACAAGCGAAGGATACTTAAACGTGATGCTGTTCCAAACATAAATTTGAATTTCTGCCGTGGTAAGAAATTTACATTCTTATTTTGTAAAATTATATTATCTTAAACACTTCATTAAGATTACAGCACTTCGAACAGGAGCCCGCCGGAAGAAATTGCCATCGAAGAAGATCTTCGAATGGTCTTCGAAGAAGACGCTCGGATAACCATTGAAGATGTCCATCGAATGGCCAATGTGGAAGAATCTCGAATGGCCATGAATGAATCCAAGAATGGTAAGATATAGTATTTTTGAATATTATAACAATGTCAACCTGGCACTAGCCAGGATAACATAATTAATACTTTTTTTGATATAAAGACTTTAGATTTCTAACATTTTGTTTTAAAACATTACAGATCAAAACAAATGTGTGCTCGCCACGCCGATAATCGGCACAGCAGCAATCAATGGAGAGAAGCCATCGGCGCCAAAAGAAAGGAACAAAATCGGTAAGTCTATTTCAATTCATAATTTTGAGTACCGACATAGATCGCAATTAAGGAAAGTAAAAAAACACTTGGATTCCGCAAAAAGGGTAAATCGAAAATTGGTAACATTTCTTGCACACCCTTCTAAACAACACCTTTTTGCAACTGTTACGAAGGGATTTAGCTTTAGTGCAAAATTATTGCATTCCATGCAATATTTTCAAAGCCATAAGAAGCCCAAGGGTAGACGATTTTCCCATGAGGAAAAGGTTCTTGCTCTTTCTCTTTATAAACAAAGTCCCAAGTCGTATAAATTTCTGTCGAAATTAACTACCTTACCTGCACCTCAAACATTAAAGAACCTTTTAGCCAATTTCCCTATTTCAGCCGGTTTCAATCCAATTCTATTTGAAAACCTTAAAGCTTCTGTCCAACTTTTACCACCAAAACAACGCATTTGTATATTAATGTTTGATGAGATCAGTTTGCAGGCAAACTTAACGTATGATGCTAAAACTGATCAAATCATTGGATTTGAAGAGTTCGGGCACAGAAAATCATTTAAATTTGGTGACCATGCTTTAGTTCTTATGATAAGAGGGGTCGTGAGAAAATATGAGCAGCCTGTTTGGTTTTCATATTGTCAAGGTTCCACCAATTCAGAAGACTTAGTTAAAATATTAAAAATAGCGATACGAGAGTTGACGAAAGTAGGTTTCAATGTAATTGCAACAGTTTGCGATCAAGCTAAAGCCAACGAGTCTGCTATAAGGCGATTATTGCAAGAATCTAATAATTTAAATGGGGGTTTTTTCGAAGTTGATAGTGCACATGTTGTTCCTTTATTCGACCCTCCTCATCTATTAAAATGAATCCGAAATAATTTTTTGGTTAAACCAGTTTCTTTCGATTACGCCGGTGAAAAAAGAATTGCATCGTGGGGCGATTTAATCAAAATGTTTAATTTAGATGAGGGGTTAAAGGGCCGTGATGATGGTACTAGGTTATTACCTCTTATTACCGAATACCATGTTATTCCTGAAAAATCCCTAAAATGAAGGTTAAATACTGTGCACAAGTTTTCAGCCAACGCTTTGCAGCTATTATGAAATTTGCTGCTTCTAATAAATGTTTCGAATCTGAGACAGCAGAGGGAACTGCTATATTTTTAAATTTCTTTGACCAATTATTTGATTCCGTTAATGGTAGTTTTTCTCAGGTTAGAAAGAATAAAATTTATCGGACTACTATTAAAGAGAATTCTCCTCATTTATCCTTCTGGAAGGAAGCCAAACAATTTTTATCTTCAATCAAATTTTTAAACGTCACTAAAAAAAACCAGTGCGTTCCACCATCAGTGAAAAATTGGATACACACTTTAGATGGGTTCGAGATAATTTGGAAAAATTTAAAAAATAATCATTCAGTCAATTCCCTATTACCGCGACATTTCAATCAAGACCCTATCGAAAACTTTTTCGGTTCGATACGTAGTCAAGGTTTTCGAAACATCAATCCTTCATGCTACTCTTTCGCCAACACGTACAAAACTTTGCTGTTAAACAATTTAGTATCCAATCATTCTATTGGCAGCAATTGTCAAGAAGATTCATTCCTTGCATTGTCTTCTTTGGTAAGTTTAACTACTGACTCTGCGACGAAACCGGCAACAAAAATTCCAGGATGTGCTGAACCTACGGAAGAAGATGACGAACCAATTTTGAGTCGTATTGACTCATCGGCTATTCCAGACCACGATTACTGCCTTAATTATAGTAACCTAGATTCTTCCAAATCAAAGTATATAGTTGGATATTTAATTAAGAAATTAAGAGTTGAAGTCTTTCAAAATTGCAAGATATGTAACGAAGAAGTTTTTGAAAAACGTGGAACCATAAATAATAACGACTATTTAGACGCCAGGGAGTTTGATAAAAAAATACGCAGATTAAATTATCCTGATACTAATATGGTGAAGGCATTTACTTCTATTAAAAGCACTACAGCCAACTTTTTGCGACGTTATCCGAATGCAAAGGATATTAAGCAAAAAATAGAAAAAAAATATAGAATTTAATGCGAAATTTCTTACTTGCCCTCATCATAAATCAACTATTTTGAAAAATGTCATATCCAGAAGTGTACGTTTGCTAATATTTAATTACTGCCGCGACGTTAACAGACTGCTTACCGGAGCAGTTAGTCAATATGATACTAAAGATCCTTGTAAAATTGCAGCAAGAAGCTATCATTTAAAACATTCAAAAAAAAGAATAAAAAAGTAATTAAAATTTATGATTTTAAGTTTCACCCTCCGTTATTTCGTCTGTATTTTATTTCTTCTGCTCGTTCTGTACGTTATACTCATCATTATCTTAACTTGTCTGTTAATCCGTCTATATATGTACATATATTTCATTATCAATTTTTTGGTCTACGTACAATATGTTTTCGCGTTTTCATAGCTTCTTTGTTACTGTCTCTGGTTTACTTTAATCACTATATTTTTGATCGTCTGTTATTCTGTCTGTCTGTGCTCATTTCCTATGCATTAAAGTTTCTGATTTAAATTAATTTTTCAATTCTAGTTATGTTAATGTAATGTTCTTCGTCTGATTGTGTACTTGCTTGTAATTCGCTTCCACGTTGGTTTTAGCTTGTTAACTCTACCGTCACTCTCTATCTCGACAATGTGCTCCCTCGTTATTTCAATTTTTTAATTACATATTATCCTGTCTGATTCTGAATATTGCTTGAAACACTACTTACTTACTTCTGCGATGATTTTAATTCTCAGTCTAGTTAAGAACCTACGTGTCATTGATTGTTTCTTATTTTATCCAGTGTTTTTTTAGTTTTTCTATTACTCCGTGTGTCTGTAATAGCTCAACTTTGTGTCGTTGCAGTAAGAATCTTAGTTTGTTTTTAAGTTCTACTTCTGCAACAACAAAATTAGATCTTATAGTGTTACTTTTTAATATAATATCAAATTTCTTTTCAGCTTTTCGTTTACAAGATTTTGTATTTATTTCTGATTCTCTATTCGTTTACCAAAATATCTTGCTTATTCTATATTCTACATGGACGAAGTTTCCTTCCTTCTAGCACTTGCCAGTCTTCTATATTTTGCATTTTTCTTCGACCACAACACCGGTCGGTAAAATTTTTATAGCGCGTCCAGATTTAGCCTAATCGACAACTATCGATTTTGGTGGAAATAATTGATCTGAAATGCAAATAAAATCATAAATAAATAATTGCATTGAGCAATTAAAATATGAAAACTGACCTAAGATAAGCGTAAACCTTCGGTGAGAAGTAAAAACGAAATCGCAGAAAACTGGAGATCGTCATTGCTTTAGTTGAGCGTTTGTAAGCCTTGTGAATTCGCGTATTGCCCACCACTCTTCGATGTTGGCTCAGCGTTGTTTTATTCACCTCCTCGGCCTTGATTAACGCTTGAAATTCCGTTTCGAGCTTGACAATCGTGTCGGCCTAACTCCGAATCATTTCTTGAAAACCAAATGATTGCGCCCGCAATTCAATCATTTTTCGGGGATTAGGGCTACCGGCGAAACCCCATTAAAAAAAACGAGTGTCGCAACTACCTCCCGGGTCACTCGGAAATGTTGCACTTCTTTATTTTCGTGTAGAAAACTTAAAATTACTTGAAAATGCTGTAAACAGTCCGACTGTTTACTTCACTGACAATTCTCTGACGTTTCTCAATGACATTTTTCCTGGATTCTAGGTGAAATGTCATTGAGGTTTGGTACAATAAGAAGAAGAAGTGTACGTGAATAAAACTCACTAACACCACCAAGGGGTCCAAAATCTGGATTCAAGTGGCGCTAGTCTCGATTTAAAGGGAGATAGACTTCTACAGTATATACTCTTTTCTATGACCGAACCGTCTGGTTCAACCCTGATTGGATTGCGTTGTCACTGCAACATTTCACATTTCTTGTCTGTCGCTGTCAAATCTGTCATCAGATTTTTACTAATAAAGAAGAAGATCAAGTTAGTAATTAGTTGTGTACATTTGTAAAATTTGAGAGCCCGTAATTTCCCGACCGATTGTTAATACTACGGAAAATGTTAACTATTGGTACTTTGGCTAATATCAAGCACATTCTGCAAAAAGAACATTTCAACACTACAGGTGAAAAAGTTTTGGCCGTCTGCACTGTAACCAAAACATTGAAAAAGAAAAAGGCAACTTATCTGTGCATTGCGTCAACATCGCCGCCCCATATTACGGTGTCGATTTGTCAACTGAACGAACGTGATGGCGAGTACAAAAGGAAAAGAAGTTGGAGCCTGGAGGAAGTCAAATACGTCGACGGAAAAAATAGCCAATCCCCTGACGCTCACGAATTCGACATCATGTTAGACAAACAGTACAAGTGGTACGCGATAAATTTACATGAACGGCAGAACTTTCTTACCACCCTACACAAACAGATCAGCAAGTATGTTAAGGGGGCGAAAACTGAGTTTAGGAACATTCCAAGTGCCTGGCTAGCCGATAAATCGCCTGAGAAAAACGCCGATAAAATTTCACAGAAAGTTCTGGCCGATACGTCCGACGAGGACGATGACTATGAGGAGACGCAAGCCTTGACCGAAAAAGAAATTTCGGATTTGGGAGAACTTGTGTCCGAGTGCGATTTCGCTATTAAAGATGCTGAACTATTCATCGATCAACTCGGGAAAAAATTGCACGAATTGGATGGAGTGAGTATCGGATCGGTTGCTATTCAATCGAAATCTTATGTGCTATTTTTTTTTTCAAGGCCAACATCCAAAGTGTTCTTGCCTCTGAGAAGCAGGTTAAGGTTCTGATGAACGAAATCGAGAAGGCTGTTAACGAAGCCGAAAGCTTCGAGAACCGTTTAAATGCTTACGACGGAATCTTGGGTCACGTACGCGAAACGATGGAGAAAATGGGCGGCAAGAACGCAATGATTGAAATAGCTAACACCAATAACATAAAGCTCCTGAACGAACTGACTAAAGTCGTTGTAAGTTTTCTCAGAAAATTAGAACTTTCAAAGTTGACTACTTTCATATGCTGAGTACCTTGCTATTTGGTATATTGAGCACATTTTACCTCACTTGAAATGTTATTCGAATCAATCTGATCATTTCATTTCGGCTCTCCGAGTAGTCGACTTGGGAAGCCCTTACTGTATTACTTATCTCTCAAAACAAATTTGTACTAAAGTTTTATTGTAAAGTCTCAATTAGATTTGCCGTATGCCCATCAAATAGCTCTATCCGAGCCTGATTTAAAAACTCAGGGTGGACGTGAAGCTGCGATTGCTGCCGGTAAAAGCCTGCAAAATGCTATGAACAGTGATATTGATCCTGCCTTGTTGCGTCTCAGTGCAGTCCAAGATCAAAGAAAACGCTTTGAAAAGTGGAAAGCAAAATTCTCATTGACAATTAGTCGATATTTAAATAATTTGTTTATACATTTAGGTTTGTATTTTCGAATCAAATAGTTTTCCGCATTTATTGACATTCAGTTTTCATTTTGTAGGAAATGATTTGGGTGAATCGGTTCCAGTATCCACAGACCTCACTCTACCCCATCACGTAGCCGTTCACAAAGAGTTGTCAGCCTACACGGAACTTATGCACTGGACGAAAGCGATGGATAGGAAAACGTACGATGGCTTAACAAAAGTTTATACCAGTTCGCTTAGTAAGATCTACGAACGAGATTTGAAAATTTTCTTCAATCAGGTGATTTTTAATTCGTTAAATTTAATTGGAATTCGAAAAATTTTGATTATTACTTTCAGGCACGCCTTATGATTTCGTCGAGGTTTCGCGGTTCACGTGAAGATTTAAACACGTCCGGTGCGAAAGGGAAACAGGCAGCAGCTAAACAAATATCGGTTCCATATGGGATGTTAGGAGTTAATAAGGAGCTGTGGTCGAACGGAGTGGAGGCATCCGAACGTTCGAAATTCGATGCTATTTTAGAGAAAGTTCTTGCCGAATTGGAACCGGTCGCATTACAGGAACAAACGTTTTGTATTAATTTCTTCCATTTAGATGTTATAAGTCCGACTTCCAAAAATACACAAACAACTTTGGATGCCTTGGAAAAAGAACCAGAAAAAGCTGAAACTGATAACGGTAACTTAAATTTTATTTAATTAGACGTTATACTCGTTATTGGTTGGTAATAGATGTTCGTTATACAGATACTCGCAGGTGTATGGTGATTAAAAAAACTTCGACCCATCAAGCCACCTGATATTAGGATTTTCGAAATATCCTGATATTTTTCGATTTATACCAGGCACCAACAAATTTTTGTGTGCGGTACATGTATAAAAAAAATAAGAAATATATCGCGAGAGAGAGAGAGAGAGAGAGCTTTCGTTCCAGTTTGGAACTTGAATTGAAAAATATCAGGATATCGATTATGCATTTATATGAGAATGCCTCGAATGATACGAAATACGGAGCATTTGAAAAAAAAACGATCCGAGGGATGCAAATCTGGACTGTAGGGAGAATAAGGTTGTACCTCCCAACCCAGTTTTGCAATGGTTTATTGGGTCAGCTGGTCTGAGGGCGAGCATTGTCATGTAGCAATACCACACATTTTCTCTAAGATCAACGACGTTTTTCTCTTGTTCATCAGCATGTCTGAATAGTAGGCACTGTTTATTGTAAGCTGATCTTCCAAATAAAGACAAAAGACGACACCTTGTGCATCCCAAAAAACGGTCAACATGACTTTTCTCACTGAATTTCTTTCGGACAGGTGAGCTGATAATGATGATGCAATGGCGCTACAGCCCATATCGAGCCTTGGCCTCCCGGATGCACTTCCTCCAGTTGTCTCGGTCCAACGACCGCGTCCTCCAGTTTTAAGAATCGAGAAGCGATCTGCAATCTGCGTCGACTGAGTCCTCCCATCGCTTTCGTGCCTTCCCCTGCGTATGGTTGCCTCGAGCTTTGCCCTTGAGCACTCGTTTCGGAATTCGTTCCTCGTGCATTCGCTCCACGTGGCCAGCCCATTGAAGCTTGTGAAATTCGATCACGATAGATGCTGGTGGGTCGTCAAATAGTTAATACAGCACATGGTTGTATCGAATTTGCCAGTCATCCAGTCATGCTCCGTACACCTTCCGAAGAATTTTTCGCTCAAACGTGTCGATTAAATTTTCCGACACTTGCGTCAAGGTCCACGTTTCGCATTCATATAGCAGCACAGGACGAATTAATATCTTGGAGATGCGTAGTTTATTGTTTCGATGGACCTTCCTTGAATTCATTACGGTGAGGACCGCTTAAAATGCTTTGTTAGCTGTCGTAATTCTTCTTTGAATTTTATATCGTCCGTTGCCGTCCTTTGTGAGAAGGGCTCCCAGGTATATGAATTCATCCACCTGCTCGAAGTCGTATTCGCCCATAGTAGGTAGGTCATGTATTTAGTTTTCGCTTCATTGACCCTGAGCCCTACTTCACCCGCTGCCGACTCCAACTCCTGGAATACCTCCTGAGCACAAAGTATTGATCGGGCCAGAATATCCATGTCGTCTGCGTACGCTCCCAATTGTGCGGATTTTACGAGTAGCGTACCTCTGGTATCCACTGAGGTTACTGAAGCTGCCTTCCTGACGACATACTGGGAGCACCAAGTTGAAGAGCATGGGGCGATACCATCTCCTTGTTTGAGACATGAATCCATTGGGAAGCTCTGAGTCAACTCGTTTTGGATTATTACCTGGCACTCATTGTTTTCCATCGTGGCTTTTATTAACCGAACTGGTTTCGGTGTGAAACTAGTTCAATCGTTATTCTGTACAGAGCATTACGGTCGACACTATAGTATGCTTGACAAAAATCGACGAGCAGTTGGTGCACATTAATATCATATTCCCAGCATTTTGCTAGAACCTGTTTTACTGAAAATAACTGATCCGTTATCGATCGTCCTGATCTGAAGCCACCTTGATATTCTCCGATGATGTTGTTAGCGTATTCACTGAGTCTTCGTTCGATAATTTTCGTTAAAATTTTGTAACACGTACGTAACAATGAAATTCCTCTGTAATTTTCGCAACGCAGACGGTCACCCTTTTTGTACACAGGACATAATACTTTTCTGCCAGTCGTCGGGTAATTTTTCAGTTGTCCAGATTTTAACAATTAATTTCAATATTCGACTGATGAGCTCTGTTTCACCTTCTTTCAAGGCTCTGCAAGGATTCCGTCAATTCCGGGCGCCTGGTTCGATCTTTAATTAAGTAATGGGCAGTTGATCTCCATCTGGATCTTCCGGAATAATACACGGTTCAGTATGTGATGTCGTTCTATTTAACAATGTTCGGAAGTACTGAACCCATCGGTAGCGTCGCTTATGATGTTGCCTTCTTCGTTCTAACAGAGGGTAGTTTGCGGTTTGTAACCTTGTCTCATTTCTTTCACGGTATTAAATGCGGCGCGCACGTTATTTTTTTTCAAGTTTTCTTCGATGAGATGGTCATTTTATTGAAGGTGTGCCCATCTGGTGATGCCCACATCATTTTGTGAACATTTCTATGCGGAAAGCAGATGGAGCTTATGATCAAGTTCTTACTACTGGCGAAGTGAATAAGTCTTTGGCCATTGGCGTTCGTTTCATTATGGAGGGTATGACCTCCTTTTACGCCCCTGTGAAACGTTGCCAATTTTACCGTTGAAGTCTGCTATCAGAATTTTGACGTCATTGGATTGTAACCCGTCAAAAGTGCTGTGCAGTTGGGCATAAAATTCGTCTTTGATGACATCATCTTTCTCCTCTGTAGGAGCATGGGAATTGATAAACCAAACGCTGAAGAACTTCGACTTGAAGCAGAATAAGCATATTCGTTCGTTGATCGGTATAAATTTCGTTACGAGTTGTTTGAACGCACTATCTACCGCAAAGGCGACACCGAATTTTCTGCATCCTTGCTTTTTGCCGCTGTTAAAAATCGCGTGGGATCTGCAAGATCTGCAATCGTTGACTTCGGTTCCAAGCCATTTCGTTTCTTGAAGAGCGAGGATGATATTGTTACGAGACACCTTCTGAAGAAGTTCCCGCAATGCACCCGTTTGATGAGTGAACTCACATTCCAAGATCCAAAATAATAGTCCGATTTCCGTTGCTGTAGTCGTTGCCGTTTGATCCGTACAATCCGAGGCTGTAATCCGAGTTCCTGGACATGCGAGTTTTTTTTCCGGGGAGACGTTGACAGCGTTCCGCCGAATCCCTAACTTAGAGGGCCAGTCTGGATGGCAGTTCTGGTTAGACCCTTCTCCGTCTGCTCCTTTGAACAAAACACTCGGTGGTCACTGCGAGGATGTAGATTCATTAGCAGAGCTGTTGTTGTTATTTACAGGGGATTTTTCACAGAATTTATTCACAGATCACGATTACGCTATGTGACTCTTACTACCATTCGACAGCTGAGCTGGTGTTTTGAACTGTTCTACCTACTTATAAAAATTTTCGCGGTTCATACAACTTTCACAAATACTGTAACATCATTCGAGAAAAGATTTTAGCCGGTTTTTCACCTTCAGAAAGCAAAAACGAATCACTGAACGTTGTTCAACTAATGTGGAAACTTCAAGCGGACACGCCATTGTTAAATGCAATATTGAGGCTATCAATAAAACAATTTGTATCCGTTAGTTGCTCTAAGCTCATCCCAGTGATGTCATAAAAGTAGAAAACTCCTCCTACAAACTGTTTCATTTCTACATCAATTTCTCTCTTTAATTATTGAATGCTCCTCAACATCCCCAAATTAATGTTTGGCTTTATCCTGTGAATGTGTAACAGGTCCACAGCGGTATAGTAGCATGTTCTATGATTGATTTGTCTACGCGTTGATATCAAACCATAGGTTTGGGTTTAGGTAGTAGGAGGGTGGATTTGAAGAACCATAATGCACTGGCGCCATCTAGTTGGGCCCATTGTACTCTCTCCTATTGGTTATGAGATGGCTGTTAATCCTCTTGTTCAAGTCATAGTCTTATTAAAAATTATTCTCTAGTATTTTACTTCAGCGGAGAAAGAAATTGTTGTGCCTGAAAATGAGAGTCGTTTTAACAGCCCGAAAATTGCGTAGACATCCGCTCGAAATAGTGTCGCCTCTTTTTCAGTTCGAATTTACGTTCTTCAAGTTGAGATAACTAGGAAGATCCCGTCTTCTGCTCTTTCTTATTGTAATGATCCGTCCATATAGAAATCTTTAATTCCCGGCTTCCAGGGAGCTTGCCAGTTGGTTTTCTCTGCTTCATATACATAAACTACTACTACTACTACCCTGAAATTTTCTTTTTCGCGTTTCATGACTAAATTATCCTAAATATGCGTCCCGCCGTACGCCGTACATATGGACTCATGTCTCCGAGACAATTAAAGGTAGAATGCTTGTTTTTGAGTGGATTGTTAATTGGAGAAGTAAGCTCCATTATCTAAATTTTGAAGGGTGTCAGGTGGAAGGAGGAAGCGCGGGAAGAAAAGATTTAAAAACTACACTTGCTAATATCTCCACTACGAATGCAGATAGGAAGCTGAAAGTCAGCATAGGTATAGAGAGGATTGTGGGACAAACTGTAAAAATAACCTAATTTTTTTATCCATTGGCGTCCGAAAAGGAGGAGGGAGGGGGGCTAAAAACAAATTGTCGGCCGATTTTTTTTTTTGCTCTTTTCAAAATTTGAAACCGTTATGTCTCAAAATTTAAAACAAGTATTAAGTTGAAATTTTGTCAAATTGTAGAGCTGCATGGTCTATAATTTTCGTAAAAATTTTAAGAGGAGGGGGGGGGTGTAAGGGGAACGAAAATGTTCACTAATTTTTTTATGGCTCTGATAAAATATATATACAAAGCGAAAATTTTGCACATGCATATATCCATTTGATCTACATAAAGAAAAAATATTAGTTTGAACCAAAACTTTTATCCACCAAAGTCCCCCTAACCTACACTAGGTGTTCCAGGTAAATTGAAAAAAAAACCACACACAAAACACAAGTAACTAGTCAAGCACCCCCAAAACTTCTATCCCCTCCCAAACCATTAAAAGCTAACAATTTGAAATTTTGCACAAACACTTTTAAAAATTTTTCAAATAAAACTGCTCCAAAAGTTTGGAATCCCCGCCGCTCTTCCACCCCTCCTGTGCAAAACTATGATTTCGACCAATTTCAATAAATCATCTTCTAAACAACAAATTAAAAGCAACGAACTTGAAATTTTGTACGAACACCTTTCAAAAGAAACTTAACAAAACTGCATCACAAATTTTGCTATTCCCTCACCTCCTCTATTCCATCCCATACAAATGTATGGTTTTATGAACATAAAATTCACTGAGAATTTCATAGAATTTATTTCGTTTATGAAACTAACATTCTATACAGCGAATTTTGAGGTCAATTCGAGCGAACAATTAAAAAATTATTGACATGTAACCATCCCTTCTATCGCGTACCCCCCAAAAATGCAAAATCTAGAAAAAAAAATTGGAAAATTTTATTTATTATAATAATAATAATAAATGAAAATTACAAATATAATTCACAGGAGTATTCTTTCCACAAAAGAAAATCGATCGCCAAATAAACGAGGAAGTACGCAGAATGATGATATCTTTGTTTGGAATCTTGGAACCAGAATTGAATAATTTTATACAAAGCTTTGAAAAACTGGACAGTTTGTACGAAAAAAAACTATAGATTTTAATAGCGAGTAATATTTTATTCATATTTATTCCATTCTTTTCAGTTATTCCTTGTACGTTTTGGTTCGTTTAACACAACATGTGATGTCGGCACAGGACACTCACTCGTTTCTCAGTATGACATTCGCTTCCGCTTTAGTACATGTTAAAAGAAGCTTTGATCGTTTCATGCAGCAACAGTTGCAATCGATTAAAGACTCAAAAGTGCCCAAACGATCTAAATGTGGCATTCTACCATATGTTGAGAATTTCGAAGAATTTGCCTTAACCGCAGAAGAGATATTCAAAAAGTCAGACAGACGAACTGACATTGATAAATGGTATGTTCAATTGGTTAATGCCATATTCGAATACATACCTATACATGGCGTTGAACATCAAAAAACTCCTAATCAAGTTATAAAAATGGAAAATTATCATCATATGTTTGCTTTATTGGCACAAGTTAAGGTACCGGCTTTAGAAAGCTTAAAGAAAGACGCCAAGTTGCGATATAATGACGCCCTGAAATCGTATGTGATAAAATATTTTGGGCGACCACTCGAAAAATTGAACGTAATATAATTGCAAGATTTTTTTTTCCTGATTTTAAATTGTATTAAATCTGTTTCAGTTATTCTTTGAAGGAGTCCAGCAAAAAGTTTCGCAAGGTGTTAAAGAAACTGAAATCAGCTATCAAATGGCCTATTCGAAGCAAGAGCTACGCAAAGTGATTAGTCAATATCCAGCGCGTGAGGTAAAAAAAGGACTGGAAAATTTATATAAAAAAGTTGAAAAACATTTATGCGAAGAAGAGAATTTATTACAAGTTGTTTGGCATGCAATGCAGGAAGAATTTATAGCACAGTACAATTTCCTGGAGGAGCGGATACAGAAATGTTATGCAGGTGCGATGATTACACTCGATTTCACAATTCATGACATATTAATGTTCTTTTCGGATATTGCTCGATCACATTAAACGATTATTGTAACTGGTGAGTGCAATAAAATTGTTTCGTGTGTCGGCGTTGAACGCGTGCGTGCTTAGTTGTTATTTATAAAATATTCAGCTCACATTTTTTATGTGTATGTTATTATATCATATGAGATATTCGAATATAATATGTCAGATGATTCGTTGCACTTTTCATGAATAGCTACATATATCATTGAAACGTTCGTGGTTTTACTTATATTGCCAATAAAATGAAAATTGTGTCAATTTAAAAGATAATATTTTTTTAATTCTAAAAAACAAGTATAAGCGAAATTTTATCGTTCAGTGCCTTATGCGTTTAATAATTAAATATTACGTTGGGGAACAATTTTCTCAGGTGCGAAGGGGAATAGAAAGTATGCAACATGTACTGAAATTCGCCAAAACTAGATAGGAAAATGGAATGTTCTCGAATGAACAACGAAAGCTTACTTTACGCTCGTTATCGAAAAATTGTGGAGAACTAAACCTGTTGAGTAGTATCTAAATTTTTTCAACTTAAGCAACTATGTAGGTAGTGTCTCTACATCTTCAATGGCACTACAGCTTAAATCGGGCCTTGGCCTCCTGACCATCAGATTTCTTAACATGTATTTCTTTTTTGTGGAAGAGTTGTAAAACCTTCGCATAACCCTCTTTCTACGAATTTTTACTTTCGCAGATTGAGTTGGCACAGATATACCCGCGAAAGCACCCAGCAAACAAAATAATTCATTAAAGAATTAATGAATTATTCTAATGAGCGATTTGATCGTTAACGAATCATTAACGATTTATGAAGCGAACTAAATGGACATTCGTTAATGAATTACTTTTAAAGATTCATTAATGAATTGTAAAACGCTTACAAGAAATAAATATATAAGCAAGTATATAATCTTTATCAATGAATCATTAATGTGTCGTCAATGATTTTTATTTCAATTCATTAATAAATATCGTTAACGATTCATAAACGATATTATTTAAGACTCATTAACGATTTATGAAAGAACTTGACTTTTAAAGCTAAACAAGAGATCTTCGAAGATCACAATTGCGTCTTGTTCTGTTTCTGTTGTTATGACTTTGAACATTTCACGAACAAACACACACACACCCACAAGCACACGCGGATTTCTCTGCACATTCTAGATTTTTCATCGTTTGCGTTTGCAATATTTTGATATATCGACACGAAATAATTTTTGGCTCTGATGATGCGCATGGTGAAATGAAAACTGCTTATACATAACAAGATCGATGTTGTGCGACCCTTTTTGCTTGGTTTGCTTAAGATCATGACCCAGTTTATTTGTTTTGTATCATTTCCTGCTCGTTTTAAGATCATTATTTGCGAGCGATCGTTAAATTGTTTGCTGTGCAGTGTGCAGAAAATTGGCGCCAACCGGGATATGAACTTCCGACCTTCATATTGTAGACCAACACGCTACTCACTAGGCTACACCCAGGCTAGTTAGTGAAAGCACTTGAAAAATTGATTTTTTTTCCAAGTTTTGGACATATTTGAAACTTTAAACGCGTTTTTGGAATTTGCCGCACCTGCACATCGAAAACAAACTAACCGATCGACTTCAAATTCAACTTGCATACTTAGAACATATTTTGATATTTTTTTTATGTGATACCGGAACTAGAGGGGTTGTCCTTTTGTAGTGAAGCACAGCTCCGGTGGGAGAGGGGGAGGGAGGATATTGGTTTTTGGGAAATAATAGATTAGAGATTTCGTCCGGACAATTTCCATTGTAGTAGCGATACAAAAGGGTTAGGGATCCTACAATTCGTCTATGCTCGTGTGAATCGAGCGATGAAGTGATGAATCTTCTATAATTTTAATGGTCCGAGACTGGATACTATTCAGATAGGAGAGAGAAATTTTTGCAGCTCTCGCCCATAAGCGAGAATTAAATTCAAGACGTGGTCTAATATAGGCCTTATAAATTGTCAGTAACCCAGAAGCGGTGGAGGAGTTTTTACACGGTTTTAGGTAACCCAAACATTTAGATACTTCCTTGGCGATGTTAAATATAGGATCGTTCCAAGATAAGTTATCTGTGATTTGGATTCCTCACATCTTAAGACTTGTAGTACTAGATAACGGCAGACCTCCGAAGGAGATTGGATCAAAGTTAGAGTCACGTTTGTGAGACACAAGACAGCACTGGATTTTCGAAGCACTAAATTCGACTTGACTCTTATTGCCCCAACTAAGAATTTTACACAAGTCGTCATTCAATGATTGAACCATATGCCTAATTTGTTCTACTAAGCTAGTACGTCGTGCTAAGGATGCAGTGTTGTAGTGATAAGAGAAGTCTAATGTTCTGTCATCAGCGAAGCTATGTCTGGGCTTGAAAGTTGAAGTCAAGTCATTAATAAATATTAGAAAAAGGATGGGAGAAAGAACCGAACCCTGAGGGACACCAGCGTTAATTTTATAAGATGGGGAAACCACACCATCCATTACCACACGCATTGAACGATTGGCTAAAAAACTTTCAGTCCTGGAAGAAAGGTAGTCACCCAAACCAATAGCTTTAAGTTTGAGTAAAAGGGCGCTGTGCTTTATTCTGTCAAAAGCCTTGGAAATGTCGAGAGCGATAATACAAAATTCACCAAACTGGTGAATGCTCTTGTTCCAACGTTCAGTGAGTGTGAAAGGTCTCCTGTGGAACGATTTTTGTGGAATTCATACTGTTTGTCATCAATAATATCATTGATGTTGAAAAATTCTATTACTCTATTGTTTATGATTGTTTCCGTGACCTTCAACAGAAGTTGGGTTATTGCTATTGGGCGATAATCAGCGGGATTAATGCGTTCTCTTTTTTTTTTGGGACTGGCTCGACATTTACAAGCTTCCATGAAGATGGGACAGTGGAAGACGATAAGGAGAGACGATAAAGTTTGCATAGATGTTTAGCAAGAGAAGCGCAGGCATTTTTAAGGACAAGGGCAGGTATTCCATCTGGACCGGACGATTTGTTTGCATCTAAATTCTTACGTATGAATATTTATTTGCCATAAAGAGGACTTTAGCGCAGTATACGTTGGAAGGTTAGAGTTCGTTGGTGGTAAAGAAGACTTGGCAGCAAATTGAGCCTTCACATTTGGATCCGTAATAACCTCATTGTTGTAGATTAAAGATGGAATTGATGATGCAGAGCTACTTCTGATGGAACGAGGGAGAGACCAGAAACTTTTGCTGCCCTTAGAACACCTCAAAATGTTTCGCCTCAGTTTCTGGTCATGCAAATATTTTTTTCGTTGGAAGCTGGATTTACAGAGATTCCTTTCTTTTTTTAAATTAATCCAATTGGCAGCTGCTTTATAGGCACGGTAAGCTGCCTCTTTAGCCTGTATACCAGAAACCTCAAATATTTGCAAATTTGAGATGCGGTCATATTTTTGCAAAAAAAAGTACATTTTTTCTTAAAAGGCCTCCATTTAGTTGGATCTTTTACTTTTTTAAAACGTCAAGTTCGTGATATGGAGAAACATGTCTTAATTAGTCTCCATTTTTAACTTTTTGATTTTAGGTATTCTGACGTGAATGCAGCAGTTTAGCAAAATACTCTAGATGAAATCTGAAAGTATTATAAGTTTGCCATAAAGTTTGTAACGCTAAGAAATAAGGCACAAAGAAAAAAATGAATAATATTGAATTTCATATAATCATATGATTGTGCCTTTTGCAAAAGATAACTTCTTGAAATATGCTCATAATTGCTTCTTATTGCGTATGCTGCTTAGAGGATTCAGTAGATCATCTATTATCAGGCACTACAAAAGTATGGATAATACTCCTCCTTACGGACAACCTTTCTCAGCTTTGACCATGGTGTCTAATGTAGTCTCAATTTTACGGGTTATCCATCTTGCCGAAGTTCATCATCATCATAAATGGCGCTACAGCTCAAGTCGGACCTTGGCCTCCTGCATGTTTCGTCTCCAATTTTCTCGGTGATCATGACCGCACCCATATTGAAAATTACAGAAGCGATTTGCTGTCTTCGTCAATTGAATCCTCCTAACGTGTTCTTGGTTTTCCGACTGACCTTTTTCCTTCCGTCTTTCGTTTTTGTACACGTTTCGTGATTTTTCTATCCTCCATTCGCTGTACGCAATCAACCCGCTGTAACTTTCGAAGTTTGATGAGAGTAGAAACTTCTGAATGGTATACAATTAATGATTGTATCGAATTCTCTATTCGCCTTGTTCTCTCACCGATCCGAGAATTAGTCGTAATACCTTCCACCCGAAGGCATTAACCATTTTTTCTGATGCCTGTATTAACGTTGATTCATTCCCATAGCAGAGTACAGGTCTTAGTATGGTTTTGTAGAATCGTAGCTTCAACTTTTCTTGGTACGTCTTTACATTTAATTATTGGAAGTACCGAGTAGTATGTCTTGTTTGGTACCATTATTCGTTATAATTTCATTGATTTCATTGCCGTTTTTAGAAAGATTGGGTCATAGATATATGAAGTTGTCCACGTTTTCTGTTATAGTCTACTATCGTTAGATTTTGTCTAATTGGCGTGTTTCTTCCTGATTGCAACGTAATTTTTGTTTTATTTTCGTTTATGCGTAGCCCTACTTTTGTTGTTGTGTCAAGATTAATGAAGACTTCCTTGGCGCCCAGTTGTGATCGCGCCGTTATGTACTAGATGCGATGATGTAAACGTCCCTCTGGTGTCAACTGGGAGTTTTCTATCGAATTATTCCAGAGGCAGATTAAAAAGTGTAGGCGCAAGGCCATCTCCTTGCTTCAGCCCGGAGAGTGCTTGGCAGCTCATTGTTAAGTCGTTTTGAATTCTTACTTAACATGTTGAGTTCATCATTGTAAGCCTTGTTAGTCAGACGAGTTTCGCTGCATTATGTTGTACAGTGCAGTCCTATCGATAAAGTCTACGAATATCTGGTGCACGTCGATGTTATACTCCCAGCATTTTTCTAGCACCTATTTCACTGTGAATATTTGATCCGGCTTTGAGATATTCTGTGTTAAAACACCTTCCTCCCGGAGACTCTGCATCCTTCTCTCGTTAACATCAAAGTAAGGTCTGAGAGCCCTAGCTGGTTACCCCGTCAGTCATACTATAAATCGTAACGTGAGCAACACGGTTTTCGCACTCCTAACCTCTGCATCGAGATTTTTCGCATTATAGGGTACTGGTCAATATACGGCAGGCAATGAGAACCTCAAAATTACACCTCAATTCATCTAACTTCCCTAAACCACATTTTTAAGTTTTGGATTTTGAAATCCGAATATATTATGTGCCATAGATTAGTGTGCCACTCTAAACTCTTTAGGTATCTATTCTAAATCCTAATTTTTGGAGTATGCTGATACGAATATATTTTTGGAATCAGACTTATCAATTTGCATCTCCGATTAATATCGGCCTAGCGGGTACTTAAAATATCAATGAATTGCTCGAGATCTCATCCGTCTTCCAGCCAACATTCGGCCATTTTATCGCAACACTTTCCGAATAATTCATTTCAGCCGACCGAATACGATGCTGCTAATCACGTACGGATGTCGAATTCGAGTGAATCTTCTTGCAGCTGAACTTGCTTGCCTTCGATCGGTTCAAAATAGACCCGCTTTGGTTGTTTTTTTTCTCCGGAGAAGTAAATAAATTGATTACTAATTTCAATGTTATTAGAAGAATTAATTAATAAAAAATTAAAACTACGTCATTGTTTATTTGACATACAGTAAAACCCGAATATATACAACCGGCATAAAAGCAAAAATCCTATATAATCATAGAATTTCAAATGCACATAAATTTCTGTAGTGTTTTGCATTGATTTTGAACCGCATAACTGCAGCCCGCTTATAATCACTAACCTCTTATAATCATATATTATATAATTGGTACAGAATTAGAAATGTTTACACTAATTTTACCCCGCTTTTATGCAAACATAAATATCTTCCCGTTGTGACAACACTCTCGACATGTAACAAAAACTTTTTAGGAAGCCATAAGCAAATAAATGAAGCAGTTACTGTGTGGGTTCATGGAGTGCAAGCTAAGGATGCTACGATCAGCAGAGCAATGATAATGGAACAAAAAAAAATTACAATAGTGATTGAAATAGACGAGTTTGAAGCTACCAATGGATGGTTATGGCAGTGGAAAAGAAGAGAAAATGTCTCATTCCAAAGAATTTTTTTTACAGAATGACCTGTATTATAGGCAATTTACGGACTTTATGTGCAATGCACAAACACAGTCATTTAGGAAAGGAATGGAATTGGAAAGGTAGGGGAAGGGGAGTGAGAACGACCATAACGATATGTGAAGCTGACATATTCAGATGTATTGGCTGCTACTGACAAATATTTGTAGATTTTATGCGGGACTGAATGATAGAAAGCGAACAGAAACCATCTACATACTGAGTATACAGACCTCCTAGAGGTGGAACTGTTTCCCTTTTAAATTGTTTTGCCCATTTTATCTTACAATTGAAATTCAGTTTATCCCAGCAAATACCACAAGTCATATTCAACCCCTTCAAGGAAGTATACACTGCTTCAAGACTTATAATAAACAGATCATCATCCGAAAACAACTTTTCGCATTAGAAAAGAAGATGCAATTAAGAAAATTCGGTAAGTCAATTAATATTTTTGAAGCCCAAAAACTATTCAAAATTGTTTTAAGAAAGCTGAATTTTTCAAATACGGGAGTTTCACTGCTCCCGTATTGGAAAAATTGAGCTTATACATATAGTACAATTGAGACTGTTCAGTTAATGATTTCGGAAGAGGAGTTGGAACAGTATGTTAATTCTGACTCAAATATACATTGCTATGAAGAATTTCCAGAGCAAGATAATCGTATAGTGGATCAAATTCAAAATGCTCATGTTAGTGACCATGACGAAGAAAATGAAAATTCTCAAAATCGGGAAAGAAAAGCCTCGGCCACTCGAAGTGAAGCTGTGAATGCAGTAACCATTCTCCGATCGTATCTCGCTGCAAACAATGTGGACTTTAAAATTATGGAAACTTTAGAGGAGCATTTTATAGATATAACTCCTAAGAACATAAACAAAGAAGTTTTACAGAATGCTTTATTTGCAATTAGTGATTTTAAATGTTTTTTTTTTCCGATTTCTTTGATCCATTCTAAGATCCGGATAAGAGAACAATTTTGTGATTTTAAACGGACACCGGATAAGTACACAATATTATGCATTTAAGCGGGCCTCGGTGCCGCGTCAATGTGCTTATATGCGGGTTTTACTGTACTTCAAATTCCGCCGATTGATTTGCCACCGGACACCGGTGTCACGACCCGGCTACAAACGCCGCTGTCTTTGTTTTCTTTTCTTTTTAAGAATCGATATGATAAAAAATTTTGGGATCATTCTACGTTGGTCCGGGGTCGGTCTGGGACGGGACAGAAAATTGAGGACATTCTCTTGGCAACCAAAGGGGTTTCGAGAGCATTGTGTAAATGTGAAAAACTATGAGAACTGCATTGGAATCATCAAATAGGAGCTGTAGCGTAAATGTTTTAATTGCGATTGCTTCGTTAACGAAGGAGTTGGAGTTTTTGCCCGATATTATCACAGGACGTACAAACGTTAAAGGGAACTTATTTCGGCAGTTGGAAGAGTGTTGAAAGTGTCCCGAAACCTGTCGATGAAGACAAGAACATCCTGATTGATGAAATGATTTCGCAATGCATTAGAATTGATGGCAACGGGTAAAAAGCATTCGAAGTGTTACATCATTCGTCTGCAATTTTTTATTTATTTGTCGGTTATAAATAAAAAATTGCAGACGTAAGTTTTGTTACCACCTTGGTATTCTCCAATTATGTTTTCGGCATAGGGTTTAATTCGGGGCTCTATGATCTTTGTAAAGATTTTGTAAATACACAGCAACGAAATCCCTCTATAGTTTTCACAGCAGTTTGTCGCTCTTTTTGTAGATCGGACATATAATGCTTTTACTCGAATCATTAGGTAGGGCCTCATGTGTCCAGATTTGTGACACCATAACGTGAATTTTTCTAGCGCCTTGTTTATTTTTATTATTCACTTCTTCTACTACTTGAATGTTTTCGCCGTCATCATGTTCCATTCATGAAAGTCAAAATGTCCCATCACTACAAAAAATATTATTGTCCCACTTCACAGTTTTTGTACAATTTGAATTACAGTCATGCATTTGTATGGCTGCCGTACCAAGACAATATTTGTACCACTCACTGCACTGTTTTGAGAGAGTCGTGCGAATAAGACTAAGGAGTTGTGTTAAAGCGAATAATGCAATGGCATATCATGTATGTATGACCAGGAAAGCTGATGAGAGATGATGTGTCGCATAGTGGCTTACATGTATGTACATATGTGAACCCGCCATGTGACTTGGTGAGGTGCGACATTGTACCACCTCGAATTGTAAAGGAGCCCTTCATACAACTTGGGACAAAAAATTTTGTCCTACCCAACACTAGGTTACAGTAGTAGTCGATGGGGTTAAGTAACTATTAGAAATATTGCTCCTATCTAACGAGAAAAACGTTTTTTCTTCCGTATCGCGAACTATTCCTCCTGCTGTGTTCTTACAAAGGCTCATTTTCGGTTGAAAACCTTGCTTCTACTTTTTAACCAGAGCGTAAGCCGCTCTCGTGTTGTTGGATTTAAAAACTTCTTCAATTTTGCATAATTCATCATTGAGATACTTCATTCTCATTTTTCTACATGTTTCGTTCGCAAATCGTCTAAGCTCGTCAGATATGTCTTTCTTGGCTCTCGTTGGTCGTTCAGTAAATGGTTTGTAAGTTCCATTGTTTTCGCCTATTGCATCTCGGCATTCATCATCGAACCAATTATTTTTCATTCGCCGGGTTCGGGGGTCTAAAACCTCCTCTGCGACGGACTTAATACCATTTTTAATGGAGAGCCATAACTGCTCTACTGGCATTTCGTGGTTGAATATTTTGCCAAAATCTCTCTCTAAAGCTGATGTGTGTGCGGCTGGGATGGACTCGTCGTTCAGCTGCTCAATGTCGAATTTAAGTGTCGGTTGGTGTTTTGCAAGTCCGCTGTTTGCTATCCGACATCGAAATGTGGCCTTGACCAAATAGTGATCAGCGGCGCAGTTAGCACTTCTGAAGGTTCTTAGATCTAGGATGATGCCCTATGGTCTATAATGATGCCCAAGTTCTTTGGTGGATGCTCCGATGTGGAAAGCATGTTGAGTTTACTATGATCTTTCTACTGCAGGCGAAGTCAACTAGACGTTGGCCATTGTCATTTTCAATGTCGTGGAGACTGTGCCCTCCGGGTGTTTCTACCATTACCTAGCTGTTAATAGAGGCAGACTGTCTTTTGCCTTATGCAGCAACTGCAATCCAGAGAAGTCTAATGATGAAACTTACGATGGACACAATCATCCTCAAAGACGAAATTACATAATAAACGTTTATTACAACTATATAAAAAAAGGATTCCTCAAAACTCTCATTGTTCTCGCCATAGCTCCTATGTATGCATTGCATTCTTTTGTGTATATCGTACAATTTACAGCGTTTTTTTACTTTAATTGAAAACACAATTTGTCATTAGCCATATTTCTTCAACTTTAGTAAACCGGTCCGTCATCTAAATTATCGTCCTCTTCATTAAAGGCCTCGCCGTTGTCGAAATAATTGTTTCCGTAGTCGTTTTCATCGTCCATTTCGTCATCTTCTTCCAGTTCGATCTGTCGAAATCAAAAAACGGTTTAGATAATCGATTAAACTTTGCATAGCACAATGTATTCTACATTTTCTTCGTTTTCCTCCTCTGAATCGCTTAGCGGGTTCTCCGGCTTTTGGGGATCTGCATCAGTTTTTTCTTTCTCTTCCAGAACTTTGAGTCGATCCTCGAGAGCTTCGACACGTTTTTTCTTCGGTTTCGAAGCGGCATTCACTTTCTTCCTTTTCCAGTTGGGCTTCAGCTCGGCAGGCATCATATGCCAAGGAATCTCCGCTTTGCATTTTTCTTTTGAATTCTCTAAAACATTCTTTTTTCTTTTGAATAAGTAATTTGTTAAGTTTTATCGAGTAGCTTACGACAAATTGATCCGAATACCGCTGAATGTTGTTGTTAAAAACCTTCGGCTCTAGATAATACGGCGAATCTCGCATTTGGTTTAAGTAGACTTCTTTCCATAAAATCATGTAATTTTGGTGCGGTGAATTCTTGGAATGAATTTATAGTTATTTTAGCAATTCTTTTTTTTTATAAAAATAATCTATAAAGAGAGCAGTAATACCTCCAGTGGAACGGCCTTCGATAATAGCGGTGGAAAAGAAGGTGGCGGTGCCGTCGGGACGCTTGGCATCTCCTTTCCCACACATCCCAATACCTGTAATTGTTCTTGGGTCAGTGAAGAGGATTGTCGACCCCGACCTCTTCCTGCCATTGTGATTAGCAATTAAATAGAATTAATTCATGCACCGAATTGAGAGACCGGCACATGCAACTTAGTCGAAAACATCAACAGTGCCTTGGAAGGAAATGTCAATTTGACAAATGGAATATCATCACTACCGTCCTGATATTCAGGCCTGGTATATAGTAAGCCCGATCAGCCATTCGTTAGCGTCCAAAATCACTAGGCCGATTTGGTCCAAATTTTGCAGGCATGTATTTTTATTTTACTCGAAACTTAGCAAATAGGATAGATGGCGATTAAAAAAAAATTACATGGAAACTTATATAAAATTTAATAATTTTCTCGTGCAAGCAAAAACCTTGTAAAAAAAACTCATAATTTCAATCAAAATTAAAAAAAAAACGCTACTCTGTTAATAGCAACTAATGCCACCTTTACAAAAAAAATGAAGTGGAGAAGCAAAAAACCAAATAAATTTTTTTTTTGTATTAGTTTATTCAACAGTATTTGCATCTTTTGAATAAACTAACACAAAAAAAAACTTTTATTTAATGCACAAACACAGTAATGGAGAGAATTGATGGGATTGGGAAGGTAACGCAAGGGGAGTGAGAACGACCGTGACGTGTGGTGAAAAGCTCGTATATCTTTTTCAGTTATACGAGTACTGGCTGCTACTGACTAGAGATACTCGATACACACTAACACTTCTGTCCTAATAGAGTTTGGACAATGCATGTACAGCGATCGCCTGGGAAATTTCGCCCGAAATTTGAATTTTCTCAATTCTTTTTCTTTTATGAAGTAAACACAATCAAATTGAATTGTTATTTATGAAAGTCATATTTATTTTCTGTTTTAATGAGAATTCTTTTCAAAAAATTGTAGCTTAACGCAAGTTTTCGTTCGTATCCGTACATTTGAAATCGGTCAAACTCAAGTTTGAACTGCTCAAACGCACGTTTTACAGCATTATCGGAATCGAACGATTTTTCTTTTAAGAAGTTATCCAAATTCCGAAAAAAGTGGTAGTCTGTTGGAGCAAGGTATGGCGAGTATGGTGGGTGACGGACAGTTTCCAACTCCAACTCCTGTAGTTTTGCCACGACGATGTGTGCGGTATGTGGTCGAGCGTTGTCATGCAAAAGGAGTGGTGACGATCGATTAACCAATTTTGGTTGTTTAACCGCAAGTTTTGCCATCATTTCGTCGAGTTGCTGACAGTAGACAAAGGCAGTGATCGACTGACCAGGTTTCATGAAGCTGTGGTGGACGACACCAACGCCAGACCACCAAACTGTCACCATAAGCTTCTTCTGGTGGATCTGTCGTTTCGGGAGTGCTTTGGTGGTTCATCTTTGTCTAACCACTGCGATGAACGCTTGAGATTATCATACATGATCGACTTTTCGTCACACGTGACAATTCGATTCAAAAATGGATCGATTTTGTTGCGGGAAAAGAGCGAAAGGCATGTCTCGAGTCGACGTTCCTTTTGCGCATCAGTCAAATTGTGCGGCACCCACTTGTCGAGCTTCTTGACCTTACCCATTTCAGCCAAATAAGTCAAGATTGTCTTCTTAGTTACACCGAAGATCGTTGATAATTTCTGTGCACTTTGGCCGGGATTCGCCTCCACGCTGGCCTTCACGGCATCATTATCCACCTTAGTGTCAGGTCGCCCACGATGCTCATCGACCAAGTTGAAATCATGAGATCTAAATTTTCTGAACCAACGTTACACTGTGCTTTCTGTAGCCACTTCAGTGGGGAACACATCTTTAATATTGCGAGCTGTTTGCGCCGCTGCATATATTTCCATCGCTTTACGTTTTGCCTTCTAAAAAAACCACTTAATATTTTTTCACAATTCGACAAAATTTGATAAGAGAAAGAATTTACCTTTCAAACAAAAAGAAAAAACATGAAATGTCAAAACAGCATCTGCATGAAGTTATTCGCATTTGAAGTCAATGAAATGACCTTCCCGAGATTTCATATTACACGACCCTATAAAAGACATTTGGGAAATATAACCACTAAGAAGTTACATGGGCACGTAGCACACATAAATATTAAAATAAAAAGCGTCGAATCTAACAGGTTGACCTAACTCTTTCAGATGCCTTGTTCTTTCCTCTTCATGGAGTAACTCGACTAGAAGGCGGACAGAAAGCATCTACAAATTCTTTATGGGTTTTATTTTAGAATTAGCACAACAATAAACCAAATAGCGCCGCAAACGAAGAAATATGGAAATTCCTTATAAATTTTTGGCCAGAAATAACTCGCGATATAATTATTATTTTGCAGTCCTGAAGAATCAAATTGATAGCTCGTACCTTGGTCAAAGCCTTCTAAAGTGAAAGTCATGTAAGCCAATCCAACAACAAGTTGGAGTCAAACCAAAAATAACAGTTCCATTGAAATTCGTTCGCTTTTGTATGGAGCAGATATGGCGGGCTAGGGTGTAGCCTAGTGAGTAGCTTGTTGGTCTACAATGCGAAGGGCGGGAGTTCAAATGCCGGTCGACGTATAACTTCAGCACATTACTTGCGTGGGTATATTTTGGCCACCTCAATCTGCGAAAAAGAAAATTGTAGATAAAGGATTGTACGAAAAGCTAACAACCCTTTCACAATAACAAATAAAATGTTGAGGAACCTGAAGGATGAAGAGAAAGGGTGGGCGTCGTAAGAACCGCGTTCATTTTTAAATGCAGTGTTAAAGATAGTTAATCTTTCTAAGGTGATTTATTAATAGTGCTCGGCGTGTAATTATTACACGTTAATAGCAGTGCAATAGATTTTTAATGGAAAAATCGCAATCAAAGTTAAATCTCGGTTTCTCCCATCGAAGAGAATCTGTCACTCATGTTGTGCAGAGTAGAGATACTCGATACACACTAACACTACTCTCCTAATAGAGTTTGGACACGGGGAATTTTGTTCGAAACATGGATTTTCTCAATTCTTTTTCTTTTATGAAGTAAACATAATCATAATGAATTGTTACTTACGAAAGTAGTATTTAATTCCGATTGTAATGAGTGAATCTATAGAAAAACTGTAGTTTAACCCAAGTTTGTGCTCATTTGAAAACTGTCAAACTCAAGCAAACTACAAGTTTACCTGTTTTTCACATTCTTATGTTTGCCTTCTTGCACTTCACCACGTTGAACTGTTGGTATTATAGCATTGTCCAAACAACTCTATTAGGAGAGTAGTGCTAGTGTGTATCGAGCAGAGTAAAAGAGGACAGTGTGGACAGACTTCCTATCTTGCCCATAGACCAAAAAATTTTTCGCATAAAGAATTTTTACCTCTCAAATGAACGATTTTGAGTGGTTCGCGCAAGGTTATACCTTCCAAAAATTTCAACAGCTGATTACACGTAGATTGTTCGCATGTGTGCGTGAAGATTGTACGCAAATTGGTGAGTTCATTTCAAGAAGTAGTCTCCACTTTGTAAACTGTTTAAGCTGTGGTATCGAGAATCTCTACTCTGAATGTGGTAGCTGCGTCAGTAACAAATGTGTCGATGAAAAAATTTTCCAATATGATCACTGTCCGTGTTTGATTCAATTTTTCACTCCCTAAAGCAAAATATAACCGCCCAAATTCAGTCATCTTGTCTACAACCAGGCCGGAATATAAAGAAAGCGATGATCTCTGCCCATAACGTGATTCATTTCCAATTTGAATTGGCAGAGGGCGTTATCTGCGGTTCGGAGTAAAATCAAAAAGCGAAAATTTGCCTGTCAAAAAAGGTATAGTTTTGTGGTCGGACGAGACTTGTGATTCTACTAATATTTCATTCTTTTTTATCTGTAGTTAATACAAATCCATTCGAAAAAATGTTGGCCAAACAAATCGTTGCCCGCTCGTTAGCTATTAAAAACAGTAAGATTTCCAGCTTTGGATTTTTTTCTTTTAACCTAGAATTACATAACACAAATTTTTATCTAATTTTCACAGCCGCGGCTATCTCGCAGGCATACTACCATGGTGGACACCATAAAGTGTCCACGATGAACGATTTGCCAATTCCCCAGGGAGACTGGCAAGAAGCCTACCACAAGAAGCAAGCTAAATACAACGCCGTTCTCGTAGGTGGTATTGCTCTACTTGCGACCGCAATCACTTTGGTAAGTGTGCCCAGGGCTTCCTTAAAATTCGAATTTGTTTATAATA
This sequence comes from Chorisops tibialis, assembly GCA_963669355.1. Lineage (NCBI taxonomy): Eukaryota > Metazoa > Arthropoda > Insecta > Diptera > Stratiomyidae > Chorisops > Chorisops tibialis. The sequence continues at coordinate 190,589,678 of OY770263.1, read as the reverse complement.
TTCAACTACTTTCCAGGCTAAGACGACAGGGCTTGTACACCTCAACTTTAGTCCCCCAAAGTCTATCGATTAAGTGAGACGTATAATGTTCCAACTTGAATGAATAAAATAGTGAAGGATTTAATTGTACCAACTAATTGTTTTCATTTCAAAGCACAAGTTTCAAATATTTTTTTATCTTGTCTTTCGACATTACAATATAATTTTGTTGTATAGAATTGAAATGCTCTTTCCTTCTGGATTGTGGCTAAAATTTCTAAAGCATTCCTACTTGACTTGTCAGTAGCTCGGATTATAGTTACTGTATATAGGAGTTGATCCTCTCTTGACTTTCATCCCACCTTTGCGTAGAAAACTACACAAATGCGACTTTTTTCCAAGAACCGGTAATTGCAAGCTAACGGGATTTCGTGACTTTATTTCTACCATCATTCTAAGCAAAAAAACAAATTTTGCGGTAGAAATAATCTAATTTAGGTATAATTTCAAAAGTTACGTTGTCTACCCTCGTGTGTAGATTTCTACACATGGACTTTCAATGTGCTTCAAGATTTTGTTTGCTTGATCATGTATTAATATTGATAGCCTAAGAGCCAAAAAAATCAAAAAATGAGCTAAGATGTCTTATTTGCTTACACTCGATGAAAAAAGGAATAGAACTAAATTCAGTCCATTTCATATTTCCTCCTAAGGATCTTCTCCTTACGGAATAAACAGAATCGCTGATAAAGTTCTTAAACATTTTCTACACTATGAAGATCGATCTTAGCCTGAACAGAAGTGATCTGTTTGTAAGACAGAATTTAAAAATACCACAACTTGTTTTTTTTTTTTTATTTATTATTTGTTATAAGTTATAATTTAGGTACCACCGGGCTCGAGTTCCTGCCGCGAATCTGTAAATAATAGAAAGCAAGGGTGAGCAATTTGGTAAACTAGTACTGCGGTCTTTAAACTATGACTACACACAAATTACGATATAACGGAGTCGTTTATTCCTTACGGGGACGAGCGTGCAATGGGTGACAAGGGAATATACGTGCGCACGAGTCATCCTGCTCCGACCAACCGTCATCACCAAGCCGAGCGTGCAATGATACAAGGGGAAATAGCGCGCAATGTATCTGCCCCGTCCTTGATGGTCATGTGGATTTTCTTAGTGTTACTGAAAATCTGGAGACGAGCGTGCAATGGCATCAAGGGAAATAACGCGCGAGATAACCTGCCCCGACTCCGTGAATATCAAGCCGAGCGTACAATGACACAAGGGGAAATAGCGCGCAATGTGTCTGCCCCGTTCTTGATACCCTTACAAAATTGTCAAGCGTGCAATGGCGTTAGGGGAATATACGTGCGCTCAAAACGCCCGCTTCAAACAATTCGAAACATCTGTACAGGGACTCACTAATTGCACCACAGTATTGAGGAGAAATAACGAAACCTCAATACAGAATAAAAACAAAGATTTAACAAATAAGACAGTAAAATTCTCAATGCTTAAATGAAATTATGCAACAAATAGCTGACCAAAACTCAATGAAAAACTCTATCGTTCAATAAGCCAAATTATTGCTCACTATTCAATACGAAAAACTACTAGAAACCAAATTAAATGCTCAGTGAATACTCACCCCCAAATGCTTACTCCACGATACTTTTCACTGTACTTCACATTAATCCTCACAACATTAATAGCACTGATCAACTGAAGTTCCGATGTACATGCTAAGCATCGCGATCAGTAAAATCTACATCTACACACAAACACACTCAAAACATCATCCACATGTAATCTCTTATATATTTCACACTTCATATATTTCATCTTTTCATAACCATTCTCATAAACCCATTTATACTTAAGGATCAACGGGAAAACCCAAAACATTCGATCCTTTAAGAACAATCTTTCGCGTCTCATTTACAGTCGGTTTTATAGCCTACCGTCATAAAATCAGTCATACCTAAGGATCTTCGGGGAAAACCCAACAACATACTGTTTCAATTTAAGTAAAGACTTACATGTTAGATAGTGAAATTTCATTCTGCAATTGCGAATTGAATAAAGAAAAGAAAATTAAATGTCTGCTAGACAAATCTACCTAACAGTTGAGTAAGTGGAAGCACTATTGAGTGAAAGTGATGGTAGTGATAATGGTAATTTTTTGGGAGACAGTGATGATGAATATATTCCAGAGTAATGTGAAGATGAAGGTGATTTATATTCAGAAGATAGTGATTTTGATGCTAAGGAGGAATCTAATAAGAGAAGCGAATCTGCTTTTGCCGCTAAAAATACGGATCCACTGTTTGTTTCAAAAGATGGTGTTGCGTGGCAACCAGAACCAGTTGAATATCCAAAAAGAAGATTTTGGACCTCGTTGGTGGTTTAAAAGGTCGTATGGTCTTGGACAAACAGTCTGAAGGCATTATAATGGTTGGCACGTTGAGGAAAAATAAAAGAAGCATTCCACCAAAGTTTCTTCAATGTAAAAAAACTGCCTTTATATCAATCGACATTTGAATTTACCGAATACACAGCCTTTGTTTCGTACATTGGGAGAAAAAATAATTCACTATTCTGCAGAGCACACATACATAGGTTTAGGTTGTAGGAGGGTGGTTGCACGGAACCACAAGCACTGAGGCCATCTAGTTGGGCCCATTGTACTCCCCCTATTGTTAGTCACTCCTCTTGCTCTAACCACTTGGTTCGGTTTGTGAACCTTAATAGGCTCGAATGTTGGACGCCTCTGAGGTCGTCTAGTTCTGAGAAGAATCTAGAGCCTAAGCAAAGGAGACGACTGTTGGAGATTTGCGGACAGTGACAAAGATAATGTTCAGAGCAAACATAGCTCTATAGAAATTGGATCCAGCGAAAAAAAGTTGCCATCGATTATAACAACAAAACGAAAGGTTTGTTCAAACACATTGCGCCTTCAAATTTGCATTCAATATTTTTTTCGGTTTATTCAATGTAGGTGGTGTCGATAAAATGTTTTCTTGCTATAGCTGCTAACAAAAAAAAATTCGATGGCCAATGGCTGTGTTCGGATACAGTAACTCTAACTTACACTATGTTGTGGATGAGAGTAAACTATTTCTAAATCCAGAGAGCGATTGTTGCAGATCCAATCTAACGAAGTTATAACTTAGTTATTGTATACAATAACTTTAGCTCGGATAAGATCTCATTCTACGATAACAAATGTGGGCATTCGAAAACGAACTATGATTAACTTCTTAAATCTTCAACGTTTAAATACTAAAATACAGTAGAATTGGGTAAATACACGCCGTTTCATATTTATACCCCACTTAGAAATTTTAGGTTTCCGCTCGGAAAATTATTATGCTTTTGTATTTGATTGGTAAATGTAGAAAGCCTGGAGCTGAAATCATTTGTAGGTAAATTATTGCAAGGAGTCGTTATTTTTGCAACAGTTCCAGCTATTATACGTTTTTTGCTCGTTTCATATATGTATATAACCCAGTTGAAGTTTCCAACAAAATAAAGTGTTTATTTCATATAAATTTTAAATAAAAAAATGTATACAAAAACTTAATAATTAATAGGGCCTCCTTTGGGTTTCATGATTTCAAAAATCCTTTTTTTCATCGATTGGATTAATTTATTTAGCATTTCAGGGTCAAGTTTCTGCCATTCATCAAGGATGGCAGTTTTCAATTCCGCCAGTGATTCATACTGGCGATTTTCAGCATATACCCGTCTGACAAGAACTCCCCAAATGTTTTCAATGGGATTCAGTTCAGGAGAACATGCCGGCCAGTTCATCACCATAATGGAATTTGTCTCCATCCAACCCATTGTTTCACGACTGGTGTGAATTCTGGCATTATCTTGTTGGAAAATCCAGTTTTTTCCAAAAATTGTAGTAAACTGTTTTGGAGTACTTGGATGTAATCTCTACTGCCTTGCTGCAGGAAATGCTCCCCACAACACACAGAACCGCCACAAAAATTCCTCTTCGAGAAATGGAGAGGTTCCTTCCTCAGATCGCGCCAGTAAGAATTAAATCCGTCGGGTCCATCTAAGTTCCATTTCTTTTCATCAGAAAATATCACCTAAAAATTAAATCTTGAGCTTAAACAATGAAGAAGTATGAAAGCCAGTATGTCTTACAGAATACCAATCTGTAGCCATGTGGTTTTTTGAGAATTCCATCCGAGCTTTCTTATGGCGATCTAATAGTCGTGCAACAATCTTCATTTTACCTCTAGAAATGTTAGGATTACGTTGAATCGTTCTCCAAACCATTGTTTTTGACACCTTTGTTGGGACAAGAGCTGCCAATTTATTGCCGAATTACTTTCAAATAATAAATAATAATAATAAAATAAACAAACTCAAAAATGCAGTACCGTTTCCTGTCATCTGTCTCTTAAACTTAATGTTCCAAAGTCGACTACTAATATTGAAGTGCGCTAGGAGTTGTTGGATTTCAAGTAAAAATAAAACTAGTTCAATTTAATTTAGATTGAACACCAACTTTATTTTTAATCGGTTTTTATACTCTAGATGTAATCTGAGAGTATTATAAGTTTGCTTTAAAGTTTGTAATGCTAAGGCTCGGAGAAAAAAATGAATGATACAGAAGTTAATATTATCACTCAAAAATCTCAAAACCGTATGTCCGCCCGTCTGTTCCCTCTCTAGCTTGAGAACACATTGAACTAGAACGTTCAAATTTTGTACACGTTGTTCTTGACGAAAAAGTAAGGTCAAGTTCGTGAACGAGCCAAATCGTTCCATCCCTTCTACCACCTCCCATACAAAATGATGCATTTTCGAGATTTGACAGTAAGCCGATTTTCTCGAAAAGTATAAAAGCTATTGATCTGAAATTTGGAGTATATTATTTTTATACCAATTGCAATCTTCATCATCAAAATTACTTGAATCCCCCACTCCTTCTACCACCTCTCATATAAACTGCAATTTTTCATGAAATACTATAAACCAATATACTCAGTACATACATATAAAATTTATTCTGAACAAAATATTTATTTAGAATTATTAGAAAGATCAAAAAAGATTAGATGATTAGCTTCACTCCTTCTACCCCCTCCCATACAATATGATACAATTTCACAACTTTTCAAAAAGTTGATTTTCCTGAAAAGTTTGAATGCTACTGATCTGAGATTGAAAACATGTCAAAAGCATGATGTTAATAATTATTTCTGAAAAACTCACCGAGAACTCTCCACTCCTTCTACCACCTCCCACACAAACTACACAATTTCACTAAACCCAATACACTAATTTTTCAGCACCTATTAAGTTTTAGAAGCTTAAATTTTCAATAAAACATCCTGATAGCAACTTTAGCATGATGTAAAAAAATTGTTTCAATGCCGCTATCCCTTCTACTACTCCCCATACAAAATTTCTTAAAAGCAAAAATGTCTCTTCATCTAGAGCATTGCATGATTGGGCCTTACGCCCAATCGTAGTCCTGTAATGTTTTATTCATAATATCTCGCTCTTTGTTCATTATCGTCTGATAAGGATTTTTGCACCAATGTTTTTTTTTTCAAGGCAATATGATCTAGAAAAATTAGAGCAAGTGTTAATTTGTAACAATTTTGAAGTGCGCAAGGCGTCTCTGGAGCTAGGGTATAGCCTAGTGGGTAGCGTGTTGGTCTACAATGCAAAGGTCGTGAGTTCAAATCCCGGTCGACGCATGTTTCCAACACACTACCTGTTTGAGTATAGCCAAGGTCCAATTCGGGCTGTAGTGCCATTGTAGAAGGGGTCGTTGGATTTCAAGTAAAAAACAAGTTCGCTCTTAATTTAAAAATCACCACAAATTTTATTTTTAACGCCAAACGTTGATCACCCTCAATAAGGTTACGAATCACGCGAATGTTCTTCTCGGTAAAGCTCGTTCGTGGGGGACGATTACAGCTTTCATTTTAGATCTCTTCACGGCATCCCTTCAACTCCTTATGCCAAGCGAGGCCTTAACAGTATTTGATCTCCGAACTGGGCCGTCACGCCTTCACGGGTGAGAAATTTAATAATGACGCGCTGCGAAGAGTGAACGTCTCGCTCCAACATCGTGAGTTGTACTACTGGATCTGGATGTATTTTGCAAGGCCAACCGATCATCTCTCCACTCCTGATAAACCCAACCACCATTGCCTTAAATGGCGGCGGCCCGAACCGTACGATACTAAGAGTTCCGTTTCTATTTGATACTCCCTCGTAATTTTGTTTTATCGGAATTGCAGTCTATCAATTACACTGTACGACAAAAAAATTTTTTGTTCGAGCCCTGACACTATTCCTGCTGATTTGACGGATACCCACCGTTTTTGGTAAATTTGATCAATTTTCCATAATTTAGAAAGATGAAAGGGATTATTTTAGCCTTTAAATTCCTTTCGAGGGGCTAGAGAAGTGAAAATATCTAAAGCATGAATATTTCTAGCAAAGAGGTAGATTTGGGGGGGTTTGCCCCCTTCAATTGTTTTTTCATTTATTTTGCACATATTGCAGCATCCAGCACCTTCATCCTCCCCCAAACATCCCTAAATAATAAAATATGTAACAAGAATATAGAGCAATAATAACAAATAGATATATCAACAATATATAGAAACAATAATAAGAATATATAGCAACAGTTCGAATAATAAATAAATAATGTAAGGACCTTCATTTAGTGCTTGCTTTCCTTTTGTACCCTAAGGTAGACGTTTCCCGTACCAAAAACCAACAGTAATCTGGCAACACTCCACTTCCCTGAAAAATCTTCTCTCGAACTTGCTGATGTCTTGATAGAACCGTTCCCCTTGTTCATCCTAAATTTTCAGGGAAGAAGATGTGAGCGAAGTAAATGCATTTTAAGAGACATGTTACACCTCATGGCCTTGTACGCTGACATTAATTTCTCGACATAATCATCACTTTTGTTACTCTAAAAGTTCTCACACACGTTTTGGAATGCAAGCCAAGCTTGTTTTTCTTTTTGATTCACACGTTCAATAAACGTCGAATCTGGGAAAAGCTGTCTAATCTGAGGCCCACGAAAACCTTCCTTAATTTTAGCTTCACTAAGACGAGGAAATTTAGTTTTCAAAAATTGTAATGCGTCACCTCTCTTCTCCATTGCTTTCACAAACTGTTTGATCAATACAAGTTTGATGCGCAAAGGCGGCAAGTAAATATTTTCCTTCGTGACCAGAGGATCGTTAGCGACATTTTTCTGACCGGAAGTAAAACTTTCTCACTAAGGCCAGTTCCGTACGATGTAATGTTTGCCTCGCGCTTGGCTGTCCCATTCACATAGGAAGCAGCAGTATTTTGTGAAGCCGGATTGCAGGCCTGTGAGTAGAACAAAAACTTTTAAGTTAGCGCAAAGTTTCCAATTATAATCATGATAACTGATTTTATCAATACGTACATCTCCTTCATATCCACAGAGTATACAGCCGGGACTGATGGTAGCTCATTCCTATTGGCCAACAGGACAACTTTCAAGTTTTTCTTAGATGAGTCGATGAACAGTCTTCTTTTTTCTGGCTCGCATGGTATCTTCAGTTGTAACATCAATGCATTTGAATTAGGGCAGAACACTAAGCCTTCATGTTTCGCAAAAGGTAATTTCAGAGTTGACTGCCTGAGGTTTTAAAGTTAATAATAGTAGAAGCTATCGGGATGATTTTTAGACTCGCGTGGCATAATTGTACAGTAAATCAATTGAAAAGAAAGATTTCCGGATTTCACAGTGTTACGCTCTATTAAAAGTGACATTTCGGTCTCTGCTGAGACCTTTATCAAACTGTTGGGGAAAAACGGAGATCATATTCGGATTCAGGTCATTTTACATAAGAATCAGCATGAATGATGTCAGGGCTTATTTTCATGCCATACAGTGTTATAGTTTTTTTTCAAACCGTCGTATTTTTTATTGCCCAGAGGTTACACAATTTTTTTCCCTAACCCTAACGTAATACTAGAGCTACTTCGCGCGCTCATAAGTATTCTCTTCCCTTCGGTCGCACTGTCAAATTTCGTGATTCGTTTTTAAACCGGACTGTTCGAATATGGAACTCGCTGCCCATCTCGGTGTTCCCGCATGACTACAACATTCAGCAATTCAAGGGAAATATTCATAGCCACTTCCGTCTCTATCCCCTTAATCCCCAAAAACCAATATCCTTCCCCAGTCTCCGGAGCTGTGCTTCAGTACAAAAGGGCAACCCCTCTAGTTCCGGTGTCACATAAAAAAAAAACAAATGGCTATATTTGATTTCATTAAATCTAATAACCACTAAAACGATCTGGGCTTCAAGTTGGATGAACCAAATTGCCCTGTTGTTTCTATTAAACTCCGGTATCTTAAAAGCAAAAGTGAGTCGACATGATATTTTTATGCTGCGAAAATTTATTTAATTCCCCAATATGTTACTTTATAAAATATTATTATTTCCTGATGTGAACTGTTTCGATGAAAGTTGTCATTTCAATCTCTATTGTATTATAGTCTGCTAGTATTTACTATATGGTATTCAGCAGCCATTTATAACCAGTTGTTGCTGTGCCTTAAATCATTTTTCATTATTACGCCTTTCTTTTGTGTAGGCAGGCTCTCATTTTAAACTATAAAAACTCTATCTAACTGTAATTTATCCTATAAATCATAATGGAATAAATATTTATGCAGTAACTGTTAACTCTATTAAAATATCTGCATCTATAGCAACAGAAATAACAACTTTTTATTTATTGAAGGTTATAAGATGTCTAATTATACATATAAAGACTACTGATAATAAAAACAATAGAAAATATTTTATTTTATTGTTTCGAAACACTGAAAGAAATAACACAGAATTACCAAGAACATAAACAAATTTTTTTCTAGTCCGCAACATTTTACTTAGGATGGAATCAATTCAATAAAAATATAAAAGTATAAAATTTTATACATAACCATATAAAAACAAATTTTCTTAAAGAAAAATGTTACAAAACTAAAAATCGAAAATAACATTAAATAGTCAACAAAATAAAATTAACATTCACCAAGAGTCGTACCGTCGGATTCATTAAGCGCAGCAGATAATTCACCATTGAACTGTAGTAGACAGCCGAGGGCTCCAAAATAACCTTCGTGTTCTAAAAACAGAGCTTTCAAAGTTCCTTTAGACCAATAGTCCATAGCATATGCAAGTAGTTTCATTGATATTGGATTAACACGTAAGAAGTTTCCAACGAATACAACCTTAATTATTAAATTATTAAGTACAGAAAAAAAAACAAAACAAATCGCATACCTTATCAATTTTTTCATTACTGGCACACATTCTTGCTATCGAGCCAATATTGTTCGTAATTGTAACAAGTGTTGCGTTTGCCAAGTCTTCTTTGCTTATACTACTGCGGCGTTCTTTGGAATTCATCTGGCCAAAACTAAAAATAATGAACGTAAAAAAAATGTCCAAACTAAAAATATGTCAATAACAAACCTAGCAGCAACCAAATCTCCATGAAGTCCGAAACGTTCATAGTCACCGCCATAAATATCCTTAACTAATTTATCAACTTTTGTATGATCTCCACGTGTTGCAAGTTGAATTGCTTCTTCAAATGTATTGCAGCCAGTTAGAAGACAACATAGTCCCAGGAATGTTCCTCCACCTAAACTGGTAAATGAAAGAAATATGTTAGAAGACAATTTTCATTTGTAATTAAAGGTTACAATTGGGTATTTTCAGTTAATTTGGAGAAAGCACGAGTTTCTTTGGCTTAGGGTATTTCATTAAAAAAAAATATTAAAATAAACGTCCTAATTGAAGGACTAAAGTATTTCCGCAACTAATTGACTAAAAAAAACTTGAATGGATGTAAATTAAGTATTCAGTAAGGCAAACGGTCTCATGTTTATTGATTTGCAGTAGTAGTTACGAGTTCAGTGGTCTCGAAACTCTCTGAATTATTTAGTTTTTTGAATCCAGATCTCAATTTAATCCAAGAATAGGTGAAGAGCAACCGCGTGAATTAGAGAGATGATAATTCGTCCAAGGCGGAGGCATGTAATCTCTCCTTCAAACGAGAAATTCCAACGTCGGAACCATTTCGTATCCTTTGCTGTTGTGTTTGGCACCAAATTAAATGAACAACTTGAGAGCGCCATCATAAGAGTATTTGCAATGTTACACTTGATATTCTAAGCGCCTTCTTGAAGATGCAAAAATATTTCATACCTTTCGATCTAACTAATATTTGCAAAGCTTGCATTTGGTCATGTTTAAAGTAAAACTCGCATATTTGAGGTAGGCTTAGACAAGAAAAAATACTAAACCAAGGTATTGTTTATATACGATCGATATTCAATAATTAAAGAGACAAATTGATACAGAAAAAAAAATGAGACTTACTACTTCTCAACATAATCCCCACTAATATTAATACACACTACCCAACGATGAACTAGTTTTTTTTATACCTAATGCAAAGAAGTCTTTGTCTTGTTGTTTAGCAACGTTCCCACAAATTCTTTGACCTCCTCGTTGTTGCTGAAATGAGGGAGCCAAATCTGGACTGTATGAGGGAGATGAAATAGTATCTTCTAATCCATTTTTGCAATGGTCCCTTGGGTCAGCTGGTGTGAGCATTGTCATGTAGGCTTTCTTTGAGATCCGCGACGTTTTTCTCTGATTGTTGACTATACTTTGTTTATCAGCATGTCTGTAGGCACAGTTTATTGTACGCTGATCTTCCAAATAATCACAAAATACGACACCTTGGGCATCCCAAAAGACGGTCAAAATGACTTTTCCCGCTGATGCTTGCGTTTTGAATTTTTGAACTGTTCTATCCATTTATAAAATATAGCGCGGTTCATACAACTTTAAAACATCCAAGAAAAGTTTTTATCCGATTTTCACCTTCAGAAAGCAAAAAAGGGATCACTGAACGTTGTTCAACTAATGTGGAAACTTCGAGCGGACACACTATCGTTAAATGTAATATTGAGGTTATAAACAAAACAATCTGTATCCGTTAGCTGTTCTCAGCTCATCTCAGTGATGCCAACCTAAAGTCATCAAAGTACAAAACTCTTACAAACTATTTCATTTCTACATCAATATGTCTCTTTAATTATTGAACGCCACTCGTACTTTAAAGAAAACATTTTTGGATTTCACGCTGTTTGCTTTATTACTTGTGAAATGTCGGTGTCTGCTGAGAACTTTATCAAACTGTTTGATAAAGGTCTGATATTGCCTACTTCACCTCTTTATCTTCCCCAAAGTTCTTTCTTCCGATTTGTGAACAAACAGTAATCGGAAGGGGGCACATCTGGACTATAAGAGGTGTGGTTCAATATTTTGTAGCCGTATTTCTGTAGGGCATCCTTTACAACGTGGTTCTTGTGAAGAAGTGCGTTGTCGTGTAAAAGCAGCACACCTGGAGTCTACTTTCTCTTATTTTTTCTTTGATGGCATCCTTTAATTTTTGTAGTAGGTTGGCATAGTATCCCCCTGTGATATTTTGTCCTTTTTCATTATAATGGACCATCAAAAGACTCTCTGTATCGCAAAATTCGGGCTCATAGTCATGAACCCAAGTATCGTCTCCAGTAACAATACGGGTCAAAATTTCATCTCTGTTCTTGCTACAGAGTTCTAAAAAATGCCGTGAACACTCGACGCGCTGCTATTTCTGACCCGCTGAGCGTATTTTCTTGGTAACCATCTTGCGCTGACTTTAGACATGCCGAAAAGATCGTGGAGGATATTCAAAATGGTTGTATCTGATACTCCAACCATTTTTGCGATTTGTGGCGTTTTTCATTGCGCGGTAAGAAATTTTATGACAGCACGAAACTCAATTTTGTCCATAGTTAACGTTTATTTGCTAATAGTAATTTGCTATCTGCGTTCATAAAGTCCAGCGTTTCTGTGGTTTTCTGACTGGCCTTTGTCTATTGACTTACTTGTGTTTGTGTGTGTTTCGAGAATTGTTCCGTCATCCATACGCTCCACGTAACTAGCCCGTGGTAGCTTTTTGAATTTTATGAGGATCGACACTTCTGGATTGTCGAAGATATATCGTATCATATTCTCCAGATCGAGGGTTCTTCTGATTACCTTTCTTTCAAAAGCATTAAGTGGTTTTTCGGATGCCTTTCGCTGTTATGGCATAGCCACCAATCGTTTTGTTTAAAGTTTTCTTTTTTTGTGGACGTTTTTGTTTTTGATTATTGAAAGCATCAAATAATAGGGTTTTGGTTGATATTATTATTATTCGTCATTTAATTTCGATTGGATCGCTTCCATCCTTGGTAAAATTTGCCACTAGATATACAAAGTCGTCTACATTTTCTAGATTATAGTCTCCCACTGTACGAACAAAATAGTTCGATTTTTGTTTACGTCAAAACTTTTGTTCTGTTGTTGTTAATACGTAGTCCAATTCAAGGTTTACAAAAAATATTTCTCTAACGCTTTATGTCGCCGCATATGACGCAAGTTGCGTGGGTTCCCGTTCACGCCAAAGGAACACAATGCTTCAGTTCCTTTGGTGTCAATGGGAAGTCTCCGAAAAACATATTCGAGTGTCAAATTGAAAATCATTACTGGTGAAAGGCCGTCACCTTGTTTATAGCCATTGTCAGTCCTAAAGCTGGTAGTCATGTCATTTCGTACTCAGATTTGTGACAAAGAATCGGCCATTGTGATTCTTGGAAGCCGAACCAGTTTCGGTGGGACTCCAAACTTCAACATAATTTTATATAGTAAGCGACTTTTATACAGTAAGCACCTTTGAAATCAGCAAATTTCTGGTGTAAATCAATGTTATATACATACTAGACTCAACACTTTAATTTGTGAGTATATTCCAATTCATTGTGCATACATGTCGGTAGTTTGAAGCTGAGTTGTGATATTTTCAACAATACTTTGTGAAGCAACAATTGATGCTACTAAAATAATGAGGTCTCAAAAACAAACCGCAGTTGTATCGAAATCAAACGACAATATCTGTATTGTTTTGGCAAAAGTTGATATTTCCGCTTTCATTAAAAAATTGGTTTATGTCAGTTAGAAGTGCAAATTTTTAAATTATTATTATGAAGTTGTAAGATTTTCCAGTATTCGAAAAATAGCGCAGTCCCACATGAACTACCACATATGTATGTTTAATGAGGTTTCAAAACTTTAACTCGACTTCCTATAAAATTGACATATCAACATTTGCCATAATGGAAAAGATATATGCTCATCGCAAACATGTGTCGAGATTATAAGATTAAGTAATCGAACTCCAATAGTTTAGCAAAGTCGTCAAAATAAATATAAATAATAAGCGCGAGCAAAGGCAAACTGCATAGCAAGCAATAAGCCACACATACGAGGTTATAAAGGATAAGTTGTGCCTTAGCAATAAATATATATCGGAATAACAATATTTACTAAAGTTTATCGTATGGAATGGTGCTGCAAACCATAGGGGTTTCTGTTTACCTGACAATGGCATTTTTAAAGTCGATTTCACAAACGCCACAGAATTCATTTGCGAAAATAAATAAAGGACAAGTTTTCAGTGGAATCACGGAACAATTATTGCTTTAGTCTTCTAAAGTAGAGGGGATGATTGATAACTACCCGTGATAGGCTAGAAAAAAATTATTTCTTTCTAGCTCGATTCAATTGGCCTAACGATATTATAACTTTTCAAGCCCTCCAAAAAATCGGATTGGTCGATGACTTCCTTGTTCGAAGCGAATCTGTATTCGTCGAGCCAATTTTATCATTTTTTGACATATGACGGCAACAGAAAGACGTCGCGGGGTGGCATAATGTGATGAACCCGACAGATGCGGAAGCTGTTCGCTAACTGGGATCGATTTCTCTTCAATGCGTCATCAAATCTACCCAATAATAAAGAATAATACTGCACTTCCCATTCAAAAAGTCGATTATATTTATGCCTAATTAATCCTCGAAAATCGTGGCAATGACGTTTTCTTCTGATGGAACCGTCTTAGTCTTCTTTGGTGTACGTTCGACAAATAAACTGTACTGTTACTGTTTTGTCTGCTCTTTCATTATACTCTAGATGAAATCTGAGAGTATATTGTGTTTGCCTTACCGTTTGTACCGCTAAGAAATAACGCTCGCACAGAGCCGCCAAGGGTACAGAAATATTTTTTGTCGCTCAAAAACCTCGATTCCGAGTGACCGTCTGTCTGTCTGTCCGCCTGTGCGGCTGTCTACAGCATAACTCTCGAAAGCTATGAGCTATAGTGCTAAAAATTTTTGTGTGTCATTTTTAGCAAAAAAGTAAGGTCAAGTTCGTGAACGGGCCAAATCGCTTCACCCCTTCTACCCCCTCCCACAAATGCGCAATTTGACAGTAAACGGATTTGCTCGAAAAGTATAAAAGCTATTGGCCTGAAATTTGGAATATATTACTTTTATGATAATATCAATCTACCGTATAAAAATTATGCGTGTTCTCCCCCTCCTTCTACCACCTCCCATACAAACTGTACTTGTCATGAATTACTCTAAGCCAATTTACTCAGTGCGTATAAAATTTAGCGAGCTGAAATTGTGCACTAAATATACAATTAAAATTGTTAGTAAGGCTAAAAAAAATTAGACGATTAGCTTCACCCCTTCTACTCCCTCGCATACAAAATGGCACAATTTCGCAATTCGACTATAAATGGATTTGCTCGAAAAGTATAAAAGCTATTAGTCTGAATTTCGGGGTATATTACTTTCATAATGATTTCAATATACAGTATAAAAATTATTTGCGTCCTCCCTCTCCTTCCAACCCCTCCCATACAAACTACACTTTTTCATGAAATGCTCTAAGCCGATTTTCTCAGAACATATAACATTTATCGAGATCACATTTTGTGATAAATACTTATTTAGCATTATCACTAAGATCAGAAAAAAATATTTGATTAGCTTTACTGCTTCTACCACCTCCCATACAATATGACACAGTTTCACAACTTCACAAAAAATCTATTTTCTTGAAAAGTATGAATGTTACTAGTCTAAAATTTAAGAGATGTCAATTTTATGATATTTTTAGTTATTTCTGAAAAAATCAATCCCCCCACTCTTTCTACCTCCTCCCATACAAACTGCACATTTTCACTAAATCTAACACACTAATTTTCTCAGCTCCTGTTCAATTTTTGGAGTAAGCATTTTGTATAAAACATTTTTATAGCTACTTTAGCAAGATGGGGAAAAAATTAGTTCAATGCTATCACCCCTTCTAACACTCCCCATACAAAATTTCTTGGGATCACAAAAAATTCTATTTCATCTATAGTATCGTAGCCCTGTTATGTTTTTTGGCTTGTAGCGATGGATCCATGTTTTATCAACAGTCACGAACCGCTGCAGTAACTACTTCGGATTACGTTTAAACAGGTCCGAACCTAGGGTATAACCTAGTGGGTAGCGAGTTGGTCTTTAATGCGAAGGTCGTTAGTTCAAATCCCAATCGATGTATAATTCAAGCACGCTGTCTACTTGGGTATGCATTGGTCACCTCAATCTACGAAAATGAAAATTCGTAAATAAAGGGTTGTACGACACTGAACTAATTTTTTCACATCATGCTAGAGTTGCTATCAAAATGTTTTTATACAAGATTTAGGACTAAAAAATTTATTATGTACTGAAAAAATTAGTGTATTGGGTTTAGTAAAATTGAGTAGTTTATATGGGAGCTGATAGAAGGAAGGGCGATTTCTTAATGACTTTTTCAGAAATAACTATAAACATCATGCTTTTGATGTTTTAAATTGCAGATCAGTAGCATACATACTTTTCAGGAAAATCGACTTTTTGTAAAATTGTGTCAGAGGGGGGAAGGGGGTAGAAGGAGTGAAGCTAATCGTCTAATTTTTTTAGTCTTACTAATAATTCTAAATAAATATTTAGTGTACAATTTCAGCTCGATAAGTTCTATACGCACTGAGTAGATTGGTTTAGAGCAATTCATGAAAAAGTGAAGTTTGTATTGGAGGTGGTGGAAGGAGGAGGACACAAATAATTTGTATACAGTAAATTGAAATCATCATTAAAGTAATAGATTTTATACTTTTTGAGCGAAACCGTTTATTGTAAAATTGCGAAATTGTGTCATTTTGTATGGGAGGGGATAGAAGCGGTGAAGCGATTTAGCCCGTTCACGAACTTGACCTTACTTTTTCGTCAAAAATTTGAACTTTCTAGCTCAACGCGTTCTCAAGCTAGAGAGCGCATAGACGGTCGGACATCCGGTTTTGAAATTTTTGAGTGACATCAAATATTTCTGTACCCTTGGCACCTCTTCTTCTTCTTCAATGGCGCTACAGCCCAAATCGGGCCTTGGCCTCCTGAACTTCAGGTTCCTTAACATTTTCATTATTTATTGCGGACGAGTTGTTAGCTCTTCGCACAACCCTCTATCTACGAATTTTTCATTTTCGTAGATTGAGGTAACCAAGGTATATTCAAGCAGGTAGTGTGCTTGGAATTATGCGTCGACCGGGATTTGAACTCACGACCTTCGCATTGTAAGCCAAACACGCTACCCTTGGCACCTCTGTGCGAGCATTATTTCTTGGTGTTGCAGCAAATTTATAATACTCTCAGATTCCATCTAGAGTATAAAGATGTTAAGGAACCTGAAGATTAGGAGGTTAAGGACCGATTTGGTCTGTAGTGTCATTGTACATGTAGAAGAAGGTCCAAACACTGCTTCAAAGGTTTCATTCGATGATGACCACAGTGAGCAAACGCGGCACAGCTTTATCATGCCAAAATGTTAACGTAGGATATTCTGCACACATTCAAATGAGATTCCAACGATTTCAAAAAGAAAAAAAAACCTGTGATCTTCGCTCACTCCTGGATTTGGTTGACATTTTTATCTGTAAAACCACCTCAATTGGACGACCTGGACGCTCTTATTTGAGGACGGATAAATGACAACATTTGAATTCATTGAAGCAATGTCCGATCGTTGTTATCGATGGTAAAAGGTACTAGATTCCATAAACGGCTTTCTTCATTTGCTTCGATTTCCTCATACGTCTTTCCAACCAAAAACAAAACCGTAATGTACGATCGGTACTGGCTTTTCTTTATTGTCAAAAAAATCTAAAACTTGCTCACTTTCAACAGCTACCAAACGAAAAGAACACAACAAATTGATCTAAAAATCTGCCAGTAGTTGGTTGAAAGATGACACTAATCGATGATAAACCGATTTAACTTCAGTGGTGTAGTTGTTAATTTTCTTTCTAAATATTTCCGGGTGTAGATATGTTTGAGCACTGTTTTCATGTGTTAGTACACTATTGAAGTTTTAAAGAAAAAGAGCATTACAAGCATGTTTGCGACTTCGGCATATTACGCAATTTCCAGTTCCATATTAATATTTTCAAAACAAATGCATTTTTCAACCCTATGAAAAT
The DNA here is from genome assembly GCA_963669355.1 of Chorisops tibialis. Taxonomy (NCBI): domain Eukaryota; kingdom Metazoa; phylum Arthropoda; class Insecta; order Diptera; family Stratiomyidae; genus Chorisops; species Chorisops tibialis. The sequence continues at coordinate 190,572,195 of OY770263.1, read as the reverse complement.
TTTATTATTTACTTAACCACCAAGCCATTGACTAGCTAATAAACCGCCAAAGCACACGAACATCAATCAACTGAACCGTATTTCCTTAAAAGACAATTTCAAGGTAGGAAAAATGTCATGTTAACTTATATAATTTTACGGCCAATAATGTAAATGAAGTTCACAAGTCCAACATTGTAAGTCATACCTCTTGAATATGTTGAGTCCACATCAACGTCAACACCCATGGCTCTAGCAGTGCATTCCGAATGTGTGTAGTACTTCAAGAAACAAGTTTTCTGTTTTATTTATTACCCGGCTTACATCGTGTGTTTTTCGTGGTAAATAGAAAATAGTTAGAACATGCATAAATATTTTTCTCAATTTCAGTTGACCTTACTTGCGGAGAAAGGCTAAGGTCAATAGATGTAATTAGAAAACGTTGTCAATTTGCATTTTGACGTCATAATTTGTTATTTCCATTCTGATTATTCTAAAATGAATTTTTATGGTTAAGAATATTTCCACTAAATATAGGTATGCATATTTTACCGAGTTTCGCTCGTATAAGAACAAATTGATGGAAATGATTTTTGATTTTAGCACGAAAGAGAACTTTCGTAGATTTATTTAAAAAGTAAACTATATACGTAAATTATTTTTTACCATTAAAATCTATAGATATATTTTAGATTTTTGATACCAATTTAAAAGAGAATTTTAATAACGAATAATTACACAATAAAGCACAAGAAAAGCCACCTGAGCAACTTTTTTTTCTATATAATTAGTTTAAATGGCTGAGGGACTCATTAGAATGCTATATCATCACTAGAGAAATATTCTGTTAAATAGATCATGTTCATACTACGTCTAAAATACTATGAAACACATCACGCTATTATATGAATCTTTAGGAATTTGACGAAGCTATCAAATATACAGATCTATTATATTACACAATTTAAAACAAGTTAGTATAGTAACTAAATCAATAATCATTTAGTTACATAATAAAATAAATATTATGGCAGATGTAGATTAATTAATTTACTGTTATTTTTAGATTATAATGTGTTTTAATTCGATATATACATATAAAAAAATGGAAAAACGAAAAAAAAGAGAGTGACAGCGACCTAAAAACGAAATACATAGACATTACATACGATTATCTGATATCTGCGGACGTAATCACTCCTTCTGTCCTTAGAAAATATTGTGTTAACCTCATTTGAAAAAGCTATCAGTCTGACCTTATTTAAATATGTTCTCAGATTTGAAATTCCTCTCGATCATGGGAAGTAAGTTCCTAGTACGAAATGGAATGTATGAAATCAGCATGCCATGGAAGGGGAGAATTCATACCACAGCGTATCCCGCTGCAACATTAGCATGTCCTTTGAACGAAGCGCTTCCGTCCCATTGCCTCCGGAAACCCTTCCGAAGCCATGACGGGAGATGAATACAGAAGCGTTGGTTGTTAATGAAAGCTTTTGAGCCTCTAAGGTATTTTTGTTAGGCCGTTGAGTTTAAATCTGGATGATTTGTTTTTTTTTTTAACGAAATCGGTTACAATATCCCTAGCGAGGTTATACGATTAGCCACTGTCAAAAAACTGTAGAACACAGTTTGGTAAGAAAGTAGAAAAAGAAAGTGTAATTTTTCGAAATGATAACAATTGTATTATAATTATTATTGTTTATTAATTTTAAATAATAATAAATAAATTAAATAATATATTAATTTTTTCCCTTTACTTCACAAAAAAAAACGCACAATAAATTCACAACCGTACACCATCGATAAAACATTCGAAATGAATAATTTACTGCGTAGATTATTTTAATTATTTAATGACCAAAAATGCCATTCTCAGGGTGTCGAAGTAATGTTTTCTAGATGGGTGCTTTATACTGCTTCCTGCTCGCCGGTCTGGGAACTACTTTTTTAGTGCATCTCTGCGAAGCACTTCGCCGATTTCTTAAAGGGTTCTTAGGTTCGTTTCCAATATGCTGTTTCATGTGTATTTTTTAGTTCGAAATTTTTCAAAAATTGTGTCTAAGCTTAGCTTTCAGAAAAATAATATCATAATTTGTATTTCCTCTTGGTTGTTAATATGCAGATGGCAATTAAGTGTTTTTCAGTTCAAATGAATGTGTTTTATTTTAGAAATCTTGATTTTTTTTTTATATTTTAATTACTTTTTGGTTTTTATCTAAGCTAGAGTTACTGTATAGAAGCGAACCCTCTCTTATTAGAATTTGTACAACAGGTTCTAGCACAGAGCGCGAGTTTTTAAATCGATTTTCTTTTTTGTTGAATATTAGCCCCAGTATAAATTTAAACTCCCGAGAAATACGTTTCAAGTCGTTCTTAATAAAATTGCAATCTTTTATCATGTTTTTTCGAAAGATATGGTCAGTAAACATATGGTCAGTAAGGGAGAAATACTTTAATTCGTCTTCACTTGCATGCTTAGAGTGTCTCCCTATGATATCCTCCTTGGTTTTAACAGTTTAGAAATGATGTTAGATGTCAGCGTCATTAAATTAAATTATAATTGAAAAAAATTATTGGATCTTTTCCTCAATCTTAAAAATTTGAGAAAATGTGTATGGTGACTGTAAATCCCCAGAAAAAGTGCGTTGGTGTTTCCTTCTCATTGCACATTCTATAGAGATTTTTTTTTGAGAGTATGAAAATATTTTTATACTCTAGATAAAATCTGAGAGTATATTTTGTTTGCCTTAGCGTTTGTAACGCTAAGAAATAATGCTCGCACAGAGTCGCCAAGGGTACAGAAATATCGCGGTGGCCAAATAAAAGTAAACACTACGAAAAAAAGCGAAATTTCCTAGAAAACCCAATTTTTATGGGTCTTATAACCAAAATTTACCTGGGAAATCCCATGCGGGGTTAATTATCTGTCGGTTTGTTCAGGTTTCGCGACAGAGTCGGCTTCTGTCAGTCGTTTATTGTAGTTTAGCCGTTGACGAGTAAACATGGCACCACAGTTGGATAGTGGAAAAAGTGATTATTGTTGCGTTAAGCAACGAAGGGCTTTCCACTAGGGCTATATTCAGAAGAATTGGTTGTAGCCACGTGGCTGTGTCCAAAATTTTGAAAAAAACGCGAAAAGATCTCTCTAGCGGAAACCAGGAACAGGACTTGGCAACAAAAAGACGACCGCGAGAGATGACATCTTAAAAACATAAGCCTAAGTGACCGAAAAAGAATCGCTAGGGAAGTCAACACGGATGTCCAGAAAGCGACTGGAATAACAATTAGCGATAGAATTGTCAGAAGAAGGCTACAGTTATGTGGACTTTCAGCTCGGCGATCCTGAAAAAAACGAACTTTAACGGCTAAAATGAGGACAGCGAGGCTGAATTTCGCCAAATCTCATCGAAATTGGTCGGAAAAAGACTGGAAGAGAGTACTCTTTATCGACGAAGCAAAATGCAACCTGAACCAATAGGATGGATTGTAGTATGTGCGTCGCAGAATCGGAGAGGAACTTCATAAAGACTGTGTAGTGACTCGAAACAAGTTCCCTACAAGTTATATTGTTTGGGGTTGCATTTCCTATTTTGGCACCGGAGATTTGGTGTTTTTAGAAGGATCAATGAATGCGATCAGTTGCATCAGCGTGATTGATAACCATTTGATTCCGTCGATGGATAGGCTCTTGATGACTCTGCGCCATGTCATCGGGCTCCTCGTTGTGGGTTATTACAAACAACAGTTCAATACAAAAGTAAAAAAAATAAAAGCGTAAAATAATTGTTTTGTTTTTAAACAGGTTAAAGAATTCGTCGCAGAAAGAGGAATTTCTACACTTGAGTGGCCAGGAAACAGCCCCGATTTGAGCCCAATCGAGAATTGTTGGGCCGAACTGAAACGAAAAGTGCCAAGGAGGAGTTTAAAAACGCTATCAAAGACGCTTGGAAGGACGACATAAGCATCGAATACTGTCAGACATTGATAAAATCCAGGCCTCGAAGGATTGAAGCGGAGGATACACGAAGTATTAGTTTTATTAATTAATTAAAGAATATTATTTCTACCTACCTACTAGTAACTTCCCACACAAATTTCCTAATAAGAATACAAAATAGTTGATAGTTGATAGTTTTCAATTCAACAACTTTTGTTGCGAAAATGATCATTTTGCTGATAAAACATAAAAGTGGCTGTACCTTCAAAATAAATAAATTTTTTGTTTATGTGTTTTATACATTTTAAGTTCGTTTTATTGTAGAGGCGGTATGTGGTGATATTCAAAGATGTTAACTTTTATTTGGCCACCACGGTATGTGTCGCTTAAAAACCTCGATTCCGAGTACCCGTCTGTCTACATAATAATTCTCGAAAGCTCATACGTCAGTCATAGGTCATTTTTAGCAAAAAAGTAACTTTAAGTTCGTGAACGGGCCACATCCCTCCACTCCTTCTACTCCCTCACAAACAAATTTCATGAAATTTCGATATTAAAAAATTTATTTTTCTCCCAAACCATATCAGATATTGATTTGAAAATTAGGTTATAGTATAATGATATTATTAACGTCAAGAACTATTGATCTGATCCCCTTACTCATTCTACCTCCTCACATACAAATGCACAATTTTGAAAAATGCATTTATGCGGTTTGCATTGCAACTAGCGAAGCTAAAAGAACCAATTTTTGTTATAATTTATTTTATTACAATTGCAACCAATTTTGAAAAAATTACCAACTCCACTTCATTCTTTCTACCCCCTTCCATACAAATTTCACGAAATTTCGGAATTACAATTAAATTATTTTTCTTCAAAACCATAAAAGCTATCAATTTTCAATTTTGAGAAAAGTATAATATTACAAATATCATTGATGTCGAAAAATTTGGTTTTAACTCGAATATTCTTTCTACCCCCTCCCATACAAATGTGCAATTTTGATAAATGCATTTAATCGATTTTCATTGAAACTAGAAAAAGCACGAACTTAACATTTTTCCAGAATTTTTTCCATAATAATTGCAATAAATGCTAAAAAAGTATGAACTTCGCTTCACTCCATCTACCACCTCCCATACACAATTGTGTATTGAAAATTAAAGAAAAGTATTTCTCGTTCGAACATATGAGTAACAAAGCAATGTGATTAGGATTTTGATAAGCAGTTTCAAAATCATCCAAAACCTCCCTCTTTCTGCCACCTCTTCTACAAATGCCATAAATTCATACAAAAATTGTTCAATTTCCTCGAAAATTATGAAAGCTACAAACTTTAAATTCAGCATGAAACATTTTGAATCACCTCTCTGCTTTTACCACCTCCCATACAAAGTCACTGTGCACTATTCGAAAGAATTTGAGATGACATATTTTCCGGTACAATAAACTCTTTCCAATTTCATCTAGAGTATCATATAATTGGGCTTTACTCCCAATCATAGTTCTATTATGTTTCCATATGCCTTTGTCCAGTTACGATATCCATTAAAAGTCTAGCCCAATTTGTATTTAGTTGTAGATATCATGTAGTTTTATTGACTAAACGCAATGGCATACAAATCTTAGCATGCTCTGTTCTGGGATCTAAATGAGGTTTACTCTGTATTTGCTTCCTAGTTCTAATAGCGAGCTTTGATCTTATTTGAGATGACTGTGAAGCCAGAATTGCTGGCTTACTGTCTGAGACAAAGTAAATGTCTTGGTTTCTCTATGCTATGTTTCTACCGAACACAAAGTTCTATTGCATGTGTTTCAGCTTGGATCACAGTATAGAACTTATACAGACTGACAAAACCCCATAAATCGGGCCTTGGACTGCTGAATTTCAGGTTCCTTAACATTTATTTATTATTGTGGAAGGGTTGTTAGCCCTAGCAATATATATTACGAGACGTATTGTATGAATAGTATAACAAAAAAACCTTTACCTCATTTTGGTATTTAATACATTCATGAAACCAATCAATAATTTGATATCTTTGACAGTAATAAATTACTAATTACTTACCAATATCGCTAATAGAGAAAAGAATCAGGAAAGATTCCATTTGAGTTTTGAAAATAAAGGTACATATTATATTCCTTTAACGCATGCGTCAAATTCGTGTTATTGTATTGTTGTACTAAGTGGACCGCTCTATTTACCAAGAAACTTCAAACTTTCGAGAACCAATGCCTCCGACGCATTTTAGAAATATTCTAGCCAGAAGAATCTCCAACGACGAGCTTTGGAGTACAACTGGACAGACTAAAATAGGCATTGAGACTCAAGTGGAAGTGGCAGTGGATCAGTTACAGTTTGTGAAAACCAGAGCGAAACATCGCCAAACAGGCTCTGGATTATAATCCTCAAGGAAGACGTCGGGTTGGTCGACCATGTAACACATGAAAGCGAGCAGTTGAGCAGGAGGCCAGAGGAATAAACAAGTCCTGGCAACAGCTAAAGGCCGATGCTCAGAATCGCGTCTTGTGGAATAGAGTTGTTTTTGTCTTATGCCCATATAGGGGGAATTAACAGGAATTTGATTGATTTATTATATTCCTTTATCGGATTCTCATTTCAACAATATGTTTTTGATGAGCGGCAAATACACATAGTACAAATCGAAGAACTTAGCAGGAGAATGAAAAAGCTGTATATATTTCGACACCCAGGTTCTAGAATTTACAATTTTTGGTGCTCAAAAAGTGTAACTAAGCAAATATTGGCTTCTGGATATCGAGCTGATAAGGCGAAATATCGTATCATACCGGTTTTCTCAAAAAGATCAAGATAATAATACCATCGAAAAGAAATACAAACAAATTCATAGGTATTGTTTAGCCATTGTTTAAAGGTAAATGTTGACTAGGCTGCATCGTAAGCATTGCATGAAAGTCATAAAAATAATTTGTATATAATTTTGTATGCAGCAATGTGAATTTTTACGCGTCGTACGAATTGCATATATGTACAAATAAATGCAATACGTCTTATGCAGTTTGGTTAATGCTTACCTTAACGTCAACAAATTAGAAACAGATTGATTTAAAACGACATAGGAAGTCTTAAATTATAATACAACATAGAAATATTGTTATAAATTGTGTCAGTAGTGTAACTTACCTTGTACCTGATATTCGCCTATAATTGTCTGGTCCATAAACGGCTAGAACTGATACTCCCGATCCGACATTGACCAGAATGAATGGATACGGTTTTGAAAAGTCAAATGCTTTCTTTTCACTATTTCTATTTTAAACGAAAAATAAATTGATATTTATAGAGATAATTTATAAGAAAATAATTACGTAATATCACTGGCATTTTCAAAGTAATAACATTCCGCAGGATTTTGTATTTCTGCGAAAAGGATACCTTTTATTAAAGTATCTAATTCATCAAATTTCGCTAGTTTCATATTGACTTCCTGAAAACACACAAAAATTGAAAAATTAAATCAAATTGCATGATATAAAATAATGGTATATAATGTGGCAACGTACTTCTTTAAAATTATTTTCAAATTTAAATGCACCTCCGCCTGTGGCGCATACGGTTGTTACTAGTTGAGCCATTCCTTTAGCTTTGGCAAGAGTTAAAAAGTTTCCCATTTCAGATGTAGGGAATCGTATAAAATGTAGTGAGCCTCGTCTTCCTCGTATTTCAATGTCATCGAGCTAAATGGAAATAAAACAAGAAATATTAGGTAAATACGTAATTATGGTTATGCTTGAACAGTTGTATAATGTGTATTGTTGTCATATAGAAGAGACCGAAAGTTTCAGATGTATGTATATATAGAGAAAAAATATAAATTCTTTTCGAAATGATTTAAGTACATACATCGTACTTATACCAATACATAAATTATGGTTTAGGTAATTCTAATAATGCTATAGAGAGCACTCTCGAAGTTTATCAGGCTGGATTCCGTAATGGGTCGTCATGTATCGACCATAGCCTAGGGATAATATTCGAGCAGTCCGCTGAAAGGGAACTGACTGCCTGTGAACTCTGAGAAGGCTTTTAACAGCGTTAAGACAGAATAATAAGGAAAGAAAATAAGGAAAGCTCTCAAACACGGGTAAAATGGGGAAGAGGTGCTAGATTTCTATTACCATGGAAACATTGACAGCATGTACAGTGGAGCAGAAAAGGAAGTGACGCTCGTATAAACAAAGGTCATATCTATTCCTTTTTTCTGGAGGTTAATAGAGATCTCTCTTCGCATAATGCTTGGATTGTGTGTGAACGTGTTAAAGCCGTATATTTTTATGATTATACACTATATAAAATGTGAGGAATAAGTTTACCAAGGAACTTTAAGCCTTCATGAACCAATAGCATCCGGTAGAATGTCTGGTCAGATGTTATCACCAACGACAAACTTTGGAGTACAACCGGACAGATCAAAATGGGCATTAAAGTTCAGAGACAAAAGTAACCGTGGATAGTCTACATATTGAGGAAACCAGAGCCAAGCAAATAAACAAGCCCTAGAATAAAACCGCCAAATATCAGCTCTACTTGCTTATCATCAAAATAATGCGCGCGTACAAAGAACGCTATGCGACTTAATCGGAGTGTCAAGGTCTTTAAACAAAAAACAAATATAAACGCGGTCACCAAGAAAGAATCGAACAAGAACGAAATAATTTCGAACACGGGCAATGTAGAGAAGCAACAACAACTAAACGACGGTATTGGAGACAGACGACCGGTGTTGAACGGCAGTTGTCGGGCGACAGTAGAATTACTCGGGTAACAATGAAATGTTTTACAGGTCCCGACAAACAGTAATGCGCGCGCGACCATGGAATTATCGCAACAAAAACAACACAGGCAATGTAGAGAAGCGGCCGACTGTGATCGGGCGACACGGAAAGACTCGGGTAACGACGAAATACTTGATAGAAAGCAAAAACAACCACACGTATGAGCGAGAAAATATTCGGATAACGATGAAATGCTTTAGCAATGAACAGCGCTCGATCGAGAAGAAAAAAAGATTCACACGACAATGGGAATGATTTAGTGGAACGTGGAACTCTGGCCGACGGTTGCCTGGAATGGATGTAAGAACGGAGAAGGCCGATTGTGACCAACGGGGGTTGAAACAGGAGAGAAGGCCGACGGCGAACGATATGCGAACGCATAGAAAACAATAAAATATAATAGGCGAGCGTTTTTGGTGAACAGTCAGTCCGGTTAAACGAGTTAAGATAAGAGCATCGCGTGGTAAAGTCGCGATAAAATGAAAAGCGATAAGTTAGTCTGGTTTTATGGAGATGCGGACGAGAGTCGATGTCTAAGAAGAGAAAGAGTGAGAAGCGATAAATTACAAGGGAAGGAGTTTCGAGTGTAAACCGATTATTGAATAAAGTTAAGACAGTTTCTATTTTTACTTGAAATCCAGCGACTCCTTGCGCGCTTCAATATAATGAACCTTTCAACAAAATAAACTAAAATAGTTCTGTCCTTAGATCAATAACGAAAGACATAAGAGGGTAAATAAGGAAGATTCTTCACATCAAACAATTTTCTACTATGCACACAAATCATTTCTTACAAAGTAGAATAGCAGAACTGGTAAAACTGAAGTAAAATGTTTATCACAGAATAGAAAATCGTTTAAAATAATCACGGTAAAAATCGAAAACAAATTACATCGAGACCTAATGCTTGGTAACACAAGGTGCTGTTTAATAGTATCAAAATAATACAGTCATACATCTGATTTGAGCCAGACTGCAAGTCATACATATATGATCAGTTTCAGTATCTGAAATTAGTCATTAGGTCATTAGTAAGTTTTGTACAATACCGAGTGAGATTTTATTTTTCACTAAGTCGAAAAAAAGTGATAGCGTCTAAGTGGCAGTCACATTTTTTGTTAACTATGACTAAAAACAATTGTTCTCCTAAACTACATAATGGCGTGAAAGTTTCGACAAACTAAAGATTATTAGATTAGATTACATGGTAGGGTAGGTTCGGTTTCCTCTCCACTCCTCTCCTCATCGAGTCCTGTACTTTTGATAAAGCTTAGGATATCCCGTAGAGGAATCGCTGACCGAAATGAAGGAGTCTTTTGTTCTTCATTGGTCCACATTCACAGAGATGCTCTGATGTTTCTCACTCCTCATTGCACATTCTGCAACGATTGTCCTCTGATAGTCCAATTCTATGCAGATGTTTTTTCATGTGGCAGTGTCCAATTATAACACGTAACATACCAAGATTCCTGTTAAACTGCAGATATTCAGAAGTTCTTTTGACCGAATGTTTACGCATAAGAAGCTTAGCATACTTATTTCCGGGTACCGAGTCCCAGTAAAAGACATATAGTGATTTTAACTACGTTTGGATATTCATTTTCGCAGCACTGAGTGGTAGCCAGTAAAAAGGAAGAGGACCTACGAATGATATTAAGCTAATCGAACGATACGATTTACGTTGATTGCTTGGTCTACGCCCTATTTTTGCAGTGAAAATTATATATAGGCATGGCTCGCCCTGAAAATGTTTATTATTGTGGCAAGAATTAGCTTTTTATCTCTCTGTAGAAGAGTAAGAAATAGGTCGACTTCTCCCGGAGATTTAAATGGTTTGAAACTTTTTATTGCTCATTTTACTTTGTTCGCCGAGAAGATTTTTACCGCATTTTTCCAGTCCTCTCGGCATAGCCTGCAGGCGCCCAAAATACTGCAACCGTCTTCTCTCACTGGTTACATGGTCGCGGATCCTGGGAAGTGTGCTAAGAGCACTAACGGCTGTTTCTCATTTTCTGTGATCGAACCGTCAGATTTCTCTCACAGCCCCAGTTTCTTGTTTAATCTCGCGCTACTGGTTAGATCCCTTGTAGAACTATTTCCAGGACTTTCCTGGATTCTTTTGGTCCTTCTAATTTCTAGGTTGTACTCTGTTAGAGCTTTTTTCTATGGATCTCACCCTTCAGTTTATTTAGCTTTATTAAAGAGTTCCCTTGTTTTTCCTCTGAGGTTGGTGAATGTGTTATACCACCAAGGGACGCTTCTGTTGTTATTTCTGATTTTAACTGGGCAGCAATCGCGATAAGCAGTTACGATAGCATTAGTGATTGCTTTGACGCTATTTCAATGCTATTAATGTCTTTCATGATTGTATTGTTCGTTCAAAATTAGTCCAATTCGTCGATTCTAGTCGTCTGAATGTATCATATAGTATTTTTATTGATTCAATGCCGAACATTATACGCCCATGATCGGACATTATGGTCTCATTAGAGACATACTAGTTGGTTACTCTCGTATTTAGGGACTACAAAGAGTTATGTCTAAATCCTCATGCCTGACTTTGGTTATAAATGTTAGACTATTACCAGATTCGAAATATCTAGTTTATGACTGTAAATGAATTCAAGAAGTAACTCACCTCTATCGTTGATGTTGGTACTTGCCTATGGCGTGTGGTGTGCATTCGCATCGCATCCAATTACAAGCTACTTGCTCGTTCGTTCGCATATGTACATAAAGTCCCTTATTATCTTTGAGACGGGAAGATTATTAAGTAAATGCGAATCGAAAAAGGCGTAATCTGTTTACTTTGGGCTTCATCTAAATATCAGTCAATGAATCGGAATAATCGATAGCTACGTACTTTCAAAAATGTAAAATGAATTTAATGTTTTTAAATGATTTTATCGGTTACGATTTATAGGTTTGTTTAATTAACATTTCTACAGGTTCGATTACTTTACAATTCCTAAGACATATACTCTGATAGAAATATCTTTCAACGTGCTACGTGCTTTACAGATGTTCACTGTTTTCACCAGTAGTGAAACTACAATGTATCCATGATTCTATGCAACTTAGCTTTTAAAATATTTCTCATAACTACTTTTCAGTTAAATTAAGAATTTATTTTGTTTATACCAGATTGTCTTTTGCTTGTTTGCAATTGTAAAACATGATTCATTGCTTAATTTGGAGCTACACTGTGGTGTCACCATAGCTTATAAATAAATCAATTAGCATCCAACAAATATTCTAATATTTGATGAGGTATATTTATTAGAAATGTATGTATTTTGTTTTTGTTGATGAAGTATACATGCCGTATCTCCTACATACCAATGAATTTTTTGAGTAAAAGCTAAAAAAAATGCTGACACTTTTCTGTTAGTAACCTTTAGCAACTGAGTCCGTACTACCGTCATGAATATAAATTCTTCCAGAACGTTCGAAAAACTAGGAGATTACCCTTCTGTGTAGAAACACAGTAATGACGAAGTGATCTTTCTTCAATTCCGCTACAGCTGAAATCGGACCTTGGCTTTCTGAACTTCAGGTTCATTAATATTTACATATTTGTTATCGTGGAAGGGTTGTTAGCGCTTCCCAAAACCTACAATAACTACACGCAACACGCTACTTACTAGGCTACATGAAGTGATTGATGAAACATTATGGAAGGATAATGTCGCTTTCAACTTTTGGATGTCGTATTGATTTTGAAACACATAGGACAGTAGTGCGTTACATATTCGCTCCGCAAGGGATATGCAAGAATATCAGAATTTGATTTCTTCGAATTGCCGCAAATACTAGGACACAACTGATGCTTGAGACGGTGTAGAAAGCAACAATTCGCTGCTGGTGAGTCTCCTTTTTTGTGAACATTTTATCGCTTATGTAATGTTTCCCATACGCTTCAAATTATCACATACAGTAGTTTGTAGTGGTATTGTTATTTTGGATCATCTTATTTCAAAATACAGTCTGCCAAAAAATTAAGGGGAACTAGTCAATAAGACTAATAAGACAATTACCAAAAAGATGGTAGAAAGCAGTGGCTAGCGACGGACAGTAACATGTAATCATTTTTCAAGAATAAAGGCTCGAATTTTGGAGAAAAAAAACGTTGGACGCAAATTTGCAGTCCCTGTACTATTTGCTGTGTCTTATTGACTTCTTCTACAATGGCGCTACAGCCCAAATCGGACCTTGGCCTCCTGATATTCAGGTTCCTTAACATTTTTCATTACTTATTGCGGAAGGGTTGTTAGCCCTTCGCACAACCCTCTTTCTACGAATTTTTCATTTTCGTAGATTGAGGTGACCAAGGTATATCCAAGCAGGCGATGTGCTGGAATTATATATTGCGTCGACCGGGATTTGAACTGTTTACCATTATCGCTTTTTACACTCTAGAGGAAATCTGAGATTATACTGTGTTTGTCTTACTGTTTGAAATGCTAAGAAATAGTGCTCACACAGAGGGTACAGAAATATTTGTTGTCGCTCAGAAACTTCCGAGTGACCGTCTGTCTACAACATAACTCTCGAGCGCTTTGACCTATCGTACTGAAATTTGCCTTATATCATTTTTAGCATCCCCCACTCCTTCTACTCCATCCCATACAAATTGCATGAAATTTCGAAATTTAAAGAAATTAATTTTTCTCCGAAACCATTTCAGCTATCGACTTGAAAACTAAGTCATAGTGTAATGATGTAAATATCATTAACGTCAAAAAGTATTGACCCGATCCCCTTAATTCTTCTACCCCTCCCATATAAATGCACAATTTTCAAAAATGCATTTCTTCGGTTTGCATTGTAACTAGCAAAGCTAAAAGAACCAATTATGTCATAATTCATTTTTTTACAATTCCAACTAATTTTGAAAAAATTATAAACTTCACCTCACTCTTTCTACCCCCTCTCTCATACAAATTTCACGAAATTTCTATTAAAGTATTTTTATTTAAAACTGTCAAAGCTATCAACTTTAAATTTTGAGGAAACTATATTATTGCAAATATCATTGATGTCAAAAAATTTGGTTTTGATTCGAATACTCGTTCTATCCCTTCCATACAAATGCACAATTTTGGTAAATGCATTTTATCATTTCATTGAAACTAGAAAACGTAGAAACTTAAAATTTTGCCAGGTTTTGTCACTTAATAATTGTAATAAATGATAAAAAAATATCAACTTCGCTTCACTCCCCCTTCCATACAAATTTTTGAAATGGACATTCAAGAAATTTTATTTCTCCATCGAATGAGAGCTACCGACTTTGGAATTGTAGCAAAGCGTGGTGATTTCGATGATAACGATAAGCAGTTTCCAAATAATCCAAAACCTTTCACTTCCTCTGCCACCTCCATACAAATGCCATAAATTCAGACAATTATGAAAGCTACAAACTTTAAATTCAGCATGAAACATTTCGCAAACCACGTTCGGTGTATTATACAAAAATGAAAAAACACTCCCCTTTGCATCTACCATCCCCCATACAAAAGTCTGTATTCACTCTTCGAAGAATTTGAGATGACATATTTTCCGGTACATTTAACTCTTTCTCATCTGATGATGCAATGGCGCTACATACCATATCGAGCCTTGGCCTCCCGGATGCATCTCCTCCAGTTGTCTTGGTCCTCCAGTTTGAAAAATCGAGAAGCGGTTTGCAATCTGCGTCGACTGAGTACTCCCATCGCTTTCGTGGTTTCCCCTGCGGTCGGTTGCCTTGAGCACTCGTTTTGGGATTCGTTCCTCGTGTATTCGTGGCCAGCCCATTGTAGCTTGCGCAGATTGATCACGATGGATCGTGGATCGTCAAATAGTTGATACAGCTCATGGTTGTATCGAATTCGCCAATCATCTCCTTCCTTAACTGCTCCGTACACCTTCCGAAGAATTTTTCACTCAAACGTGTCGATTAACTTTTCCGACACCCGCGTCAAGGTCCACGTTTCGCATCCACATAGCAGCACAGGACGAATTAATATCTTGTAGATGCGTAGTTTATTGTTTCGACGGACCTTCCTTGATTTCATTATGGGGAGGACCGCATAAAATGCTTTGTTAGCTGTCGTGATTCTTCTTTGAATTTCATGTTGCTCATTGCCGTCCTTTGTGAGAAGGGCTCCCAGGTATACGAATTCATCCACCTGCTTGAAGTTGTATTCGCCTATAGTAATGTTCTGCCTCTCTGGGACAGTTCTTCGTGTCTGGGTCATGTATTTAGTTTTCGCTTCATTGACCCTGAGCCCTACTTCAACCGCTGCCGACTCCAACTCCCGGAATACCTCCTTAAAGCAAAGTATTGATCAGGCCAGAATATCCACGTCGTCTGCATACGCCACCAACTGCGCGGATTTTACGTGTAGCGTACCTCTGGTGTCCACTGAGGATTCTGAAGTTGCCTTCCTGACGACACACTCGAGCACCTAGGTAAAGAACGTGGGGGCCTGACTCTATTGGAAAGCTATGAGTCAACTCGTTTTGGATTTTTACTTGGCACTCATAGTTTTCCATCGCGGCTTTTATTAACCGAACTAGTTTCGGAGGGACAACTAGTTCAATCGTTATTCTGTATAGAGCATTACGGTCGACACTATCGTATGCTTGACAAAAATCGACGTACATTAATATTATATTCCCAGCATTTTGCTAGCACCTGAGAATAACTGGTTGTCGATCGTCCGGATCTGAAGCCACCCTTTTTTCCCATCTGGTGTATCATATTATTGGGCTTTACGCCCAATCATGACTATGTTAAGTTTTAAGAAAATTCTGCTCATTTGGAACAAGTCGTGCTGCGACTCGTCTCATGTCCAAATGGTATTTTATAATTTTGCAAACTGATTTGTGTCAATTGTTTAGTTCGTGTGGAAACTTTCTCTTAAGCTAAATTGACATAAGCCTAAAACGATTCAACTTTTCCATTACTTCTCGGCTGTCTTTGAATGCTCTGTACTTCTTTTACGATAGTGGTTTTCATTTAGTCAGTACGTAAGTCTTTTCCGAAATTTTCAATAAATCTGCACATAAAATTCTGTTCCGCTGAACAGGTCGTGTTATTTTGCCTCCGATTTCGGTCCCCTCAGCTCACTACTTTACCTCCAAGCTATACTGGGCAGGCAGTTCGTTACTTTCAAATCCTTCCACCAACTTTCGCGTCTGACTTCACTCGTTTGAATCGCTACTTTACCACAGAGTTAAATTAGACAGGTATTTCGCTCGCACCCTAGTTCGCTACTTTCTTCCACTCAATCATGAACGCCCATGTTTCTCCCGATACAAAGCAATTCTACGACTTCTAACACAACTTTTTAGCTTACTTTTTCATAATTTACAGCATATTTTAGGAACATTTTCCAAGCACAACTTTGAATTCATTTTTTTACAATTTAAGGCAAAAATGCGGCCCAATTTCTACGCAAATTACTTCCTCCACTCACATGCCATGACGCTTTCGCCCACCAATAACATTAATCACACACACTGACATAGGCTTGCCATAATCTATGGAGCACCGTGTACCTCATTCATAGCACTGATATGGCCTGGTTCGGGGTCCTCTAGACTACCCCCGTATTACCATATAGCCTCTGGTGAGGCTGCACAAGTTTAGGCCCCCACACTTTGGTCGAATCCTTGCAAGCATGATACCGATCGAACGACTCGGGTCCGTGGGGTTGTTAAGCTCCAAAGGCACTTACTGGAATAGGCACACCGTTTAACCAACAAATGCTTCAGCAGAGACCGAAACGTCACACATAATACATCCAATAGCGTAGAATCCGAAAATCTTTCGTTTTAGCTGAAAATAATTCTGCTCTATTTTGTAATTCTAAGACATCAATTCTTTAAACAGTCCTGAAAATCGGTTTTGATCCATAACCATTGAATTTTTTTTTAAATTTAGCACGGTCTTACGTATAACAAAAGAGCTCAATGCGCAATGCACTTTTTTAACCCTTTCCATTTATAACTTCATACAATACCTAGTCCTGCCATAAGTTCTGTCACATAATTTCTCACATTGGCAACAACTTTATTTTATGAGTGACATTTCAATATCGGCCAGTTTTATAAACGTCATAATGTTGTTGACAGTTGATGGTCATTTAAAGTGTGTTCGTTAACGTGTGAAGATGGAATGGGGTGTAATAGAAAACCGAACTGCAGTGATTGCACTACATAAGTGTGGAAAATCCGCGAGTGAAATTTTCAAGTTGTTGTGCCCGTTAAAAATAACGCAAAGATTTGTGTATCGTGCGATCCAGAGATATAACGCGATCCAGACTATTGAAGATCGACCTCGTTCTGGACGTCCGCGTGATGTACGTTCTTCTGCTGCCATCAAAGCGGTCGAGAGTCGAATTCGTCGAAATCCGCTTCGTAAACAACGAATCATGGCTCGAGAGATGAACATCTCCACCCGAAGTATGTCTCGCATCATAAAATCTGACCTCGGGATGAGTGCCTTTCGACGATCAACGGGACATTTGCTGACTGAGCAGTTGAAGCAAATTAGGAGCACCAGATCGAAAGAGCTCCTTCGGCGGTACGGCAACAACAAACATCGAGAAATTTTATTTACCGATGAAAAAATTTTTACGGTGGAGGAACATTTCAACCGCCAAAATGATAAGGTGTATGCCCACAGCTCCGCAGAAGCCCGAGAAGTTGCCACTAGGGTACAGCGAGGACATCATCCAGCATCAGTCATGGTATGGTGGGGTGTCAGCTACGAAGGGGTCACCGAGCTTCATTTTTGCGAAAAAGGCGTAAAAACTGCAGCGAAAAATTATCAAACGGACATCCTGGAAGGATGTGTGAAGCCGCTGAACTCTACGCTATTCAACAATCGACATTGGGTTTTCCAGCAAGATTCTGCGCCAGCCCACAAAGCTCGAACCACACAAGCGTGGTTGGAAACCAATATTCCACAGTTTATAAGGGCGACGGAATGGCCTTCTGGGAGCCCAGATTTGAATCCCCTGGACTACAAACTGTGGGCGGAGTTAGAGTCCATGGTGTGCACGAGACGACACCCAAATATCGAGAGCCTTAAGCGATCTTTGACAGAAGCAGTAGCTAATTTTCCGCTAGAAACAGTGCGTACTGCTATCGATGACTGGCCCAACAGATTAAAGAGCTGTGTTAAGGCTAAAGGCGGCCACTTTGAATAATTTGTTGCTTATTTTACTTCCATTAGTATGCCAAAATAAAATATATTTTCCTTTGTCAAAAACTCTTTTTCATTTATACAAAAATTGCCCATATACGTGTGACAGAACTTATGGCACGACTAGGTAATATAAAATCAGAGGTTCTGTTAAAAGAACGCAATTATAACGTTTTTTTTTACAATAGTTTAATTCTCAGTTCTCATGCTATATCAATTTTCTATTTAATATTACGTCACATTTCATATTTTTATTTAATTTTACGCTAGTAGTTTTTCAAAAGTATCTTCCGAAGCTGTTAATTTTGAACTTATTCGAACAAGATTAAATGGCGCTAATTACATTTTTATTATAATTGTAATGAGTATTAAAATTGTTTGATCTGTATCATAGCGTTTAAATCAAGAATATTTCTTCTTTTTATCAGTAGTATCTGAGAGAAACACGCAAACTGTTTTAAATACTATTCAATGCCATTTACAATTGTATATTTTTTTAAACCAATACTGTTGAGTTCGAAAAAATTCTTTCTTTCTTTTATTGAAACTTATTTATGTATTAGATATGAATAATTTAAATTAATTCATTAAAATATTTTATTTTATATTGCGGCTAGAATATGGTATACACGATACAAATTACTGTTTTCGCAAAAGATATTCATCGAACCAAGTTTTTGCTTTCCTCAAACTTATTGACTTGGCAATTACTTAAATAATATCAATTAAGTAATTATTAAAGAAATCATTAAATTTATCGGGTGAGTGCAAAAGTTCATGCGGAGTTTGAGAGTAAAAGTCACTCAGTGATAGGCAAACAAGGTTCTTTATTCAATCAGTGATACGTTCTCCATCGTTTTTTATAATCTGTTTCCAACGTTCTGGCAACATACGGATGCCCCGATCATAAAAACCGCGCGGTTTAGATGCGAAGGACGAAGACACGACGTTTTTTAAGGCATCCAAAGAATCAATTTTTTTTCTATTTAAATGATTTTGCAATGAACAAGTGATAATCAGATGGTGCGATATCAGCAGAATACGGTGGATGAGTTAGGACATCCTATTTCAGACTGCTCAGTTTGCGCAGCGTCTGTCTCGAAACGTGTAATCTGGCGTTGTTGTGATGAAAGACTAAGCCCTTGCGATTTGACAAAATCGGACGTTTCTGTTTGATTTCTCGATTCAGATTGGTTAATTGGCGACAGTACTTGCCCGAATCAATCGTTTGGCCAGCTGGGAGAAACTCAAAATAAATTATGCCCTTGCAATCCCACCAAACACAGAGCATCACCTTCATCGGGTGTAAACTGGCCTTTGCCACTGTGTCACCATGCTCACCTGCCTGTTTCCATGTGCGTTTGCGTTGAAGATTGTTGTACAGAACCCATTTCTCATCGCCCGTCACTAATCGATCCAAAAACGGCTCGTTTTTGAGCCGCCCGAGTAAAGAAACGGCAGCAGAAATTCGCTCGATTTTGTTCCTCTCGGTCAGCAAATGGGGCACACATATATCGAGCTTCAAATCGAATCCCATGTTTTTTAAACGTCGAAAAGCAGTTGATCGGAACGTTAAGTGCTGTAGCAACTTCCTCTGTTGAAATTCGCGGAGTATTCTGAACTAAAGTACGCACAACATCGTCATCTATGTATTAAGGTCGACCTGAGCGTGGCTCATCTTCAAGTTAAACTCTCCGCGGCGAAATTTCGCAAACCATTTTTCCACAGTTCGATTAGCTGGTGCTTGATCTCGATAAACCTCTTGAATGTTTTTTACGGTTGCTGCAACGTTTATTCCCTTCCGAAACTCGTAAAGCATCAATCAATCAAATTCCTGTTAAGACCCCCTATAGGGGCATAGGACAGAAACAACTCTATTCCACAAGGCGCGATCCTGAGCATCGGCTTTAAGCTGTTGCCAGGACTTGTTTATTCCTCTGGCCTCCTGTTCAACTGCTCGCTTCCATGTGTTACATGGTCGTCCAACCCGACGCCTTCCTTGAGGGTTATAATCCAGAGCCTGTTTTGCGATGTTTCGCTCTGGTTTCCTCAAAGTATGACCGATCCACTGCCACTTTCGCCGTTGAATCTCAATACCTATCTTAGTCTGGCGAGTTGTACTCCAAAGTTCGTCGTTGGAGATCACTTCTGGCCAGAATATTCCTAAAATGCGCCGAAGGCATTGGTTTCTTGGTAAGTCGAACGGTCACTTTCCACGTAGTACAACCATATAACAACACGAATTTGACGCATGCGTCAAAAACTCGCAGCTTCGTGCGAAGGGAGATCTCTCTTAACCACCAGAAAGGGGAAAGGATGCCGAAGGCCTGACGAGCTTTATTTAGCCGAGCCTCAACATCCTTTTCGGCTCCGCCGTCCATGCTGACAATGCTTCCGAGATAGCAAAAATCTTGCACCTCTTCCACATCCTGTCCATTAAGAACAATCGGTGTGCTTGCGTTCGAACCCATGTGCATGTACTTAGTTTTACGCACATTTATTTTCAGTCCCGCCTGTTTGCATTTAGAATGCAACGAGCGAACATTTGACTCTAAGTCCGAACGGGTATGTGCAAGCAAACACACGTCATCAGCATAATCAAGGTGACTTAAGATGTTAAATAGTCTCCATTGAAGACCTTTACCTTCCCCACCTTCCAGTGCAGCTTTCAAGATGTCATTTATTACCACCAGAAACAGGGCTGGTGATAATATGCAGCCTTGTCTGACACCCGTTCGCACAGGGAAGCTCTCGGACAGCTCTCCTCTAGGCGACACCTTGCATCTTCGTAGGATTCTTTAATCATAGCTATGACCTTATCTGGAATACCTCTCCTACGCAAAGCATTCCATATGTAATCTCGCTTAACGCTGTCGAAAGCCTTCTCGAAGTCCACAAACATGAGATGTAGTGGCGAACCCATTTCGGCTGACTGCTCTAATATTATCCGTAGGGTATTTGTGTGGTCGGTACAAGACGACCCTTTACGGAATCCAGCCTGATAAACTTCGAGAGTGCTCTCGACGACATCACTAATCCTATTGAGAATTACCTTAGCCATAATTTTTGATACGGCAGTAAGTAGACATATACCACGCCAATTGCCACAATCCCGAAGGTCGCCCTTCTTCGGAATTTTCACAATGACGCCCTCCTTCCATTCAGTCGGATATCTTCCTTCATTCCACACCTTAGTGAAGAGTCAATCAATCAAATTCCTGTTAAGACCCCCTTTAGGGGCATAGGACAGAAACAACTCTCTTCCACAAGGCGCGATCCTGAGCATCGGCTTTAAGCTGTTGCCAGGACTTGTTTAGTCCTATGTCCTTAGTGAAGAGTGGGAGGAGTATATCGGCTGTTATTTCCGGGTCCGCTTTGAGGAGTTCGGTTGGTAGTCCGTCTATACCTGGAGCTTTCCTTCCCGCCACTGACCGAATGGCGGAAACTATCTCTTCGTAAAGCATAACATGCCGTAAATGCACCTTATCGACACTCATTTGGAAAGTAATCTTTCTCGAAGCAGTTTGTATCTACACAAATTATTTTGTTTCAAATGAAAGCTGCACACGTCATCTTTCCAACGATCTGTCTTACGTAGATTAAGTAGTATTAATGACAATACTTTACGCCGCTTCTAACGCCATCTATTGCACCTCCGCACGAACTTTTGCACTCACCCAATAGATGAAATTGCTTGTCAAAGCAGACTGTGACAAATGGTGATCGCATGATCTTTTCACTCAGAATAATTTCATGGGTTGACATTTGAAAGAAGTACGTATACAATCTGATATTGAAACTTTTCTGTTTTTGCTCAAACCGCTGGGACAAAAAACCCTGCACCATTTACAATGTAAAAGTGTCGACCTTCAATTTGTTTGAAACTTTGGGAAATGTGTTTAACACGATTACAACAAACAATTATTTAAGAATTGAAGAACATCTTCTTTCCATTTAAAACCCAGTTTTTTACAACATCTATAATTCGAAAAGCAGAGCACACAATAACTTCTGTTCAAGATGGCATAAATTACCATTTCCCAGAGTGAGCAAAGTGACGGTCGAGTTAAGTAAAAATTATTGATTTTGAACGAAGAAAAAGAATTCAATTACCACCTTACAATTTTCAGAATCTGAATATGCGAAAAAAATTGCTGATTAAGAATCACATAAGTATGTTAGCACTGATATATGATAATGTTGCTAAAGCCAGCAATTCAATTAATGCCGACATAATCTAATCAATAAGCAAACGTATTGTAATTAACATTTCGAAATATTTACAGTTATAATTGTAACGTGCAGTGTTACTCTTACTTTTTTGTAATGGAATGACTTGGAGGTTTTGGAACATTTTTTTCTGCAGTGATGGATAGTTTATTAGCCCATCGCACAACTCATAATGCACGATCACGATGTCAAGATCGCCGTGTATTGAACTAGTTTAGTAATACTCAATGATGAGCGTATAGTTTAAAATTTCGCTATACCTGAACCTGAATGAATCATGTGCAAATTTTCACAACTATACATCGTAAAGATTCAGAGCATAATTAGAGTCGTTACTCTGCATTTTATAATCTGAACTCGCTTTACATCGCGCTACTTTTACTATAACTTTCAGTGTTTACCACGAGCCAATTGCTTTCTATGGAATGCTCTATTCAATATGGTTGGTATACGCTTACTACAAAATAATTATTTGCTGGTTGGTGTATATCTAGACTTGTACAATTAAATAATCGTCCATTAATGCATAAATTAAAATGTGTAATTTTTGTTTTGGTATTCGATTTGTTGTTAACAGCACGTGCATTTTAATTTCTAAAAGTTGTAAGAGGCTTGAGACTGTATGCATTGAAATTAACATTTTTGTACGTTTGTACGTATTACGTTAATTCGGCCTGTAGTTCGTCCTTTTTTGATTTTGAGGTTTTAATGCATTGCAGGGAGCCTGTAGTTCGTCCTTTTTTGATTTTAAGGTTTTAATGAAAAAAAAAAGGTGACAAACTCTGCTGCGAAAACTACCGAGGAATATCTCTGTTGTGTACGTCTTATAAGATTTTGACGAAAATTCTAGAAAAGAGAATTAAGCCCTATGCTGATAAAGTAATTGGTGAATACCAAGGCGGATTTAGAGCTGGACGCTCAACCACGGACCAGATATTCTCAGTTAAACAGGTGCTGGAAAAGTGCTGGGAATATAATATTGATGTGCACCAGATATTTGTTGACTTCAAACAAGCATACGACAGTATCGACAGGCGCGTACTGTATAAAATCATGTTGGAGTTTGGAGTCCCACCGAAACTGGTTCGACTGACAAGAATGACAATGACTGAGTCTTTGTCACAAGTCAGAGTAGAAAACGATCTGACTTCCAGTTTTAAAACAGACAACGGCCTTAAACAAGGTGACGGCCTCGCACCAATGCTTTTCAACTTAACACTCGAATATGTTGTTCGGAAACTTCCCGTTGACACCAAGGGAACACTATGCTTCAAATCCACACAACTCGTAGCATATGCCGACGACATAGATATCCTTGCAAGATCTCTGGAGAGTGCTAAGGAAGTATTTGTAAACCTTGACTCGGTAGCAAGGGAAGTTGGACTACGCATTAATGAAAACAAAACAAAAATTATGACGCAAACTAGGAAAAAGACGCCAATCAGACAAAATATTACAGTAGGAGATTATAACTTAGAAAACGTAGACAACTTTATATACCTAGGGGCGAACCTATCGAAGGATGGAAGTGAACCCATCGAAATTAAAAGAAGGATAATGATGGCAAACAAGACTTATTATTTGGTACTTCCAATAATCAAAAACAAGAACGTGCACAGGAAAACAAAACTTAAGCTATACAAAACAATCATAAGACCTGTGCTATGCTATGGCAGCGAAACGTGGACATTAACTCAGACGTCCGAAAAACGACTTAACGCCTTTGAAAGGAAGGTCCTCAGAAGAATCCTCGGACCTGTGAGGGAAGACTCGATCTGGAGAATACGATACAATAGAGAATTGTATGCCATCTTCGACAATCCAGAAGTGTCAACCCTCATAAAATTTAAAAAATTACAATGGGCTGGTCATGTGGAGCGGATGGATGACGGAAGAATTTCCAAACGCACACTAAAGGGGAAAGTCAACGGACAAAGACCGGTCGGAAAACCACGAAAGCGCTGGGAGGATTCGATTGACGCAGACAGCAAATCACTGCTAAGATTTTCAAACTGGAGGACGCGGTCACTGAACCGAGATGGATGGAGGCAAAGCATTCAGGAGGCCAAAGTCCGATTTGGGCTGTAGCGCCATCGTAAGTAAGTAAGTAAGTAAGTAATGAATTGTGGGGAGTCTGTAGTTCGTCCTTTTTTAATTTTTAGGTTTTAATGGATTGTAGGGAGCCTGTAGTTCGTCGTTTTTTGATTAAAGCTAAATAAGGCAAGACTTCGTTAAAAAGGAACAAAAATAAGGAAGTTTCAATTAATAAATATGTATTAATGTATTAATTAGCTAGGGTGTAGCCTAGTGGGTAGCGTGTTGGTCTTGGTTCGATTTGGGCTGTAGCGCTATTGTAGAAGAAGAAGAATGTATTAATTACTCTCAGTTTGATGCCATCAACAAACATTCCACTCAGCAAACTTTCACTTCACTGGACAACCTTGCCAGTTGTGGAACACAGTAACTTCCATCCCTCCCAGTTAAAATTCCTATAATGAATACCATTTTTCCTCTAAACCTACACAATACATATACTCACATATTGGGAGTATAAATTGAATTAAATCGCGGTTTTTTTCTAAAATTCGAGCCTTTATTGCGTAAAAATGGTTAAATATTTATTCTTCAAAGAGTTTTCCATCGCTAGCCCCAACTTTTTCCAGTCTTCTGGCAGCATACGGATTCCGCGTCGAAAAACTGCTAAGAATGGAAGTGTTGCTCAGCCAGGCCATGCGCCATCGATCGGAGTAGGTGGTCGTTGGAAGAGGCGGTTGGGGTGAGACGTTGGAAGAGGCGGGTGGGGTGAGCCCTTGGTGGGGCGCAACATGTGGCCGAGCGTTGTCGTGTAGCAAAACCAATTTGTCATGTCTCTCTTGGTACTGTGGCCGTTTCTCCTGCAATGCCGGTCCTCGAATTCAAAATCACCGCTCTTGAAGCGTTGAAACCACACAGCACCTTCACCATAAGTTTCAACAATCATTCGACGCTCCTTAGTTGCAGATTTTTTTCAATTGACAAATGACGCTTATTTGGCTCAAACGTCGACATATTCGCGCACTAAAAAGTACATATATGACGCCGATAAAACTTGAAGTTGTTGACAAAGGCCAAACCTTACCATGTGACGTTTCCGATCCGCCAATTTTGACCAGCATTTACAGCTGTCGCCATTTATTTGGGAAACGGCGGGTTTCAATTTATACTCCCGATATATGCATTTTATTAGGCAATCATGTTCCAGAAATTTTCCCGGCTTTTGTGTAGTGTAGGGTCCCAC
Source organism: Chorisops tibialis (assembly GCA_963669355.1). Lineage (NCBI taxonomy): Eukaryota > Metazoa > Arthropoda > Insecta > Diptera > Stratiomyidae > Chorisops > Chorisops tibialis. The sequence continues at coordinate 190,546,746 of OY770263.1, read as the reverse complement.
AGGTTTAACGTAGTGTCAAAATATCAAGCGTATTCGTCAACACATTTATTTGTTATGTTTATAGGAATGAAACTACTTTTTGGTGCTCTGGCGATTTTCACGATGGATGCAAAACCAGACGTTCTTAACAACTACCAAGGAATGTCACAAGCGTTTCGCTGGAGGGCAATTCTCGTTGACTATCGAGTTGAATGACCATCGACATCGGTTGTTCTCTCTGAGGAATGGGGGCAGTAGAATACGCTCACAGCCAATCATCAATCAATCAATTAATTTTTTGTTAAAACCCCCTGCAGGAATATAGGGCAAAAACAGCTTTCTTCCACAAGGCGCGATCCTGAGTATTGGCTCTTAGTTGTCGCTAGGACTTGTTTGATTGCTCGCTACATGGTCGACCAATCCGTCGTCGTCTTTGAGGATTTTAATCCAGAGCTTGCTTAGCGATGATTTGCTCTGGTTTCCTCAAAGTGTGACCGATCCACTGCGCCTTTCGCCTTTGAATCTCAGTGTTAATTTTACTCTGCCCATTAGTACTCTAAAGCTCGTTGTTGGAGATCACACCAGAATATTTCTAAAAAAATTCCTCGGAAACATTTTCACGAAAGTTTGCAATCTCTCAGTAAGCCTAACGGCCATTTTCCATGTAGTAAAACCATATAACAACACAATTCGATGCATACATCATACACTCGCAGCTTCCTACAAAGAGAGACCTCTCTTAGCCTCCAGAAAGGGGAAAGGATACCGAAAGCCTGACGAACTTTATTTATTCGAGCCTCATTATCCTTTGCACCTCCGCCGCCCATGCTGACAATGCTTCTGAAGTAACCAAAATCTTTCAACTCTTCCTTATCTTGTCCGTTAAGAAAAATCGGTGTGCTTGTGTTCGAACCCATGTGCATGTTTTACGCACATTTGTTTCTTTTTTTTCTTGTATCAGTTAGGTCTTAAGATCACAGGTGATAAGCTCATGATCCAGTGAGTGTCCATTTGCCATTTTTAGGGCAAGCAAGACTGGCTGTGGGTGAATTCTACTGCCCCCATTCCACAGGAGGATGGCTAAAGATAGTTGCGTGATTTGGTAAAAACCTCATACTAAAACCACCCCCCTGCGGGGATATTTTTTTTAAGCAACGCATATTTTGAAGGGTTAGAGAAATCTTATTATTTGGAAGGTATCCAAAAATTGGAAAAACGCTGTACTAAGTGTATCGAGCTAAAAGGGGACTATGTTGAAAAATAAAATAAATGTTTGCCGAAGAAATTTTGTTTTCTTAATTTTTACACGTCATTATCGATCCGCCCTCGTATATGAATTTTTCTCTCCACAATGCTTTAGATGGGCTTTTGCGCTTTCGAGTCTGTAGCGTTCTGTAGAGCAAAAGCGTCAGATGGGTGCCGTGCTAAGCGATAATAATGTCTAATTTTCATGAAGACCATGTATTTTTAAATGATGCTTAGCCGGTATTAGTTATTAAGCAATGATTTGTTTCCAGGGATAATTTGTTAATGCACCGAATTGAGGTGGCGCAGATATACCCACGTTCCACGTAGATACCAAACTGGAATAATGCGTCTACCGTGATTTGAACTAACGAGCTTTTCATTATAGATCAACATAGTACTCACTATAGGCTATCCCTAATTCTTTGAAAGCTTTAGGTTATGATTTTTTTTTAAATATACAATATTACAAACACATACACATTTTAATAGTATCTAAGTAAGTGCTTAGCTATGCGGTATGCTTTACCGACGTAAGCTTTCACGAGCCGTCACCGTTTTGTAACAAGTTCACATGCATTTCTCTTATCACATTACATGCAATAATTACGAATAAGTACGTCAACTCTATTTGCAAAATTAATAGCTGTTCTCATACAAATTATTTACATAAACGGTATAAAAGGAATTTTATCGTAATATGTAAAAATGACAATTAAACTATTGTAATATTTACTAACTGCAGACGATGAAAACTTTAATAAAAGCATACAATCGTCTAAAACCACATCGTAAGGTTCACGTGAAATCTCTTAAAGAAAACAAAATAATAATTGTTAAACGGGTGAGAAAATGGATTGTTTGTATTAACAGTCGTAATTGATTAATAATCGAATTAAAAGAAAGTCATTCACCTGTCTGATAAGCTCGTTACCTACTAAAATTTGCAACCAATAATTGCCATGATAACAAAATAATTGAAACATGAATACCAAGAGCAGATTATTACCATTATTACGATCTTGCAACAATAAGTCTCAACCGCTAACAAATTTAATTGAAACTAGCATGTCCAACAGTAGAAACAATTGATATTGTAATTTCAATAGTAAAATTTAATAAACAAAATTAATGCTTGGTTGGAAATTGTACAGTACAATGGTCGAATGAAAGGAGTTTGAATTGATAAAAAGGTTCTATTCAGTTTTTTTTAATATCGATAAACTCACCTGTAAGTGTGTATCGCGATGTCCAGTTTTACCATATGCTGAGTTTTTCGTTAAATACCTTCTAATGTTTCTCAAGATTTTCGCTTCTTGATCTAATTCGTCGGTTGTGATGTCTTTTGGCTCAAAGTACACCAGTTTTGTTAGAGTACCGCCAATGTCCATTCCAAACCAAGGCATTGCTGAAATTAACGGAAAATGCAATTATTTCAATTATTTCGTATTCTTCACTTTTTTTATTGTCTCTTATTACAATGTAATTTGAGTAAATTTATTTTCGTATTCAATTATTTTAAGTAACATGCATGTTGAGCAAATCACTTAGTGAATTTTAGGTCAAATCTCAACTGTGTATAAAATCATTTCACCGTGCAAACAAGAAATTAATATTACAAAATAGCGACAACGTAAAAGCATAATTTGTGTTTGGTTACTTTCGCCCATGAATTTCTTTATGTTTAAGTGCATAAATGTATGAAAAAAATGTATTCATTCGCTTACACATAAACATATCTCGACATTGCTGCTGGCAAAGCTTACTATCAAGATAACCAGTACTATTTCGCGGAGATGACACCGCAGGTTCTTCTTTGGACCCTAAGCACTCACAATAAGGATTTATAGGTTGCGCACCGGAAGGCATTTTCATAATAACTATTGAATAATTTACTCGTGAATAAATAATTTTAACACATTCAAAAGATTACATAAAGTTGATTCTTTTAAGATAACTTCTTTGATTTCACTGTTAACTGTTTGTCACAGATGAATGCATCGTACGATTGCATGCCTTGAGATAGAGTCTATCGAATAAAGATTTTGGACTTTGCCATTAAAATTATATAAAACCAATATTAAATCTGAATATTGGATGTGAATTTTAAATTATTTTGAATGCTCGGTGTCAAAGGTCTTTCCGGGCGAGCAAGTGCTCTAAGTCCGATTTAAGCCGCGAATGTCTGTCAACTGATTGACTTTGAGACTTTACTGTAGCTTATTTCCTATCTTTAAGCTACGACCTACGAGCTATGAGGGGAATATACACTGTAAAACCTATACCATACAGCACAAACTGACGAGCAGTTCGCGCATTGAAATTTTTATTAGCTTGTTACAGCTCTCTTCATTTTTCACGATTCTGTACGACTTAAGTTCGACTTACGTTACGACAGTTCAGTGGACCAGTGGACTTTCGCGTAGTAGTTGCCAATGAGTTTCAATTTCTTTTTCTGAGCATTGATAAGACTTTAGGTGCCTTAAGAGTGCTTTGTAAGAAAGCTTATTTTTTACTGTACAGATCAAAAATATCTGCCAACAAGTCGGGCGCAACTTTATTATTCTTGGTATAAGTTGAGGATGTGTGGGAAGTCAATGCACAGGTTAGGGTGGATAGGGAAGACTAAATGAATCGGGGTACTAGGGCAGAGCTATTGTCAATTATTTAGCACTTAACATAAAATGCGATAACGATCAATAGCTCCAGTACATAATATTTCATTCATTTATTTATGCACGTTTGGCTTTTGTATGGAGGGGGGATAGAAAGGGTGGGTGGATGTTAATAATTTTTTAATTTGTTTATTGAATTACGTTCAAAATTCTCTGTATAAAACGTTAGTTTGATAAACGAAGTTGCTCACATAATTTCGGTGTATTTTATATTGATAAAACCAAACATTTGTATGGGAGGGGGTAAAGGAGGTGGGTTCATTATCAATGGCGCGATAGCCCAAATCGATCCCTGGCCTCCGGAAGTCGGCGTCTCCACTCGTCTCGATCCAAAGACCGCGTCCTTCACCTGCCAATTTTTAAGATGGCTTCGCAATCTTCATCAACCGAATCTTTCCATCGCTTGCGTGGTTTGCCCAATGGCCTATTACCACTCGCTTTGTCTTCAGGAGCACATTTGGGGATAATCTTCCTTTCATTCGCTCTACATGACCAGCCCACTGCAGTTAACGTAAATTGAAGCCTCTGGCTCGTCGTAGACTTGATACAACTCATGGTTGTATCTTATTCGCCATTGTGTTTTTGCCTTCACAGGTCCCAAAATTTTTCGGAGGGCCTTCTTTCGAATGCGTTAACTGCTTTTTCGGAAGTTCGCATTGATGTCCACGTCTCGCTGCCATAACAGATCACAGGTCGTATAATAGTTTTATATATCCGCAGCAGTTCCTGTGCACTTTCTTGGATTTCATTATTGGAAGTACCGAATAATACGTCTTATTTGCAAGTATTATCCGTCGTTTGCTTTCGTCTGTTTCATTACCGTCCTTTGCTAGATTGGCCTCAAGATATATGAAATTGTCCATACTCTCCAAATTATATTCCGCAATTGTTATGTTTTGTCTGATAGGCGCTCTCCTTCTTGTTTGCGTCATTACTTTTGTTTTGCTTTCATTAATACGCAACCCGACTTCTTTTGCGGCGGAGTCAAGATTGACAAATACCTCCTTAGCACTAGGATGTTAATGTCGTCAGCCTATGCTACTAGTTGGGTGGACTTGAATAGAAGTGTCCCGTTGGTGTCGACTGGGATTTTTCGGACGACATACTCTAGTGCCAAGTTGAAAAGCATGGGGGCTAGACTATCTCCCTGCTTTAATCCACACTCCGTTCGAAAGCTGGTTGTAGAATCGGTTCGTATTCCCACTTGGGATTCAGTGTTTGTTATTGTGAGTCTCGTTAGTCGGACTGGTTTTGGAGGAAATCCAAAATCAAGCATGATTTGGTACAGTATTCTTCTGTCAATACTATGGTATGCTTGTTTAAAATCTACAAAGATTTGGTGCTCATCTGTGTTATATTCCCAGCATTTATCAAGCACCTGTTTCACCGAGAATATCTGGTTTGTTGTAGAACGTCTGGTTCTGAATATTGGTATTCGGCAATTATTAAGACGACGTTCAATTATTTTTGTCAGTATTTTATTGGACGTACACAACAGTCATTGTCATTCCTCTGTAATTTTCACAGCAGTTTATCTCCTTTTTTGTAAATTGGTCATTCAGAAGTTCAACTGGTATTTCGTCAATTCCCGACGCTTTGTTTAGTTTCTGATCACAAAGGACTGCTTTGATTTCGGCAAGCGTGGGTCGTGTCGATGATGATTCTTCTTCGCCAGTTGAAACCTCAATTGAGATGTTATCTGTCGTGATCTGTGCTAATGGAGAGGGATTGAGAGGATGTTTGAAGTAGGAAGCCTATTTCCTTTTGATTTCGTCTCTAAGCTCGTCATATCTATCTTTTTGGCTCGTGTTTGGTTTTCAGCAAAAATTTTGTAAGCCTTGTTCTTCCTATTTATTGCATCGCAAAATTCTTGTTCGAGCCAATTATTATTTTTCGCCGTGCTTGACATCCTAATACCTCTCCTGTAGAGGATTTGATGCTGTCTCGTATTTCCATCCACATATTCTACACTGGCGTACATATTTTTGATGTTTTCATATATTTCGCCACTGTTTCGTCTTTAAGCTTGTTGACATTGAATTTGCGAGCTCTAATCGTTTTCGAATATCCACGACAAGCTATTGGATATCGATACTCAGCTTTGACTAGATAGTGATCAAAGTCCCAATTCGCACCGCGGAGGGTTCGTACATCAAGTATACTGGAAGCAGCCCTGTGTGACCATCCCTTCGGTATAAATACCACTCTCGCTTTCCTCCAGATTTTTGGTATGTATCCCCATATAAATTATGCGGGGAATATTTTATCTACTCCGGCTGATTTATAGGGTTTGAAGGTGTTGATCGCCCATCTGATCTTTTCCGGAGTGAAGATTTTACCAGCAATACTTTTGCTGAATGGAGTTTGACGATACATCCTTTCCTCTACCTCTAAATCTTCATTATTATTAATTATTTTGCAGCCTGGGAAATGTGTTGCCAATAATATCTCAAGAGTTTACATGCTGCTTTTGGTTAAGGACCCATCTGGTTTCTCTAATAGTCCGATGTCTGTCGGGGTGTCTTTTGACAACACTTTTTGAAGTCTTGAGACCGTTGGGAGATCATCTATCTCTTCACAGAATCTTCTCCAAGACTCTTTTTTTAACTTTTTTAGAAGTTTATTATATTCAGTAAGGGACTCTCTGTATTCGTCCCAGGTACCAAAGGTTTTTGCTCTATTGAACAATTTTCTAGTTTGTTTGCGTTTTGCCGCTAATTCCTCGTTCCACCAAGAAGTTTGTTTGGCTCTTTTTTGTGTAGAACAGGACAACTTTGCTCGTAAGCATTGATAATATTGTTTACGAGTTTATTTGTGATTTTATCAATGCAGTCTGGGCTGCTTATTGTTTCGTCCTCGATACCTATTTCGTACTCTAAGACTGACTGGCAAAGATTCCAGTTGGTACGTTTAGGGTTTCTGTATTGTTCTATGTAACTAAATGAAGTCTTAATATCAAAACAGATGTGCCTGTGGTCTGATAATGAAGCTTCTTTTGATACGTGCCAATTTTCGCACTTGTCAACCAGGCAGGGGCTTGTTATGGTTAGGTCAAGTACTTCCTGCCTTACTGAATTTATGAAGGTCGGTGTGTTACCTTTATTTATTATATCTAGGTTGTTAGTAGTAAGGAACTCCAAAAGTGACTCACCTCTTTTGTTGATATCACTACTTCCCCAGATAGTGTGGTGTGCGTTGGCGTCACAGCCCAGTATTACCTGTAATTTGTGGAGTCTGCTGTATTCCACTAGTTCCATGACGCCTTGAGGTGGAGCCTCTAACTCCTTACCAGGAAAGTATGCTGAGGCTATTATTACCTCTTGAATCCCTCCTGCCTGTTCTAATGAAACTTGGAATAATTAGGTATTTAATTTCAGATGATTTAAGAAGTGCCGCCCTTGGCCTCTCGCTTTTTTTTGTCATAAATCAACTTACCAATTTTGTGTGGAATTCCAATAATTTTACCCTGCACGGCCCTCGGTTCTTGTAGGAGGGCAACATGGAATTCCTCTCTTGCAAATCTCCACGTCAATACGTCCATGGCCGCTGCTGCCCGATGAAGATTTGCCTGAATAACTTTAATGTTATTCAGGCTTTTGGCCATCGTCGGTAGATTGCGGCTCGCCGCTTCTGACCTCCTTAGCCTTAGGGCGTAGAGTCACACTCGAGAACTTGTACCAGACTCGGTGCCCCTTCTGTTTAAGCACCTCTATCGATTGGCCGTCGATGGAGAAGTTAAGATTGTATTTGTGTCCTCTTCCCTTCTGCTAAGGACTTTCAATTTGAGGTGCACAAACCTACGTTTTGAGAATCGATGAAGGTTGTGATTTTCTCTGTCGAGTCTTCTTCTTGGGGGAAATATCCCGTGACTATCTCTAATCGCGGAATATCCTCCTCCGGACCGCCCTGATGGTGGTGGAGTCATCCGGCTTAATGCTTTTGGCTGTTGTTTCAAGCCACGATGCGGTTTGTTCGTCTCCGCACACAATTAAAAAAATAAACCATAAGTGAACTTAATTTTTTTTTGAATTTTGTTTTTATTGATGTATGTATAAATAATAATAATAAAAACAAATTTACTCAAATTAAACACTTTTTAATCAGTAAAAAACAAGAGAATCAGGTTAGTCTAACATATGATCAAAAAGTAGAGGTACTGTACCTGTATCGAATTTTGAGCTATAACGGTTGTAAATTTTGAAAAGAGTCCCATTTTTGAAATGCTTGCCATTTTCCCCCACTATTATTATGACCAAATGCAATATTTTTCTAATATTCTGCTAGTATTGGTCAATATACCACTGTGTCCAAAAAGTAGTCGGAATTTTTTTATAAATCAAAAAATCTTTATTTATTTTTTCAAATCAATTTCGTCCCCTTCAAAATAGTCCCCTCTCGATATAATACACTTATGCCACCGCTTTTCCCAATCCTCGAAGCATGCCAAAAAGTCTTCTTCCGGTATAGCCTTCAGAGCGCGCGCCGATTCTCGTTGAATGTCTTCAATCGACTCAAAACGGTTTCCTCGGAGTGGTCTTTTGAGTTTTGGAAATAGCCAGAAGTCACACGGAGCCAAATCAGGTGAATAAGGTGGTTGCGGAACGATATTGGTTGCATTTTTGGCGAAAAAGTCACGAAGAATCAGTGCAGTGTGAGATGGCGCATTATCGTGGTGTAAAATCCAAGAGTTGTCTTTCCATAAATCCGGCCTCTTTTTACGAATAGCTTCACGCAAACGACGCATAACACTCAAAAAGTATTCCTTGTTGACAGTTTAACCGGGCGGAAGGAATTCATAATGCACTACACCACGAAAATCGAAGAAAACAGTCAAAATCACCTTGATTTTTGAGCGACTTTGACGCGGTCTTGTTGTTGATGTGTTATGTTGTTGATGTTGATGTTGTTGATTTTGGTAGAGCTCGGTCCCCGTAAGCCGTCTCCAACATTTTCAACGTTTCTGCAGCATTTATTCCATTCAGGAAACAAATATTTGATCGCACTTCTTTGTTGAATAATTTCAGAAATTGTAAAAATCGCCAAATTCAATTTTTGTGTCGCACAAAAACAAGCGTAACTCAAACACTAATGAATATTTTCACATGTAATTTGGTATGGAAGTCAGTTACAGTTGTACTAACTTAAAAAAAAATATATTGAGCGAAAATATTTACCCGCGTAATTTAAATCGAAAAATTCCGACTACTTTTTGGACACAGTAGTATATATATTCCAAGTTTCAATTATATCGCTTAAGAGATTGTCGAGATATTAATTTATAATTTTTTTCTGTGCACCCCCTGACCCTCCCCCTTACAAGTATTGCCATCTATCAAAGTCAATAATAGTGGAGCAAAACCTACCACCATCACTACACCACCTAAACAGTTCTAAAATATGAACTTTTTGCGTTTAGTAATTCCGAAGTAATAATTATTTGAAAAAAAAAATAAAATTGACCGACAATTTGTTTTTAGGCTCACTTTCCTCCTTTTCGGACCCCACTGCGATAGAAGGGATGGTTACATGTCAATAATTTTTTAATTGATTGCTCGAATCGCGCTTAAAATTCGATGCATAGAATGTTAGTTTTATAGACGAAGTAAATTCTACGAAATTCTCGGTGTATTTTATACATTTATATGGGAGGGATTAGAGGAAGTGAGGGAATAGCAAAACTTGTGATGCGGCTTTGTTGTCTTTTAAAAAGTGTTCGTACAACATTTCAAGTTCGTAGCTTTTAATTTGTTGCTAATAAGTTAATTTATTAAAATTGGTCGAAATCACACTTTTGCAAGGGAGGGCAGAGAAATCCGAAAACTTTTGATGCATCTTTATTTAAAATATGTGTAATGAGATACTTTTTTTTTTATTTTATTTCATTTATATTTTTTTTTAATTTATTTATTATTTCAAATAATCAAAAACAGCAAGAATAGTAAGAATCTGATTTTATCAATTGTCTCATTTCAATTATTTTTTTTTTTCTGTCAGTTTCTGCCTGGAGTCCTTTTCTCCTAATTCCCCGGCAACTAGATTTCATTTTAAAAAGTAGTTCCACTACAGTTCGGGCAACCTGACATTTGATCGACCCGATCAATTCACTCCAAACAGCATGTCGACTATGCAGATCCATTATTTGTGAGTTTCGGTTTATTTGCAGGCGGTCCGGAAGTTATTGCGGAAGTAGGGAGCCCAGAAGTTTTTTTTTTTTTTTGCGGAAGTTTGGGGTTCAGAAGTTCTTGTGGAAGTTGGCGGCTCAGAAGTTCTTGCGGAAGCTAACGGCCCAGAAGTTATTGCGGAAGTAGGCGGCTCAGAAGTTAGTGCGGAAGTTGGTGGCCCAGAAGTTCTTGTGAAAGTTGGCGGCCCAGAAGTTATTGCGGAAGTTGGTGGCCCAGAAGTTATTGCGAAAGTTGGCGGAAGTTCTTGCGGAAGTTGGTGGCCCAAAGTTATTACGGTAGTATTTTGGGAAGGTATCGTTTGCGGAATTCGCTGACTGTTTGGCATCGTCATAACAGATTTTTGTCACATTCGATCGCTTGGATTTTCTGCCCCAACCGGATTCACAGAGGCAGTCAATTGATCATCTTCTTTATTTGAGCAGCTATGCTGATTGCTTGAGTGACAGCGGCCAAGACAATTTTCATGTAAATGTCCCGTATCAAAGCAATAAAAACATCCTCCAGGTGGACGTTTTTCGCGCGGACATGACGTGGAGATATGCCCCAACTGTGAGCAATTGTAAGATCTTGGTTCAGGTTTGTTCGCAAGTTTCAATTTATTCGCTGGTGACCCAGAAATTACTACGGAAGTGGGTCTTTCACGATGTCCACTGTTAAAAGTGGAACCAGAAGCAGAACGGACGGAAGTGATCCCCTTCTGGCCAGAAGTAAGTTTTGACAACGCAGCTTGCATGCGCTTGTGTTTCTCATAATCAACGAGACGATTTTTGAGTTCAATTATATTCTTAGAACCTCTCAACACAATAACATCGCTCGTCGAATCTTGTATTCCCATAATTATAAAATCAATTATGTCAGCTTCGGATACATCCGCCTGACTTGCAATTTCTTGCATTGCAATGACGTATTGGTGCAGTTTTTCGTCCTTCTTTAAGGTGCGGTTTCGCAGTAATTCATACACATCATTTCGTGACAGCCTTCTTGCAAATTCCCCAAGGATGGCAACTCTGAACTCCTACCAGGTCTTAACATTTTTCACAGTGCGTAGCCATGACTTAGCTGTGCCCCCCAATAGTCGTCGGGCGCACAAGTACCGGAACTCCAAACTGGCGTTCAACGAATCCATGACCTCTTCAAGGTCATCGATCCACTTCTCGATGCTATAATGATCGTCTCCGGTAAACTCCGGCACTGCGTTCTCGACATACTTGAAATCCATCTGATGACCTCCACCCGGACTTGCTAATGGCGTGGCCGCAGATTCCAATTCGGCAATCTGACGACGCAACTGTAGAATATCTCTTTTCCGAGTAAGTGCTACGAGAAGTGCGGCATCACGCTCGCAATCGTCACTTTCCACGTCTGAACAAAGTACATTCTTCTTACCAAGGTCTTCGGGCGACACCGGTCCATCATCGTCAGCTGCAAGCACCGTCGGGCTCCCATGCTCTTCGATGTATAATTTGCGCAGCTGGGCAATAGTAGCTGAGTCAGAAAAATTTACACCTGCCCTTCTCAAAGCTTCAGTCAGTTCTTTTTTTGAAAGCTTCCTTGCCATCCTTCTCCAAATCGCGAGACGAGAGGCTGTACTAAGCACTTCGAATGACGAAATTAATTTGTACTACTTTTTTTTTCGGGCTTAACCCCACATCTGATATTGTAATGAGATACTTTTTTTTTAATTTTATTTCATTTATATTTTTTTTTAATTTATTTATTATTTCAAATAATCAAAAACAACAAGAATAGTAAGAATCTGATTTTATCAATTGTCTCATTTCAATTATTTTTTTTTTCTGTCAGTTTCTGCCTGGAGTCCTTTTCTCCTAATTCCCCGGCAACTAGATTTCATTTTAAAAAGTAGTTCCACTACATATGTTTGTAAAAAAATTCAAGTTGATAACTTTTAATGGTTTGGTGATAATTGATTTCTTACAAATGGTCGAAAAATACTTCTGTATGGGAGAGGATAGAAGTTTTGAAGATATTCGACCAGTTAATATTTTAAACTTTTAAGAATTTTTTCTAAATGAATTTTACAAATTTTCAAGTTTTTAGCTTGAAATTTCACTCAAAAATTTTTAGTTTTTGTGTTTTTTCAATACACGTCAAACACCTCGTGTGGGTCTAACCTACACGAGGTGGATAATAATTTTGGTTCAAATTAATATGTTTTCTTTATGTACATACATATATCAAATAGATGTATGTACGTGCAAAATTTAAACTGTATCTTTTTACTAAAGCCCTAAAAATTTTAGTGAAAATGTTCGACATTTTGGCTCACTACCTCGTTCCCCTTACAACCCCCAACTTAAAATTTTTACAAAAATTATAGGGTATATAGCTCTATAATTTGAAAAAATTTCAACTTAATACCGGTTTAAAATTTTGAAATGTGCACCATTTTTGAAATGATCCCACTACTATTATGACCAAATTACTTCATAATTTTAATAATAAAGTATTGTGATGGACTTGAAAAAAAAAAAATTTGCTACCCGAAATTTTATTTTTTCGCGTTTCATGACTAAAATAGCCTAAAAATGTAAAAAAAATCCGTCTGTCTGTGCGCCGTCTGCCGAATTATACGCTCAGCGCACATTAACTCACAGCCCTTAAGATAGAAAGTTCATTTTTGGGGGGATTGTAGATAGTTGCGGATCTCAGGCGGACACTCATTTTAGGGGGTGTAAGGGTTCAGGGGAGGCGGGGTGAGCGATAAAACAGAAAACTAAGAATTCAAATATCTCAACCTCGATTCCAGCTAGGAAGCTAAAAATCAACATACATACATATAGAGGGGTTTGTGAGACAAACTTTAAAAATAACTTAAGTTGTTTATCCATTGGGGTCCGAAAAAGGGGGGCTGAAAACAAATTATTGGCCGATTTTTTTTTTTTAAATGATTATATCTTTGAAACCAATTACCATAAAAAATTCGTATTTTTGGACCATTAAGGTGGCATATATATCCACTAGAATCAGCTTAGAGCGAGGCTAATTATTGTAAGGGAGAGGGTTAGGGGGTGCAAAGAAAAGCACTTAAAAATCAATATCTCGGCTACTTATTAACCTATGTAATTGAAACTTGGAACGTATGTGTATAAAGATATTTTAGCGGAATACGAGACAAATATAACATTTGGACATAATTATAGTGGGGGAAAATGGGAAGCATTTCAATAATGGTGCACTTTCCAAAATGTCAAACCGTTATATCTCAAAACTAAGTGCGGGTACTAAATTAAAACTTTGTCAAATTGTAGAACTACAAAGTCTTTAATTTTGGTACGTCGGCAGGTGTAAGGGGAGGGAGATGGTAAGCAAAAATGTCGAAAACTTTGAGTGATTTTTTTAGGGCTCTGGTGAAAGATACAAAGTTTAAATTTTCCATGTGGATACATATATTTGAAATACATATAGAACAAATAATACAAATTCCATAATTGTTATGCACCGACCTCCTGGTCTAACGTGCACTAGGCGTTTCATATGCAATTAAAAAAACTCAAAAACTAAAAATTTTTGAATGAAATTTTAAGGTAGAAACTTGAAAAATGCATTTAAAAAAAATCTCTAAAAGAATGAAATATTAACTGCTCGAATACCTTCAAAACTTCTACCCCCTCCAATACAAAATTATTTTTTCGACCATTTTTAAGAAATCAATTATCACCTAAATCTAAAAGCTATCAATTTGAAATTTTCCACAAATAATTTTAGAATTAATTGAAACGAAACTGCGTCAAAAGTTTTGAGATCGCGCTTGCCCTTCTAACCCCTTCCATACAAAAGTATGATTTAGACCAATTTCAATAAATCAACTACTAACCAACAAATTAAAAGCTACGAACTTCAAATTTCGTACGACCACCTTACAAGAGAAATGAAATAAAACTGCATCACAAATTTTACATTTCTCTTACCTCCTCTACCCCCTCCCATACAAATGATTGGTTTTGTGAATGTTAAATACACCAAATTTTATGAAAATTCTATGCAACTTCGTTTATGAAAATGACATTTTATGCAGAGAATATTGGACGTAATTGAAGCAATCAATTAAAAAATTATTGACATCCACCTACCCTTAATATCACCCCTTCCCTCCCCTCATAAGAAACCAAACTTGCATAAACGAATGAAATATTGATTACATGTGCTGGAGCTATTGATCGTATTCGCATTAAGTGTTAAATTGACAGCAGCCCTACCCTAAAGAAGGTTCCACTTGTGAAAGGGGGTTCCACTTTTTCTTCCTTAACCATTATAACTTGCATACTGACTTTCCCTGCATCTTCAACTTGTCCCAAAAATAATAAAGTTCCGCCCGACTTGTTGGCAGTTTATTTTATATTTTTCTTGTCTTTCGCTGGTATAGCTTAATATACATATGTTTTATTTTTCAATTAGATAGCTGACAGATAGATAGTTGAGATATTAGATTTGCATCCCTCTGACCCTCCTCCTTACAATTATTGGCCGTCCTTTCAGTAGATTATAGTGGAACCGTATGCTGCTGTATGCTACTAATTGTTCTCAAAATAAGAATTTTGTGGATCAAGTAGTTCCGAAGATATAATCATATGAAAAAAAAAATGCGGCCGACAATTTGCTTTTAGCCCCACCACCCCCTTTTTCGGACGCCAATGAATAAAAAAAATTAAATTACTTTTAGAGTTTGTCCCACAACCCTCTCTATACCCATGCTAATTCTTAGATTCCTATCTGCATTTGTAGTCGAGTCAACAACTACACTTGGTAATATCTCCATTAGCAAGTGTAGTTTTTGACTCTTTCCCTCCCCCGCCTCGTCCTTCCACTTGATTTAGATAATGGAGCTCACTTACCCAATCAATAATCCACCCAAAAACGAACATTCTACCTTTAACGGTCTCGGAGATATGAGTCCATATGTACGGCGGAACGATTTTTTTTTTGCATTTTTAGGCAAATTTAGTCATGAAACGTAAAAAAAAAAATGTTCAACGTAGCAATTTTTTTTTCTGTGTCGATCACAATACTTTAATATTAGAATAACAAAGTAAAATTAGCTAAAAACATAACAGGGCTACGATTGCGCGTAAAGCGCAATCTTACGATACTCTAGATGAAATATATTTTTTTGTGATCCCAAGAAATTTTGTATGGGGAGTGTTAGAAGGGGTGATAGCATTGAACTAATTTTTTCCCCATCATGCTAAAGTAGCTATAAAAATGTTTTATACAAAATGCTTACTCCAAAAATTGAATAGGAGCTGAGAAAATTAATGTGTTAGATTTAGTGAAAATGTGCAGTTTGTATGGGAGGTGGTAGAAAGAGTGGGGGGATTTTAGTGATTTTTTCAGAAATAACTAAGAATATCATAAAATTGACATCTCTTAAATTTTAGATGAGTAACATTAATACTTTTCAAGAAAATAGATTTTTTGTGAAGTTGGGAAACTGTGTCATATTGTATGGGAGGGGGTAGGAGGGGTGAAGCTAATCAAATATTTTTTCCTGATCTTTGTGATAATACTAATTAAGTATTTATTACAAAATATGAGCTCGATAGATATTATATGTTCTGAGAAAATTGTCTTAGAGCATTTCATGAAAAAGTGTAGTTTGTATGGGAGGGGGTGGAAGGAGAGGGAGGACGCAAATAATTTTTCTACTGTAGATTTATATAATTTTTAAAGTAATATATCCCAAAATTCAGACTAATAGCTTTCATACTTTTCGATTAAATCCATTTATTGTCAAATTGCGAAATTGTGTCATTTTGTATGGGAGGGGGTAGAAGGGGTGAAGCTAATCGTCTAATTTTTTTTGGTCTTACTAACAATTTTAAATAAATATATAGTGCACAATTTCAGTCCGCTAAATTTTATGCACATTGAGTAAATTGGCTTATAGTAATTCTTGATAAGTACAGTTTGTATGGGAGGTGGTAGAAGGAGGGGGAGGACACGCATAATTTTTATACGGTAGATTGATATTATCAGAAAAGTAATATATCCCAAATTTCAGGCCAATAGCTTTTATACTTTTTGAGCAAATCCGTTTATTGTCAAATTGCGCAATTGTGTCATTTTGTATGGGAGGGGGTAGAAGGGGTGGAGCGATTTGGCCCGTTCACGAACTTGACCTTACTTTTTTGTCAAAAACGACGTGTACAAAATTTGAACCTTCTAGCTCAACGCGTTCTCAAGCTAGAGAGCGAACAGACGGACGGACGGACGGACGGACGGACGGACGGACGGACGGACAGACGGACATCCGGTTTTGAGATTTTTGAGTGATCTTATGAACTTCTGTATCATTCATTTTTTTCTCCAAGCCCTATTTCTTGGCGTTACAAACCTTAGAACAAACTTATAATACTCTCAGATTCCATCTAGAGTATAAACATAACAGGGCTACGATTGCGCGTAAAGCGCAATCTTACAATACTCTAGATGAAATAGAATTTTTTGTGATCCCAAGAAATTTTGTATGGGAAGTGTTAGAAGGGATGATAGCATTGACCTAATTTTTTCCCCATCATGCTAAAGTAGCTACAAAAATGTTTTATACAAAATGCTCACTCCAAAAATTGAATGCGAACTGAGAAAATTAGTGAGTTAGATTTAGTGAAAATGTGCAGTTTGTATGGGAGGTGGTAGAAAGAGTGGAGGAATTCTAGTGATTTTTTCAGAAATAACTAGGAATGTTATAAAATTGACATCCCTTAAATTTCAGACTAGTGCCATTCATACTTTTCAAGAAAATCGATTTTGTGTAAAGTTGTGAAACTGTGTCATATTGTATGGGAGGAGGTAGAAGCAGTGAAGCTATTCAAATATTTTTCTCTGATCTTAGTGATAATACTAATTAAGTATTTATTACAAAATATGCGCTCAATAAATGTTATATGTTCTGAGAAAATCGTCTTAGAGCATTGCATGAAAAAGTGTAGTTTGTATGGGAGGGGGTGGAAGGAGAGGGAGGACGCAAATAATTTTTCTACTGTAGATACAAATTATTATAAAAGTAATATATTCAAAATTTCAGACTAATGGTTTTTATACTTTTCGAGAAAATCCATTTTATATCAAATTGCGAAATTGTGTCATTTTGTATGGGAGGTGGTAGAAGGGGTGAAGTTAATCGTCTAATTTTTGGCCTTACTAACAATTTTAAATAAATATTTGGTGCACAATTTCAGCCCGCTAAATGTTATACGCACTGAGTAAATTGGCTTAGAGTAATTCATGACAAGTACAGTTTGTATGGGAGGTGGTAGAAGGAGGGGGAGGACACGCATAATTTTCCTACGGTAGATTGATATTATCATACAAGTAACATATTCAAAAGTTCAGGCTTATAGCTTTTATACTTTTTGAGCAAATCCGTTTATTGTCAAATTGCGCAATTGTGTCCTTTAGTATGGGGAAGGAGTAGAAGGGGTGGAGCGATTTGGCCCGTTCACGAACTTGACTTTACTTTTTTGTCAAAAACGACGTGTACAAAATTTGAGCTTTCTAGCTCAACGCGTTCTCAAGCTAGAGAGCGAACGGACGGACGGACATCCGGTTTTGAGATTTTTGAGTGATAATATTATCTTCTGTATCATTCATTTTTTTCTCCGAGCCTATTTCTTGGCGTTACAAACTTTAGAGCAAACTTATAATACTCTCAGATTTCATCTAGAGTATAAATATGAAAAAAAAAATACTTTATTATTCTAATAATAAAGTACTTTTATTATTTTCCCACAAGGTCAGGTTATGAGAAACTAATCGCTAATATCATTATGTAATTGATTTACGCTTGATGAGGTAGATAAGGATTTGTTCCAATACAGCGACAGAAATATCATTTAACGCTAGCCAAGCTGAGTGTTTATACAAGATATTTCATTTTACGATTTCAAGAAAATCACAATTACGTTACGGAGTATTTTTAAAATCTGTATTCAAAAACACAATTGCTCCGAATTATCGAAATCATATAGCATTTTAAAAAAAATTGTTAAAATCTGACTACAACTATACAATTTAAAAAAAAAAATATTTTTTTACTATTCAATAGTTTTAAATGTTATGGGCGTTCTGATTAAGAGATTTTTCGATATCTGGTATAGAAAAAAAAAACACAGCTATAAGTTTCTAAAGCTTTTATTACAAGTAGTATGTATAGGAGATGAAAACTATAAAAGCGTTTTTCTCAAAATTATTTTATTTCCGCATTTCACTCATGATAACTCGAGTTGATTTTAACGGAACTGAAAATGTCAAATTGGGGTTTGTTTCCAATTGATCCCTAGATCGTCTGAAGTTAATTAATCAATTCTCTTTTAAGACCCCCTATAAGAATCTAGGTGTTGGTCTACAATGCGAAGGTCGTGAGTTTAAATTCCGGTCGACGCATAATTCCAGCACACTGCCTGTTTGGGTATACCTTGGTCACCTCAATCGGAAATGAAAAATTCGTAGATAGAAGGTTGTGCGAATGTCTAACAACCCTTCCACAATAAATAATGAAAAAATGTTAAGGAACCTGAAGGTCAGGAGGCGAAGGCCCGATGGGCTGTAGCGCCATTGGAGTAGTTTAAGAATGAAGGGCAGACATAGTTATCTTCTGCGAGGCGACTTTCTGGGTATCGACCATTAGTTATCGTCAGGAATTGTTTATTCCCGTGGTCTAATGTTCCACTGCTTGCTTGCATGTGCTACATGGTCCACAAAACCGACGTCTTCCTTGAGTAATATAATCCAGAGCCTGTTTGGAGATGTTTTATTCTGGGTTTTTCAAAGTGTGACCAGTCCACTGCCACTTTTGCCTTTCAATCTTAATGGCCGCCATGTCACTAAAGATTTGATCTGACCAGAAAATCGTTAAAATGCGTCGAAGGCATTGGTTTGCGAAAGTTTGTAAAATTCTTGGTAATATTAACGATTAAATTACAAGGAAAGGATACCTAATGCCTGACGAGCTTCATTTACACGAGCCTCAATATCCCTTATATTGACAATACAATGCTTCCGAGAATCTTAACAGGAAAAGGGTTGGCGTCACTTTTATAGTAATTGGAGCAACAAAAACTGCATCTTAGGATCCCTAAGACACAGTAGAAGTGGCCTGTGGTTTTGTATTCACAAGTTTTAGCACATGAAGTATTTGATTTCTTAAACAAAATAGTGCAGTCGGATTACATTAATCTGTTTCGTGAAATGCTACGATATTGGTGTGTTTTTGTAACTACACACAAACATTTCGGAATTTCAATTAAATTATTTTTCTCCAAAACCGTAAAAGCTATCAACTTTAAATTTTGAGAAAAATATACTATTACAAATGTCATTGATGTCTTGTTGGTTTTGATTCGAATGCTCCTTCTACCACCTCCCATACAATTTTGGTAAGCGCATTTAATCGATTTTCATTGAAACTAGAAAAAGTACAAACTTAAAATTTTGCCAGAATTTGTTCCTTAATAATTGCAATAAATGGTTAAAAATATATGAACTTCGCTTCACTCCTTTGACCACCTCCCATACAAATTTTTGTATTGAATATTCAAAAAAGGTATTTCTCTTTCGAACATATGAGAGCTATCGACTTTAAAATTCAAACAATGCATAGTAATAATGATGTTGGTAAGCAGTGTCATAATCATCTAAAACCCTTAACAATGTCCCATTACTTTGGAAATAATGAAACTAAAAACTTTAAATTCAGCACGAAACATTTTGCATACCACTTTCGGTGTCATAGACAAAAATTACAAACCTCCCCTTCTGCTTCTACCATCTCCCATACAAAAGCCACTATTCGAAAAAAATTTTAGATGACATATTTTCCGACACATTAAACTCTTCAAATTTCATCGAGAGTATTATATGATTGGGCTTTTGCTCCCAATCATTATTCTTTTTTTTTTTGGGTCTTTGCTTCACTGGCTGAGTATCGCAAATATTGTTGTTCGTAATCTATGCAAAATAAAACAATGAGATTAAAATACAAAAAAGAGATCGCAGCATTTCGCCCAAAAATTCTAATCCGATTGGACTTTAAAGTGAAAACAAGTGTGGCATGAGCACTAGTAAAAAGATGTTATCTTTCAATTAAAAACACGACTTTGCTTATTGATAACTAAATATATGCATCTCATCATACTTCCTGGTGCAAACAATTACTACTCACAAACTTATTGCGTATAATATTAATTGATTAGATTAATTCAAAGCATTCAAGACTACCCTAAGTTGGGAACCAGCAAGCTTTGCTCTATGAAATCCAATTTGATTGAAAATGCATGTTTTGCATTAAGAAGCATTTTATACATAATGAAGATTTGCAAAGAAGTCGGAAATATGTCCACTAAGCAACTGATCTGCCGGGTGACGCAGTTGAAGTGTACGGGTATTAAAATTAATTCACTCGGTTGGTTTGGTAATATTCTAACTTTTTTCCATAGGAAAGGGAAAATTCGAAAGATTATTTTTACATTACTTACAGATTACATGTATGCGCATTTCGCCTTGAGAATAGGACCGAGTTCCTTACGGAACGAATGGAATGAAACACGGATGATGTCTTGGCTAAAATTGTTGCACCTATGTATTACAAACTTCATCAGTGACTACAATTATTTGTGCTTCTTAGCACACGCTATGAAGTAATCCAGGGGATGATGGTCACTTTTATTCTGAGCTCGGTCTTGTGGGAAAATCCACCAGCTCGAACCGAAATACTTGCATGTTTAGGTTAGCAGACAAACTTCTTTGGACTTCCGCTTGACAAAACCTAACATCATACTCGTATTAGCCTTCGTGATGACCCTGTCACTTTGCGGGACAAATGTGAGACATTTATGGAAGACTACACCGAGATCCAATGCCCCGGAGACTCACTCCAAGTCGACCGAATTAATATGATAATTAATATTATTTGCGATTTACTTCTGAACCCAGAGAAGATTTTGCACTTTCTGATAATTTAACTAGAAGTAGAAGAAGAAGAAGATGAATGTCCAATTTCGATGCGGTGAGGTAAGTTGCAAATTTTATGTCTCAAACTATCGCCAGGAGGACTGGTGGTATTGAATATTGAAGTTTCAATACCCCTACACTCATGGAATCATTAACTTCACTGAGATCAGAGGAAAAAAAACATGGAGGCGAGCCAAAAACGGGTACTTTTTCTTTACGAATTTGAGTTTGGTTACAATGCAATGAAGACATTTGGAGCTGACACGGTAAACGAACAAACCACTTGGTTCGAGAAATTCCGATCAGGAGATGTGACCCCTCAAAGCGAGCCATGTGGAAACCCAGGACCATCGATTGACAGCGAAGAGTCGCGTTTATTAGTGGATTCTGATTCATGCCAAACTATAAGGGACATTGCAGAGAAATTGGGCGTACACTATTCGATAGTTTCCCGGCATTTGCAACAGCTTTGGAAAAGTCAAGAAGCTCAATAATGAGTTCCGCATGCGCTTACTAAGCAAAACATGACGCGCCAAATGGCAATTTGCAGTTCACTGTTCTCCCTTCTGAACAGAATAATGATATGTAATAAAAAATCTGCCAACAAGTCAGGCACAACTTTATTATTCTTGGGATAAGTTGAGGATATGTGGGAAGACAATATGCAGGTTAGGGTGGATAGGGAAGACTATGTGAATGGGAGTTCTAGGGCAGGGCTGTTGTCAATTATTTAAAAGTTAACTGCGATTACGATCAATAGCTTCAGTACATAGAATTGATATTTCATTTGTTTATACAGGGTGTTTGGTACTCCGTGTGCCACCTTGTAAGGGGTTATTCCTAGACATATTTTGAAAAAAAATTGTTCTACGAAGACGGTCAATTTTCAATATCCGCGGAGATACAGGGTGATCAAGAAAAGTGTTTCGTACCTGTACCCTCACTCACTCAAAACGCTATATCTTGAAAACTAATAATCGCAATTCAAAGTGCTATAGCTTGTTGTTTAGTAAATCAAATTACCTTTCATTTGGTGTAATAGTCCGAATTGCAACTGTACCCAATCCTGAGGTATTTGCTTCACAACATAAATTTTTGACACTTTGACCCTCAAAATTCTGGGGTCAATGTAGTTTTTCTCAAAAAAACGCATGATAAAAATGTCATTTTAATGTTGGTTTTTTATGTGCCATATTATTGCCTATAAAAGATGCACACGTACTTATGACTTAGGTTTTCCCGTTTTCCAGGTAATAAGCGAAAATACATATGGTTTAAAAATAAAATATGCCATAAAGCAACCCTCGTTCTAAAAAAACTACCTGAAATGTTGTTAAACTGAAATATTCTTTGTGTCCTTTAATTACTATTCAAATTATTGAGGAATGTCCTTTAATTAGTATTAAATTATCGAGGAATTGAATTAAATTAAAATGAGTTTCAACACAACTAGGTTCAGCACTTTGCCTTTTTTAATGGTGTACTTAACAAAATGAAAAGCGTATAAAAGCAAATCTTACTTCATATTTTTATCAGTTTTAGTTACATTGTTAAAAGTAGAAGGTGTCACTAAAATTTAGAAAATAATTTCGAAATGCCTGAGTACTCGAATGAAGAATATGCAGACATCATTTTAATTTATGGAGAGTGTCAGGCAAATACACGAGCGGCGCGATCTTTATATCATCAGAGATTTCCTAGTCGTCGGATACCTTCCAGGAGAGTATTCCAAGACGTTTACAGAAGGATTCGGGAAACAGGCAGCGTTAGGACAAGCAGAGTAAATGCAAATCCTGCGCCGATAATCGCTGTTCCAACCGGAATACTACATGCAGTCCGAAATGATCCATCAATCAGTATCCGATGCTTGGCATTGCAGTTAAACGTCTCTACGTGGAAAGTTTGGAGTGTCCTAAAAGCAGAGCGTTTGCATCCCTTCCACCACACACCGGTGCAGGAGCTGTTACCAATTGATTTGCCCAAAAGGATGGAGTCTTGCAATTGGCTCCTTGAACGACAACTAAGTGACGAGAATTTTATGAACAACATTCTTTGGACGGATGAGTCCCAATTCACCAGGGACGGTATCACAAACTTCAACAACTTACACACATGGGCTGAGAGCAATCCACATACAAGAAGAGAGGCATCATTTCAGCACAGATTCAGTGTTAATTTATGGACAGGTGTAATTGGTGACGATTTCATTGGTCCTATTAGGCTTCCGCCTACCCTAAATAGTTCCAATTACTTGCATTTTTTGACAAATGATCTACAGGAGTTATTGGATGATGTGCCACTTCAACGATTGGCTTCCATGTTTTACCAACACGATGGTGCTCCAGCTCATTGCGGCCGACAAATCAGAGATTGGTTAAATTCCAATTATAGCAATCGCTGGATCGGTAGAAATGGACCGATACACTGGCCTGCAAGATCTCCTGATTTAACTATTATGGATTTCTTTGTATGGGGACGGATGAAGGACCTTGTCTACGCAACGGAAGAAGTAACGTTGTAGGATCTAAACACCAGAATCGATGCGGCAGCAACAGAAGTAAGGCAGCAGTTGAGGAGTATGAACACAAAGAGAACACTGGCAAAACGAGCTTTAGCGTGCATTCAAAATGAAGGTGGCCATTTTGAACATTTATTGTAATGTTGAAATAAACCATATAAACCATTCTTAAGATCTTTTAGTTCAAGCGGAGAGTGTTGATCAACATATTCTTGTTTTTTGATAAAAGTGCTATACTATTGGAATGATAGTTTTTTCTAAACTATGAAACTTATGCAATGCAAGTGTATCCATCTTTTGTAGGCAATATTATGGCACATAAAAACCAACATTAAAATGACATTTTTATCATGCGTTTTTTTTGAGAAAAACTACATTGACCCCAGAATTTTGAGTGTCAAACTGTCAAAAATTTGTGTTGTGAAGCAAGTACCTCAGGATTGGGTACAGTTGCAATTCGGACTATTACACCAAATGAAAGGTAATTTGATTTCCTAAAAAACAAGCTATAGCACTTTGAATTGCGATTATTAGTTTTCAAGATATACCGTTTTGAGTGAGTGAGGGTACAGGTACGAAACACTTTTCTTGATCACCCTGTATCTCCGCGGATATTGAAAATTGACCATCTTCGTAGAACAATTTTTTTCTCAAAATATATCTAGGAATAACCCCTTACAAGGTGGCACACGGAGTACCAAACACCCTGTATATGCAATTTTGGGTTTTTGTGCGGGGATCTCGGTGTATTTCTTATTCTTAAAACCATAAATTTGTATCGGAGGGAATACAAAAGGTGTGGCAATAGCAAAATTGGTGATGTAGTTTTTAAGTTTCTTTTGGAAGGTGTTCGTACAAAACTTCAAGTTCGTAGCTTTTAATTTGTTGTTTATTAGTTGATTTAAAACAAAGTCGTGAACTTAATTTTCTCGTGGTGTGAGTTCAGGTGCTTGTCGAGCTCTTCTTTCCCATGTTCACCATGGAAACAGAA
The DNA here is from genome assembly GCA_963669355.1 of Chorisops tibialis. Lineage (NCBI taxonomy): Eukaryota > Metazoa > Arthropoda > Insecta > Diptera > Stratiomyidae > Chorisops > Chorisops tibialis. The sequence continues at coordinate 190,522,191 of OY770263.1, read as the reverse complement.
AGCAACGGGAAACTGCCATTCTTGGATGTACTCGTCGAAAGGAATGATACGTCGCTAAGCTTCGGGGTATACAGGAAACCAACTCACACCAACAGATATCTCCACGCTCATTAACATCACCACCCAAGTCAGAAAACAGGCGTACTGAAGACCCTAATACACAGAGCTCGACGCATAACTGAAGGAAATCCGGGCAGTCTACGAAAGGAAAAGGAACAGTTGAATCGGGCATTCAGAGCAAATGGATACAAAGCGAGCGAAATTAACAAGGCGTGGAAACCGAAGCATCCAAGGACAACAGAACGAGAAGACACTGAAGAAGGAAATGCAGACAAACGATGGGTAAAACTACCTTACATCCAGGGCACGACGGATAAGATAGGAAAAATCCTTCGAAAATCAAACATCAAAACAACATACACTACCCCGACTACAATCCGAGGAATTTTAGGAAACCAGAAGGACAAAAAACCATTGGAGACTGAAGGAGTATACAAAGTACCATGCGGCTCATGCGATAAGGTATACATAGGAGAAACGGGACGCACAGTCCAAACAAGGATCAACGAGCACCAACGATGCACATGGAAAAACCAGATACAATCATCAGCGATCGCGGAACATGCAACTACAGAGGACCATACAATCGATTTCGACAATGTGCAAATTCTGGCCAGGACAAATCAATATTATCAACGGATAGTACGAGAAGCAATAGAAATTTCTAAACATCCACAGAACTTCAACCGAGACACCGGCTACAAGGTATCAGCAGTTTGGCTACCTGCCTTAAAATTTGGTAAGAACAAAATCCGTACCCAGAAATCCTTAACTAATTTAACTACCTGATACTAATTAATTAACCTTAATTAACTAATTTAACCCCCCTTGTCTATATAATAATTGTCATTTGTAATTGTCGATCAGTTTGATAAAGGTCTCAGCAGAGACCGGAACGTCACAAAAAAAAATAAAGCATAACAGTGTAGAATCCAGAAATCTTTTCTTTCACTTTCAATGTAGTTTCATTTTAAATGTTTTTAAAAGTAAACACCTAGTGCATGTTAGGGCCTCTTTTTGGTGGGTAACACTTATTAACACTTCCAATTATGATTTTTTCTTTATGTATATCAAATGGATGTATGCACGCGCAAAATTTAAACTTTGTATCTTTTACCAGAGCCCTAAAAAAATTAGTGAAAATTTTCGACATTTTGGCCCACCACATCGTTCCGCTTACATGCCCCTTCTTAAAATTTTTACGAAAATTATAGACCATATAGCTCTACAATTTGACAAAATTAATACCTGTTTTGAATTTTGAGATATAGCGGTTTGAAATTTTGAAAAGTTCACCCCTTTTTGAAATGCTCCCCACTTCTAATATGACCAAATTTTATATTTTTCTTGTATTCCGCTAGTATACCTTAATACATATATTTTTGCGCACCCTCAGCGCCGGTATTTCAAGTAAAACACAATTCGTTTAAAAATAAGTGATAATTTATTTATTCGCACAAACCAAATCACTGTACCCGACAGATATCCAATACCTCACATCCACAAATTTCTCCATACAACTACATGGCCGCAAAATTTTCTCCAAACTTGATTTATTCCGGGCATATCACCAGATACCGGTAGCCCCAGAAGACATAAAAAAAACAGCAATAACTACCCCTTTCGGGCTATTCGAATTTCACAGAATGCCATTCGGTCTTAGAAACGCTGGTCAAACTTTCCAGCGTCAAACTTTCCATCAACGAAGTGACTAGAGGTCTAAATTTCGTTTTCGCGTACATCGACGACATCTTAGTCGCCAGTAAGGACTTCGAAGAACATAAACAGTATTTACAGACTTTATTCAAGCGCCTTACTGACTACGGAGTTATTATAAAAACGTCCAAATGCATATTTGGCGTCCCAACCCTAAAATTCTGGGGACATACCATTTCAGAAGAGGGAATTTCTCCATGCAAAGATCGAATTGAATCAATTGAAAAATACAAGACCCCAAACACAAGGCGGAAAGTACAACGTTTCGTAGGTATGGTGAATTTCTACAATCGTTTCATACCCAATCTCGCAAAATTGCTCGCACCAATTCACGAGCACCTAACCAATATGAATAAACTCAAAAAAACAAAACCATATGTTTGGCCCGATACCTGTAACAAAGCATTCCTCCAAACCAAAGCAGCCCTTGCGACCGCAACACTATTAGTACATCCTATGGAAAACGCTAAAATCAGCATAACGACTGACGCCTCCAACACTGCGGTCGGGGCAGTTTTGCAACAATTGGACCAAGGAATATGACAACCGCTAGCATTTTTGGCCAAAAAATTATCAGGAGCGGAAATAAAGTACTCCGCACTCGACAGGGAGCTACTCGGAATATTTCTAGCCATTACACATTTCAGGCATTTCGTCGAAGGGCGGCTGTTCACAATTTACACCGACCATAAACCACTCACGAACGCCATAGGGTCGAAAACAGAACGAAACCCACGACAAACACGACATTTGGATTACATATCCCAATTCACCTCCGATGTAAGACACATTCACGGTAAAGATAATTGTGTCGCAGACGCCTCATCTCGAATAGACGACCCACACTACAATGGCACTACAGCCCAAATCGGACCTTGGACTCCTTACTTTCAGATTCCTTAACATTTTCATTACTTATTGTGGGTTGTTAGCACTTCGCACAACCCTCTATGTACAAATTTTAATTTTCGTAGATTGATGTAAGTAAGAATTATACGTCCACCGGGATTTGAACTCAAGATAGCTAACTGATCATAGTTTCCCCCTTTTCATTTTTCACAAAACCAACTTTGAAAAATTACATACTTATCTATTTACCGTGGATTGGTCGTTCCTTCTCAATATAAATAATTTTGATGACTCTTTGTTTCGTTTTTATAACATTTTATTTGGCTCTTTTTATACTCTAGATGGAATCTGAGAGTATTATAAGTTTGCTCTAAAGTTTGTAACGCCAAGAAATAAGGCGCGGAGAAAAAAATGAATGATACAGAAGTTAATATTATCACTCAAAAATCTCAAAACCGGATGTCCGTCTGTCCGTCCGTCTGTTCGCTCTCTAGTTTGAGAACGCGTTGAGCTAGAAAGCTCAAATTTCGTACACGTCGTTTTTGACAAAAAAGTAAGGTCAAGTTCGTGAACGGGCCAAATCGCTCCACCCGTTCTACCCCCTCCCATACAAAATGACACAAATGCGCAATTTGACAATAAACGGATTTACTCAAAAAGTATGAAAGCTATTGGCCTGAAATTTGGAATATATTACTTTTATGATAATATCAATCTACCGTAAAAAAATTATGCGTGTCCTCTCCCTCCTTCTACGACCTCCCATACAAACTGTACTTGTCATGAATTACTCTAAGCTAATTTACACAGTGCGTATAAAATTTACCGGGCTGAAATTGTGCACCAAATATTTATTTAAAATTGTTAGTAAGGCAAAAAAAAATTAGACGACTAGCTTCACCCCTTCTACCCTCTCCCATACAAAATGACACAAATGCGCAATTTGACAATAAACGGATTTGCTCAAAAAGTATAGAAGCTATTCACCTGAAATTTGGAATATATTACTTTTATGATAATATTAATCTACCGTAAAAAAATTATGCGTGTCATCCCCCTCCTTCTACCACCTCCCATACAAACTGTACTTGTCGTGAATTACTCTAAGCCAATTTACACAGTGCATATAAAATTTACCGGGCTGAAATTGTGCACCAAATATTAATTTAAAATTGTTAGTAAGGCCAAAAAAAAATTAGACGATTAGCTTTACCCCTTCTACCCGCTCCCATACAAAATGACACAATTTCGCAATTTGATATTAAATGGATTTACTCAAAAAATTATAAAAGCTAAAAAATTAGACGATTAGCTTTACCCCTTCTACCCGCTCCCATACAAAATGACATAATTTCACAATTTGATATTAAATGGATTTACTCAAAAAGTATAAAAGCTATTAATCTGAATTTTGGGATATATTACTGTTATAATAATCTAAATCTACAGTAGTAAAATTATTTGCGTCCTCCCTCTCCTTCCACCCCCTCCCATACAAACTACATTTTTTCATGAAATGCTCTAAGACGATTTTTTCAGAACATATAACATTTATTGAGCTCATATTTTGTAATAAATACTTAATTAGTATTATCACTAAGATCAGAAAAAAATATTTGATTAGCTTCACCGCTTCTACCCCCTCCCATACAATATGACAACAGTTTCACAACTTGACAAAAAATCTATTTTCTTGAAAAGTATGAATGTTGCTGGTCTAAAATTTAAGAGATGTCAATTTTATGATTTCTTAGTTATTTCTGAAAAAATCACTAAAATCCCCCCACTCTATCTACCACCTCCCATACAAACTGCACATTTTCACTAAATCTAACGCACTAATTTTCTCAGCTCATATTCAATTTTTGGAGTAAGCATTTTGTATAAAATATTTTTATACTCTAGATGAAATCTGAGAGTATATTGTGTTTGCCTTACCGTTTGTAACGCTAAGAAATAATGTTCGCACAGCGCCGCCAAGGATACAGAAATATTTGTTGTCGCTCAAAAACTTTGATTCCGAGTTGCTGTCCGTCCGTCTGTCTGTCCGTCTGTCTACAGCATAACTCTCGAACGCTTTGAGCTATCGTGCTGAAATTTGTTGTGTGTCATTTTTAGCAAAAAAGTAACTTTAAGTTCGTGAACGGGCCACATCCCCCCACTCCTTCTACCCCCTCCTATACAAATTTCATGAAATTCCGAAATTTTCAGAAATTGATTTTTCTTTGAAACTATTTAAGCTATCGATTTGAAATATGGGTTAAAGTATTATGGTATAGATGTCATCAATATGACTGAATATTGATCCAATCCCGTCACTCCTTCTGCCCCCTCCCATACAAATGCATAATTTTGAAAAATGCAGTTTTTCGATTTTCATTGAAACTAGCAAAGTTATAAAAACGAATTTTTGCCAAAATTAATTTTATTATAATTCCAATCAGCGTTGAAAAAAAATTATTATTAAAAATTATCAACTTCACCTCACTCCTTCTACCCCCTCCCATACGAATTTCACGTAATTTTGAAATTTAAATTAAATTATTTTTCTTCGAAACTGTTAAAGCTATCAACTTGATATTTTGCATAAAGTATAAAAATAGAAATATCAATAACGAGTAAAAAATTTGTTTTGACCCGTACACTCCTTCTACCCCCTCCCATACAAATGTATAATTATTTGTTAAGTGCATTATATCGATTTCCGTTAAAACTAGAAAAAGTATAAACTTAAAATTTTGCCAGAATTTGTTTTTTAATAATTGCAATAAATGCTAAGGAAAATTATCAGCTCCTCTTCACTCCTTCTACCTCCTCCCATACAAATATCTGTATTATAAATTCAAGTAAAGCAGTTCTCCTTCGAATATATTAGAACTATCGAATTTGAAATTGAATCCAAGCGTGGTGATAAGGATGATGATAGGCAGTTTCAAAAACATCTTAAACGCTCCACTTCTTCTACCACCTCCCATACAAATGCCTCAATTTCAGGAGAACTATGTCCCATTGAAAATAATGAAAGCTACAAATCTTAAATTCAATACGAAATATTTTGCATACCACATTAGGTGTCATATCCAAAAATTACAAATCTTCCTCCTCTGCTTCTACAACCTCCCATACAAAAGTCACTATTAATTATTTAAAAGAATTGGAGGTGACATATTTTCCGGTACATTGAACTCTTTCTCATTTCATCTAGAGTATCATATGATTGGGCTTTACGCCCAATCATAATTCTTTTATGTTTATAGCTACTTTAGCATGATGGGGAAAAAATTAGTTCAATGCTATCACCCCTTCTAACACTCCCCATACAAAATTTCTTGGGATCACAAAAAATTCTATTTCATCTAGAGTATCGTAAGATTGCGCTTTACGCGTAATCGTAGCCCTGTTATGTTTTATTATGCGTTCCAATCTATGTTAACATCAACTCAATGAACGCTTCCTGGTTTGATGAACACTTATTTGCTTGGACAAGACGAACTTGTTGATGTTGTTTGCAGAGATTTCAACCAATGTCATGAACTTCTTTTTCTATAATAAAATTGCACTACAGCCCAAATCGAGCCTTGGCCTTCTGACCTTCAGGTTCCTTAACTTTTAGATCCTATCGTGGTAGGGTTGTTCGAAGGACTGCACAACCTTCTATCTACAAATTTTCTTTTTCACAGTCAGTAAACAGATGACATTTCCTCCAAAATGATTTGTGGCGTTTTTCCTTACTTGGTAAGAAACTTAATGACAGCACGAAACTCAATTTTATCCATAGTTAGCGTTTTCTTTCCAATTGACTAGTTGATTTGGCGATAACTTAAATGTTAGTGATTCGATTTGACAGAAACTTTGTATTTAAATCCTCCATTCTTGTCCGTCCCCTTCATTCCGCGAAATTTTTGACCTCCCCTCGTATATGGGAGGTAGTAGGAGTGGAAGGATTTCAGCAATTTCATCGAACTATTAGTTAAAATTCTCATATTTCAAGTCAATAGTTCGAAGTAAGAAGACATTATTTCAATTTCAAAAAGATGAGTCGAACTTGAACACTGAAGCGGTACGATCATCAGTTACCGCTCATTCGAAAGATCATTTTTATAAAATTGCATTCAGTTTTACTTTAATTCGCGTGATTTAAGCGATTAGTTTACGAACAAGTTTGCAATTAATAATAAAACTATAGTGGTGAATTTTTATTACTTACTTTATTCAACTACTTTACTTTTTATAAATTAATCGTAGTAAAAGATAAAATATTTCACTTAGTTTTTTATGACATATAAAAAATAATATTAGTCGAAAAATAAATATCGTTGAAAATGTTGTAAAAAAATAAAATAAAAATAATTATAAGTGATGATAATAATAAATAATTATATAAGTGTTATTAAATACTAAATAATATAATTTGTTTATATTAAATTAAAAATAAATTTAGTGATTTTGAGTCTGACATTTTTTTAAAATATTTGACGAGATTCTAGTCACTAAAGTTCTACATCGAACTGATTTACACCACTTGCCAATCATCCATCGGAAACTGTCGCCTGCGAAAAAGGCGGCATTATTAAAACCTCACCACCGCCAATCATCATCACCGACTTGAATCTTCCAACGATCAAACTCATTCCGAAAGTTCTTAACATCAATAACTTCAAAATAAAGTTATGTCCGTTGGTAAAAAAATACTTACCTCTAAATTGAATGACCACATTTGGTGAGCAAAAAAGTTAATTTTTACACGCACCTATTGAGGGCTCAAAAACCAATTAAAATTATTCTTACGGGATTGCACTCCATGGATCATGAGCTACTAAAAACGCATGTAACCGACAACGGGCTTAAGGCTGTCGACGTCAAAAATACCAATCTCGCCAATAAGCGTTTCAACGAGCATCAAAGAATAAAAAACAGTTTAACAACAAGGCCTCCAACAAAATAGCATTCCAAACTACATCCAAGCAGCCAGCTCCACCTCACTTCCTGTTATCTAAGAGAGAATTTCCATCTCTGCCAGGAGTTAAAAATTCTAATTATATTTCCACTCCAACTTTTACAGGCATGCAAACGCACAACGAATGCAGCTAACAATGTCAACCGCTCCAGTAGCACTAATCCAATCGGAGAGCTTCAATCTCCTGAGCAGCTAACTTCACTCGCAGCTGACCTAATTACGAAGCTGTCTACGTGCAAAACTAAGCTCGACCAGTTGCACGTAGTATTAAATCTTGCCAACAAGTTTGTTTATGGACATAAACGCAAGTTAAAATGCATGCTGTGGAATGCGCAAGTCATTAGAAATAAAATCACCGAAACCTTCTGTTTCATTGGAAAAAATAATATAGACATTGTTGTTATAACAGAAACTGCCTGCAAATTATTCGATCCCTTTTACTCAGTCTATAGACATGATAGAGAAAATCAAAAGGGTGGCCGCGTTGCAATAATTATTAATAAACAAAATAAACACTCTCTTTTGCCCCTTCACAATACTGATAAAATCGGTTCATTATCTATTAAGTTAGTAGACACGGACATAATCTTAACAGCCAGTTACTTCCTAGGAACGCTGTTACGTCTGAAATATTAATAAAATTCTAATTTGATTTTAAAAAGTTCACCAGAACTAAAAATAAAATGCTATTCTGTGATGATTTTAATGCCAAACACCAACACGGGAACTGTCCTCGAACCAACAAAGCCGGTCGATTACTCTTCGACGAATTAGCCAAGGGAAATGGAATAGTTCTTCTACCAACCGCATATCGTCCACCTAAAGGGCTTTCTTCCACCCTCGACCTAGTTATTAGTTTTGGCATCATAAATATCTCCCAACCTACAACTGTACAAGAACTTTCGTCTCCTCATCTTTCGGTTCTATTTTCCCTATTGGATGAAGTACCAGTGAATAATAGCACTGTTCAAATCCGAAATTATTCCAGAACACGATGGAAAACCTATCACCGCCTCCTGTGCAACTCTCTATCTATCAGGAGCTTCGACCTATCTGAAACTAGTCCCGTCTCTTTCAAAGTTATCGAAGCCGCCGAAAAATCTACGCCGAAAATTACTATCAAGGAAAACAGTATCACTCTCCCAAATGAAATTACAAATCTAATCTCAACTAAGAACAAGAAAAGACGACAATGGCAAAGATGTAGGAATTCCGCTTTAAAAAAAGAAGTTCACTTCCTGCAGAAGGAAATAAACTATGAACTATCACAACTGCGAAACAAAAACTGGAATACTGTGCTAGAAGGTTTAAGCAATGGCTCCACAAAATTCTTGAAAAATAGATGAAGAAGTATATCTTATCTCAAGGTCAACAATAAAAATATTCATGTATGCTGACAGCGAAAAAATAGAAATACTTGCGGATAAATTCCATTCCTCTCATGACATCGTAGGCTCAAACTCCACCCATGACCAATTCACTAATGATCAGATTAATATTCTGCTCTCGGCTTCTTTACCAAAATTCGAGCCACACCAACTTTCTAAACCTTTTGACATTAAAAGCATTCTTCACAGAACTAAAAACAAGAAATGCCCGGAAAAGATGGTATACCCAATATTTTTTTAAAGAATCTCCCCAGGAAAGCAGTGGTGTTCTTGTGCTTTATCTTTAACAGTTGCCTAAAATTAGGATACTTTCCTAAATGCTGGAAAGCATTATTTATTTTATTTGGGGAACTCGTGGGGCACCGCGACCTTTTTGGCCTATTGTGCGTTTATTGTCTCTTTACCCTACCATAAATCGGTAGCTTTGGCTAATCTAAGTACCATTAAGGGAGCCATGTCGGCAGTTCATCAGTGTAAGGAAACCTTTTCCTAGAAGATTGAATCTTTTCCTTGCTACTGCCTCGCAGTGACACAGGACATGTTCTGTCGTTTCTGAGTCAGAGGCGGCAGATGTCGATTTCAACTAGACCCAAATTTTTGAGGTGGTGGCTTACTCCACAATGTCCCGTCAATAGGGCGATTCATCATCATCATCATCAATGGCGCGACAGCCCAAATCGGGCCTTGGCCTCCTGAAGTCGTCGCCTCCAATCGTCTCGATCCAAAGATCGGGTCCTCCAGCTGCTAATTTGTAAGATGGCTTTGCTATGTTCATCAACCGAGTCTTCCCATCGCTTGCGTGGCTTGCCTACTGGCCGGTTATCATTCGCTTTGCCTTTCAGAGCACGTTTGGGGATTCTTCTGTCTTCCATTCGCTCTACATGGCCAACCCACTGCAGTTTACGTAGCTTGATGAACGTTGAAGCTTCTGGCTCGTCGTAGAGTTGATACAACTCATGGTTGTATCTTATTCGCCATTCCGTTCCTTCCTTCACAGGTCCCAAAATTCTTCGGAGGACCTTTCTTTCAAATGCGTTAACTGCTTTTTCGGAAGTTCGCGTTAATGTCCACGTCTCGCTGCCACTTTCTTGGATTTCATTATTGGAAGTACCGAATAATACGTCTTATTTGCTAGTATTATCCGTCGTTTGATTTCGTCTGTTTCATTACCGTCCTTTGTTAGATTAGCCCTAAGATGTATGAAATTGTCCACACTCTTCAAATTATATTCCGCAATTGTTATGTTTTGTCTGATAGGCGCTCTCCTTCTTGTTTGCGTCATTACTTTTGTTTTGTTTTCGTTAATGCGTAACCCGACTTCTTTTGCGGCGGAGTCAAGATTGACAAATACCTCCTTAGCACTAGGGAAGGGTCTTGCTAGGATGTTAATGTCGTCAGCGTATGCTACTAGTTGGGTGGACTTGAATAATAGTGTCCCGTTGGTGTCGACTGGGATTTTTCGGACGACATACTCTAGTGCCAAGTTGAAAAGCATGGGGGCTAGACCATCTTCCTGCTTTAAACCACATTCCGTTCGAAAGCTGGTTGTGGAATCGGTTTGTATTCTCACTTGGGATTCAGTGTTCGTCATTGTGAGTCTTGTTAGTCGGACTAGTTTTGGAGGAATTCCAAAGTCAAGCATGATTTGGTACAGTACGCTCCTGTCGATACTGTCGTATGCTTGTTTAAAATATACGAAGATTTGGTGCACGTCTGTGTTATATTCCCAGCATTTCTCAAGCACCTCCTGTTTCACCGAGAATATCTGGTCTGTTGTAGATTGTCCGGTTCTGAATCCGCCTTGGTATTCGCCAATTATTTGATTAGTTAAGACGACGTTCAATTATTTTTGTCATTATTTTATAGGACGTACACAACAATGATATTCCTCTGTCATTCTCACAACAGAGTTTGTCTCCTTTCTTGTAAATTGGACATATAATGCTTTTTCGCCAATCGTTGGGTATGATTTCCTCTGTCCAAATTGTGCATATCATGTTGTGCAGTATTTCAGCGACACAATTTCCACCGTTTTTCAGAAGTTCAACTGGTCAATTTTCGGCGCTTTATTAAGTTTTTGGTCACATAGGGCTGCTTTGATTTCAGCAAGCGTGGGTAGTGTCGATGATGGTTCATCTTCGTCAGTTGAGGCTTCAATTGAAATGTTGTCTGTTGTGATCGGTGCTAATGGGGTGGGATTCAAAAGATGTTCAAAGTGTGATGACGCGAAACTGGGGCATTGACCAAAAGAACCGTCGTTATCAGACAAACATTCGCTATCGCGGGGAAGGTCACGGTTCTGACGTAACTCATTCAGGAGGCATAAACAAAAAGCCATAACGCAACGTTCTTGCACTAACAGAATTTCGATGTCAAGCTGTATGCCTGTCGTTTGGTCACCTGATCTCTGTAAACAATGACAAGCGCTATGCCCGAGCTCGAGATCATGAGATTTTGTATACAAAAACAAGAACAGATGCCCTATGCGCATACTATGTATGTATATCAGCATGTGCGACTAAGAATGAGTCGTAAGAACGTAAGTGCACCTTGCAATGCAAAAAAATGTATACGAAGAAGAGGAAGACATGAAGCGACGGTCAATGTACCTTATGGTTCCGCGTTATCATACCCAACATTTTGTCGGGAGGAAGATACACTGAAGATGATTCTAAATTTGCTGACTGGGAAAATCTTGCAGCGCATGCACTTTGCAATTAATGGTAACTAGCTCATCCGAGGCAGATATTGTTTATTGAAAAAATTGCTAGCCTCAGCATAAGTAAAGTATAAAATGAAGACACCGATCTAGAATCGGGGCCTTTTCAATCCGTGACAGTATAGAGCTTACCTAGCGCTCTCTAGAACTCTGGAAACGGTTGAAAAAAAAACATATATATAAGTTTCAGACAAGCCGAAATAAAAATCAGTAAAATACAGGAAATGGAGGTATTTTCATTTTAAGTATTAAATTTTAATTTCCTTTGCAAATTTCAGGGTCTGAATAAAATCCTGGACCGTCCATGGCTCCTTAGAGCCAACCAGTACGGCTGGCCCTCTCAGGGCCACATATCTAGGTAGTCCCTACCCTTATATTAGTCGGCGACGTTACGTTAATTCACTTAACGTTGGCCAGTAGTTCCGCGATTGGGTTATAGCAAAAACCCAAGACGCCACTTTCCGATGACTGTGAATTTACATTGGGTAAATTCATAGTGCATATTTAATAGTCTTTCGGACGAAAGATAACTACGGATACTACGTCATATGAAGCCCATCTCCTTTTGATTTCTTGTGTGTCGCTGATGATGTTGCCCTCTGCGTCTTTGCGGTGACTGGTTTTTGGCTTATATCCCTTTTTTAAGTCTTTTACTATTGCGTATGCGTCCCGCGTTTTATTTTTTCTCATATCGTCGTCCATTTTTTGTATTTTGTCATTATGGTTCTTCCTTTGTTTTCGTCTGTAGGTCTTTTTCGCATACGCCTAAGCTCGTCATATCTTTCTTTTTTGGCTCGTGTTGGTCGTTCAGTAAAAATTTTGTAAGCCTCGTTCTTTCTATCTATTGCGTCGCGACATTCTTGGTCGAACCAATAATACCTCTTCTGCGGAGGATTTGATGCCGTCTCGTATTTTGATCCACGCATTCTTCACTGGCATATTTTGGATATTTTCATATATTGGTGTCAGGTGTTTATTACATGCTAACATGTAAGCCTGCGCCACCGTTTCGTCGTTAAGCTTGTCGACATTAAATTTGCGAGCTCTACTCGTTTTCGAATATCCACGACAAGCTATTCTGCATCGAAACTTAGCTCTGACTAGATAGTGATCAGAGTCACAATTCGCACCGCGGAGGGTTCGTACATCAATTATGCTGGAAGAAGCCCTTTTCTCAATTAGAACGTGGGCTATTTGGTTAAAGGTGTGATCATCTGGTGATGCCCACGTTCGTTTGTGAATATCGCGATGTGGGAAGCACGTAGAGTTTACTATGATATTTTTGCTGCTTGCGAAATCAACAAGACGTTGGCCATTGTCGTTGGTTATGTCATGGAGACTGTGCCCTCCTGTTGTTCCCCTATGAGCCTCCTCCTTTCCGACTTTTGCATTAAAATCCCCTAAGACAATTTTTAGGTCATTCGAGGGCAGTGAATCATAGGTTGTCTTTAGGGTTGCATAAAATTCGTCTTTAGTTATATCGTCCTTGTCTTCTGATGATGCGTGAACGTTGATCAACCAAGTGTTGAAAAATTTAGTCTTTATTCGGATTGCGCACAATCTTTCACAGGCCGATTAGAGCACTAATATCACTCTTGCTGAATTTTAGAATATCTTCAACTTTGATTTGTGTGGAACGATATATTTCTTTGAGACTGATAACTTGAAAGTCTATTGCAGGAGATTCTATGCTCTTGTTCAATCCACTTTTTAATTATAAGGTTGAAGTATCCTTTTGGTTTTCCACATGGCTCTGGTCCAATAAAATCGTAAAAATTTTTTCACATCACGCTAAGGTTGCTATCAAAATGTTTTATATAAAATTTAGGATTCAGAAATTTAATAGGTACTGCGAAAATTAGTGTATTGGATTTAGTGGAATTGTGCAGTTTGTATGGGAGGTGGTAGAAGGAGGAGCCAGTTTTTAATGACTACAATGAAATAACTACAAACATCATGCTTTTGACATGTTCTAAATTGCAGATCAGTAGCATTCATACTTTTCAGGAAAATCGACTTTTTGTGAAGTTGTTGAATTGTGTCAGATTGTATGCTAATCGTATAAATTTTTGTTTTTTTTGTCTTACTAATAATTCAAAATAAATATTTAGCACAATTTCAGCTCGATCAATTTTATACGTATTGAGTAAATTTGTTTAGAGTATTTCATGAAAAAATGCAGTTGGTATGGGAGGTAGTGGAAGAAAGGGGAGAACTCAAATAATTTTAGTATGGAACATACTTTTACGGGGGCTACTTTAAAAAAATCGTTATGAAAAACCGTCATCAAAATGCGTTATCGAAAATCTCGAAGCTAATTTGTATGTATAGTAGGAGTGAGAGAATATGGGGATTGATGTTTGTATGTGTATCGCTATTATAAAAGCGTGGTGTATGGAAGAGCGTTGTCAGTTATAATTTGACTAGTGTTAAAGCGAGCTTCTATAAGCGGGTTACGCGGGTGTACCGGCGGGCGCGAGCGGAGCGAGTGGGGGGCGAAGCCCAGCCGTCCGCAGGACGCAGCGCCAGGTTTTTATACAGTGAATGGAATCATTATAAAAGTAAAATGTTCCAAATTTCAGATCAAATGAACTTCTGTATCATTTACTTTTTTCTCCGAGCCTTATTTCTTAGCGTTACAAACTTTGTGGCAAACTTATAATACTCTCAGATTTCATCTAGAGTATAATTATCGACGAAAAACCAAGCTTTTGTTGGTGTACAGCTTCCTTCTTCGACTACGTATATATTGGCGGGTGCTCCCAAAGCAAAATTTGCGATGTTCGACCTCAACAGAGAAATAAGGTCCGATTGATTAGAGATGAAATGATGGATTCTCTACTCCCCCGAATCGTCGTTGAACTGTCGAAGAAGTTAGCACTTATGTCCGCTACTTCCAACGTAAATGCAGTTAGAATCTTTTTGTAATATTTTAAAAGGAAACGTGCGCACTAGTTATTATTATTATATTAGTATCAAACATATTGCTTCATCTTATATCATCATCAATGGCGCGACAGCCCAAATCGGGCCCTGGCCTCCTGAAGTCGTCGTCTCCAATCGTCTCGATCCAAAGACCGCGTCTTCCAGCTGCTAATTTTTAAAATGGCTTTGCTGTCTTCATCAACCGAGTCTTCCCATCGCTTGCGTGGTTTGCCTACTGGCCGGTTACCACTCGCTTTGCCTTTAAGAGCACGTTTGGGGATTCTTCTGTCTTCCATTCGCTCTACATGGCCAGCCCACTGCAGTTTACGTAGCTTGATGAACGTTGAAGCTTCTGGCTCGTCGTAGAGTTGATACAACTCATGGTTGTATCTTATTCGCCATTCCGTTCCTTCCTTCACAGGTCCCAAAATTCTTCGGAGGACCTTTCTTTCGAATGCGTTAACTGCTTTTTCGGAAGTTCGCGTTAATGTCCACATCTCGCTGCCATAACAGAGCACAGGTCGTATAACAGTTTTATAAATCCGCAGCTTATTGTTCCTGTGCACTTTCTTGGATTTCATTATTGGAAGTACCGAATAATACGTCTTATTTGCAAGTATTATCCGTCGTTTGATTTCGTCTGTTTCATTACCGTCCTTTGCTAGATTAGCCCCAAGATATATGAAGTTGTCCACACTCTCCAAATTATATTCCGCAATTGTTATGTTTTGTCTGATTGGCGTTCTCCTTCTTGTTTGCGTCATTACTTTTGTTTTGCTTTCATTAATGCGCAACCCGACTTCTTTTGCGGCGGAGTCAAGATTGACAAATACCTCCTTAGCACTAGGGAAGGATCTTGCTAGAATGTTAATGTCGTCAGCGTATGCTACTAGTTGGGTGGACTTGAATAGTAGTGTCCCGTTGGTGTCGACTGGGATTTTTCGGACGACATACTCTAGTGCCAAGTTGAAAAGCATAGGAGCTAGACCATCTCCCTGCTTTAAACCACATTCCGTTCGAAAGCTGGTTGTGGAATCGGTTTGTATTCTCACTTGGGATTCAGTGTTCGTCATTGTGAGTCTTGTTAGTCGGACTAGTTTTGGAGGAATTCCAAAGTCAAGCATGATTTGGTACAGTACGCTCCTGTCGATACTGTCGTATGCTTGTTTAAAATCTACGAATATTTGGTGCACGTCTGTGTTATATTCCCAGTATTTCTCAAGCACCTGTTTCACCGAGAATATCTGGTCTGTTGTAGATCGTCCGGTTCTGAATCCTCCTTGGTATTCGCCAATTATTTGATTAGTATAGGGCTTAATACGACGTTCAATTATTTTTGTCAGTATTTTATAGGACGTACACAACAATGATATACCTCTGTAGTTCTCACAGCAGAGTTTGTCTCCTTTCTTGTAAATTGGACATATAATGCTTTTTCGCCAGTCGTCGGGTATGATTTCCTCTGTCCAAATTTTGCATATCATGTTGTATAGTATTTCAGCGACACAGTTTCCACCGTTTTTCAGAAGTTCAACTGGTATTTCGTCAATTCCCGGCGCTTTGTTTCGTTTTTGGTCACATAGGGCTGCTTTGATTTCAGCAAGCGTGGGTGGTGTCGATGATGGTTCATGTTCGTCAGTTGAGGCTTCAATTGAAATGTTGTTTGTCGTTATCGGTACTACTGGGATGGGATTCAAAAGATGTTCAAAGTATGAAGCCCATCTCCTTTTGATTTCTTCTGTGTCGCTGATGATATTGCCCTCTGCGTCTTTGCAGAGACTGGTTTTTGGCTTATATCCCTTTTTTAATTCTTTTACTATGGCGTATGCGTCCCGCGTTTTATTTTTTCTCATGTCGTCGTCCATTTTTTGTATCTTGTCATTATGGTACTTCCTTTGTTTTCGTCTGCAGGTCTTTTTCGCATATCGCCTAAGCTCGTCATATCTTTCTTTTTTGGCTCGTGTTGGTCGTTCAGTAAAAATTTTGTAAGCTTCGTTCTTTCTATCTATTGCGTCGCGACATTCTTGGTCGAACCAATCATTATTTTTTCGCCGTGCTTGATACCCTAATACCTCTTCCGCGGAGGATTTGATGCCGTCTCGTATTTTTATCCACGCATTCTCCACTGGCATATTTTGGATATCTTCATATATTGGTGTCAGGTGTTTATTACATGCTAACATGTAAGCCTGCGCCACCGTTTCGTCGTTAAGCTTGTCGACATTGAATTTGCGAGCTCTACTCGTTTTCGAATATCCACGACAAGCTATTTTGCATCGATACTTAGCTCTGACTAGATAGTGGTCAGAGTCACAATTCGCACCGCGGAGAGTTCGTACATCAAGTATGCTGGAAGCAGCCCTTTTCTCAATTAGAACGTGGTCTATTTGGTTGAAGGTGTGACCATCTGGTGATGCCCACGTTCGTTTATGAATATCGCGATGTGGGAAGCACGTAGAGCTTACTATATTTTTGCTGCTTGCGAAATCAATAAGACGTTGGCCATTGTCGTTGGTTATGTCATGGAGACTGTGCCCTCCTGTTGTTCCTCTATGAGCCTCCTCCTTTCCGACTTTTGCATTAAAATCCCCTAAGACAATTTTTAGGTCATTCGAGGGCAGTGAGTCATAGGTTGTCTCTAGGGTGGCATAAAATTCGTCTTTAGTTATATCGTCCTTGTCTTCTGTTGGTGCGTGAACGTTGATCAACCAAGTGTTGAAGAATTTAGTCTTTATTCGGATTGCACACAATCTTTCACTTACTGGTCTGAAGCTCGTGACCTGCTGTTTAAATTTTTTGTCAACGACAAAAGCGACTCCAAACTCTCTGCTTCCCGACAATTTTCCACTTGGATGGATTGTGTGTGATCTCATGTCCATGATTTCGTTACTGAGCCATTTCGTTTCTTGGATGGCAGTTATGTTGATATTGTGTTTTGCCACTTCTTCGAGAAACTCTTTCAGAGCTCCTGTCCTAAATAAGGATCGAACATTCCAAGATCCATTTTTCGTTTGCGGGGTCGTTGCCGTTGAGTCCATCCTTTCCGAGGCTGTTCTTCAGGTTTCTGGACAGTGTTCTTTTTCCGGTGATGCGTTGTCGGCGCCTCGCCCAACCCCCGACCTGGAGGACCGGTCCTACTTATTTATTACACCCTAGTAGGAAAAGGGTGGGAGTTTTGAGCTAAATATGACATGCTGAAGTTCTCACAGCTATGCTGCAAGTCCAACTATGTCATACTTTTTGCCTACTTCCTGAGACGCACTGGTGTTACTGGCCATTCAGGTTAACTCCATGTTCCCTCCTCCTTTCTCAACTCGGGCTTGGGACCGTCTATGGCGGAGTTCATCTTATATCGCTCTTAAGTATTTGATAGCGAGAGCACTGCTCTAAACGTCGGTAGTACAAGAGTTCATATCCTGGAACCCATGCGAGAATTTTACAATATTTGGGGAGATCACAAATTTTTGATCTCCTAAAATATACGGAGAGGAACACTTTTGTCAGCTTCAGATTTTAAAATACAAAAAATGTACGAACATCTAACAAATTTGTCTAGTGTAGTGATAAAATATAAACATTAAAGAATAAAAAAACAGAATACTCGCAAGTTAAGCTGAATAATTCAGAACTATTCCCATAATTTGGATTCACCCACGCAATTATCTCTGCGATGAAGGAGTATCGATTGTATAAATAAAAAGATTAAAAATCGTACTTACCTTTCCGAACTTTTGGTTTAATTTTTGGCCCTTCGCTGCTTTCCATTATCACTGATGACGTTAATAAAAATAAACGATATTCTATTTTCTAAAATAGAAAGTGCATAAATGCAATTGACGAAAGTTTAACTATCCAGCAAATACGGTTGCAGGTGCGGTCTCTGACTCTGATTTCTACTTATTCGGTACTTTTATTAAAGAATGATTCAATGATCGGAAGCTATTGGAAATGTTTGTGTAATTGTTCGACAGCTATCTTGCAGCAAGCAGCGATTATTCCAGATATCAAATTAATTATTTAGCGTCGCACAATTTTCTTTATCTTTTTACTAGCTATGTTATACAGCAAATTGATCACTGTCCTCTTGTACTCTCTTGGTCTTATTAGAATCGAATATCGTTTTGCACTGAGGAAACTTGGCTTGCAACGTTTTTATATTTAGTAAGACGTTGGCATTGAATTTTTTACCAAAAGAGTCTTTAATACTGCTCTGGTTGACTGTAAACTGCATAAACAGCTTCAGTTCAGGCACTTTTATTAATAAAATTGCCGAAATTACTCTAAAACAGGATGACACTTCAAACGAAAATTGCAATATGACAGCTGTCATTAACATTGCAGGGTTGCCAAGAACTAACAGAGGTCTTCTTCTTTTAAATGTTGCAAAGAAGAAGTCTACAACTTTTAAATTTTGCAAATTACCATTCAATTTAAAATAAAAAAAAAGTTAGAGAAAAACTTAAAATTTCGAATAATTTTAAATATATTAGATGAAAAATTCTTACCTTTTAGAAGTAATAAGTTTATTAATAATAATAATAATTTATTTAATATATTCAATAACATTTTTTAGATATAAAAGTATAATTTAAATTCAATCCATATTAAATAAACTAAACCTTACTTAAAACAAAATAATTTAAAAATAAATTAAAATAGTAATATGATACAATAAAAATAAAAAAATAAAAATATTTTAAGAGAAAATAATAAAACAAAAAGATAAAAAAAATATATACAGTGAGCGTCAAAATAAAGTGTCCACTTTATTCCTTTCATTGTGAAAATTTCGAAGAAGGGCAACCTTCGGGATTGTAGCAATTGACGTGGTATATGTCTACTTACTGCCGTATCAAAAATTATGGTTAAGGTAATTTTCAATAGGATTAGTGATGTCGTCGAGACCACTCTCGAAGCTTATCAGGCTAGATTCCGTAAAGGGTCGTCTTGTACCGACCACACAAATACGGATAATATTAGAGCAGTCAGCCGAAATGGGTTCGCCCTACATATCATGTTTGTGGACTTCGAGAAGGCTTTCGACAACGTTAAACGAGATTAGATATGGAATACTTTGCGTAGGAGAGGTATTCCAGATAAGGTCATAGCTATGGTTAAAGAATCCTACGAAGATGCAAGGTGTCGCGTCTTGCATAGAGGAGAGCTGTCCGAGAGCTTCCCTGTGCGAACGGGTGTCAGACAAGGCTGCATATTATCACCAGCCCTGTTCCTGGTGGTAATGACATCTTGAAAGCCGCACTGGAAGGTGGGGAAGGTAAAGGTCTTCAATGGAGACTCTTTAACATCTTAAGTCACTTGATTATGCTGATGACGTGTGTTTGCTTGCACATAACCGTTCGGACTTAGAGTCAAATGTTCGCTCGTTGCATTCTAAATCCAAAGAGGCGGGACTGAAAATAAATGTGCGTAAAACCAAGTACATACACATGGGTTCGAACGCAAGCACACCGATTGTTCTTAACGGACAGTATGTGGAAGAGGTGCAAGATTTTTGCTATCTCGGCAGAATTGTCAGCATGGACGGCGGAGCCGAAAAGGATGTTGAGGCTCGGCTAAATAAAGCTCGTCAGGCCTTCGGTATCCTTTCCCCTTTCTGGAGGTTAAGAGAGATCTCCCTTCGCACGAAGATGCGAGTTTTTGACGCCTGCGTCAAATCCGTGTTGTTATATGGTTGTACTACGTAGAAAGTGATCGTTCGACTTACCAAGAAACTACAGACTTTGGTGAACCAATGCCAATATTCTGGCCAGAAGTGATCTCCAACGACGAACTTTGGAGTACAACTGGCCAGACTAAAATAGGTATTGAGATTCAAAGGCGGAAGTGGCAGTGGATTTGAGGAAACCAGAGCGAAACATCGCCAAGCAGGCTCTGGATTATAATCCTCAAGGAAGACGTCGGGTTGTTCGACCATGTAACACATGGAAGCGAGCAGTTGAGCAGGAGGCCAGAGGAATAAACAAGTCCTGGCAACAGCTTAAGGCCGATGCTCAGGATTGCGCCTTGTGGAAGAGAGTTGTTTCTGTCCTATGCCCCTATAGGGGGTCTTAACAGGAATTTGATTGATTAGAGCTAAAGTTTGTAGAAAGGAAAACACGAAAATGGACTCGAAACACCTAATACCTACAGTTAAACATGGCGGTGGCAATGTGATGGTTTGGGGTGCTGTCGCAGCGTCGGGTGTAGGAAATTTGGTGTTCATTGATGGTGTCATGGATTGCCATCTCTACAAAACCATCTTGCAACACAATATAAGCTAAGGTGTAGCCTAGTAGGTAGCATGTTGGTCTTATAATGCGAAGGTCGTGAGTTCAAATCCCGGTCGGCGCAATACATAATTCCAGTACATTGCCTGCTTGGATATACCTTGGTCACCTCAATCTACGAAAATGAAAAAATTCGTAGTAAGAGGGTTGTGCGAAGGGCTAACAACCCTTCCATAATAAGTAATGAAAAATGTTAAGGAACCTGAACATCAGGAGGCCAAGGTCCGTTTGGGCTGTAGCGCCATTGTAGTAGTAGTAACACAATATAAGGGAATCGTTTGATAAGTTGGACCATGGTGAAAGCTGGATATTCCAACAAGACAATGATCCCAAGCACACCGCTCAAATCGTGAAGGACTGGCTACTATATTTTGCTCCAAGACAGCTCATTACACCCGCACCAAGTCCGGACTTGAATGTCATCGAGCACGTTTGGGAGCTTCTGGGTCGAAAAATAAGAAAACACGACATAAGTTGTGCTACATTGCTAATGAGGAATGGGGTCAAATAACGCCTAACGAGTTAGACAATTTGGTCGCATCAATGCCAAGACGCTTGCAGTTATAGATGCCCATGGTGGGCCAACAAAATATTAGTAATTGTATTTTTCCTTTTTGTTAAATGGACTTCAATTGTCTACGAGTAAAAAATAAATAAAAAATAAAATAAATAATAAGTTTTGAAATGAAATGTAAATTCCTTAATGAAGTTTATGGTGGATCTCATAATAGTACGTAGACTTGTGTCAATGCTATTTTTTAGTTTTTTTATGAATAGATTGTCAAGTTTATATTGGAGAAAAGATTTTTTGTTACATATCAATAAAAATAGATTATAAACAAGACTACATCATTACTTTTTCAAATAATGCTGTTGGGCTCGTCAAGCAGCGAAAATAGGGGCCGTCTGTAGACTTTTGTCGGTCACTGTATATTTTCACGAAATACGTATCAGTACGTATCAAATTTATAGAACTGAAATCTAGAAAGAAACTTCTAAAAGTTGCACTAAGCCAATTGTGGCTTACTCGCAATCGTAGTTCCCTTATGAGTATAAATGCAACATAAATAAGCATCAACGTAATGAAAAAATGGATGCAAAGCCTTTTTCCAAGACTTTCTGTCGATTTCTCATAATCACAAATAATTGCATTGCCATTGAGACAGAAAAAGTTAAAATATGTAACATCGTCGAATATTCTATGTTTTTTTCAAACAGGATTTTACTTTATTATTTTAATAATAGAGTATTTTGATCGACACAGAAAAAAACATTTGCAACCATAAAATTAATTTTTCGCGTTTTATAACTGAATTAGCCTGAAGATGCAAAATTCATCTGTCTGCACGTTAACGCTCCAACGACTTTCAACGACTCAATTCTCTAAAACCCTCATAGATAGAAAATTCATTGGTTTATAGATTGGGTAGGAAATTTCATTGCCTAAATTTTGGGGAGACTGGGGTAAAAAAAAGGCGTGGGCACTGTTAAGATCGAAAACGACGCTTGCTAATATTTCCAATTAGAATATAGATAAAAAGCTTCTTTGAAATTACTTAACACAATAAGTTCATATCTTAGAACCAATTACGTAGCACATAAGTCAGCCATAATCAACTTAGAAGAAGACCAATACTTGTAAGGGGGAGGGTCAGAGGGAGGGGCGAGAGAGGGGGGGGTGCAAAGTTAAACAATTGAAAATTAACATCTAGACTATTTCTTAAGATATAATTAAAATAATTAAAATATAATTGAAACGTGGAACATAACATATGATATACATATACCTATATTTAGCTGCACTAGCGAAATTTGAGAAAAATATTAAATTTGAGCATAATACGAGGAGTAGTGGGAGGAAATGGGAAAATTTAAAAAATTCTCACTTTTTAAAGTTTCGTTATATCTTAAAATTGAATAAAGATATTAAATTGAAATTTTGTCAGATTGTAGAGCTATATAATCTATAATTTTTGTAAAATTTTTAAGTTTAGATTTGTGTGGGGAGGGAGGTAGTGGGCCAAAATGTCGAAAAATTTGATTAATTTTTTTAGGGCTCTGGTAAAAGATTCAAAGCTCAAATGTTGTATGTGCATACATTCATTTAATGTACGATACATAAAGGAAAAATAATAATTTGAACTAAAACTGTTATGCACCGCCGGGGGGTCTTAACCTACACGAGGTGTTTCTTGTGCATTGAAAAACACAAAAACTCAAAATTTTTGATTGAAATTTTAAGCTAAAAGCTTCAAAATTTGCGAAATACCTTCAAAAATTCTACCCCCTCCCAAACAAAAGTATTTTTTCGATCATTTCTAAGAAATCATTTACCAGCAAACTGCTAAAAGCTATCAACTTGAAATTAGATACAAACACTTTTACAAATATTTAAAACAAAGTTGTAATAGCAGTTTTGATATCCCATTTGCCCTTTTACCCAGTATAATTGTGATGTGAGATTTGTACATACTAAGTACATAAAAAGTTGACAGACCTTCAAGGTTGCTGCGTTTTTTAGATATTGATAATATATATAATATATATATTATCTATTATCTATATTGTGACCACACAACGAAAGGTTTGTGTCCCACTCACATCAAATAACAAAAAGTTTGTGTCCAACAACGAAAGGTTTGTGTCCCACTCACACCAAACAACTAAAGGTTTGTGTCCCACTCACACCAAATAACATTCTTATTCCATCAAATAATCTGGCAACTGTCATCCGGTGCAGTAAATTCATGTGTAAAAACAAAATGTACACATAGCCTACTACATAGAGTTGTGTTGCTCTGGTTTCCTCAATCCACTGCCACTTCTGCCAGTTCGTGCGAAGAGCGATCTCTCTTAACATCCAGAAAAGGAGCTTTATTTATCCGAACCTCAACATTCTTTTCGACTCCGCTCTCTATATGCTTGACAATGGTTCTTAAAAAAGATCCCTTCCTATATCCTATTTTATACACAGTGTCTCACTGAAACTTCTTTTACTGAAAACCATTGACTTAAGATATATGCTCTGTGCTTTTACATACATTTTAAAATTCTAATTCTGAGCAGAATATCATCCATCTCCAGGATCTTGTTTACCTATCGGCATTCTCTCTATCCTTATAAAATAATTGTTTTCTTTCAAAAATATTTATTAACAATGAAGAAATTCTCAAAAGAAGTGAGAAATATACATTTCATCATATACATTTCAAAAATTTAGGCAATAATACGCTAAGTAATGTGTTATGAATATAATTATAATAGAAAGCTACATTATAGTTCAGAGCAAAAATATTAATATAATACAGGTACATTGTGACATTAAAATTTAACTAAAAACTTATTAAACTTATACAGTCGATTCATTATCACGATCATTATTATTATGCTCAATACTTAACAATGATCTTTTGAGTCTTATCCAAAATTGTTTCCTCTCTTCGCTTATTGATCTAACATATGTGGACGACGAAATATTATTTGGCCACTTTATGTATGTTTTTATTTGCATTAAGTATTGCAGTGCTTTCGGTCTTCTATGCCTTGGTATTTCCTCAAGTATAATTAAGATTAAATGTTCTTTTCTGGTTTCGAATAATCTGAAATATAGAATTTCGTATTATATGTTATAGTTTCAATGACATAAAATATTTTATAGTGAATCTGAAATTCGTAAAAATTTACCTATGCTGTGCTAGGTACATTTCAAATTGGCACCATTGACTTGAAAGAAAACATTTTGATATAACCAGTAGAAAACACCGTGACTTATCCATACATGAAATTATATTTTCCAGAATACTTAAGCCGACCTAGAGTTAAAATTTTATAACTAAAAAAAATAATAGTGCGAAAAATTACATTAAATATTTATGCCTCTTTAATTTGCAAAACTGAAAATTTGTAGATAGAAAGTTGAGCGAAGTACCAACCCTTCCACAATCTATACATATAAATATAATTGTAGTGTCTGTCTGTTATGTGCTTATATATGGCTATAAGTTAGTTTTTTGCTTTATTTTAACAATAACTAAGCATACGTTTTTGAAATTTTTAGCAGTCTGTCCGGCCGTCTTTCACGCACAAACGGCTGAACCGATTGTAAAACTTGCACAGTTTGTTAGGTGTGCTCCGAGATGTAATCTGCTTTTAGTTTTATTTCACTCCCCTCACCCCTTCTACCCCCTCCCATACAAAGTGACTTATTTTCAAAAATATATATTAACCTAATTTTCTTGGAAACAATAAGAGCTATTAATTTGTAATTTAGAATAAATTATTTCTATTATAAATGCAATCGTTTGGCATACAAATTATTTGAATCCCCCCACTCCTTCTACCACCTCCCATACAAACTACTCTTTTTCATGAAATACTATACACCAATTTTCTCAGTACGCGTAACTTTTATCGAGCTAAAATGTTGTAATAAATCCTTAAGGGGTTATACTAGACTGGCGTACTGAAAAATGGATCTTTTTTTGGAAATTTTTTTCTCGGTTACTAATGAATGGATTGAAATGAAATTTTGAAGTATAATTAGACATATGTATATTTAGGCATACACAAAATTTTTTTTGTCAATTTTTTATACAAAATGGTGCCGTGAAACAATATTAGTTAAAACCAGTTTTATCCGAGGCGGCCAACGGCGTAATCGGTTTCAGCACTCCTATGGCACCTAGACCAAAATCATTTTTTTTTTTTCTTAAAATATATTACTTCTTCTTTGGAAGTACACGGGATAATTTTTTTTTTTTGAAAATTCGCAAATTGGCATCAATTTCAATTTTTTTTTCGATTTTTGGGGCAAAAATCGACCGTAAATTGTTTATAACAAATGTAATTTTTTATCAATCAAAAAAACCCCGTGTACTTTCACAGATTATCTATCTGAGAAGCAACAGTTAAGATTTCAAGTAAATCTGATAAAAATTGGCTGAGTTCCAGGCAACGCCAGTTCGAAAAACCCAGTTTCGAGAAAAAACGTTTAAAGTTTTATGACGCATGTATGTGCGCTCTAAAGCACTTACAAAAACAGGCTAAAAAATTATTTTCAGTCACTTTTCACCCAAAATTGCTTTAAGATATTATGCTTTGATAGTTTATATGTACATCATTTAAGCCAAAAAAAAATTTTAGAAAAAAATTTTTTTCC
This sequence comes from Chorisops tibialis, assembly GCA_963669355.1. Lineage (NCBI taxonomy): Eukaryota > Metazoa > Arthropoda > Insecta > Diptera > Stratiomyidae > Chorisops > Chorisops tibialis. The sequence goes on along the minus strand of OY770263.1, from coordinate 190,496,132 downwards.
AGACTAGTATAACCCCTTAATTAGTATAATTATTAACATCGGGAAAAAATTAACCGATTAGCTTCACTCCTTCTACCGCCTCCCATGTGACAAAGTTCCACTTCACAATAATTCGATTTTCTTGAAAAGTGTGTTACTGTGCTGAAATTTAAAATACATATATCAGTTGCATGATGATTATAGTTGTTTCTCAAAAAAATCACTAAAAACTCCCTTCTCCTTCCACCACCTCCCATACAAACTGCACTTTTTGATGGAATACTCTAAACCGATTTTCTCAGAACATATAACGTTCATCGAGCTAAAATTGTGTATTCAATCCTTAATTAGGATTTTTATTAATACCAGGAAAAATTAAACGAGTAGTTACACTCCTAAATCACAAAAAACTCTTTCTACCACCTTCCATTCAAATTGCACAATTTCATTAAATTCAATGCGCTAAGTTTCTCAGTACCTACTCAATTTTTGAAGCTTAAATTGGGCAGAAAACATTTTTATAGCTACTATAGCATGATGTGAAACAAATTAGTTCAGTGCTGACACCCCTTCTACCACTTCCCATACAAAAAATTTCTTAACATCACAAAAATTTCAATTTTATCTAGATCGTATGATTGGGCTTTACGCACAATCGAGGTCCTGTTATGTTTTAAGCTTAATGTTATTTTATTTGGGCTTTTTTTTAATTAACACAAGTAGCACATGTCATTCACATGTCCTTAATGCTCTTCAATACGTATATGATCTCAGATCACGGGATTGATTTTATCACGAGCCTGTCCCACATAAATGCGAGTATCGTAGATTCATTCTACTAATTTATGGTTCACCAATATATGAAAATATCCAAAATATGCCAATGGAGAATGTGGATGAAAATACGAGACGGCATCAAATCCTCCGCAGAAGAGGTGTTAGGATATCAAGCATGGCGAAAAAATAATGATTGGTTCGATCAAGAATGCCGCGATGCAATAGACAGAAAGAACGAGGCTTACAAAATTTTTACTGAACGACCAACACGAGCCAAAAGAGACGAGCTTAGGCGATATGCGAAAAGACCTGCAGGCGAAAACAAAGGAAGTACTATAATGACAAAATACAAAAAAAGGACGACGATAGGAGACAAAATAAAACGCGGGACGCATATGCAATAGTAAAAGACTTGAAAAAATGATATAAACCAAAAACCAGTCTCTGCAAAGACGCAGAGGGCAACATTATCAGCGACGCACAAGAAATCAAAAGGAGATGGGCTTCCTACTTTGAACATCTTCTCAATCCCACCCCATTAGCACCTATTAGGACAGACAACATTTCAATTGAGGCCTTAATTGACGAAGAAGAATCGTCATTGACACCACCCGCGCTTGCTGAAATCAAAGCAGCTCTATGTGACCAAAAACGAAACAAAGCACCGGGAATTGACTAAATACCAGTTGAACTTCTGAAAAACGGTGGAAACTGTGTCGCTGAAATACTGCACAACATGATATTCAAAATTTTGACAGAGGAAACCATACCCGACGACTGACGAAAAAACATTATGTGCCCAATTTACAAGAAAGGAGACAAACTCTGCTGTGAGAATTACAGAGATATATCATTGTTGTGTACGTCCTATAAAATACTGACAAAAATAATTGAACGTCGTCTTAAGCCCTATACTAATCAAATAATTGGCGAATACCAAGGTGTATTCAGAACCGGACGATCTACAACAGACCAGATATTCTCGGTGAAACAGAAGGTGCTTGAGAAATGCTGGGAATATAACACAGACGTGCACCAAATCTTCGTAGATTTTAAACAAGCATACGACAGTATCGACAGGAGCGTACTGTACCAAATCATGCTTGACTTTGGAATTCCTCCAAAACTAGTCCGACGAACAAGACTCACAATGACGAACACTGAGTTCCAAGGGAGAATACAAACTGATTCCACAACCAGCTTTCGAACGGGATGTGGTTTAAAGCAGGGAGATAGTCTAGCCCCATGCTTTTCAACTTGGCACTAGAGTATGCCGTCCGAAAAATCCCAGTCGACACCAACGGGACACTACTATTCAAGTCCACTCAACTAGTAGCATACGCTGACGACATTAACATTCTAGCAAGATCCTTCCCTAGTGCTAAGGAGGTATTTGTCAATCTTGACTCCGCCGCGAAAGAAGTCGGGTTGCGTATTAATGAAAGCAAAACAAAAATAAAGACGCAACCAAGAAGGAGAACGCCAATCAGACAAAACATAACAATTGCGGAACATAATTTGGAGAGTGCGGACAACTTCATATATCTTGGGGCCAATCTAGCAAAGGACGGTAATGAAACAGACGAAATCAAACGACGTGTAATACTTGCAAATAAGACGTATTATTCAGTACTTCCAATAATGAAATCCAAGAAAGTGCACAGGAACAATAAGCTGCGGATATATCAAACTATTGTACGACCTGTGCTCTGTTATGGCAGCGAGACGTGGGCATTAATGCAAACTTCCGAAAAAGCAGTTAACGCAGAAAGAAAGGTCCTTCGAAGAATTTTGGGACATGTGAAGAGAGGAACGGAATAGCGAATAAGATACAACCATGAGTTGTATCAACTCTACGACGAGCCAGAAGCTTCAACGTTCATCAAGCTACGTAAACTGCAGTGGGTTGGCCATGTAGAGCAAATGGAAGACAGAAGGATCCCCAAACGTGCTCTTAAAGGCAAAGCGAGTGGTAACCGGCCAGTAGGTAAACCACGCAAGCGATGGGAAGACTCGGTCGATGAAGAGAGCAAAGGCATATTAAAAATTAGCAGCTGGAGGACGCGGTCTTTGGATCGAGACGATTGGAGGCGACGACTTCAGGGAGCCAGGGCACGATTTGGGCTGTCGCGCCATTGATGTTGATGAATTTATGGTTCTAATTCCAAAAAAATACAAAGCATTGTGTTCAAAGTGCCATTGAACTTAGCATATTATATATCCCACATAATGTATTACTAACTACACTCTCACAAATTGCTTTTTATGGCGATTTTTACGCGGACGGCATTTGCTAGTCAGAAATAAAAACGAACCTGACACTCAGGAGGCCAAGATTTGATTTGTGCTGTAGTGTCATTGAAAAAAAAGATGACTTCACTTGATTTTTGAAAAAAAAAAAAAAAAATGTTTTGCGAAAAATAGCAAAAAATATTTAGGTCCGGTTTCAAAGTCGAGTTTAAACCTAATAATACATGTTTGGTTTAAACTGCAACTTAAACGATACCTGTCTTCTTCTTCTGTAGTGTTTTTGCTAAATACATGTATAACATTTTTTATGTTTAAACTTTTAACTTATTTTCAGCTGGCTTTACGAGTTCTTACATAAGGCACTGAGTAGCTACTTTTCCACTTTGAAATTTAGGAATTTAATCCATTCGCTTTCTAAATTTCAAATAACGGCCCTTTTAATTCTCTCCATGAATTATATTATAAAACTTTGTTGACTAATATTAGAATGCTTAAGGCTGACCGGAAGTCCATATTTAAAGTTTAAGACTATAGAATTTACCAAAAAGATCACCAAATAAAAAGATAACAGATATATAAGAGTCTTAAAAAATTCGGTTTAAGCTTCTACTGCGAAATTGGACCTAAGTCGTGGCTTTAACCCCCTCTCATATGTTTTGCTTGACTCTACATCAAATACGACCAAAAATAAAAAAAGAATCCATCTGTCTGTACGCTGCTCTCCATACGGGTATGCTCTGCGCACTAGAGTTACTGTATAGGAGCGGACCCTCTCTTATTAGAGTTTCAACACCAGGTTCCAGCACAGAGCGGGAAATTTTCAAATCGAAAACCTTAGGCCAAGTATTTTAGCTTTTCAGCGATCGATTTTCTATTTCGTTTAAATTTTAGGCCAAGTATTAATTTAAACTCTTGAGAAATACATTTCAAGTCGATTTAAATTAAATCACAATTTTTATACTCTAGATGAAATCTGAGAGTATTATAAGTTTGCTCTAAAGTTTGTAATGCCGAAAAATAATGCTCGCATAGAGGCGCCAAGGGTACAGAAATGTTTGTTGTCGCTCAAAAATCTCAAAACCGGATGTTCGTCTGTCCGTTCGCTCTCTAGCTGAAGAACGCGGTGAGCTAGAAAGTTCAGAATTGTATGTTCACATCGTTTTCGACAAAAAAGTAACGTCAAGTTCGTGAACGGGTCAAATCGCTCCACCCCTTTTACCACCTCCCATACAAAATGACTCACTTTCAATCATTTACCTCAATCAAATTTTCTTGGAAACCACAAACGATAATAATTTGAAATTCATAATATATTATTTTTCAAATTCCTCCACCCCAACCTATACAAAAAGCTCTTTTACATGAAATACTCTAAACCAATTTTCTCAGTACGTGTAACATTTGTCGAGATTGTCGAACCATTATTATTAAGATGGGAAAAAATAACTGAATAGCTTCACTGCTTCTACCCCCTCCCATACAATATGACAAAATTTCACAACTTCACAAAAAATGTATTTTCTTGAAAAATATGAATGTTTCTAGTATGAAATTTGAAATTAATGAAATGAAAACTATAAACTTCGTTGTTCGAGTAGGCATTTCCACTTTACTGTTTTCGGAGCTTTCGATTTGTATGGGAGGTCCTTGAAAGGAAGTAGCGCGAAAATCGAATTTGCCGGATTCTGAGAGCGCATAAATCACATATCGATTGTGCATCATTACTTGGTACGATTTTTCGTTGTTCGAGTAGGCATTTCTGTTTTACTGTTTTCGGAGCTTTCAAGTTGTATGGGAGGCCTTGAATGGACGTAGTGCAAAAATCGAATTGGCCGGATTCTGAGAGCGCATAATTCCTATGTATTTATTTTTTCAATTATATCATTTTTTAGGGGTGGGGGGCTAGCTTGCCGCCTACTCAGCCCCCACCTTAAAATAATTAATTAATTAATTCCTATGTATTTATTTTTTCAATTATATCATTTTTTAGGGGTGGGGGGCTAGCTTGCCGCCTACTCAGCCCCCACCTTAAAATAATTAATTCCTACTAAACCAAATGAGCGCAAAATTTTTTTCATTGTGTTTTCGAGAGCGCATAACTAGCGCATAATTCTGTAATTTTTTCGTTATTTTTCAATGAAGTGGGGGGGCTAGCTGGGCAGACGCCATATTTTCCGGTACATTAAAGTCTTTCCCATTTCCCCAAGAGTATCATATGGTTGGGCTTTACGCCCAATCATAATTCTATTATGTTTTTTTTTTGTTTTCTTAGATTATTATTGAATTTTTCTGGTTATTACACATCCTATAATGTGCTTATAGAAAAATTTGCGGCTCTTTTAATTAACCCTTTTGTGTTTTTAAGAGATATTTCCAACTTAGTACTCCGTTCAGCCCCGGGTTCCCCTTTATCAAACATACGCGCAATGTGTTAATTTTCTGTAGTTTTCACGTCAAACTATAATTCATAGTTTGAAATTCTTGATTTTGCATTATCTTGCGATTTATTTTAACTATACCCTAAACATAAAATTTACTAAAAAGGTTCTGATAATTTTACTATACCTGAAAGTCTCTCTCATGAAGACATATTGATATTTCACGACTTCCTTCGATCTGCGGTAGGAGTTCCTCAAGTACCCATTCCCGGTCTCTATCACAATAGCTAACGAATATGTCGTAGGTGTAGGCTGTAGTTTTCAAATTCTGATTTCCTTTTTCCTTATTGATTATTTTCAAGGCTGTTGAATTCTTTAGAACGACGAAAAAATATTTAATATACCACCATTTCAAATAAAGCGGTACGATCAAAATTACAGCTATACAAAGCACTGTAAATCCAATAATGAGGAAATGAGTCGTATTCAATTTTTCTACATTTGCTATGTAAGAACGAGCCTCGCAAGGATCCAGCTCCGCAAATTGGTGTTCAGCATTGGTACTTGAGTTAAAACACCAATAATTTCCCGGTTCGTAGTCCAATAGTTGAAAATTAAACTGCAACAACTCGCCATCCGGCATAACCAAGTGGAATAGGTCCATTACATCAATTTCAGGTCTTCCCGAAGGCGGACCATTATGGCCGGTTTTAGTATGTTGCCAGTTCCTTAAATTTAAGTAAAATTTCTGCCTTACATGTTTTATATTTCTGTGACTTTTTCGAAGTAAAGGAACAAACTTATTCATTATGTTCAACTCAATCTTATGTCTAATTTTGTTCTTTTCGTCTGAATGGATCGTTCTACGAGATTGGGATTTGACAGTATTGTTATTATTTACGTCACCCGTTTCAGGAATATTCTGAACTGCAATATCGATTAGATCTCGTAATAAGCAATTACAGACAAAATCATTGCGACCAAGCGCCAAGAACGATAGATTTGAAAAATCCCTATACATCTCCGATGTTAAAATATTAATGTTGTTATCGCGTAAATTCAATAATTTCAATTGATCATTCTCATCGAAAACGCGATGGTACCAATTTCCAATATGGTTCGAGCTTAAATCGAGCAGCTGTAGATTTTTCAGCTTAAAAAAATGCGGTCTGTGCAAAATGTTGATATTGTTTCCAGATAATTTCAATATTTTCAATTGGGCCAAATTTTTCAACCAATTAACGTCTCGAAGGCGAGAATCTTCAAACGATAAAATCTCTAAAGATTGTTCGATACCCATAAATGAATTCTCACGTAAGCTCAGAGTTGCGCCCGGATTCCCCGATAAATCCATAACTTTCATGTTTGTGTTCGCGAACATTCCATTCGGTATTATTGATAAAGTTGTGAAGCATAAGCTAAGGAACTGCATATTAGATCCCAAATAGGAAAAAGCCCTGGTACTGTACGGAGAAATTTTCGTGTGTGACATATCCAGCAATATTAAGTACTTTAAATCCTTGAATGCAAATTCGGAAATAGTCACGCCCTCCGTAGCTATTCGATATGGTACTATTGATGGATCAGAGACGTCGTCATTTATAGAGTCAGACACATCATTGTAAGATAAGTCCAGTCGCCTAAGATTAATACTGTTAGTGAACACATCCGATGGTATTCTTATGATTTTGTTCTGTCCTAAATACAATCCTTCTAAACTTTGCAAATTTGCGAAAGCTTCAGCAGTTATAAATTGTATACTGCAGTTAGAGATGTCCAATTCCTTGAGTGATTTTAGTAAAGGAAAACTTGCCCATTTCAACGGAGCCAACACTAAGATTAAAGGTAAAATTTATAATTAAATAATTATTCAATTAGACTTATTTACACTAGAGATTAGAACAGACCCTTCTTATGTAGAGTTTGGTTATTAGTTTACACGATTGCGGTCAACATTTGCAAATTGAAGTTATTCTCTCAGATCAAGTTTCCTTTTCTATTATACAATTCGATATTTGATTTCCCGATTATTACGTTTCAAATATTTTTTTTTATAGAATCGCTCTTTTCTTTCAAAATTTCAAATCTGCCGCCTAGTGTCATATAAATTTAAAACACCATGGCTAAACTCGAATTAAGAGGAGTGCGTTCATAAGCAACCATTCTAGTTCATACTTACTTTCACCGTTTTCTTCAAATACATAGTCGGGTGAAGCAAAATTATTGCCACGGAGTGTTAAGTAATTAAGACTGTCATTAATAATAGATAGTGCTTTAAAAGGAACAGCAGTTAGATGATTTGCTGCTCCTGAAAAGGCTACAAATTGCCTCGAACCCAAATGCTTTGTTCGCTTCGTAGTTTCTTCGAATAATTTTTCTGCATTGTCCGTTGAATGCGAGAAGTCCAGTGACAGCCCATGTGAATCTTTATATGGGTTATATTTAGTAATTTTCTATCAATAATTAATGGCTGGTGCTTACGAAATTCATTGATTTCTCATACCTCTAAATAGTTTATCCACCAGCGATCCATTCGGAAACACCCAAATATAATCGCTTGTTGAATCAAGGAGACATGGTCCATAGTCCTCCGGTTCTTCTAGACTATAATCACTGTTTGCAATTTTCGGATTGTTGATATAATCCCAATTTTGATCTTCATTATAGACATCACCATAATTAAAAAAATTCCTGGAGTCACCAGTTTTATTTGCACTTTTATCTAATGTGATAATCTTCACTTTAACACCATCATTTCGATTCCAACTTTCTATTATCTCATTAGTTGCGATATTATTGTTGTACGAAAATATCGGTTTCGAACCGAATATTAAAATTATAACAAGTTTCCCGAAATTTTTAATTATTTCTAAACACATGATATTCTACGAAACAGAAACCTAAAACTTTATTCCTCATCAATCGTTATTAATGGGTAACATTTTAATCGAATTAACCAGTCTTGACTGAGGTAGGTGCTGAGAAATACGTTCGTCATGTCTACATCTTATCAACTATTTCCATTTTATCAAATTATTACTATCAATTGGTGATTTTTTAAGTTCAAACTCCTACACTCGTACTAATACTCAACTGAATAAAGATTCGAAAACATGAATACCAATTTAATATATTATCGTGTTAAACATTGATGTATTTATTACACCTTTATCACAGTCAACCGAAAAAATATACATGGACGATTTATTTGAAAACAACCAATATGTTTAGTTGCAGAGTCCACAACAGATAATAGCTTCATTTCAATTCTGACCAGAATTTGATCAGACTGTCATTAAGTTACTTCTAATTGGAATCTAAACAGGTCCTATGAACTATTAGAAATAGTTATTACGATACTTCTCGACTATGCGAATAAATCATTGTACAACTCGTTTCATGTCAATTGTTTGATTCTTAGACATTCAGAGCTGTTGCCAAATATTGAACGGCTTTAATTCAATAAATTGGCCAAAGCTTCCGATAAATGGAGACGTAATGATTACGATTACATATGTGTATGTAGTCAGGTTATTGTTGCGCACAATTGTGCTTATCGTACTCAACTAAATCTATCATTATCAGGTGCCGAACCGAGCTCTTATCATCGTAATCATATATCATTTTGTAATCTCAATTGACGAATATGTATAACATTTACTGATCGAGTACTACCATACTCATACATTATAATAAGTCGATCATCAAAGGAATTGAAAAGCACAAATTAATAATGGAAAATGATATTTAAACATCCTGTCACATGTATGAACAACACGAGGTACGAGGAATATTTCAATAAAAAGTCAATGTCCTATTTTTGGAAAATATCGCTATTTTAAAAAACATAACAGGACTACGGTTGAGCGTAAAGCCCAATCGTGCGATACTCTAGATGAAAGAGAAATTTTTTGATTTCAAGAAATTTTGTAGGGAAAGTGGTAGAGGGGGTGACGACATTGAACTAATTTTTTCACCTCACGCTAGAGTTGCTATCAAAATGTTTTATACAAAAGTTATGATTCGAAAATTTCATAAGTACTGAGAAAGTTAGTGTTTTGGATTTAGTGAAATTGTGCAGTTTGGTAGAAGGAGGGGCGACTTCCTAATGATTTTTTCAGAAATAACTCATCATCACTCAACATCATGCTTTTGATATGTTTTAAATTGTAGATCATACTTTTCAGCAAAACCGACTTTTTGTAAAGTTGTGAAATTGTGTCATATTGTATGGGAGGGGGTAGAAGAAGTGAAGCGGTAAAACCGAAAACTAAGAATTCGAATATCTCAAACATGGTTCTAGCTAGGGAGCTGAAAATAAACATGTATGTAGAGGGGTTTGTGGGGCACACTTTAAATAAACTGCCAACAAGTCAGGCGAAACTTTATTATTCTTGGAACAAGTTGCGGATGCGTGGAAAGAATATGCAGGTTAGAGTGGGTAGGGAAGACTAAGTGAAAGGGGGTTCTTGGTTATCAATTTAACACTTTGTGGAAACGTTCAAAAGCTCCAGTATATATAATCAATATTTCGTTCGTTTATTTATGCAAGTTTGAGTTTTGTGAGGGGAGAGTTGAGGGGTGATAGAAAGGGTCGGTGGATGTTAATAGTTTTTTAATTGATTGCTTGAATCACGTCCAATATTCCTTGTATAGAATGTCAGTTTCATAGGCGAAGTTGCATAGAATTTTCATAAGATTCAGTGTATTTTACATTCACAAAACCAAACATTTGTATGTAAGGGGGTAGAGGAGGTAGGGAAACCGTAGAAATTGTGACGCAGTTCTATTTCCTTTGTCATGTAGTGTGCTCGTACAAAATTTCAAATTCGTAGCTTTTAATTTGTTGGTTATTAGTTCATTTAATGAAAGAGGTCAAAATGATACTTTTGTATGGGAGGGGGTAGAAGGGCAAGTGCGATCTCAAAACTTTTAAAGTAATTTCATTTCAAATATTTTTATAAGTACTTATGCAAAATTTCAAATTGATAGCTTTTAATAGTTAGGTGATAATTAATTTCTTAAAAATGGTCGAAAAAATAATTTTGTATGGGAGGAGGTAGAAGTTTTGAAAGTATTCGACTAATTAATATTTCATACTCTTAGGGATTTTTTTTAAAGGTATTTCCCAAATTTTCAAGTTTCTACCTTAAAATTACATCCAAAAATTTTCAGTTTTCGTGTTTTTTTCGCTGCACATGAAACACCTTATGCCCATTAGACCGGGGTGGTCGGTTCGTAACAATTGTGGATCAAATTATTATTTTTTTTCTATGTATATCAAATAGATGTATCCATATGCCAAATTTAAAGTTTCTATCTTTGACCAGAGTCCTAAAAAAATCACTCAAAATTTTCGACATTTTTGCTTACCACCTCCCTCCCTTTACACCCCTTAACTTAAAATTTTTATCAAAATTAATTATTGTGTAGTTCTACAATCTGACAAATTTTCGATTTGATATCTGAACTATTTTTTGAGATATAAGGATTTGTAATTTTGAAAAGTGCGCCATTTTTGAAATGCTCCCCATTTCCCCCCACTACTATTATTTCAACATATTATATTTTTTTTGTATTTTCCTAGTATAGCTTAATATACATTTCAAGTTTCAATTACATAGCTTAAGAGATAGTTGAGATATTCATTTTTAAGTGTTTTTCTTTGCACCCCCCGTGACCCTCCCCCTTACAATAGTTAGCCATTTTCTAAGCTGATTCCAATGGAACTATATGTCACCTTAATGGTCCCTGAAATTTTTTACAATAAGTAATTTCGAAGATATCGTCATTTGAAAAAACAATTCGGCCGACAATTTGTTTTTAGCCCTCCCTTTTCGGACGCCAATGGATAAAAAAATTAAATTATTATTGAAGTTTGTCCCACAACCCTCTCTATGTGTCTACTGATTTTCAACTTTCTATCTGCATTCTTGAGGGAGGTATTAGCAAGTGTAGTGTTCGACTTTTTCCCTCCCCCCGCCTCCCTCTTCCACCTAACACCCCCCAAAATTTAGAAAATAGAGCTCACTTACCCAATCAATAATTCACCCAAAAACGAACATTCTACCTTTAGCGGTCTCGGTGATATGAGTCCATATGTACGGCGTACGGCGGGACGGATTTTTTTTTTGCATTTTTAGGCTAATTTAGTCATGAAACGCGAAAAAAAAAAAATTTCAGGGTAGCAAAGCTTTTTTTTTCTTGTGTCGATCACAATACTTTATTATTAGAATAATAAAGTAAAATTTAATTTTTTTATCCTTTGGAGTCCGAAAAGGAGGCTAACAACAAATTGTCGGCCGATTTTTTTATTTAAATGATTGAGACCATTAAGGTGACATATAGGTCCACCAGAATCAGCAAAATTATTGTAAGGGGCAGTGTCAGGGGGGGTGCAAAGAAAAACACTTAAAAATTAATATCTCGGCTATCTTTTAAGCTGTGTAATTGAAACTTGGAACATATATTAAGCTATACTCGGAAAATGTGAGAAAAATATGACATGTGAAGGAAAGTGGGGAGCATTTCAAAAATGGTGCACTTTCCAAAATTGCAAACCGTTATATTTCAAAACTGAGTGCAGATATCAAATTCAAATTTTCTCAAATTGTAGAACTACATAGTTTTTAATTTTGGTAAAAATTTTACGTCGGGAGGTGTAAGGGAAGGGAGGTGGTAACCAAAAATGTCGAAAATTTTGAGTGATTTTTTAAGGGCTCTGGTGAAAGATACAAAGTTTAAATTTTCCAACTAGATACAGTGAAACTCGAATATAACGAACTTCTAGGGTACTTTCAAAATTGTTCGTTATATCCGAGGTTCGTTATAGCCGATCGTTGAAATTAAAAAAAAATAATAATAAAGCTAAGTTTTATTATACCTAGTCCTGCCATAAGTTCTGTCACATAATTTCTCACATTGGCAACAACTTTATTTTATGAGTGACATTTCAATATCGGCCAGTTTTATAAACGTCATAATGTTGTTGACAGTTGATGGTCATTTAAAGTGTGTTCGTTAACGTGTGAAGATGGAATGGGGTGTAATAGAAAACCGAACTGCAGTGATTGCACTACATAAGTGTGGAAAATCCGCGAGTGAAATTTTCAAGTTGTTGTGCCCGTTAAAAATAACGCAAAGATTTGTGTATCGTGCGATCCAGAGATATAACGCGATCCAGACTATTGAAGATCGACCTCGTTCTGGACGTCCGCGTGATGTACGTTCTTCTGCTGCCATCAGAGCGGTCGAGAGTCGAATTCGTCGAAATCCGCTTCGTAAACAACGAATCATGGCTCGAGAGATGAACATCTCCACCCGAAGTATGTCTCGCATCATAAAATCTGACCTCGGGATGAGTGCCTTTCGACGATCAACGGGACATTTGCTGACTGAGCAGTTGAAGCAAATTAGGAGCACCAGATCGAAAGAGCTCCTTCGGCGGTACGGCAACAACAAACATCGAGAAATTTTATTTACCGATGAAAAAATTTTTACGGTGGAGGAACATTTCAACCGCCAAAATGATAAGGTGTATGCCCACAGCTCCGCAGAAGCCCGAGAAGTTGCCACTAGGGTACAGCGAGGACATCATCCAGCATCAGTCATGGTATGGTGGGGTGTCAGCTACGAAGGGGTCACCGAGCTTCATTTTTGCGAAAAAGGCGTAAAAACTGCAGCGAAAAATTATCAAACGGACATCCTGGAGGGATGTGTGAAGCCGCTGAACTCTACGCTATTCAACAATCGACATTGGGTTTTCCAGCGAGATTCTGCGCCAGCCCACAAAGCTCGAACCACACAAGCGTGGTTGGAAACCAATATTCCACAGTTTATAAGGGCGACGGAATGGCCTTCTGGGAGCCCAGATTTGAATCCCCTGGACTACAAACTGTGGGCGGAGTTAGAGTCCATGGTGTGCACGAGACGACACCCAAATATCGAGAGCCTTAAGCGATCTTTGACAGAAGCAGTAGCTAATTTTCCGCTAGAAACAGTGCGTACTGCTATCGATGACTGGCCCAACAGATTAAAGAGCTGTGTTAAGGCTAAAGGCGGCCACTTTGAATAATTTGTTGCTTATTTTACTTCCATTAGTATGCCAAAATAAAATATATTTTCCTTTGTCAAAAACTCTTTTTCATTTATACAAAAATTGCCCATATACGTGTGACAGAACTTATGGCACGACTAGGTATATTTAACAGTCTTCTGTTTATTTTTGCGAATTCAGGTACACACATACGTATACCTAGTCGTGCCATAAGTTCTGTCACACGTATATGGGCAATTTTTGTAGAAATGAAAAAGAGTTTTTGACAAAGGAAAATATATTTTATTTTGGCATACTAATGGAAGTAAAATAAGCAACAAATTATTCAATGTGGCCGCCTTTAGCCTTAACACAGCTCTTTAATCTGTTGGGCCAGTCATCGATAGCAGTACGCACTGTTTCTAGCGGAAAATTAGCTACTGCTTCTGTCAAAGATCGCTTAAGGCTCTCGATATTTGGGTGTCGTCTCGTGCACACCATGGACTCTAACTCCGCCCACAGTTTGTAGTCCAGGGGATTCAAATCTGGGCTCCCAGAAGGCCATTCCGTCGCCCTTATAAACTGTGGAATTTTGGTTTCCAACCACGCTTGTGTGGTTCGAGCTTTGTGGGCTGGCGCAGAATCTTGCTGGAAAACCCAATGTCGATTGTTGAATAGCGTAGAGTTCAGCGGCTTCACACATCCCTCCAGGATGTCCGTTTGATAATTTTTCGCTGCAGTTTTTACGCCTTTTTCGCAAAAATGAAGCTCGGTGACCCCTTCGTAGCTGACACCCCACCATACCATGACTGATGCTGGATGATGTCCTCGCTGTACCCTAGTGGCAACTTCTCGGGCTTCTATGGAGCTGTGGGCATACACCTTATCATTTTGGCGGTTGAAATGTTCCTCCGCCGTAAAAATTTTTTCATCGGTAAATAAAATTTCTCGATGTTTGTTGTTGCCGTACCGCCGAAGGAGCTCTTTCGATCTGGTGCTCCTAATTTGCTTCAACTGCTCAGTCAGCAAATGTCCCGTTGATCGTCGAAAGGCACTCATCCCGAGGTCAGATTTTATGATGCGAGACATACTTCGGGTGGAGATGTTCATTTCTCGAGCCATGATTCGTTGTTTACGAAGCGGATTTCGACGAATTCGACTCTCGACCGCTTTGATGGCAGCAGAAGAACGTACATCACGCGGACGTCCAGAACGAGGTCGATCTTCAATAGTCTGGATCGCGTTATATCTCTGGATCGCACGATACACAAATCTTTGCGTTATTTTTAACGGGCACAACAACTTGAAAATTTCACTCGCGGATTTTCCACACTTATGTAGTGCAATCACTGCAGTTCGGTTTTCTATTACACCCCATTCCATCTTCACACGTTAACGAACACACTTTAAATGACCATCAACTGTCAACAACATTATGACGTTTATAAAACTGGCCGATATTGAAATATCACTCATAAAATAAAATTGTTGCCAATGTGAGAAATTATGTGACAGAACTTATGGCAGGACTAGGTAGATTATAAAAAAAATTATGAGACGGTGGGCGTAACTTTTTTGCAGTGACCGTGGTTTCAGTTTGAGCTTCCGGATATTTTTTTCTATTCGATCAAATAGTTGAAACAGTCGACTTTTTAAGGCCGTATTCCCTACAAATTTGTGCGCTGGCACAGCCACTTTCTAATTTCCGAATTATGTCGATTTTATCTTTTAATGAGATACACTTTTAATTCGGATTTTCCATGTTTAAAATCACTCACCAATCTCTCGAGTTAAACTAAGAAAAATCACGCTGTCGTAGCGAACTGATTCAATATGAATTTCGCATTAAACACAACTACGCATATGAAAAATTCTTTGAAACGTAAAACCGTTACAAATTCACCGAGTTGGACTTGATACGTTCACGATACGATAGTTCGTTAGAGCCGAACACAAGGAAGTCTTCGAACTTAGGAAATGATAAAAAATCCACACAGTTTGCCTCAATCCAAGTCGATAGTTCGTTATATCCGAACAGAAACAAGTGCTAAAGACTTGGAATTAGTTCGTTATAGTCGAGTGTTCGTTATAGCCGGATTTAGTATAACCGAACACGAATGTATGCATTTTTTGAGATTTGAAACGGGATTTGTTGAATTGTTCGTTATAGCCGAGTGTTCGCTATAGCCGGGGTTCTTTATAGCCGAGTTCCACTGTACATCTATTTGATAAACATAGAGAAAAAATAATAATTTGTTTCACAATTGTTATACACCGAAGGTGGGGGTCTAACGCGCACAAGGTGTTTCGTGTGCAATGAAAAAAACTGAATATTTTTGAATGAAATTTTAAGGTAGAAGCTCGAAAATTTTTGAAAAATTCAAAAAAATTCCTAAAAGTATGAAACATTAACTGGTCGAATACCTTTGAAACTTCTGTCCCCTCCCATATAACACTATTTTTTCGACCAATTGTATGAAATCAATTATCACGTAACTATTATTATTATTATTACTATTAGGGGAACGCGTGAGAGCACTGCGGCCTTCTTGGCCTATTGTGCGTTTATAACCCCTTCACCCTATTATAGCTAATTTGAGAATCTTTATGGGAGCCGTATTGGCTAGTTCCTCTGTAGAAAGGAAACCCTTTCCCAGATGACTGTGTCTTTTCCTAGCTACTGCTTCACAGTGACATAGGATGTGTACTGTCGTTTCTGAGTCCTCGAGACAAAGGCGACAAATGTCGGTTTCAGCTAAGCCCATATTTTTGAGGTGGTGGTTTACTCCACTGTGCCCAGTCATTAGGCCGATTAGAGTACTAATATCCTTCTTGCTGAATTTTAGAATATCCTCCACTTTGTTTTTTTGTGGTAGGATCAGTTTTTTTGAAATTGACAAGCCTGGAAGTCCATTCCAGTAGATTTATGTTCTCGTTCTACCCACTTTTTGAGTATAGGGTTGTAGTACTCTTTTGGTTTTCCACAGAATGGCTCTGGACCAATAAAGTTTGTTTCTGCGCCGTTTTTTGCAAGGCGATCAGCCTCTTCATTTCCCTCAATTCCCATGTGTCCTGGTACCCACATTAAGGTTTTGAGGGCATTCCCATACTATTTTCGATACGTGTTTATTGGACGCTAGAGCTTTGAGAACCGCCTGACTATCCGATAGGATACAAATAGATTTATTGATATGAGCTCTCCTTATATTTTCTTGGATGCATAGCTCCATTGCAATTAGTTCGGCCTGGAAGATTGTGAATTCTTTACCCAGTGGTTTTGACACCGAGAAGTTAGGACCTTTGACCCCGGCTCCTGTCCCCTCAGAAGTGCGAGAGCCATTTGTATACCAGATGATTGATCCCTCTACTATTTCTGGTAGCATGGATTGCCGGTCCTTGCGTTCTCTGATTATATCTTCGGAATAACTTAACCATTAAGGTGGCATACAGATCCCCTAGAATCTGATTAGAGAGAGGCTAATTATTGTAAGAGAGAGGGTAAGGGGGATTGCAAGGAAAAACACTTAAAAATGAATATGTCAACTACGTCTTAAGCTATGTAATTGAAACTTAAAATATATATTAAGCTATACTAGTGAAATACAAGAAAAATATAAAATTTGGTCATAACAGTAGTGGGTGGAAATGGGGAGCATTTCAAAAATGGAACACATTTTAAAATTTCGAA
This sequence comes from Chorisops tibialis, assembly GCA_963669355.1. NCBI lineage: Eukaryota > Metazoa > Arthropoda > Insecta > Diptera > Stratiomyidae > Chorisops > Chorisops tibialis. The sequence continues at coordinate 190,479,025 of OY770263.1, read as the reverse complement.
ACGTTATATCTCAAAATTCAAAATAGGTATTAAGTCCAAATTTTGTCAAAATGTAGAGCTATATGATGGGGGGTGTAAGGGGAACGAGTTGGTGGTCCAAAATGTCGAAAATTTTCAATAAAAGATACAAAGTTAAGATTTTGCATGTGCACACATCCAGTTGATATACATAAAGAAAAAATATGAACTTGAACCACAACTGTTATCCATCAAAGGAAGGCTCTAACCTGCACTAACTAGGTGTTTCACGTGTATTGAAAAAAAAACTCAAATCTTTTGAGTGAAATTTTAAGCTAAAAACTTAAAAAAAAGTTAAAAGTCTAAGATATTAACTATTCGAATAGCCCCAAAACTTTTACCCCCTCCCCTACAAAAGTATTTTTTCGACCACTTTTAACAAATCAATTATCACCAAACCATTAAAAGCTGTCAATTTGAAATTTTGTACAAACACTTATAAAAATACTTCAAATAAAAATTTATCAAAAGTTTTTGAATTTCTTTTGAACACCTTTCAGAAGAAACTTAATAAAACTGCGTCAGAAATTATTAATTTATAATTAATTGTTATTCCCGCACCTCCTCTATCCCCTCCCATACAAATGTATGGTCTTAAGAATATAAAATACACCGAGAATTTCATTCAATTTTCTTTCGTCTATGAAACTATATATAACGAATTTGAGCGCGATTCGAGCAATCAATTAAAAGATTATAGGTATGTAACCATTCCAACCCTTCTAATGCACACATCCCCTACCCCACATTACACATTACTATTCAAAGTGTATAATACTTCGAATGCTTTCACCCGTTGCCATCAATTCGAGTCAAATTCCTGTTAAGACCCCCTATAGGGGCATAGGACAGAAACAACTCTCTTCCACAAGGCGCGATCCTGAGCATCGGCCTTAAGCTGTTGCCAGGACTTGTTTATTCCTCTGGCCTCCTGCTCAACTGCTCGCTTCCATGTGTTACATAGTCGACCAACCCGACGTCTTCCTTAAGGATTATAATCCAGAGCCTGTTTTGCGATATTTTGCTCTGGTTTCCTCAAAGTATGACCGATCCACTGCCACTTCCGCCGTTGAATCTCAATACCTATTTTAGTCTGGCCAGTTGTACTCCAAAGTTCGTCGTTGGAGATTACTTCTGGCCAGAATATTCCTAAAATGCGCCGGAGGCATTGGTTTACGAAAGTCTGTAGTTTCTTGGTAAGTCGAACGGTCACTTTCCACGTAGTACAACCATACAACAACACAGATTTGACGCATGCGTCAAAAACTCGCAGCTTCGTGCGAAGGGAGATCTCTCTTAACCTCCAGAAAGGGGAAAGGATACCGAAGGCCTGACGAGTTTTATTTAGCCGAGCCTCAACATCCTTTTCGGCTCCGCCGTCCATGCTGACAATGCTTCCAAGATAGCAAAAATCTTGCACCTCTTCCACATCCTGTCCGTTAAGAACAATCGGTGTGCTTGCGTTCGAACCCATGTGCATGTACTTGGTTTTACGCACATTTATTTTCAGTCCCGCCTCTTTGCATTTAGAATGCAACGAGCGAACATTGACTCTAAGTCCGAACGGTTATGTACAAGCAAAGACACGTCATCAGCATAATCAAGGTGACTTAAGATGTTAAATAGTCTCCATTGAAGACCCTTACCTTCCCCACCTTCCAGTGCAGCTTTCAAGATGTCATTTATTACCACCAGAAACAGGGCTGGTGATAATATGCAGCCTTGTCTGACACCCGTTCGCACAGAGAAGCTCTCGGACAGCTCTCCTCTATGCAAGACGCGACACCTTGCATCTTCGTAGGATTCTTTAATCATAGCTATGACCTTATCTGGAATACCTCTCCTACGCAAAGCATTCCATATGTAATCTCGCTTAACGCTGTCGGAAGCCTTCTCGAAGTCCACAAACATGAGATGTAGTGGCGAACCCATTTCGGCTGACTGCTCTAAAATTATCCGTAGGGTATTTGTGTGGTCGGTACAAGACGACCGTTTACGGAATCCAGCCTGATAAACTTCGAGAGTGCTCTCGACGACATCAATAATCCTATTGAGAATTACCTTAGCCATAATTTTTGATACGGCAGAAAGTAGACATATACCACGCCAATTGCCACAATCCCGAAGGTCACCCTTCTTCGGAATTTTCACAATGACGCCCTCCTTCCATTCAGTCGGATATCTTCCCTCACTCCACACCTAAGTGAAGAGTGGGAGGAGTATATCGGCTGTGATTTCCGGGTCCGCTTTGAGGAGTTCGGTTGGTAGTCCGTCTATACCTGGAGCTTTCCTTCCCGCCATTGACCGAATGGCGGAATATTATCCGTAGGGTATTTGTGTGGTCGGTACAAGACGACCCTTTACGGAATCCAGCCTGATAAATTTCGAGAGTGCTCTCGACGACATCACTAATCCTATTGAGAATTACCTTAGCCATAATTTTTGATACGGCAGTAAGTAGACATATACCACGCCAATTGCCACAATCCCGAAGGTCGCCCTTCTTCGGAATTTTCACAATGACGCCCTCCTTCCATTCAGTCGGATATCTTCCCTCACTCCACACCTAAGTGAAGAGTGGGAGGAGTATATCTGCTGTGATTTCCGGGTCCGCTTTGAGGAGTTCGGTTGGTAGTCCGTCTATACCTGGAGCTTTCCTTCCCGCCATTGACCGAATGGCGGAAACTATCTCTTCCTTATCTGGGGGATCGTCCCTAATAGAGGATTGTTGCGGTTGGATGTTTGGCAGTTGTTCTGTTTCCAGAATATCTTCCTCTGATAAGATGTTTAAAATATCAGAGAAGTATTCCTTCCATCGCCGCAACTGGTGTTCACTCATATTAAGGAGAGTTCCGTTGACATCTCTCACCAGGTGGTTGGCGGTGAAATTCCTGTTCGTCAACTGTTTCATGATTTTGAAAAGTGAACCCATATCCCCAATGTAAGCCGCAGATTCTGCCTTGTTTGCCAGATCTTCAATGGCCTTTCTTTTGTCGCGTCTAACAGCCCTCTTAAGCTGTATATGAGCATCGCGGTAGTTCTGCCTCAAGTCGGGCGTTCGTTGGTTGACATCGGGTTGAGAGATGATTGCCAATTTGGCTTTTTTTCCGATTGTCAACCTTGTCCCATGTGTCTTGTGACATCCAGGGTTTCTCACCGCTTTGCACATATCCCACAGATTCTTCAGCACTAGTTAGAAAAGTGTTCCTGGCTGCCTCCCAATTGGCGTCCAGTGTGCGCATTTCATATTCACCCAATGTGGATGACTTTTCGCGAAGAATATCAATTCGAGTACATGATTTATATCTTCCAATTTCAATGTATGCGAAATCATTTCATAAATCAGGATTTTCTTCTCGAGATATTCATCGAAAAGTTTCGGGACACTCTTCCAACTACTGCAATAAGTTCCCTCTAACGTACGTCCTGTAATAATATCCAGCGGGTAAAAAATCAACTTCTTCGTTAACGAAGCAATCCCAATTAAAACATTAACGCACCAGCTTGATTCTATGTACTGGAGCTATTGATCGTAATCGCAGTTAAGTGTTAAAGTGTGCTTCTGTTATTATTTAATCAGTATTTATATCGTTGATAACTTTCATTACTTCGCGCATTTCTGAATATCAGTATAGTTTCGTTCCCGCAAAATGTATAGTAGCCGATTCATCATTTTCGATTGACCTTATCGCTTTCTCTATGGACAATAGTTGGTGTTATAGTAAACTTTTGACGCAGTTCCATTTCAACTATTTTCGAAAGCTTTTGTGCAAAATTTCAAATTGATAGCTTTTAATTTTTAGGTGATAATTGATTTTTTATAAATGGTCGAAAAAATAAATTTGTATGGGAGGGGGTAGAAGTTTAGAAAGTATTCGACCAGTTAATATTTCATTCTTTTAGAGATTTTTTTTAATGCATTTTGCAAATTTTCAAGTTTTTACCTTAAAATTTCATTCAAAAATTTTCAGTTTATGTTTTCTCATTGCACATGAAACACCTTGTGCACGTTAGACCAGGGGGGTCGGTGCATAACAATTGCAGAATTTTTATTATTTTTTCTGTATGTATGTATAATAAATAAATGTATCCAAATGGGAAATTTAAACTTTGTATCTCTTACCAGAGCCCTGAAAAGATCACTCAAAATTTTCGACATTTTTGCTTATCACCTCCCTCCCCTTACACCTCCCTCCCCTTACACCTCCCGACGTAAAACTTTTACCAAAATTCGAAACTATGTAGTTCTACAATTTGACAAAATTTGAATTTGATATCTGTACTCAGTTTAGAGATATAATGGTTTGAAATTTTGGAAAGTTCAAGTCTCCCCATTTTCCCCCACTACTATTTTGTCTAAATGTTATATTTTTCTCGTATTTCTCTAGTATAGTTTAATATAAGTACCAAGTTTCAATTAGCTCAACAAATAGCCGAGATTTTGATTTTTAAGTGTTTTTCTTTGCAACCCCCCTGACCCTCCCCCTTACAATAATTAGCCTCTATCTAAGCTAATTCCAATGGATCTATATGCCACCTTGATGGTCTAAAAATATAAATTTTTTATGCTAAGTAATTTCGAAGATATAATCATTTGAAAAAAAAAATTCGGCCGATAATTGGTTTTTAGCCCCCCTTTTTGGACCCCAATGGATAAAAAACTTAAGTTATTTTTAAAGTTTGTCTCACAAACTCCTCTATATGTATATCGATTTTTAGTTTCCTAGCTGTAGCCATGTTTGAGATATTTGAATTCTTAGTTTTCGGTTTAAGTACTTCCCCCGCCTCCTCCTGAACCCTTACACTCTCCAAAATGGGTGTCCACCTGAGATCCGCAACTACAATCCCTCCAAAAATGGACTTTCTATCTTGAAGGGTTTGGGAGTTAATGTGCGCTGAGCGTACACAACGGCGAACGGCGTACAGACAGACGGATTTTTTTTCTATTTTTATGCTATTTTAATCATGAAACGCAAAAAAAACAAAATTTCAGGATAGCAAATTTTTTCTTTTTCAAGTCGATCACAATACTTTATTATTAAAATAATAAAGTAATTGTGTTCTTAAATTTTCTCTACGATAAAAATTGAACCGAAATATGAACTTTTTGACTTTTGTGTTTTTGAGCACATTGAAATTCATTGAAAAATTACAAAACAAAAAGTCAAAATACCACTTACCAAAAAAAGCTTCAATTGTTTCCGTCCTTTGTGTTGTTTCGACTCAATATGACGTTTCAGGGCTGAAGGGCGGTTGAATGAAATCCGACACGTTGAACACTCCAGAGGTTTCCCACCTGCCAAATATTTTTTTTGAATTGGATTTTTGTATTTCAGAAAAATTTATATGTATATATATTTACTAACCGGTGTGGACCACTGTGTGGCGCTTACAGTCGCTAATATATCGAAGAGCCCTCTCGCACACTCTGCACCGGAAGAGGCGAACTCCACCCGGGAATGGTGATGGAACAGGAATTGCGAACGCATGGTTTCGCTTTTCGACCGCTTTTCCTACCGCGGGCATGGCATTTGCATCGCGACCTTCAGACGCTATGCTAACAAACACCGGTAATGCCAACTTCTTGATGCCGGACAATTGGTTTTCCTGTGCAGCCAATGGCCTTTTCCGTCGTGGCAAGTTCCCATGGGCCAGGGCTGTGCTTGGCGTTTGTATTTCGTCCGCGATTGGTGCAACCGTAACACTGTCCTCTTCTTTAGGTGACCTAAGAAACGACGCTCCGCTTTCCTGTGCGCCTGAGTTTCCATGCGAATGGTGCGGTAATGGCACAATTTCAGAGTCCACAGCTCTTGATGCTGTTTCCGGCAACAGTGTTGCTCCGAAGTAGTCCTTAGCAAAGGATCCGTTTTCTAAGGCGTCCATTGCCTTCTCCAATGCGTTCAAATCTTCTTCCCAGATGTCTTCCGGCGTCTTCGATCGAAGTTTTTCAAACTGCGCCCGGGCCTTATCTCGCCTGCATGTTTGTAACAATCTTTCATTGCCGCTGCTAGACTCTGCCGCCTTCGTAAGGTTCTCCACCTCAATTTGCAGTACTTTCTCACTGTGAATCTTACGCCGTAGGTAACCTTCGAGTTGGATTTTGAAGAAATCCTCCAAGATATCATTGGGGGAGGAGTACTTCGTCATGCTGTTTCTGGAATCCAGTGCGTACATACTCGAAGTCGTTATGGTAGTTGACAAGTGTAACAAGCACGCAATGCCATCGCTGTTCATGCCCTTTTGCAATGTCTTCAATTTACCTGGCACAAAATTCACCACCAATCGTACGCCATGTTCAGTCTTGCTGGGCCTTTCCTCGTAATGCGAGATCAATCGAGCTTTTATCAACGGATCCAAAACCCGCAATTTGTATTTTTTTTGTCCAGGTACCGATCGGCAGTTCCGTAATTTCAACTGTATTGCAATCTATTACAACGTACTTACCAAGGCATAAGTATTTCCCTGGAGTTGGGTGATCCCTGATTTCTCCGGTGAAGTTTCGACAGAATGGACGCATTTCCAAAGGGTCCATGTTTTTCATCAACAACCTTAAGTTGTTCATCACGTCTTGAGCTTGAATTTGGGTATACGCGAATGCCAACCTGTTGCAAAGGCTATTGACCCATTCACGAGCAAAATGGGAACTACACACTAATAGAGGGGTGACTCGTCACACCCACCGTTACATTTTCTACGGAATATGTGGCGCGCTAACGGTCCAAGCACGACACATATATAACGGGAGCTCGGGTGGTCTCTGCCGCCTTCGTTTCGCGTGCCGTAGAATCCTGTCGACTCTATCAAGTTAATGTTATTTGACCCGACGTGGTGTTGCCCCATCCTGATGGCACTTCCGTGGTTCCTCTCGGGGTACAACTCTTCTAGTTTGCAAACTGTGGGATCCCCTTTCCCTTACATCAAGTTGTAAAAAATTTTTCTTTGCGCAACCGTTAGACCATCGACTATCGAGGGGAACTGGCATGCATATACAGGATTAGCTCCAAGTACACGAAGTCGTGGCAAGAGATTTCATTTGTGTCTTCCGTGTACAGGATACGCTGAGGTTGTCTCTGCATCCTATCCTCCATGTATGCGTTGAGGCATTCTTTGCGTTGTTTTACATGTTGTTTCGTCTTGCCAAACGCTATGTTCATGGCTTCCTTGTCTCTGGTGTTTCCAAACGTAATACTTATCAGGCAATGTTCGTCTTCGCCCAAATATTGCACCAACTGACTAGTGGAAAACTCATATAGACTCCTGATTCGATGTGTCGTGTGGGTATTTCCCGCGTTGTCGGCTTCCCAATTCGCGAGCTCCGGCAACGAATTGAAAGTTATCTCTTCCTTGGACCCTTTGTTTGCTATGGCGGTTGGAACTATTAGCTCCCGGACAAACGCTTGTTCAAGTAGCGCTGGCCAGTAGGTGTAGACGGCATTGACAACTAAGCGCTTTATGTGTGATCCATCTTCGTCCGGATCGAAGAGCATCACTATCTGTTTGTACCTCAATTCCTTGATATCTTCTGAATTTCGGTACATCTTCCCTCTTTGCAGCCCTACGATTGCCACGAAGTTTTGCAAAAATGGATTTTTCGCAACCACATCCGGCCTTACTTTCACCACATTAATAACCTTCCCACCTACTGCCAGAACTCCGTACGAATGGTTTTTTTTCCAGTTTCATGATTGCCGGCAGAACTAGCTTCATAGCGGACTTTCCCTCGGTAGGAATCAGAGTGGATTCCTCTGTACTTTGTGTGCTGGGCTGTGACGCATGCACATACTCGCGAATTTTGGAAATTTCCAAAGACGAAAAACTGGGTTGAATGCGTCCAGGAGCAATGCTCACTACCGCACGTTCTTCCTCTGCAGCACTCACTCTTTCACTTGGCACTGAATCGAAGTATTTGCTTTCGCCCAGTTTCGTTTCGGTCTAAAAACAGAGACAAAGACTCTATACACAGTTTCATAATTTAGGCAAGTAGGTTTTCTTTCCTACTTTAAAATATTGGTGCAATTAAAAACTTTTTTAAAAATTTGTTACACTTTACTCGTAGTTCGGAATACATATAGGGAAGAGAAAACAAAAAATGCAATTCTCGGGCCGAGATAGAAAATGTTCTTGCAATAAAATTTTCATCTGAGATTTTTATCTACTTCTCTTTCTCTCTTCAAGTCTAAAATAATGTTTGTTAATTTAATCACATTTGTGAAACTATTTTTTAAATAATTAAAGGTAAACATTTGTTCGGGAAAATAACAAAAAATTAAAAACTACGCGATTGTTTTTGAAGTTGTCCTTTCAATGCGACGGAACAAAATGAAATGATTTTATGGATTTATTCACGTTTTCCGCGATACATGCAGATCAATCAAATTTCAGCAATTTCGATCCGCATCTGTTAAAACAATTTAAAAAAAAAATTCATACCTGACTTTGTGACTTTGAAGCTGCAGGGACCTGATTGCCAATTACTGAATTGGAATTACTGGCTAAGGATGATAAGCCACTATTTGCGGCCAACAAGGAGGCCGGGGGTGGTAATTCACGACCTTTACCGGTGTTTTGCTTTCGTTGTTTGTTTCACCGGATTAATGACAACGTTTGAACGTTGGAATGCCATTCTCAATTGTTGGAATTAAAATTTATTTGATGACTGGTCCCGGACTGACTGACCCGAAATTAATGACAACTTCTCAACACAAATGTAATTTTTCCGTTGAAATAATTACTCAAATCCGAAGAGAGTCAATAATAATAGACGATGTTGCTCCGCTTGGCACGATGCTGCTAACAAATTTATGCATGTATGTAGTTAAGATGTTTACGTACATTACGTATTTATTCACTTGTCACTTAAACCAAATCTGAGATGTGTGTTGAAAACTAACTTATAAACTAAATAATACAAACAGTTTAAATACTTCATACATTTATCTGCCACATTCCGTTCAATTAAATTTAAAAAAAACTATCCAGTGCGAAATAGGGTCAAACGATTTCTTAGAGATCTTTTCCAAATGAGAAGAAGAGAGCCATAAGCTTGTCTCCCTCACAGTTCTACTCACACCAAACAACATAAAGCTTGTCTCCCTCACAGTACTACTCACACCAAACAACATTCTTGAAAATAGTGATTTAAATTTAATTTTAATTTAATTTTTTTTGGGCGTGAAGTTTCGCAAAACGCTCGAGGGTGTCTCGTACGTCGCCGGGACACGCTTTATTACGGGCGGTGTCCGCGGCCAGTTCTATCTGGGCGATTTGAACGGCAGAGAGTAGGGAAGGGCTAGCATTTCGGTCGGACAATAAAACAGTTTTAGGATATATAATCCTATTTATTATCGGAATCGTTTAATTAAGGTTTGCCTGCTTATTTCCAATACCATTGATGTTTTAAATAATGGTTTCGTTTAAGGTTTTCAGTCAAACTTCTTTGCCAGCAAGAAGCGAAGAAAAATCATCGCTAAATATTTCCGCAATTGTTACATCTCCGCGAAAATCCTCCAAAATGAGAATCATTTCGAAGCAATAATTATTTTCACGATGAAAGCTACGTTCCCATGTTCCGTGAAATGGTTAAAAGCAAAATTCAGCATTTTATTAAGAAAATTTACATAGAAGAAATGGACAGCATTCAGTCATCAATTAATAAAGAAAGTCTGGTTTTTTTAAGTACATACTCCGTGCATTATCAGCTCTATTCTCTGTCCGAAGAAGCATTGAAATTACAAGAGATTTGTAAAATTCCAGACGTTCTAGACTTGGCGTTCAGTCGTTGTCGTATATATTTCATGTAGGCGATTTTTTTTGGGTAAGTTTAAAGTTTTCTGTTTTATTTATAGTCTTGAATTTTAGGTAAATTTGCCGGACATTGCTGTTGAACATATCGAGCGAAGAGAAGTAAACTATTCAAAACTTAATTTCACTGCAAGCGGTATAAGTGATTTGCAGGAATTTGTCAAAAGAATATCCAAGGAGTTCAATGATCCATTTGTAACTGAAATTTTATACTGTGCTGCTTCTGTCTGTTCTGTTCTGGAGTATGCGAGGCCTGTCTGGTCTCCATTTTATTCTGTTCACATAGCTGGAATTGAATCTGTGCCCTTCGCGGTCAGATCCGCTTATGCTTTCATCTTATGTTGATCTCTTGAATCTTCTTTCATTGGACTCCTTGGAGAACAGACGTATACACGCAAGAGTGGTTTTCGCTTTGAAGTTGGTGATTTGTTGTCGAAGATCAACACAAAATCAAACTTGCGAAGCTTTCCTAATTTTGGGATAGTGTACTGAAATAGAAATAATTTGTTTTTTTACAAATTGAGATATTTCCAAATAGTACAGAAAAGATTTGTATAACTCTGGGGGAAATTGGTAAAAACAAAGAGTGACAAAAATATTATGGATTGATACCCGTTGAAATCGAAAGCTTGAAAGTTTCCTAAAACGGTGTGAACACTCCATGACTGTAAAAATAGTGTCACTCCATCAAAAATGTAAAATTGCTTTTGTAATGAGACGTATTATTATTGCGTCAATTTATCAAGTCAGTTGCTCAGTAAGGTCATTTGTGGCATTTGTATACATTTTTGTATTCATTTTTTATACCATTTTTCGGGTTGATTGCTGCTACAGATTGAAAGATAAGTGACTTTTTTAAATTATTAAATTTGTGCAACTGCCGCGTACGGCGTAGATCTTTTGACATGGATATGTCTTATGGCTGGACTCCTCCAAAAATTTTCGTACCATGAAATTTTAACTATTTTTATGTATCGCCCTTGTTTCATATGTAATTACCCATTTCGTCAATTACAGAGGCTGGTAATTGAACCAGCGATTAAAGCCGTAACAGAAAATTCTTATCGCTGCACTTTAATCGTGACGGAAGGCCACTCCACCAAAGCAGCGATCGCACGCGCAATAAAAGACACGGTCTGGTGCGAGTATCTGGGCGTGGTTGGCCTATCAGGGCCGCCCGCCAACGTCCGAAAACATGAAGCAAGCATAATCAATGACTTATTCCACATCGCGGGAGTAGGGTACGGCTCTATGGCTCTAGCGATGGACCCCGACCACGCCGGGTCTTACACGAAGGGACTAATTATCAACGCGTTCCACCATCTCCACCCGCACCTGCTCCGCGATGGATATTTGAAAGTTCTAAAGGTGCCCTTTGCGAGGGCCTCAAAAGGCAAGCAAACCTTGCACTTTCAATCGGAGGCAGAGCTGAAAGAATGGCAACGGGCCACCCCCGACCACTGCTCCTTCCACGTTAGCAGGGTGACAAGTTTGTCATCCTGCTCGCGGGAGGAAGCGAGGGAATTGATTTCAAATTTATCGAGAAGGTCTGTGGAGGATTGGAGAGAAGGAGAAAAAGGACGATAAGATGATGACCGTGGGAACTTCATTCAATCTATATCTAATATGTGTGTCGCGAAGCCGCCGCAGCTTGAGGGAGGTGTACAAGAAGAGTATCACGTGTGTGCCGCAACGCCCCCTCCGCACTTTGAAAAAAGCGACGCGTCAGTTGGCTTAATCAATTTTGGCAACACTTGTTATTTGGACAGTGTTCTGCAGTCGCTGGCAATGACCACAGAGTAAGTGTTCCCGATGAAATACGAAGTACACACGTCCTTCAACCTTTTTTAACAGATTCTGCCGTGAGATTATGCTGCTGCCCTCGAGTGAGGAAATGGAACACATTACAAACTTGATGATGTCGATGCTAAATCGCAATGGGCGCGAATTAACGCCCAATGCATTTTTTTATCCACTTGTCACTAAAACCAAATCTGAGAAGTGTGTTGAAAACTAACTTATAAACTAAATAATACAAACATTTTAAATACTTCATATTCTATTTATATTTATCTGCTGCATTCCGTTCAATTAAATTAAAAAAAAAACTATCCAATGCGAAATAGGGTCAAAAGATTTCTTAGAGATCTTTTCCAAATAAGAAGAAGAGTGTTTTGATTTTTTTAATAACACAGTTGACATCCGAAAATGCAGAGTCGAGAAAAGACGGAAATGATTTTCCCAGATTGTTGGAGTGATGACGTTCGAATGGACGTTATGTTCGCTCCATTTCGACTGAAATCAGTGAATCCCGAAAACTACGAATCCAAGTTAAAATTTTGGAGAGACATGATTGTGCGACTCTGCGATCACAAAGGTTCCCCCAGTTTCAACCTGCCGGAATTGCGAATCGCATTTCAGCGAAGAAATAAACTTCCCTACGGACTGGAGACAGTTATTGAGGACATGAATACTTGCAAAGCACTGCGAATTGAATCGGAGTTTCTTTCTGATCCCCAGAACACTTGGTCCGGGTGGGCAGTAAACACTTTCGTAAAGAAACCGTTTAAATGGGGCTGGCAGCGAGCTACAAGTGTAACAACGAATCAGCCCACCCAGGGCGAAACGAAATACATTCATTTGGACGTTCTTAAGGTACTGCTGGGTTGCTTGTATTTAGTGATCAATTAACGACTAAAAACATTTTAGAAACAATCTCAACTGCTCGAAAAGTTACTTGAAACATTCGCTGGCGAAATTCTCCCCATCGAAAGGATCGAAAAACTCGAAGGCATGCAATTGAATCAAGAAGGCCTCTTTATTTGTTTGGTGCATCTCAGTAGTTTAAACAAAATTTTCGTCGAATATAAATTGGTGGATGGTCAGAGGCAAATTGTTTTAGTAAAAATACCAGGTTAGTAAAAGATAAATATAGATTTGATCAAATCATAATTTTAATCGTTCTTTTAGATAGAAATGTTCCAGCTACTCCAATCACAGAAGTAGATCGTGCTATCTACGCATTAGAAAAATCCGAGCAAAATTTATTGAAAATGTTGGATGAAATCGAAGCGCAAGTGACGAAAAACGAAAACTTGGCCCGGCAAAATATTCGGGAAGGAAAAAGACTTGTCGCCAAATCTTATCTCAGGAAAAAGCATCAGCTGGAGAAAAATCTCGGTACGTATTGCTATTGAATTTAATGTACGAGCGATTAATAATTGAATTGAACAGAAAAGCGTAGTGTAGCCTTGGATAATATTCAAACGATTCTGACTAGAATACAGGAAACGAAGAGCAATGGAGACGTTTTGGATGCATACAAGATTGGCTCCGAAACTATGAAATCTCTTCTTTCTCAATCTGATTTGAATGCTGATAACATCGACGAAGTAGTGGACAATATAAAAGAGGTAAATTAAAAATGAAATGAATTCTAAACAATTTTAACAATTATACTTTTCAGTCGCTCGAAATTCACGATGAAGTTCAGCAATCGTTGAGCTCTGTTCAGCTGATCGATAAGGCCGAAGATTCTGCTCTAGAACAGGAACTTCTAGAACTTATGGAAGATAATAATAAGCCACCGGAAAATAAGCCCAAGCCTCATGAACCGAAAGTCATTAATGTCAAGTCGGATGAAGAAAAAGAATTAATCAAGCAATTGGAGCGGTTGGAAGTGGTTTCAGGTTCTCTGTCGCTCGCTAATAATTGTCTAGATAATATTAACGTAAAATAGGCAAATCTAAATTGATTTTCTTTTTGATTGATTTTAATTTAAAAAATTTTGCAATAAAGATGTATTTATACTTTTTTTTAACGATGTTCGTAATTTATTAATATCGAACAAGATATTTCGGCAATATTTCCTACTCTTAGAATTAGATTGCCACAACTCAAATTGTGTGTTTTGAATTGTAGCCACCATAAATCTCCATTGGTTCTTTGATTTGCTCTAGTTTTACTTGTTGATCAGAATATGATACAAATATGTTGCTTTAAATTATTTGTATACTCTAGGTAAATGAGAGCGAACACAATATACTGTGTCCTCCACTCTTACGTTTGTAATGCTGAGAAATAAAAGTCGTCAAAGGTACAGAAATATTTCTTGTCTGAATCCTGTGTCTAACGGTAAAAATGTAAAATCAAATAAGTTGCATTCCTGTAAAAAAAAATCCTGAAGCATTTAAAATTTTCTTTTTATCAGGACACCTGCAAACTCTAAACAAAATAATTTTGAAACAAAATAAAATAAAAAAATTACTTTCAGAGAAAAAAAAAATTCATTTATTATCATAAAAAAGGAGGAAGCACAAATTACAAGATCCTAAATCTACGACGTAATTAACTTCAATAACGTTCTTCTTCTGCTTGAATCACTTTGGGAGCGTGTGCGTCAATTTCAGGAGTTCCGCTAATGTCGTAGATCCTGGTCTGTGCGAACTGTAGGCGCTTTCTGCTTCTCCTTGCTGGCTAGGAGGTACGTGTACCTTCAAGGGTTTCATCTGAAATTCCGAGGACGAGGAAAAAATTACAGAAATTGTGGCAAATACTGAGAAGAACCTTTCACGGAGTAGTCCAGGAACGTCCAGAATTGTTAGTACGAGACGCAGGAGAAGCCACGAAAGCGATGGGAGACGCAGATTCCATATCGCTCGTACTCGGGGTAAGTGGTTTGTGGTCCCGCTTCACGCACAACTTCATTTGACTCCACTTCGACTGAATCTGTAGCCTGTCATCCGATAGAAGTCCTGAATAGCATGGATCATGACTAGACCAACTTGGAACGTGGTGGCATTCACCGATTCTTTTCCCGTTGAAGTCTTAATGAAATCGGTTCCGGCTATCATTGCAACCATAAAAAACCTAAAAATTTTAGAGGGTTGTTAAGTTTTCTCCTGATTACAAATGAATGGGGCTTACGTACGTGGCAGTTGATTGCCAACTGGATTGCTTCTTCATCGCCAGACAAGACCTAAGAAATGGTGTTCGCATTACAAAAATCACAATTCTCGATTTCTCCATATCGGCATTACCCCTCCAAATCTTTATTTGTCACAATTATCCGCATTCTCGATTCCTCCATATCCGCATTCTCAATTCTTCCATATCGGCATGCTCCCGCCAAATCTTTATTTATCAAAATTATCCGCATTCTCAATTCCTCCATATCTTTATTATTTTTTCATCATCTGCACCCGTAAAATTGAAAAATTTAGAACAGTTTTTACCTGGCATCGACCACTTCCAGAATAACATCGGCATTTTCAACGACTTTACGGAATTCCTTGAAGTAGGCTTTGAGCGAGTTCTCTTTTTTCGTATTCCCATCGTAGATTTTCTGGAAAATATTTCTCGGAATAAAATTTTGTCCGCGTTATTTTTGACAAAAAAAAAGATAGCGTTAAAGCCAAAATTGGTAACTGGCCTCCTGAATAATACATCTCGACCCCTCCTGAATACGATATCTCGGTTCAGTAAGCGCGCGCCCTGCAATTCGCAATTCTTAGCATTTGCTTCAGTGGTTTTCCAACTGGTCTTATTTCATTGGCTATCCTCTTTGGAAATTCTGTCGTTATCCAATTCACAATTTAATAAGGTTTGGGATTTCAAGATTGTCGAAGAGGAGGGCATATAATTTTCTGTTTTATTGTCTTCTCCGGATCTAGTCTTCCCTCACGGCTCCGAGGATCTTGTCCAATCAAACAAGCTAAGTGATTTTTCGGAAGAATGAGTAAGGTTGCTTTTTTTTTAAAATGAAATGAAATTTGGTAGTGTTGTGGAAATTTTGAGGGAGAAAGATGGAAATGGCGATGGGCATTATTTTTGAAGCTCTAAAGGTTATACATGCTTGGAAATATACTAGCAGGCAATGCGTTGTACACGTTTTTTATTTTTGAAAATACCGAATAATATGTTTTGTTTGGTATGATTATTCGACTTTTAATTTCGTTTGGCTTGTTCTATCATTCGATAAGTTTGCTGCTACAAATACAAAGTTGTATAGGTTTTCTAGTTTAAAGTTCCTTACTGTAATATTTTGTCTGATTGGCGGCTTTTTCTAGTTTGTGCCCTTTATTTTTGTTTTCGTTAATACGTTATCGAACTTGCCTCGCTACCGAATCAAATTTGACAAATATTTTTTCATGAGAATTTGCAACGATATTTATGTAGTCGGTATATGCTACAAGCTGCGTTGAATTAAAGGGTAGTATTTTCTTGGTGTCAACGGGAAGTTTCCGAACAACATATTTGAGTGTCAGATATAGGTATTGGTCATTGTAATTTTTATAAATCGAACCAATTTTGGTGGTATGTATGTACATGAACCAATCTCGGATAGAATTATCGTCGTCAGGCTCAGGACCAGTGTCAGAAACGTCACAATTCTGCAGTGCTACGCACCAACTAATACCGCAACATCTGGTGACAAAGAGGAGTTTTATAGCCAACTGAGTGCCACCTTCGAACGTGTTCCAAGAGGTGATATTATTATCATCTCGGGAGATATGAACGCCCAGGTTGGATCAGACAACACTGGACTAGAACACGTCATGGGGAGGCATGGTGACCCTTGGCTCGACGCTTCACGACCTTGGATTAAGAGACCCGAAAACGGCGAATTGTTTGTGGAGTTCTGTAGTACTCGGCAAATGGTCATCGGAGGGACCCTTTTTCCACATAAGAGTCATCATAAAACATCTTGGGTTTCCCCTGACGGTGTTACTCAGAACCAGATCGACCATTTGGCTATAAGTCGCCGACGGAGAAGATGTCTCCTCGATGTGCGAGCGAAACGTGGAGCTGACGTGGGGAGCGATCACCACTTGATGGTTGCCTGCTTGAGATTGTGTACAGCAGCTATCCGACGACCACAAATTCTTCAAATGAAGCGCAAGCTTAATGTGGATAAACTCAGAGATCCCAACAAAAAACTTGAATACACCACCATTCTACGCGAAAAGTCATCCACATTGGGTGAACATGAAATGCGCACACTGGACGCCAATTGGGAGGCAACCAGAAACACTTTTCTAACTAGTGCTGAAGAATCTGTGGGATATGCGCAAAGCGGTGAGAAACCCTGGATGTCGCAAGACACATGGGACAAGGTTGGCAATCGGAAAAAAGTCAAATTGGCAATCATCTCTCAACCCGATGTCAACGAACGAACGCCCGACTTGAGGCAGAAATACCGCGATGCTCATATACAGCTTAAAAAGGCTGTTAGACGCGGCAAGAGAAAGGCCATTGAAGATCTGGCAAACAAGGCAGAATCTGCGGCTTACCTTGGGGATATGGGTTCACTATTTAAAATCATGAAACAGTTGACGAACAGGAATTTCACCGCCAACCACCTGGTGAGAGATGTCAACGGAACTCTCCTTAATATGAGTGAACACCAGTTGCGACGATGGAAGGAATACTTCTCTGATATTTTAAACATCTTGTCAGATGAAGATATTCCGGAAACAGAACAACTTCCAAACATCCAACCGCAACAATCCTCTATTAGGGACGATCCCCCAGATAAGGAAGAGATAATTTCCGCCATTCGGTCAATGGCGGGAAGGAAAGCTCCAGGTATAGACGGACTACCAACCGAACTCCTTAAAGCGGACCCGGAAATAACAGCCGATATACTCCTCCCACTCTTCACTAAGGTGTGGAATGATGGAAGATATCCAACTGAATGGAAGGAGGGCGTCATTGTGAAAATTCCGAAGAAGGGCGACCTTCGGGATTGTGGCAATTGGCGTGGTATATGTCTACTTACTGCCGTATCAAAAATTATGGCTAAGGTAATTCTCAATAGGATTAGTGATGTCGTCGAGAGCACTCTCGAAGTTTATCAGGCTGGATTCCGTAAAGGGTCGTCTTGTACCGACCACACAAATACCCTACGGATAATATTAGAGCAGTCAGCCGAAATGGGTTCGCCACTACATCTCATGTTCGTGGACTTCGAGAAGGCTTTCGACAGCGTTAAGCGAGATTACATATGGAATGCTTTGCGTAGGAGAGGTATTCCAAATAAGGTCATAGCTATGATTAAAGAATCCTACGAAGATGCAAGGTGTCGCGTCTTGCATAGAGGAGAGCTGTCCGAGAGCTTTCCTGTGCGAACGGGTGTCAGACAAGGCTGCATATTATCACCAGCCCTGTTTCTGGTGGTAATAAATGACATCTTGAAAGCTGCACTGGAAGGTGGGGAAGGTAAAGGTCTTCAATGGAGACTATTTAACATCTTAAGTCACCTTGATTATGCTGATGACGTGTGTTTGCTTGCACATACCCGTTCGGACTTAGAGTCAAATGTTCGCTCGTTGCATTCTAAGTGCAAAGAGGCGGGACTGAAAATAAATGTGCGTAAAACCAAGTACATGCACATGGGTTCGAACGCAAGCACACCGATTGTTCTTAATGGACAGGATGTGGAAGAGGTGCAAGATTTTTGCTATCTCGGAAGCATTGTCAGCATGGACGGCGGAGCCGAAAAGGATGTTGAGACTCGGCTAAATAAAGCTCGTCAGGCCTTCGGTATCCTTTCCCCTTTCTGGAGGTTAAGAGAGATCTCCCTTCGCACGAAGCTGCGAGTTTTTGACGCATGCGTCAAATCCGTGTTGTTATATGGTTGTACTACGTGGAAAGTGACCGTTCGACTTACCAAGAAACTACAGACTTTTGTAAACCAATGCCTCCGACGCATTTTAGGAATATTCTGGCCAGAAGTGATCTCCAACGACGAACTTTGGAGTACAACTCGCCAGACTAAAATAGGTATTGAGATTCAACGGCAAAAGTGGCAGTGGATCGGTCATACTTTGAGGGAACCAGAGCAAAACATCGCAAAACAGGCTCTGGATTATAACCCTCAAGGAAGACGTCGGGTTGGTCGACCATGTAACACATGGAAGCGAGCAGTTGAGCAGGAGGCCAGAGGAATAAACAAGTCCTGGCAACAGCTTAAGGCCGATGCGCAGGATCGCGCCTTGTGGAAGAGAGTTGTTTCTGTCCTATGCCCCTATAGGGGGTCTTAACAGGAATTTGATTGATTGATATGTACATGTAAATATATTCCCAGCTTAATCTTAATGCTAATCAAATACAATTGGTGTAGATAATTGCAATAAGATTCATAGATCTATTATTACCTTTTGTTCTTAAACCATTAACTAATATTATCAACTCTTGTATTATTCAATTAACTTTTCCAGTTCGGTGCATGATATCTATTGATATGCCCATTCATAGAACCAAGAAGGAAACTGTACCAGAAGACTTTAGAGACATTCATATATTGTAACTTTCGAAGGTTTTGAAAAAATTAATGAGTTCTCAGATGAAGAAGTATCTAAAAACAAGTAACGTATTTACAGCTTCCCAATCATGTTTTTATGTTAAACACAGTAATACATACCGCACTTGAGAAAATAGTTAATGGTATAAGCTATAGCCTTCACAATACCTACTATTTGGATAATTGTCGCGTAATTTTAGTTTTTCTCCATTAGTTTATTAATTTATCAATAGTTTGAACCACAATAATTAGATGGTTTAAGCTCTTCTATGCTTATCTTCTTCTTTGGTGTTTTTTTCTAAATTTTACACTTTTAAATTTGCACTTTCGGTTAGTCTTACGCGTTCTTACATTATATACGAAGGATTTGTTGTTTGAAACATCACGAAAGCATAAGTATCTGCGTTTTAATTTGAAAATTAGGAATGAAATAGCGCTTTAAATTTCAAATAACGGAGTGGGCAATTGAGCTTTCGCCGTGAATGAAATTACAAAACTTTGGTAACTAATGTACGAGTAAGAACGCTGAAGACTAACCGAAACTGCAAATTTAAACTTTAAAAATTTGAAATTTAACAAAAAACATTAAAGAAAAAGAAGACAGATATCTACAATGACACTGAAGCCCAAATCGGGCCTTGGCCTCTTGACCTTTAGATTCCTTTAGATTTTACATTATTTATTGTATAAGGGTTGTTAGGCCTTCGCAAAACGCTCTATCTTCGATTTTTTTCATTTTCGTAGATTGAGATGACCAAGGTATACCCAAGCAGGCAGTGTGCTGGAATTATGCGCCGGGATTTGAATTCACGACCTTCGCATTGTAGACCAACACGCTACCCACTAGGCTACACCTTAGCTAGACGACAGATATAAAAGAGCCTTAAGCTTGGAGAAATGGAGTCGTGTCGTAGTTCGATGCTGTGTTGTGAACCTCAAGGATCGGCCCTGAGCTCTCTGTTATTTTGAATGATTATGAATAATTTACCAAATGTTACTGTTCATTTATGTATATGTTGCCGATGTCCAAGTTTACCTAAGCTCTCCTAAAAGCAATATTTTTTCATCTGTTAGAAATATTAATGAGGATTTGTGTCAAATTACTTTATGGGCAAAATGATAATGTCCTTTGTCTTAGTCCAAAAAAATCGAAGTGTATAGTTTTGTTTTTCTTTTCCTTCGATTCTTCTGGACTTAATGCCAGTAGACTCTGACATGAAATGGCCACGTGATTACTATATTCACGTGGCAATTTCATGTAGAAGGTTTTAAACTACTTTAAGAAAAATGTGGTCATTGGCGAAGGTACTACTAACTAATATTAAAAAAAATCACTGATAATTGTCTTTATCATGTAAATTTTTATTATGAATGTGCTATTTGTTGCCTTTTGAGCTACTCGAAAATGCAGCTACTGTTTAACAATAGTGTTAGTTTTGCACGTATATTAATTAGATTATATCTCCCACATTGCAAACACGTTTCTAGACAAACCATTTAAAGAATACCTGAAATTGACGATATGCTTATTCTAACACAAAATCGTAATAACTAAGGAATGCGATTTATTTCGGTAATTTCTTACGCACTTGTAACATTATTATTTCACACAGATTTTTATAGAGGAGATCCTCCGGAGTGAATAGCACAAAAAGAATCTGGGAGGTCGCTCTTCCTTGATCGTGCTGTAAAAAAAATTAAAAAATAGAATCCTAGAAGTTAGACAATAGTGTCATATAGGAGGCAGGCATCACAGGATCGTGAGCTCTACTCATTCAACATATCGGATGCACAAGCAAAGAAAATAGGTCCTAACTTCTCGGTTTCAAAACCACTCGGTAAAGAAGCCAAAATCTTCCAGGCTGAACTAATTGCAATGGAGCTATGCATCCAGGAGAATATAAGGAGAGATCATCGCAACAAATCTATTTATATCCTATCAGATAGTCAGGCGGTTCTGAAATCCCTAGCATCCAATAAACACGGATCGATAGTTTCTGACTGCCTTCAGAACCCAATTATCCTGGGAAAAAGGAACAACATAGCCTTAATGTGGGTACCAGGACATATGGGTATTGAGAGAAATGAAGAGGCTGATCGCCTTGCAAAAAACGGCGCAGAAGCAAATTTTATTGGTCCAGAGCCATTCTGCGGAAAACCAAAAGGGCACTCCAACCCTATACATAGAAAGTGGGTTGAACAAGAACATAAAATTCTTCTTGGGAAAAGTTTCTTTTCTACCGAGGAACTAGCCAACATGGCTCCCTTAAAGTTACTTAGATTAGCCAAAGTTATTGAGTTATGGTAGGGTAAAGGGGCAATAAACGCACAATAGGCCAAGAAGAATCGCAGTACTCCTACGTGTTGCCCAAATTATAACCTCCTGCAAAAAACGCAGACGAATCTTCAAATAAATATAATAAAAATGAATTTGATGTCAATGAAAAAACATAACAGGAATTTATGGCGTAAAGCCCAATCATGCGATACTCTAGATAAAAGAGAAATTTGTTGATTTTAGGAAATGTTGAATAGAAGGGGTGCCAGCATTGAACTAATTTTTTCACATCATGATAGAGTTGCTATCAAAATATTTTGAAGAGAATTTAAGCTTAAACAATTTGATAGGTTTTGAGAAAATTAGAAAATTGTGCTGCTAAAAGACCGGATGGTTTTCGGCGTTTTTTTTAAAATAATATCTATAAAGATTATGCAATTGACACCTCTCAAATTTGAGACCAATAACATACATACTATTTTTCAAGAAAATCGATTTTATGTAAAGTTCTGAAAATGTGTCACTTTGTATAAGTGGAAGGAGTGAAGCTACTCAGTTATTTTTTTTTTTCGATCTTACTAATAATTCTAAATTAATATTTAGTGTACAATTTCAGCTTCATAGATTTTAAACGTACTGAGTAAATTGGTTTATAGTTCATTTCAACAAAAAGTGTAGTTTGAATGGGAAGTAGTAGCAGGAGTAAGGCGATTCAAATAATTTTGATAGTGTTGATTAATGTCATCTTTAAAATATTCATATTCATACTTTTTGATGAAATCTATTTATTGTAAAATTCTGAAATTGGGTCATTTTGGATGGGAGGGGTGGAAGAAATGGAGTGATTTGGCTCGTTCATGAACTTGGCCTCAAAAACGTCGTGTACAAAATTTGAGCTTTCTAGCTCAACGCGTTCTTGAGCGAGAGAGGACACGGACGGACAGACGGAGGATGGGCATCCGGTTTTGAGATTTTTGAGTGAAAATATGAACTTCTTTATCATCCATTATTTTTTCTGAGCCTTATTTCTTAGCGTTACAAACTTTGTGGCAATCTTATAATACTCTCAGATTTCATCTAGAGTATAAAATTTGTAGAGATAGGTCATGAACCATGGTCCGCTTTTCAATTAATGCACTATAACTTACAAAATATTAATGCATGATATTTCTCGCTTGTTTTAAAGGCACAAATCTCAGCTTCAAAATGTAATCTTAAAATTTTCATGTAACTAGCTACAGACTAAGGTTCAAGTAATTAATATGACCAAGGTACAATGATGGTATCTAGTACTTTTAATTATTTTATTTTCGCATACAATAATAATCTATCTATTTTATAATAAGAGGATTGAAAACAGGACAAACAAGCAAAACGGAGAACAAACTACTGACGAAAAACTCACAAGGCTTCCCAAACTGTTACAAAAACAATAACACTTAAAAAGTTTACATTCAACGCTGAAAAACTATTTCTTCGTCTTGTGCGAAGTATGGGCTACTTCAAAAGGATGACTTACATATATTTAAAACTACAAAGGGAAAAAAATTAGTGAAAACCGTTTTTCAAAACTTTGTTAAATTCATTAAAACAGCAATAGGATCAAAGTACATTACCTTCTCCTATATTATTTTTTATAAATAAATTAAAAGAAGAAAAAAATGGTACCTACCGATTAAAAACAAACATTGGTGACCTTTTCTACAATTGCAGCGAAGACAGCTTTCTCGATGAGTTTTCTTGTTCTTGGATCACTCTAATTTTTTTTAAATTATTATTTTATTCTTTCAAAACTTTTAAATTTTTACTTTACTTACAGGTTCAATGCACACTTCGACCGCTCACGTTGGACACTCTATCGCATGTTCTTCATTCGAACTTTCGCCGCTGCTCCAGCTTTTTTCTGGTCGTATAATTTTTTTAAAGCATTTACTTCGCTGGTATTGTAGATAGTACCTTTAATTCTACGGCGAATGATATACGAGTATTGTTGTATACTGTTGTTATTTTTTTTATGATATAATTAATTTTTATACAATGTTTTGGAGCACGCAAATTGCTTTCGAAACAATTGGCGGAGCAGTTAATTAAAAAAATAAAATAAAAAAAGTTTTTTTTTATTTTATTTTGGCAACAGTACCCTGCTTGTCGAAGGGGGTTGAATATGGAATGATTTACATACTTCCATAAGAAACACTTTCTTTCTGGAATTCGGTAAACTAGTAACGAATTATCCCAAAGCAAAAATTTGGTTATTTTTCTCTTCAAGAGTGGTGCAAATTTATTTGTTTTCTTTGTTTTTATTTTATTTCTTTTTTAATAATTAATTCTCTAATCGGTTTATGTTGTTATTAATTCTTTTTTTTCGTATTCTCTTTTCTTTCATTTTAATTTAACATTTTGTTATTGTTTGTACATTTAAATGGAATTCAATTATAAATTTACTGTGCTTAGGATTTGGCCGTCTTATATCCCTTTTGAGCCGCTAAAATTTTGAATATTTTTGCGATATTTTTAATTGTTTACAAATAAGAACGCACATCGAAAGTTAACATCATTTAGGGCTATGAAAAATTATCTTAGATAAAGAAATAGTTAGCAGTATGCGAAATTCGTTAGCGATATACGAAATTCAGTTCTGTATTATTAAGAAGAATGGTTCTTGTACACGCTATCTCACAGTTTTCTTTGTATCGGGTTTTCCAATAGGGACTTGACAACTTTGAATTCAATTTGTGAACGCACCCTTTCACTAATCATCGAACTGTCACTGTCAATCTATTCAGTATACTTAACATTTTTATCATGGTAAAGTACACGAAGGAACAACGTCTGCAAATTATAAAAATTTACTTTGAAAAAAAGTTGTCAAGTCCTTATTGGAAAACCCTTTATGGACTAAAGGGGTTTTCTAATAGGGACTTGACAACTTTGAATTCAATTTGTGAACGCACCCTTTCACTAATCATCAAACTGTCACTGTCATTTTATTCAGTAAACTTAACATTTTTATCATGGTAAAGTACACGAAGGAACAACGTCTGCAAATTATAAAAATTTTGAAAAAAAGTTGTCAAGTCCTTATTTGAAAACCCATTATTATTACTAAGAATGGTTCTTGTACACGCTATCTCACAGTTTTCTTTCTTTGTATTATTAAGAAGAATGGTTCTTGTACACGCTATCTCAAAAATTCCGCTATTGTCCACAAGGGGCGCTTGACTTCATGGGAAACAACAATAAACAAATGTCACTTGTATGACGTTCGGCATTCGGGCTGGAGTGGTGTTAGCTCAGACTTTGTTATTTCGTTTACCTTATAATTGAATAAGTTTATTTGTTTTGTTTTTTGCTCCTGAGGAATAAGAGACATAAATCATGGGTCGAGCGGAAGTGGGAACACCGAAATATCTAGCGAATAAGATGAAGGCCAAAGGCCTTCAAAAACTTCGCTGGTATTGTCAGATGTGCCAGAAGCAATGTCGCGATGAAAACGGATTCAAATGCCACACAACGAGCGAATCACATCAAAGACAGCTTCTCCTGTTTGCTGATAACTCTGGTAAATATATCTATAGCTTCTCGAAAGAGTTCTCGGACGGTTATTTAGAAGTCCTGCGACGAAGGTTCGGCACAAAGCGCGTAGCTTCGAATAAGGTAAGAGACCAATCCGAACTTACTGCAGTAGCAGCTTATTAAGTTGAATTTTCCTCAGGTATATCAAGAGTATATTGCGGATAAAAATCATTTACATATGAATGCAACTCGATGGCTTACCCTTACGGACTATGTGAAGTGGCTCGGGCGAACGGGGCAGTGCATAGTCGATGAAACCGAGAAGGGATGGTTTGTTACCTATATTGACCGCAGTCCAGAAGCTATGGAAGCCCAGGATAAGTTGGACAAAAAAGAAAAAATGGACAAAGATGATCAGGTAATTGATTTAAGAAGTAATACTTTTTAAATTAGATGATTCTCTTTCACGAGACGCTATCCTGAGCATTAGGCTTTAGATAAAGCTAGAGCTACTGTATACGAACGGACCTTTTTCTGCTCTTATCGAGTTTGACCATAGAGCCCATTATAAGCACTGGAATATTGCGAAATTAACTTTCGATTTAAACAAAAATATCGGGAACGCAAATATCTTGCAATATAATTGGTCTGCAACTATTATTAAAAATAAATAAACACTGCTTGTCTAGAGATAAAGCTCTTGCATATCTCTTTTTTTTCAAAGAAATTTAATTCCAATTCTTCATTTATTATCTTGGTCTTTACGTTTCGAAGCATTTTGCTATATCATACAATTTCAGTGCGATGTTACTTTACTATTCTAATAATAAAGTGTTGTGATCGACACAGAAAAAAAAATTTGCTACCCTGAAATTTTGTTTTTTCGCGTTTGACTAAATTAGCCTAAAAATGCAAAAAAAAATTCCGTCCCGCCGTACGCCGTACATATGGACTCATATCTCCGCGACCGTTAAAGATAGATGGTTCATTTTTTTAGATGTATTGTTGATTGGGTAAGCGAGACCCATTTTCTAAATTTTGGTGAGTGTTAGGTGGAAGGAGGAGGCGGGGAGAGGAAAAGAGTCAAAAACTACACTTGCTAATATCTCCACCAAAAATGCAGATAGGAAGTTGAAAATCAGCAGAGATATAGAGAGCATTGTAGGAGAAACCATTAAAAATAATTTAATTTTGTTATCCATTGGCGTCCGATAAGAGGGGCTAAGAACAATTTGTCGGCTAAATTAATTTTTTAAATGATTATATCTTTAAAATTACTTATCATAAAAAAATTATATTTCGGGACCATTAAGGTCGCATATAGCTCCACCAGAATCAGCTTAGAGAGAGACTAATTATTGTAAGGGATAGGGTTGGGTGGGGGGGTGGGTGTGCAAAAAAAAAACATTTAAAAATGAATATCTCAACTATCTCTTAAGCATCTCTTAAGCTATGTAATTGAAACTTGAAACATATATTAAGCTATACTAGCTAAATACAAAAAAAAATAACATGTGGAAATGATAATATAGGGGGGGAATTGGTGAGCATTTCAAAAGTGGCTCACTTTTCAAAATTACAAATCCTTATATCTCAAAACTAAGTACAGGTATCAAATCGAAAATTTGCCAGATTGCAGGACTACATAGTTTTTAATTTTGGTAAAAATTTTAAGTTCGAAGGTGTAAGGGGAGGGAGTTGGTAAGCAAAAATGTACAAAATTTTGAGTGATTTTTTAGAGCTCTGGTGAAAGATACAAGTTTTAAATTTTGCATGTGGGTACATCTATTTGATATATGTACATAGAAAAAAATAATATTTTGTTCCACAATTGTTATAAACCGACCCCCCGGTCTTACGTGCAAAAAGAAAAAAAAAACACAAACTGAAGATTATTGAGTGAAATTTTAAGGTAGAAACTTGAAAATTTTCAAAATGCATTCAAAAAAATCCCTAAAAGAATGAAATATTAACTAGTCGAATACCTTTAAAACTTCTACCACCTCCCATACAAAATTATTTTTTCGACCATTTTCAAGAAATCATTTATAACCTAACTATTAAAAGCTATCAATTTAAAATTTTGCATAAAAACTTTTAAAAATAGTTGAAACAAAATTGCGTCAAAAGTTTTGAGATCGCGCCTGCCCTTCTACCCCCTCCCATACAAAAGTATGATTTCGACCAATTTCATTAAATCAACTAATAACCAACAAATTAAAAGCTACGAACTTGAAATTTTGTCCGACCACCTTACAAGAGAAATGAAATAAAACTGCATCATAAATTTTGCGATTCTCTTACCTGCTCTACCCCCTCCCATACAAATTTCCGGTTTCGTGAATGTAAAATACACCGAATTTTATGAAAATTCTGTGCAACTTCGTCTATGAAACTGACATTCTATACAGAGAATATTGGACGTGATTCAAACAATCAATTAAAAAACTGTTAACATCCACATACTCTTACTATCTCCCCTCCCCTCATAAAAACCCAAACTTGCATAAACGAATGAAATATTGTTAAATTGACAGCAGCCCTGCCCAATAACTCCCTTTCACTTAGTCTTCCCTAACCACTCTAACCTGCATATTAACTTTGTACGCATTCGCAACTTGCCTCAAGAATAATAAAGTTTCGCCCGACTTGTTGGCAGTTTATTTATACAGGCTGTTTGGTACTCCGTGTGCCACCTTGTAAGGGGTTATTCGTAGATATATTTTGAGAAAAAAATTGTTCTACGGAGATGGTCAATTTTCAATATCCGGGGAGATACAGGGTGATCAAGAAAAGTGCTTCGGACCTGTACCCTCACTCACTCAAAACGCTATATCTTGAAAACTAATAATCGCAATTCAAAGTGTTATAGCTTGTTTTTTAGGGAATCAAATTACCTTTCATTTGGTGTAATAGTCCGCATTGTAACTGTACCCAGTCCTGAGGTATTTGCTTCAGAAAACAAATTTTTGATACTTTGACCTGTGGAGAGTTGGTTGAATTTTAAGAAATCAACCAATTAATTTTCACTTGCAAATATACTTTACAATTTCACCGACAGAAATATACTTTATATGTTTTTAATTTAAATCAAGTGAACCGATATAATGAAAAATATAGAATTAATTGTTTTTATTGTAGTTGATATTAAATATTCACACAGGGTGGTTGAAAAAAATAAAGCAAACTTCATTTAAGAATAATAAAAATTTTATAAAATTTTGTATTAATAAAATGTTAATCAATTTTTAAGTAGTGCATTTATTTAATTTTATCTAAATATAAATAAATAAGATCAACAAAAATAATTAGCTGCATTACAGACCCTCAAAATTCTGGGATCAATGTAGTTTTTCTCAAAAAACGCATTATAAAAATGTAATTTTAATGTTGTTTTTTTATGTGCCATATTATTGCCTATAAAAGATGCACACATACTTATGACTTAGGTTTTTCAGGTAATAAGCGAAAATACATATGGCTTAAAAATAAAATATGCCATAATGCAACCCTCGTTCTAAAAAAACTACCTGAAATGTTGTTGAACTGAAATATTCTGTGTGTCCTTTAATTAATATTTAAATTATCGAGGAATGTCCTTTAATTAGTATTTAAATTATCGAGGAAACGAATTAAATTAAAATGAGTCTCAACACAACTAACTATACCTAACAGAATGAAAAGCGTATAAAAGCAAATCTTACTTCATGTTTTTATCCGTTTTAGTTACATTGTTAAAAGTGGAAGGTGTCACCAAAATTTAGAAAATATTTTCGAAATGCCTGAGTACTCGAATGAAGAATATGCAGACATCATTTTCATTTATGGAGAGTGTCAGGCAAATACACGAGCGGCGCGATCTTTGTATCATCAGAGATTTCCTAATCGTCGGATACCTTTCAGGAGAGTATTCCAAGAAGTTTATACAAGGATTCGGGAAAAATGCAGCGTTAGGACAAGCAGAGTAAATGCAAATCCTGCGCCAATAATCGCTGTTCCGATGAAGGAATACTACATGCAGTTCAAAATGATCCATTAATCAGTATCCGACGCTTGGCATTGTAGTTAAACGTCTCTACGTGAAAAGTTTGGAGTGTCCTAAAAGCAGAGCGGTTGCATCCCTACCACCACACACCAGTGCAGGAGCTGTTACCCATTGATTTGCCCAAAAGGATGGAGTTTTGCAATTGGCTCCTTGAACGACAACTAAATGACGAGAATTTTATGAACAACATTCTTTGGACGGATGAGTCCCAATTCACCAGGGACGGTATCACAAACTTCCACAACTTACACACATGGGCTGAGAGCAATCCACATACAAGAAGAAAGGCATCATTTCAGCACAGATTCAGTGTCAATTTATGGGCAGGTGTGATTGGTGACGATTTCATTGGTCCTATTAGGCTTCCGCCTACCCTATATAGTTCCAATTACTTGCTTTTTTTGACAAATGATCTACAGGAGTTATTGGATGATGTGCCACTGCAACGATTGGCTTTCATGTTTTACCAACACGATGGTGCTCCAGCTCATTACGGGCGACAAATCAGAGATTGGTTAAATTCCAATTATAGCAATCTCTGGATCGGTAGAAATGGACCGATACACTGGCCTGCAAGATTTCCTGATTTAACTATTATGGATTTCTTTGTATGGGGACGGATGAAGGACCTTGTCTACGCAACGGAAGTAGTAACGTTGCAGGATCTAAACACCAGAATCGATGCGGCAGCAACAGAAGTAAGGCAGCAGTTGAGGAGTATGAACACAAAGAGAACACTGGCAAAACGAGCTTTAGCGTGCATTCAAAATGAAGGTGCCCAATTTGAACATTTATTGTAATTAAGGAAATTTGAAATAAACCATAAAAACCATTCTTAAGTTCTTTTAGTTCAAGCGGAGAGTGCTGATCAACCTATTTTTGCTTTTTTGACAAAAGTGCTATACTATTGGAATGATATTTTTTTCTAAACTATGAAATTTATGCAATGCAAGCGTATACATCGTTTGTGGGCAATAATATGGCACATAAAAAAATAACATTAAAATGACATTTTTATAATGCGTTTTTTTGAGAAAAACTATATTGATCCCAGAATTTTGAGGGTCAAAGTATCAAAAATTTTTGGTCTGAAGCAAATACCTCAGGATTGGGTACAGTTGCAATGCGGACTATTACACCAAATGAAAGGTAATTTGATTCCCTAAAAAACAAGCTATAACACTTTGAATTGCGATTATTAGTTTTTTGTATAAGCAGGCAACCGAAAGGTTATCATTCTTAATTGAAAAGTATGAAAAACTTATTTTGGCAAGGTTTTCTCGTTGATTTAAGCTAGTCTTGACTCTGACTCGCTGCAGAGTCGCCGTATACGGTCGCACCCTTCCATATGTTGCTTGGCCGCAGAGTTTCTTATGCTTTCTCTCAACTACCCAGAATTCGCAGCTTAGTCCTTTGTGTATGAAGATGCAGCAGAGATGTTGGGAGGGGGAGGGGGCGTAAAATTCCCAAGCAAAAATGTAGTCGTAATGTTTAAAAACTTAAAAGTCAAACTTTAGGCTCGATTATCTCAAAACTGACTTTTTTGAGGCGTTCTCTTCGGAATTTTGGTCCTTTATCGAATGATGTCAGGAACTTAATTTTGACCTCTGATGGGATGGGGTAAATTTTGTCAACTTGTGTCACAGTGGAATAGATTATTCCGAATGGGAGTCCGACAGTGACAGTGAGGGATATCACCGTAATATCTAATTCGATATTTAGTTTCTATAAGTTATCGTAAAGATTTTGGTAAGTAATCACTAAATCAAATCTATAAATTACAACGTATTATTTCACTTACTTATGTATCTTATGTTCATTTGTTTTATGTTATGCCGTCTCCCTACACCTATACGGACGACTGCAGCGGTGATCGCCGGGTCTGTTCTCATCTTCATCCATTTTCCCCAATATCCATAAATCAATATCGTGTTTTCCATATTACAGGAACATACCTGGACCTGGTCGTAATCCAGGATGAGCGTAACGCTGGATTTCGAACGAACGATTTATTTTTAATCTTGAATTTAATAAAATTTCATTATAAAAACATTTTCTCATACGAACTGCACAATACATATTATGCATTAATATCACCTTGTATCATCCATATCTCATATTTTTTTAATTTTTTTTTTACATAGGAACGAATGATGGAATTCATTGAAAAACAAATTGAGAAAGCAAAAAAAGATGAACCAGAAAAAATTTACAAGGAACTTGTACGCGATGAAGAGCAACCCTTAAAATTAGACATTAAACTGCCAATCAAACAAAAAACTGAATCTGCTTTAGTATCAAAACCAATTTCACTAACGAAACGATCGCATGATGTCCCAGTTAACGATGATTCGATTTTTAAAAAGCCAAAACCATCGACAAGTCGTGGCGAAAAAACCTCTGCCCTTGATGAAATTATGAAAATGGATGAGATCAAAAAAGAAAAGCAAAATCGTAAAGATTACTGGCTAGCTGAAGATATTATCGTTAAATTCACGGAAAAGTCATTTAACGGAAAATACTACAAACAAAAAGCTCTCGTTTTAAACGTGATCGATAAATATCGAGCTAAAATACGATTTTTAGAATCCGGTGATAAGATAAAAGTAGATCAAGTGAGTAAATAATTCTTGTAAATATTTGAACAATTTTTTTATTGAAATCTTTTACAGGCACATTTGGAAACTGTCATACCTGCTATCGGAAAAACTGTAAAGGTATTGAACGGCGCATATCGAAATTGTATAGCAACAATGAAAGAACTGGATGAACAGAACTTCTGTGTTACAGTTGAGATATCGAAAGGTCCATTGAAAGGACGAGTTGTTCGTAATGTACAATATGAAGATATTAGTAAAATTCATGAAGAATATTATTTTAATGTGTTTTACTGATTGATTTTCCATGATATTTTCATTCTTAATATGAGTGGTATGGAATCAAAAAAGTCTATTTCTGCGTTTTTGATTGAATTGCGATTGGGGCCGCTAGATTTCAAGTAAAAATAAAACCATTTCGCTTTTAAATTAAAATAACCATGAACATTATTTATCACTTTACCTAAATTACTTTAGCACTTTTTATAGTATTCTGATCCCACGACTTAATCGCTTTCCCAACTTCCACCCTAACGCTTTCAAATCTTGGACTGACTTCTAGCGCACTTAAATTGGTGTCAGAAGTGGCATGCAAAACGGGGTCGTCCTGGTTTTTTTATTCCGAGATGCTTGCGCATCTCTTGAAATGATTCTGATTACAAGATACGGCCTTGATCAGAATGCACCTCGCGTGGAACTCCGAATCTGTTCACCCAATTTGAGACAATTTGTTCAGCAACGATAGTAGTTTCCCGATTTGGGATGACGTATGCTTCAGGCCATTTACTGAAATAATCAATGACCACCAGAATGTAGTGGATACATTTATCTGACTCCGAAAAAGGTCCTGCGATATTCATTGCAATTCTTACCAATCTTCCACATCATCACGCAGGTGTATCCAGTAGAGTTTTTCCCTTAGCCAATGCTTTATTCACACCCTTCGTGATACTCTTTTAGAATGTCTTCAAGCTTGGACCGATAGTCTGCATAAGGTGCGATTTTCCATCTGCAGAGTCCCATTTGCGTTTCAATAACCCGTCTTCCATGTGGAGAGAATTCTACTGCGCCCAGCAACTTTTTAGAACCTCGCTGCGCACTGAAATGTCTTTTCACTAAGGTCGGTTCGCTATGGTTTTCTAGCCTATGATCAGTGCAATATGTATATAAATCATTTCCTTGTACGCCGCTGTCGGCCCTCCATGCTGCTCTTATAAAGCCTAGTCGATGAGTAATATGTGTGCGCAGAATAGTAAATAGCTGAAGACGCACATCTTTGACGAGCGACTTTAGTGTTGGCATGCAGCATTATGTTTTTTACAGTTCTAGAGAATTAACAACACCAAATATGAGTGTCCAATCTCTGCGAAGTCGCACCAGAGGTTATCTGGTAGCATGGGAGCGGTGTCCCTGGTGATTTCAGTCCCTGTAGTCGTCTTTTGCATACTGGTGATGAGGTAGCTAGTGGCTTTATGCAACTAGGACATTGGATGCAATGTATGGGTGTCGCCATAGTGAGGCCAGGGGTACACGCGGTGGTTGTGGTAGTTAATCTTGCTGCGCACACAATGGCGCGATTCTGTTTTTGTTTTTTGCAAAACTAATTTATTATTGTGTGGTTCTCTTTATCAATATAACACACATATCCGTTATATTCCGCTTTATTTCTACCTTTATTTGAGGTCAATATTTCTTACGTGATCTATCATCATTGAATAATTAAAAAAAAATATCATCGATAAGACACTTGCACTCTTACATTGTGACCAAAAAGTACCGACAATTTGTAAATAAAATTACTCTGGGGAATATTTAAAAAAAAAATGTTGGTAAGCAGGTAGGACTGTCCTTAATTATTATCCTAAAAATTAGGGCGGTCTGTTAATTAGTTTGTTTACAGCAGCTGGATGAATCGGTACACCTCAGCAGTCCACGGCGATTTTTAAGATGGATAAAAATATGGAACAAAAAATTTGTCTAAAATTTTGTGTTTCTAATTAAATTTCGTGTGCGGAATCGTTGCGAATGTTAGAATAGGCTTATGGTGATTCGGTAATATCAAAAATACGAGCCTACGAGTGGTACAATCCGTTTAAGGACGGTCGAGAGATCCTTGAAGACATGGCTCGTTCTGGACGACTTTCGACCTCTTCAACTGACGAAAACATTCAAAAAGTAAAGGGAATGGTGCTCGGGAGATAGCAGGAGAGCTCGACATCTCTTGCGAGTCTGTTCAATCGATTTTGGTGGATGCTTTGGCCATGAAATGCGACCTTGCTCGACTCTTTCCAATAAAGCTGAATTTTCTTTAAAAAAAAGTAAGTAAGGTCACTTTGGACATGCTTGATCGTGCGAATTCTGATCCCAAATTCATGGAGCGCATCATAACTGATGATGAGACATGGGTCTACGAGTTTGACATGCAAACCAGTCAAAAATCATCGAAATGGAAGAAAAAAATTACCGAAAAACCCACGCCTAAGCCGCTCAAAAATCAAGATGATGATTGTTTGATCCACTATGAATTCGTTCCAGAGTGACAGACGGTCAATAATGAGTACTATTTGACCGTATTGAAGCGTTTGTTTGCGTGGGCAAATCCGTAAAAAACGGCCGGAATTATGAATGGAAAATTCATGAATTTCCCACGATTAAAATGCGCCATCGCAGTGAGCCTCAATCGTGATCAACTTTAAGGCCAAAAAAGCAATAAATTGTTTCAATCAACCACCGTTTTCACCAGATTTGTGTGACTTTTCCCTGTCCTCGAAACTGAAATTATTGCTTCGTGGAACCCGTTTTCAGTCGATAGAGGACATAAAACAAAAATCACCGTGGACGACTGAGATGTACCCATTCAATCAGCTGCTGTAAACAAACTGATTAACAGAAATATCATTCCCCAGAGTAATTTTATTTACAAATTATCGGTACTTTCTCGTCACAATGTATATCCACTAAACCAATTGTTACAAACTGGTTACGGACAATCCCTATAAATTATTAATACGATCACATTATGATCCTATTTGTTACTTAGGGGAACCCCCAAATATTTAAGGGAATAATTCAATATTCTCACCAGAAATAAGCAAATACGTTCAATTTATGAGTCGGGGGGAAAACCTGATTTTTTGTTATGCTTCTCTCTTATGTATTTACGGGAAATAAATGCCATCTGTTAGTATTACATTACATCTTAAGACCTAAATGATACGAGAAACGGATACATCGCCTCGGATACGGACTGATCCTACGGTAACGACTTTTGGCATTCGAAAACGGACTATGATTGGCTTCTGGAATGTTCGAACATTGAATGACGGGGGAAGAGCTGGGGTTACTCGGTCCTTGCACCGCCAATCAGTGATCGACCGTGAAATGGAGCACTATAACATCCAAATCTTGGGCTTGAGCGAGGTCAGGTGGACAGGATCAGGAGAAGAACGAACCTCTAGCGGAAACTCTATTCTGTACATTGGCCCTGAAATTGAAGCCAGAAATGGCGTGGCGTTCGTCCTTACGCCGAGAGCGAGAAACAGTCTCATTAGCTGGGAACCAATCTCGGATAGGATTATCGTCGTCAGGCTCAGGACCAGTGTCAGAAACGTCACAATTGTGCAGTGCTACGCACCAACTAATACCGCGACATCTGGTGACAAAGAGGAGTTTTATAGCCAACTGAGTGCCACCTTCGAACGTGTTCCAAGAGGTGATATTATTATCATCTCGGGAGATATGAACGCCCAGGTTGGATCAGACAACACTGGACTAGAACACGTCATGGGGAGGCATGGTGACCCTTGGGTCGACCCTTCACGACCTTGGATTAAGAGACCCGAAAACGGCGAATTATTTGTGGAGTTCTGTAGTACTCGGCAAATGGTCATCGGAGGGACCCTTTTTCCACACAAGAGTCATCATAAAACATCTTGGGTTTCCCCTGATGGTGTTACTCAGAACCAGATCGACCATTTGGCTATAAGTCGCCGATGGAGAAGATGTCTCCTCGATGTGCGAGCGAAACGTGGAGCTGACGTGGGGAGCGATCACCACTTGATGGTTGCCTGCTTGAGATTGTGTACAGCAGCTATCCGACGACCACAAATTCGCAAGCTTAATGTGGATAAACTCAGAGATCCCAACAAGAAACGCGAATACACCACCATTCTACGCGAAAAGTCATCCACATTGGGTGAACACGAAATGCGCACACTGGACGCCAACTGGGAGGCAACCAGAAACACTTTTCTAACTAGTGCTGAAGAATCTGTGGGATATGCGCAAAGCGGTGAGAAACCCTGGATGTCACAAGACACATGGGACAAGGTTGGCAATCGGAAAAAAGCCAAATTGGCAATCATCTCTCAACCCGATGTCAACCAACGAACGCCCGACTTGAGGCAGAACTACCGCGATGCTCATATACAGCTTAAAAAGGCTGTTAGACGCGACAAGAGAAAGGCCATTGAAGATCTGGCAAACAAGGCAGAATCTGCGGCTTACCTTGGGGATATGGGTTCACTTTTCAAAATCATGAAACAGTTGACGAACAGGAATTTCACCGCCAACCACCTGGTGAGAGATGTCAACGGAACTCTCCTTAATATGAGTGAACACCAGTTGCGACGATGGAAGGAATACTTCTCTGATATTTTAAACATCTTGTCAGATGAAGATATTCCGGAAACAGAACAACTTCCAAACATCCAACCGCAACAATCCTCTATTAGGGACGATCCCCCAGATAAGGAAGAGATAGTTTCCGCCATTCGGTCAATGGCGGGAAGGAAAGCTCCAGGTATAGACGGACTACCAACCGAACTCCTCAAAGCGGACCCGGAAATAACAGCCGATATACTCCTCCCACTCTTCACTAAGGTGTGGAATGATGGAAGATATCCGACTGAATGGAAGGAGGGCGTCATTGTGAAAATTCCGAAGAAGGGCGACCTTCGGGATTGTGGCAATCGGCGTGGTATATGTCTACTTACTGCCGTATCAAAAATTATGGCTCAGGTAATTTTCAATAGGATTAGTGATGTCGTCGAGAGCACTCTCGAAGTTTATCAGGCTGGATTCCGTAAAGGGTCGCCTTGTACCGACCACACAAATACCCTTCGGATAATATTAGAGCAGTCAGCCGAAATGGGTTCGCCACTACATCTCATGTTTGTGGACTTCGAGAAGGCTTTCGACAGCGTTAAGCGAGATTACATATGGAATGCT
The DNA here is from genome assembly GCA_963669355.1 of Chorisops tibialis. Lineage (NCBI taxonomy): Eukaryota > Metazoa > Arthropoda > Insecta > Diptera > Stratiomyidae > Chorisops > Chorisops tibialis. Next base: position 190,442,237 of record OY770263.1, on the reverse strand, counting down.
TTGCGTAGGAGAGGTATTCCAGATAAGGTCATAGCTATGATTAAAGAATCCTACGAAGATGCAAGGTGTCGCGTCTTGCATAGAGGAGAGCTGTCCGAGAGCTTTCCTGTGCGAACGGGTGTCAGACAAGGCTGCATATTATCACCAGCCCTGTTTCTGGTGGTAATAAATGACATCTTAAAAGCTGCACTGGAAGGTGGGGAAGGTAAAGGTCTTCAATGGAGACTATTTAACATCTTAAGTCACCTTGATTATGCTGATGACGTGTGTTTGCTTGCACATACCCGTTCGGACTTAGAGTCAAATGTTCGCTCGTTGCATTCTAAATGCAAAGAGGCGGGACTGAAAATAAATGTGCGTAAAACCAAGTACATGCACATGGGTTCGAACGCAAGCACACCGATTGTTCTTAATGGACAGGATGTGGAAGAGGTGCAAGATTTCTGCTATCTCGGAAGCATTGTCAGCATGGACGGCGGAGCCGAAAAGGATGTTGAGGCTCGGCTAAATAAAGCCCGTCAGGCCTTCGGTATTCTTTCCCCTTTCTGGAGGTTAAGAGAGATCTCCCTTCGCACGAAGCTGCGAGTTTTTGACGCATGCGTCAAATCCGTGTTGTTATATGGTTGTACTACGTGGAAAGTGACCGTTCGACTTACCAAGAAACTACAGACTTTCGTAAATCAATGCCTCCGGCGCATTTTAGTAATATTCTGGCCAGAAGTAATCTCCAACGACGAACTTTGGAGTACAACTCGCCAGACTAAAATAGGTATTGAGATTCAACGGCGAAAGTGGCAGTGGATCGGTCATACTTTGAGGAAATCAGAGCGAAACATCGCAAAACAGGCTCTGGATTATAACCCTCAAGGAAGACGTCGGGTTGGTCGACCATGTAACACATGGAAGCGAGCAGTTGAGCAGGAGGCCAGAGGAATAAACAAGTCCTGGCAACAGCTTAAAGCCGATGCTCAGGATCGCGCCTTGTGGAAGAGAGTTGTTTCTGTCCTATGCCCCTATAGGGGGTCTTAACAGGAATTTGATTTGATTGAGTATTACATTGCGATTTATCAAACCTAGAGCTCAGAAATTGAACAAGTTCTTAATAATGTGACTAATTTGGAAAGTGGAAGCTTCTTATTGGGAGTGATGAAAGCGTAAAAATAGATGAAAAACATTGATGTCATATTCTCAAATTAAGTTGCATAGATGTTAAAGCCAATTACCAATATATGACAAGCAAGTTTCTGCAAACTCTACCGAGTTTTTAGCTGATTTCTGGATTTTGACGTTCTAAATTTTGTCGATTATGTATTTCGACCAATGAAGAGGAATATAAGGAACAAAAATCGTTGAGAGAAATGAAGCAAAAATAGAACACGTAAGCAGTGAAATCTATATGTATGTGTGAGCAGCGGTGCCGTTAAAATTTTTTTGGGATTACATGAAAGAAAAACATAACAGAATTATGATTGGGCTTAAAGCCCAATCGTATGATACTCTAGATGAGATGGAAATGACTTTAATATATCGGAAAGTATGTCATCTCAAATTCTTTCGAATAGTGAATAGAGACTTTTGCATGGGAGGTGGAAGAAGTAGAAGGGGAGGTTTGTATTTTTCTTATATGACACCGAACATGGCATGAAAAATGCTTATTGCTGAATTTAAAGTTTTTAGTTTTCATTATTTTTAATGAAATTGGTAATAGTTTTCCTGAAATTGGGACATTTGTATGGGAGGTGGCATAGGAAGTGGAACGTTTTAGATGATATTGAAACTGCTTATCATCACCGTGCTTTGATTCAATTTCAAAGTCGATAGCTCTCATATACTTGAAGGAAAAATGCTTTTCTTGAATTTATAATACAGATATTTGTATGGGAGGGGGTAGAAGGAGTGAAGCGGGGCTGATATTTTTTTCTAGCACTTATTTCAATTATTAAGAAACAAATTCTGGCAAAATTTGAAGTTTGTACTTTTTTAAGTTTGAATGGAAATCGATAAAATGCATTTAACAAAATTTATGCATTTGTATGAGAGGGGGTAGAAGGAGTGTACGGATCAAAACAATTTTCTTTTGGATTATTAATTTTTCTATTTATATACTTTATACAAAATATCAAGTTGATAGCTTTAACAGTTTCGAAGAAAAATAATTTAATTTAAATTTCAAAATTTCGTGAAATTTGTATGGGAGGGGGTAGAAGGAGTAAGGTGAAGTTAATAATTATTTTTGAAATAAATTGCAATTATAGTAAAATTAATTCTGACAAAATTTCGTCTTTTCAGCTTTACTAGTTTCAATGAAAATCGAAAATATGTATTTTTCAAAATTGTCCATTTGTATGGGAGGGGATAGAAGGAGTTAGGGGCTCGGATCAATATTCCATAATATTAATCACATCTACATATATAATGATACTTTGACCTAAATTTCAAGTTGATAGCTTAAATAGTTTCAAAGAAAAATCAATTTCTTAGTATTTCGAAATTTCATGAAATTTGTATGGGAGGGTGTAGAAGGAGTGGGGGGATGTAACCCATTCACGAACTTAAAGCTACTTTTTTGCTAAAAATGACACACAAAAATGTTTAGCACTATAGCTCAAAGCTTTCAAGAGTTATGCCGAATAACTCAAATATTTCTATACCCTTGGCGGCCCTGTGCGAGTGTTATTTCTTACCGTTACAAACGGTAAGGCCAACACAATATACTCTCAGATTTCATCTAGAGTATAAAAATTAATAGGCCGATTTTTAAAATACTTCATTTTTACCAAACTTTAGTTATATTGATATAAAATAAATTCGTATTAAAAGATAATATATAGCCTAAATGTACAATAATTAAAAAATAACTAATCTATAGTGCTTATTTTTAAGAGAACATTTCTTTAAAAGTAATTTTAGCATAAAGTAATACTGAGTAATTATGCTTGCGAAAAATAGAAACTAGTATTTCATAAAATTTTAAAATAAAGTTTCAGATATATTTTTTGCTAGTTGTACGGTAAAACCCCCATTTATGCTGCATTTTTCAAGAAAAAAGTCGTGTCTGGCACACTTAAAAATATTGCAACTAACTCTTTCCCACGTTAAATTGTCCGAAACAAGTATCAAATTTTCGAAAGAATTGTTTCGCTATCCTTGTTTGGCATACTTAAACCCAAAGCAACTATCTCTGTCCCGCCTTAAATTGTCCGTTGCTAAAGTGCTTAGCTTAGACATGAACCAAAAACTAATAAAAATTGAAAATTATTTTATTGCTGACTGAATATTAGCAACCAAGAAAGAATACAAATTATGGTATTTTTTTTATAAAAGTTTGAAACCAAGTTAAGCTTGGACACAATTTTCGAAAATTTCCGACATGAAACAGCCTATCAGACACTCCGTTTTATATATCCTCCTTGGGATCAGCGTATCCATAGCTTTCATAGCTTCTAAATTTTGCCGTTTCTAGATTTGGTTATTTCTTGATTTTTTAAATATTTCTGGATTTTGCCACTTCTGGATTTTGACGAATCTGGATTCCGTCCTGATCCCTTTTAAACAACCAGAATTAGGGAGAAAGATTTAGAATTTTACCAAGGAAGCAAAGAAAAGAGAAGAGAATTCCTTACTAGTTCAGATTTCGGTCAACGTACAAAAACATCCTGGAAAATGACAATTCGTATATAGAGGATGTGCGAAGGGCTAACGACGCTTCTAAAATAAATAAAATTATTAAAGAGCTTGAGGGTCAGGACGTCCAACGCAATCAGCGTTTCCGACTTTAAGGGCGGTACCATTTTCTCGGAAACGGCTTGACCGATTTTAATAATTTTTGTACACCTATTATTTTAGTAAAACTAATGCTACTAATCAGAGCTATTCCAAAAATATTCAAAACTAATTCATTGATAAGCTGTCAAAGTTTCAAAAAATCATCTTGATATCTGTTATCATTTTCAAGAAAAATGTACCGATGTGAAAAAAACTTCAGGAGAGCGAAAAAACTAACAGAGTTGTAGTACGATTTACATAATTCATTTTTTGAGCACTTTTACTCATTGGAAAAATCTGCGATTTTTTTTGTGTTAAAATGAATGTAGAATAATAATCAGCACAAAAAACATTTTTTTTTCATATTCAAGTCAGTAACACCCTTAAATTTACTTAAAACTGCTCGTTCGTAATAGAAAACAAATTTGGATGCTTTGGTGTAAATATGCAGTCCAAACTAACTATAATCATTCTGAGTGTAGTCCCACATATTGAAAACAAATTGCTTATTTGTTAGTCAGTTAATAATGCCATCACGAATATAACGGTAACTGAATACTCAGTCATTAAATCTATCTGAATACTCAGCTATTAAATCTACCGCAAATAAATGATCAACAAAAAACTCAGACTACAAAATGAATAAAATTCGCTATTCGGTGTTGGGAGCAGTTGATAGCGATTTATTCTAATTGAATTTGGTACATTTTAAAAAACGATTTTCTAATTGAATAATTATAGTATAATGCCGACCAAAATGCTAGCTGATAGGGAATGCAAGAGTAAGAAAATAGTTTTATATTTATGGATATACATTTTATTAAGCTTTCATTATTATTTTGCAAGTTGTACTAATTTTGATTACTCATTATTTACGAAAAAAATATGTAAACGGCAAACGAAATTAAAAAGTAAATTGCAATAATATCACAGTTTATTAAAACTTTTTTTTTCTTAATGAATATTGGAATAGATACAAAAATACTATATTGTTGGAAAAGTTTACATTTTACTATCTCAGCATCGTCACCATAACAGTTGAAAATGAAATGGAAAATGTTTTTACCTATAACGATCGAATCTAGCTGCTTATGCTCTATTATCCGTTACTGTTTGAGAATTTAATACGTAAAATTATAAACTATAAATCGTTTTGGATTACAATGGTGACTTTGTAAATCCACAATTATATTATTAATTTATTTTATTTCTTAGGTTTATGCTTTTTATCGTTTAAGAATTAAGAGGCAGTTTGTTTAGAAGATTAATGTACACAAACGAATGTAGTTATTACACGATTTTAATATTGACAGATTGTCTGGACTTTTATATGTCCCATTTCTCTAAATACATAATACATATACTTATATGTGTATTTTTAATTGATTGAAGTTAGTTAGTTAGTTAGATTTAAAAGTACAAAAATCTGTCTAAATATCTGTTTATTTACACGACATATATATTATAAATGAATGGCTTTCATGTGATGGTTGTTATTATTTTATTTTCACACCTCTACTTATGTTTAAGTTACTCATTTTCTTTCAATAATGATGAATGTGATTCAATAATGTAATTACTCAAGAAAGAAGAAAGAATATAAATTACATATAGTTTTAAATAAAAGCAACTTTTTGGTTGAACTAATGCCGTCGAAAGACGATGCAAGTTAATACATTAACTTTTGATATAAGTAGGTTGAATTATGTATAGGAGAATAACACTAGTAATATCGAAAAGAGAAAATATACATTATACGTATCGTCTGCCGAATGCATAAAGTGTTAAGTCAAGGATGTCTTCATTTAGTAGGCCGGTAGTGTGTTGGTCTACAATGCGAAGGTCGTCAGTTCAAATGAACCAAGAATCTTCTATAATCATAACGTACAACACAGATATTCACAATTTCAATATACGCAATGCAACATCGATAAGAAACCGAAATTATAGGACAAATCGATTGAGCAAGGATCCTATCTACGAAGCAATATGTTGCTACAACTCCTTGCCAATCAACATTTGACAGGCGAAAAGTATCAAGTGGTTCAAGATCCCACCAAAGAAGTACATACAGTAATCGTGAAAATGTATCTAACACAACTATACAATACGAGGGCGGATTGATAATGACGTGTAAAAATGAAGAAAACAAAATTTCTTCGGCAAAAATTTATTTTATTTTTCAACATAATCTCCTTTTAGCTCGATACACTTAGTCCAGAGTTTTTTCCAATTTTTGGATCCCTCTCTTCGCTAGCCCTTCAAAATATGCGTTGGTTTCATTGATGACATTACTATTCGTGGTGAATCTCTTTCCAGCAAGCCATTTTTTCAAGTCTAGAAACAAGAAAAAGTCACACGGGGCCAAACCTGCAGAATACGGTGGGTGAGGAAGCAATTCATAGCGTAATTCCAAAAATTTTGCCACTGCAACAGCAGACTGTGAGCTGAAGCGTTGTCGTGATAAAAAAACACTTTTTTCTGCGCTAAATGCGGCAGTTTTTCCTTGATTGCAGCATTCAGTCGATCCAATAACTGAGTATAATATGTTCCCACTATTGTTTTTCCTTTCTCCAAGTAATCGGTGAAAATTATAATATAATGAACAAATCCATTAAGTAACTAAGATAAGCACTGAAGAAATAAGAGTGATTCTTCAAAAATATTTGTATGTACTTATAGAGGGAAATAGAATCCTGGTCGACGTATAATTCCGACGCACTGCCTGCTTGGATATACCTTGGTTATTTCAATCTACGAAAATGAAAAAAATCGTAAAATGAGGGTTGTGCGAAGGGCCAACAATCACAATAAGTAATGAAAATGTTAAGAAACCTGAAGATCAGATACACGTCATGCTAAAGAGCTAAATGACAACAACTAATCTAGGTGATAGCACATTGACTGCACAGACCTATAGAGGCTGTCTTCAAGTAGGAGTACTATATCCACTTCTGTGCTCAATTGTAGTTGATGACCTCCGAGGCAGTCAAGTGAAACAAGGCTACAAGGTAATAGGATATGATGACCTCGTTATTATCATTAGAGGTAAATATGACAACTTGTCGGTAAGGATAATTGACTGATCTAAAAACTTGAACATTTACGAATAGAAGAAAATCTCATAAAACCTCCTTCTTTAAATGGAACATCAATATCCTTCCCGAATGAGGTAAAATATCTAGGTGTTGTAATGGGTGTCCCATTAAAACCGCCTATTTTGAATTTAGGCCTTTTTTGTGTCGGTCGTGCAGCGTTTGTCGGATATTCTGTTCCATACATAGCCTCAATGGCTACACTCTTCATTGAAATAAACATTAGAGCTTTTTAAATAACTACTGCGTTTTTTTTTTTTTGATAAATTTCGGTTTTAATACGACACCGTTGGGTGTCCCATTAAGACAACCATTTTGAATTTAGTCTTGTAGCGACACGACAGAACGCTGTTTCGCCAGCGTCTGAAGTTGGCAGCATTGTAGATACATCGGGCAATGGCGAATCGGGCAACAATCATTCACACACACTTACGCTCGTCACCACGCGGCGAGCATATAAAGGGATGACGCGCATGGCATCGGCACTTAGTTTTTTGGCAAGCAAACCCGCTTGACCTGTGCGTTTAATTATAATTTATTAAATAAAAACTTTGTTAACTAAAATATATGTGTAATTAATTTCTAACTCCACAGTCTCAATTTTTTTTTGTGTCGGTCGTGCACGTTTGTCGGATATTCTGTTCAATATATAACCTCCATATCTTCGCTCTTTATTAAAATAAAAACATCAGATCTTTTCAAATAACCACTGCGTTTTTTTTTCCAAATTACCAAATAGGCGGTCCTAATGGGACACCCGTTATTTAACAATATAACAATATACAATATACTGGAACAAATACGAAGAATATACTCATAGCAAATCTTTAAAGTCGTTTTAGGCCTGAAAAAGTTTGTTTGGCAAGAAATGGGGATTAAAGCCGAAGACGATCTACTGGTGTTACAGAACAATCATACTTCCAATAGACACGGATCAACAGTCTGGACTACAATTTTTACAACAAAAGGTACAGTTAACGCTACAAAAAAATCAAAGACTAGTTTGTCTTAGTATCAAAGGTACAATGAAAACCTGCCCTACTGCTGTAACGCAAATGTTCCTAAGCATCCCTCCCATACATCTCCAAATAAAAAAGGAGGCTATGAAAGGGATGTTACGCATTCAGAGGGAAAATAATTACAAATTTGGGGATTTTAGAAGTCATCTCAAAGTACTACAGAACCCTAAAATAGAGGTTCTAACCTCAACATTATCCGATATTATGCCGACCAAAATCAACTTTGAAACCCACTTCAAAGTTATAATCAGAGAACGCAAGGACTGACAATCCATGCTACCTGCAATGGACGATGGATCAACCATCTGGTATACAGATGGCTCATGCACTTCAGAGGGAACTAGAGCCGGAGTTAAAGGTCCCAACTTCTCGGCTTCAATAACAGTTGGTAAGGAAAGCCACAATCTTCCAGGCCGAACTAATTGAAATGGAGCTATGCATCCAAAAGAATATTAGAAGAGCTCATCGCAACAAAAGAATTTATATCTTATCGGATAGGCAGTTCTGAAAGCCCTAGCATCCCACAAACATGGATCGAGGCTTGTTTGGCACTGCTTTTAGAAACTAATTGCCCTGGGAAAAAAGTAACATTAGCGTGGGTGCTAGAACACATAGAGATTGAGGGAAACGAAGAGGCGGACCGCTTTGCAAAAATGGCGGGGGAAAAATGTTTTGGACCAGAGCCATTCTTCAGTAAACCCAGAGGAAATTCCACCCTTTTGTTGAGAAAGTGGATTGAACAAGAGTACAGAATCTACTGAAGTAGACTTTCAGTTTTATCAATCTCCAAAAAATTAATCCTCCAACAGGAAAATAATGTGGAGGAAATTCTTAAGCTAATCAAGAGTAATATCAGCTCCCTTACCGGCCTCTTGATGGGTGACAGAGGAGTAAACCATGACCTCAAAAATATGGGTCTAGCTGAAGCAGACATCTGCCGTCTCTATCTTAACGGCTCGGAAACGACAGAACACATTTACAAGTCACTGCGAAGCAGTAGCAAGGAAAAGACGAAATCTTGTAGGAAAAGGTTTCCTTACAACTGGTGAACTAGCCAATACGAGTGCCTTAAACTTAAATTAGCCGAAGCTATCAATTTATGGTATGGGAAAGGGGAAATAAGCAAACAATAGGTCGGGAAGGTCGTAGTGCTCTCACGTGTTGCCTAATAATTTATAATAATCCTTAAAACACTCTGTTTCCAAATTTTAAATCGAATCCGACATACCTTTGATATTATGCCATATTTTTCTAGATTCTGAAATACTGTGCGCCGATCGAATCGAATACGATCCGAGCCAAGGCTCCAAAATCGCCGTATACGAAAATGAAAAATAATAGGATCAGGGTTGCAACTTTGGTACATTCGGAGTCGATTTATTCCCATTTACCCTAAAAATATGTTCTCCATACTAATCGAGCTCTACTCCGTTTTGTCGTTTTCCAAAACAACAGATTTACTGTATTTTATTTCATTAATTCACTTTTCATGCGGACATAATTTTGTCATTAAATCTAAACCTCATTACTGAGATAGCAAAAATATTTGATTTTTTAAATCAAAAGTTAAACGTTTTTATACAAACCAGCTTTTAATTTAAAGATATTGCAGTGCTAATTCTCGGCTGTTTGAGTCTCATAGAGTAGTGAATTTCGTAGTGGAAAAACATAACAGAATTATGATTGGGCTTAAATCCCATTCATATGATACTCTAGATGAGATGGAAATGACTTTAATACCACATTGATCAAAAAGTTCCCGGAATAACCACCGTGTGGCGCTTTTATTGTTCCGATTTGAGTTGTTTTTTTTTGTAAGTTGGAACATCTGTTGCTCACATTCACTCTAAATCTCAGCGTCATAGCTTGACATTTGCAAAAGTTACGTAGCCAAGAGTACATCTATCTTTGTGTGTGTTGGCGATTTTTTACCATTTTAAAAATGGATTTAAATTTGTAACAACGAACTTGTATTAAATTTTGCGTAAAAAACGGATTTAATGGTGCGCGAACGTTGGAAATGTTGGAAAAGTGTTTCAGGAACGATTCTCTAAAGAAAACGGTCGTTTACCAGTGGCACGAGCGGTTCAAAAGTGGTCGTGAGTCAATGGAAGATGATGAACGCAGTGGCAGACCATCGACATCGAAAACCGACGAAAACATTCATGAAGTAAAAGAAATGTTGGTCAATAACCGCAAATTAACCATTAGAGAGATAGCGGAGGACTTGAACATTGCCTATGGATCCGTCCAAGACATTTTGGTTAATGATTTGGGTTTCCGTCGTGTAGCAGCAAAGTTGGTGCCAAAAGACCTCAATTTCATGCAAAAAAGAGACCGTGTTGACGTCGCAAAAGAGATGATTTGCGAGGCTGAATCCGATCCCGCATTCATCAAAAGGATCATTACTGAAGACGAGACGTGGGTTTATGAGTACGACACGCAATCTAGACATCAGGCAAGTGAATGGCGTTCACCAAATGAGCCGAGACCAAAAAAACCACGTCGTTTTCAGTCAAAAAAGAAGGCAATGCTCACGGTTTTCATAGATTACAACGGTGTAGTGCATCATGAATTTTTGCCAGAAGGCCAGACAGTAAACAAAGAGTATTATTTGGGCGAGACGTTTGCGTGAAGCAGTTCGCCGAAAGAGACCAGAATTGTGGGCAGAAAACTCGTGGCTTTTGCACCATGATAACGCACCTTCGCACAGTGCCATCATTATTCGCAATTTTTTGACGAAAAAAGCAACAAATACCATCCAACAGCCATCGAATTCACCTGATTTGGCTTCCTGTGACTTCTTTCTGTTCAATCGAGTTAAAAAACCACTACGGGGAACGCGTTTCAGCAGCCGAGAGGAAGTAATGGAAAAATCGCAGGGAGCACTGATGGTCATACCGAAAACCAACTATAAAAAATGTTTCGAGGATTGGATCAGGCGCTGGCATAAGTGTGTTGCACTCGATGGGGATTACTTCGAAGGGGACAATATAGATTTAGATGAATAAACTTGTAATTTTAATTTTCTCAATAAATTCCGGGAACTTTTTGATCAAGGTGGTATACCGGAAAATATGTCATCTCAAATTCTTTCGAATAGTGAATAGAGACGTTTGCATGGGAGGTGGTAGAAGTAGAGGGGGAGGTTTGTATTTTTCGTATATGACACCGAACATGGCAATGTTTTTTGCTGAATTTAAAGTTTTTAGTTTTCATTATTTTTAAAGAAATTGGTCATAGTGTGCGGATCAAAGCAATTTTTTTTTCGCATTATTAATACATATTTCTATTTGTACCTACTTCTACAATGGCACTACAGCCCAAATCGGGCCTTGGCCTCCTGACCTTCAGGTTCTTTTACATTTTTCATTATTTATTGTGTTAGACCTCCGCACAACCCTCTATCCACGAATTTGTCATTTTCATATCTCGAGGTGACCAAGGTATACACAAAGCAGGCAGTGTGTGGAATTATGCGTCTACCGGGATTTTAACTCACGACCTTCGCAATGTAGACCAACACGCTACCCACTAGGCTACACCCTAGCTTCTATTTGTATACTTTATACAAAATATCAAGTTGATAGCTTTGACAGTTTCGAAGAAAAATAATTTAATTTAAATTTCAAAATTTCGTAAAATTTGTATGGGAGGGGGTAGAAGGAGTGAGGTGAAGTTGATAATTGTTTTTAAAATAAATTGCAATTATAGTAGAATTAATTCTGAAAAAATTTCGTCTTTTCAGCTTTACTAGTTTCAATGAAAATCGGAAATATGTATTTTTCAAAATTGTCCATTTGTATGGGAGGGATGTTAAGGAACCTGAATATCAGGAGGCCAAGGTCCGATTTGGGCTGTAGCGCCATTGTAGAAGAAGATGGGAGGGGGTAGAAGGAGTAAGGGGATCGGGTCAATATTCCGTGATATTATTCACATCTACATCATAATACTTTGACCTAAATTTCAAGTCGATAGCTTAAATAATTTCAAAAAAAAAAATCAATTTCTTAATATTTCGAAATTTCATGAAATTTAGAAGGAATAGGTAGATGTAGCCCGTTCACGAACTTTTTTGCTATAAATGACACACAAAAATTTTTAGCTCAAAGCTTTCGAGAGTTATGCTGTAGACAGACGCACAGACAGACAGACAGACAGACGGTCACTCGGAATCGAGGTTTTTGAGCGACAACAAATATTTCTGTATCCTTGGCGGCTCTGTGCGAGCGTTATTTCTTAGCGTTACAAACGGTAAGGCAAACACAATATACTCTAAGATTTCATCTAGAGTATAAATATACAGAGCGATAACGATTTTATTTATTTATGATAATTTTCCATAGCTGTAAATGATGTTAACAGTCAATTGACGTGGCGATCAGTCTGGTTGTCTCCCTCTTACTTTATGTTATTTTCTAAGAAAAATTGAAGAGCGCTCACGAAAAACTTGTAAATCAGGTACTATTCCCATTGTGTAAGTCCTATGGCTCATCGTCATTCTCGTTTCTTCCCGCTAGAATCCCATTTATATTTTTCATTTTCCCGCACTCTGTACCGAATCCACTATTCAGTAAGCCCGCTATGACACTATGAAAACGAAAGCATCCTACAAACTAAATAATGATGAAAGAACATATGGCAATGATTACTTTCCTCAAAACCAATCGATATAGCAATTCTGGAAAGAAATACGGCGAGCTCGGCTGAGTATACATAAAGTGTTTGTAGCAGTATCGACACTTAGTTTTAATTCAGTTAATAAATCGGATTACTACATAAAAATCCTAACGTGATTTTACTTAGTTCTGATCTTATTAAAAAATAAATTGTACGACTGTAAGATAAGCAAGTCATGATCTTAAAAAAAAAAGATATCAAAATAAAAAATAAAAATTATTATGAAATTTAATTTTAACTTAATTTAAAAATATTCAATGAAATAATTATAATATTGTTCTGGTTATTTAAAATGTTATTTAAATAAAGTGTTAAAAAATAAATAAGATATTAATTAACTGGTGCAATAATTGGTGACCCCGACGTGCATCAAGCGGAAAATGTAGAAAATCCGTGAGATATTCGTTCTGAGCTGTCGAAGAACAAATTTTTCGATCATCACAATACAGAAAAGAAATTTTCTGCATCATAGAACAATCAAGAACGGCCGGCGTGGCATCATACATATTTTTCTCTGATATGGTGTTAGGAAGAAACCTGCGACCAGAAAACTAGCGGCATATTCGAATCAAGATTAATTCAGAAGAGAAATTAGCTGGCATACGCAGCATCATTAATCTTGAAAACTCTTAAAGCGAGAAGCAAGAGATAACGTGTATTCAATCCAATTTAGTTTACAATGACATACAATTTGCATATTTAATTTTAAAGAAAAAATTTTAAAATATTTGTTAATTAAAAACTTATTTTTTTATCTCAATTATTTAATTGTAAATACTGTAATTGATATTTTTTTTGTGTGTGACTTGACGGTGTATATTCGAGTGTAAAATGACTGACACAGATCAGAATAACGAAATTAAAACTGGAAACCATTCCGATAGTGCTACATTTCCGGTATTTCAGAAAATAGAGTCGGTTACAGCAATTCGGTTACCGTTGTTTTGGGTAAATTCTCCAAACTCTTGGTTTGTACAAGCGGAAGCACAATTTAAATTGGGTAGAATTACAAGTGATTCTACTAAGTATTATCATATTATTGCTGCATTGCCGCAGGAGATAGTAGAGTCCATTTTGGATTTTATTCAAAATCCACCTTTATCTGATTTGTATCCACAATTAAAGAAAATCCTTATTGAACGCCATTCAGTAAGCGAAGAACGTAGGATTGAGCAACTTCTTTCGAATGAGGAAATGGGTGATAGAAAACCCTCGGAATTTTTCAGATATTTACAACAATTGGCAGGTACATCAGGTACTATTGGGAGTAGTCTTGTTAAAAAACTTTGGCTTAGAAGGTTACCCCATTTAATTAATATGTCGTTCATTCCTCAAGGTGATAACGACATAACTGATTTGACTTCATTGGCTGATAAGCTTTGGGAAGTCTTACCAAAACAACATAATTTATCAATTATTGATAATAAAAAGTCGCAAAACTTTTCATCTTTTGAAAACAAAAATCATTCAGTAACTGATCCTACAATTAGTGACCTCAAAGATGAAATTAATTCCTTAAAATCCATGGTTTCGAAATTGCTCTCGAAAGAAAAACAATATCAACGTTTTCCCAAGCGAAGTAGATCTAGCAGTCGAAATCGTACTCAAAATGTTGAGCGAAAATGTTGGTATCATCACAAATTCGGAAATAAAGCCACAAAATGTGTTGCTCCTTGTTCCGAAAATTTGAATCGTACACCAACTCCATCAACTAACTTAAATTTTTAATGGATCCTACTGTTCAAGCGGCGACTAGTAGGAATAATTATTATTCTGGCCGCCTTTTTGTTAAGGATTATATAAACAATTTGAATTTTTTAGTTGATACAGGTGCTGATATATCAGTAATTCCTGTAAACATTTTTAAAAGTTATAAAAAGACTTCGCTTTTAGTCCTATCCGCAGCTAATGATTCATCGATAACAACGTACGGAACTAAACTTTTAGAAATTAATTTAAGAGTACGTAGGAGGTTTCTGCATGTATTTACTATTGCATCTGTCAAATATGAATTGTTAGTGGATTTAAAAAATAAAAAACTCGTTGATTCGAAAACTAAATTGTTTGTAAATGCTATTTCTGCTTTTGTTGACACACCTACTCTTAAGTTTAGTACAATCAACAATGAGTTTGGCAATATATTGGGACAATACCCAACATTAACACAAACTCCCGATTTCAATCAACCTGTTATGCACAGCATAGTTCATAATATTATGACTCAAGGTCAATTACCTTTTTCCAAACCACGTCGATTGGACCCTAAAAAGCACAAAGCTGCTTTAATGGAATTTCAACATATGGTAGATCTTGGAATTTGTCGTCCATCATCCTCTTCAGTATCATCTCCTCTGCATTTGGTAGCTAAAAAAAACACTGAAGATTGGCGACCATGTGGGGATTATCGGCAACTCAATGCCGCAACGATACCAGACAGGTATCCAATACCTCACATACAAAATTTTTCATTTCAACTACATAATTGTAAAATTTTTTCGAAAATCGACCTTGTGCGTGCGTATCATCACATTCCAGTCGCGCCAGAAGATGTATACAAAACAGCCATAACAACCCCTTTTGGATTGTACGAATTCGTTCGTATGCCGTTCGGTTTACGAAACGCAGCTCAATCATTTCAACGTTTTATGAATGAAATTGTTAAAGGCCTCGATTTCGTATTTGTTTATATTGATGATATTCTTATTGCAAGTAAAACCAAAGAAGAACATTGTGAACATCTACACATAGTATTTCAACGTCTTAAACACTATGGTTTACGAATAAAGACGAGCAAATGTGTTTTAGGTTCCACTTCTTTGGACTTTTTAAGTCATAATATCACAAAAGATGGAATTTCACCGTCCAAAGATCGGGTAGAAGCTATTAACAACTTAGCAATTCCGACATCTATTAAACAAATACAACAATTTATTGGCATGGTGAATTATTACCATCGATTTCTACCGAAATTAGCAGAAATGTTAGCACCTATCCATGCACAAAATTACTGCAATCTAAAAGTAAAAAGATAGTTGAGTGGCCAGATATATGTACGGAATCTTTTTCGAAAATTAAAAAAGCACTTTGCGAAGCAACTTTGCTATCTCATCCGATAGACAACTCACAACTTACTCTTACAACAGATGCTTCAAACATAGCTGTAGGAGCGGTACTTCAACAAATAAATAATGGAGTATTAGAATCATTAGCTTTCTTTTCCAAAAAGTTAACTTCGGCCGAACAAAAATATTCCGCGTTCGACCGAGAATTATTAGCAATATTTTTGTCAATTAAACATTTTCGATATTTCTTGGAGGGCAGAGATTTCAGTGTTTACACGGATCAAAAACCCCTCACAAGAGCGTTATCATCAAAAACTGAACGTAGTCCTCGTCAAACGCGTCAATTGGAATTCATTTCCCAATTTACAAATAAAATTATTCATATATCTGGGAAGAATAATGTAGTAGCAGATACCCTTTCACGGTCTTTTAAAGACGTAGACACTCTATCGATTTCTTCAGATATCGATCAGGTAATGCGATTACAAGAAAAAGATGAAGAACTTAAAACTCTGTTAACTAAATCCGAGAATACTAGTTCGAAATTTAAATTGAAATTACTAGAATACCCATTATTGAATAATAAACTATGGTGTGAAATTAGTACAAATAAAACTAGGTTGTACATTCCAGAAGAATTGAGACGACAAATCTTCGATTCAATTCACAATCTGTCTCATCCAGGTATTCGTGCTACTAGAAAATTAATAAGTTCTCAGTACTTCTGGCCCAATCTGAACAAACAAGTGAATCAGTGGTCAAAATCATGCATTTCATGTCAAAAATCAAAAGTACATAGGCATATAAAATCTGAACTCGGACATTTCAATACTCCTACTAAAAGATTTGACCACATTCATATTGATTTAGTAGGACCACTTCCGTCATCTAATAATAATAACTACATTCTCACAGTGATAGACAGGTTTACCCGATGGCCGGAGGCATATCTTCTCAAAGATATGAGCACAATTTCAGTCGCTAAGACATTCGTTCATCAATATATTTCACGATTTGGAATCCCTAAATTGATTACCACTGATCGTGGCAGCCAATTCGAATCGAAGGTCTTTGCAGAAGTAAACAAAATTCTTGGTTGTACCCGTATTCGCACGACTGCATACCACCCACAAGCAAATGGTATGGTAGAGCGATTTCATCGTACTTTAAAAGCGCCATTAATGGCGCGCAACAACACCATAAATTGGAGTGATGAGCTACCATTAATTCTATTAGGACTTCGTACCACATCTAAAGATGATTTGAGGTGCAGTCCTGCAGAATTAGTCTACGGAGAAACATTACGCGTTCCCGGAGATTTCTCATTACCAAGTACACATTCAGATGAACCACTTTCAAGCGATTTTGCAAAGCAGTTAAAAACTCAAATGCAAAATATTCAACCAACACAACCCAGGAGTACAATTAAAACTAATGTTTATCTCCCTAGTTCTCTTGAGAACACAGAATCTGTTTTTGTTCGTACAGACAAAGTCAAAACAGCGTTAGTTCAACCTTATGAAGGTCCATACAAAATAATAAGAAAATTAAAAAAATTTTTTATTGTGGATATAAATGGAAAAAATAAATCAATTAGTATTGACAGGTTAAAGCCGGCATATAGTAGTAATGATACCATGTCTCTTGATTGTAACAAACCAAGGAGGGTTTCTTTTGAAATAAAGTAACGCTATGCTGGAGGGGGAGTGATGTAGCAGTATCGACACTTAGTTTTAATTCAGTTAATAAATCGGATTACTACATAAAAATCCTAACGTGATTTTACTTAGTTCTGATCTTATTAAAAAATAAATTGTACGACTGTAAGATAAGCAAGTCATGATCTTAAAAAAAAAAGATATCAAAATAAAAAATAAAAATTATTATGAAATTTAATTTTAACTTAATTTAAAAATATTCAATGAAATAATTATAATATTGTTCTGGTTATTTAAAATGTTATTTAAATAAAGTGTTAAAAAATAAATAAGATATTAATTAACTGGTGCAATATGTTCCCCTCCACATCATTCACCAGTTCGGTAACTATTATCAGGAATGGCGGTAACGATTTTCATCCCTGATTGCAGTCACCAGTTACTTCGCTGCTGAATGCCTTTAACAGTTACCATATAGAAATATCTTTAATGACGCAATTAATTCTTAAAGGAATTAGTGTAATTGCTACATGTGATTTATTTATATTTCGTACAATAAAATAGAAATTTTATCAAAATCCTCAATATGATGCGCACATTCAACCGTACCAGACAACTGTTTGTTAGTTCTGTAAAAATGATGTTCATGTTCCTTTGGGTCGGAGAACATGAATCGTTCGATCTCTCTCAAATCATCACACTACTTTACTATATCCTGTTGTGTTACTTTTGAGAGATACTATGAATATGATCGCATTGCTTTTTGTTGAACTTGTGCTAATTCATCCGATTGACTATGAAATTTCAGGATATGGAATAAGGCCAAGTATTGATGCGTTGTAGGCACTTTTAGATGTTGTGACGCAATGTTATTTATTTTAACCTTCCAATCCAACCGAAAAATTTGCTTATTTATTATTATGTATTACGCGATCGGCAGCGTACAGTAAATTTATATAAATATTTGTCTCTAATTGAAACTGACTTTACTTAATTCTGTTCTAACGTATTTTATCGGTAAAAAGTAATTAAGAATAAATTATCCAATGCTTTTAATTTACGTTATGAATGGGTATTATATATATATTTTTTAAATATTACTCAATTATACATTATTGAACTTTTCGCCTTTTCTATACAATATAATGGACCCATCATTAATACATTTTTCTACAGTTATTAGAATATTTTTTTTTACTATTAACTTAGTTATAAAATGAAAGTAAATAAAAATAAAATAATTACTGATTAAGTATTGCATTTTTTTTAATGCTAAGTATTATCGAGAATACTTCAATATAATATTATGATTTTAGATACTAATATTCAATACAATAATTTAATTGCGATAATATTTGCATGGGGGGGCAATGCAAGGAGCAATTAATTGTATTCAAAAGAATAGAATAATTGTGTTTCAAAATTATGATGGGCGATTAAATATCATTAATTTCGGTTAAATAAAAAAAAAAATAAATAAAAAAAGAACAGAAAAGCAACCACATTCATCATTATGTTTTACCTACAGTTTAAATGTTATTTTAAAATTAAAAACGTCTTATACAAAATTCTATAGTATTTAAACTGTGTATACTTAGTTTGCATTGTGCAATAGTCAATTGTTTACTTAAAATATTGTTTATAACAAAAACTAATACAACAAATATAAAAATGTAAATCTTCCTAACTAGACAGTAATAATTATACATAAAAACATTAATCGCAGATAACTAATAAAATGTAATGAGAAGATCATAGAATTAATTGAGAATTTATAATATCGATATTCGATTGGGAAAATTGTTAAAGGGTTACATATTGACATAGATAGACACATATTGACTTACTTGTAAATTTAAAAAGTAATTTAATCGAATTACAAAATACTGATAATATTAAAAGTAGTTACTGTTGGAAATTGATCTCTAACATTTGCCTTTGTTCAATTTCTTCGACTTTTTTGCTTTAAAATATCGACATTGTCTTTTGTATATATAGAATAAGCTCGGAAGCTCATGGCAGATTACTTTTATGTGATTTGTTATGTGTAAATCTGAAACAAAATTAATATACTCAATATCGTACAAATGAAACATATTAAAACGGGCAGGATCACTATGAATCGAAATGATCTGTAAAGAAATCAATTTAATTAGTTTTTAATTGAAGCCACAAACAATTTTATTTACCTCCTGTGCCCGATAGCTGGATGTCATAGATTTAAGTCAACTTCTTGCTCCATGTCAATATGATTCATAGAGTTTGCATTGCTGTTGAAAATTTGTGTGTCTACGGTACTATGATCCAACTCATTTCTGTTCAAATTTGTTGATTCCATCCGTCGCGATTTACCTAGTATCGAAGAAAATACTTTCCCAATATTCTTGTTATTAAAAAATTCATCTAGGTGCATTTCTACTTGTGGATATGTGCGATTTTAATTATTGTAAAAACTTAAGAATTATGTAGCTATTAATGGCTATAGTCGCATTAATTAATGTTTTTGATAAATAAAAAAACATTTTAGTTTTTTCTTTTTAATTTTTGCGTTTCAGTTGTAGTCGATTCTTAATGTACTGATGCATCCTTCATTTTTCAATTTCTTATAAAGTACATACAGACAGCAAAATTTTATGGTCGCAGCATAAATTCGGAGTTCCTACCAAGTGGGATCAAAATCCTCATGGTGGGTTTAAATGTGCCACACTTTTCCGTGATGCCATGTGTGTCGACTTTTTTATATGAAATGTCAACATTTGTTAACCTACTTGAATTGGCGTATTAAAAATAATTTTTGGTTTGCTTTTAAGTATAAAATGTGTGTGCATATGTTAACGATGACTGATTAGGCGGGACGAGATTTTGTCTGGCTTGGTGTTACGTAAGAACGTCGCACGAAATCAATCAGAGAGGACTTCAAGAAAAATTTCGTTTGAAATTTTGTATCTAGAGCAGAGTTCAATGCTTGTCTTACACGAAAGAATTTTTTTTCATATCAATGAAATTTTTCCGAAGACCTCCTGATCACTACGACCGCTTTGCGACTTTAACTATATTCCATGCTCAATTCTACCTCTTCCCCTATATGACATTCGTTTAGCATTTGAGGTAAGGCTCGCTTACAGAAGTCTAAGTCTTTCATAAATGAAAGGTACTAAAGGTTACGAAACGCGTATGCGTTTTCTTCTTCTGACGTCACGTGTTACGGCGCACGGGTGAAGTGAAACTTATGGCACAAAAACGAAGTCATGAACTGATGAGAGAAAAAGGATAAGATTGAAGAGGCTAGTGGGCGAAAGGGAGACTAAAAACAGTGATTTAATATCCAAAGCACAGGAAATTGCAACAAAATTAAAATTTTTATATTTTTTGGTCCTCGCCTATGGAATAGCTACAACTCGAGTTGATGGTATCGATACGGTTTTTTTATGTGACACCGGAACTAGGGAGGGTGGAAGGATATTGTTTTTTTGGAAATTAAGAGGATAGAGACAGCAGTGGCTATGAATGTTTCTTTTGAACTGTTGAATGTTGTAGTCATGCGGGAATACTGAGATGGGCATCGAGTTCCATATTCGAACAGACGGTTTAAAGACGAATCACGAAATTTGACAGTGCGATCGAAGATGTGGTTAAGAGAATACTTATGAGCGCGTGAAGCAGCTCTAGTATTACGGGGTAAGGGCATACATGGGGCCAAGAGACTAGAGATTTCGTCCGAACAATCTCCATTGTAGTAGCGATACAAAAGGATTAGGGAGCTTACAATTCGTCTATGATCGAGTGAATCGAGCGATGAAGTGATGTCAGAATCTCCTATAATTTTAATAGTCCGAGACTGGATACTATCCATATAGGAGAGAGGAGTTTTTGCAGCTCCCGCCTATAGGTGGGAATTAAATTCAAGACGTGGTCTAATATAGGCCTTATAAATTGTCAGTGGCCCAGAAGCGGTGAAAGAGTTTTTACACCGCTTTAAGTAATCCAAACATTTAGATACTTCCTTGGCGATGTTAAATATATGTTCGTTCCAAAATAAGTTATCTGTGATTTGGATACCTAACATCTTAACACTTGATGAGTTCGTTAATGGCTGGCCTCCGAATATGATTGGATCAAGGTTAGAGTCACGTTTGTGGAACACAAGACAGCACTGGGTTTTCGAAGCATTAAATTTGACTTAATTCTTATTGCCCCAACTAAAAATTTTAGCCAAGTCGTCATTCGATGATTGAACCATGTACCTACGTTGTTCTACTAAGCTAGTACATCGGGCTAGCAGGCGCAGTGTTGAAGTGATAGGAGAAGTCTAATGTCCTGTCATCAGCGAAGCTGTGTATAGGATTGAAAGTTGAAGATAGCAAGTCATTAATAAATATTAGAAAAAGAACCGAGCCTCGAGGGACACCAGCGTTAAAAGGTCTGCTGTGCAGTTTACAGAAAAAAAACGTAATTATATCAAATGGCGCACAGAAACATTACGCGAGTGCAAACTTTTTCGTAATAACTAAAATCCTACGGTTTTACGTGTGAGAACTAACCGGGCAATTCTGCACAATATGAATGGCAGATTCTCTTCGATCCGAGAAACCGAGATATAATTTTGCGTTTTTTTTTTTCAATTAAAAATCTATTGCACCAAAATCATTGTATATTAACACTGTGCAACGATTTGAAGGTCAATTTCAGCAACAAGAATCCCATGTTACTTTTGGGATTCCGTATGATCTAGAGAAACTTTTTCACGAAGAAACGTACCCCTCACCAGATCTGGTTTTTTCGTTATGAGCTGTCAAGGGGTCATAGGTGAGTTGCGACGGTTTCAATATTTTTTTCTCGAAAACGGTGTACATTTCGATCTTCATGCCTGAGGATCGATTGTAGAGGATACATTGATTTTGTCCTTGGGGTAAAGTTCATATCTTGTCGTTTTACTATGACTAGTGTAGAAGGGTTGAGAAAATTAAAAGTGGGCAAAAAATGTTCATCCTCGAAAAAGACATTGGGTTTGCGAACAAGTGGAAGCGATCAGAGAAAAATTTTACACACGAAATTCCAAATTTTCACTTATTCATAAAAAATTCCATGGATTGCTAAAACGGTGCGAGCTATCATGTTTATATCTGAAGATCAATCAAAGAGAATATTTTAGCGAATGGTTTTGTCCTTAACGTCAAGTTTCTATCTCGTTATTTCACTGAATGAATTTTGGCTTTTGGTTCCACAGATTTGACTGATCAGAAGTTGAGAACGCGTTGACCCAGAGAGTTAAAATTTTGCACATGTCGTTTTTGATGAAAAAGTAAGATCAAGTTCGTGAACAGGCCAAATCGCTCTACCTCTTCTACTCCCTTCCGCACAAAATTACTTATTTTCAAAATTTTAGAATAATCAAATTTTACTGGAAACTATGAAAGCAAGTAATTTGAATTTTGGAATAAGTTATTTTTATCATAAATGTGATCTATGGCATGCAAATTATTTCAATCCTCCAACTCTTTCCACCATTTCCCATACAAACTGCACTTTTCCATGAAATACTATAAACATGTTTTCTAAGTCCGTATAGCATTTATCGTGCTCAAATTTTGTACTTAATACTTAATTAGCATTCTTAAGATAGGAAAAAATTAACCGATTAGCTGTACTGCTTCAACCCCCTCCCATACAATGTGATACAATTTAATAAGATTACAAAAAATCAATTTTATTGAAAAATATGAATGTTATTTGGGTGAAATTTGAAACATGTTAATTGCTTCATGTTCATAGTAATTTCTGAAAAAATCACTAAAAACCCTTGCTCCTTCTGCCGCTTCCCATAAAAACTGCACAAATTCACTAAATCTATTACGCTAATTTTCACAGTACCTATTCAATTTTTGAAGCTTAAATTTTATATAAAACTTTTTTGAAACTTAAATTTTATATAAAGCTTTTTTATAGCTAGTCCAGCATGATGTGAAAAAAATGAGTTCAAAGCTGTCTCCCCTAAGATCACAAAAATTTGTTTCATCTTGAGTATCATATAATTGGGGTTTACGCGCAATCGTAGTCCTGTTAAGTTTTTTGTTGTTTATTGCTGTTATCATAATTTGAAATGTAGATGCAATTATTTTTGGGGAACAATACGGAAATTCGAATAATCTTTAACCATCCGATCAGTGGAAGCTTTGGAAAATATCTAAAATAGCCAAAATTCATAGTAAAACGGCAAGATAGAAACTTGACGTAAAAGTCAATATCATCTGTTAGAACATTTTCCTTAAATGGTCTTCAGACATGAACTTGAAAATGTGCACCGTTCTAGCAATCCATAGATTTTCTTATGAATAAGTGGATTCGATCGAGCAGCGTAAATGTGTTTTGGGTGCCACAGCCCATAAATGCGAATTGCACTCTAAACGAGGTCGCCTTGTAGATGGTAGCCAAGTCATGAGGCGTAAATTATTTTTTGCATTTGTGACGTTTGCCGTCTGGAGGTATCAAAGGCAACATCAAATACATGTTTGCTCCAATCAAAATGGTTATTTAACTTTACGCCTAATATGAAAAATTCATCTTAGGAGCTAATTGGTACGCCATTAAAGGCTAAATTAGACGACGACGCTGGAACAACACGTTTAAGATGACAGGCCTGTGTTTTAGCAGCGTTGAACTCTACTCTATTTTTCCTGCCCCATTCCAGGATTAAGTCGAGGTCCGAGTCCAGCGAACTGCTCGTGAGAATCCGCAGCAGAGTTAAATTCAAAGGTGTTATCTAAAGTACTGTCGTCTGCAAAACTATGGATTGGATTGAGAGTAGAAGCCGAAAGGTCGTTAATGATGATCCACGCTCATTGAGCGCAACGCGGGCGCCCATATCCAACAGTCCAACGATATTGTCAACCATTTCTCGCTCCCACGGACTCTTCACCGCGACAAAAGCGAGGGTGACTGTAAGGCGTAACGCTTAACGCAAAAACGAATGTACACGTACTAGAAGTTTGACTTAAAAATAAAAAATAAATTTCAAAGTTTGTCCCATAAACACCTACGCATGTGTGTTTTCAGCTTTCTAGCTAGAGCTTTAGCTGAGATATTCGAATTCTTAGCTTTCGATTCTAGCGCTCCCCCGCCTCCCTTTAACACCTAAAACCCCAAAATTTGTGTCCGCCTGAGATCAGCACCCATCCATAATCCACCTAAAAGTTAACTTTCTAGCTTCAAGGATTTGGAAGGTATTGTGCATTTCATTTGTGGATAATAATGCTGGTATCATTATCTTGTATATCATTTTATCATGAGCTACATTCAGCTTCAACTGCGGATTTGACTTCAGAACACACTGTGATGCAATGTGTAACAAATTAAAACTGTTGTCTAACGATATTTGAAGGACTGTTATTCGGGTTGAATGAGCAAGTAAGTACCGTCCAATTGCAATAACTCCCCCTATATCCAAGGTTATGGAAACAGTCATTTACCAAAAAGTAATCAAATATCTCGAATTCTTAGTGAGTACCATTGCGATTTCCGATAAAAACGTTCAACTGGCGATCTCTCGACAGTTTTAAGCGATCGTCGAAACAACAGTATTCATCAATTTGGTGAATCTTGCATTGTTACTCTGAATATTTTCAAAGCGTTCAATAGAGTATGGTACCTCGTTCTTCTAACCAAATTCAAGGCAATTGGAACAAATGATTCTCTAGTTTGATGGGTTGATTAGATTGTGCAGTTTTTTCTTCTCCTTGTGTAATTAGCGACGGGGTCTCTCAAGGTTTAATCCTTTCTCCGAGGAGTATGATTCGAGCACTGAAAAAATATCACTCAAATGTTCTCGAATGGGGCGAAAAGAACAAACGTGATAAGAATTTTGATTCATTGACTTTTGGCAATGCTATTTTACCTAAATTTTCTAGCCTAGTGATCCTTAGCATTACTATCACGAAAAACTTGTATTGGAATGAGCGTAATTTCATCATTGCTAAGGCAATATCCCAGTGCTTGGCTGCGCTTAAGCAATCTAAGAAAATCTTTCCATCTTCAGAGTTGCTAATAATCTACAAGTTCTTTATAAGACCGAGGTTCGAATACAACTCCCTTTTCTGGACAGGCGCTACAAAAATTACACTCTTCTATCTAGATTATATTCAATCTCTGGCTATAAAATTCATAGAAGATCCCAAAGTCCGTTCAACTCTGGATTCGTGATCGTTAAAAAAGGAGCTCGTTCTGCGAAATATAACACAGGTGATATGAGGATCACCTATAAGTTTTCTACTTGTATTTCACGGCCTAAAAAAGACAGCGCATACCAATTTCATCATCATTTATTTATTTTCCCTTAAAAATTTCGACCATTTGCGATTTGAAGCTAAAGTTAAGACCTTACAAATCTGCATTATCACATGTGGCGATGCAACTTTTAAAAACCAGGGCGAAAATAAGTTTGCAAAGCAATATCCGAAAGACTAAAATAGCTATCAGCTACAGTACCGGAAAAAAGTTTGGAAACATGGTCTCTCAACCCACAATCATAGCTCTGAAACAAAATTCCTTGTGCACACACCTATGAAACTTTGCATAGAATTGCAGTGCCGCATTTCTTATAAATCTTCAAAGCGAAATTTGTTTATAACAACGCTAAAAAAAATTGTGACGACAGTTTCGATTTTATCTGGTATTATTCGTGGAAAAAAGTATGGAAACACATATCTTTTTCATATAATTCGAGTTTATTTAAAGGAAATAACATCTTCTTAGTATTTAGTGCTTTTCCCTTTTGCTTTTAGTACAGCCTTGCATCTCCTCTCCATTGAGTCCACCAACTTTTCGCAAAATGAAACCGGGATATTTTGCCATTCTCTAATGATTTCATCGTACAGTGCATTTCTATTAGAAATTTTTGTGTGTCGAATTTTACGCTTTACATGTTCCCATAGGTGTTCGATTGGATTCAGATCTGGGGATTGTTAAGGCCATTCCATAACACTCACTTTTTCCTGTTGGAACCAATCCTTAACTAAACGCGAAGAATGCTTCGGATCGTTATCTTGTTGGAAAATCCAACGTAACGGCATTTCTTCTTCAGCATATGGAAGCATATTGTTTTGCAATATTTCCAAATACCGATACCGATCCATTATTCCATCTATCCGAAAAATTGGGCCAACTCCAGAACGTGAAAAACAGGCCCAAACCATTACCGATCCTCCGCCATGTTTAACTGTTGGTAATTGATACCTTGCATTGTACCTTTCACCCCATGGTCTTCTAACGTAATGTTTTCCATCGCTTCTAAATAGTTGAAATTTACATTCATCACTCCACCGAACTGTATTCCATTTGCTGGGAGTCCAAAGAATGTGTTCTTTTGCAAATGTTAGTCTTCTTGCAATATTGGCTTTTGATAAGAGTGGCTTCTTCAGTGGAGATCTTCCAAAAAGGCCACTTTCCATCAATCTATTTCTAATTGTCCGATCTGTCACATCTGAAATACCTCTGTTCTTTAACTCGGCGTTGATCTCAGTGGCCGTTTGTCCTGGTTTTTGTTTAGACATCCTTTGAACTATGCGATCGGTGGTTGCTGTTGTTTTTCTAGGCCTCCCTGACTTTGGAGCACACTTGACTGTCCCTCGCTGATGAAAGTTTTTAATAATTTTCGAAATTGTTCGTCTTGGCATATCAAGTTTTTGTGAAATTTGAATTTGTTTTGTTCCGTTATTGTACATAGAAACGATTTTCTCCTTCAAATCCATTGAGTACAACTTACACTTCGGCATTTTTAATTATGTTTCATAAAAAAACTTTAATTGGAGTTAAATTTAATTCAGTCGCACAACAAATAACTACTAATGACATTCAATTTCAAAGTAAACGGTTCTAATTAACTTTTTGACAACAAAAACCGTTTTGTTTCCATACTTTTTTCCGCAAGTATTACCAGACATATTCGAAACTGTTGTCACTATTTTTTTTAGAGTTGCCATAATTAAATATCCCTTTAAAGATTAAAAAGAAATGGGATACAGCTATTCTATGCAAAGTTTCATAGGTGTAAGTACCAGGAATTCTGTTTCTAAATAGAGCTATGATTGTGGGTTGAGAGACCATGTTTCCAAACTTTTTTCCGGCACTGTATATATGTATAGTGAAAACATTTTCTTTATATTTAATTTACCTTCATTTTGAAATTCCATTTATGACAAATAACAGAAGCTATTCATAAACAAAGCATGTTATCTTTGTAATTTGTTCAATAGTTTTTTATGTGTGAGGAGTGAATTATAATGTCGTGTTTAATGTATGTTGTTTTATTGTTTAAAAAAATCTGGACAGATAAATTATCTATTATATAAACTGTGCAGAATGATTCGGGGAAACAAGAAAAATATTAGATGAAGCGATTGTACCGCAGAGGAATTTAAGGAAATCAGTTTAACATATTTTATATGCTAAGCTGTTGCAGATATTTATAGTATGGTAACACCGGCTATCGAAAATATCTCAATTTATTGAAAACCATCTCGAAGTCTTAGTAGACACTAGTCCAAGAAACTTTTGTTGGCATCTATTTGGCGTTTTCTTGTAAATCAATTCAACCGTCACCACGAGTGAATTCAGTGTAATACACCATCGCTGTAATGATCGCCCTTTTGTGCGTTACACTGAACACATTTCATGACAATCGTTGTAAAATAATAAAAATATTAACCGTCACTATGACAACCGTTTGGATATAACAAAAATATGTATATTCACAAGTTGGTTGAAATTTTGTCGGTGCTGCCATATATTTCCTCAGAAACATTATACTTTCGTCCAAAGGTGTGACTTTCGAAGACATTTCGACTCACTTTCAGTACATTTGCATCGAAAGCGCCACGAAATCTTACGGTGTATGAATGTTATAAGTCTAGTTATAATTGGGTTTAAGGAAAAAAAATCAATAAAAGAAATCAAATATTTAACTTGACTTAGCCGGTCAAATAATAATAATAATAAAAACCAAAAAGTTCATCGATCACGAATTTAGGGGTGGAACTGTAAGTTGTAGTTTTGTTCGCCAGCAACTATAGCGCAAATGTATGGATTTTTCTATATTTGATTTCTTCCACACTTTGATCAAACCTGTTATATCAAATATAAAAAAAAATCTAACAGAAAGCATACCTCCCGAGAAACAAAGACATCCCTCATCATCACTGGGCGATTCACGTCTTCCATCCTTCAACTCTTTATTCATTTCGTTAATGCATCGTTGATAGTAATCATAATCCTTAAGGTACCAGACCGGAGGCCAGCGATGCTCTCTCAAATATTCTTGATTTTCCTGATGTAGGCTTTTTAATCCTTTTAGCGAAAATTTACAAATTATATTATAGTTAACGCACAAATACGACATACACCATTCAGCCAATTGATGGGCATTGTGCAACTGTAAATAGTAATAATAAGCAAGAGTATGTAAGTTTGTTAACTTAATCCTACCTTGACCGGTTCTAAAAGTTTTAAGCAATGTTCGACAGTTTCATTGGTCTCATTCTGAGAAATTCTGGTTAAATCTTCTATTATTCGACATTCTACAAGATTCAATAATCTAGGTAAACATAATCTATTCGCTAACTCTAATAAATTCAAACATTTATCAGCTGATATTGGTGGAATTTCATCTGTATATAAATAACAGAGTAATTTATGAAAGGTGTAAACCGTTACGCCTGGAAATACAATCTTGAAAAATAAAGTACGTTATTCGTTTTTATAGTAGATCACAATATATTAATATGTACCAAACTTGAATGTGCTTCCCGAAAATCGCCATTTAGCATAGCTCTCATTACGTCGCATCTAGCGATTAGAACTGCCCTGTGTGACTTCATATGTCCATCATCTAATTCGAAAGTAACGTCGCCAAAATATCCATTATTTATGGAGTACTTTTCTAAATGTTGTCTTATAAACTGCAATATGAAATGTTCAATTGTTATTTTCAATATATATTTTTTTTTAAGTATTTACAGCTGAATAATGTTGAGTAGGTTCTTCAGAATTCGTAGATAATCCGTTTTGAGGTTGTGATAATAGAAGCATTAATTGCGGCAATTCTAAAAATTCTGCAGCTTGTTTAATCTCCTGTGGATATTAGAAAAGCGTTCATGTATATATTAACTTTGGTTCAATGTTAATTATTTAATGCCTGAGTAAGAATTAGTATTACACCGACCGCATCAATTGTATGGGATAAGGACAGAAGACAAGTTTCTAAACTAATGTTGGTATGTCAAGCTAACGAAATAATTCAGAAAACGATTTTTAGATGGTTTAGATGTTAATTTGACTTGCACATCTTGCAGCTATAACCTTATATACCAAGCTACCAAGCGTGTGAATGAAAGCTTTTTGATTTACAAAATACGAAATAGTAGCGCAAGGGATAATTTTTGACTAGATCGGTAACGGATATGAAGATGCAAAACGAAACTTAAAAAATTCTATCGTAACGGCGGACACGAGCCAAATAGGACGATCTTAAGGTGCGTTTCCACCAAATGCGCAGAGCCGAGCCAAACAGAACAAAATTGCTCGAAATGTCCACGCTCACTTAGTTTGCACTATGCGTCGCGCACGACGGAGCATGCTGCCAATGCTTCTAATTCCATTGACAGCAAAAGCTTTTGCTTGCTTAGCTTGTTTAGTTTGAACAACGCCGTGTAATCAATTTGATCCGAACAAAGAGCATGGTTGATATGTGGAATAAGCAAAAGACTTTGGAGCTCATCAATTTTTATCGGCGAAAAGAAGCGATTTGGAGTCTTAGCCATGAAAACTACCACATCAGAAACAAAACAATGAAATGAGACTTCAACTGACGTTTGTAAACTCGAGCATTCAAAATGCTCCAGACAAGTTGAAGCACCGCAGCATATTCGTTTGCGTCCAGATCTCGTTCGGATTGGGTGGGCATGTTTACATCGAAAGCTTTCGATTGGCTTGGGCATGCTCGGCTCTGCACATTTGGTGTAAACGTAGCTTTAGACTATTAACAAAGAAGTGTTGTAAACAGAAAAAGAAAAAGTTCAATAATAACGAAATTAAAAAACATAACAGGGCTACGATTGCGCATAAAGCGCAATCTTACGATACTCTAGATGTCATCCCAAGAAATTTTGGATGGGGAGTGTTAGAAGGGGTGATAGCATTGAAATAATTTTTTCCCCATCATGCTAAAGTAGCTATAAGAATGTTTTATACAAAATGCTTACTCCAAAAATTGAATGGGGACTGAGAAAATTAGTGAGTTAGATTTAGTGAAAATGTGCAGTTTGTATGGGAGGTGGTAGAGAGAGTGGGGGGATTTTAGTGATTTTTTCAGAAATAACTAGGAATATTATAAAATTGACAACTCTTAAATTTCAGATTAGTGCCATTCATACTTTTCAAGAAAATTGATCTTTTGTGAAGTTGTGAAACTGTGTCATATTGTATGGGAGGGGTAGAAGCAGTGAAGCTAATCAAATATTTTTTTCTGATCTTAGTGATAATACTAATTAAGTATTTATTACAAAATGTGAGCTCGATAAATGTTATATGTTCTGAGAAAATCGGCTTAGAGCATTTCACGAAAAAATGTAGTTTGTATGGGAGGGGTTGGAAGGAGAGGGAGGACGGAAAAAATTTTTCTACTGTAGATTTATATCATTATGTAAGTAATATATCCCAAAATTCAAACTAATAGCTTTTACACTTTTCGAGTAAATAAATTTAATTATTTAATTGCTAATTTGCGTCATTTTGTATGGGAGGGGGTAGAAGGGGTGAAGCTAATCGTCTATTTTTTTCGCCTTACTAACAATTTTAAATAAATATTTGGTGCACAATTTCAGCGCGGTAAAATGTATACGCACTGAGTAAATTGGCTTAGAGTAATTTATGACAAGTACAGTTTGTATGGGAGGTGGTAGAAGGAAGGGGAGGACACACATAATTTTTATACGGTAGATTGATATTATCATAAAAGTAATATATTCCAAATTTCAGGCCAATAGCTTTTATACTTTTTGAGCAAATCCTTTAATTGTCAAATTGCGCAATTGTGTCATTTTGTATGGGAGGGGGTAGAAGGGGTGGAGCGTTCACGAACTTTACCTTACTTTTTTGTCAAAAACGACGTGCAAAAAATTTGAACAATCTAGCTCAACGCGTTCTCAAGCTAGAGAGCGAACAGACGGACGAAATTCAATGATAATAGCGTATCACACTTCCTATACGTAAAAATCATGGACGTGATTGGGGCGCTTGAGGGTATCCCGCCACCTCATCCGCTAGCACAAAATTCTGCCTTCGGTCTTGCAATACACTTCGCTCTTATCACGAGATCTATTGCTTTTGATTATTTTTCCGTCTCATGAAAATATGACTATTTCCTATTTTGGTACGTTTCCGATGTCTTTCTAGGTTTATTTGTTCAAAACACAAAACACACCGACTATATGGTTAAGAAAAAGCGATTTGATAAATTCGATACCTAAAGAGCTGTCAAATCGCAAGTGTTGCCGCAATTTGGTAGTCTCGATTCAGAAATTGATTTTGATGAGCCAAAAATAATGCTCAAAAATTTTCATAATAAGGTCCCAGAAAACTCTTCTCTCTTCAATGGTGCTACAGCCCAAATCGGACTTTGCTCCCCGATCTTCAGGTTCCTTAGCCTTTAATTAAATAATTGTGAAAGGGTTGTTAGTTCTTCGCACAACCTTCTATCTACGAATTTTCATTTTTGTAGAATAAGGTTGCCAAGAAATACACATGAAAGTAGTGTACTGAAAGTACCATATATGTCGATCGGAATTCGAACTTTGAACTCCCGATCTTCACGCTACCCACTAGAGGCTACATCCTAACAGCAAACACTTCCTGAGTGGGAAAATTACTGAGGAATACCTTGATGGTGTATAATTTACCAAATCAAATCAAAGCCCGAGTTCCTGCTGCACATTCAATGCAATAGATTGTGTAGGTTAATTTAGCCTTTACCAATAAATGCAGATTTGAATCAATTTTGTTCGAAAAGTTTATTTCGAATAGTTTTATGGAAATATGAATGAAAAGACAATTAATAATGATTTGCGAAGTATTAACCGTTTATTTGCAACGTCAAGTCACCAAAGTAAAAAAATTATTAAATTGATGACAATGCAGTTCTGGTCTTTTTAGCGCTATAATGACAAAGTAATTGGCCAAGTAAATGACAAGCTGGACTTAGAGCTGGATAATCAACCACGAATGTGATACTCCCAGTTAAATAGGTTCTGCTTTAACATTGATGCACTAAACATTTGTTGACTTCAAACGGGCGTATATGAAACCCAGCAAAAATTTTAACGAGCGCTCATAAGTAATGATCGAAAAATGATTGTTCTGTATGCCCGAGCTCCAATATGCTTGAAAAACAAATAACATGAGTAATCTAAACGTTTGAAAACCAAGCAGGAGGGTAAAAGAAAATTATGTAAACCATACTCTGCAGAGTTCACATCAAACGTGCGATATGCGAGTTCGAAAATGATGTCGACATAGCTATGTCTATAGGCATATCGCACACTTCGTTTCACAGGTGAGCGTTTTTTTTCTCTGTAAACTCTATAGTGTTATATTACTTGGCTATATACTCGTTTCTTGTAAGCGTTTTACAATTCCTTAAGAATTGTTTAAAGTAATTCATTAATGAATGTCCGCTTGATGAATCATTAATGTATCGTTAACGACGCTCGTTAACAATCAAAACACTCGTTAATATAATTCATTAACGAGTCTTTAATGAATTATTTTGTTTGCTGCAAAATATTGACGGAGAACTCTATAAAATTTGGAATGCCACTGAAACTGGTTCGGCTTAAGCTCATTTCAGATCAAGCGTGCCGAGCTGTGACGAATATTGCAAAAGAATAACTTTAAGCCTTTTTATAAGTGGAAGAAACAGTTCTCTCTAGATGGCGCGATCCTGAATATCGGCCTTCACTTGTCGTCAGCACTTGTTTATTTCTCAAAAGGGGGAAGAATACCAAAGGCCCAGGCCCGACGACCCTCAATATCTCTTTCGGTTTCACCGTCCATGCTGGAAACGGTTCCTATATAGCAAAAATCTGCCTCTTCCACATTTTGAACGTACAAATTGTACATGATTTAACGCATATTTACTTTCAGTCCTTCCTACTTTCATTTGGAATGCAAATATTTAGTTCCAGGTCCTAAAAGTTGTGCGCAAGCAAACAGACGTCATCAGCATAATCAAGGTGACTCAAAATGTTGAACAGTCCCCACTGAAGATTTTCACCTCTTTACGGAAGAAAGAATCCATATCTTTTTATACTGATGGCTCCAAAACTAGTAGTGGAGTGGGAGGATGTGTTTTCTCCGCAATGCTTTACTTGAGCATATCTTTTCGACTTCCGGATCATTGTAGTGTGCTCCAAGCAGAAGTGATGACGATAAAAAAAGCCTTGGCCTGACTGAAGTGTAATGTAGTATCAACTAAGGATATTGCCATCTTCATTGAAAGCCGCTATTAAATCGCTGGAATCAGTCATGTATAAATCCAAGACTTTTCTTGATTGTCGAGCCTGTGCTGGATACCAGGGCATAGGGCCGATCCGGGGAGCTGCAGGGCTGACAAATTCGCCCGGTACGGAACCACCTTGCAGATTCAATCTGTGAAAGAGAAGCTGAGCATGCCTCTCGCAACTTATAAGCTTCAACTTAAGTTGGATGCGATTAGCAAAACCAACGACAGATGGGCAAATGGTGTTACTTGTAATACCACCAGACAGATTTTGCCTATGCTGGATCTAAAACACTCTGATAGACTGATATCGCTAAGCATGCAGATGATCACTGCATGATAGAGAGACATGATCAGAGTCTTTCCGTATAATGATTTTTGCAGGAGATGCAAAGATGAGAAAGAGACGATTCTTCATCTGTTATGCACTTGCCTTGCCCTGCTCTGTCTCTCTCTCTGGAAAAAGGAGACGCCACCAGCCTCGATATCTGGTAAATGCGGAAGTCAGGAGGCTTCAACGCTTCAGAGACTCCTCCGAGAGAGTAAGAGTCTCTTCAGAGATTATGTGGCATCACAACGAACCAGGTTATGGTCTATGTGCACCCGGACTTGTGAGGTAGCCACCTCTACCTACCTTCCTCTCCAAACTTCCAGTGTTGTTTTCAAGATGGCATTTATTACCAATAGAAACAAGACTAGCGATAATTTGTTTTTTCTTACAGAATGATCTGTGTTATAGGCAATTTCGGCCTTTATGTGCAATGCACAAACACAGTCATGCAGAGAAGGAATGTAGTGAAGTTGGTATATTTTTACAGTTGTACTGGCTGTTACTGACAAATATTTGCAGATGTTATGGGGGACTGAATGATAAAAGGGAAACAGAAACCATCTGCTGAGTATACAGACCTTCTTGAAGTGAAATAGTTTCACTTTTACATTGTTTGCCCATCTTATTTCGCATAATTTTCATTGCCAGTAGCAACTGAAAAATTAAATAGAGCCTTGACTGACAACCGTTTGCACTGAAAAGCTCTTCGACATCTTACATCTTCGTAGGATCGGTTAGCTAGTTTACATCCTTAACACAAACACAATAGACCGTGATGAACTCGGCTTGGGTCGGAGCTCTTTTTCTAGTGCCTTGACCTAGCCTAGACCTAACGACAAAACTCTATCGCGCTCATCGAAGCACTGGTAGTAGACTTTGAATTTGAGAGTTTGTTCGATTTTCTGGGACCCTGCTTTTCAAATTTGCATTTTGTGAACGAATTGTATGAAATAAGGATTCAGGAGCGCTTGGTTGTGGCTTTTACCTCAAAATTATCTGTTGTAGGAAAGACGAATATATTTTACTGGACTAGATTTTCAGATAAACGGCCTAAATAGCAACCCAATATGCTGTAAATAATTTATTGAAGATGTAACCCATCGAGCTTGATTTGAATCAAGGATGTGGACCGGGACTCAATCTTACGGTATAAACTAGCTCTGTATACTTGAACTAATAAACGATTTGGACTACAGCAGTAATCAGTATCCTCAATTTATATACAAATTATAGGTCTCATAAACTGGAGCTATTTTTGCTAGCACACCTGCGTGTACGTTACATTTCAAATAATGGCACGACGCGGCTAATAAATAAAAAAAAAGTTGCTGACAAGTCACACGATACCCCATGTAATGAAAATAAATTGACGAGCCGAGCAAATATGATTGGATTATACACTACAAGATACAGCTTGTAGATAGATGATATAGATTATTATAGTCAATAGACTTTACGTGATGAGAAAATTGGTTTAATCCTATATCACATTATTGTAAGGACCACTTTAGGATTGGATTAAAGGCACGTCAAGAAGCATTTTCTTTTATATGCCAATGCTACGTTTGTTACTTAAATTAAAATGCACTATTGTTATTTAACTTATTTTTTTAACATGGTTTACCAAAAGTAATCCAATAGGAGCGGTCTGCGGAATATATAATAAATTATTAAAACTACTATGAAGAGCATAATGAATTTACCTGTAAGTTATGAAATTCCCTTTCAATTGTTCCTGTGTACATAAATTTTAAGCATTGATTCATTGCTTGTGGAGTAATTATTTTTGTTAACGTAACAATTGTTTGTGTTATGTTTAATCCACGACCAGTATCAACCTAATAAAAGAAGGATACCAAATTTAGAAATCGAAATAAATGGTAACAGTTAGTTCGTTTGTCATACTTGCATAACACGAATATTTTGAAAAATCGGATGATGCAAATCTTTGAAGAAGTCTGTAGGTTTCTTCGTTTCCACGAGCGGAAGAGCCTGGTAACTTGATCTGCGCTTCAAATGCTCCCACATTCTATGATTAATTTGAATCTTATATTTTTATTATTTATTTGTTTTGGTTATAAACGTGGATTACCTTGATGGTTTTGTTTCGTTGCGAATTAAATATTCGGTATCATCATTAAAATCTGCAGTTGTTGCCTCTCCAAAGGTAGAACTGACCTATAATTTTTATTTGTTTTTCATTTGACTTTCGGAACGTTATACAAAATATTAGATAAAGCAAATATTAGAAGGTAAGGTTTAAATTTTTTGATTAATTCAGTAATATTCATCTTAGGATATTTATTTTAGAGATGTCAGTTGAAAACTTGTAATAGAACACCAACGTTTCAATTAAATTGATAGAAATAGCTAAGCTTAATACTACACCCGAGCCTTTGTAGAAATGGAACTATGTAAGTTTGAAAAATTGGAAAAAAATCGATAAATTTTTTTAAAACAAAATTTTGATTATTAGCAAATTTTTAATGTTATTCAGATGCGTGTTAATTTGAAAAATATATATTCGAAAGCAATTATAAAAACTCAGAGTTATAAACTACGAGTTACTGTATAGGGTAATGCGTTTACGAAACAAATCGTTACATTTCTATGTGTTCGTACACTTCAATTTCGTTTGACTCATGTGCTTGAAATAGTATTTGCATTACGTGAGAGGATGAGACTACTTCAAGGTTAAACGGTTCCATTAGTCCAGAAGAATATATCATCGCGATCGATTTGTGATATTAAACCAGATTACCATCGTAGTGTTACCATATCCAGTGATACTAAACTGGGGACGAGAGGTTCGTAATACAGTTTAGGTTAAAAATTATATTGCTAATCAATATGTACGGCTTTCAGGTCCGAAAATAAAAACTGGTGGATACTTTTAAAATAATATTGTACAAAAATGTTTACCATTGATATCGCATTTTCACTTTCTAGTGCACATAAGCTAAACCTTTTCATTAACCAAATCTAGTTGTAAAATTTCAAGTTCCAGATAAGATTTCTTTCGGGACCACGAGTCGGACAGCAGTACAAAATTAATT
The DNA here is from genome assembly GCA_963669355.1 of Chorisops tibialis. NCBI lineage: Eukaryota > Metazoa > Arthropoda > Insecta > Diptera > Stratiomyidae > Chorisops > Chorisops tibialis. Next base: position 190,405,028 of record OY770263.1, on the reverse strand, counting down.
CGGTTACGTACCATGCTTGATTCACTACTACTTCTTCCTCCCATATCCGATAACTCAGTGGTTAGTAAGCGATAAAACGGATTAGATCCGGCAGCAAGCATAAATTTGTGCACTGCAAATTTAGCAGATCCAACAATTAAAATTAAATCAGTATAGCACTGTGAGAGTAGCATATTAAACATGTCTTTCCTGTAGGTTCCAGTCACAACAGTTACTTCTGGTGGTGGCGGCTTCGGCGGCCTAAATGGCGCCTGAAATGTTAAAAAGAAAAAAATTTAACATCATTAAAATATATGAACGTTATACTAACCTGTAATAATGGACGTTGAACTTTCTTTAAATTAGTAATCCAAAATCGTTGTTGACGTCTAGCAATTAGCGCAGCTCTAATTGCATTTTCAAATACTTCATTGACTCCAAAATAGGTAAACACACTTGTTTCATAGTATGCCACACCGAGTTCTTTAGCTACTGCTCTAGCCTCATCCGGCATAACTAGATCGCTTTTAATCGCAGCTCTGTATGTTTTTATTTTATATAAGAGGTTATCCATTAGATTCCCATAGTAATAATATAATGAATTAGGAAAAGTAATAAGATTTTTAAAGTATACATTTGAATGAATTGAATGAAATTAAACAGAATTCCGAGGAAATTCTATAATATTTAATATGTCGCTGCAATAACATTGAATCTCTGATGTGGCTCATACAAAAAAAATGTGTAGTGTATCACGACGCAGAGAAACTTTGGTACAAAAACAAAGCCATTAATTGATGATAGAGAAAGGGTGAGAATGTTAAAGAGCTTAGTGGGCAAAAGGGAGACTAAGAAACAGCGATTCAATATCCAAGGTAATTGCAACAAAATTCAAAATTTTTATTTTTCTGTAAACTGCAAACGTATCAATACCATCAACTCGAATTATAGCTATTCCATAGGCAGGTCTTCACCCATGGTATAGCTACATTTCGAGTTGATGGTATCGATACGTTTGGAGTTTACAGAAAAAAAAATAATTAATCAAATGACGAATCAAGTTATTTGTCTTAAAGTCTGTTTTTATATCTGTCAGATACAGTCATGACGCCAGAAAACATAGGAATTGCGTTCAGTTCCTTCAAACCTTACAAGTCACCAGGACTGGACGAAGTCTATCACGCAATAATCCAGAATGCGGATGAAACAATAATTCAGTACCTAGTTAACATATATAAAGTATTTTCAGTCTTTGAAACATATCGAAGCTATGGCAAGAGGTTAAGATTAAGAGGTTTTCATACCTAAACCAGGCAGAGCCTCCCACAACATCTCGACGGCTTTCCGACCCATCAGCCTGGGATCGTTCCTTTTTAAAGGCCTGGAGAGACTGGTGGACAGCTACCTACGTGCAAATCTAAACCTCTCGGTTAGATGCCCCCACCAACACGCCTATCTAAATGGTAGGTCGACTGACACTGCCTTGCATGTGATGGTAGCCACCGTAGAGAAAGCTTTTCATCATAAAGAGGTTGCACTTGGTGCCTTTCTAGATGTGGAAGGTGCTTTTGACCACGCCAACATTGATGCCATACTTGAGGCCTTGCGCAGTCATAGTGTGGAACCTCTCCTGACTGCATAAATAGCTAAGCTTCTTCGCTTACAAAAAATCTTAGCACGGATGGCTGACGAGACAAGAAAGGGCTACGTCCACAAAAGAACGTCACAGGGCGGCATAATATCGCCTCTTCTATGGGTCCCAACAGTAAATGAACCCCTTTCCATTTTAAGTCGGAACGGCTACCCCACAATAGCATATGCAGACGATCATGTCATCATGCTAACTAGTAAGTTTGAACAAGTTCTAGGAGACCTTATACAGTCCGCTTAACAACTGTTAAGACAGCTGGGCACTAGATAAAGGACTCACCAATAATGCTCGAAAAACAAATCTGGTCCTGTTCTCCAGAAGAAGAAGATCATATATTTCCTATCCACCAAACATTCGGGGTATCAGAGGCAAACTGCCCTCTCGAGCCAAGTTAAATATTTAGGTCTTATTCTTGATAGTAAATTATCCTGGAAGGTCAACATTCAAGAACGAGCAAAAAGGCTACCGTAGCCTTGTTCGCTTGCAAGAAGACATTCGGTTTGAGAGGGGGCCTTAAGCCGCACCTCATCCACTGGATGTATACCAGTACTTTAATTTTTATTTGCTATAGCGCGCTGGTGTGGTGACCAGCGGTGAGACTAAAAACCAACCTAGCAAAATGGGGTTATTCAGCAGGCCTTCTTGTCGTAAAAGGCGACTAAGGATCAAGTTATCTCACTGTGAGATGGGGCAGTAGAGTTTACCCACACCCATCCAAATGGCAAAAGGACACTCACGGCTTATTACCCGTGTTCCTAAAACACTCACTGATACGAGAAACGAATAGAGTGCCACGGATACGGACGAGTTCTACGGTATATACCTTTAGTATTCGAAAACTCACTATGATAGGCTTTTGAAATGTGCAAAAATTTAAAGACAGTGGAAGGAGTGGAGTAACGCAAATGGTCATCAGAGGGACCTTTTTCCACAGAAGAGTCACCAGTTAATATAGACAGTCATTCATCTCCCAAGCGTCCAGACTTTGGAATGCATTGTCCGCTAACGTTTTCCCAAATAGGTATAACCTCCAGTCCTCCAAGAATAATCTTCACCGCCTTTCCGTCTCTCTCCACCTTAATTTCCATAATACAACCAAATTGTATCCACTTCCTATACCGAATTAATTGTGCAATGCATTAAAGGGTCACCCCTAAATTAAACTCGGTGCCTTAAAAAAAAAACATAAAACATCTTGAGTCTCTCCTGATAGTGTTACTCAGAACCTAGTCGATCATTTGGCCATAAGTCCGTGAAGATGTTTCCTCGATAAGCGAGCGAAGCGTGGAGCTGACGTGGGGAGTGATCACTACTTGAAGGTTGGGTGCTTGAGATTGTACACATACCCACATTGATTCAAAGGCGGAAACTAGAGTAAAACACAATACAAGCTCTGAATTATAGTCCACAAGGAAAACGTCGAGTTGGTTAAGTGCTACATTGAAGCGATCAGTTGAGTAGGATGCCAGAGGAATAAACAAGTCCTGGCGACAATTAAAGGCCGATGATCAGGATCGCGCCTTGTGGATGAGAACTGTTTCTGTCCTATTCCCCTATAGGGGGGTCTTAACAGAAAATTGATTGATTTACCACCATTGTGTGGAGATGAAATACGCAAACTGCACGTCAAGTGTGAGGCAACCAGAAACACATTCTTAACAAGTGCCAGAGGAATAAACAAGTCCTGGCGACAATTAAAGGCCGATGCTCAGGATCGCGCCTTGTGGATGAGAACTGTTTCTGTCCTATTCCCCTATAGGGGGGTCTTAACAGAAAATTGATTGATTTACCATCATTGTGTGGAGATGAAATACGCAAACTGCACGTCAAGTGTGAGGCAACCAGAAACACATTCTTAACAAGTGCTAAATAATCTTATAAGCTTGACGATCCGAAAAGCAAATTGGCAACCATCTCTCAACCCGATGTCAACCGAACAACTTCCGACTTAAGACTACCGTGATGCTCATATACAGCTTAAGAAGGTTGTTAGAGGCGACAAAAGAAGGGCCATCGAAGATCTGGTCAATGAGGCAGACTGAAAAAATAGATGTGTGTAAAACTAAGTGCATGTACATGTGCTCCAGTGTAAGCACACCGACTGACTATACTGAATAGACAAGATGTGAAAAAGATACAAGATTTTTGTTACCTCGGAAGCATTGTCAGCATGGACGGAGTTGAAAGGGATGTTGATGCTTGTATAAATAAAGTTCGTCAGGTCTTTACTATTCTTTCCCCTTTCTGGAGGTTAAGAAAGATCTCCTTTATGTAGTTTCCGAAATTCGGCTGGCGAAATATAATTCCGAATAATTCATTTGATTGGATCCTGAAGCGAATTCGTGTACAAATCAAAGGTGAACAATTGTCTATCCCTAAACAATGTGAAAACATAATAGAATTATGAATTGTTAGATGAAATAGGAAAGAGTTTATTGTACCGGAAAATATGTCATCTCAAATTCTTTCAAATTGTGAATAGCAACTTTTGTATGGGAGGTGGTAAAATCAGAGGGAGGAGGTTTGTAAATTTCGTATATAACACTGAACGTACATAGTATACAAAATGTTTCATGCTGAATTTAAAGTTTGTAGCTTTCATAATTTTTGAACGAATTTGTCTGAATTTATGGCATTTGTATGGGAGGTGGCAGAAGTGGAAGGTTTTGGATGATTTTGAATCTGCTCATCGACATCTAATCACATTGCCTTGTTACTCATATGGGAGAAGGAGAAATATATTTTTGAATTTTCAATACAAAAAATTGTATGGGAGGCGGTAGAAGTAGTGAAGCGAAGCGCATATTTTTTTTAGAATTTATTGCAATTATTAAGGGACAAATTCTGGCAGAGTTTGAAGTTTGTAATTTTCCTAGCTTCAATGAAAATCGATTAAATGCATTTACCAAAAACTGTGCATTTGTATGGAAATGGGTTGAAGGAGTATTTGAATCAAACCAAATTTTTCGACATCAATAATATTTTTAATAGTATACTTTTTTCAAAATTTCAAGTTGATAACCTTGACGGTTTTGCAGAAAAATAATTTAGTTAAAATTCCGAAATTTCGTGAAATTTGTATGGGAAGGGGTAGAAAGAGCTTTCACAAAATCAGTTGCAATTGTAATAACATTAAATATGACAGAAGTTAGATTTTAGCATTACTAGTTGCAATGAAAACCGAATAAATGCATTTTTGAAAATTGTGCATTTGTATGGGAGGTGGAAGAAGGAGTAAAAGGATCAAATCAACATTTTTTGACGTCAATGATATTGTTAATTTATAGTGCGCGAGGAGCGTTTTCCTCGACACGGTAGGTTATTAATTTTTGTTTATAGGCGCAATGACACCTTTGGAATTATACACCGCACAAAAAGAACACAACCCATAGAATAGAATTTTTGTTTATAGGCGCAATGACACCTTTGGAATTATACACCGCACAAAAAAGAACACAACACATAGAATAAAAATTATAATTTATTGAAAATTTGAATGGACGCCCGAACGGCTGATGATCAACTGGCGAAAAACAATTTTAATTTTACTCAATGTGGCGATATCTTGCGCCTCGAGAAAATGCTGACTCCACCTGATCGTGGGAGTCAAGATTTTCCCGACGTCGCAAGACCATCGAGGAAATAGGATACCAAGCATATCTCACTTGCAATTGTGTGCATTGAGATATGCTTGGTTCCCGTGCTTAGTGCTAGTATCAAATGTCCGAAACAAAAAAAACTTTTTTTTGCTCCATGCAGCTTGCAGCAAATTCGCTGATTAGCAGAGCCGCGGTGGGTTGATTCGTGCAATTGTGGAGTGTTAAATTACATTCGCCATTCGGGTGGAATGCGGTCAGCGATTTTACTGCAGGCCACATGGAATCGTATACAAAATTGTAAATCTAGACAGATATTCACATCGTTATACTATGACCTAATTTTCGAGCCAATAGCTGAAATGGTTTCGGAGAAAAATCAATTTCTTTAAATTTCGAAATTTCATGAAATTTGTATGGGAGGGGGTAGAAGGAGTGGCGGAATTTGGCCCGTTCACGAGCTTAAAGTTACTTTTTTGCTAAAATTGTTGTATTAAAAATTTCAGCAAGATAGGTCAAGGCTTTCGAAAGTTATGTTGTAGACAGACGGAAAGACGGACAGACGGTCATTCGGAATCGAGGTTTTTCAGCGACAACAAATATTTCTGTACCCTTGGCGACTCTGTGCGATCATTATTTCTTAGCGTTACAAACGGTAAGGCAAACACAATACACTCTCAGATTTCATCTAGAGTATAAAAATTGGTGTTGAAAGAGTTTGTCAAAGTTTGTTTTCAAAAATCGTTTGTTCATATTCTATATATGTAAACTGCCTCTTTGTCGAGAAAAGGGAAAGGACCATTAACAGCTTTTGCATTCTGAAAATCGGTGGTATTTCCGAAAAAACATTCGAATTTAATGATGAACAGAAAACATTTTTATTCAAGTCAAATTTTGAATTTAAGGCCAGATTTGATGTTCGGGATTGGCTTTTGAGGATAATTTACTTGGCGGTGGTTATATTTGATCATCTCAATTCATTAAATTTAAATTTAAGGCTCAAGCGATTAGTTAACTGAAACAATATTTCACGCTGAAGATAAAATTAAAAGAGCAAAGAAAAATTAAAACGATGGATTCAAAGTCTGGATAGCAGAAATTCCTATCAGTTATCACTAATGAATGATTTCATTCAAAACTCTGAGGACGGGCTTTCTCATGAAATCCTGCTACTTTTACGAACTCATCTATGCCAGTTACTTATTCAATTTGACGATTAGATTCCGTCAGCATATGATAAATTCTATAGCATGTTAAATATTCTTTGTGTGCTCGGATCTTAATATCAGTTTATGTTCAAGATTTTGTATAAATGGAAACTATAAGTTTGCATTTATTTGTCTTGTGTATCCTTGTAAAATAGTCTGCATATCATTAAAATTGTTGAGTAGATTCTGAGCGAATTACTTAATTTAATATAACATATTTAATAAAATTTTTTCTTATATTTAAATAAAAATCTTGTCTTTATATTTACCTTTCTGTATTAAGTTTAATACAGATAATTAGATATGTATGTAATAAACATACCTAACAAAAGGACTGCGGTCTCCAAAATATGATAGATAAGTTTCATCTCTGTACATATATCGTAAATCATTCTTGCATCCTACTAAAATTACTGGAGTGTCTGGACAAAATCTACGTATCTCTGGAAACCACATTGCTTTGCAATTTCGTAGAGATATTGGACTTGCGATTGAAAAGCAGAGTAAAACAACATCAGATCTAGAAAAGAAAACATTTTTTTTATTTCAAAGTAAAGCTTAAATAAATACTCATCAAAAAAAAATTGAAAGTATGCTAACAAAAGAATAAATAAAATTTGAAGCCTTTGTAGTTTATTTATTTTATAATACATTGTTGACTAAGAAGTTAAATTGGCTAATTCTTAATAAATATTGAAAATGATTTGCGCAATTCTTTGGTCTAAAAATCAAGTCAAAATCATTTCTTATTTTAATGCATGCCTCATCTATATTATTAACTAAAAACAGAAAATTATGAGTTGTCGTTACGAGCAATGGACAAAATGAAAAACAATTTTAATTGAACCAAGAAACAATTAGATATTAAGTACAAGAAAATGAATATCTCCAATTGTATTATTTTTTCGATGAGTGAAATCGCCAATATATTCATATTCATAAAGAAATCAAACTGAAAAATAATGCAACGTCATTACCTGCCATATGCAAATCGTCGATCCTTGTCATGATCTCCAAACGTATCCCAAAGTCGAAGTGATACATTAACTCCATCTACAACTTCCCAAGATCTTTCCAGTACCTGAATTTAGTTACATTAGTAAATTCTTTTGAAATATGGGTCATTCTTTTACAAACCGTACACCTAATTGGACGACATATTTTCTATTGCTTCCAAAATTTTTCTATAGGTAGTATACATCGAATAAACCGACACGTATGCGGGGATATTTTTTTAAATTGTTTATTTTAAAAAATATGGATGTTTAAACATTTTGAGAATCGTTGGTTTTGCTCTTCTTAAAAAGCTATTATCTTCGGTTCTATTTGTCCCACAGATTTCGTTCTTATCTCATTTTAAAGGTAATTTTGTAAACTTTTTACTACATTGTTCCAAAAAAATTGTATTGTTAAATAATTGTAGTTATTAGCAATTAAAGCACTTAAAGTCGATTTTCATACTTGCGCCCAGCCGATAAAAAATCGAAAAAAATACCATCGTACTCCTTGATTGATTCTCTAAAAAATACATTTAAAAAAAAAATGGAGAAATAACGGGATCAACAGAAAAAAAATAATTTGCACCATTTGGGCGCGTATGAATAATAAAAGAAAAAATTTAGGGCAAAATTAATGCATTGTTATTTGTGATTTTTCTGAGAACTACGCTTTTGTGATCCGAAATGCAATTCAAGGCGTACATTGGAACAATGATCAGGCAACAGTGCATCCGTTTGCGATTTACAACAAAAGCAATAAGCACGTACTATAAATGAAAAGCTTAGTAATGATTTCCGAATGTTTACATCATGACACCGTAGCCATTCACGTATTCCAATGGCATTTCCTCAATTTTATCAAAACTAACTTACATAATATCAATAAAATCATACATTTTTCTGACAGAGCGAGTGCACAATTAGTCCAGACGGATTAGATCAAAAAAGGTCTGTTTGACGAAATGCTGCGATTTCGATGTTGTTCTTAACCTCATTTTTTTTTTGCGTAGATTACGATAAAAATATTGCGGCCACTGAGGGAGTGGGGGAAAGACTCGAGAAATAGCAAAATTCGCAAATTTTCGTCTGTTTTAGAGGGTTTTTGAGCTTTATTACGTTATACTAAACAGTTTCGAAAAACTAAAAATGAGGTTCGATTGCAGACACTTAGACCTTTCATTTGAGTGGTACATTGTTAAATTCGGTTTATTTAAACCTGAGATATAGACTGTTATTCAAAACGTTTTTGTAAATTTTCAAAGAATCTGTGTTTTTGGAAGGAAATGAGTATCTCATAGACTGTAAAAAAGATATTTTACCAAAACTTGCGGCATTGTCTCTTAATAAATGCACTTTAAATAACTGAATCAAAATTCAGCCCAAATTTAGCCGGTTTCATAGAAATTTCACCTCATGAATTTATTAGAAAATGACTTTTCGAGTAAATTTTTTCTTAACTCTTTTTTTAAGGCAGAAGGACTAAATGAAGTAACCTTTATAGTCTTATTGTATTGTGGACATTCTGATAAAGAATTTGCGGGGCTTGAAGTTCAATTTGACTTACCCGCAGCCGAGATATCGAACTTTTTATTGCAGATTTTAAGATTTTTTTAATAATAACGTTATTTTTATTCGTAATAAGTGCAGTTACAGCCTATTTTTTGATGAATAAATTCATATTCCTTTCAATTATTTATCCCTAAGATAAATAAAATCAGGATTTTTGGCCAACGCAGAGGAATAAAAAAGTCGACGCGTAACTAACACACTAAATTTTTTCGTCGTGCTGCGCGCCCGGTGGTGCGAACTATTTTTTTCTGCTGATCCCGTTATTTCTCCATTTTTTTTAAATGGATTTTTTAGAGAATCAATCAAGGAATACAATGGTATTTTTTTCAATTTTTTATCGACTGGGCGCAAGTATGAAAATCAACTTTAAGCGCTTTAATTGCTAATAACTACAATTATTTAACAAGACATTTTTTTTAGAACAATGTAATAAAAAGGTTACAAAATTACCTTTAAAATGAGATAAGAACGAAATCTGTGGGGCAAATAGAACCGAAGATAATAAGAGCAAAACCAACGATTCTCAAAATGTTTAAACATCCATATTTTTTAAAATAAACAATTTAAAAAAAAATCCCCGCATACGTGTCGGTTTATTTCATATATATAACACATAAAAAAAAATAAAGCGATTCTAGAAACAGACGTGAATTTTTTCGGCAAATCCGTACGGTTTGTAAAAGAATGACCCATATACATAAATAACTTACATCCTTATATATTCTGTATTGGTCAATTGCCCAAACAGTTGGGACATGAGTAGATAATAGTTGCGACAACGACACATGTTTATTGCACGCTCTAGCGCAAATGAGTCTTGTTTTTCCAACTGCAGTGTCACCCACTAACACGCACTTTACTAGTTCTTGGTGCGGCTGTTCGTTATCCATTGTTCCATTCCAGTTATACCTGCAAATATTATACATAAAATAATTAATATAGTATAGCTAGAGAATTTTTAATTTCGTAAAGAAACAAGAAATGATTAAAATTTCCATCAATAAGAAAATGAGAACATTTTATAGAAGTATTATTGTTAAATGTGCATTACTCGAAGTAATAGTGATTTCTATTCTACGAAAAATCATTGTCCCGTTTTCACTCTTACATTTTTTCCTATCAGTGTTTATCACTTTTTGTTCTAATCCATACAAAAAAAAAACAATTGAAAGAATTGAAAGAAAAGATTTCCGGATTATTCGTGACGTGTCGGTCTCTGCTGAGACCTTTATCGAACTGGTCGCAGCAGAGACCGAAACGTCACGAATAATAAAGTGTAACAGTGTAGAATCCGGAAATCTTTTCTTTCAATTTGAAATGCATTGTGAAAACATTCACCAGACAGACAATGGTTTGTGTCTTGGTAGGAAAATGTTTGACAAAGTCACATTTCTTGCAACGAATTTATTGGCGGTGCAAACTTGATTGCCCTACCCAGGGTTGAGAACATATTGCGTGGCATACATGATCGATCATATTGTACGAGCCTATGTTTGTGTGCAAAATTTTCCGTGTATGACGATGAATAATGGAATGATGTCAAGCGGCTTGACGGATTTCAAAACGATTTGAAATCCGTGGGCGGAGTTAGCTTGTCTGACAACATGACTGACCGTTTATGGCATTGAATGTAGAAAATTTGTCATTCGTGCTCTAGACTTTGCACTGAAAGCAAGTAAGTGGTGGGATTTTTTTAGAAAAAAGGGCTCTGAAACTCATAACGTTATTTTATAACGAAATTATTTCATTATAAAAATAACGTTTCCAGTAAAAAAAGGTTTTTCGTTAAGTTGCAGATATGTACAGTGACCGACAAAAGTCTACATACGACCCCTATTTTCGCTACTTGACGAGCCCCATGGCACTAATTAAAAAAGTAATGATGCAGTTATGTTCTAAGTCTATTTTAATTGATATTTAACAAAAAATCTTTTCTCCAACATAAACTTTACAAGTTTTTCATACATAACTAAAAACATAACAGAGCTACGATTGCGCGTAAAGCGCAATCTTACGATACTCTAGATGAAATAGAATTTTTTGTGATCCCAAGAAATTTTGAGTGTTAGAAAGGATGATAGCATTGAACTAATTTTTTCCCCATCATGCTAAAGTAGCTATAAAAATGCTTTATACAAAATTTTTACTCCAAAAATTGAATGGGAACTGTGAAAATTAGTGAGTTGGATTTAGTGAAAATGTACAGTTTGTATGGGAGGTGGTAGAAAGAGTGGGGGGATTTTAGTGGTTTTTTTCAGAAATAACTAGGAATTTTATAATTGATATCCCTTAAATTTCAGACTAGTGCCATTCATACTTTTCAAGAAAATTGATCTTTTGTGAAGTTGTGAAACTGTGTCATATTGTATGGGAGGGGTAGAAGCAGTGAAGCTAATCAAATATTTTTTTCTGATCTTAGTGATAATACTAATTAAGTATTTATTACAAAATGTGAGCTCGATAAATGTTATATGTTCTGAGAAAATCGGCTTAGAGCATTTCACGAAAAAATGTAGTTTGTATGGGAGGGGTTGGAAGGAGAGGGAGGACGGAAAAAATTTTTCTACTGTAGATTTATATCATTATGTAAGTAATATATCCCAAAATTCAAACTAATAGCTTTTATGCTTTTCGAGTAAATCCATTTATCGTCAAATTGCGAAATTGTGTCATTTTGTATGGGAGGGGGTAGAAGGGGTGAGGCTAATCGTCTAATTTTTTTTGGACTTACTGAAAATTTTAAATAAATATTTGGTGCACAATTTTAGCCCGCTAAATTTTATACGCACTGAGTAAATTGGCTTAGAGTAATTCATGATAAGAACAGTTTGTATGGCAGGTGGTAGAAGGAGGGGGAGGACACGCATAATTTTCATACGGTAGATTGATATTACCATAAAAGTGACATATTCCAAATTTCAGGCCAATAGCTTTTATACTTTTCGAGCAAATCCGTTTATTGTCAAATTGCGCAATTGTGTCATTTTGTATGGGAGGGGGTAGAAGGGGTGGAGCGATTTGGACCGTTCACGAACTTGACATTACTTTTTTGTCAAAAACGACGTGTACAAAATTTGAACTATCTAGCTCAACGCGTTCTCAAGCTAGAGAGCGAACGGACGGACGGACAGACGGACGGACGGACGGACATCCGGTTTTGAGATTTTTGAGTGATAATATTAATTTCTGTATCTTTCATTTTTTTCTCCGAGCCTTATTTCTTAGCGTTACAAACTTTAGAGCAAACTTATAATACTCTCAGATTGCATCTAGAGTATAAAAATGCATTGACAAAAGTCTACAAACGCCTAGGTAAATCATTCTTTATGCTATTGTGCGGTTCTGTTTTATAACGCGTTTATCAAGTTTTGGCATTTGCGCTTCGCGTTAGGCTACAGTTTGGGCAGTTTCGATAAGGCCGCAGCTGTGACGATGGCTTCTCGGAAGGAAATCTCATCAGTAGTACGGAACTTGGTGGTAAAACATCCAATCGAAAGAAAATCTTTCGGAGAAATAGGCAAATTATTGAATTTAAGTAAATCAACAGTTCAAACCATATTCAACAACTACAAAAGTAGGTTCTCTGTTGAAAACAAGACACGCAGAGGTCGACCGAAGAAGCTGTTTCCCAGAGATATCTCCTTTATTTTAAAAGAAGTGAACCAAAACCCAAAGGCGCATGCAACAAAACTGGCGGAGGACATAGCAAAACGAACAGGAACGACGGTACATCCAAGAACAGTTCAAAGAACATTAAATAATAATGGTTATCACAGCAGAACACCACGCTAAAACACCTTATAAGCGAAAAAAAATCGCAAACTTCGCTTAGAATTTGCCAAAAAGCATCTAGACAAAGGACTTGATTTTTGGAAGAAGGTTTTATTCACCGATGAATCGAAGTATAACATATTTGGAAGTTGCGGTAGAGCTTAAGTTTGGAGAAAGGAAAACATGGGAATGGACCCGAAACACCTAATACTTACAGTTAAACATGGCGGTGGCAATGTGATGGTTTGGGGTGCTGTCGCAGCGTCGGGTGTAGGAAATTTGGTGTTCATTGATGGTGCCATGATCGCCATCTCTACAAAACCATCTTGCAACACAATTTAAGAGAATCGGTCGATAATTTGGACCTTGGTGAATGCTGGATATTCGAACAAGACAATGATCTCAAGCACACCGCTCAAATCCTGAAGGACTGGCTACTATATTACGCTCTAAGACAGCTCAATACACCCCACAAAGTCCGGACTTGAATATCATCGAGCACGTTTGGGATCGAAAAATAAGAAAACACGACATTAGAAGTGCTACAATGCTAAAAGAGAAGCTCGTTTAGGAATGGGGTCAAATAACGCCTAACGAGTTAGAAAATTTGGTCACATCAATGCCAAGACACTTGCAGGCACTTATAGATGCCCATGGTGGGCCAAAAAAATGTTAATATGTTAATGTTAAGTTTTGAAATTAAATGTAAATTCCTTAATGAAGTTTTTGATGGATCTCATGGTCGTACGTAGACTTTTGTCAATGCTATTTTTTAGTTTTTTTATGAATAGATTGTTAAGTTTATATTGGAGAAAAGATTTTTTTGTTATATGTCAATAAAAATAGATTATAAACAAGACTACATCATTACTTTTTCAAATAGTGCTGTTGGGCTCGCCAAGCAGCGAAAATAGGGGGCGTATATAGACTTTTGTCGCCACTGTACTTCGAAAACAGTTGTTCGGATCAAGTCAAGTGCATTAAACAATTTTTTGTCTTGTTGATTTTGTCGCCACTGTACTTCGAAAACAGTTGTTCGGATCAAGTCAAGTGCATTAAACAATTTTTTGTCTTGTTGATACGGACCTCTGCGGTCTGCGACGCTAAAAATGACAGCATTTTTAACGTTTTTCGTTGTAAAATTCGGTTACCGCTAGTTAATTTATAATTTATCCTTCTGTCATTAATTTTTCAGATTGTAGAGGTATGTGATCTATAATTGTGGTAAATATTTAAGTGGGGGAGAGGAGTTGTGTAACGGGAGGAAGGTGGTGAGCCATAATGCTCAAAAACTTCATTTAGTTTCATTCCTCACATTAATAATATTATAGCAGTAGCACGTAGAATGCTTGGTTTCATTATAAGAAATTCAAAATGCTTCAAGATTGGTACCCTAAAAATATTATACTTTTCGCTTGTCAGAAGCAAACTGGAATATGTTTCCACCTTATGGAATCCGTACTATAGATGCTATGTCGATGCCATTGAGACTGTACAGCACAAATTCTTAATCTATATTGGTTATAAAATGGGAATAAATTCTGGTAATATTATATATTCTGAGTTGATGGAGTTTTTGAACATTCTGTCATTAGAATCTAGAAGAATTTTGAACGATGCCGCTTTTCTATATAATCTCGTGAATAGTAATATAAATGCTCCAGATCTCTTAAGTGAAATTAATTAACGCATTCCTACCAGAGTAACTAGATCATTTGACTTGTTTCATATTTAGTTTTACAGAACAAATTTCAGCTCTAATTCTCCAATAGCAAGACTACAACAACTTGGCAGCAATATCTCAGATATTGACTTGTTTAACACAAATATCCCTTCTCTGAAGAAATTTGTTTATGGTAATTTCAAGTAGCGAATAAAAATATAATATAATCAATTAATGGAATAATAAAAAAAAAATATTTTCTAGCTTATCATTTATCATAATGGCAAAAGTTCGTTTTTCAAGCGTATATTACAATATTATATTATAATATCATTATTTATGTCCCGTTTCATTCTTTTTTTCTAACTTTGTAATTAATTTTCTTATTTCTTATTATTTTCTACTCATAATCAATCTTTTATTACGTACATTTTTTATATTAGAATTATTATTTTGCTTGTTTTCTTTTTCTTTTCTTTTTTCAAACTGTGTTATTGGACTTCAGTCCGTAAATAAAATAAATAAATAAATAAATTGTTTTAGGGCTCTGATAAAAGATACACAGTTCAAATTTTGTATGTGCATACATCCATTTGATATACATAAAGAAAAATAGTAATTTGAGTCAAAACTGCTACGCACCCTAACCTGCACTATTTTTGTTAAAGTAAGATATTTTTTAAAATGGAAATGTCAACAACGAGTGCTGAATATTTAGGCTGTACTCAATATAGCTCGGTATAGGATCTTTTTCATAATAATGATTTTCAATAATTTTTGTAACATAACAAATTAATGTAAGAAAATCGCTCCCTCTTTTGCAACCAATCTTTCGCGCATATTCTTTTTCATCTTTTCCTAGTTTTACTCTCAACCACAGCACTGCCGAGCACGTGGGCTGTATACGGAGAGGACACTGTTGGGGAACGTGTGTGTTAAGGGGGGAATTTCTCAGTCAAAGACACACAACGCTCCGATAGACCAACCGAGATCAGCAGCGACAAAGTAAAGTTACACAACCAGAAAAATCGCAGATATTCTCCAGATATCGAAATCGAGTATTGAAAATCATCTGCATCAACTTGGCTATGTCAGCCAAGTTAGAACGATCTTTTTGGCTAAGCAAATATAATAAATAAATAAAATATTACGACTATTAAATGTGGATTTACTGGTACCCATCAGTTGCTTAAAATTAATCCACTAAGTACATATTATACTAGCGTTAAAATCTAATCTATCCAACTTGTTTTTCGACTTTTGTTCTGAAAATAATAAATATTTCAAATAAAAATGAGAATTTTAGCCCGGGGCTTCCGTAAGTAAATAAAATCGACAAGTTAACTGCACCATAAAGGGTTATCATTAACCCGAGGCCTCCATATGCCAATAAAATCGGTAAATTCACTACACACTCAGGGATTTACTCTTCGTTGCCGAATAAAGTGAAGATCGTGGGAAGTAAACAATATTAAATTTTGTATTTGCTGTTAACTGTGAGAAAATGTACGTAATTCAATTAAAAAGCATTTAAAAAAGTAAAAAAAGTCTAGTTCGAATATGAGTCTAGAGCATACTTCTTGAACCAGTTGATAAACTCTACGTTTATCGGGACATAACATTAAAAAAATTGAATTTACTGAAAAGAACTAGGTCATTTTATTTTATTATTCTAATAATAAAGTATTGTGATTGACGACACAAAAAAAAAAATTGCTACCCTGATATTTTTTTTTTCGCGTTTCATAACTAAATTAGCCTAAAAATGCAACAAAAAATATCCGTCCCGCCGTACGCCGTACATATGGACTCATATCTCCGACACCGTTAAAGGTAGAATGTTCGTTTTTGAATGGATTGTTAATTGGGTAAGTGAGCTCCATTATCTCAATTTTGGAGAGTGTCACGTGGAAGGGGAAGGCGGGGGGAGGGAAAGAGTCAAAACTACACTTGCTAATATCTCCACTACGAATGCAGATAGGCAGCTGAAAATCATCACAGATAAAGAGAGGGTTGTGGGACAAACTTTAAAAGTAATTTATTTTTTTATCCATTGGCGTCCGAAAAGGGGGGCTAAAAACAAATTGTTGGCCAAATTTTTTTTTTTTAAATGATTATATCTTCGAAATTACTTACTAAAAAAATTCATATTTTGGGACCATTAAGGCAGCATACAGATCAACCAAAATCAGCTTAGAAGGAGGCTAATTATTGTAAGGGGGATGGTCAGGGGGGTGCAAGGAAAAACACTTAAAAATTAAAATCTCAACTATCTTATAAGCTATGTAATTAAAACTTAAAACATATATTAAGCTATACTAGCGAAATACAAGAAAAATATAACATTTAGACATAATAGTAGTGGGGGGAAATGGGGAGCATTTCATAAATGGTGCACTTTCCAAAATTTGAAACCGTTATATCTCAAAACTGAGTACAGATATCAGATCGAAAAGTCGTCAGATTATAGTTCTACATAATTCTTAATTTTGGTAAAAATTTGAATTTTTTTTAAGGGGGTGTAAGGAGAGGGAGGTGGTAAGCAAAAATGTCGAAAATTTTGAGTGATTTTTTTAGGGTTCTGATCAACGAAGTTTAAATTTAGCACGTGAATACATCTATTTGATATACATAGAAAAAAATAATAATTTGTTCCAAAATTCTTGTAAACCGACCCGTCGGTCTAACGTGCACAAGGTGTTTCATATGCATTGAAAAAAACACATAAACTGAAAATTTTTGAATGAAATGATAAGGTAGAAATTTGAAAATTTGTAAAATGCATTTAAAAAATGTCCCTAAATATATGAAATATTAACTGGTCGAATATCAAACTTCTACCCCCTCCCATACAAAATTATTTTTTCAAACCATTTTTAAGGGGGTTCAATATTTGCCTTCTTCCACCCCCGTCCCGCCTATAAACAGTCGTTTTTAGGAACACAGAACTCGGAAATGGCTCAACCGATTTTTTTTCAAATTTAGATAAATGATTCTTGATGATATTGTCTATGCCCTGACGGGCTTTTGGCAAAATAGTGCTTTGGGAATTATTAATAAGAGTTTACATTTTTTAGTAATTTTTCGCAACTTTAACACAATATAACATTTTTACTTTTAATTTTTTTTAAATCGGCTCCGTCAGGGCATAGATAATTTATCGTAGGACATCTGTACCAAATTTCAGTTCAATCGGGTGATATTTACCTGAGATCTGTGTTCCTAAATGGTGAAAAACGTGATTTTTTCAGGAGAAGCGTTTGAAAGAACCCGGATCGACTCTAATCGCTTCAAACCCTTTAGATTAAAAATTAAAAATAAAATACTTCTAATTGGAATTTTGAAACGGGACAAGTTGCAAAATGTGCAGAAAGTGTTGTAGAATTTTTTAAGCCAATAAATTTTTTTTTTTTTCATTTTTTTCATGATTTTCAAGTATTGAACTCCCTTAAGAAAACAATTATCACCTAACTAATAAAAGCTATCAATTTAAAATTAGTTATAAAAGCTTTTAAAAACAGTTGAAACAAAAAAGCGCTAAAAGTTTTGAGATCGCGCTTGCCCTTCTCCCCCCTCCCATACAAAAGTAAGATTTCGACCAATTTCATTAAATCAACTAATAACCAACAAATTAAAAGCTACGAACTTGAAATTTTGTAGGAGCACCTTACAAGAGAAATGAAATAAAATTACATCACGAATTTTACGATTGCGTTACCTCCTCCACCCCTCCCATACAAATGTTTGGTTTCGTGAATGTAAAATACACCGAATCTTGTGAAAATTCTATCCAACTTCGTCTATGAAACTGACATTCTGTACAGAAAATATTGGATGTGATTCAAGCAATCAATTAAAAAATTATTAACATCCACCCACCCTTACTATCACCCCTCCCCTCATAAAATCTCAAACTTGCTTAAATAAACGAATGAAATTTTCATTATATGTATACTGAAGCTATTGATCGTTTCCGCAATTAAGTGTTAAATTGACAACAGCTCTGCCCAAGAACCCACTTTCACTTAGTCTTCCCTAACCACTCTAACCTGCATATTGTCTTTCCACGCATTCTTGGCTTGTCCCAAAAATAATAAAGTTTCGCCCGACTTGTTGGCAGTTTATTTGATAGGCAAACGGCGGGAATTCTCTCAACTTTTCCTCTAGACTAAACAAAGAATCAAAAGTATTTTTAATTCTCATACATATTTGTCCTCGGTAGAACTAACAATATTGCAATATTGACGAATAAGCTATATGCACTTGTGGTTTCTAGTTAGTGTGAGTAATATCGTGTGAAAAAAGAAAACAATAGACCCTTTTGGTTCGGTTTTCTATGACCGGGAATTTTTTTTATTTGGTTTGTGTACATGCGATACGATTGACATTTTTGCCATCCTGACTCGATTGCGCTCGATCGTTTTTTCGTACTGTGGACAGTTCACAGTGTTCACTATGCGCACTGAGCTGGTGGTACTGAGCAGGAGATTGGGTCTGCCTGATTGTTAGATTCAGGAAAATAGCTGTGTTGTCTGTTTTTTTTTAATGAGTTGTGTTATTTTAACCAACATTGAAATAAATAGTTTGAATTTTTCGGATTGATTTCATTTCAGTTTTCTGTGCTCTTCCGTTTAATTTCTTTCGTTTTTCTGTTTCAATTTGAATCATTGCTAAATTAAAATAATGAAATAGCAGCAACAATGAAATAGCAGCTTTTTTCATATCGACGTTCATTTTTTGTATCTTGTCATTATTGTACTTCCTTTGTTTTCGCCTGCAAATCTTTTTTTGCATATCGCCTAAGCTCGTCATATCTATCTTTTTTGCCTCGTGTTGGTCGTTCAGTAAAAATTTTGTAAGCCTCGTTCTTTCTATCTATTGAATCGTGACATTCCTGGTCGAACGAAGTCCAAGTTCATACGCTTGAAATACAAAAATCTTTTGATAAATATTGACATGGATGTCTCCTAGTAAAGCCGAAGGCCTTAATGCTGCCCAAATCCAATGGATTAAGAGTTTGCTTCTCGAAGGCTTTATTCGAACAGTATCGCAGAAATATCGAAGGACCCAACATTAACTATCGCCACTTCCATGATAAATGCAGTGCGAAACTTAGCTCATTCATGTGGAGCAATGATTTATACTTTTTCCCCGAAATACTCAAGCTGCCGTCAAACCCATATGCACCACCTATCCATCCACAGTGAAAAAGTTCTTTAAAATAATAGTCAGCAAAAAAAAATATAATAATAATAAAACAAACACGCCAATCAGACAAAATTTAGAAATAACAGGACAATTTTATGTAGAAGCCAATCTCTCCAAAGAAAGCAATGAAATTGACGAAATGAAAAGACTGATAATGATAGCAAGCATATCATTCAATACGTCCAATAATTAAATGTGAACAGAAATGTAACAGAAAAAAATTATAAATATCTTGGAGAGGGAAGGTATTACGACGAAGCCTCTTACCGGTGAGAAAAGAAGGCGGATGGCGACACAGTTACGAATTACCGAAAATCGTCACTGTAAAGTAGGTTCAAGTCTTTGGCTTTCTAGATATAAGCATGTTTGTTGTATTTTTCGGAATATTCTTAAAACCTGATATTTTAAGAGTTGAGCCGCAATTCATCAAAGAACTTTAGTGTGCAGGAAACGAACAAAAGAGATAAAGCACGAGATACGTGACCATAAAATGCACACTGTACCCGCAGATCTTGCGCTTCATATGCCTTTCCTATATGTATACAAAAGTTCATTGATGGTTTGTGACTGAAATCGAAAATACCAATAACTGATATGTGTTTGAATGGGGATGCTTAAAGGTTCATGTGTGGGCTCTTCGAACCGAGCATTTTAGAATAAATGGCCAGCTAATGCATTGCCAATGAATTTTAAAACGATGAATGAAACTAAATTCATCGAGCTTCATTTTGCGCGCCTAATACTTTGTGTCTCGCAATACACACAAAGTAGTCACTTTCGTCAAAAGTCGTTATTTTCCTTGTACATATAAGGTGTATTAACAAAAGGTGTAGGATTTGTTTCCATGACCCAATCAGAGAACGTACGGTGCTGCTGGTGGTCCGCCAGCTGCAGTTTTTGAGTCAATTGGACCTTGCACGCATGCAGAGCTAAGCCGTCGTCAATGTGCGCTGCAGTATGGACTTGGAGAGTTCGAGTTCTTGAGCACGGTGACGAATGGAGGTGTTGGGTCATTTTCAACACTTTCTTCCTTGCGACGATATTTTCGGTCGAACGTCCGGGGTGACGTCGTTTTGGTGTCGTCACATCTTGCACTGAGCCAGTGTTACAGCAGAAAATACTGATGTTACATCAAAAAATACAAATTCACCAGAAGTAGTACGCATGTTGCAGAATATGCAACAATCTGAGTGAACCATCAATTAATTACTTTATTTGTTTGATGCGCAAAAATCTGTTATTTATTTGATGCACAATTTGTTCGATGTTTAGATGTTTGTTGATTAATGTTTACCAAAAGTGCACGAAATCAATTTCATATGTTATAAACATAAACGAAATCGATATTCAAGTTCCCAAAATCCAATAACGCATCGCATAGCATAAAATATTCTAATTCACAGATTGTTTACAAACAATGGGAAATAAACCCAGCACGGAACCAAAATATCAGCGACTTTATCATTGCGAATGTTGCCGCAGCGATAAACATAATTTGGACAAGTGTCCGCACCGAAACCGAATTGGTAAACAATCGGACACTACATTAAAATAGTTTACAAACGGATCAAGTTACTCCTTCACTAGAAATGATATAAATCGCACGTAATCTAGACGTAATTAAGAAGTATTCAGACCAGTTAGAATTTGTGAATAATGAACAATAATTTGAAAATTTTGAATAAAGTGTTTCAAAGTGTTTTTAAAGGTGAAGTGTTTTGTGTGTAATGTCCTGCGGACATTCGGTTTATATTTTGTTAAAAAAAGAACACTAACTAACTGAGGAAGAGGACGTGGATATAATAGTTGTAGATTAATAAAGTGAAGTGAAGTTTTGAAGTGAAAGTTTTAAAGGGGACTTTTCCTTTGGAGTAGAGCTGAGAAATCGTGGGTACTATTTCAATTTTCTACTCTATAAAAGACTCGGTTGATGAAGATAGCAAAGCCATCTTAAAAATTAGCAGCTGAAGGACGCGGTCTTTGGATCGAGACGATTGGAGGCGACGACTTCAGGAGGCCAAGGCCCGATTTGGGCTGTCGCGCCATTGACGATGATGATTCTATAAAAATAATTCCAGTCTCTTGAAATTTTTTGAGAAGTTTGCACCAAGGAGGATATATAATAAGGAGTAACTATGAGTATGCTTTGCCTTGTAAGAAAATGGGAATGAAAGTATATCCCTCTCTTACTGGCGACATGCTCGAAATTTTTCGAAAAAAATCGTTTCGCTATCTGTGTCTGGCACACTTAAGAATATTGGAACTAACTCTATGCCACGTTAAATTGTCCGAAACAAGTATCAAATTTTCGAAAGAATTGTTTCGCTATCCTTGTTTGGCATACTTAAACCCAAAGCAACTATCTCTGCCCCGCGTTAAATTGTCCATTGCTAAAGTGCTTAGCTTAGACACGAACCGAATACTAATAAAAATTGAAAAAACATAGATTTCTGAAATAAAACAGCAAACTCCATTGTACTGAAAATTAATTTTTATTGCTGATTAAATATTAGCAACCAAGAAAGAATACAAATTATGGAATTTTTGTTCGTGAAAGTTTGAAGCCATGATAAACTTGGACACAATTTTCGAAAATTTCCGAATCAAAAAGTATTCCCACAGGAGACAGCCTATCAGGCACTCCATTTTACATATCCTCCTTGGGTTGCACACACACGTCTCAAAAGGCACATGATTACGATCAAAACTTGTTCGAAATTTGCGCATCGTAACTGCGATTGAACGCGAATTTTCGTAATAAGATTCAACGACAGTGTAGCGTTCCATGGTAAATTTCTCGCGTTTATAGATGACAAATAGCAACATTTGCCAACTATCAAGCGTCCAGCTCTCAAATAATAGGTCTTTCCAACCCTACACCTTTTGCTCAAACACCTTATATAATCATCTTACTTTCGACTTGCTTTCGGTACATTTGCCACGAAAGTAATGCGAAATCTGTCGGTATGTACACTCTATTAGGTGACAATACGAACCAACTGCTTATTAATGATCACTTCTATTTCTTTTAATTATGAAGGTTGATTAATTTAATTTGATCGTGAAGAAAAGAATCTAACTGTAAATATTTTATTTAACATAATTTAAAAATCATTATTATTATGTTAATATTATGTATGTAAACGGCCCTCAAGGGAGACTTTCGGTTGTTTGACCGTTTAGCACATGGAAATAAGCAGTCGAATCTAAAACTGGAGAGATTGGTAAATACTAGCGACAACTAAATGTTAAGGGTTAGAATTATTTCAAGAAACACTCTTTATATACTATTGTAAGGCTAGAGTTTTTTTTTATAATTTGGGGAGCACGTGAGAGCACTGCGATCTTCTCGGTCTATTGTGCGTTTATTGCCCCTTTACCCTACCATAACTTTGGCTAATCTAAGTATTTTTAAGGGAGCCATGTTGGCTAATTCCTCGGTAGAAAGAAAACCTTTTCCAAGAAGATTGTGTCTTTTCATAGCTACTGCTTCACAGTGACATAGAATATGTACTGTCGTTTCTGAGTCTTCGAACAGACAGATGACGGTTTCGGCTACGCCCATATTTTTAGGTGGTGGTTTACTTCACTGCTCCCCGTCATTAGGCCTATTAGAGTACTAATATCACTGTTTCCTCAATTCACGTATGTCCTGGTACCCACATTAAGGTTCCATAATTTCTTTTTCCTAGGATGATTGGTTTTGAAGGCAGTCCCAAACTATCATCGATTCGTGTTTATTGGATGCTAGGGCTTTGAGAACCGCCTGGCTATCCGATAGGATATAAATAGATTTGTTGCGATAAGTTCTCTTTATATTCTCCTGGATGCATAGCTCCATTGCAATTAGTTCAGCCTGGAAGCCTGTGGCTACTTTGCCGAGTGGTTTTGAAACCGAGAAGTTATGGCCTTTGACTCTCCTCGGCTCCTGTCCCTTCAAAGATGCGCGAGCCATCTGTATACCAGATGGTTCATTCCTCTTCCATTTCAGGTAGCATGGATTGCCAGTCCTTGTGTTCTCTGATTATAACTTTGAAGGGTGTTTCAAAGTTGAATTTTGTCGGCATGGCGTTCGATAGTGAGGCGGTTAGAACTTCTATTTTTGGGTCTTTTAGGATTTTGAGGTGACCTCTAAGATCCCCTGATTTGTAATTGCTTTCCTTCTGTATGCGTAACACCCCTTTTATAGCCTTCTTTTTTATTTGGAGATGTATCGGAGGGATATTTAGTAACATTTCCATTGCCGTCGGAGGACTGGTTTTCATTGCTCCTGTTATACTAAGACAGGCTAGCCTTTGAATTTTTTGTAGCGTGTGTTTTTCGATATACAATTTTAGTCCACAATATCTGTAACACCAGTAAATCATTTTGGGCTTTAACCCCCATTCTCTGCCAAATTAGCTTTTGCAGGCCCAAAATGCCTTGGCTAGAGTTACACTATGAAGAAGAAAAAACAAGGCACTAAAAGAGTTAGGTCAACTTGTCAGATTATGCACTTTTTATTTTCATATGGATGCGTGTAACGTGTCCGTGTAACTTTTTAGTGGTTTTATTTCGCAAATGACTGTTATTTACAGAGCTTTTTAGTGATGAAAATTGAATTTGGTAGGTTTCACCTACTAATGAATGGTTTGCAATCACATTTGCTTATTTATCGCATGCTAGAAAATAGGTGGGCGCTTTTTCAAATTTAACGGAAAAGCTGGTTCAAGAAATTAAAATTTAACTTGGAGATATTAAGGCATGTGCATGTAATTTGAAATTAAATAAAAACCCCAAGAACTGGAAAGAAATCGCGAACTATTTGCCAATCTCAACACACCTACATATATGATATCGAATCACGAGTTTGATTTGACCACGAGCCTGTCCCATACAAATGCAAGTATCATGCTTTCATTCTTAATAATTTATGGTTCTGATTCCAACAAAATACAAACCATTTTCTTCAAAGAGCCATTAAAGTAAGCAGATTTATATCCCACATAATGTATTACTAAGTAGACTCTCAAAAATTGCTTATTATTGCTATTTTTACGCGGGCGTTTGCTAGTATAATATATAATACAACCCATCTCACCTCTATAAAAACCTAGGCAACTAATCAATCAATCAATCAAATTCCTGTTAAGACCCCCTATAGGGGCATAGGACAGAAACAACTCTCTTCCACAAGGCGCGGTCCTGAGCATCGGCTTTAAGCTGTTGCCAGGACTTGTTTATTCCTCTGGCCTCCTGCTCAACTGCTCGCTTCCATGTGTTACATGGTCGACCAACCCGACGTCTTCCTTGAGGGTTATAATCCAGAGCCTGTTTTGCGATGTTTTGCTCTGGTTTCCTCAAAGTATGACCGATCCACTGCCACTTTCGCCGTTGAATCTCAATACCTATTTTAGTCTGGCGAGTTGTACTCCAAAGTTCGTCGTTGGAGATTACTTCTGGCCAGAATATTCCTAAAATGCGCCGGAGGCATTGGTTTACGAAAGTCTGTAGTTTCTTGGTAAGTCGAACGGTCACTTTCCACGTAGTACAACCATATAACAACACGGATTTGACGCATGCGTCAAACACTCGCAGCTTCGTGCGAAGGGAGATCTCTCTTAACCTCCAGAAAGGGGAAAGGATACCGAAGGCCTGACGGGCTTTATTTAGCCGAGCCTCAACATCCTTTTCGGCTCCGCCGTCCGTTCCGAGATAGCAAAAATCTTGCACCTCTTCCACATCCTGTCCATTAAGAACAATCGGTGTGCTTGCGTTCGAACCCATGTGCATGTACTTGGTTTTACGCACATTTATTTTCAGTCCCGCCTCTTTGCATTTAGAATGCAACGAGCAAACATTTGACTCTAAGTCCGAACGGGTATGTGCAAGCAAACACACGTCATCAGCATAATCAAGGTGACTTAAGATGTTAAATAGTCTCCATTGAAGACCTTTACCTTCCCCACCTTCCAGTGCAGCTTTTAAGATGTCATTTATTACTACCAGAAACAGGGCTGGTGATAATATGCAGCCTTGTCTGACACCCGTTCGCACAGGAAAGCTCTCGGACAGCTCTCCTCTATGCAAGACACGACACCTTGCATCTTCGTAGGATTCTTTAATCATAGCTATGACCTTATCTGGAATACCTCTCCTACGCAAAGCATTCCATATGTAATCTCGCTTAACGCTGTCGAAAGCCTTCTCGAAGTCCACAAACATGAGATGTAGTGGCGAACCCATTTCGGCTGACTGCTCTAATATTATCCGTAGGGTATTTGTGTGGTCGGTACAAGACGACCCTTTACGGAATCCAGCCTGATAAACTTCGAGAGTGCTCTCGACGACATCACTAATCCTATTGAGAATTACCTTAGCCATAATTTTTGATACGGCAGTAAGTAGACATATACCACGCCAATTGCCACAATCCCGAAGGTCGCCCTTCTTCGGAATTTTCACAATGACGCCCTCCTTCCATTCAGTCGGATATCTTCCCTCACTCCACACCTTAGTGAAGAGTGGGAGGAGTATATCGGCTGTTATTTCCGGGTCCGCTTTGAGGAGTTCGGTTGGTAGTCCGTCTATACCTGGAGCTTTCCTTCCCGCCATTGACCGAATGGCGGAAACTATCTCTTCCTTATCTGGGGGATCGTCCCTAATAGAGGATTGTTGCGGTTGGATGTTTGGAAGTTGTTCTGTTTCCGGAATATCTTCATCTGACAAGATGTTTAAAATATCAGAGAAGTATTCCTTCCATCGTCGCAACTGGTGTTCACTCATATTAAGGAGAGTTCCGTTGACATCTCTCACCAGGTGGTTGGCGGTGAAATTCCTGTTCGTCAACTGTTTCATGATTTTGAAAAGTGAACCCATATCCCCAAGGTAAGCCGCAGATTCTGCCTTGTTTGCCAGATCTTCAATGGCCTTTCTCTTGTCGCGTCTAACAGCCTTTTTAAGCTGTATATGAGCATCGCGGTAGTTCTGCCTCAAGTCGGGCGTTCGTTGGTTGACATCGGGTTGAGAGATGATTGCCAATTTGGCTTTTTTCCGATTGCCAACCTTGTCCCATGTGTCTTGTGACATCCAGGGTTTCTCACCGCTTTGCACATATCCCACAGATTCTTCAGCACTAGTTAGAAAAGTGTTTCTGGTTGCCTCCCAATTGGCGTCCAGTGTGCGCATTTCATGTTCACCCAATGTGGATGACTTTTCGCGTAGAATGGTGGTGTATTCGCGTTTTTTGTTGGGATCTCTGAGTTTATCCACATTAAGCTTGCGCTTCATTTGAAGAATTTGTGGTCGTCGGATAGCTGCTGTACACAATCTCAAGCAGGCAACCATCAAGTGGTGATCGCTCCCCACGTCAGCTCCACGTTTCGCTCGCACATCGAGGAGACATCTTCTCCATCGGCGACTTATAGCCAAATGGTCGATCTGGTTCTGAGTAACACCATCAGGGGAAACCCAAGATGTTTTATGATGACTCTTGTGTGGAAAAAGGGTCCCTCCGATGACCATTTGCCGAGTACTACAGAACTCCACAAATAATTCGCCGTTTTCGGGTCTCTTAATCCAAAGTCGTGAAGCGTCGACCCAAGGGTCACCATGCCTCCCCATGACGTGTTCTAGTCCAGTGTTGTCTGATCCAACCTGGGCGTTCATATCTCCCGAGATGATAATAATATCACCTCTTGGAACACGTTTGAAGGTGGCACTCAGTTGGCTATAAAACTCCTCTTTGTCACCAGATGTTGCGGTATTAGTTGGTGCGTAGCACTGCAAAATTGTGACGTTTCTGACACTGGTCCTGAGCCTGACGACGATAATCTAGGCAACTAATAGACGTCATTAAATACGGACATGGGTTTTGATGGTTTAAACGTACTTTAAAGCGTTATCCCATACTGTTATTAATAACTAAAGAAAGGAATAAAGGTTATGACCAACCAATTACTGAATTTTGTTTCAATGCCAAACTGCTTAGGTGCTTTTATTGAATAAAAGCACTCAAGGAAATTCGATACTGTACCTATACTGATTACCACCAAACGATAAAACTAGACTATCGATCACCAACAAACGACCCCCAAGTGAATTCGAAAAATATAATTCAAAAATGTTAAATTTGGGGGTAAGTTTCTTTGATAAATCGATTCGACGCTATTATTGAATAAAAGCGCTCAAGGAAATTCGATGCCGTTACTGTACTGATCACCACCAAACGATAAAAGTAGACTACCAATCACTACCGAACGACCCCCTAGCAAATCTAAAATGAAAAATTCAAAAATTTTAAATTTGGGGGGAAGTTTTATTAATAATTAGATTCGATGATTTTATTGGAAAAATGTTCTCAAGGAAACTCGATACCGTTACTGTACTGATCACCACCAAACGATGAAATTAGACGAGCAGACACCAACAAGTGATCTTGAATCTTGAATCTTGATTAACGTATCTTCTAGTGATTTGTAATTTTATTATTATTATTATTTTTTTTTTAATTTCATCGTGCTCATTGTAATTATTTCCTTTTAATCATTTGCTAATATCGTAATTGTTCGTATATGAAGCTTTCGCACCACTTTTGTAAATGGTGGCTTTACATTATTGGAGCAATGCTGTAATTAAATAAATAAATAAAGTAAAATACTAACTTTTATCTTTAAGTTATTGTGTTAAAGCTGCTTTACATTATTGTGTTAAAGCTGTTAATAAATAAATTCTTTGAATCAAAATTGAGACAAAGGGCTAATTGAAAAATTTCTTTGGATGAAAATTGAGACAAAGGGCGAATTGAAAAAATTTCTTTGGATGAAAATTGAGACAAAGGACGAATTGAAAAACTTCTTGGGCGAATTACCACGTGTCCTTTATCGAATTCTATTACCACGTGTCTTGTTCTTTCTTCTCTACAGAGTAACTCTAGGTATGAACAGAGTCAAAATATTTCGAAGAGTCCACACGCTTTCTATCTTGCCCATAGACTCAAAAATTTTTCGCATATAAAATCCTACCTCTCAAATAAACGATTTTGATTGGCTCGATCCATGTTGATACCTTCCAAAAATTTAAACAGCTGATGACTGAGACATATTTTACACGTAGATTGTTCGCATGTGTGCGTGTAGATTGTACGCAAATTGGTGTGAATATTTCGAGAACTTATATAAGTTTTAAAATGTGATCATGCAATGAAAAATGATTCTACATTCCAAAAAAAGGAATAATTTCAATTGTTTTTTATTCAGCTGTGAAACTGTCAAAGTGAAGTCGTTTGTGAAGAAAAATTATATAAATAATATTTGCAGTAAAAAAGTGTGAAAAAATATATATCAGGTAAGTTGAAATTAAAATATATTTATAGTATTTTCAGTAGATATGTATTTTTGATAGCAACGACATGTCCAAGCAATTATTAAAATTTCGTGCTAGAGTTGAATCGAGGGCAATACTAAAAAATATTTTTGGTGGACCCTCGCATTCTATTCTACTGAAAACGAAGATAGTGATATGTATGGGAACATTGAAGAAGATACTACGAAAAGCATATAGGCTGAAAAGGAGAATAGTTTTCAAAACGAAAATGGACTGCGTAGTAAACTTGGATATAATTCCATTTTTGCCCTAAAAAGTGAGTTTTATGTATATTTTATAAATTAGTAGTGTTCAAGCGATCAGCAGTTTGTTCTTCACATCAAGTTATTATCCAGTAATGTAATTTAATTCAAGTTGACCTCAGCACTTTTTTATTAACTTGCCTTCAGCATAAAATTAGAATCATTTAAGTGCCCTCAGCACTTTTTCATTAACTTGCCTTCAGCATAAAATCAGAATTATTTCATTGCCATCAGCACATTATTTCGATTCGTCGTATAGAAGATGTAAACAATAGTCTGTAACTTAAAACGTCGCATCTTGCTGCGAATCGTACTTATCGTTTTGTTTCATTTTGTCGTGAATTTGTTTGTAGCAGCAATAATGAGGTATAAAATAAATTGTAAGGGGAAGATCGGGTGGCATTCCGAATTAAATAATTAAAGAGTTGAGATTGGCGTTTTTTGAAGAATCCTGCGTTTCTTAAATTCAATCGTGATTCAAACACAGGGCAGTACGGTAACAGAACCGTACGGCTAAAATTTACACAGGCAGATCTAGTATCTGACTGCGTCCTGAGATTCTCGCGGCTGATCAAAAGAGATCAGTCGCGCTATAAAAAACAAGTAGTATCTAAATTTAAATATTTATTCCTAGGCACCTGTAATGGAAGCGAAAATTTTGTTGAAAGTCACATAAAGAGGCATTTCCAACATGATAATGAGCGTTTGATTAGAGTTAGGACTCTATAATATTTTGTCAAACTAGCTAAATATTCCAAAAAAATTTTTTTTATTTTCAGAAAGCAATTCGCCGTATTTAATTATTTGTTTTACTATTATATTCAATTAATATACTATAATATTCAATTCCTATAACTATATATAAATATATGTAACTATTATAATATATTATTTTTATATTGCATATAATTTTTGTAATAAATATTTGTTAAAATAGAACTAGAATGTTTTGTCAGTTTATTTCATTTCATATATCATTTCCGACTCAATAGAATGCGACCATCGTGAATTGATATTCCTTTCAATCACTTCAGCGTGAGCCACAAAGTATCATTATGATTCCTTCTACTAAAACCATACTGAATTCTAGTATGGATATTAGTTCTTAACCAGTTACTGATAACGTTGTGGGTCCATTCTGTGACATCTTTCCGAAGTCGTTTTTTGAGTTTAGTTCTGCATCACCTACGCAAGCTTTTCTGAATTCATATACTGATTTCAGTCTGGGGTAAAGTTTTTAGTACGATAGTGGATTTGACGTGACTTCAAAAAGAAGCCAAAATGAACATTAAGTGATTTCACATTCATATAAAGATTTCATTATGAGTTCACTGTGATTCCTCATTGTTTGCTGGGTTCTCTTCAGCCTGTAACTATATACATATATACTATACAGGGTGTTTGGTACTCCGTGCGCCACCTTGGAAGGGGTTATTCCTAGATATATTTTGAGAAAAAAATGGTTCTACGGAGATGGTCAATTTTCAATATCCGCGGAGATACAGGGTGATCCAGAAAAGTGTTTCGGACCTGTACCCTCACTCACTTAAAACGCTATATCTTGAAAACTAATAATCACAATTAAAAGTGTAATAATTTGTTTTTTAGGGAATCGAATTGCCTTTCATTTGGTGTAATAGTCCGCATTGTAACTGTACCCAATTCTGAGGTATTTGTTTCAGAACACAATTTTTTGATACTTTGACCCTCATAATTCTGGGATCAATGTAGTTTTTCTCAAAAAACCGCATTATAAAAATGTCATTTTAATGTTGTTTTTTTATGTGTTATATTATTGCCTACAAAAGATGTATACACTTGCATTGCATAAGTTTCATAGTTTAGAAAAAACTATCATTCCAATAATATAGCACTTTTATCAAAAAAAGAAGAATATGTTGATCAACACTCTCCGCTTGAACTAAAAGAACTTAAAAATGGTTTTTATGGTTTATTTCAAATTTCCTTAATTACAATAAATGTTCACAATGGCCACCTTCATTTTGAATGCACGCTAAAGCTCGTTTTGCCAGTGTTCTCTTTGTGTTCATACTCCTCAACTGCTGCCTTACTTCTGTTGCTGCCGCATCGATTCTGGTGTTTAGATCCTGCAACGTTACTACTTCCGTTGCGTAGACAAGGTCCTTTATCCGTCCCCATACAAAGAAATCCAATCAGGAGATCTTGCAGGCCAGTGTATCGGTCCATTTCTACCGATACAACGATTGCTATAATTGAAATTTAACCAATCTGTGATTTATCGGCCGTAATGAGCTGGAGCACCTACGTGTTGGTAAAACATGGAAGCCAATCGTTGCAGTGCCATATCATCCAATAACTCCTGTAGACCATTTGTCAAAAAATTCAAGTAATTGGAACTATTTAGGATAGGCGGACGCCTAAATGATGCCTACATATTCTTCATTCGTGTACTCAGGCATTTCGAAATTTTTTTCTAAATTTTAGTGACACTTTCTACTTTTAACAATGTAACTAAAACTGGTAAAAATATGAAGTAAGATTTGCTTTTATACGCTTTTCATTTTGTTAGGTACCCCATTAAAAAAGGCAAAGTGCTGCACCTAGTTGTGTTGAAACTCGTTTTAAATTAATTCATTTCCTCGATAATTTAAATACTAATTAAAGGACATTCGCTAATTTAAATAGTAATTAAAGGACAATAAGAATATTTCAGTTTAACAACATTTCAGGCAGTTTTTTTAGAACGAGGGTTGCTTTATGGCATATTTCATTTTTAAGCCATATGTATTTTCGCTTATTACCTGGAAAACGGGAAAACTTAAGTCATAAGTATGTGTGCGTCTTTTGTAGGCAATAATATGGCACATAAAAAAACAACATTAAAATGACATTTTTATAACGCGTTTTTTTGAGAAAAACTACATTGATCCCAGAATTTTGAGGGTCAAAGTATCAAAAATGTGTGTTCTGAAGCAAATACCTCAGGATTGGGTGCAGTTACAATGCGGACTATTACATCAAATGAAAGGTAATTTGATTTCCTAAAAAACAAGCTATAACACTTTGGATAGCGATTATTAGTTTTCAAGATATAGCGTTTTGAGTGAGTGAGGGTACAGGTCCGAAACACTTTTCTTGATCACCCTGCATCTCAACGGATATTGAAAATTGACTATCTCCTTAGAACATTTTTTTTCTTAAAATATATCTAGGAATACCCCTTACAAGGTGGGGCACGGAGTACCAAACACCCTGTATATACATACACATGTATATACATACAAACTGGATTAAAACGTAGTTCACATTCGCAGAAAACTGCTTAAAACCTACGCTAAACGTGACTTATTGAAAAACATGAATGAAATACGGATTTGCCGAAATATATCAAAATATCACAACTGTGTGGAAATTGCTATTGGCCTGCATCGCCCAAAACCTATTTTCTTAATTGCCTATATTTAGGCGAATATAATTTGATTAAAGAGATTGATAACCTCAACCGGCAAATTTTTAACTGCAGACGCATTTCCTAAATAGTCGCGTAAACAAATTAATTGTTTTTGTTCTGAGTCCCCAGTGCGAAAACTGATTTCTACAACATTCTATCGAATGCGTATAAGCACAAATTAAATTTTACAAATTATTTTGATATCCACCTATTCGATTTTTCAAAATGAAATAAGGAGCGAAATCACATATAAAGCTGGAAAGCAAGAATACCAAATTGATATACAGATAAATAATTTTGTTTTTCTAAAATTACCTTCGCAATTATTGAGATTCTCGTCGCGCAATGAGATTCGTACAGTCCACAAGAATTTCCTTCCTCGCCCAGATGTGCACAAAAGAACAACAGACGAAATTAATCAATTTCACTTTTTAAACTTTGTTTATTGATTAAGCACTCTTCTCCAGCTCCAGTGATTGAGAGATCGCATTGCAGCACTTTTCAAATGCGTAATTCCGTATAATTCTTAATTACTTTGCACCACGGACAATCCAGACACTATTTTCGCGTTTTCTTCGACCGAAAACTTATTTTAACAGCGCTTGACAATTAACTTATTTTTGTTAATCCACGAATTTCTTTTTCCTTCCAAGTGCATTTTCGCTTGTGCACCCCTTTTCTTCTCATTCGCTCAACTATCTTTTTCTTTTCTCTTCGCAGAAAGAAATAAAAAAGCCGGACAGCATAGCACAGTAGTTTAGTGATGCCATAAAATCGACTGTCAAACGATGTGATAGAAAAACAATAAGCCGAGATAACAACCAGTAAGGCATATTTTAGTAATGGCCGTTAATACAAGAAATGTGAGAAATCGCATAATACAAGAAACTATGAGAAAATTATCATCTCAGACAAGAACCATCCTTAATACAAGAAACTATGAGAAAATCTTTTGCTTATCAAAGAAATTCCTTTTAGCATTATATGGTATTGAAATGCGAGAAGTTTACCTAATATGGCGTTCAGAATTCCTTAATGCAATGCAATTGCCATAAATCGGTTTCAAATTTAAAAGATGGAAATCCTCTGGCTCATCATTTAGTGGAGAGACGAAACAAACAACAACATCCCTACACCAAGTACATAAATAAAAATAACACAAAAAATTGACATAAAATTGGTGTCAACTAGCATTAAGTCAAAGCTTTCTACATACCAAGCTAGGCAGAACTGACGTAGCGGCCATCTTGAATGATCGCCGCGGCGCGATATAACTCTCCCCTCAAATTTCGTCTTCAACAATTTCATCGTTTCGTTCGCTGTGCGCCGTCCTGTTGAAAGCACCAGTCAACCAAGATCCGTTTCAGCAATTTGAGGCCAGAAGAAGTTTATCATCTCACTGTAATGAACGCCGTTAACGGTGACAGCATTGCCGTCTGCATTCTCGAAGAAGAACAGTCCAATCACTCTCTTAGCCCAATATGCGCATCAAACAGTGACTTGCAGTGGATGCAAGGGACGTTCAAGGATCACTCTTGAATTTTCAGCTCCCTAAATGCGACAATTCAGTTCATTGACATAGCCATCAAGTTCGAAATGCACCTCATCAGAGAAAATGATTGTATTTGAATAAACTGCCAACAAGTCGGGCGTAATTTTATTATTTTTGGGACAAGTTGAATATGCATGGAAAGTCAATATGCAAGTTAGAGTGGTTAAGGAAGACTAAGTGATACCCCCTTTCATAAGTGGAACCCCCTTTGGCAGGGCTGTCAACTTAACACTTAATTGCGAATATAATCAATAGCTCTAGTACATGTAATCAATATTTCATTCGTTTATGCAAGTTTGAGCTTTTATGATGAGAGGGGTGATATTAAGAGACCCATGTCAATAATGTTTTAATTGATTGCTTCAATTACGTCCAATATTCTCTGCATAGAATGTCAGTTTCATAGACGAAGTTGCACAGAATTTTCATAAAATTTGAGGTAATTTACATTCACGAAACGAATCATTTGTATGGGAGGGGTAGAGGAGGTAAGGGAAAGATAAAATTTGTGATTCAATTTTATTTCATTTCTCTTGTAAGGTTCGTAGCTTTTAATTTGTTGGTTAGTAGTTGAATTATTGAAATTGGTCTAAATCATACTTTGGTATGGGAGGGGGTAGAAGGGCAAGTGCGATCTCAAGACTTTTGACGCAGTTTCGTTTCAATTATTTTTAAGCTTAATAACTAGCCGAGATATTGATTTTTAAGTTTCAATTACATAACTTTAGAAATAGTTGAGATATTGATTTTTAAGTGTTTTTCTTTGCACTCCCCTGACCGTCTCCCGTCAATAATTAGCCTCTCTCTAAGCTGATTCTAGTGGATCTATATGCCACCTTAATGGTCCCAAAATATAAATTTCTTATGGTAAATAATTTCGAGGATATAATCATTTGAAAAAAATAATTCGGCCGACAACTGGCTTTTAGCCCCTCCTTTTTGCACCCCAATGGATAAACAAATTAAATTATTTTTAAAGTTTGTCCCACAAATTTCGTTGCATGTATGTATATTGATTTTTAGCTTCCCAGCTGGAATCATAGTTGAGATATTTGAATTCTTAGTTTTTGGGCTTAGCGCTCCCTCGCCTTCCCCAGAAACCATACATTCACCAAAATAGGTGTCCGCCAGAGATCCGCAAAAATCTAGAATTCCCCAAAAATTAACTTTCTATCTTGAATGGTTTGTGAGTTAATGTGTGCTGAGCGTACACACGGGCGTTCGGCGGACGGCGTACAGACAGCCAGATTTTTTTTTTTTGCATTTTTAGGCTTTACGCGAAAAAACAAAATTTCAGGGTAGCAAATTTTTTTTTCCAAGTCGATCACAATACTTTATTATTAAAATAATAAAGTAAAATCACTATTCACTTGTTGCTCTAAAGCTTCAATTCCACTGAGGCAACACTGAAAGACATGTGGCACGATAGTTGTTCCCTAGTATTACATGATTATAGGTCTCCGCTTAAGTGCTGCGAAACTCAACAATGTCGCATGCGGAATTTGTCGGCCCACATTGCATGCGACATTGTCTTCTCTGCTAAGCGATTCCATTCAGGCAACTTCAGTTTGGTGCATTATGTCCTTAGAAACAGTCGCGGCAGCTGCTTGTTTGGTAGTAGCTTTGAATCTTAAAAAAAAAGAAGGCCACGGTGGTGTAGAAAAACACTACATGTTGGTTGTCAAGAAACTCAGCATATTTTATTAGGACTTGGTTGCTGACCATGAAGCTTTATTTCGTAATTTTACACGTATGAGTAAGGAAGATTTTGAGTACCTGCTTGAGAAAGTTTCACCTACTATAAGAAAATATGATACTAACTTTCGTGAAGCAATACCGTAAATGGGCCAAATTGCTCCACCCCTTCTACCCACTCTCAAACAAAATGACACAATTGCACAATTTGACAATAAACGGATTTAAAAATTAGTTTAATAACGTCAACCTTTCTACTAAAAAATTTCTTCAAAATAGAAAATTTCTCTTTCATCTAGAGTATCGCACGATTGGGCTTTACGTCCAATCGTAGTCTTGTTATGTGTTATATAACTGTAGTTTTTTTCGCTCACGATGGAATGCTGGAAGCAAATTCTTGATTTTTTTATCTCACTCACAGTACAATTGTATTTACTAGCTAACTGCTTTAGCTCATTTTTAATTCTAGTGTCTTTATATGTACAAACTAGTTTTGTTGTTTTTTTTGTGAATTATGGTAATCTTCAATAAATGATGTGGTTCTTTCATTATTCCAATCTATGTCGCACGAAACAAGCCGCACCGATCCGCTGGCTGTTGGATAACGGCGACACTGTTCAACACGTTGAATACTGTCGAGAAGTGACGAATATGGCCTGGTAACAATAATCAACATGTAGCATGCGGCAAGGTTGTGAAATCCGATCATCCATCAATGTCGTACAATATTCAGATGGCAAAAAACAAATCTTAACCTGCCGTAAACTGAAATTCAATGCCAAGACACGAGTACGCATATCTACTACTACGTTATTGTAAACAATAACAATTGATATGAACATACAACGGCATAATATCATAATATCTATACTCACAAGCTATGCAATTATGCAATACTTGTAAGAGGTAAATAAAAAAAAAATAAATAAAAAACAAGTCCCCATGTGCGCACTAATATGCAGGTGCCCAGGTGTGACTAACACCTCAATTAATTTAAGTCATTGTACGATGATAATTATGATTTCGCGCCATCGCACGTTGTCAGCATTTTCCTAAGGGAAAAATAATAAAATAATTACCAATGAAAATGAATTGATTGAACTCTGAAATCAATAAGCAAATTAGTGACCTAGATTTCAGAGTTCAACTCAGGACAGTTCAACTTATGCATTTTGTTGTATTAAAAATTATGTTGAGCTTAGCAAAAAAATTAAATATAAACTAAGCCTAAAGCTAAGAACGTCGTCAGTTTATCTTGACCAAAATTGCTGGAAGTTTTCGGCAGAAAAGAAAATCAAAAGAAAAAAAAAATAAACAGTTTAAACATAGTTTAGTGCTAGAAAGTTTTTGGCAACATTGAGAGTTTCAACGTCTAAGTTATAACACCGATAACGGATTTCAACTTGAGAGTTCCAACATTCAAACTACAACACCGACAGCGGATTTCAACTTGAGAGTTCCAACATTCAAACTACAACACCGACAGCGGATTTCAACTTGAGAGTTCCAACATTCAAACTACAACACCGACAGCGGATTTCAACTTGAGAGTTCCAACATTCAAACTACAACACCGACAGCGGATTTCAGCTTGAGAGTTCCAACATTCAAACTACAACACCGACAGGGGATTTCAGCTTGAGAGTTTCAACATCCAAACTACAACACCGACAGCGGACTTCAACTTGAGAGTTTAACCGTCTAAACCCCAACGATATTGGAAACTCGTCAACTTAATAAACAAAAAGAAAATGGTAAATATCTACTGCATTTTTTATTAACTACTGATAACTGGTGCACAGGGATCGCCTTGGGCCTTAGGGCCAGAAGTGCGTACGGCCTTTGGGCCGGAATCCCCTCGAAACCAAAACCGATAATCCTGTCGTGGACAGGGATCGCCTTGGGCCTTAGGGCCAGAAGTGCGTACTTTAGTTAAAATTTGCTGTATACTGATTCGTGAAAGTCTCAATTGCGAGGACGATGGTGAATCGAGGTGGAAGGATTTTGGTCAACACTCTCACGAACAGCTGCAATGTTTTCATTAGACCGAGCTTCACGAAGACGAACAGGTCTTTTCTGAGTTTGAACTGACCCATTCGCCTCAAATTTCTGGATTAATTGGATCACTGAATGTTCACAAGTTCTGTAGGTTGTTAGTAGTGGGTATATGGGTGTTCTGGCTCACGGTAATGCAGTTCGTCGGTAATGCAGTTCGTTTTCTCCTTGGCGACACTAGCGCCACGAGCGGAGGTGGCTAATAGCAATACTAATTAGTGGGGTGGGGTAATGCAGTTCGTTTTCTCCTTGGCGACACTAGCGCCTAGCAGTACCCCTAACTGACTCTTTTTTGAAATGTCAAGATTGATAAGAGTTTTATAAATTATGCCCCTAACTGACTCCTTTTTGAAATGTCAAGATTGATAAGAGTTGTACGAATTATGATTCATATATGACGAAATTGATATTTACATTGATAGGAATGAACACGTGGGTTATATTTTTAGTTGGACTTTAAGAATGCTTTCGTTGTTTATATTGTGAAATAGGTTGTGCTCAGCATTTTAGTTTTATGAATTTGGTTTCATATATGATGAAAATTGATAGATTGTGTGTATGGAGATTGTTATTGTTATTAATAGTGTTTAGTTTTACGAATTAGGTTTCATATATGATGAAAATTGATAGATTGTGTGTATGGAGATTGTTATTGTTATTAATAGCGTGATATTATTTGATGACGTCATCATCGATTAGGAATAATTCTTTCGAATTGTTTATTGTTTAGAGTATTCATATGATATGTTGTTTACATTTTTTTTTGTATGGAATTTTTATTATTTTATGACGTCATCATCGATTAGGAGTAATTGTTAGAATTGTTTATGGTTTAGAGTATTCATATGATAGGTTGTTTACATTTTTTGTGTATGGAATTTTTTTGACTTACGAGTGAGATTGGTATGAAAATTTCACCTCAATTCGCCAACATTTATGATCATTTTTTTTTTATGAACGAGTCCAAGGTCTAAGATTTGTATGAAAATAACTTGTATTTGTGGTAGATGAAGCACTTGTATGGTTACATGGATATAACGCTGTTATGCGATAGGGGTAAGCTTTGTATGGGATGTTGGTTAGTGATGATGTACTGACGTTCCATGACGTCATCAATTAGGGTTGCCATAAGGTCATCGATTATAGTTTCATGACGTCATAATCAATTGGGGTTGCCATAATGTCAAAAAAAAAAATTAAAAAAAATAAAAAAAAAAATAAAAAAAATTAAAAAAAAATTAAAAAAAAATAAAAAAAAAAAATAAAAAATTTAAAAAAAAAATTAAAAAAAAATCAATAAAAAATAAAAAAAAAATAAAAAAAAATCATAAATTTACAGATTCGCATGACAATGTTCCTATGCCTAATACTGATAAATCCGATTAATGGGCTATTTAACGTACACGAACTGACAGGATTTACAGAAATACAACTTAACAAAGTAGAAATAGTGACCAAAGCAAATATTATCATACACATAATTTACATAAAAGAAATTTTAGACTTAATAAACGAATTTTCAACCAATACATACAGCTAATTTAAACGAAGAACAGAAGAATTTACTTATAGCAGAACTAAATCAATTGACAAACAAAATTAAAAAATATAATTCCTAAAGAAAATAGAAAGAAAAGTGCTTTATTGAATATAGTCGGATGTACAGCAAAATGGTTATTTGGAACGATGGACGAACAAAACAGACTAGACATATGAAATCATATAAAGACGACAGACGAAAATAATCATAATCTCATTACCGTAATAAACCAACAAATAATTATAAACAACAATTTAATGAATCTTTCAGACAGCTTAAAAATTGAAAATAAATATATAAGACCATATCAACTACAACAACAACAACAACTACAACACTAGAAAATACAACCAAAAAACCATACAAACACCTGCTACCAACTTACCTTATTCAATTTTACTATAAGTTAAGAAATAAAAAAGAGTCTTGTGTGTTGTTATACTTGTATACCAAATTCTGGTTAATATGCATATTTCAAGAAAAAAAACAAACTGAATGATGGTTTTAAGCATATTTATTATCAAGATATTTTTTTTTTTAAATAAATAAACATAAGAAAATTACGATATGTATCGGTTATATTATATAGAATAGCTATTTCTTTAACAATGAAACAGTTTTCAGATCCTCTAAATTTAATATTTATATTATTACTTCAGCTTTTCTCAATGCTTCAATGATGATAACAATCTCGTTGATATGATAAATATCTCCCCCCTGTAGCGCTGATACAAGCAATTGTAACCGGTCCACCAGTTTATTAGGATCATCCCAAGAAATATACTGTTTTGGTTTGATTGATGTTTGTATTAAATCTCCTCCTCTATGAGTTAAAAGTTTGTTAATAATTTTTGTATATTTATAGCTACGGTTTCCATTTATTTGTCCTTTGCTGGTATAGTGACGTCTATAAGCATTAGTATCAAGCAAAATATTTCTATAATTCTGTAAATCATCTTCATTGTACAGAGTCTTATCTGGAACTTTCATAAATAGTAGCTCATATATGCCCTGAGTACCATCATAGGTTTTATCTTTTATTAATATTTGACTACCATCGATTGTAAAAATCGAGTTTCCAATTTTCCATTGTTCATTTTCATGATAAACACCATAAGTACTATCGATGAAATCCGGATTATTTGCAAATATATTTAAATATTTTGTAGGTATTTCATCAAATTCTCGCTCGTTCATATATTCAAAGAGTTCTTGCCGACCTAAAGGAGTTGTCACATATTTACGTATGCTTCTTACATCCGGAGACTTTAATGGTGTTTCAAAAGTATCAGTTAGATCAAGCTTTCGTCTGAATTTGGGTGTTGTAGTTTCAAAGTCAACGTCACTTTCAATATCATCTGTAGATTGAGTTTCCATGTTTTCTTCTTTTTCAGGTTCATATTTACTGTGATCATGAGTTTCTACATCTTTTTCTCTTTTAGGTTCGTATTTACTGTGGTCATACAGTTTAACTAATTCTTTAAGAGGTCTTGTGATTGGTTTAAAAGTTTGTTCTTGTCGAGTCTCAGCATTAACTCTACCGATTTTTAATTGTTTATATTTTTTACGTATCGAGTTAGTAGACTTTATAACTTGTCTAAGAATATCTTTATCGGTCGACTTCTGCATTTTTCCTTCTTACACAACAACAACAGATTAACAGATATCGTACTGCTTTAATACTGCTTCTGTACTGAGGTGTACTGCTTTAATACTGCTTCTGTACTGAGGTGTACTGCTTTAATACTGCTTCTGTACTGCTTTGTACAGCTTTAATACTGCTCTGTACAGCTTTAATACTGCTTTGTACAGCTTTGATACTGCTTTGTACAGCTTTAATACTGCTTTAATACTGCTTCTGTACTGCTTTGTACAGCTTTGATACTGCTTTGTACAGCTTTAATACTGCTTTAATACTGCTTCTGTACTGCTTTGTACAGCTTTGATACTGCTTTGTACAGCTTTAATACTGCTTTAATACTGCTTCTGTACTGCTTTGTACAGCTTTAATACTGCTTTGTACAGCTTTAATACTGCTTCTGTACTGAGGTGTACTGCTTTAATACTGCTTCTGTACTAAGGTGTACAGCTTTAATACTGCTTTGGACAGCTTTAATACTGCTTCTGTACTGAGATGTACTGCTTTATACAGCTTTATTACTGCTTTCAGGTTTTTAAATGTAGTTTTTCAAACTTTTTTCTCATATTACTGGATCAAAGTCTTCATATTGATTATATATAGTTGTATTTATTTGATATTGGAATCAAGATAGGAAATAACTTCTCTTGGATGCTGAAAGTGAACAGAATTCAAAGCATATATACAGTATTCATATAAATCTAGAAACATGACTGCTGAGTGTTGAAGGGAAAAGTTTAGATTTTTTTTTTTTTTGGTTATTCGAGCCTCAATGTGATTACAATCAACTATACAGCTATACAACCACACAGCTGTACAACCAACTATACAGCTATACAACCACACAGCTGTACAACCAACTATACAACCTCA
Organism: Chorisops tibialis; assembly: GCA_963669355.1. NCBI lineage: Eukaryota > Metazoa > Arthropoda > Insecta > Diptera > Stratiomyidae > Chorisops > Chorisops tibialis. Next base: position 190,362,993 of record OY770263.1, on the reverse strand, counting down.
CAGCTGTACAACCAACTATACAACCACACAGCTGTACAACCAACTATACAACCACACAGCTGTACAACCACACAGCTGTACAACCAACTATACAACCACACAGCTGTACAACCAACTATACAACCACACAGCTGTACAACCAACTATACAACCACACAGCTGTACAACCAACTATACAACCACACAGCTGTACAACCAACTATACAACCACACAGCTGTACAACCAACTATACAACCACACAGCTGTACAACCAACTATACAACCACACAGCTGTACAACCAACTATACAACCACACAGCTGTACAACCAACTATAGAACCACACAGCTGTACAACCAACTATACAACTTCACAGCTGTACTTGGTTGATTGTAATCACATTGAGGCTCGAATAACCAAAAAAAAAAAAAAATCTAAACTTTTCCCTTCAACACTCAGCAGTCATGTTTCTAGATTTATATGAATACTGTATATATGCTTTGAATTCTGTTCACTTTCTGCATCCAAGAGAAGTTATTTCCTATCTTGATTCCAATATCAAATAAATACAACTATATATAATCAATATGAAGACTTTGATCCAGTAATATGAGAAAAAAGTTTGAAAAACTATATTTAAAAACCTGAAAGCAGTAATAAAGCTGTATAAAGCAGTACATCTCAGTACAGAAGCAGTATTAAAGCTGTCCAAAGCAGTATTAAAGCTGTACACCTTAGTACAGAAGCAGTATTAAAGCAGTACACCTCAGTACAGAAGCAGTATTAAAGCTGTACAAAGCAGTATTAAAGCTGTACAAAGCAGTACAGAAGCAGTATTAAAGCAGTATTAAAGCTGTACAAAGCAGTATCAAAGCTGTACAAAGCAGTACAGAAGCAGTATTAAAGCAGTATTAAAGCTGTACAAAGCAGTATCAAAGCTGTACAAAGCAGTACAGAAGCAGTATTAAAGCAGTATTAAAGCTGTACAAAGCAGTATCAAAGCTGTACAAAGCAGTATTAAAGCTGTACAGAGCAGTATTAAAGCTGTACAAAGCAGTACAGAAGCAGTATTAAAGCAGTACACCTCAGTACAGAAGCAGTATTAAAGCAGTACACCTCAGTACAGAAGCAGTATTAAAGCAGTACGATATCTGTTAATCTGTTGTTGTTGTGTAGGAAGGAAAAATGCAGAAGTCGACCGATAAAGATATTCTTAGACAAGTTATAAAGTCTACTAACTCGATACGTAAAAAATATAAACAATTAAAAATCGGTAGAGTTAATGCTGAGACTCGACAAGAACAAACTTTTAAACCAATCACAAGACCTCTTAAAGAATTAGTTAAACTGTATGACCACAGTAAATACGAACCTAAAAGAGAAAAAGATGTAGAAACTCATGATCACAGTAAATATGAACCTGAAAAAGAAGAAAACATGGAAACTCAATCTACAGATGATATTGAAAGTGACGTTGACTTTGAAACTACAACACCCAAATTCAGACGAAAGCTTGATCTAACTGATACTTTTGAAACACCATTAAAGTCTCCGGATGTAAGAAGCATACGTAAATATGTGACAACTCCTTTAGGTCGGCAAGAACTCTTTGAATATATGAACGAGCGAGAATTTGATGAAATACCTACAAAATATTTAAATATATTTGCAAATAATCCGGATTTCATCGATAGTACTTATGGTGTTTATCATGAAAATGAACAATGGAAAATTCGAAACTCGATTTTTACAATCGATGGTAGTCAAATATTAATAAAAGATAAAACCTATGATGGTACTCAGGGCATATATGAGCTACTATTTATGAAAGTTCCAGATAAGACTCTGTACAATGAAGATGATTTACAGAATTATAGAAATATTTTGCTTGATACTAATGCTTATAGACGTCACTATACCAGCAAAGGACAAATAAATGGAAACCGTAGCTATAAATATACAAAAATTATTAACAAACTTTTAACTCATAGAGGAGGAGATTTAATACAAACATTAATCGAACCCAGCAACGGACAAATAAATGGAAACCGAAGCTGTAAATATACAAAAATTATTAACAAACTTTTAACTCATAGAGGAGGAAATTTAATACAAACATCAATCAAACCAAAACAGTATATTTCTTGGGATGATCCTAATAAACTGGTGGACCGGTTACAATTGCTTGTATCAGCGCTACAGGGGGGAGATATTTATCATATCAACGAGATTGTTATCATCATTGAAGCATTGAGAAAAGCTGAAGTAATAATATAAATATTAAATTTAGAGGATCTGAAAACTGTTTCATTGTTAAAGAAATAGCTATTCTATATAATATAACCGATACATATCGTAATTTTCTTATGTTTATTTATTTAAAAAAAAAAATATCTTGATAATAAATATGCTTAAAACCATCATTCAGTTTGTTTTTTTTCTTGAAATATGCATATTAACCAGAATTTGGTATACAAGTATAACAACACACAAGACTCTTTTTTATTTCTTAACTTATAGTAAAATTGAATAAGGTAAGTTGGTAGCAGGTGTTTGTATGGTTTTTTGGTTGTATTTTCTAGTGTTGTAGTTGTTGTTGTTGTTGTAGTTGATATGGTCTTATATATTTATTTTCAATTTTTAAGCTGTCTGAAAGATTCATTAAATTGTTGTTTATAATTATTTGTTGGTTTATTACGGTAATGAGATTATGATTATTTTCGTCTGTCGTCTTTATATGATTTCATATGTCTAGTCTGTTTTGTTCGTCCATCGTTCCAAATAACCATTTTGCTGTACATCCGACTATATTCAATAAAGCACTTTTCTTTCTATTTTCTTTAGGAATTATATTTTTTAATTTTGTTTGTCAATTGATTTAGTTCTGCTATAAGTAAATTCTTCTGTTCTTCGTTTAAATTAGCTGTATGTATTGGTTGAAAATTCGTTTATTAAGTCTAAAATTTCTTTTATGTAAATTATGTGTATGATAATATTTGCTTTGGTCACTATTTCTACTTTGTTAAGTTGTATTTCCGTAAATCCTGTCAGTTCGTGTACGTTAAATAGCCCATTAATCGGATTTATCAGTATTAGGCATAGGAACATTGTCATGCGAATCTGTAAATTTATGATTTTTTTTTATTTTTTTTTTATTTTTTATTGATTTTTTTTTAATTTTTTTTTTAAATTTTTTATTTTTTTTTTTTATTTTTTTTTAATTTTTTTTTTATTTTTTTTATTTTTTTTTTTATTTTTTTTATTTTTTTTTTTGACATTATGGCAACCCCAATTGATTATGACGTCATGAAACTATAATCGATGACCTTATGGCAACCCTAATTGATGACGTCATGGAACGTCAGTACATCATCACTAACCAACATCCCATACAAAGCTTACCCCAATCGCATAACAGCGTTATATCCATGTAACCATACAAGTGCTTCATCTACCACAAATACAAGTTATTTTCATACAAATCTTAGACCTTGGACTCGTTCATCAAAAAAAAATGATCATAAATGTTGGCGAATTGAGGTGAAATTTTCATACCAATCTCACTCGTAAGCCAAAAAAATTCCATACACAAAAAATGTAAACAACCTATCATATGAATACTCTAAACCATAAACAATTCTAACAATTACTCCTAATCGATGATGACGTCATAAAATAATAAAAATTCCATACAAAAAAAAATGTAAACAACATATCATATGAATACTCTAAACAATAAACAATTCGAAAGAATTATTCCTAATCGATGATGACGTCATCAAATAATATCACGCTATTAATAACAATAACAATCTCCATACACACAATCTATCAATTTTCATCATATATGAAACCTAATTCGTAAAACTAAACACTATTAATAACAATAACAATCTCCATACACACAATCTATCAATTTTCATCATATATGAAACCAAATTCATAAAACTAAAATGCTGAGCACAACCTATTTCACAATATAAACAACGAAAGCATTCTTAAAGTCCAACTAAAAATATAACCCACGTGTTCATTCCTATCAATGTAAATATCAATTTCGTCATATATGAATCATAATTCGTACAACTCTTATCAATCTTGACATTTCAAAAAGGAGTCAGTTAGGGGCATAATTTATAAAACTCTTATCAATCTTGACATTTCAAAAAAGAGTCAGTTAGGGGTACTGCTAGGCGCTAGTGTCGCCAAGGAGAAAACGAACTGCATTACCCCACCCCACTAATTAGTATTGCTATTAGCCACCTCCGCTCGTGGCGCTAGTGTCGCCAAGGAGAAAACGAACTGCATTACCGACGAACTGCATTACCGTGAGCCAGAACACCCATATACCCACTACTGTTGTTCGTCCATGTAATTCTTCATCACTTAGTGGCAGTGATCACACAATACAACTGTTAAACAAGAACGTTGCACGACCAACAAAAAAAAAATGGTGCTAAATTCTAAATAGGCGGTCTTATTGGGACACCTACTTTATATTACTGGTTAAATTAAACGGGAAATCGCCAAAAGATGGAAAACGGGAAATTCTATCTCACAACGAAACTTTGTTAATCATTGATGCGTGTAGGCAGCACATCAATGAATTACGAAGTTTTCGTAGGAATTTCCATGTCTTCGCGGAAATGTGTGCGGAAATCGACAATTCTGGAATTATTCTATATGTAATATACATGATCTCATCAAAAATAATTATTAAGAATGAATCCATGATACTTGTATTTGTATAGGACAGGCCTGTGCTCACGGGGGTGAATTGAGATCATAGACATATTGAAGAGCTTTAAGGAAATGTAATAATTGTAGCTTGTGTTTATTTAAAAAAAATATTAAATAACATAACATTAAGCTCAAAAACATAACAGAACTATGATTTCGCGTAAAGCTCAGTCATACGATACTCTAAATGAAATAGAAATTCTTATGATCTTAAAAAATTTTTTGTGGGGAGTGGTAGAAGGGGTGACAGCATTGAACTAATTTCACATCATGCTAGAGTAGCTATAAAAATGTTTGGTACTTAATTTAAACTTCAAAAATTGAATAGATACTCAAAAAATTAGTATATTGGATTTAGTGAAATTGTGCAATTTGTGTTGGAGGTAGTGGAAGGAGTGGGGGTTTTTCAGTGATTTTTTGAGAAACGTCTATACGATCAGTAACATTCATACTTCTCAAGAAAATCGAATTTTTTAAAAGTTGTGAAATTGTGTCATATTGTATGAGAGGGCGTAGAAGAAGGGAAGCTAGTCAGTTTATTTTTTCCTAATATTAATAATAATGTTAGTTAACGATTTAGTACAAAATTTGAACTCGATAAGAAAATTGGTTTAGAGTATTTAATGAAAAGTGCAGTTTGCATGGGAGGTGGTGGAAGGATTGGGGGAATTCAAATAATTTGATTATCATGGATTATATTCAAATGGAAGGGGGTAGAAGGCATGAGGGGTTGGAAATAAAACTAAAAGCGAATTAGATCTAAAAAAAAATCTATGCAAGTTTCATTGTAATTGACTAGCCGTTTGTTCGTGAAATACAGCCGGACAGACAGACAGAAGCCAACAATTTCAAAAACGTGTTTTTATGCTTAGTTAATTTTAAAATAAAGCAAATAACAGACATTACAATTATATTTATATGTATAGTATTTTTTTAAGTAAATTAATGCACGTTTTAAATTTAAGGCGAGTATTTGAACAAGGATATAGGATAATAGGGAATGTTAGGAATTACTCGTATATTACTTTGGTTTACCAAATTAAAATTTATATTTTTGAGTTTTTCAGGTTTTGTTGTTGCAGTTGTTTCTTTGGTTTTATTTCCGGTTTTCAGCTTCGGTTTCCAGCTTGACAATACCAATTTTTCTTCGGTCTGATTTTCTTAGATCCCATTTTACACAAATTATTACAATTTCTCGACTCAATATATTCTGATTGAAAATCGAAGAATATATACTTACATACAAAATGTGGTTTAGGTAAATAGATTAGGTTAATAGAAAACTAAAATTATAGAAATTTAAGGGCACCCACTGTCGCCTGTGGAAGGACCTGAAAACCCTATAATGAGGAAACCCTGACATACAGGTTAGGCGTACGGAAGATGTGCCAACCACATTATAATTAGCGAGGATTGTGATGGGGTAACCACAGGAGAGCGCTCAGCTGATGGACGCGCTTTACGAGAAGGCTGAGAGTAGCTTGATGACCCCGAGAGGCTCATATAGCTTGAGTTACTGATACGAAATGCGCAATTAATTTTTTTAATCTATTTGAATTTTGATCATTCTTTTTAAATAGCACTTCATATTTTTTTTTCTCTTCTATTTCTTCGCTACATGATCCGCACCTGTATTTTGCCATTTCTCTTCCCTTTTATTTTATGTAATTTTGTTTGTAAAATCTTTATAATAAGAAAAAAAATATATATATATAAATAAATAATACAATAAAAATAACAACGACATCTAACGTTTCAAATTAAAAACATTTAACATTTAATAACGATTGGTGCGGACTGACACGCTTTTAGCGAAAAAAAAAAAAACGGTTGAGATCGGTTGGGTCGTATATAAATGGCCGCGCGAGAAAAAATCGAGGCTTTTTTTGAAAAAGTTTTTGTTTAAGACAAAGGGTCGAGTGGAAAAAAAAAAGGAAAAAAAAAATTTGGAACTAAGCCAGATACGGCCTACAAAAAGTGTAGTGAATTATAATAAAAACAGGGAAAACGTAGTGAATTATAATAAAAAAAATGGAAAAACAAAAGTGAATTATAATAAAAACGAACGTGAATTATAATAAAACAAGGGAAAACGAAATTCTAATAAAAACAAAGAAAAACGAAAGTGAATTATAATAAGAAAACAAATGAAAAACCAAAAGTGAATTGAAATTAAAAAAAAAACAAAAAACAACCACCGAAGACAAGGCGAGCGGCAGGTTCCAGGGCCCCAACGCTGGACGTCAGGTACCTCAACGACAGTATTTGATTAGTTTTTTTATATTAGGAGTTAGGAATTTAATAAGCCGCGCTTAATACTTAATCAAACCCATTTTTTTTTCTTTCCTTTCGTATCCATTTTATTAAATTTAATTACACTGTTCAACAGCATACAGGTACGGACGGAATGCAAAAGTAAGTTTTTAACAACATTTTCTTTTCTCTATTCTGTTGTCGCGTTATGAATAATAAAGGAAAACATATGAAGTGCTAATTCGCCCAAATGTGGCCTCGGCGCTCACGATGTTCGACGAAACTCGCCCCTGGCAATCCATGCTCCTCTGATTTTGCCGTACTGCCCTAGGGCCCCGTATAGCCTAGTTGGCCATATGCGGAGCCCCGGGCCATAATGATCGGTGGTGTAGAGCACACATCTGTACTTTCGACAGCACCCTCAAGGATGAGGTTCCTCCAGGTCAAATTCCCCACACCCACGCTCCTGAGCAGCCGGCAGGAAGTGCTGTCCAGACCTGGGGGACCTCATTAATTTTCTGTATGCGGAATGGACCTCGGTCGGAGGTTCATTTCGTATTGTTATAAATCTGACAACCTCGACGTCCCCAGCAACACCGAGAAAAGTCCATCAACATTTACAACGCTATACACATGTTTCCAGACACTTCTACCGAGCTCCACAATGTAGGCAATCATTCTAGACACACACACACAACGACACCTGTCTGGGAGACTTAGTATAAATACCCGCCAACTTTCAGACAACGAGTTAGTTAGATTTTGGCGACACCTATCGGTGGAAGAACGCGAATCGGTACAAGTGATAGATAGATTGGCAGTGCTCCTGAGTTGTACGAATTAAGTTTTAGAGCGAATTTAGTGAAGTGATCAAGAAATAAAGAAAAGTGCGATTAAATAAAATTATTCATTATTTTTAAACGAATTGTGTTTTCCTTTGAAATCAGCGATCCCCTAGCTCGCAACAGTATCATTACGTATAACAAAGTTTTTCACCAACGATGAACAACGACCGATATGATATTTGAAAAGACCAAGTTCAGAAGTTTTCCTTTAGCATTTAGTATACTATTGCTTTGATGGAAAATCCAGTATTGCTAACTAAATTCTCAAAAAGTCCTTATTTTTGGGGACAAAGTCGCGGGCGATCGCAAGTTTAATATAAAAATTAATTGACATTTAATTATATCGGTATCAACGATTTTTCCAATGCTTCGATTCACTTTTTAATCAAGAGAGACCTTCTCTCTTGTAAGAACAACATAACGAAAAAATATTTGAGTGCTGTCAAAATTCGTGCAATTTTAGGTTTTGTGCAGCCCACTTTTAGTTGCGTTGGTTTTTGTTAAATCGGAATTTTTGATGTATAATTTATTTAAAATATCAGTCGCATGTGAACGACAGTGTTTAAGAAGGTAAGTTATGATTGACATCGTTTTAAAAAACTTGCTTAACCAAAACATTCTAATAACTTTGTTCTGTCAATAAAAAGTTCGCATAAAATACTAAAAGTAACTAATTTACCAGCTCAATATTCCGAAACTTTTAGAACTCAGCACTTATCAGTTAACTTCCGATTTGGAATTTGTTATCAGAACGTTTCGAAAATGCACTCCGAAGCGCTGAAGAGTGTCTCTTTGGATTCAATCACTCAGAAATATGGAAAGCTTATAAGGTGAGAATTGTTAACCAAAAATTGCAAAGCTAATTTGGCTGAAACGTGCATTTGCTGTAATTATTTAATTTCAGAGTGGATAATATCGTTAAATCGCAGCAAGACTGCAGAGAATACCGAGGGTTAGAGCTACAAAATGGTTTGAAAGTCCTTCTAGTAAGTGATCCTACCACTGATATTTCAGCTGCAGCGATGTGTGTCCGAGTCGGGTAAGAAAAATTGCCTATTATTTTCAATTGATTGTAATAAGTTGTACTTTGAATGATTTAGAATTATAAAATAGAATGAATGGCAAAGTTAAGATTATCGAATATGTTTTACATTCGATCACCATTCTAGTTTTTGTGCAAACGATAACTTGTCGGATGAAAGGAAATGAGTAATGAATGACGAGCAATGAGGAAAGAAGTTGCAGAGTATAAAAATAGCTACATGCTACGTATGACTAGAACATTTAACTATTGACACTGAAATTTATAAATTCAGCACAGGTTTTGGGCTTAATTTATTATTCGCTAACACTTCTTCATTTCCTTGGGCTCCTTTTTAACTGCTTGTTTCCAAATGCAACGCGGTCGACCAGTCGGCGGTTATGATCCATATACTGGATCAAATTTCAGTTTAGAACAAACTAACGTGTATCGTGTTTTTGAGAATGCCACAAATCGGAAACTCGCAAATAGTAGAAAGAAAAAGCAATAGCCCCGCTTTTTATCGTCCAGCTGCATTAGCTTCACTCTTATCGAAGAAAACAGTTATCATTCTACTACTTTTCACACAAATGCACAGAGCCGCGTAAGCCTGACCTGATTAAAAGCGCTCTATATGCACACGATCGTCTACCTGCTTGTAATGCTCCAAACTACTGTCGGTAGATCAACGGGTTTTCGACGCTCGAGTTGCAACAGTTACTTCGCGACAGGAAATACTGACCATGGATGATAATAATGTTCAAATTGCAAGCGCGGCATTCATAATTTTGTTGCTCTTTAACCAAAGGAAAGTATGTATCGAAAACTCGGCTGACGGCCACATTCCTGTACAGATTTTTGATAATTAGGCTCCTCCTTTGATAACGAATCACTTGGTGCCAACTGCGGAGGCGTGGAAAAGATGGGTGGCATCCTTGAAGGGTGCTAAAGGGGGGAAAAAGTCGAGTGGAAGTGGCGGCAACACGAACCGGCAAAGAACAGCTCCAGGGGTTTAAACTAAAAATTTACTCTATCCTTTTTTGAGGAAAACTGCTGATGATTTTTTGTTTGAATAAACTGCTTCTAAAGAATGAAAACGACAGCTCGTCGACCGCCGAACCTCCAGAGCTCCGAATTTAGCCACCTGTTCAGTCGGGAAAAACTCCACAGAATAACTCTCAACTTTTTCTAGCCACCTTCTAGCCGGCAGTAGATAACAGTAGATCTTGCACTTTTTTCGAAAATCAAAAGTGCATTCAATGTGCTTGATTTCGTTCGATGATATTTATTTTGTATTTTTTTTTAATTTGTTTTTATTACTTTTTTTTTGTTAAATTTTGTTTTTATAATAAAAGTAAAAGATAGGAAAAAAGGTCGGAGTTGGTGCGTAATTCGTAACAAGTATCTTTTCGATAATAACAGTATGCGCTGTAAAATACCTTCGTCATCCCACATCACTTCAACCATGCTCGTTGCTTGGAAAATGAGAGAGCCACCAATGTTCCCTACCGTTCTTACTTACTTACGTAGACTTTACGCAACCGACGTAGCTTTTCCCCTCATTTTCCGCATGTAAGGTAGTGATGTCAAGTTTCGTTACCAGTAACTATTCGTTACTTTAAGAAAAGTAATCGTTACATTTTATTCGTTACTAGGTGCTCTTTTATTTTTTAAATGATCGACATACCATGATCTAGGGATGAGTAAGCCAATTTTGCAAATCAGAAATTCAAATCGAAATAAAAACTAAAGCGGAAACAAAATTTGTGCTATAATGCGAAAAATACGAATTTAAATATTGTTATAGATCTTGCAATCACGCAATTTGGATGTTGCGAGAAACATCGAGAAAAGTCCATCAACATGTAAAACGCTCTAAACAAGTTTCCAGCAACATCCAGTAAACTCCAGGCAATCTAGAATAGCCGAGACACACACACACACAACGACACCTGTCTGGGAGATTTAGTATAAATACCCGCCAACTTTCAGACAGTAGTTAGTCATTCGGCGACACCTATCGGTGGAAGAACGCGAACCGGTACAAGTAAGCGAAAGAATAAGATCGACGGCATTGCCAAATCGGCGAATATAGTGCGAATTAAGTAAAAGTGATCAAGAAATTAATAAAAGTGCGATTAAATAAATTATTCATTGTTTTTAAACGAATTGTGTTTTTCTTGAAATCGGCGAACCTCTAGCTCGCAACAATTGGTGTCAGAAGTGGGATTTCAAGGATAAATTCGGGTTAAAAATCGCGAGTGAAACTAAAATTCTCGAACGGATAATTTTGTGAGAGAGAAAAAGTGAAACTAAAATTCTCGAACGGACAGTGAGAATTTTCTGAAATCGAATATTCTCGAGTGCTCTAGTGAACAGTGACTTTAATTAGCGAAGTAAAATCGCGGAACTAAAATTCTCGAACGGACAGTGAGAATTTTGTGAAATCGAATAATCTCGAGTGATTTAGTGAGTAGTGACGTAAATTTAAGTGAATTCGAATCGTGGAAATAATCGGTAGTGAAAATGCCGCGTTATCTAAAGGACTTAAAATTAACGGAGCTGAAGGAAGAGCTCAGTAGACGCGAGTTATCTACGACACGGAGCAAGTCTGAACTTGTCAGCCGTATGATCGAGACACTCCAGGCTTAGGGTGAGGATGCAGATAGTTTTGAGTTCCAAATCAAAGAAACTCGTGCTAAGGAATGTTCCGGTACATCGGATGCACTAACACAGTTAATGCGACAAATGATGAACAAATTAGATCAACAATCAGTGGACATTAAACAACAATCAGCTGTGACAACGGACATTAATCAGAAATTAGAGCAACAATCAGCTATGACAACGGACATTATTCAGAAACTAGAGAAATTAGACCAGACTTCAAAGGACCTTAACCAAAAATTGGAGCTGCAAAATAATAAAATAGACACCATGGGTAAGGCCATAGAAGAAAACGTTGAGAAGAAACTTCGAATCTTCGAAGAACAAATTACGGAAAAGACATCCGGAATTGCAGAAGAAGTCGAACGCCTAAAAAGAGACTTCGATAACGTGAAGGCGACTGGCGTCATCAAGACAGAACACGTTGCGCACAAGGGTCTCAAGGCTCCAATCTTCGATGGACAAACACCGTGGGCTATTTATAAGACCCAATTTGAGGCCGCCGCAAGAAACAACCATTAGAATGATCTGGAACGGGGAACAGCTCTTATATTGGCGCTAAGAGGTCCATCAGCAGAGGTTCTTCAAACGATTCCGCAGGAGCAACAACAAGATTTTTCAACGTTAGTCCAGACATTGGATCTTCATTATGGCAGTGACCACATGCGAGAGATCTACAAAACGCAACTGTACAACCGAACTCAAAAGAATGGTGAAACACTTCAAGAGCTGGCACGCGATATTGAATGACTCACACTATTATCGCTGCCTAATGCGCAAACAGAGCAACGAAACGATACAGCTGTTTTTGCATTTAACAATGCTGTACAGGACAGAGAGCTGCAACGAGCGTTAAAACTGGCAGGTAAGAAAACGATTGGCGAAGCCTTAGTATGTGGGCTGACGTTCGAAGCTGCCAAGCAAAGCTCGCGGAGTAACTATCGAGTTCGAGAAATAGTAGAAGAATGTGTGTGTCAGAAAGCCGAGTACAACAAGCGAAGCGAAGGATCTGGTGCTCCCCGATGCTGGAATTGTGGACAGGCAGGACACTTAAGACGCGACTGCCGCAAACCCAGAAAAGCGATCAACTATTGTTCCGGCTGCGCTGCTAAACAAAGAAGAGGGAGGGGCGAACCGTCACGAGAGCACGCTTCGCCTAATGACAGTCCGCGAAACGAGTAAAGGCCAACTTCATGGGGCAGAAGTTGGCTGGTAGAATCGACGCCCCCGGAACCATCATCGCAGTTTCTCGACTACATCGTTGTGAAAACGACTTATGTATGAGTGGTCGAGTCGGCAAATTAAACTGCATCATAACAGTCGACACAGGCGCAACACGGCCAGTGCTAAGATCTGACCTCGTAGATCGTACTTGGCTTCACAAAACCAGAAGTACGCACTTCGCACTGCTACAGGAGATGTAATTGGCAGATGTAAACCAATATCGTCGGTGACGAGTATCGACAAGGCAGAACCACATGACGTACCCTCTAAAAATAAGCCAAGAAGGAAGGACAATGTAACATCAACACTTCTTCAGTCAAGCAATCTAAGAGGAGAACAACACAAGCAAGCAGTAGATCTAATCGAAGGATTCAGCGACGTCTTTTCCGCCAGTAGTGCTGGTAAAGAAGAAGGACGGCAGTACCCGTTTTTGTGTGGACTACAGGCGACTGAATGATGTTACGAAAAAGGATAGCTATCCACTACCTAGAATCGACGATATCATGGACACCCTGACCGATGCTAAATGGTTCTCAACGTTGGATCTGAAGAGTGGTTACTGGCAGGTGGAGATAGATGAAAAAGACAGAGAGAAAACAGCATTCTCTGTCGGCAGTGGACTGTGGCAGTTCATCGTAATGCCATTTGGCCTGTGCAATGCTCCAGCTACGTTTGAAAGACTAACGGAATTAGTTTTGCGTGGCCTGAGCTGGAAAACTTGTCTCGTTTACCTGGATGATGTGATCGTTATCGGCAAAACATTCAAGGAACATCTAAAAAATCTACAGGAAGTCTTCCAGCGACTGCGAGCGGCAAAATTAAAACTGAGTCCGAAAAAGTGCACTTTGTTTAGTGCAGAAGTCAAGTACTTAGGTCACATCGTTTCAGCTGAATGCGTAAAGACGGATCCGGAGAAGATACTGGCGGTGAAAAACTGGCCTACTCCGAGTGATAAACACCAGTTGCGCAGCTTCCTAGGCTTAGCGACATATTACCGTCGATTCGTAAAAGACTTTGCCAATACGGCGAAATGTCTGCATCAGTTAACGGAAAAAGGAAAGTCATTTACATGGAGTCAACAGTGCCAGGAAGCATTTGAGAAAATAAAAGACCAACTCTGCGACTCCCCAGTTCTGGCGTACCCAAAACCAGGTTACGGTTTCATCATAGATATTGACGCCAGCAATGTCGGTATCGGAGCAGTGCTATCACAGGAGATCGACGGGCAGGAGAGAGTGCTATCATACTACAGCCGAGTACTCTCAAAAGCAGAAAGGAACTATTGCGTAACTCGCCGAGAGCTATTAGCCATTGTAGAAGCAACGAAACATTTTCACAAATATCTCTATGGTCAAAAGTTCCTTCTTCGAACGGATCACGCATCGCTTAAATGGCTACTTCAGTTTAAGAACCCCGAAGGCCAAGTAGCCAGATGGATTGAAAGGCTCGAATCCTACGATTTTGAAATTGTTCATCGAAGAGGAAAATCCACGGTAATGCCGATGCGCTTTCACGTCGTCCTTGTCCACCGAACTGCAAGCATTGTCACCGTGTAGAAGGAAAAGAAGCCGAAGAAACCATTCAGAGGATAACGACCGAACCAAAGGATGGATGGAAACAGCAAGAACTGGAAGATGCCCAACGTAAAGATCCAGATATTTCACCGATCATGGCATGGAAGGACGAAATGAAACGGCCTGAGTGGAAAGACATCTCACAATTCAGTGAAACCTTAAAGTGTTATTGGGCACAATGGAACTCCCTTCACCTAGACGGCGGATTATTAAAACGGAAATGGGAGAACGCTGATGGAAAGTCGTATCACATGCAAACCATCGTCCCGCATTGTAAAGTCGAGGAGGTTTTGAAGGAATATCATGGAGGTACCTCCGGTGGGCATTTGGGAGTAAACAGAACCTTGGCAAAGATACGAGAAAGGTTCTATTGGATCCATCTCCGAGATGATGTCGAAAACTGGTGCCGTAAATGTACTACGTGTGCATCGAGTCAGGGCCCACACCGCAGATCAAAGGGAGAAATGCAACAATACAACGTGGGAGTCCCATTCGAGAGAATTGCTGTGGATATTGCTGGACCATTCCCGGAATCAGAAAATGGTAATCGCTACATTTTAGTGGTCATTGATTATTTCAGCAAGTGGCCTGAAGCTTACGCAATTCCAAACCAAGAAGCAGTAACCGTCGCAGAACAAATTGTTACCAACTGGGTGAGCAGATTTGGAGCGCCACGTGAACTACACTCCGATCAAGGACGCAATTTTGAATCTCAAATATTCAAATACGTGTGCCAAATGCTGGGAATAAACAAAACGAGGACAACTCCATTACACCCACAGTCCGATGGAATGGTGGAACGTTTCAATAGGACATTGAACTCAAACCTATCCAAACTCGTCAGCGAGAGGCAACAGGACTGGGACCAGCACATCCCTCTATTTTTAATGGCCTATAGAACATCGGTGCATTCAACAACAGGAGAAACTCCGTCCCGAGTCATTTTCGGAAGAAATATTCGAGTCCCTGCGGAACTAATGTTTGGAGTGCCACCAGACCAACCAACCAATGCTAAAGATTATGTCTCGGATCTTCGATGTCGACTAAAGACAATTTATAACCTGGTCAGAGATAAAATTGATTTGGCGTCCGACCGCATGAAGACGAGGTATGATCAACGGGCGAATTCATCAGGATTCCAAGAGGACGATTTGGTTTGGTTATACAATCCCAAACGACAGAAGGGCAGATCGCCGAAACTACAGCGAAACTGGGAAGGCCCTTACCAGATCATCAACCGGTTAAATGATGTCGTCTATCGGATTCAACTACATCATAAACCCCGCACTAAAATGAAAGTGGTACATCTCGACCGATTAACAAAGTACCATGGTGCCATTGAGGAAGTGAACGACTCTGTTCGGGACGAACAGGGACTAAGGAGAGGGTAATGTTATAGATCTTGCAATCACGCAATTTGGATGTTGCAAGAAACATCGAGAAAAGTCCATCAACATGTAAAACGCTATAAACAAGTTTCCAGCAACATCCAGTAAACTCCAGGCAATCTAGAATAGCCGAGACACACACACACACAACGACACCTGTCTGGGAGATTTAGTATAAATACCCGCCAACTTTCAGACAGTAGTTAGTCATTCGGCGACACCTATCGGTGGAAGAACGCGAACCGGTACAAGTAAGCGAAAAAATAAGATCGACGGCATTGCCAAATCGGCGAATATAGTGCGAATTAAGTAAAAGTGATCAAGAAATTAATAAAAGTGCGATTAAATAAATTATTCATTGTTTTTAAACGAATTGTGTTTTTCTTGAAATCTGCGAACCTCTAGCTCGCAACAATATGAATCAAGTTTTTTTTATTATGTTATAATTATTTATTTTCAATTTTAGATGTAACAACATTTTAAATTATGTTAGCTAAAACATTTTATTAAAAAAAAAAAAATTTCAAAAAACAGTTGATGATGTTTAAAATACACCAAAAAATAACGAAGCTTTCTAAAATTTCGCTCCGAATGTAGGGCTTACTTTTACCAAACTGATAAATCGCCCCATGCAGTAACTATATGCAACAAGAAATCGCTTGTGAATCGCTCTTGATTTCGTTCGCCTAGCACTTGCACCAATATAATGATTCCAAAACCGATTTTTCAACTATCCCTCCTCCAAGTAGAAAAGTCCTTTAAGCACTAACATAAATATTTTCAATATTTCACAAATTTATCATGTCCAATACATTTTTCTTCAAAATAAAGAATAAAACGACAATGTAAAAGAAATAACTTTTATTAAGTCGAAATTTTGTTCAGTAAAAATCCCTGAAATTGATAAAACAATCCATTATAAAATTTCACAACCCTAACACTAGTAACGAACGACTGCCGCTCGAGCCGAGCACCACAACTCTACTCGACGACATTTTTGGTGTGAATGAAACGAAACGAAAAAAACATCATTTTCTCAGTATACTTTGCTGAAAGGTAGAGTAAGAGTAATCCTTCTCGTTCTTGCTTTGGAATGGCACAACTGAACGTTACTTTCGGTATAGGTACTTTTTTTTTGTATGTAGAACGAATACTCGAGGAATGAAACAGTAACGAAACGTTTTGACAGTTCAGTTACTTTTTCGCGAGCTAGTTTCGTTACTTAAGTAACGAATATTAGTCTGCGTCGTTACTTCGGATTTTGGTCGGTAATGAGTACTCGGTACGGTATACGGTATTCGGTTCAACAAATTTCGATTTCCAAACTTATTTATCAAAAATATTAGAAATTCTTGTGTAAACAAACATTATTTACATTCCCTTTTCACAACATTTGAAGCTCAATTTTACTTTTTTATTAAATTATAAAGTATTGCGAAATTGCAAAACTTCGAACTAAATTAGCCTAAAAATGGAAAAAAATCGTTCTGTACGCCATACGTGTATGTTCAGCGCACAATAACTCCCAAACCCTTGAAGATAAAAAGTTAATTTTTGGGAGGTTTGTAGATGGTGACTACGAATTCGAATATCTCAACCAGTTTCTAGAAAGCTAAAAACTGACACACATATAGGGGGGTTTGTGGGACAAACTTTAAAAATAATCTAATTTTTGTATCCATTGGTGTCCGAAAGGGTGGCTAAAATTTTTTTCAAATGATTGTATCTTCGGAGCTAGTTGATATAAAATGTTAATATTTTTGGGCCATTTGGGTGGCACATAGGTCCATGATAATCAGCTTAGGAAGAGTTTAATGCTTTTAAGGGGAGTGTAAGGGGGAGGGGGGTGAAGTGCAAATAAAAACAGTTAAAAATTAATATCTCGACTATCTTTTAAGATATGTAATAGAAACTTGGAACATACTATGCATCACAAAATTATTTGTACCATGGAAAAAAAACGCAATCTTTAAGTTAAGCCATGTTTAAAGTGCGCTTTACAGCTTAAGGAAAAAATATGTTTACAGGGAAAGGAAGCGACTAATGTCCTTAAAATACCCAATAATAAAGTTAACGCAATTTATTTAAAACAAAGGAATTAAAAGCAAAAAACATTTTAACAAAATTATTTGTACCATTGAAATTTATTCACAAAATTATTTGTACCCCATGGTAACACTATTAGCCGTGTTTTTTTGCGGCTATATCCAGAGCAGGTTAGCGTAACTACACTGAAAGCAACAACAAATCATCTATCCAGAGTAGGTTAGTTACGCCCGTTAGACCACTGGTGTAGCTAACCTGCTCTGGATAAATAGTTCCTGTGCTCATTGATAGAGGGCTTAGAAGTTACAACTTGGTACTTTCATCTTCCAGCCGTTGGCAGCAATGAAATTTGAATTTGTCGAAAAGTGCTGCAGCTGCCTGAAACACAATGCGCTTACGATTGGAGTCATCCGAATCACTTGATTCTAATAGTTCCAATAAAAAAACTTTCCTATTTGCACTCATTATTGGATCTGTAAGGAAAAGTCTTGAATTATCGCGGGAAATTCGCAATATTTTACAGAAATTACCTGTTGTTGACAACTGACAATTCGAAGTAGAACTGTCAAATTGTTTCCAGGTGCAACAACTTACCAGTTCCATACTTTAGTACTAAACTTCTACTCTGGATCGTTTTTTTGAGGACTATCTTAACCTGCTCTACTCTCGTCCGCAAAAAAACACGGCTATTATTATAGATCAGTAAGGTATTAACTTCTCAATTGTTGTTCGTGCTTAGTACAAGTGTGACGATTAAATATTGTGTGAAAATGCCGAAAGTGCGAGAGCTGTCATTCGAGGATAAAGTATATGTATATCATTAGTCAGTACAGAGCCGGGGTTACTTTGGCTAATATAGCAAAACAATTTAAATTTCAGAAATACCGTTTTGTATCAAGTTCGGAAATTAAATAATACAAAAACTTTTAAAACGGCACCCGATAGGGGCGGAAAACGTATTACATCCAATAGAGAAGATCGGGAAAACGTTGGAGCGGTGACAAAAATGGCTCAATTCATCCCGAAAATCTTGAGGAAAGCGAGGGTGGTATTTGTACCGAAGGCAGAGAATCGTCCCATCGATCAGCCTAAGTCATATCGTCCTATAAACCTTACATATTTCTTCGTCAAAACGGTGGAAAAGTTAGTGGACATTCACATAAGAACAGGGCCTAACAAGGTCTGTCTTAATAATAATCAACATGCCTACCAAAAAGGTAAATCAACAGAGTCAGTCCTTCATGGTTTGGTAAGACAAATCGAAAAGGCAAAAGACTATAAATAAATTGCCCTTTGCGCATTCCTATATATAGAAGGAGTATTTGACAATACTCCCCATGAAGCCATAATACCGGCAGCTAGGAAAAAGGGTTTGGAAACGGCCACGATAAAATGGAGACACGCCATGCTAAAGAGCCGAATGACAACCATGGATCTAGGTGACAGCATATTGACTGCACAGACCTACAGTGGCAGTCCCCAAGGAGGGGTACTATCTCCACTTCTTTGGTCAATTGTAGTAGATGACCTCCTGGACCGTCTAACAGAACAAGCATACGAGGCAATAGGATATGCCGATGACCTCGTCATTATGATTAGAGGCAAATGTGATTTAATAATATCGGAAAGGATACAATCAGCCTTAGAGGTGATACTGAACTGGTGTCAGTCTAAGACTGAGATAGTACCATTTACAAATAGAAGGAAAATCCACATCATACCTCCTTCAATAAATGAAACACCAATACCCTTTTCAGATGAGGTAAAATATCTAGGTGTCTAAAATTTTACAACAAAAAGCACAGCTTACACTACAAAAAAAAAGGCTAGTTAGTCTTGGTATCACAAGAGCAATGAAAATCTGTCCTACGGCGGCAATGGAAATGTTCCTAAACATTCCTCCGATACATCTCCAAATAAAAAAGGAGGCTATCAAAATGGTGTTACGCATACAGAGGGAAAACAACTATAAATCAGGGGATTTGAGAGCTAATCTCAAAATCCTAAAAGACCCAAAAATAGAGGTTCTAGCCTCCACACTATCGGACGCTATGCCGACAAAATTCAACTTTGAAACCCCCTTCAAAGTTATAATCAGAGAACGCAAGGACTGGCAATCCATGCTACCTGAAATGGAAGATTAATCAACCATCTCGTATACAGGTGGCTCGCGCACCTCTGAGGGGACTGGAGCCTATTTATATCCTATCAGATAGTCAGGCGGTTCTCAAAGCCCTAGCATCCAATAAACACGGATCGAGGATAGTTTGACTGCCTTCAAAACCTAATCATCCTGGAAAAAAGGAACGATGTAACCTTAATGTGGGTACCAGGACATATGTGAATTGAGGGAAATGAAGAGGCTGATCGCCTTATAAAAAACGGCACAGAAACAAATTTTATTGGTCCAGAGCCATTCTGCGGAAAACCAAAAGGGTACTCCAACCCTATACTTAGAAACTGGGTTGAACAAGACCATAAAATCTACTGGAATAGACTTCCAGGCTTATCAATCTCAAAATAACTAATTCTACCATAAAAAAAAAAAACAAAGAATTCAGCAAGAGTGATATTAGTACTCTAATTGGCTTATTGACGGGGCACAGTGGAGTAAACCACCATCTCAAAAATATGGGCTTAGCTGAAACCGACATCTGCCGCCTCTGTCTCGAAGTCTCAGAAACGACAGAATACATCTTATGTCACTGTGAAGCAGTAGCTAGGAAAAGACACAATCTCCTCGGAAAAGGTTTCCTTTCTACCGAGGAACTAGCCAACATGGCTCCCTTAAAGATACTTTGATTTGCCAAAGCTATTGAGTTATGGTAGGGTAAAGGTGCAATAAACGAACAATAGGCGGAAAAGCTCGTAGTGCTCTCACGTGTTCCCTGAATTATAAAAAAAATAAATACAGGAGGTAAGGTCATATTTGGACTGTAGCGCCATCTATGTAAGTGAGATTGGCTCTGAACATACCCACTAAACTACACTCTAACAATGAGTTATTACTATGCTAATCACGACTAAAACAATAATTTACATTGAACCAAACGGATTTTCAAACCGAATTTTGCAGTTAATTGAATTTGCTTGAATTATGGCACGGCAATAACCGCATATTCAATTTACTCGACTAATTGTAAATAAAAATATTAACTTACTTCATGAAATACTTGTGGAACTGGGATATGAACCATTATCTGATTCAGTTTAATATCAAAACTACAATATTTAAGCGAATTTATCAAAATTTGATTTGAAAATTCGTTCGGTTGGGTTCAATGTGCGCAGAGCTTAGCATCGTAAGTGCCGATTTTTTGCATTTGCTAAAATAACTTGTCGAGCGAGATGTCGTAAGATGCATTCATTATCTCCTAAACTACAGTCTTAACTAATGAAATGAATATGTCATAAAGTTATGATTTGTTTTTAAATATTTTCATTCATTCATTTCATTTCATTACAAGTTATGAATTGCAAAACATAGGTCTTCGCGATTACGATCTTTTGGCATTCATATACAGGGTGTTTGGTACTCCGTGCATAACCTTGTAAGGGGTTATTCCTGGATATATTTTGAGCAAAAAATTGTTCTACGGAGATGGTCAATTTTCAATATCCACGGAGATACAGGGTGGTCAAGAAAAGTCGTTCGGACCTGTACCCTCACTCACTCAAAACGCTATATCTTGAAAACTAATAATCACAATTCAAAGAGTTATAGCTTGTTTTTTAGGGAATCACATTACCTTTCATTTGCTGTAATAGTCCGCATTGTAACTGTATCCAATTCTGAGATATTTGCTTCAGAACACAAATTTTTGACAGTTTGACCGTCAAAATTCTAGGATCAATGTAGTTTTTCTCTAAAAAACCCATTATAAAAATGTCATTCTAATGTTGTTTTCTTATGTGCCATATTATTGCCTACAAAAGATGTATACATTTGCATTGCATAAGTTTTATAGTTTAGAAGAAATTATCATTCCAATAATGTAGCACTTTTGTCAAAAAAGCAAAAATAGGTTGATCAACACTCTCCGCTTGAACTAAAAGAACTTAAGAATGGTTTTTATGGTTTATTTCAAATTTCCTTAATTATAATAAATGTTCAAAATGGCGACACCTGCATAGCGCATCTCCTACATAGATTAGTCGCGGACATATGGACGCAGGAAATACTTCCTGAAGATTGGCGCAAGAGCATCATATGTCCAATTTATAAAAAAGGTGACAAACTCTGCTGCGAAAACTACCGAGGAATATCTCTGTTGTGTACGTCTTATAAGATTTTGACGAAAATTCTAGAAAAGAGAATTAAGCCCTATGCTGATAAAGTAATTGGTGAATACCAAGGCGGATTTAGAGCTGGACGCTCAACCACGGACCAGATATTCTCAGTTAAACAGGTGCTGGAAAAGTGCTGGGAATATAATATTGATGTGCACCAGATATTTGTTGACTTCAAACAAGCATACGACAGTATCGACAGGCGCGTACTGTATAAAATCATGTTGGAGTTTGGAGTCCCACCGAAACTGGTTCGACTGACAAGAATGACAATGACTGAGTCTTTGTCACAAGTCAGAGTAGAAAACGATCTGACTTCCAGTTTTAAAACAGACAACGGCCTTAAACAAGGTGACGGCCTCGCACCAATGCTTTTCAACTTAACACTCGAATATGTTGTTCGGAAACTTCCCGTTGACACCAAGGGAACACTATGCTTCAAATCCACACAACTCGTAGCATATGCCGACGACATAGATATCCTTGCAAGATCTCTGGAGAGTGCTAAGGAAGTATTTGTAAACCTTGACTCGGTAGCAAGGGAAGTTGGACTACGCATTAATGAAAACAAAACAAAAATTATGACGCAAACTAGGAAAAAGACGCCAATCAGACAAAATATTACAGTAGGAGACTATAACCTAGAAAACGTAGACAACTTCATATATCTAGGGGCAAATCTATCGAAGGATGGAAGCGAACCCATCGAAATTAAAAGAAGGATAATGATGGCAAACAAGACTTATTATTCGGTACTTCCAATAATCAAAAACAAGAACGTGCACAGGAAAACAAAACTTAAGCTATACAAAACAATCATAAGACCTGTGCTATGCTATGGCAGCGAAACGTGGACATTAACTCAGGCGTCCGAAAAACGACTTAACGCCTTTGAAAGGAAGGTCCTCAGAAGAATCCTCGGACCTGTGAGGGAAGACTCAATCTGGAGAATACGATACAATAGAGAATTGTATGCCATCTTCGACAATCCAGAAGTGTCAACCCTCATAAAATTTAAAAAATTACAATGGGCTGGTCATGTGGAGCGGATGGATGACGGAAGAATTCCCAAACGCACACTAAAAGGGAAAGTCAACGGACAAAGACCGGTCGGAAAACCACGAAAGCGCTGGGAGGATTCGATTGACGCAGACAGCAAATCACTGCTAAGATTTTCAAACTGGAGGACGCGGTCACTGAACCGAGATGGATGGAGGCAAAGCATTCAGGAGGCCAAAGTCCGATTTGGGCTGTAGCGCCATCGTAAGTAAGTAAGTTCAAAATGGCTCCCTTCATTTTGAATGCACGCTAAGGCTCGTTTTGCCAGTGTTCTCTTTGTGTTCATACTCCTCAACTGCTGCCTTACTTCTGTTGCTGCCGCATGGATTCTGGTGTTTAGATCCTGCAACGTTACTACTTCCGTTGCATAGACAAGGTCCTTCATCCGTCCTCATACAAAGAAACCCATAATAGTTAAATCAGGAGATCTTGCAGGCCAGTGTATCGGTCCATTTCTACCGATCCAGCTATTGCTATAATTGGAATTTAACCAATCTCTGATTTGTCGGCCGTAATGAGCTGGAGCACCATCGTGTTGGTAAAACATGAAAACCAATCATTGCAGTGGCACATCATCCAATAACTCTTGTAGATCATTTGTCAAAAACTGCAAGTAATTGGAACTATTTAGGGTAGGCGGAAGCCTAATAGGACCAATAAAATCGTTGCCAATCACACCTGCCCATAAATTGACACTGAATCTGTGCTGAAATGATGCCTCTCTTCTTGTATGTGGATTGCTCTCAGCCCATGTGTGTAAGTTGTGGAAGTTTGTGATACCGTCCCTGGTGAATTGGGACTCATCAGTCCAAAGAATGTTGTTCATAAAATTCTCGTCACTTAGTTGTCGTTCAAGGAGCCAATTGCAAAACTCCATCCTTTTGGGCAAATCAATGGGTACCAGCTCCTGCACTGGTGTGTGGTGGTAGGGATGCAACCGCTCTGCTTTTAGGACACTCCAAACTTTCGACGTAGAGACGTTTAACTGCAATGCCAAGCGTCGGACAGCGTCGTTGTGTTGAAGCTCATTTTAATTTAATTCATTTCCTCGATAATTTAAATACTACTTAAAGGACATTCATCGATAATTTAAATAGTAATTAAAGGACACAAAGAGTATTTCAGTTTAACAACATTTCAGGTAGTTTTTTTTAGAACGAGGGTTGGTTTATGGCATATTTTATTTTTAAGCCATATGTATTTTCGCTTATTACCTGGAAAACGGGAAAACCTAAGTTATAAGTATGTGTGCAACATTTGTAGCCAATAATATGGCACATAAAACAACAACATTAAAATGACATTTTTATAATGCGTTTTTTTGAGAAAAACTACATTGATCACAGAATTTTGAGGGTCAAAGTATCAAAAATTTGTGGTCTGAAGCAAATACCTCTGGATTGGGTACAGGTACAATACGGACTATTACACCAAATGAAAGGTAATTTGATTCCCTAAAAAACAAGCTATAACACTTTGAAAAGCGATTATTAGTTTTCAAGATATAACGTTTTGAGTGAGTGAGGGTACAGGTCCGAAACACTTTTCTTGGTCACCCTGTATCTCCGCGGATATTGAAAATTGACCATCTCCGTAGAACAATTTTTTTCTCAAAATATATCCAGGAATAACCCCTTACAAGGTTATGCACGGAGTACCAAACACCCTGTATAGTTAGACTAAAAAGATTCAGAACTGTCCATCCAATTCTATAAGCATATCAGAAGTATTGGTGTAGATTTTGGATTACTGGTTCTTTACAGAAAAGTTACCTAACCGAACTAATTGAAAACATCAATAATATGTTGTATGTAGGTTATAATTAGGTACAGAATAAAATTCAGCGCATCTCTAAGATGCCAGTTTGTTAATTGTGCTTTTCTTAAGTTTAATAAAAAAAATAGATGAAAAGAAATGAGAGTCTGAGAGCCTGAGAGCAACCCTTCCACAATAAATAATGAAGATATGTTAATGAACCTGAATTTCAGGAGGCCAAGGCCAGATTTCGGCTGTAGTGCGACGTTTAGATGTTCAATTACGATATTGACCATGGGTAAAATACCAGTTTCTCCACTACCACGACAAACGAGCACGACGACGGCTACTAAGGACGAAAAGATAAATATAAATAAATAATCAAAACGCACAATTGACTACTTTATTTGTGTTAGATATTTTACTCTTCGAAAACCCAATATAATCGAAACATCAGTACTTACTAGGGTACAATTCTGAAAACTATCTTTTCAATGGAATTTTGTTAGTAGGTAACACTAAAATTGTTTGGAAAAATTAACCATTTGTGACTCATAAAACAGTCATGTATTATATTTTATTTCATCATGTAATAGTTATTTCATCATTTTTCAGATACATGAGCGATCCAGACGAATTACCCGGCTTAGCACATTTTTGTGAACACATGCTATTCCTGGGAACTGAAAAATATCCTGACGAAAATGATTACGCTACATATTTATCGAAAAATGGTGGAAGTTCAAATGCAGCTACTTACTCGGACAATACTAGATATCATTTTGATGTTGCTCCCGATAAGCTAGATGGAGCTTTGGATCGCTTTGCCCAGTTCTTTATACAACCACTTTTTACAGAGAGCGCTACTTCACGTGAAATAAATGCGGTTAGAACCCTATTATTGATAGATAACACTATTTTTTTACAGGTATACAAAACAGAGAAACTTAACATTTCTATATCGATATTTAGGTTAACTCAGAACACGAGAAGAACTTATCAGTGGATGCATGGAGATTACGACAAGTAAATAAGCATTTAGCCAAACATAAACACGCCTATAGTAAATTTGGAACAGGTTAGAGGAGTAAATTTAATTTAGTTTTGGTAGTTAATAAAATAAAATTAATAGGCAATAAAGAAACATTAGAAACTAGTTGCACAGATCGAGGAATAAATCTTCGCGATGAATTGATAACATTTCATAGTAAATGGTATTCTTCGAATATTATGTGCTTAGCGGTAGTTGGTAAAGGCAAGTAATCATTTTATTTTCCGCAACGTTTCAATTCTAGATGTCTACTTTTGCATTAGAATCCCTAAACGAGCTGGAAGAAATGGTATTACCAAAATTCTCTAAAATTATAAATAAAGACGTAACTCGGCAATTTTGGGAGAAGGAACCATATAAAACGGATCAGTACGCAACGAAAGTTGTAATCGTACCAGTGAAGGATATAAGAGCACTCACCCTTAGTTTTACTGTCGATGATTTGTCCAAGCACTACAAGTCGAATGTATTTTCAATTGAATATTGTTTGAAAGTTTTATTTTCAATTTCATGCTTCTAGCCTGGACATTATGTTAGTCATCTAATTGGTCACGAAGGAACAGGAAGTATTCTATCAGAACTTCGAAAAAAGGGCTGGTGCAATGGGTAATACTA
Organism: Chorisops tibialis; assembly: GCA_963669355.1. NCBI lineage: Eukaryota > Metazoa > Arthropoda > Insecta > Diptera > Stratiomyidae > Chorisops > Chorisops tibialis. The sequence goes on along the minus strand of OY770263.1, from coordinate 190,336,486 downwards.
CCCACTACTACATAGTTAATAATAAACATTGAAATATTATAGCGACGCATTTTTTCCAGATTGTACTCGTCCCATACTGACTTTATTGGCGGCTTCGGCTTTTTCGATATAAGTGTTTCGCTTACTGAAGATGGTCTAGAAAAAACAGATGAAATTGTTACATTGATTTTTGAAGTAAGAGTTATTTATTTTTTTAAAAAATGAAGATTATTACAATTTGAAAATTTGTTGCATTTCTCAGTATATAAAAATGTTGAATAAGAGTGAACCTGAGAAGTGGATTTTTGAAGAGCTGTACAGTTTGAATGAGTTAGGATTTCGATTTAAAGACAAGGAAGATCCCACATCTCTAGTAAATAATGTCTCTGATGCAATGCATGTAGGATATTACGTTTTAAATTAACATTTTTTAAGATAAAATAAACTAATTTTTATATTAGTTATATCCATTGGAAGAAGTTCTTTCTGCCCCCTGGATAAGCAGTGATTGGCGACCAGACTTAATTAAAACCCTGTTAAAAGGTTTTACTCCAGAAAAATGTCGAATTGTCGTTGTGGGTCAGAAGTTCGAACCAATTGCAACAATGACTGAACCATGGTATCTCACAAAATTCTTATCTAGTAAAATTAATAGCGACGTAATAGAGGTAATACAATCTAAATATATAAACATTTAATACAGTCAATAATATTACAATTATATTTTAGAAATGGAGAGATTGTAATTTAAATAAAGATTTTTCACTTCCTGATCCGAATCCGTTCATCCCTACGGACTTTACAATACTTCAAGAGGATAGTGACTTGTCAAAACATCCTGCAATAATATTTGATTCGCCCACAATGCGCATTTGGCATAAACAGGACACTGAATTTTTAAAACCGAAAACTTTTATAAATATCGATATATCTAGTCCGATCGTGAACAATGATCCGTTAAATTTTAATTTAACACACATGCTTGTCGCTTTGTTTAAAGATAACTTAAATGAATATTTATATAACATTGAATTAGCTGGTCTGAAATTTAATATATCTACTTCGTCGTCAGGCATTTCGGTGAGTCTTTTACTTAATATAAATATACATAATTTAGATGATTATATTTGTTTTTCGTTCAGTTACAATTCCGTGGCTATAGTCACAAGCAGCAAATACTTATAGAAAAGGTTTTAGATAATTTATTTGACTTTAAAATTGATCGACAACGTTTTGATATATTAAAAGAGGAGTTTGGGCTTCTATTAAAAAATTTTGTAGCTGATCAACCCTATCAGCATTCATTATATTATTTGGCACTGATTTTAGTTGAAAATGCTTGGTCAAAGAGTGAATTGGAATCTGCAATAAAATGTAAGTTAGCATGTTGGTATTGAGTTCCATTAGTTAATTGTTATTTTTCCAGGTTTAACTCCCGAACGTCTGGAAAGTTTTGTCAAAGAATTTTTATCCAGATTCCATACAGAATGTTTTATTTATGGTAATGTGAATAAACAAGCAGCTTTGGAAGTAACTGATATTATAAAGAAGAAAATTGAAACAACAAATTCTGAGATTCTACCGCTTTTATCCCGACAACTTTTGCTTAAAAGAGAATACAAATTACCAGAAGGTAATAAATATTCTTTTTAATCGTGTAAAATATAAAAACATATTTATCTATAGGTGAATCTTATTTGTTTAAGAGTGAGAACAAATTTCATAAATCCTCTTGTGCTCAAATGTACTTACAATGTGGAGTTATTAACGATACATCATCAGTATTTGTAGATTTGGTAGCTCAAATTATGAGTGAACCATGTTACAATGTTCTAAGAACTAAAGTATGAAAAAATATTTTTTTATTTTTGAAAAAAAAAAATAATAGTTTTTACTCTTTAAGGAACAATTGGGTTATATAGTTCACATGGGATCTCGAAAAACTACTGGCACGACAGGAATTAAGATCATCGTACAATCGGACAGGCATCCAGAATATGTTGAAAGCAGAATAGAGAGTTTTTTAAAAGACATGCTGGTATGTGCTATAATATGGTTAAGTTTCTTTTTACTCTGATAATAGGCAGATCTTAATTCCAGATTCAACTTGAAACCATGACGGATAATGATTTTAACGCTCATAAAGAAGCTTTAATAACAAAAAAACTCGAGAAACCGAAAAAGCCATCTTTAATGTTTCACAGATATTTAAGCGAGATATCTATATCATCATATCACTTTGAACGAGATATTGCGGAAGTTGCAATTTTAAAGAAAATTACTAAACAAGAAATGGTGAACTTCTATAAGGTAGGTGACATAACATAGGCATTTTTTTCAAATTTTCTTAATTACTTATAAACTAAGGTTAATCTTTCTCAATACATCTTTGTCGATCTTCTTTTTTCTTTCTTTTCTTCTCAGTCAAACAGTTGGGGGTCTTACAATAATTAATTGATTTTACAATGTGATTACAAGGGTTTATGGTGAATTAATCAACTTAGGGTTTCTGTTTAACTGGATAATTATTTTCGGGGCTGCCATCAACGATAAATATTTCCGGATCTCTGGTCACTTGTTTTTATTGATTGTGTTCAGTTTCGTGCTCGGATAACGCGATATTGAACTGAGAGAAATATTAAAATGGTGACACTTACCAGGGTGTATTCTTGTAGCCTAGTGGATAGCGTGTTGGCCTATAATGGTCGTGAATTCAAATCTCGATCGACGTACAATAAAATTGGGTACTCCTTGGCAACCTAAAATTTACGAAAATGAAAATTTCGTAGATGGAGAGTTTTGCGAAGGACCAACGAACCAACGAACGTAACGAAAAGATTAAGGCACCTGAAGTTCAGGAGGCCAAGGTCCTATTTGGGCGGTGGTTCCATTGTAGTAGAATAGAATATTCTTATTCTTACGTTCATAGTTGTGCGGCTCCTAAGCTGTATGCGTCGATCTATTGACTTCCAATCCGTGTAGCAGCCGCTTGCGGCCGGTGTGTATGCTTGTGGCTTATGGCTACATTTTGGGCATTTAGCTTTGGATTTTTTGGATTTGTGGTGTATTGTCCTAGTGCCACTTCACTATTTTTCACATCAGCCTTTTATTTTCGACACTCTTTGATGTTGGGTCCCTGTATTGTTGTTTTGCATTCTACTTATTTTTTTACCTTCGCACAATTTATTCTCAAATTTACGTGCTCGTAACAGAAGTTCGTCAAGTTGATCACTACTTGGGCGCCAATTATATACCGACTTATTTGGCAAACAGTTGAAATCTTTAATTATCTTAAATTGTTTACAAGTTTCTTAACAAAAGCCTTAGATTCGATACGGATTCATAGCCGTCAAAAGTTAGAATCGTTAAAATAATTTTAGGAAGAATTTCTATCAAGAGACTTAACATTTAAAACATTTTAGCAGTTTTTTAAGTAAAACCTAGTACGCTGTTCAAGCGAAATTAAATTATTGTATGGAAAATTATTGTAGGCACAGTGAAATTGTTCAGATTTTGGATAAATTTTTTTTATTTCATTTGAACAGCGTACGAGGCTTAGGCTCCCGACACACGATGCGAGTTAATATATATTAACTTCCTATTTTGATATAAGTAGGCCGAATTATATATATGATAATGACACTAGTAATATCGAAAAGCGAGATAATATATATTAACTCGCATCGTGTGTCGGTAGCCTTAAGGTAGTAAGTGACATATTTCTTATCGTGGACTCACGCGAATATTTAGTACGGCTATTTCCCGCAGCATGCTTTTCAAGTGCGATATTATTATCATCTCAGAAGATATCAACGCACTGGTAGGCTCTGACAATACTGGATTAGAACATGATCCGACGAAGATCTTAGATTAATATACAGTAATCCCTTGGCATTCGCGAGGATTACGTTCAAAGAAAACTCCGCGAATGTCAAATTCGAGAAACCAGGAATTTTTTAACTTCAGGAATAAAACAGACATTAAACAACTCATGAAATAAAACACCAGTGATCCACGATATCTTATTAGCCTGCCAAAAAACAGGTAACTGATTTTTATTTTTTCCCTTCAGTACACGAGGATTTAGGGACTGATATTGAACATAGGCTTTACCATGCAATCACCAGTGGGATTTGTACACAAGAGATAATAAACTCGATCTTTAGCCACCTTGAAGCCTGGTTCTGTCCTTTCTGTTTTGGATATAAACGTCCTATTTGACATCCTCTTCCAGAATAGCCCCGTTTCGTGTGCATTAAAAATCTGCTGTGGTAGATATCATCCCTTTTCTATGATCCTTTGGAGTTCCGCCGGAAATTTCTGTGCTGGTTCGTGATCAGCAGACGACGATTCGCCAATCAATTTAATGTTGTGCAAATTATGCCATTTTTTAAATTTTCTAACCATTCATCTTGCTCTCTGGAAAGTCAAATGATTGAGAATTTATGTGGAAATCGTCGAAAATCTTTTCAGCCTTCGCCCTTATTTAAGACGAACTGATTGGAAGATGCCTTTGGCTCATCTCTCCAACCACAGACTTAAAGCGTTTTCGGATTCTATGAGAGCTCTAATTTGAGTCACAATTTCCGTACTGGAAGAGGCACTAGCTGCGACACTGGACCTAATTGAATGTTCACTTTTTTATAGAACGAACTGTTGAACTGCTTATGTTGAAAAGCCGACCGACTACTCGGTATACATGGGGTTTTAGAGGTTCAAGTGTCCGGACGAAAATTTCACTTTGAAAAAGGAAGTTTCAAAGAAAGGTAATGGAATGGATAAGTTTCTTTGTCTATTACCAAAGGATTGGTATTCCCCGTAATTCGGAAATACCAATTAAACTATTTCTCAAATATATCTCAAAAAATCCATTTTATAAAAATATCTTACCCTAATACAAAGTAGGTTTTCCTCTGTACCTAGGGTATGCGTCTCTTGCAAATTTAGAGTTTCAGACCCAAACCTGGTTATCGGATATTTCTTGGAATTGTTTACGCACCTGAATCGTTTCGATTTTCTTTTCTTTTACTTTTTCTTCCGCGAACAATCAAAACGCGAATTTTGAAACGTTGCCCTTTTTAGTTTGCTCGAATAAGCAAAACTCGCGAGGGATTACTGTGCTCGAAAACGGCGAATTATTTGTCAAGTTTTGGCATATGAAAAATATGGAAAAAGGTCTTGCGATGGCCTTTTTCCACGCAAAAGTCATCACAAAATATCTTGCAATTCTCCTGATGGTGTTACTCAGAACCAAATCGAACATTTAGTCATAAGTCGTCGATGAAGATGATTCCTGCTCGATGTGCGAGTGAAGCGTTGAGCTGATGTCGGGAGTGATTACCATTTTATAGTTGCCAGTCTAAGATAGTGCACAGTTGTTGTCCTGACGATCACAGATTCTTCAGATAAGGTGCAAGCTCAATGTGGATAAACTTGAAATCTCAGCAAATGCAAATATTTCACCAATACGCAACAAGTCATATACATTGTGCGGAGACGAATTGAGCATACAGGATGCCAGGTGAGAGATAATCAGAAATACGTTTCTAGGAATCGCTGAAGAAATACTGGGATATGTACATGGTGTTTTTTTTAGAGGCGGAAAACTTTAAACTGAAATGAAGCACAGAAAAATGTTTTTAATATCCATGAAATTAGCTAAATTTGAAAGATAATTTTATGGCATTAATGTTTGAATATGATTTCGGGCATGTGGTCGCCGCGGCTGGCGCGTACATGGCCTGGGACTCCAATTTTCGCACACTCTTCGCAATAAATCAGAAATCAGGCTGTATTTCGGCAATAACACATCGAATGTTGGCTTCCATGTGCTCAATAGTTTCTGGTTTATCGGCGTAGACTTTACATAGAAACAGAAAAAATCGAATGGCGTCAAATCGCACGAACGAGGTGGCCAGTTAACAGGTCCATTTCGTAAAATTAATCGATCATCAAATGTTTCTTTCAGTAAATTAATTGTATCGCGCGCTGTGTGGCATGTGGCGCCCTTCTGTTGAAACCACATGTCTGCGACATTAATGCTTTCCAATTGAGGCACGAAAAAGTTAGTAATCATGTCGCTGTACCGCTCACCGTTGACTGTAACGTTCAAACCATCATCATTTTTGAAGATATATGGACCAATGATTCCACCCGCCCATACAGCGCACCAAACGGTGACTTTTTCTGGATGTGATGGTGTTTCGATAATGGCTTGTGGATTATCATCGCTCCAAATGCGGCGATTCTGCTTATTGGCATATCCATTTAGCCAAAAGTGTGCTTCATCACTGAACAAATTTTCAAATGAAGTTGTGGATTAATAGCAATGCTTTCTTCGGCCCATTGGCAAACGTGAGTCTATTCATGATGAATTGCCAAACCAAACTAACCCCAAAACAACCGGGAACTGTCAAATCGGCTGTCACAGAAAACAGTGTTGCCAATTTAAAGTTCTCCGCCTCTAAAAAAACACCCTTTACAAAGCGGTGAAAGGTCCTGAATTTCCTAAGATCCTAGGGACAAAGTTGGCAAAAAAAGAGAACCTTCGACCTATGGCAGAATCATCGCAGTGCACATATGAGACGGTTAATGCCAGAGTGTGGGCCAAGATTTTTGTCTAAAACTATTTGCGAATAACAATCAAATTCTTCAAACACTTGTACATAAAAAAATACATAAGCTAGAAACATCAATTATCTCAATTAAGGTCAGAAAGGGATAGCCCACACTGAAATTAACCACTTCCTATATAGCTTAAGAACGTATTAGTCGTGTCAAAAGAAGGGCCTTTGCTGAGCTGGCCAGTAAGGCAGAAATTGGGGCTTATCTTGGGAATTATGGACTCGCTGTTTAAAATTATGATAAGCAGATAATTTCATGAAGTTATTCCAGGAACAGAAGAATTATGAAACATTCTCCCACAACAATCATCTATTAGAGACGATTTCTCAGATAAGGAAGAAGAGTTTCTGCCATTTGGTCAATGGCGGGGAAGCTAGCCAGGTGTAGCATTACCCATCAAACTCCTTCGAGTGAAGCCGAAACTGAAAGCTGATAATCTGCTGCCACTCTTTATTGAGGTGTAGGATGAAGAAAGATATTTGGCTGAATGGGAAGAGTATATCATTTTCAAATTTTGGAAAAAATAACGACCTTCAAGATTGTGGCAATTGGCGCTTTATATGTCTTTTTATAGTCGTGCCGTAAATTATGGCTATAAAAAAATATCAATCAAATTAACGATGCTGTAGAGAGCACTCTCGAAGTCTTATCAGGCTGGTTTCCAAAAAGAGCCTTCTTGTATCGAACATACAAATATCCCACGGATAATATTGGAGCAGTCCGCTCCGCAAAAACAATGAAAATTAGTTAGATTTCTTTACTGATCATAATACATGTTATACCTTCACGTTTTGTTTTGAATCATTAAAAAAAATTCAAACAGCTGAATGTTTTTTCATTTATGTCCCACATAGAAACTGATGGATATTGTTCTTAAGTCATCACACTATAATCGGGTCGTATCGCGAACTTAAAGTTTTTGCGGGTTATAAGCTTGTGTCAAATCTTGTCCAACATTTTTTTTCTTCGTGCGTTTTATGTACACTTCTGGGTATTATACATAAAAAAAAGTGTATGGACAACTGAAACATACTTTTATATTTGGCTAATCCGTTAGTTAAAAAAAGGCGTTATGGCTGTGTTACAATCAATGAGGGATCTGGGCTCTTTTAGTCGCGTGATGAATGTTGGTCGCTAGTATACGCTCTAAGAAATAATCGTGTAATTTTACCATTATTATAGTAGGAAACTGAATATTTTTAATAATAATGTTAAATTTACATGCTGGTGTAATCCGGATAAAATTACACATTCAGAACGTCTTTATACGTTTTTATTTTCATTCGTGTTATTGGGTAAAATATGAGCATAAAGCGTGTATTTTACGCGAAATATAAAAATGTAAATATTTTTTTAATAATGTGTAAAACTATAGAACTCGGTTTCATATTAGAATACTGAATTTAGTATGCCCATGCCATATACCATAGTTGTAGTTTTACATTTACTTAATTTTTTTTTTGCTGATAAGAAAAGGATTATAATAATATTTTACATTTGGTTTTCTTTTAGTAAAAATCATCATCTAAAGATAACAAAAAATATTTATTTCAGTATAAAAAAAAATCTTTTTTAAAAATTTAACGACATAGTTGTTTAAAATTAACATCAAATCTTTTTCTTCGACTCGAAATTAACTGATGATATTCTTAAGCATTAAAATTTTCTTTAACAAATTAATGTTGTTTATGTGATTTTTTTCCTTGGGGTAAATACCCCTAAGATTTATTTTACATATATAATACACTAAAACTTGTCACTAACCTACGAAACCTAAAGGTACGCTTGACTCTGGTTGCGTTAACTTTTTCTAAAAGAAGTTGCGGCTTAAACTGTTTACCATCTGGCCCTTTGATATCATGTTGAACTCGGCAGTTCGGCGTATTCCCACTTGGAAAAAGAAGTTATATTTACACATATTGGTTCGAAACTTCTTCGTTGTTTACATTTGTTTATAAGTGAAACTAAACACATTTTGTATAAATTTTCATTTTATACCGTCTCCATTTCTTCAAAAAAAAAAAATGATTATACACATGAAAAATGTAATCTTAAACAAATAATGTATTGCTACATTTTTTCCGCTTTACTTACAGCATTTTTACAAAGATTTTAGAGTGCATGTTATTTAGTGATTAACAAATAATAATTTCTATTACAGGCCTACATATCGATGGACTCTCCGACAAGGCGAACATTAACAATCTTTATTTTATCAGCCATTGATGGTCAAATTAAAAACGAGAATCCTGAAAATTTGATCTCCGAAGTAAACCAAAATAATGATGAAAACCCAGCAACAGCTAAAACTCATTCGATAATATCAGATCTGACAACATTTAAATCAAGCAGAGAATTATATCCTATTGCAAGACCTTATCTCGATATAACACCCAAAGGAGCAAGGAGTAAGTTGTAATCACTTAGACTTTGCTATCGTATTGCATAATATGATTCTGTATAAAAACTTAAAACTTAATAGTGTATTACAATTATAAATTATGTGGTTCATAACATAGGATGAGTATATATATTTTTTAATTATTATGTTCAAACAAATTAGAAATTAATTGTGTATGAAATTAATAAATATGTATAAATAAGGTATAGCCTATATCCGTTTTTTTTTTTATTATTAATAAATTAGTTTTAATTATTTATGACAGAGGTTTTTTCTATTTTTATTTGAAAACGAGAAAGTCTCAAGACTTTTTTTGTGTTATAATACAAATTGTTTTTGAATATGTGAGAAAAACAATTATAGTCATATCGAAATATATATTTTTTTTCCAATTTTATGAATTTTTCGTATCCGTATCTACCATGGTGTCTTGGTGCCAGCCTAATAGAGCGTTCACAACACGCAATGCTAAACAACCAAATCATATGAAAATTTCCAAACATCATAGACAACCACCAAATGAGGAATAGAGACAGATATAGTGTTACGAGATTTGTCTATGACTTGGTTGGCATGGCGTGTTGTGAACACTACTTTCTAGTCCCTTCATTGAAGTGATTAAGCTTTTATAGACTACTAAGAGGGGTATATCGTTAGGCTTTTTCAGTGCAAAATTCTTGAGCCATTTTCTCAGAACCATTAACCCGATTTGAATGAAACTTTGCGCATTTATTTATCATTGTAAAAAAATAAAACAAGAAAATAGAGTGGAGTAGAATTTTAAAATTTTTCGAAGGAGGTTTTATATACTATGCATCACAAAATTATTTGCACCATGGAAAAAATCCCAATCTTCAAGTTAAGCCATGTTTAAAGTGCGCTTAACAGCTTTATATATGTTATAAATATGTTTAGAGCGAAAGTAAGCGACTAATGTCCTTAAAATACCCAATAATAAAGTTAACGCAATTTATTTAAAGCAAAGGAATTAAAAGCAAAAAACATTTTAACAAAATTAGTTGAACCATTGAAATTTATTCACAAAATTATTTGTACTTCATATAATTAGACTGGAAAAGACCAGAAATGAAAAGAAAGTCATTCTTTTTCAACATTTAATATGAGGTGCTGCCTCCCTTTGCATTTATTACTGCCTGCAGTCGCCTTGGAACTGATTCAACTAAATTCATCATTATTTCCTTGGGAATATTATTCCAAATTTCAATTATTTCATTGCAGGCAGCTCGTTGCGATTTTTCAATTTCATGTTTGATTTGTTGCTTTACGTAATGCCAAAGGTTCTCAATCACATTCAAATCCGGGCTCTGATGGAGCCAAGGTAGAAGCTCTTGTTGAATTTTGTTAAAAAATAAAGTAATTTAACGGCCTTTGTGGATAGGAGCATTATCTTGCTGCAGTATGAAGTTCTCCCCAATCAAGGCCTTTGCTGACTAGAAGGCGTTATCAATAACAGTTGCCAAATAAACGAACTGGGTAACTTTTCCTTTTAGTTCAACCAGTTTTCTTATACCATTGTATGCCATACAGCCCAAACCATTATTTTTCCGCCATTGTGCAGGCGAAACGGAATGATTCGCTGTTGTTTTTTTCTTTGCCATATGATCCATCTAACGAAAATGCTGACTCATCTGTCCACAGGATAGTTTTCCAAAAGTCTAAGGGCTTATCAATGTATTCTTTTGCAAATTCCAGTTTGCGAACTTTATTTGGTTCCGATATAAAGTGTACCTTCCTTTCTACATAACATTTTTTATTCGCTTCCTCCAACCTCCGTCGATCGTCATATGACTTATTTTGTGTTCACGGTGCAAGTTCATATTTTGAAGCAATATTTTAATTGGAATTGAGTCATCTTTAGTCACCGCTCCAACGATTTCCCGATCTTCTCTATTGGATGTAACACGCGGATGCCGTTTTCAAAGTTTTTGTATTATTTAATTTCCGAACTTATACAAAACGGTATTTCTATGACACTTAAATTGCTTTGCTATATTAGTCAAAGTAACCCTGGCTTTGTACTGACTAATGATATATACTTTATCCTCGAATGACAGCTCTCGCACTTGCGGCATTTTCACACAATATTTAATCGTCACACTTGTATTAAGCACGAAAAACAATTGAGAAGTTAATACCTTACTGATTTCAGTTGGAATAACTAACGGTTGTCTCATATTTTCTCAGAAATAATAGCGTTACCATGGGGTACAAATAATTTTGTGAATAAATTTCAATGGTACAAATAATTTTGTTAAAATGTTTTTTGCTTTTAATTCCTTTGCTTTAAATAAATTGCATTAACTTTATTATTGGGTATTTTAAGGACATTAGTCGCTTCCTTTTCCTCTAAACATATTTTTCCCTAAAGCTGTTAAACGCACTTTAAACATGGCTTGACTTGAAGATTGCGATTTTTATACTCTAGATGAAATCTGAGAGTATATTGTGTTTGCCTTACCGTTTGTAACGCTAAGAAATAACGCGCGCACAGAGCCGCCAAGGGTACAGAAATATTTGTTGTCGCTCAAAAACCTCGATTCCGAGTGACCGTCTGTCTGTCTGTCTGGCTGTCTGTCCGTCTGTGCGTCTGTCTACAGTAACTCTCGAAAGCTTTGAGCTATAGTGCTAAAAATTTTTTTGTGTCATTTTTGGCAAAAAATTAATTTTAAGTTCGTGAATGGGCTACATCCTCCCACTCCTTCTACCCCCTCCCATACAAATTTCATGAAATTTCGAAATATAAAGAAATTGATTTTTCTTTGAAACTATTTAAGCTATCGACTTGAAATTTAGGTTAAAGAATTATGATATAGATGTCATTAATAACACGGAATATTGACCCCATCCCCTTACTCCGTCTACCACCTCCCATACAAATGGACAATTTTGAAAAATACATATTTTCGATTTTCATTGAAACTAGTAAAGCTGAAAAGACGAAATTTTGTCAGAATTAATTTTACTATAATTGCAACTAATTTTAAAAATAATTATCAACTTCACCTTACTCCTTCTACCCCCTCCCATACAAATTTCACGAAATTTTGAAATATAAATTAAATTATTTTTCTTCGAAACCGTTAAGGCTAGCAACTTGATATTTTGTATAAAGTATACAAATCAAAATATTAATAATGCAAAATAAATTTATTTTGATCCGTACACTCCTTCTACCCCCTCCCATACAAATGTATAATTTTTGTTAAATGCATTTTATCGATTTCCATTCAAACGAGAAAAAGTACAAACTTCAAATTTCGCCAGAATTTGTTTCTTAATAATTGAAATAAGTGCTAGAAAAAATTATCAGCTTCGCTTCACTCCTTCTACCACCTCCCATACAAATATCTGTATTATAAATTCAAGAAAAACATTTCTCCTTCAAGTATACATATGAGAGCTATCGTCTTTGAAATTGAATCAAAGCATGGTAATAAGGACGGCGATAAGCAGTTTCAAAATCATTTTAAACGCTCCAATTCCTCTACCACCTCCCATACAACTGCCCCAATTTTAGGAAAGCTATGACTAATTTCTTTAAAAATAATGAAAACTAAAAACTTTAAATTCAGCAAAAAACATTTTGCATGCCATGTTCGGGGGTCATATACGAAAAATACAAACCCCCCTCTACTTCTATCACCTCCCATGCAAAAATCTCTATTCACTATTCGAAAGAATTTGAGATGACATATTTTCCGGTATATTAAAGTCATTTCCATCTCATCTAGAGTATCATATGATTGGGCTTTAAACCCAATTATAATTCTGTTATGTTTTTCCATGGTACAAATAATTTTGTGGTGCATAGTATAGCACATCTAGTTTGGATGAATAGAAAGCTCCAAATCAATCTCATTACATTATTACAAAATTAGAAATTTTTAACTTTACTCCACTCTGTACAGTCTTGTCATATATGGAAACAAAAAAAAACACCGATCGGATGAGTAGTTTTAGAGAAAATGGCTCAAACGCGTAAAAAATACAACTTTTCAGGAGAGCAAAAAAAAATAAAAATCTTTGTTTTTATAACTATATTGTTGCTGTTTTGAGTATGCTTTGTTTTTACAAAGGTTTTTTTTTCTATAAAAGTATGACGTTTTTCAGATAAATAGCATTGGTTTTATCAAGGGCAAAGATATTCCAAGCCTATGAAAGAAATTCCACACCAAATTTTACGAAGTACTTTGTGCACTTTTCACCGAGCCCTTCTCACTGCACAGCTATATTTATGACAGTTTCTGACCTCGTAAAGACATGCGGTTTGCATAGTTTTTTTTTCAGAATCGAGTCTACAATAAGAATATGAATTAAAATATATTTATTACCGTAAAAACGATATGCTCAACTTAATGCAATAAATAACCTGACGTGGTATACATATATTTAACTATAAACTAAAAACTCAACTGTATTAATCGTAGTGACCTTTAAATTAAACTTTTCAATTTGAGAATTAGAACATGACATTTATAAAATAATTCATAAATGAAAAAATGAAGAGAATTCAAAAAAGAAAACCTTCCGCAAGGTTGAAATACAATGATTTTGTTGAGTAATTAATCTAAAGCTTATTTTTTCCAGGGTGAACACTATTATTAAGCCTGTATCCGATAAACGGCAATATAGAGGACTTGTTTTGGAAAATGAAATGAAAGTTTTGTTAATTAGCGACAATCAATGCGATGTTTCAGCAGCGTCATTATCCATTCAAATAGGGTATGGTAAAATATATAATTATGCGGGTATTGAGGATAATTATTTTTCATTTTTTCTCTTGTTGTAAAAAATTGAAAGTATACAGTTCAAATTGTAATTTTCAGACTTATGTCATTTGTCGTTGCTTTGAACTTGGTGCATCAATTTTTCGTTTGAATTTCATGTATACGCCCTTACAATTGTAATTTGGAGAGCTACACTAGTTTATAACAAATAAGGGTACATTGCAGAAATAATTGATTTCAAAGATTTCCTTTTACAAAATGGTACGCGTGGATGTTAAAAGAAAGTTATCACGGTTCGTTTGGTAAATACGAGCATGTAAGGAAAGTTATTTGTCGTTCGATTATAAAACGTCCTTAGTTTTTGGAATCAATATTTTATTGAAAAGCAATATATCCGAAGTACTTTTGAATGGAACATAGTTAGCCTTTGCTGTTATTTAGAAGCAAGGATGCAGCATGGTGTACTAGTTACAAAAAAATCTCATAACAATAAACAATTTACACGATCCTGTGAATCGCTGTTTGAGCTCTTCCTTTAAAGGCTCACATACCCCTAAAATTTTCAAAAAATTGATTTTTTTCTTACAGAATTTTATTTTTAATACGTTTAAGAATTGATAAAAAAATTGTAAGAAAAGTCCACTCCGTTACAAAGTTGTTGCAGTAAATGTTGTATATTACAACTGTAGAGGGTTGGAAAGAGGGGGGGGGGGGTGGTTCTTTGCCGTCGAGCTGTTTTCACAGCATCCAAATGCGACGGACTTTTTTGTGTTACGTGTTCGTGCGCGGCTACCCTAAGGCCGCCAAATCCGCACCGTAACTGTGTTGTTTCATACTTACTTATTTTTTCCAATTAAAAGACGATTTTCCTGATGTACAATTATTTATTGACGGCACTTTTTTACTTCTGTCCTACTTCCAATTTCGTTGAATTCAGTCCGTTGCCTGAGCATAAAAAGCCGACTGATCTACTTATTTTACCTACTTAAATACTGCATTTTGCCCTACGCGGCAAAATGCGTTTACAAATTACTTAACTAATGTTATGCTTACCTACTACGGTATTGCAACCCGCAACCTCGAATCCGCGTTTCATATCGGGAAGTCAGTCATACATTTTTAGTTACCTAATTTGATAACTGACTTACTTCTTAGCCGACCTTCGAAGCCATGCCGGCAGTAAAACACCTAAGTTGCAATGTTTATTACATACAACGTGCTAGGCGCCACACGACAGGTGTGTGTTTACTCAGCGACATTGACCCCGAGGCCGGCGCAAAGCTGGTGTTATGAATGAAATTGCGTCGTTGCAGTCTTGTAGTGATTTATATTTATTGTCTTATAACTATATTAATTATTAACGGATTATCCAACTGGATTAAGTTATAATCCGATTACACAGTTGGATTATCCGTTATATAACATGTGACATGTGACCAGACATCGGAATGAGATGGCTATCTGGCTAACTGCCGCGCCCCTCGATAGCTGCTTTGCGTATTTATTTTATTCGCAAAACCTGGGTTTCTTTTGCAGAACACTGTATTGCAGAAATTCTATAAGAAACACGAAGATATAAGAAGAAGGAGTACAGCACGCAGCTGAAATGGGAGCTGTACTTACCAAAAATTTCAAACGCGTTTTTCTCGAAACTAAACTAGTGTCAAAACGATAACTCAGTCAATATTCAATATTTTTAACTTTTATTTACTTATTTTTTTAATCTTGATAATTATTTTTCTATAGTGTGACAGGAGGTTTTTTTTAATTTTTTGGTTAGACAGTTTCTTATAAATTATTAAACACCAATTTTTCTTTTTTAAATTGCATACTAAAGTTTCAATTACTGTAATTTCGGTTTGGTGAATGTTTTCGCAGTGCATTTCGAATTGAAAAAAAAAAAAAGATTTCCGGATTCTACACTCAAATCAATCAGATTCCTGTTAAGACCCCCTATAGGGGCATAGGACAGAAACAACTCTCTTCCACAAGGCGCGATCCTGAGCATCGGCCTTAAACTGTTGCCAGGACTTGTTTATTCCTCTTGCCTCCTGCTCAACTGCTCGCTTCCATGTGTTACATGGTCGTCCAACCCGACGTCTTCCTTGAGGGTTATAATCCAGAGCCTGTTTCGCGATGTTTCGCTCTGGTTTCCTCAAAGTATGACCGATCCACTGCCACTTTCGCCGTTGAATCTCAATACCTATTTTAGTCTGGCGAGTTGTACTCCAAAGTTCATCGTTGGAGATTACTTCTGGCCAGAATATTCCTAAAATGCGCCGGAGGCATTGGTTTACGAAAGTCTGTAGTTTCTTGGTAAGTCGAACGGTCACTTTCCACGTAGTACAACCATACAACAACACGAATTTGACGCATGCGTCAAAACTCGCAGTTTCGTGCGAAGGGAGATCTCTCTTAACCTCCAGAAAGGGAAAAGGATACCGAAGGCCTGACGAGCATAATTTAGCCGAGCCTCAACATCCTTTTCGGTTCCGCCGTCCATGCTAACAATGCTTCCGAGATAGCAAAAATCTTGCACCTCTTCCACATCCTATCCATTAAGAACAATCGGTGTGCTTGCGTTCGAACCCATGTGCATGTACTTGGTTTTACGCACATTTATTTTCAGTCCCGCCTGTTTGCATTTAGAATGCAACGAGCGAACATTTGACTCTAACTCCGAACGGGTATGTGCAAGCAAACACACGTCATCAGCATAATCAAGGTGACTTAAGATGTTAAATTGTCTCCATTGAAGACCTTTACCTTCCCCACCTTCCAGTGCAGCTTTCAAGATGTCATTTATTACCACCAGAAACAGGGCTGGTGGTAATATGCAGTCTTGTCTGACACCCGTTCGCACGGGGAAGCTCTCGGACAGCTCTCCTCTATGCAAGACGCGACACCTTGCATCTTCGTAGGATTCTTTAATCATAGCTATGACCTTATCTGGAATACCTCTCCTACGCAAAGCATTCCATATGTAATCTCGCTTAACGCTGTCGAAAGCCTTCTCGAAGTCCACAAACATGAGATGTAGTGGCGAACCCATTTCGGCTGACTGCTCTAATATTATTCGAAGGGTATTTGTGTGGTCGGTACAAGACGACCTTTTACGGAATCCAGCCTGATAAACTTCGAGAGTGCTCTCGACGACATCACTAATCCTATTGAGAATTACCTTAGCCATAATTTTTGATACGGCAGTAAGTAGACATATACCACGCCAATTGCCACAATCCCGGAATTTTCAGAATGACGCCCTCCTTCCATTCAGTCGGATATCTTCCATCATTCCACACTTTAGTGAAGAGTGGGAGGAGTATATCGGCTGTTATTTCCGGGTCCGCTTTGAGGAGTTCGGTTGGTAGTCCGTCTATACCTGGAGCTTTCCTTCCCGCCATTGACCGAATGGCGGAAACTATCTCTTCCTTATCTGGGGGATCGTCCCTAATAGAGGATTGTTGCGGTTGGATGTTTGGAAGATGTTCTGTTTCCGGAATATCTTCCTTTGACAAAATGTTTAAAATATCAGAGAAGTATTCCTTCCATCGTCGCAACTGGTGTTCACTCATATTAAGGAGAGTTCCGTTGACATCTCTCACCAGGTGGTTGGCAGTGAAATTCCTGTTCGTCAACTGTTTCATGATTTTGAATAGTGAACCCATATCCCCAAGGTAAGCCGCAGATTCTGCCTTGTTTGCCAGATCTTCAATGGCCTTTCTCTTGTCGCGTCTAACAGCCTTTTTAAGCTGTATATGAGCATCGCGGTAGTTCTGCCTTAAGTCGGGCGTTCGTTGGTTGACATCGGGTTGAGAGATGATTGCCAATTTGGCTTTTTTCCGATTGCCAACCTTGTCCCACGTGTCCTGCTACATCCAGGGTTTCTCACCGCTTTGTACATATCAACAGATTCTTCAGCACTAGTTAGAAAAGTGTTTCTGGTTGCCTCCCAATTGGCGTCCAGTGTGCGCATTTCATTTTCACCTAATGTGGATGACTTTTCGCGTAGAATGGTGGTGTATTCGCGTTTTTTGTTGGGATCTCTAAGTTTATCCACATTAAGCTTGCGCTTCATTTGAAGAATTTGTGGTCGTCGGATAGCTGCTGTACACAATCTCAAGCAGGCAACCATCAAGTAGTGATCGCTCCCCACGTCAGCTCCACGTTTCGCTCGCACATCGAGAAGACATCTTCTCCATCGGCGACTTATAGCCAAATGGTCGATCTGGTTCTGAGTAACACCATCAGGGAAAATGAGTAACACCATCAGAGGAAATGGATTCTACACTGTTATGCTTTATTTATTTATTTGATAAACGTCACGAATAATAAAGCGAAACAGTGTAGAATCCGGAAATCTTTTTTTTTCAATACTGTAATTTCTTTATTTTTGAAAAGAAACGAAAAAAACCGCTCTGTCACACTATTAGCACTACATTATTTTGCAAGATTCTTTTTTATTTTTGCGGATTGGATAATTTTGGGTGAAGTTATGATATCGACAAGGAGGTGCTATAGTTTTCATCAGTAGTTCATTCATACCCGTAAGAAATACTGATAATATAAAAAATAAAAAATTCTTTTTTTTCCAAATATGGGTGAGGTGAAAATCTTGAAAGACGGGGAGAACGCACATGCACCTTATAGTAAAACACCTCTCTTGATCACAAACATTTATTATGATCGACTAATGATTTGTTTATCAACTTTATACGATCACGTGTGTAAGAAGATCATTATATTAATAATAAATTCCCATATAAGTTATGCCACCAGTTCATGCGGTTTGGTTCTCCGAAGTCGACGGATGTTGTTGTCGGCGTTCATTACACCTCGCATCTCCGAATTTGCATGTGTTTGCAGACGCTAGTTGTGCTTTATTGCATATTTCTTGACTTCCTCTGCAAAAAATTCAATTCGCAAGTCGCGGTGTTAGTCCTTGTTTCGTACTTGTTCCATTGCATACCGTCCTTTGTATATGTATTGTATATTCTGTAGTATTTTCCATTCTATTGTCGACTGCGAGAATTGCACTGTCATCCGCAAATGTAGATATATACACATGTGCTGTCATCTAGAGGAATATCTCTCGTATATAGAAGATACAGTATTGGACCGAGAACACTTTCTTGAGGGGCCCCAGCGGGAATTACTTTCAGTTCTGAATAATTTTTCCGTAGCGTACTCGAAAATATCTGTCTTCTAAGTACAATTTCAGGATTTCATAGTGTTGTCTAGTAAGTCTCTATGCACTTTGTTCTTTAATCCTTTATGCCACACTATCAAATGCTTGCGCAACATCTAAGAAGATTGCCGAACTTTGAGTTGAAAAATTAATACAAAATGTGTAATCAACAATTTAATTTTTATTTCACCACATAACCTTTATAATAATTCTTCAAATTTACTCGGTTTACTTCTCACTATAATGAATTCCAAAATATTTTTGTATTAAAGTTGGAGTTCATAACTTTAATAGATACTGAGAAAATTAGTACATTGCATTTCATAAAATGACGCA
Source organism: Chorisops tibialis (assembly GCA_963669355.1). Classification (NCBI taxonomy): domain Eukaryota; kingdom Metazoa; phylum Arthropoda; class Insecta; order Diptera; family Stratiomyidae; genus Chorisops; species Chorisops tibialis. The sequence goes on along the minus strand of OY770263.1, from coordinate 190,317,210 downwards.
GTTTTAATGGGAGGCGGTGGAAGGACTGAGAGAATTTCAATTTTTCTAATAAGAATTAAACCGTTTTAATTTTCAAATAGAGGCTTCCGTGGCGTAGTGGGCAGCGTGCTTGCTTCTCAGTCAATAGGTCGTGGATTCGATTCCCACTCCAGACGGGATTTTTTTAAGCGCAAATTTTTTCAGTTGCTAATGGTGATAAAAAATTATTCGCAATAAAATGGGGAAACGGTGTAAAAGTGAAACAGTTCCACTTCAAGAAGGCCTAGATACTCAGTAGATGGTTTCTGTTCGCTTTCTATCATTCAGTCCCCCATAACATCTGCAAATATTTGTCAGTAAGCAGCCAGTACAACTAAGCAATATACCAGCTTCTCCACTCGCTACGGTCGTTCTCACTCCCCTTCCCCAACCTTCCCAATCCCATTCCTTCCCTCCATGACTGTGTTTGTGCATTGCACATAAAGACCGAAATTGCCTATAACACAGGTCATTCTGTAAAAAAAAAAAATAGAGCACTAGCTTTGATATTTTCCAAGAAAATTGACTTGATATAAAATTTTGTCATTTTGTATGGGAGGTAATAATCAATATAATTCTTTTTCATATTACAATAATTTCTACCAAATTCATTACATCAAATTTGAGCATCATACATACATATTATAGGTACTGAAAAAAAGTCTATTATATTTTGTGGAATTGTGCAGTTTGTATGGGAGGTGGTAGAAGGAGTGAGAGAATTTCGATCAAGGTAGAAAAAAGTAGGAATATTCGAAACTTATCGTAAGAAAAAGGCTTAATAGATTCTGGCAGGATTTTTAATATGAAATGGTTTTTCTTTGAAATTCTGCATTTTGCTTTTTTAAATTTAAACGTTAATTGAATGAACAAAGTGTGCATTTGGATATTTGGATTTCCTACCATCACTGCATATTCCATCTCAACAAACGTGGCGCTATTTTTATAACGTCGATTTGGATAAACTTTACTTCAAAATTCATACGATTTGAAGCATGTAGCGGCGAGTTGCACATGTACAATAGCACACAGCCAGCAATTTTGTTAATTAATACAGAAAACAATAATATTTTCTTTTGTTTTACAGACAAATGTGTGATCCGAAAAATTTAGCCGGACTAGCACATCTTTGTGAACACGTTATAACTCTTGGTTCTGAAAAATATCCTGATGAAAACTCTTATCAAAACTTTCTAATACGAAACGGTGGTAGATCAAATGCTTACACGTACTCGGCTATGACACGATTTTACTTTGAAGTTGCATCCGAAAAATTAGAAATCGGTTTGGACAGATTCGCTCAATGTTTTATTTCCCCACTGATATCAGAAAGTGCTATCAGTCAAGAAATTAAAATGGTGTGCAAAATTTGAAATTATTTAGTCATGAGCAGCTTCGTTTGTCGTAATATTTTAATAATTAAAAAATATTTAATAATTTTTGTTTGGTTAGTTTAGAAAAACTCATGTTGATCGAAAATTATCACTAATGACGATATAGTTTCATTTAGAATATCGACTGAGAGTATTCAAAATCTCCTAACTCGCAATCGGTAAAAAAGTTTTTAGGGCACGAAAGTTCCTAATTTTCATAATTAAACGTGGATTTTAATTTTTTTACGAGAAATTAAAACTAACCGTTTTTGCTTTCAATTTGATAAAAAGAGTTTTATAGTCAGTTTTTCATTTTATTCTTAGTCGATATGATGTTTAATTAGTTCCGGGATAGATTAAGTACTGAATTAGAAAATAGCGAAAAGTAAGCGAGTCTATAGTTAGTTTTGCTGTTATTTTTCACAGTATATATTACATACATTTTGAAACGGACTTTTATTAAATAAAATATTCAAATTAACTTTATTACTATTCATAATAAGTTGCTCATGATTAGAATTAGGAATCAGTCAAACACGTAATTCTATGTTTTTAAAATATTCGTAAGATTAATTCAGAGTATGAAAGAAATTTATATGATGATCTATCGCGAATCCGTCAAGTTAATAAACATTTGGCAGATTCTAATCATCCTTATAGGACATTTGGAACAGGTACCAAATAGTTTTTTTTGTTATTAATGTATTTTGATTTTATTTTTTATTCTAGGGAATGTCATGACTCTCGAAACTATACCTAAAAAAATGAGAATAGATGTTCGAGCTGAAGTAATAGCTTTCTATAAGAAATGGTATTCGTCAAATTTAATGTGTCTTGTTGTAATTGGGAAAGGTAAGTTATGTTCAATGATATATTACTCTAGTCCTAAGTGTACTAAGGATATAAATAATATCAGTGTTGGTCAGATTTCGAGTTTTTCGTCTTACTCTTGCCAAAGGCTATGAATAATATAAGAAATCCCAATACTATGGAAAAAATTGGAAATTGGGAATGAGGATATCTTATATTATTCATAGTCCTTGCTCTTGCTTAAGTCTGTTGTAAATGTTTTTAGGATGTCATACCATCTATCAGAATGAAAGATCGAACCGGCAGACCAGTGTTACCGATAAGGTTTCCGTGAAAATCTCTAAAATGTTTCCTTAAACGGTGGCAGGATCGAGTTTAAGTGGTTTCTCTCGCTCTTGCTTGAAGATATTGTCACTGGTTTCATACGAAATGTGGTTAAATGATATTACAGTTCCCATTTTTGCATCATTTCTCTGCGAAATGTATATAATATATTGAAGTGCGCACGGGGTCGCTAGATTTCAAGTAAAACATAACAGGACTATGATTGGGCGTAAGGTACAACCTCCCCAAAGGATTCAGACACACATTGTCTTTTCAACTACAATATTTATATTATGCTTGAAACTTGAAGTATATTAATCTATACATATAAATATAATTTTAGTGTTTGTCTGTTATTTGCTTATAAATGGCTATAAGTTAGTTTTTTGCTTTATTTTAACAATAACTAAGCATAAAAATACGTTTTTGAAATTTTTGTCTGTCTGTACGGCCGTCTTTCACGCACAAACGGCTGAGCCGATTGTAATGATAGTTGCACAGTTTATTAGGTGTGCTCTGAGATGTAATCTGCTTTTAGTTTTATTTCGTTCCCTTAACGCCTTCTACTTCCTCCAAAGTGACTTATTTTCAAAAATATATATTAATCAAATTTTCTTGGAAACTATAAAAGTTATTAATTTGAAATTTAGAATATAATATTTTTATTACAATCTTTTGGTACACAAATTGTTTGAGTCCCCCCACTTCTTCTACCACCCCCCATAAAAACTACACTTTTTCATGAAATACTACCCATTTTCTCAGTACGTGTAACTTTCATCGAGCTAAAATGTTGTACTGAATCCTTAATTAGCATTATTATTAATATCGGGAAAAAAATTAACCGACTAGCTTCACTCCTTCTACCCCTCCCATACAATGTGACACAGTTCCACGACTTTACAAGAATTCGATTTTCTTGAAAAGTGTGAATGTTACTGATCTGAAATTTAAAATATATCAATTGCATGATGATTATAGTTGTTTTTCAAAAAATTACCAAAAACACGCCACTCCTTCTGCCACCTCCCATACAAACTGCACTTTTTCATGAAATACTCTAAATAAATTTTCTCAGTACGTATAACTTTAATCGAGCTAAAATGTTGTACTCAATCCTTAATTAACATTATCATTATCGGAAAAAAATGAACTGAGTAACTTCACTGCTTCTACCCACTCCCATACAATGTGACACAATTCCATAACTTTAGAAAAATTCGATTTTCTTGAAAAGTGTGAATTATACATGATGATTATAGTTGTTTCTCGCAAAATCATCAAGAACCCCCCACTCCTTCTACCACCTCCCGTATAAATTGCACAATTTCAAATTCAAAGCTCCAAGTTTCTCAATTTTTGAAGCTTAAATTTCGTACCAAACATTTTTATAGCTACTCCAGCATGATGTGAAACAAATTAGTTTAATGCTGACATCCCTTCTACCACCTCCCATACAAAATTTCTTAACATCACAAAAATTTCGATTTCATCTATAGTATCGTATGATTGGGCTTTACGCACAATCCTAGTCCTGTTCTGTTTTTAAGCTTAATGTTATTTTATTTGGGCTTTTTATACTCTAGATGGAATCTGAGAGTATTATAAGTTTGCTCTAAGGTTTGTAACGCTAAGAAATAAGGCTCGGAGAAAAAAATGAATGATACAGAAGTTAATATTATCACTCAAAAATTTCAAAACCGGATGTCCGTCCGTCCGTCCGTCCGTGCGCTCTCTAGCTTGAGAACGCGTTGAGCTAGATAGTTCAAATTTTGTACACGTCGTTTTTGACAAAAAAGTAAGGTCAAGTTCGTGAACGGGCCAAATCGCTCCACCCCTTCTACCCCCTCCCATACAAAATGACACAATTGCGCAATTTGACAGTGAAGAGATTTGCTCGAAAAGTATATAAGCTATTAGCCTGAAATTTGGAATATGTTATTTTTATGATAATATCAATCTACGGTATAAAAATTGTGCGTGTCCTCCCCCTCCTTCTACCACGTCCCATACAAACTGTGCTTGTCATGAATTATTCTAAGCCAATTTACTCAGTGCATATAAAATTTAGAGGGCTGAAATTGTGCACCAAATATTTATTTAAAATTGTTAGTAAGGCCAAAAAAGAAAAAAAATTAGACGATTAGCTTCACCCCTTCTACCCCCTCCCATACAAAATGACACAATTTCCCAATTTGACAATAAATGGATTTACTCGAAAAGTATGAAATCTATTAGGCTGAATTGTGGAATATATCACTTTCATAATAATTTAAATCTACAGTAGAAAAATTATTGGCGTCTTCCCTATCCTTCCACCCCCTCCCATACAAATATCACTTTTTCATGAAATGCTCTAAAACGATTTTCTCAGAACATATAACATTTATCGAGCTCATATTTTGTAATAAATTCTTAATTAGCATTATCACTAAGACCAGAAAAAAATATTTGATTAGCTTCACTGCTTCTACCCCCTCCCATACAATATGACTCAGTTTCACAACTTCACAAAAAATCGATTTTCTTGAAAAGTATGAACGGCACTAGTCTGAAATTTAAGGGTTGTCAATTTTATAATATTCCTAGTTATTTCTGAAAAAATCACTAAAATCTCCCCACTCTTTCTACCACCTCCCATACAAACTGCATATTTTCATTAAATCCAACTCAATTTTCTCAGTTCCCATTGAATTTTTGGAGTAAGCATTTTGAATAAAACATTTTTATAGCTACTTTAGCATGATGGGGGAAAAATTAGTTCAATGCTATCATCCCTTCTAACACTCCACATACAAAATTTCTTGGGGTCACAAAAAATTCTATTTCATCTAGAGTATCGTAAGATTGCGCATTACGCGCAATCGTAGCCCTGTTATGTTTTTATACTCTAGATGAAATCTGAGAGTATATTGTGTTTGCCTTACCGTTTGTAACGCTAAGGAATAATGCTCGCACAGAGCCGCCAAGGGTACAGAAATATTTGTTGTCGCTCAAAAACTTCGATTCCGAGTTGCTGTCTGTCCGTCTGTCCGTCTGTCCGTCTGTATACAGCATAACTCTCGAACGCTTTGAGTTATCGTGCTGAAATTTGTTGTGTGTCATTTATAGCAAAAAAGAAACTTTAAGTTCGTGAATGGGCCACATCCCCCCACTCCTTCTACCCCCTCCCATACAAATTTCACGAAATTCCGAAATTTTCAGAAATTGATTTTTCTTTGAAACTATTTAAGCTATCGATTTGAAATTTGAGTCAAAGTATTATGATATAGATGTCATTAATATGACGGAATATTGATCCGATCCCGTTACTCCTTCTACCCTCTCCCATACAAATGCATAATTTTGAAAAATGCAGTTTTTCGATTTTCATTGAAACTAGCAAAGTTATAATAACGAATTTTTGCCAAAATTCATTTTATTATAATACCAATCAGAATTGAAAAAAATATCAACTTCACCTTACTCCTTCTACCCCCTCCCATACAAATTTCACGAAATTTTGAAATTTAAATTAAATTATTTTTCTTCGAAACTGTTAAAGCTATCAACTTGATATTTTGCATAAAGTATAAAAATAAAAATATCAATAATGAGAAAAAAAATGTGTTTTGATCCGTACACTCCTTCTACTCCCTCCCATGCAAATGTATAATTTTTGATAAGTGCATTATATCGATTTCCATTAAAACTAGAAAAAGTATAAACTTAAGATTTTGCCAGAACTTGTTTTTTAATAATTGCAATAAATGCTAAAAAAAATTATCAGCTCCTCTTCACTCCTTCTACCCCCTCCCATACAAATATCTGTGTTATAAATTCAAGAAAAGCATTTCTCCTTCGAATATATATATTAGAACTATCGAATTTGAAATTGAATCAAAGCGTGGTGATAAAGATGATGATAAGCAGTTTCAAAATCATCTTAAGCACTCTACTTTCTCTGCCACCTCCCATACAAATGCCTCAATTTCAGGAAAACCATGTCCAATTGAAAATAATGAAAGCTACAAACCTTAAATTCAGCACGAAATATTTTGCATTCCACATAAGGTGTCATATCCAAAAATTACAAACCTTCCTCCTCTGCTTCTACCACCTCCCATACAAAAGTCACTATTAATTATTTAAAAGAATTGGAGGTGACATATTTTCCGGTACATTGAACTCTTTCTCATTTCATCTAGAGTATCATATGATTGGGCTTTACGCCCAATCATAATTCTTTTATGTTTTTTACTTATAATTGATTTATTTATTTATTACCGTTTAATTGGCTTCAAATTTTCTTCCATAACTATGAAGAATCCTTAGATAAACTCGAAGATTGGGTCGTATCAAAGTTTTCGGATATTCCAAATAAACATTTGGAAAATTTAACTTGGAACAAGCAGCCGTATCTGGAAGAAGACTATGCAACTAAAGTGTACATAACACCAATAAAAGATTTTCGATCTCTTATTTTAAGCTTTACAACTGAAGACTTAAATATCTATTTTCGATCAAGAGTGAGTGAAAATTTTAAATTCTATTAAATTTATCTTCTAAAATTTTAGCCAGAAGATTACGTAACTCATTTAATCGAGCATAAAGGTAGTGGGAGTATTCTTTCCGAGCTGAGAAACAGAGAATGGAGCAATAAGTTATTCAATCAAATAAAACAAATCATCATTATTTCAACCAAGAATTTATTTTTTCGTTTTAAAGGCTTTTTGCCTCGCATACGAAAATTCCACGAGGTTTTGGATTTCTTGATTTAACTATAAGTTTAACGGAAGAAGGATTGGAGCATGTAGATGAAATAATACAACTTGTTTTCGAATACATTAAATTGTTGCGCGATGAAGGACCAAAAAAGTGGATCTTTGACGAACTTACAAATATGAATGATTTAAATTTCAGGTTCAAGGAGAAAGAAAGTATTCGAGCTTTTGTAATGCATTTGGTACAATCATTGCAGGTAATATCATGATTTATGTAAATTTATGTATTTGTTTATTTGATTAAATTGCGTATTGTAAACAGTCGTATCCTCTAGAAGAAGTTATTACAGGACCTATATTAAGTTTAGAATGGCGTCCAGAGCTTATAGAAAATTTGTTGATTTCTGTAAAACCGTCAAGATGTAGAATTATGGTGATTGGAAAGAAGTTCGAACCAACGACTTATGATATTGAACCGATATATAAAACAAAGTTCAGAAAGGAAAATATTCCTCGAAGTTTGATACAAGTAAGCAATTCTGATAATCTTACAAAAATTATTTAATTCCATTTATCTGGAAACCGAAACCCAAAAACTATCTGCTAGCGCTACTCTGGCATGTTATGCTAACATTACAATATATTTCTTGAAAAATGTACAAAATTATACGCAATTTATTTATATTCGCTACATCATTTAAATTGACATTTTGAATGGCAACGATTTTCATGAATTGACAATCGAGTAATTATTGATACCAAGTATTGTATACCAGCAGTATATCAATGATATCAGACAGATATTATGTATACTAAGTTTTCAATATTCTTCATCTGTTTGTAAAATATTATTATGCATAATTTACTTTATTTCAGATATGGGAAAATTGCAGAACAAACAAGATTTTTCACTTACCCGATCATAATCCTTACATACCAACGGATTTCACAATATATCCAAAGGAGTCGCCTGGGTTCGATATTCCAACAATTATATTTGATACTCCTTGCTTGAGGACATGGTACAAGCAAGATACTGATTATCTTAAGCCAATTACCTATATGCATATCGAATTTATGAATCCCATTGTATCTTCTGATACTGTAACTTCTAATTTAACACATATGATAGTGATAATGTTTTTAGATAGCTTTTATGAAATTTTGTTTTATATTAATATAGCTGGTATGGACTTTACAATGGCACCGACATTTTCCGGAATAAAGGTAAAATAATTTTGATCTAAAGAAAACACTGCTCAGAAGTAATATGAAGAAGAAAGAATAAAACACCTGTGTACAGGTGGTCAAGGTTATCTTCTGCTTTTCCGTTAAATTGTCAAAGCGCACACCTATTTTTCAGCATTCGATAACTAATCAAATTTTTGATTTGGTGAATACTTTATTAAATATTTAATAAAGCACAACAGTGTGAAATCCGGAAATCTTCCATTTTAATTCGAAATGCGCTGTGAAAATTTTGAATTAAAAGAAAAGATTTCCGGACTTAAATTTGGAAATCTTTCCTTTCAAGTAAATGGATTTTGAAAACTGCTCATTAGTATACATAACACGCATACTTACGAAAATGAAAAACTTTCACTCAGAGAGGTATGCGTGCCAATCAGAGGGGTACGGGGCGGCTACTCCACAGATTTCAGAGTATTTGTATGTAATATTCATAAGCACAATGACAAGGTGTCCAAACTCTAAGCTGGTGACTTAATCTGTCTTCTTCATAGAATAGTTCTTTTTTTAAAATGCCGCTAGAAACGATGGTTAGGACGTATTTGTGACCGTAGTTTTGAGGAATGGACAGTGCGATATTACTAATCGAACAATAATCATTTATTTTGTTACACTTTTTAGTGTACGATTCACAAAACTTTCCAAATATGATATATAGATTGAAATGCTGCTTATTGTTCGTTCAATTTTTATCTTATTGGAGGACGCGGTGTATATTTCTCAACAAAGTGGTGGTAGTCCGCAGGGGTATGTTCTTTCTCGCACTTTTTTTCCCAAGATTATTGATTATATCGTAGGTGCAAATACATTTTTAATAAGGATGCCGTGATTATTTCTATAATATAATTACTTTCAAAGTTAAAAAATATAAAAATAAAGAATTTAATTTCATTATTTGATTTCATCTGATTATAATACATTTATCATTATAAATTACATTTCTATTCTTTGCTAGTCTACAATGACACTACAGACCAAATCAGGACGTGGCCTCCTGACATCAGGTTCCTTAACATTTTCATTTTCTTATTGATTGAGGTAACTAAGGTATACCAAAGTAGGCACTGGGCTGGAATTATATGTCAACCCGAATTTTAACTCTTGTAGATCAACACGCTACCCATTGGACTGCACCGTAGCTAAATAGATTATTAATAAATTGCATTTAATGAATACAATCTTTGTAGATCGAGTAAAACTATGCTTAATAGGGTAAATTTATCAACGTATTCGGCTCGCTACAATATGTACGTCAGCCAAGATTTAGAAGGAAAGACAATACTTTTTGTTTTGTCGCGATCTATTCTATACGAAGTGCATTTAAAAATTCTGAGCGGTGTTTTCTTAAGTGTAAATAATTTTATTAAATTTCATTAATTTCTAGATGATACTAAGCGGCTATACTTACAAACTTAAGCTTCTTCTGGAAACGGTTATAAATAAATTATTTGATTTTAAAATTAGGAATAAGACATTCGATCTCTTCAAAGAAGAACGTTTACGATATTTAAAAAATGCGATGACAGAATCACCGTATAAGCATGCCTTATATTGTCTACAACTTTTAATAAGCGAAAAATGTTTTCCTAACTCATCGTACATAGACGTCAGTAAAGGTATGTATGACACTATGCTCCGTATTTATGAAAGGCGTAAGAAAATTAAATAAAATGTGGAAAATTAGAAAAATACTGACTCATTCCTTCAGAGCAATTTCGAGAATTCAGAATATCTGGACTGTGTGCCTTTACAAGCACTTGTTCGTGAATATGTATATAAATATACCTCAATGAGTCGGATAAGAACAACTTGCTAGAACACTCGCTGCGCGTGTTAATTTTTATACTATAGATGTAATCTGAGAGTATCATAAGTTTACTCTAAAGTTGTCAACGTCAAGAAATAATGTAGGGTACAGAAATATTTGTTATCGCTCAAAAATTTCGAAACCGGATGTCCGTCTGTCCGTCCTAACGCTCTCTAGCTTGAGAACACGTTTAGCTAGAAAGCTGTTCGCTTTATCCCTTCTACTCCCTCCCATACAAAGTGACACAATTTCAAATCTTTATTATAATCCTATTTTCTTGGAAAATATAAATATTTCAGATCTGAAATTTTAAACTTACCATTTCTATGGTAAATATAATTTTTTTTTTAAAAAAGTAGAAATCCCCTCATTTATTCTACCACTTCCCATTTATTTATTTATTTTATTTAGGGGAACACTTGAGAGCACCGCGACCTTTCTGGCTTATTGTGCGTTTATTGCTCCTTTACCCTACTGTAACTCTAAAGCTTTGGCTAATCAAAGTATATTTAAAGGAGCCATGTTGGCTAGTTCATCAGTTATACGGAAACCCTTTCCTAGAAAATTGAATCTTTTCCTTGCTACTGCCTCTCAGTGACATATGATATGCTCGGTCGTTTCTGAGTCTCTGAGACAGAGGTGGCAGATGTCGGGTTCAGCGAGGCCCTTATTTTTGAGGTGGTGGTTTATTCCACTGTGCTCCGTCATTAGGCCGATTAGAGTACTAATATCACTCTTGGTGAATTTTGGAATAACCTCCACTTTGTTTTTTTTTTGTGGTAGGATAAATTTATTTAAGATTGATAAGCCTGAAAGTCTATTCCAGTAGATTCTATGTTCTTGTTCAATCCACTCTCTAAGTATAAGTTTGAAGTGTCCTTTTGGTTTTCCACAGAATGGCTCTGGTCCAATAATATTTTTTTTCTGCGCCATTTATTGCGAGGCGGTCTGCCTCTTTATTTCCCTCAATCCCCGTATGTCCTGGGACCCACATTAACGTCTTTTGTTCCTACTTCCCAGGATGATTAGGTTTTGAAGGCAGTCCCAAAAACCTCCATACAAACTGCACAATTTCACTAAGCACAAAACACCATTATTTGCAGCATCTATAAAATTTATGATGCGTAAAGTTGGTGTAATTTTTTTTGGTAGTAATTATAGTGATATCGAAAAAATTTGTTTTGTCCCCTGCCATATAAAATGATATAACTTTACAACATTATAATGATTTGATTTTGTTGGAAAATATTAAAACTAGTGCTCTGAAATTCAAAAATTAACACTTTATCGGTGATACTATTTAGTTTTCATTAAAAAAATTGAAATGTTTCGACTTCTTCTAGCCCCTCCCATAAAAACTGCACCATTTCCTGATAAACAGTGTACCAATTTTCTAAGTATCTATCAAAGATATGAAGCTCAAATTGAATGCAAAATTTCTTTTCCAGAATTTTCGTTAAGATCTTATAAGATCGTGCTCTGGCTAGGTATACTTTACTATTATGCTTGTAATAAGGGAAGCCTAAGCGCATTCTTTAAAGCTTTTGATTGAAAGTTGTGCTTTATATCCAATGATTGCGATATGGCCTGCAACGTTATTAATGAGACAATTTGAAAAGGAATGTGTCTCATAATTCCTTCAAAAGAGTTAGATCATCTAAGGACTCGGGTTTACCAAAGACTGTCTCAGCAAGTTCAGAGCATACTCCACCCACAGCAACAGAGAAATGTATATCAAGGCAAGAAATTCCTGCAACTCTATAATATGCATACATATAATAGGTCAAAACACAGCATGGTCGAAAATAAGGCCGAAACATACTTGTCCTAAATGTTCTAAATCTTTCTGGTAATTCGCCAAAGTCACTTTCTGATGGCAGCTGCTCAGTTGTTGATCCAGTAGAAAAGTAAATTTATTAGTAGCGAGTTTTGTGAGAAAAATCGCCTAGAGGCACCAAATTATAAACATTAAAATTTCGCACATACATACGTCATCGCTAAAATTCTTCAGGATCTCAATATTAATAAATAATCTAGTCCGAACGGTATTTCTCTCATCAACATTAAAAAATGCTTCTCATCTTTGACTAAGCCACTAGCCAAACTCCTTCGATAATCTCATAATCTGCTGCCACTCTTTATTGAGGTGTAGAATGAAGAAAGATATTCGGCTGAATGGGAAGCGGGTATCATTGTCAAAATCCGGAAAAAAGACGACCTTCAGGATTGTGGCAATTGGCGCTTTACATGTCTCTTTATACTTACTTACTTACGATGGCGCTCCAGCACAAATCGGACTTTGGCCTCCTAAATACTTCGGCTCCCTTCATCTCAGTTCAGTGACCGCCTCCACCAGCTGAAAATCTTAGCAGTGATTTGCGATTCCGTGGTTTTCCGACCGGTTTTTGTCCATTAACTTTTCCTTTGAGTGTGCGTTTGGGAATCCTTCCGTCATCCATCCGCTCCTCATGACACTTCTGGATTGTCGAAGATGGTATACAATTCTCTATTGTATCGTGTTCTCCACATCGAGCCTTCCCTCACAGGTCCGAGGATTCTTCTAAGGACCATTCTCCCAAAGGTGTTAATTAATTTTTCGGATAACTGAGTTAAAGTCCATGTTTCGCTGCCATAGCATAGTATAGGTCTTATAATCTATACATATAAATATAATTGTAGTGCCTGTCGGTTATTTGTTTATAAATGACTATAACTTAATGTTTTGCTTTATTTGGACAATAACTAAGCAGAAACACACGTTTTCGAAATTCTTCCCTGTCTGTCTGTCCGGCTTTCACGCAAAAACGGCTGTACCGATTGATGAAATGAAACTTTCACAGATTATTAGGTATACTTCGAAATGTAATCTGCGTTTGATCTTATTTCAATAACTCCACGCCTCCTAACCCCTCCCATATAAAATGACTCATTTTCAAAAATATATAATAATTAAATTTTCTTGAAAAACATAACAGGACTTCGATTGGGCGTAAAGTCGAATCCTGCGACACCTAGATGAAAGAGAATTTTATTAACTTTAAGAAATTTTATAGGGGATGTGGTAGAGGGGACGACATTGAACTATTCATTTCACATTCCTATCAAAATGTTTATACAAAATTTAGGAATCAAAAATTTTATAGGTACTGAGAAAATTGGTGTATTTGATTTAGTGAAATTGTGCAGTTTGTATGGGAGGTTGACGGACATCTGGTTTTGAGATTTTTGGGCGACACCAAATATTTCTGTTCCCTTAACGCCTCTGTGCGCCCATTATTTCTTGACGTTACAAATTTTAGAGCAAACTTTTAATACTCTCAGATTAAAACTAGAGTATAAACATAGGAGCGAATAATTTGAAATAATTCAAATTATCTCATAATCACCCTACTTTTTCCACTATCTCCCATACAAACTGCACTTTTTCATGAAATACTCTAAACCGGTTTGCTCAGTACATATAACATTTAGTGAGCTCAAATTTGTGTTAAATCCTTAATTAGTATTATAATGAATACCGGGGATAAGACACAATATCACATCTTTCCTAAAATTCTATTTTCTTGAATAGTATGAAAGTTACTGATTTGAAATTTAAAATATATCAATTGCATGATGATTGTAGTTGTTTTCCAAAAAATTACTAAAAACCCCCTACTCCTTCTTCCATCTTCCATACAAAATGCACCCTTCACTAAAGCAAATTTACTAATTTTCTCAGTATCATATTTAATTTTCTAAGCTTGAATCTGGTGCAAAACAATTTTATAGTTACTCTAGCATGATTTGAAACAAATTAGTTCAATGCTGCCACCTCTTCTACCACTCTCCATATAAAATTTTTAAAGATCACAAAAATTTCGATTTCATCTATAGTATCGTATGATTGGGCTTTAAGCACAATCGTAGCGCTAAGGAAAATGTAAATAGTTGTAGGTTGTGTTAATTCCAAAAAGAGTCTAAATAAAATAACATTAAGTTGAAATACATAACAGGACTACAATTGTGCGTAAAGCCCAATCATACGATACATATTACAGATGGAACTAATTTGTTTCACATCATGCTAGAGCAGCTATAAAAATGTTTTGTCCCAAATTTAAGCTTCACAAATTTAATAGGTACTGAGTAAATTAGTGTATTGGATTTAGTGAAATTATGCAGTTTGTATGGGAGGTGGTAGCAGAAGTAGGGGTGTTTAATAATTTTTTCCAGAAACAACTATAATCATCATACAATTGATATATTTTAAATTGCAAATCAGTAACTTTCATTCTTTTTGAAGAAAATCTAATTTTTGAAAAGTTGTGAAATTGTGTCACATTTAGTATTTCATGAAAAGTTTAGTTTGTATGAGAGATGGTGGTAGGAGTATATTATACTAACACTTCAATTATATTTATATGTATAGATTTCGTACCTATAGAATACTTATTATTGACTTCTATATGATTAATATAATAATAACAAATAATTTTCAGCTACAACTGCTAAGGAGCTAGAACGTTTTTTGAAGGACTTTTTGGATAGATTAAATGTAGAATGTTTTATCTATGGAAATACTGATAAACGACGAGCTCTAGATATATCAAATTTTATTAAGCAAAAGCTGGAAAAGACGAATTCCATAAAGGCGCCATTTTTAACTAAGCAATTATTGCCTTCAAGGGATTTCAAATTATGCGAAGGTACTATTCTAAATTATAAACCGTTTCATCATTATTTAAGTTTAGAAGTAATGTATAGATTACACAGAATATTTTAAAATTGAAGATTTTCTTTGGTCTTCTGATCTTTACGTTCCAGGCCCAGTAATGCCGAAATGCAAATTTTTATACAATCGTAATTTCGTCAAATTTTAAAATCAACGAGTGACATTGCAATCTAGCGTGCTTTTACAAAACTTTAGCTTTAAAGCCCAGTCCCAATTTGCCATTGAACGAATCAAGTCGTGGAAACGCTTCTGGACACTGTATCTGCCTTAGAACACCACAAGAAAAGGAGAGACATTAGGTATAGGATTAGGTAGTAGGAGGGTGTTTTCGAAGAACCCCATTGCGTTGAGACCATGTACTCTCCTTTTAATTGTGAGATGGATGTTCCTCTTCTTCTGCTAGCCACTTGGTACGGCTTGCGAACTGAAGGAGGCTCGAACGTTTGACGCATTTACGATCGTCTAGTTCTGAAAAGAATCTAGAGCCTAAACAAAGGGGACGACTGTTGGATATTTGCGGACAGCGACAAAGATAATGTTCGATCGATTTCGAGAGACGTACAGTGATCGACAAAAGTCTATATACGACCCTTATTTTCGCTACTCGACGAGTCCCATGACACAAAGTAAAAAAGTAATATTGCAGTGATGTCCTAAGTCTATTTTAATTGATACCTAACAAAAAAATCTTTTCTTCAAAATAAACTTTACAAGTTATTGATATATAACTTAAAAAATGCATTGACAAAAGTCTGCATACGGCTAGGTAAATTATTTTTTATGCTACTGTGCAGTTCTGTTTCGTAACGGGAAGTACCGTTTATGAAGTTTTGTCATTTGCGCTTCGCTTAAGGCTACAGTTTGGGCAGTTTCAATAAGGCCGCAGCTGTGACGATGGCTTCTCGGAAGGAAATCTCATCAGAAGTGAACTTGGTGGTGAAACATCGAAACGAAAGAAAATCTTTCAGAGAAATAGGCAAATTATTGAATTTAAGTAAATCGACAGTTCAAATCAAATCAACAACTACAAAAGTATGTTCTCTATTGAAAACAAGCCGCGCAGTGGTCGACCGAAGAAACTGGTTCGCAGAGATGTCTCCTTTATTTTGAAAGAAGTGAACCAAAACCCAAAGGCGCATGCCACAAAATTGGTGGAGGACATAGCAAAACGAACACGAACCACGATGTATCCAAAACAGTTCAAAGCACATAAAATAATAATGGTTATCACAGCAGAACACCACGCAAAAAACCTCTTATAAGCGAAAAAAATCGCAAACTTCGCTTAGACTTTGCCAAAAAGTATCTAGAGAAAGGACTTGAATTTTGGAAGAAGGTTTTATTCACCGATGAATCGAAGTATAACATATTTGGAAGTGACAGTAGAGCTAAAGCTTGGAGAAAGGAAAACACGGGAATGGACACGAAACACCTAATTCATACAGTGAAACATGGCGGTGGCAATGTGATGGTTTGGGGTGCTGTCGCAACGTCGGCTGTAGGAAATTTGGTGTTCATTGATGGTGCCATGGATCGCCATCGCTACAAAACTATTTTGCAACACAATTGAAGGGAATCGGTCGATAAGTGTGACCTTGGGGAAAGTTGGATATTCCAACAAGACAATGATCCCAAGCACACCGCTCTAATCGTAAAGGACTGGCTACTACATTATGCTCCGAGACAGCTCAATACACCCCCATAAAGTCCGGACTTGAATGTCATCGAGCAAGTTTGGGAGCTTCTGGATCGAAAAATAAGAAAACACGACACTAGAAGTGCTACAATGCTAAAAGAGAAGCTCATTGAGGAATGGGATCAAATAACGCCAAACGAGTTAGAAAATTTGGTCGCATCAATACCAAGACACTTGCAGGCAGTTATAGATGCCCATGGTGGACCAACAAAATATTAATATTAAGTTTTGAAATGAAATGTAAATAGCTTAATGAAGTTTTTGGTGGATCTCATGATCGCACGTAGACTTTTGTCAATGCTATTTTTTAGTTTTTTTATGAATAGATTGTTCAGTTTATATTGGAGAAAGGATTTTTTTGTTACATGTTGTGGTGTAGGGCTCGTCAAGCAGAAAAAATAGGGGCCGTATGTAAACTTTTGTCGGCCACTATATATTATTTGGAAATATTTCCGGGGTAGGCAAATTGAAAGACTTTAATAATATGTTCACGGCTATCGAAAGTGTCTCAATTTAATGAAAACCATATCGAAATCTTGGTTGATCACACTAGGCCAAAAAAATGTTTTTTGGCATCTGTTGGACATTTTCTTTAGTCTTAACCGTTACCATGAAAACCGTTTGAAAACAACATAAATAGGTCTAGTCACAATGAAGTTGATTGAAATATTATCAAAACTGCCATGTTTTTCCCCTGAAATATTAGCCTTCCGTCCAAAAGCGTGACTTTCGAAGACACTTTTTATATTCTAGATGAAATCTGAAAGTATATATTATAAGTTTGCTCTAAAGTTTGTAACGCCAGGAAATAATGCTCGCATAGAGCTAACGTCTGTATGTCCGTCTGTCCTTCTGTCCGTCCGTCCGTTCGCTCTCTAGCTTGAGAACGTGTCGAGCTAGAAAGTTCAAATTTTGTACACGTCATTTTTGGCAAAAATGTAAGGTCAAGTTCGTAAACTGGCCAAATCGCACCACCTCTTCTACCCCCTCCACATTAATCAAATTTTCTTGGAAACTATAAAAGCTAATGATTTGAAATTTTGAACATATTATTTTTATCATAAATGTGATGGACAGTATAAAAATTACTTGAATTCCCCCACTCCTCCCCTACCACCCATTCAAACTGAACTTTTTCATGAAACACTCTAATCCGATTTTGTCCCAACATATAACATTTATTGAGCACAAATTGTGTACTATATATTAAATTAGCATTATAATTAAGATCTAAGAAAAATTAACTGATTAGCTTTACTGCTTCTACCCCCTCCCAAACAATATGACACAGTTTCACAACTTCACGAAAAATCGAGTTTCTTGAAAAAGTATGAATGTTAGTAGTCTGAAATTTAAGAGATGTAAACATTACAATATTCGTAGTTATTTTTAAAAAAAAAATCACTATAATCCTCTCATTCCTTCGACTACCTCCCATACAAACTGCACAATTTCACTAATACACTAATTTTCTCAGTTCCTACTCAATTTTTGGAGGTTACATTTTGTATAAAACATTTTTATAGCTACTCTAGCATGATGGGGAAAAAATTGGTTCAATGCTATCATCCATTCTGCCACTCCCCATACAAAATTTCTTGGGGTCACAAAAATTTCTATTTCGTCTAGAGTATCGTAAGATTGCGGTTTTTTGGCCGATCGTAGCCCTGCGATGTTTATTTGTAAAATCAGAGACCTTTCGAATCATTTTCAGCACATTTGCGTCGAAAACGCTACGAAGTCCTCTGGTGGGTGTGTAAAGATTTTAAGTAAATTAAGGTCACAGCGAGCTAAAACACTCGTCAATTTTTAAATTTAACAAGTCCTACTGAAAAGTTGCTAAAAAATTGCGATTTCACAAAAATTACTTGAAACGAAAAGATTCGAAAAGTAGATGGATCGAAGAAAATATTATAAAACATGCTCAAATTTGAATTTCCCGGTCACGGAATCGTATGGCCAAACTCAATAGTATTCAATCGTATACAGGAACTGTATTTAATTTTTGCTCTTAATGTAGGTGAATCATACGTATTCGAATTTTTCACGAAGTATTCAAAACTATGTTGTACATTATTGTACTTGCAATGCGGAAAACGTAGAGATGATACTGCTGTGCTGATAGAAATGCTGGCGCAAGTAATGGATCAACCCTGCCGTGATTATTTAAGAAACAAAGTAAGATGGTATATTATTTAATAAATATGCATATTCAGAATGTTGATTTTGTATCAAACCAGATCTGTCTTTAGATATACCACATAGCGCAGTTGTTACTTTCTACTTTATTTACTTTTTATTTTTAAATATATTTACTTAACATTACAATATTAAAGAACCTAGTAGGATATGTAGCGAAATGCGACGCTTGGAATACAAGAAACACTGTTGGATTATATATAACAGTGCAAACTGATAAAGATCCTGCTTTTATTGAAGAGAGCCTAGAAAATTTTTTAGTTGAAATGTTTGTATGTGTTTTATATTAATTTTTTATTTTTCTTATTTCAAATATTAATACTACAGGACGTGATTACGAATATGAAAGATGATTTATTTGAGAAACATAAAAATGCTCTACAGTTGTCAATAAATCGAACTGCGAAAACATCATTGCAAACTTTTTACAAGTTAGTCGAACAAATTGAAAATGGATTATATCAGTTCGACAAGGAAGAAACTGTTAAATCAAAAATCAAGTCGCTTCAAAAGAAAGACATCTTGGAATTCTTTTTGGTAATTGGATTAAATATTAAAAATTTATCAACAATTTCTTAATGCCATTGTAAAACAGAGCGTAGCTTTGTTTACAATGCTTGTTAACCTATTTTTCTATTACTTAATGTTGAAAACTAAAAGTAGTTTATATCACCCCACTCTAATTGCAGAAGTAGAAGAGAACTACTTCTGCAATTAGAAGTTACATGGCGTAGCTTGTAATTGAATTTGCACTTTCATCAAAAGGTCTTAATGAATTGAAAATTTGGAAAAAAGCACATCTATCACTCGCTTTCTTGAAATTCGGCAATATTTTTTAATTGTTACTATAAAGTATTTATTTTCAGACTAACATAAAAAAGGAATCTCCATCAAGACGAGCGCTATTTATTTATGTTTATTCGCCAAACACTAAAAAGAAAAAACATTATAGAGATGTTGGTACGTCAGCAGCATTTGCCGAACTTTATTCATACCAATCACTCACTGATCCTCAACAAAATCATAATAAAATAACCGATGTAGTAACATTTAAGGCAAGCTTAGAATTGTATCCATTAACAAAACAGTATCAATCCATTAGATATAAAGGAAAACAAGTAGTATTCGATTATCATTAATTGTAATTAAATATTGATTTAACTTGTTATGTGATTGGTGTGTGTAATAATTGTTCAAAGTCATTGTATAGAGTATGGCACATTGAATAAATATGAACCTATACTCGTAATAACATTTTTTGGGAGATGAGCCCATTTTGAGTTTTTGTCTGTTTTTTAGGGTTTCTTTTGTTTGTTTGTCATAGTTTTTGATTTTTTCTTACCATTATATTTTTTTTATTAAAACACCCTTTCCCCCTAGTGCGCACGGTCCCTGTGCACCTAAAAAATAACCTGCAACACTCCATTATCATCAATGGTGTCATAGCCCAAATCAGGCCCTGGCCTCTTGAAGTCGTCGCCTCCAATCGTCTCAATCCAAAGACAGCGTCCTCTAGCTGCTCAGAATGACTTTGCTGTTTTTATCAACCGAGTCTTCCCATCGCTTGCGTGGTTTGCCTACTGGCCGGTTACCACTCACTTTGCCTTTAAGAGCACGTTTGGAGATTCTTCTATCATTCGCTCTACATAGCCAGCCCACTGCAGTTTCCGTAGCTTGATGAACGTTGAAGCTTCTGGCTCGTCGTAGAGTTGATACAATTCATGGCTGTATCTTATTCGCCATTCCGTTCCTTCCTTTACAGGTCCCAAAATTCTTCGGAGGACCTTTCTTTCGAATGCGTTGACTGCTTTTTCGGAAGTTCGCGTTAATGTCCACGTCTCGCTGCCATAACAGCGCACAGGTCTTTTAATAGTTTTATATATCCACAGCTTATTGTTCCTGCACACTTTCTTGGATTTCATTAAAGGAGGTACCGAATAATACGTCTTATTTGCTAATATTATCCGTCGTTTGATTTCGTCTGTTTCATTACTGTCCTTTGCAGGATTAGCCTCCAGATATATGAAGTTGTCCACACTCTCCGAATTATATTCCGCAATTGTTATGTTTTGTCTGATTGGCGTTGTCCTTCTTGTTTGCGTCATTACTTTTGTTTTGCTTTCATTAATGCGCAACCCGACTTCTTTTGCGGCGGAGTCAAGATTGACAAATACTTCCTTAACACCAGGGAAGGATCTTGCTAGGATGTTAATGTCGTCAGCGTATCCTACTAGTTGGGTGGACTTGAATAGTAGTGCTCCGTTGGTGTCGACTGGGATTTCTCGGACTACGTACTCTTGTGCCAAGTTGCAAAGCATGGGGGCTAGACCATCTCCCTGCTTTAAACCACATTCCGTTCGAAAGCTGGTTGTGGAATCAGTTTGTATTCTTACTTGGGATTCAGTTTTTGTCATTGTGAGTCTTGTTAGTCGGACTAGTTTTGGGGAATTCCAAACTGAAGCATGATTTGGTACAGTACGCACCTGTCGATACTGGCGTATGCTTGTTTAAAATCTACGAAGATTTGCTGCACGTCTCTGTTATATTCCCAGCATTTCTCATTTACCGAAAATATCTGGTCTGTTGTAGATCATCCGGTTCTGAATCCACCTTGGTATTCGCCAACTATTTCGTTAGTATAGGGCTTAAGACGACGTTCAATTATTTTTGTCATTATTTTATATGATAATAATGACATTGCTCTGTAATTCTCACAGCAGAGTTTGTCTCCTTTCTAGTAAATTGGACATATAATGCTTTTTCGCCAGTCGTCGGGTATGATTTCCTCTGTCCAAATTTTGCATATCATGTTGTGCAGTATTTCAGCGACACAATTTCCACCGTTTTTCAGAAGTTCAACTGGTATTTCGTCAAGTCCCGGCTCTTTGTTTCGTTTTTGGTCACATAGGGCTGCTTTGATTTCAGTAAGCGATACTGTCGTAAGCCGGTTTAAAATTAACCAATATCTGGTGCACATCAATGTATCTCAGATGGTATACCGCCTAGAAGGCGCTGAGATGCCGAGGCGTATTCGACCGAGTGAGTGATCGATCTTCTTGGAGACGAAGAGTAGGATTGGCAGCGCTGTTGATCTCAAATATCAGAGAGCATTTCCCAGGTTTTAGAGATATCCTTCTTGTACTAAACGTTATTTTTGAAACATTATAAACAAAGCATTTTAATAAACTGTATTTAGTATTTTATGAACTATTCTTACAAATAGATAAAAACAATATTCTGCGTATCAACTTATTCTTTTATATAAATTTTAGACAATATAGAGCATCTCATAAGTAGACTATCAATTTAATTAAAATAGTGTCATTCTTTATATACGTACTCGATAGTAACGCACTATTCGGAACCAGGAATCCATTCTCAGTATTCGTAAACTCCTGTGACGTTAAATCATTTGAAGAGCTCGTCTGAAATTAATATTGCAGCTGGATATTATTTGAAAAATATAAGAAGTACTGTTTAAAAGGGAAGGATATATATAAATGTGTAATTTAATTCTCGCCGAAAGTTAAATTAACTGCGCTGTAAATTCATATTTAGAAAGCGAATGAATTCCTAAATTTTAACTTAAAACAGATAAATCTGCTTTCGCGATGATTTAAACTACAAGAACTCGGTATCTATTGTAAGAATACGTGGGACTAGCCGAAAGTACAAACTTAAATAATAGAATTGTAGTATTTGGCAAGAAACTCTGAAGAAAAATAAGACAGGTATATAACAGCCTTAAAAATAAAATGTATTATAATAGAAAATATTTCGCGAAAATCTTAAAAAGGAAAGATTTCTCTACCTAATAAAGGGTATCCAATATTTTTTTGCAATTTATTGCATTTTAATTACCTGTTCAAGTATTGATATCTTATGCTTAAAGTAAATCTTCGTTTGAATTTGCTTAAACATTCCATCTGTTTCCAAAACAATGCTGTTATATTTTTCATATACATTCGAAGAAGTCTTTTCCAGCTGTAAATATAGAAAGTCTCGGCTTAGGTGGTTAAAAACAGCTTTTAAACGTAGGTGTTTGCCTGTAATAAAGTGTTTTAAAAATTCTGAATTAATTTATATATCTATGTAGGTATGCCATAATCTACCCAATATAGAAAACACGGGACTAAACTCAGTCGAGATATTCGATTCCAATTTATGTGAAAAATTATTCAATTTCCAATAGTATGCAAAGAGTTTTATTTCACCTCCAGTAAGCATAGTATTGTTTAATTTTTGAACTTCTGCGTCTCGTGGTGAATTCCTGAATATTAAATGAAAAGAAAAGTTTTACTTTACATAAAATAATTTTTTTTATATTGTGTACTCCATATAATAATTACCTATTTATTGCAGTTAAGTTCTTTTTTGGAGTGGCTGACTTAATAATCAAATAGTTATTTCTTTCTTGATCTGTATCTATTGCTTGAACAGGTTTATAGGATTTAAGTGTTGTTGAGGAAGTCTTAACACTCAGTTCTTTTATATTCGTAGGTGATTCTGTTGATTCAAAAGATTGCATACTCTCCAAAAGATTTTTTATTTCGTCAATTTCCTTCATTAGTTTTATCTCTAGATTGTAAAAGGCTGCTTTCATTTCATCTTGAAGGAAAAAATTTATGAAAGACGAGTGATGCTTTGTAATGCATAGTACGTAATCTCAGAAAATTCGCATCGCATTCTTACCCGATCCACAAACACCTTCCATTGTTTTAGAAACAGTTGCTTCAGCACTTGCTTGAATATCTCCAGCTGTGATAGTACACTGTGCCCTTTGAGTTTCTTGCGGTAAATTCCCTAAGGTTTTTTTTTGCATAATATGAAAAGTTTAGTTTTTTGGATATTTTAATCGTTCGCTAAAATTCCCCTCATGGTGTTACTCAGAATCAGATCGACCATTTGGTTATAAGTCGCCGATGGAGAAGATGTCTCCTCGATGTGCGAGCGAAACGTGGAGCTGATGTGGGGAGCGATCACCACTTTATGGTTGCTTACTTGAGATTGTGTACAGCAGCTATCCAATCAATCAATCAATCAAATTCCTGTTAAGACCCCCTATAGGGGCATAGGACAGAAACAACTCTCTCCCACAAGGCCCGATCCTGAGCATCGGCTTTAAGCTGTTGCCAGGACTTGTTTATTCCTCTGGCCTCCTGCTCAACTGCTCGCTTCCATGTGTTACATGGTCGAGCAACCCGACGTCTTCCTTGAGGGTTATAATCCAGAGCCTGTTTTGCGATGTTTCGCTCTGGTTTCCTCAAAGTATGACCGATCCACTGCCACTTGAATCTCAATACCTATTTTAGTCTGGCGAGTTGTACTCCAAAGTTCGTCGTTGGAGATCACTTCTGGCCAGAATATTCCTAAAATGCGTCGGAGCTCTCGAACAGCTCTCCTCTATGCAAGACGCGGCACCTTGCATCCTCGTAGGATTCTTTAATCATAGCAAACCATTGAAGATCTGGCAAACAAGGCAGAATCTGCGGCTTACCTTGGGGATATGGGTTCACTATTCAAAATCATGAAACAGTTGACGAACAGGAATTTCACCGCCAGCCACCCGGTGAGAGATGTCAACGGAACTCTCCTTAATATGAGTGAACCCCAGTTGTGGCGATGGAAGGAATACTTCCCTGATATTTTAAACATCTTGTCAGATGAAGATATTCCGGAAACAGAACAATTTCCAAACATCCAACCGCAACAATCCTCTATTAGGGACGATCCCCCAGATAAGGAAGAAATAGTTTCCGCCATCCGGTCAATGGCGGGAAGGAAAGCTCCAGGTATAGACGGACTACCAACCGAATTCCTCAAAGTGGACCCGGAAAAAACAGTCGATATACTTCTCCCACCCTTTACTGAGGTGTGGAATGAAGGAAGATATCCGACTGAATGGAAGGAGGGCGTCATTGTGAAAACTTCGAGGAAGGGCGACCTTCGGGGTTGTGGCAATTGGCGTGGTATATGTCTACTTACTGTCGTATCAAAAATTATGGCTATGGTAATTCTCAATAGGATTAGTGATGTCGTCGAGAGCACTCTCGAAGTTTATCAGGCTGGATTCCGTAAAGGGTTGTCTTGTAACGACCACACAAATACCCTACGGATAATATTAGAGCAGTCAGCCGAAATGGGTTCGCCACTACATCTCATGTTTGTGGACTTCGAGAAGGCTTTCGACAACGTTAAACGAGATTACATATGGAATGCTTTGCGTAGGAGAGGTATTCCAGATAAGGACATAGCTATGGTTAAAGAATCCTACGAAGATGCAAGGTGTCGCGTCTTGCATAGAGGAGAGCTGTCCGAGAGCTTCCCTGTGCGAACGGGTGTCAGACAAGGCTGCATATTATCACCAGCCCAGTTTCTGGTGGTAATAAATGACATCTTGAAAGCGGCACTGGAAGGTGGGGAAGGTAAAGGTCTTCAATGGAGACTATTTAACATCTTAGGCCACCTTGATTATATTGATGACGTGTATTTGCTTGCACATAACCGTTCGGACTTAGAGTCAAATGTTCGCTCGTTGCATTCTAAATGCAAAGAGGCGGGACTGAAAATAAATGTGCGTAAAACCAAGTACATGCACATGGGTTCGAACGCAAGCACACAGATTGTTGTTAACGGACAGAATGTGGAAGAGGTGCAAGATTTTTGCTATCTCGGAAGCATTGTCAGCGTCAAATCCGTGTTGTTATATGGTTGTACTACGTGGAAAGTGACCGTTCGACTTACCAAGAAACTACAGAACCAATGCCTCCGACGCATTTTCGGAATATTCTGGCCAGAAGTGATCTCTAAGGACGAACTTTGGAGTACAACTGGCCAGATTAAAATAGGTATTGAGATTCAACGGCGGAAGTGGCAATGGATCGGTCATACTTTGAGGAAGCCAGAACGAAACATCGCCAAACAGGCTCTGGATTAGTAACACATGGAAGCGAGCAGTTGAGCAGGAGGCCAGAGGAATAAACAAGTCCTGGCAACAGCTTAAGGCCGATCGCGCCTTGTGGTAGAGAGTTGTTTCTGTCCTATGACCCTATAGGGGGTCTTAACAGGAATTTGATTGATTGATTGATAAAATCGTTCGTGAAAAAATCGCAAAAAATCAGTGTTCAAAGAGTAGGCGATATATACTAAAAACTCTAAGGTGTAGCCTAGTCAGTAGCGTGTTGGTCTACAATGCGAAAGTCGTGAGTTCAAATCCCGATCGATGTACAATTTCAATACACCGACTGTTTGGGTGGACCTTGGTCATCTCAATCTGCGGGAATTAAAAATTCGTAGATAGGGGGTTATGCAAAGAGCTAACAACCCTTCCACAATGAGTAGTAAAAAAAATATTAAGGAACCTGAAGGTCAGGAGACCAAGAAGAAGAAGAAGCCGATATGTGCTACAAAATTTAGCAGGGTGCTTGAAACAATGACATATGAATTAAAATGAACTTTTGCTAATTTTTTCTCATCACGCTAAAATTGTTACGCACTGAGTAAATTGGTTTAGAGTATTTCATGAAAAAGTACAGTTTGTATGTGGGGTGGTAGAAGGAAGAGGAGGACTTAAATAATTTTTATACCTAGTCAAGTCATAAATATTGGTACACAGAAAAATCGACGTCAAATGAAAACGAATTAATATTTTTCAAAACTTTTTTTTTCTTTTTATTGGGTTATTCAATGGCTACAAATCTTAGAACAACTTATTCGAAATGACTTCCATTTGCCTTCCGGCTCGGCTTGAGACGATCTGGCTACTCATCAATCGCGAGACGCACTTCATGCATGGGGAAATTGTTCACTGCACGGACAAGGGCTCGCTTCAACGGCTCAATATTTGGGTGTCGAGTAAAGCAAGTTATGCCCTCTAATACGAACGACAACTTGTAATCCAACGGCTTGAGGTCTGGACTACCAGCTGGCCAATCATCCGTTGATATGAAGTCCGGAACGTTGTTTTTGAGCCACAGTTGAGTCGTTTTTGCCTTGTGAGATGGAGCAGAGTCTTGCTGGAAAGTCCACCGCTTGTTGGCGAATATTGATTGGTTGAGAGGCTTCACAATGGGTTCCAAGACGGTCGATTGATATACTTTGCCCGATGTTTTCACTCCTTTCTCGCAAAAATGAAGCTTGGTAACGCCATCGTAGCTCACTCCTCACCATACCATTACAGACGCGGGATGGTGGCCTCTTTGGACCCTCGGGATGAGTTGGGATGCTTCTCTGGATGACCGAGCATACACACGGTCGTTCTATTTATTGAACGATTCTTTTATGGTGAAGATTTTCTCGTCACTAAACAGAATTTGTCTGTGAGCGTTCTTCACGTACCGGCTGCGTAAGGCTTTCGATTTTCGCTTGGGTTTTTCCTTCAATGCGGCCGTGAGCAGGTGTCCAGTGTGCCGCTTGTACGCGCTGAGTCCCAAATATTTTTTGATAATGCGAGACATGGATTTTTGCGAAATTTGCATTTCTCGCGACAAGATTTTCTGTTTTCGCAGCGGTTTTCGGTTGATTCGTTTCTTCACGGCTTTGATCGCTTTCGGAGTTCTCAAAGTGCGCGGACGGCCGGATCTTTGACGGTCTCGTACTCCACCAGTATCTTCAAACAACTTCACGGCACGATACATAAAATTGCGAGTGATTCCAAGCGGTCGCAACGTCCGAAAGATATCGCCTTTTTCCATGTTGCATTTTAGTAGACCAATTACAAAGATACGATTTTCGATGTCGCCCCATTCCATGATTGTAAACAATTGATGCCAAAAACTTTTTACGTGGCAATGAAGCAGAAATGTCAACTGTCGAATCGCAGTCAAAATGAATGCGCCCAATATTGCATTCGTAATGAATGCGTTTAGTTGTGTATTTATGACTTGACTAGGTAGTACATTGATTTTGCTTTAAAAAAAATATTTTCAAAATTTGAGATCAATAGCATCTATTCTTTTTGATCAAATTCGTTTATTGTCGAATTGCAAAATTGCGTCATTTTGTATGGGTACAAGGAGTAAAGCTAATCATCTAATTTTTTTTGGTCTTACTAATAATTTTGAATAAGTTATTAGTGCACAATTTGAGCTCCATAAATTTCATACGCTTTGAGTAAATTGGTTTAGAGCACTTCATGATGAAGCGCAGTTTGTATGGGAAGATGTGGAAGGAGAGGGAGAACGCAAATAATTTGTATACGGTAGATTGAAATCATCATAAAAGTAGTTTATACCGAATTTCAGAGCTATAGCTTTTATACTTTTCGAGCAAATCCGTTTATTGTCAAATTGCTCAATTGTATGATTTTATATGGGAGGGGGTAGAAGCGGAGGAAACTCCGCCATAGACGGTCCCAAGCCCAGTTTGAGCAAGGAGGAGGGAACGTGGAATTAACCTGAATGGCCAGTAACACCAGTGCGTCTCAGGAAGTAGGCAAAAAGTATGACATAGTTGCAACAGCTGTGAGAACTCCATCATGCCATATTTAGCTCAAAACTCCCACCCTTTTTCTACTAGGGTGTAATAAATAAGTAGGACCGGTCCTCCAGGTCGGGGGTGGGCCAGGCGCCGACAACGCATCACCGAAAAAAGAACACTGTCCAGAAACTTGAAGAACAGCCTCAGAAAGGATGGACTCAACGGCAACGACCCCGCAAACGGAAAATGGACTACTCTATTGGATCTAGGAATGTTCGATCCTTATTTAGGACAGGAGCTCTGAGAGAGTTTCTCGAAGAAGTGACAAAACACAACATCAACATAACTGCTATCCAAGAAACGAAATGACTCGGTAGCGTAATGAGGGACATGAGATCACACACAATCTATCCAAGTGGAAAATTGTCAGGAAGCAGAGAGTTTGGAGTCGCTTTTGTCGCTGACAAAAAATTTAAACAGCAGACCATGAGCTTCAGACCAGTAAGTGAAAGATTGTGTGCAATCCGAATAAAAACTAAATTTTTCAACACTTGGTTGATCAACGTCCACGCACCAACAGAAGACAAGGACGACTTAACTAAAGACGACTTGATGCCACCCTAGAGACAACCTATGACTCAGTCCCCTCAAATGACCTAAAAATTGTCTTAGGGGATTTTAATGCAAAAGTCGGAAAGGAGGAGGCTCATAGAGGAACAACAGGAGGGCACAGTCTCCATGACATAACCAACGACAATGGCCAACGTCTTGTTGATTTCGCAAGCAGCAAAAATATCATAGTAAACTCTACGTGCTTCCCACATCGCGATATTCACAAACGAACGTGGGCATCACCAGATGATCACACCTTTAACCAAATAGCCCACGTTCTAATTGAGAAAAGGGCTTCTTCCAGCATAATTGATGTACGAACCCTCCGCGGTGCGAATTGTGACTCTGATCACTATATAGTCAGAGCTAAGTATCGATGCAAAATAGCTTGTCGTGGATATTCAAAAACGAATAGATCTCGCAAATTCAATGTCGACAAGTTTAACGACGAAACGGTGACGCAGGCTTACATGTTAGCATGTAATAAACACCTGACACCAATATATGAAAATATCCAAAAAATGCCAGTGGAGAATGCGTGGATGAAAATACGAGACGGCATCAAATCCTCCGCAGAAGAGGTATTAGGATATCAAGCACGGCGAAAAAATAATGATTGGTTCGACCAAGAATGTCGCGACGCGATAGATAGAAAAAACGAGGCTTACAAAATTTTTGCTGAAAGACCAACACGAGCCAAAAAAGAAAGATATGACGAGCTTAGGCGATATGCGAAAAGACCTGCAGACGAAAACAAAGGAAGTACCATAATGACAAAATACAAAAAATGGACGAGGACATGAGAAAAAATGAATCGCGGGACGCATACGCAATGGTAAAAGACTTAAAAAAGGGATATAAGCCAAAAACCAGTCACCGCAAAGACGCAGAGGGCAACATCATCAGCGACACAGAAGAAATGAAAAGGAGATGGGCTTCATACTTTGAACATCTTTTGAATCCCACCCCATTAGCACCGATCACAACAGAAGCCTCAACTGACGAAGATGGACCATCATCGACACTACCCACGCTTGCTGAAATCAAAGCAGCCCTATGTGACCAAAAACTAAACAAAGCGCCGGGAATTGACGAAATACCAGTTGAACTTCTGAAAATCGGTGGAAATTGTGTTGCTGAAATATTGCACAACATGATATGCAAAATTTGGACAGAGGAAATCATACCCGACGATTGGCGTAAAAGCATTATATGTCCAATTTATAAGAAAGGAGACAAACTCTGCTCTGAGAATTACAGAGGAATATCATTATTGTGTACGTCCTATAAAATACTGACAAAAATAATTGAACGTCGTCTTAAGCCCTATACTAATCAAATAATTATACCAAGGCGGATTCACAACCGGACGATCTACAACAGACCAGATATTCTCGGTGAAACAGGTGCTTGAGAAATGCTGGGAATATAACACAGACATGCACCAAATCTTCGTAGATTTTAAACAAGCATACGACAGTATCGACAGGAGTGTACTATACCAAATCATGCTTGACTTTGGAATTCCTCCAAAACTAGTCCGACTAACAAGACTCACAATGACGAACACTGAATCCCAAACGAGAATACAAACCGATTCCACAACCAGCTTTCGAACGGAATGTGGTTTAAAGCAGGGAGATGGTCTAGCCCCCATGCTTTTCAACCCATCCCAGTCGATACCAACGGGACACTACTATTCAAGTCCACCCAACTAGTAGCATACGCTGACGGCATCAATATCCTAGCAAGATCCTTCCCTAGTGCTAAGGAGGTATTTATCAATCTTGACTCGGCCGCAAAAGAAGTCGGGTTGCGCATTAATGAAAACAAAACAAAAGTAATGACGCAAACAAGAAGGAGAGCGCCTATCAGACAAAACATAACAATTGCGGAATGTAATTTGGAGAATGTGAGCAATTTCATATATCTTGGGGCTAATCTAACAATGGATGGTAATGAAACAGACGAAATCAAACGACGGATAATATTAGCAAATAAGACGTATTATTCGGTACTTCCAATAAAAGAAAGTGCACAGGAACAATAAGCTGCGGATATATAGGTATAAAACTATTGTACGACCATTGCTCTGTTATAGCAGCGAGACATGGACATTAACACGAACTTCCGAAAAAGCAGTTAACGCATTTGAAAGAAAGGTCCTTCGAAGAATTTTGGGACCTGTGAAGGAAGGAACGGAATGACGAATAAGATACATCCATGAGTTGTATCAACTCTACGACGAGCCAGAAGCTTCAACGTTCATCAAGCTACGTAAACTGCAGTGGGCTGGCCATGTAGAGCGAATGGAAGACAGAAGAATCCCCAAACGTGCTCTGGAAGGCAAAGCGAGTGGTAATCGGCCAGTAGGCAAGCCACGCAAGCGATGGAAAGACTCGGTTGATGAAGATAGCAAAGCCATCTTAAAAATTAGCAGCTGGAGGAGGCGGTCTTTGGATCGATACGATTGGAGGCGACGACTTCAGGAGGCCAAGGCCCGATTTGGGCTGTGGCGCCATTGATGATGAGAAGCGGTGGAGCGATTTGGCCCGTTCACGAACGTGATCTTACTTTTTTGTTAAAAATGACCTGCACAAAATTTGAACTATCTAGCTAAACGTCTTCTCAAGCTAGAGAGCGCACGGCCGGACATCCGGTTTTGAGATTTTTGAGTGATTATATGAGCTTCTGTATCATTAATTTTTTTCTCCGAGCCTTCTTTCTTAGCGTTACAAACTTTAGATCAAACTTATAATACTCTCAGATTTCATCTAGAGTATAAAAATATCAAATTTCATGTTAATAAAAAGTTCATATTCAAAATGAGAAATGAAAATTGTATTTAATTCAAAGAAAAATTAAAAGCTAAGTTTTTCAAAGAATCATTTTCGCTGTAAATCGGTCATCTGTCAAAATATTTCGAATTCTCTGTTCCTTTTTCATTCAATTTGTCCCGATTTTTTTCGGTTCGCCATACCTAGTCTAGCCATAAATACTGTTACAAACTTTTTGAAGCACTGTTCAATAAAAGAGGTGTTATATGTTAAGAAATCATTGTTTATTTATTAAATGCATTGTCAACAACGGAAATTGCAACAAGTTATTCGAAGTGATTGCCTTTTGCCTTTACACAAGCCTTTAATCGAGCTGGCCACTTATCTATGGAAGCACGCACGACTTCAATCAGAAAGTTGGCGACTGCATGTGTAAGAGACTTCTTTACGGATTCGATATAAGGATGTCTTTTAGAGCACGTCATTTGCTCTAAGATAGACCATAATTCGTAATCCAGCGGATTCAGGTCTGGGCTAGAGGAAGGCCAATCTTCAGCTTTAATAAAATCTGGAACATTTTCTTCAAGCCATTTTTGGGTTGACTTCGCCTTATGACGTGGTGCAGAATCTTGCTGGAAACTCCAAGGCTGATTTTTGAATAATGACGTGTTGAGAGGTTTCACTATACTTTCAAGGACACTTTCTTGATAAATTTTGGCAGACGTTTTGACGCCCTTCTCACAAAAATGCAACTTTGTCACCCCGTTGTAGCTAACACCCTACCAAACCATTACTGAGGCTGGATGATGACCTCTTTGAACCTTTTGGGCAACTTGAGAAGCTTCTCTGGCACTGCGAGCATAAACCCTATCGTTTTGTTTATTAAATGTTTCTTCGACAGTAAAAATTTTTTCGTCCGTAAACAAAATTTTACGGTGTTCTTGGTTTGCGTACCGGCAAAGTAATCGTTTTGATTTTTCCACTCTATTTTTTTTAACGAATCTGTTAGTAAATGCCCGGTAGATCTACGATAAGCACCCAACCCCAAGTCACTTTTGATGATACGTGAAATTGTTCTTTGGGGTATTTTCATCTCACGCGATAAAATTTTTTGTTTCCGAAGAGGATTACGGCGAATTCTCTCGCGCACGGCTTTAACCGCTTGAGGTGTTCGAGTAGTTCGCGGACGGCCACTTCTTTCACGGTCACTTACTCCAGACGTATCATTAAATCTTTCAATAGCCCGATATACAAACATTCGGCTTATACCAAGGGTATGCAGAGTCTTAAAAATATCACTTGGTTGCATTCCTACTTTATGAAGTGCAATCACAGCAATTCTATTTTCTTTGTCACCCCAATCCATGTTCACTACACTAAAAATAAACCCAAATGATGACAAATGCATCAAGCACAAGCGTACTATAGCGATTAGCTCAATTTTTAAGAAATGCAATATAACGGTTCCTTTCTGCAGGGTTGCCAAACCTTGTAACAATATTTATGGCTAGACTAGGTACATTACTCTTTGGATGGTGTTCGTTTCTTAATTCTGCTATTAATTTGCACAGCGTGTGACTTTTCCCGACTAATCACCCCAATTTTCGATGCCACCCTTCTACACTATTCTTGGTGCTAGGCAAATTCATTTCAATATTTTGTAAAACTGACCCAAATGTTAGTGAAAAAATTTCCTGCACAGAAATTTAGATTTTTTGCGTTTTATGACTAAAATAGCCTAAAACTGTAAAAAAATACGTCTGCCTATACGCCGTCCGCCGTACATGAACGCTCAGCGCACATTAACTTCCACATTCTTCAAGATAGAAAGTTCATTTTTGGGTGGATTGTAGACGGTTACGGATCTCAGGCGGACACACATTTTGGGGGTGTAAGGGTTAAGGAGGCTGCGCGGCGTGGGGAGGGGGGAGGGGGGGAGGGGTGCGCTAAAACCAAAAATTAAAATTTTGAATATCTCAACCATGGCTTACGCTAGGTAGCTGGGGAAATAAATAAACAACAAATAACAAATAAAGTTAGGGGGTGTAAGTGTTAAGGCGGAGGCGGGAGGAGCGCTAAGACCGAAAACTAAGTATACGAATATCTCAACCATGGTTCTCGCTAGGAATTTGGAAATTAAAACATTTATATTGGGGTTTGTAGGACAAACTTTAAAAATAATTTAATTTTTTTATTTATTGGGGTTCACAAAGGGGGGCTAAAAACAAATTGTCGGCCGTTTTTTTCTTAAATGATTATAACTTCGAAATTACTTACTTAAAACAAATCATATATTGGTATCATTAAGGTGGCATACAGATCCACGAGAATCAGCTAAAGGAAGGCTATCAAAAACATTTCTAAATGAATCTCTCAACTATCTCTTAAGTTGTGTAATGAAAACTTGGAACATATATGCCGCTATACTAGCGAAATACGAGAAAAATATAATATTTGAACATAATAGTAGTGGAGGAAAATGGGGTACATTTAAAAAATGGTGTACTTCCAAAATTACAAACCGATATATCTCAAAACTGAGTACAGATATTAAACTGAAAATTTGCCAGATTGCAGAGCTACATAGTCTTGAATTTTTGTAAAAAATTTAAGATTGGTGGTGTAGGGGGGTGGTGGTAAGCAAAAACGTCAAAAATTTTGAGTGATTTTTTTTGGTCTCTGGTGAAAGATACAAAGTTTAAGCTTTGCGTGTGAATACAACTATTTGATATACATAGAAAACAAATAATAATTTGTTCCACAATTGTTATGCATCGAAGAGAGGGTCTAACGTGGACAAGGTGTTTCAAGTGCAATGAAAAAAACACAAAAACTGAAAATTTTTGAATGAAATTTTAAGCTAGAATTTTGAAAATTTGCAAAATTTATTTAAAAAAATCCCTAGAAGTATGAAAAATTAACTGGTCGAATAGCTTCAAAACTTCTACCTTCTCCCATACAAAATTATTTTTTCGACCATTTTTAAGAAATCAATTATCACCTAACTATTAAAAGCCATCAATTTGAAATGTTGCACGAAAACTTTTAAAATAGTTTAAACGAAATTGCGTCAAAAGTTTTGAGATCGAACCTGCCCTTCTACCCCCTCCCATACGAAAGTATGTTTTCGACAAAATTCAATAAATCAACTAATAACCAACAAATTAAAAGCTACGAACTTGAAATTTTGTACGAGCTCCTTACAAGAGGAACGAAATAAAACTGCATAACAAATTTTACGATTCCCTCACCTCCTGTACTCCCTCCCATACAAATGTTTGGTTTAGTGAATGTAAAATACACTGAATTTTATGAAAATTCTATGCAACTTCGTCTATGAAACTGACATTCTATTTATAATCTATATAAATATAATTGTAGTGTCTGTCTGTGATTTGTTTATAAATGGCTATAAATAAGTTTTTTGCTTCATTTTAGCAATAACTAAGCAGAATTTAACGTTTTTAAAAAATTTCTCTGTCTGTCTTTCCGGCTTTCACGCAAAAACAGCTGCACCGATTCCAATGAAACTTTCACAGATTATTAGCTCTGCTTCTGGGAGTAATCTGCTTTAGGTTTTATTTTTCTCGCCTCACGCCTTCTACCCCCTCCCATACAAAGTGACTCATTTTCAAAAACTTATAATAATCAAATTTTCATGGAAACTATAAAAGCTATTAATTTGAAATTTAAAATATATTATTTCTATTATAAATGCAATCTTCAAGTATATAAATAGTTTGAATCCCCCAACTCCTTCCACCTCCTCCCATACAAACTAAACTTTTTCATGAAATACTATACTCCAATTTTCTCAGTACGTATAACTTTGATCGAGCTAACATTTTGTATTAAATCTTTAATTAGCATTGTTATTAATGTCAAGAAAAAACTAACCAATTAGGTTTACTCCTTCTACACCCTCCCATACAATGTGGCACAATTCCACGACTTTGCAAAAACTCGATTTTCTTGAAAAGAGTTAATCTAACTGATCTAAAATTTAAAACACATCAATTGTATGCTGATTATAGTTGTTTCTAGAAAAATTACCAAAAACCCTCCACTCCTTCTACCACCTCCCATACAAACTGCACTTTTTCATGAAATACTCTAAACCAATTTTCTCAGTACGCATAACTTTGATCGAGCTAAAATTTTCTGATGAATCCTTAATTTGTATTATTATTATTATCGGGAAAAATTAACCGATTAGCTCCACTCCTTCTACCCCCTCCCATACAATCTGACACAAATCCACGACTTTGCGAAAATTCGATTTTCATGAAATATTCTAAACCAATTTTCTCAGTCCGCATAGCTTTGATCAAGCTGGAGTTTTGTACTAAGCCTTCAATTAGCATAGTTATTATTATCGGGAAAAATTAACCGATTAGCTTTACTCCTTCTTCCCCCTCCCATACAATGTGGCACAATTTCACGAATTTGCAAAAACTCGATTTTCTTGAAAAGTGTAAATCTAACTGATCTGAAATTTAAAAGATATCAATTGCGTGGTGATGATAGTTGTATCTAGAAAAATTACCAAAAACCCCCCACTCCTTCTACCACCTCCCATACAAATTGCAAAATTTCACTAAATCCAATGCACTAAGTTTCTCAAGTTACCTATTCAGTTTTTCAAGCTTAAATTTGGTGCAAAATATTTTTATAGCTACTCTAGCAAGGAGTGAAAAAAATTAATTTAGTACTGTCATCCCTTCTATCACTCCCCACACAAAAATTCTTAAGATTACAAAAATTTCGATTTCATCGGTAGTATCATATAATGGGGTTTTACGCACAATCGAAGTCCTGTTATGTTTTTAAGCTCAATGTCATTTTATTTGGGCTTTTTTCAATTAACACAAGCTACAACTATTCACATGTCCTTAACACGTATACATATGATCTCGATTCACGGGTTTGATTTGATCACGAGCCTCTCCCATTCAAATGCGAGTATCTTGCTATCATTCTTAATAATTTATGGTTCTGCTTCCAACAAAATATAAAACATTGTGTTCAAAGAGCCATTAAAGTAAGCGGATTACATATCCCATATAATGTATTACTAACTACATTCTCAAAAATTACTTATTAATGCGATTTTTATGCGGACGAAGTCGCGGGCGTTTGCTAGTATTATAATATAATATTGGACGTGATTCAAGCAATCAATTAAAAAATTCTTAACATCCACCCAGCCTTGCTATCACCCCTCTTCCTTCCCTCATAAAAACCCAAACTTGCATAAATAAACAAATGAAATATTGATAATATGTACTGGAGCTATTGATCGTATTCGCATTTAAGTGCTAAATTGACAACAGTCCTTCCCTAAAATCCCCTTTACTTAGTCTTCTCTAACGACTCTTCCTTGCATTTTGACTTTCCACGCACCTTCAACTTTTCCCAAAAATAATAAAGTTGCGCCCGACTTGTTGGCAGTTTATTTTAAGTTAGTTTGCAATTTCTGGAATTGGTCGTTTTGTGGGTTTAGTCGTTTCCGATTTATGCAAAATCGGAGCAATTTAAATTCGCGTACTATGATTTTTCATACAAAAATTTCATTGAAACAGCGTACTGTCACAAAAAAGAAGAAAATCGGTATTCAGCCCCTTAATTGGTTCTTTAAGCCATATGGGATTAATTAAATTTCTAAATGCTTCGTTAAGACATTTATCTACACCCTTAAAATGAAAAAGGTGCTACTGTCAAAATATCATAAGTTAACTAAAACATTTCTTCTAAAAAAATCTCATTATATAAATTAAACGAACTTTCCATTACCAGAGATTTTTCGAGAGTTCTTTTATTACATATTTTTCTATAACTAAAATCAACTCGGAAATTATTTTTAACTTCAAGTCCAATTTTTCCCTTTTCTATTTTAAAACAATTCAGTAGACAGTTGTTCCGCCGAGTAATTTGATTGTTTATTTTTTTTGAAAGTGATGAAAACAGTGGTGAAAGTAATGTTTATATTTACCATGACTGCCAAAAGGTGCTGCATATTGATCAGAAACAAAAACAACCAGAAACACAACAGAAAATTTTAGCATTATTGCTTTTATTGAGCAGACTTGGAGAGAAAAATCAAACTGTCTACAATTGTATTCATGTCCCTCCGAAGTTTCATTTGTCTAAAATTAGACCACTTACAGACTTGAAACTCATTCATGTACTCAGTATCATTCACTGAGAAACAGTTTATTTTGGGCATTGAAAATAATGAAATGTACTTGTACAATACTTGAGTAATATAATAATTTCAAATATTTAAAATGAGTTCATCCGAAATTGGTAGCGTAGAAATATGTAGGTGTGTCCTCTAACTGCAAAATGTGTTAATTCGATTTTTTAGTAAATATTGGATAGAAGATTTTTTTACTTTTTATATTGATTTATCAATACAGTAAAGTTTCGCTAATCCGGACGATCGATAATATGGAATACCAGCTAACCCGGACGATCAATTTATTACATTATGGACCCCCAAGTCTGGGTCGGACAAATCTATAATCTGGATATATAGTTTTTTTTCATTTTAAACGTTCTTTTCTTTTCTTTGCATTGCTTATTTTCGTCATTTTTTTTTTTAATGTTAAAATCTTCAGAATATCCGGAAACTATACGCGTGGTTTGTAAATCTGCGATCTGATTTTAAAACCGTTTCCGGAGATATGATGAATTTGAAAGAGCGATATTTTTTTTTAACAATCGATATAATGGAAACAAGAGTTTTTATGCTAGCAAAGAAAAATTTCGTTAAAAATATGGAATAAACCTCAAGATAACAGGGAAAAATTAATTGCCGAGGTCCATCGGATTAAAGAAAGGCATCGGAAAATATTGTGGAACTGCATTGGTCGCCAAGCTAAATCTGTAATGCAGATAAATTGGAGCTCTTCAGAAAAATGTTACCAGACAAAGTGTGATGACGCGAAACTGGGGTATTGACCAAAAGAACCGTCGTTATCAGACAAACATTCGCTATCGCAGGAAAGGTCGCGGTTCTGACGTGACTCATTCAGGGGGCATAAACAATTTGCCATAGCCCAACGTTGTTGCACTAAAAAAATGTCGATGTCGAGCTGCATGCCTGTGGTTTGGTCACCTGATCTCTGTAAACAATGACAAGCGCTGTGCGCGAGCTCGAGATTATGAGATTTTGTATACAAAAACAAGAACAGATGCCCCATGCGCATACTATGTATGTATATCAGCATGTGCGGCTAAGAATGAGTCGTAAGAACGTAAGTGCAACTTGCAATGCGAAAGAAAAAAAAATATGTATACGAAGAAGAGGAAGACATGAAGCGACGGTCAAGGTACCTTATGGTTTCGCGTTATCACACCCAGCATTTTGTCGGGAGGAAGATACACTGAGGATGATTCGAAATTTGCTTACTGGGCAAATCTTGCAGCGCATGCACTTTGCAATTGATGGTACTAGCTCATCCGAGGCAAAGATTGTGTATTAAAAAAATAGCTAGCCTCAGCAAAAATAAAGTATAAAATGAAGGCACCGATCTAGAATCGAGGCCTT
Source organism: Chorisops tibialis (assembly GCA_963669355.1). Classification (NCBI taxonomy): domain Eukaryota; kingdom Metazoa; phylum Arthropoda; class Insecta; order Diptera; family Stratiomyidae; genus Chorisops; species Chorisops tibialis. Next base: position 190,277,960 of record OY770263.1, on the reverse strand, counting down.
TTTCTAGAAGTCTTAGAACAGAGCTTACCGAGCACTATATAAAGACTCTAAAAACGGTTTTTGAAAAAAAGTATTGGACAAGCAGTAATAAAGCGCTTTGAATACAAAAATGGAGGTATTATTTTAGAGTTGTATTTAAATTTTTCTTAATTTTCAGAGTCAGAATAAATCCTGGTCCGTCCATGGCTCCTTAGAGCCAACCAGTACGGTTGGCCCTTTTCGGGCCACGTGTCCAGGTAGTCCCTACCCTCCCGGAGTTCCGTTGAAGTCACTTTGTACACTATCACGGTTGGCACCTCACTTGAGGTAAACCCTTACCGCTACTCCCAAAAACTATGAGTCTACATTGGGTAGACTCATAGGGCCACCTCTAGAGAAATTCAGAAGTTTCGGGCTATTGTGAGTCTACATAGGGTAGTCCCACTATACGCTGCTTCACGTTTTGGTGTATGACTGTGGACCTGCATAAGGTAGCCCCCACAGTCCGAGATTATACTCTAACTTTGGTTATGAGAATACATTGTGTAGACTCGTAACCCCCCTTTTTCTCAGACCTAGTCAACCTTCTTCGTGACTGAGAGCCTACATTGGGTAGTGTCACAGATCACCGTCTCCAGAGTTATGAGTTTGCATCGGGCAAACTTATAACTCAAAACTTACGTAATCGCTACTTTTACTTTGAAGTCTAATAGACATCTTCTTTATATGGGTTTACAGTGAGTAAACCCATAGCTCAAAACGCGTAGCGTTACAAAAGCGTTAGTGCATTCCAAGCAAGTAACAGCTCTTAGGAGAAAAGCCAGCAAAGATACTTTCCTGGTTTGCACCAATTCATCTGGACTGCAACCTATGGATCAAAATGTGCTTATTAAACGTACCTATAAGAAAAGCCCTCTCACTGAAATCATTTTGGACGAAGAAGATATAACAAAATGATTAAAAAAAATCTCTATAAAGGAAGCAGTTTTTTTTCTTAGCTAACTCCATGGAAGGTATAACAGCGGATGTAATAAAAAAATGTTGGAAAATGTTAATTGAAAATATAATAGTTTGCCGTTGAAGATAAAAGACAAAACGATGAAGAAGAAAGCATAGCTATGAACTCTCTGTCAGAAACATGCTCGAAAATTTATTATATTATGTATCTACAGATCTTGATAATTAGTTTTCTAAAGTTAATATCACTCCAAATTTACTGCACGATGAGTCCGAGGATGAAATTGAAATTATACATTCAAAAGAACCAAAAATAAATCTCGACATTGCAGCGAAGAGTGCTGCAGTTCTTCTCAATTCAAACCTGAAACCAATGGCCGACATTGCAGTGATTTTAGGCTTAAAAGAAAAATCTACAAGTTTAGAACTTGAAAAAGTTAAACAGGCATTAATTTCCTAAATTATTGTGATACACGAATTTTACGTTTCGTGAAGATGGCTTAGTGGTCGTCTGCTTTGTGATCTAGGATCCCAGGTTCAAATCAGCTTATCGACTTGAAAAAAATCTCTTGCTTATTCGTTACACCACTTATGAGCTCTAGATCGCACTTTTTGCTCAATACAAAAAATACGCTTTAAAGTTGCTTCTGTTAAAACTGAAGCGGAGCGCTTACTTTAACGGACATGTAATGTTAAAATGTATATATGAAATGTTAGCAAATTCGAAGCACTTTTTCGCGATAAATTAAGCGCATTTAAAATAGTTCGCAAACGCTTTTTTTCCCCGTTGGAATAGTTAAAAAGTGAAAAATATTTACTTAGTAAGACCCGCCTGTATATACTTTGACATAGTGTGTATTCTATATGCATCCCATCCACTGAGAAAAATTAGAAGAATCTTGTGTGCGCCATGAAATTTAAAATCAAGAAATTCTTATTAGTTGGAGAAAAGCAAATGACGTACTTTTAAAATGGCATCTAGCACAAAAAATTGGAACAGATGAATAAAACAATTCGGATCATGCAAAAGATAGCAATAAATGCAACAACAACCGTGTTTCAATAATGATTTTGAAGAGCTTTATTATACTCTAGATGAAATCTGAGAGTATATTGTGTTTGCCTTACCGTTTGTAACGCTAAGTAATAATGCTCGCACAGAGCCGCCAAGGGTACAGAAATATTTCGCTCAAAAACCTCGATTCTGAGTAACCGTCTGTCTGTCTGTCCGTCTGCTCGTCTGTCCGTTTGTGCGTCAATCTACAGCATAACTCTCGAAAGCTTTGAGCTATAGTGCAAAAAAGTAACTTTAAGTTCGTGAATGGGCTACATTCCCCCACTCCTTCTACCCCCTCCCTTACAAATTTCATGAAATTTCGAAATATTAAGAAATTGATTTTTATTTGAAACTATTTCAGCTATCGACTTGAAATTCAGGTCAAAGTATTATGATATAAATGTCATTAATATCACGGAATATTGACCCGATCCCCATACCCCTTCTACCCCTCCAATACAAATGGACAATTTTGAAAAATACATATTTTCGATTTTCATTGAAACTAGTAAAGCTGAAAAAAACGAAATTTTGTCAGAATTAATTCTACTATAATTGCAATTTATTTTAGAAATAATTATCATCTTCACCTCACTCCTTCTACCCCTTCCCATACAAATTTTACGAAATTTTGAAATTTAAATAAAATTATTTTTCTTCGAAACTGTTAAGGCTAGCAACTTGATATTTTGTATAAAGTATACAAATAGAAATATTAATAATGCAAAAAAAAATAATTTTGGTCGGAACACTCCTTGTACCTTCTCCCATACAAATGCATTATTTTTGTTAAATGTATTTTATCGATTTTCTTTCAAACTAGAAAAAGTACAAACTTCAAATTTTGCCAGAATTTATTTCTTAATAATTGAAATAAGTGTAGAAAAAATTATCAGCTCCGCTTCACTCCTTCTATCACCTCCCATACAAATATCTGTATTATAAATTCAAGAAAAGCATTTCTCCTTCAAGTATACATATGAGAGCTATCGACTTTGAAATTGAATCAAACCATGGTGATAAGGATGATGATAAGAGTTTCAAAATCATCTTAAACGCTCCACTTCCTCTGCCACCTCCCATACAAATGCCCCAATTTCAGGAAAACTATGAATAATTTCTTTAAAAATAATGAAAACTAAAAACTTTAAATCCAGCAAAAAACATTTTGCATGCCATGTTCGGTATCATATACGAAAAATACAAACCTCCCCCTCTACTTCTACCACCTCCCATGCAAAAGTCTCTATTCAGTATTCGAGAGAATTTGAGATGACATATTTTCCGATATATAAAGTCATTTCCATCTCATCTAGAGTATCATGTGATTGGGCTTTAAGCCCAGTCATTAACAAATAGAAATATTAATAATGCGAAAAAATTTTGTTTTGATCCTTACACTCCTTCTACCCACTCCCATACAAATGGATAATTTTTGTTAAATGCATTTTATCGATTTCCATTCAAACTAGAAAAAGTACAAACTTCATTGGCCAGAATTTGTTTCTTAATAATTGAAATAAGTACTAGAAATAATTATCAGCTCCGCTTCACTCCTTTTACCACCTCCCATATAAATATCTGTATTATAAATTCAAGAAAACCATTTCTCTTTCAAGTATATGAGAGCTATCGACTTTGGAATTGAATCAAAGCATGGTGATAAGGATAATGATAAGCAGTTTCAAAATCATCTTAAACGCTCCACTTCCTCTGCCACCTCCCATACAAATGCCCACAAAATCTATGACCAATTTCTTTAAAAATAATGAAAACTAAAAACTTTAAATTCAGCAAAAAACATTTTGCATGCCATGTTTGGTGTCATATACGAAAAATACAAACCTCCTCCTCTACTTCTACCACCTCCCGTGCAAAAGTCTCTATTCACTGTTCGAAAGAATTTGAGATGACATATTTTCCGTTATATTAAAGTCATTTCCATCTCATCTAGAGTATCATATGATTGGGCTTTAAGCCCAATCATAATTCTGTTATGTTTATACTCTAGATGAAATCTGAGAGTATATTGTGTTTGCCATACCGTTTGTAACGCTAAGAAATAACGCTCGCACAGAGCCGCCAAGGGTACAGAAATATTTGTTGTCGCTCAAAAACCTCGATTCCGAGTGACCGTCTGTCCGTCTGTCTGTCTGTGCGTCTGTCTACAGCATAGCTCTCGAAAGCTTTGAGCTATAGTGCTAAAAATTTTTGTATGTCATTTTTAGCAAAAAAGTAACTTTAAGTTCGTGAATGGGCTACATCCCCCCACTCCTTCTACCCCCTCCCATACAAATTTCATGAAATTTCGAAATATTAAGAAATTGAATTTTCTTTGAAACTATTTAAGCTATCGACTTGAAATTTAGATCAAAGTATTACAATATAAATGTCATTAATGTCACAAAATATTGACCCGATCCCCTTACTCCTTCTACCACCTCCCATACAAATGGACAATTTTGAAAAATACATATTTTCGATTTTCATTGAAACTAGTAAAGCTGGAAAGACAAAATTTTGTCAAAAATAATTCCACTATAATTGCAATTTATTTTAGAAATAATTATTAACTTCACCTCACTCCTTCTACCCCCTCCCATACAAATTTCACGAAATTTTGAAATTTAAATTAAATTATTTTTCTTCGAAACTGTTAAGGCTAGCAACTTGATATTTTGTATAAAGTATACAAATAGAAATATTAATAATGCAAAAAAAATAATTTTGGTCGGAACACTCCTTGTACCTTCTCCCATACAAATGCATTATTTTTGTTAAATGTATTTTATCGATTTTCTTTCAAACTAGAAAAAGTACAAACTTCAAATTTTGCCAGAATTTATTTCTTAATAATTAAAATAAGTGTAGAAAAAATTATCAGCTCCGCTTCACTCCTTCTATCACCTCCCATACAAATATCTGTATTATAAATTCAAGAAAAGCATTTCTCCTTCAAGTATACATATGAGAGCTATCGACTTTGAAATTGAATCAAACCATGGTGATAAGGATGATGATAAGAGTTTCAAAATCATCTTAAACGCTCCACTTCCTCTGCCACCTCCCATACAAATGCCCCAATTTCAGGAAAACTATGAATAATTTCTTTAAAAATAATGAAAACTAAAAACTTTAAATCCAGCAAAAAACATTTTGCATGCCATGTTCGGTATCATATACGAAAAATACAAACCTCCCCCTCTACTTCTACCACCTCCCATGCAAAAGTCTCTATTCAGTATTCGAGAGAATTTGAGATGACATATTTTCCGATATATAAAGTCATTTCCATCTCATCTAGAGTATCATATGATTGGGCTTTAAGCCCAGTCATAATTCTGTTATGTTTTTCAGTTGGGTTTGCACTTTTTCCTATCATGGTTTCACATATCTATAAATATGTAGCAGAAAAACATGGAGAACATATAGACAGTACGCATTACGAAATATTGGACAGATACTAACCGGTAAATTCGAAACACACTTTTACCATAATATTGTGCCGAACGATGCGTGCCGTTATAGAGAATAGGAGCCATAGTAATGTTTCTTGTGAGTCAATAAAGACGAGAAAGCATTATGTGTACGTATAATGATCGCACAACTGAAAAGGAAATATTATATGCTAACAACAAAGTAAGAACTCTAAATTTCCAACTCTTAATGTCGATCACTGTACTTTCTCTGTATAAAAAAAAGAGTACTTAAAAGAAATAATGCGTTTTGTCCTCGTCCTTTTTCAAGTTTTGTTATGCGAATCCGGCCTTTATGTGCAATACACAAACACAGTTATGGTGAGATGGAATGGGATTGGTATGGTAGAGGAAGGAGAGTGAGAGCGATCGTATCGATTGGTGAAGCTGGAATATTTTGCAATTGCACTGGCTGTTTCTAAAAAATATTTGCAGATGTGATAGAGATAGCGATTCTGTACTTGCCGAATGCATAGATATGAAATGAAAGATCGGTAGGTGGTACCACTGAATGGCCTTTGTGCTTATGTATCTGTCTCGCTCCGGCTTTAAGTTTTCGAATGCTTGTCGGATGTCGTGATTTTTCTTTCGTCATGTTGCCGTATTTCAGCGAAAATTCGGAACTGGCACATATAGAGACATGAACCCAAAATGGGCAAACTTTTCCAATGGTAATTAATTTATTTATTTTGGATCATTGATTTGGGCTGTAGTGCGTTTACGAAAAAACGCTTATTATTTTAAATACGTAGATACCTTCAAAATTGCTTAACACAAAAATGTTTCATATTTTAGGACCATTAAAGTGGCATACAGATCCACTAGAATCAGTTTAGAGGAAGGCTAATTATTGTAAGGGGGAGAGTGTCGGGGGGGGGGGGTTAGAAAAACATTTAAAAATCAATATCTCGGCTATTTCTTAAGCTATGTAATTGAAACTTGGAACATATATAGGGTTTCCCAATAAGAGGTGTTATTTTGAAACTTTTCCCGTAAAAGATCAATGGTTTCGGTGCTTGTGTGGCACGTAGCGCCGTCTTGTTGAAAGTAAACGTTGTCCAGATCAATATCATCCAATTCCGGCCATAAAAAATCATTAATCATCTCTGGATAGCGCAATCCATTCACCGTAACTGTTGCTCCAGCCTCATTTTCGAAAGTAAGGTCCAATGACCCCACAGGACCATAAACCGCACCAAACAGTCACACGTTGAGGATGGAGAGGCTTTTCAACAATAACTCTTGGGTTTTCCGAGCCCCAGATGCGACAGTTTTGCTTGTTGACGTAGCCACCGAGGTGGAAATGGGCCTCATCAGTCAAGAATAGTGAAATTTTAATAATGTGAATTTTAATAATGTGAATTTTAATAATTTCAATGCGTTGTTGAAGCGTGTATCGTTCCATTTTTATTAATGGCGTAGTTCCTACTTGTCAAATGTCAAAAAATGACAGCTTCAAAAGTGGCATCTACCGAAATAGCGGGCTATTCAAAATAACACCTCATATAGAATAACCCTATATTAAGCTGTACTAGCGAATTATGAAAAAAAAATATTACATCTGGACATAATAGTAGTGGGGGAATTGGGGAGCATTTCAAAAATGGTGCACTTTTCAAAATCACAAACCGTTATATCTCAAAAATTAAATTTTGGCAGATTGTAGAACTACATAGTTTTTAATTTTGGTAAAATTTTGCTTAGGGGGGTGTAACGGGAGGTAGGTGGTAAGCAAATGTCTCGAAAATTTTGAGTAATTTTTTTAGGGCTCTGGTGAAAGATACAAAGTTTATATTTTCCATATGGATACACCTATTTGTTATACATGCAAAAAAATAATAAAAATTCCACAATTAGACCCATCCTTACTATCACCCCTCCCTTCATAAAAACCCAAACTTGCAGAAACGAATGAAATATTGATTTCATGTACTGGAGCTATTGATCGTATTCGCAATTAAGTGCTAAATTGACAGCAGCTCTGCCCTAAAGGGGTTCCACTTGTGAAAGGTGGTTCCACTTAGTCTTTCTTAGCCACTCTAACCTTCATATTGATTTTTTGTGCATCCTCAACTTGTCACAAAAATAATAAAATTGTGCCCGACTTGTTGGCAGTTTATTTTTGTTTGTTTGTTTGTTTACAATAAAAATTTAATACACCCTTTAATCCGGATGTTTCTATAATCCGGACCACCCCCTGCAATAATTAATCCGGATTAGTGAAACCTTACTGTTTTCAATACTTCAAAAATCACAAATTTGCAAACGGCGCGAATACTAATATCAAACTGCAACTAACAAAATTTAGAAACATGCGTATATTCCTTTTTCAAGGTTCATCCAATGAGCTCTTTAAAAAAAATTCCGAATGGACTATAGTATGTATATGTATGAGGCTATGAGAGCAATAGTGGCCTAACCCCAATAGAAACGTATTGGGGTTAGCACACTTTTGCTCTGATAGCCTTATACGAGGGAGTTCACAAATTTCGCGGAATAAAGGGGATGGACAAGAGAGGGAGGGGGGGGGGAATATTTTTACCTGGAGGTATTCTAAAAAAAAAAGTTTCTGTCAAATCCAATCAGTAACATTTTAGTTATCGCCAAATCAAGAAGTCAATCGGAAAGAAAACGCTAACTATGGGCAAAATTGAGTTTCGTGCTGTCATAAAGATCATTACCCAGCAAGGAAAAACGCCACAAATCATTTTAGAAGAAATGTCATCTGTTTACAGGGACTCTTGCCCCGGAAAAACAATTTATAAGTGGTATAGTTTATTTAGGCAAGGCAGAGAGTCAATTGAAGATGATCAACACTTGGACCGGTTGATTGAGGCCACTTCCTCAAAAATCGGCAAAAAAGTTGAGATACAACCATTTTGAATATCCTCCACGATTATCTCGACATATCTAAAATCAGCGCAAGATGGACACCGTGAAAGCTCTAAGCGGTTCAGGAGAATCTACGCGTCGAGTGTTCACGCGAGTTTTTGGATCTCTGTAGCGAGAACAGGTATGCAATTTCGACTCGGATTGTTATGGAGACGAAACTTGGGTTCATTATTATGAGCCTAAACCAAAGCAGGAGATAATGCAGGCGCTTCACCCCCCAAGAAGTTCAAGGTCTCACAATCCGCTGGAACAATCATGGCCACTATTTTTTGGAATTCAGAGGAGTTTTGATGATCGATTATATAGAGAAAGGACAAAATATCACAGGGGAATGCTATGTTACAAAAATTAAAGGATGCCATCAAAGAAAAAAGAAGAGGAAAGTCGACTCGAGGCGTACTCCTTTTGCACGACAACGCAGCTGATCACAAGGAAAAGCGGCTACGGACCCTCCTTATAGTCCAGATCTGGCCCCTTCCGTTTACTATTTGTTCCCAAAACTGAAGAAAGAGCTTCGGGGAAGAAAATTTACCAATGATGAATAGGTGAAATCGGCAATTTCAACCTATTTTGAAGGCCTTGATACATTTTTTTTTAGAAAGAATTAATAAACTTTGTGATAGATGTGATAAATATATGTATTAGACTTAAGGAAGAATATATTGAAAAGGAAAAATAATAATTTGCTTAATTTTACCCTCCTTCCTTGTCATTCCGCAAAATTTTTGACCTGCCTTCATATGTACTCGTATGTATGTAGATGGATATTTCAAAATTTGTAGATGTCATGGTATTACGAGTATCTAGAAAGTGATGAATGTTCTCTAGTGGGTGGATTGAAGAAGTGAAGCGATTTTTTTTTGGGTAAAAATATCTTGTTACTTAATTTCATACTTTAGAAATAAGACTTATTTTTTTCAATGTTAAATAAATTTATTACTGAATTGAATAAAACAGATTTCCGGATTAAACACTGTTACGCTTTATTATTCGTGACGTTTCGGTCTCTGCTGAGACATTTATCAAGCTGATAGTGTGTCGTACAATTTTCATCTTTATAGTTCATTACAAAATACAAGCGCCAAATTAGTAGCAGTAGGGTATTGGAATTAAGGGAAAAATGACAAATTAATAATATGAAAAATATTCCCGGCACAACTATTTGGGCGTTACCCAACACACGAAAAACGAATTCAATTTCGTTCGAAACAAACATAAACGACGCGCATACGTTATTACATATGCTGCCCAATTATAATTCTGTTTTATAGTATGCGATAGGTCTAAAGCAAAAAAGGAGTGAAATCAAATTGGAACTTGAATCCTTGAGATTTTAGCGTCCGGTTCATCTGCTCATTGCACCTATGATTGCTCCACCCTTGCTTCGAGGGATAACTCTGATACAGAGATTTTGGACAGCTTCTGTTAAATATTGCAACATCCATAATAATAAGTAAAAACCGTGCATGCATACATATTTGACTCACATTAAGTAGATGGCTGATTTTTGGTGGTTCATTGGTAGTATGGTCGCCTGATACGCGGGCGCCCCGGGTTCGATCCCTGCAGATATTTTTTTACGATATGGCTAAAGTAAAACATCAGAATTTCAAAGTATTTTTCTACAATTGTGAGATGAAAAAAATGCATAAGTAAAAAAGCGATTTAAGTGTTTTTTTTTCCAGCGGGCTGCATACCCTTGCATTTGAATAATAAATTTTTAAATAAATAAAATATAATACGAGACTTATATAAACACAATGAACTATCAGACATATAAATACACAATATATAAAAAGTTGTAAATTAACTTAATTAAGTTCTCATCATAAATTCTGGCTTCATTGTTTGCCACGCTCTGTTCAAAACTTCACTCGGAGATTTTTGTACAATTATCTTTGGACTATCTTCCGGAAAAGCAGTGACCATACCTAAATAAAAGATTTCAAAAATGTCGTTGTTTAAATTCGTAAATTAATTTTTTTTTTAACCTGGAAACCATTTTGGAAATATGCTGCCTCTAGCCTGAAAAAATGTTTCTATTTTGAAAGAATTGAGAAGGAGTCCACACTTCTTAAAATTAGAATTAGATTTGGGCTCTGCAAGAGCTGTAATTTCTATCTTATCGTGCGGTATTCGTTTGGATGCAAGAAATTCGATTGGAAACTTATGTGGCGGCTGTTGCTTTACAGTAGAAGCAAAACATTCAGCAGTTTGTGGTGGTAGAGAGTTTATATCTCTTGTTGGAATATTATCGGTAATCACGCCATTTGACAACAATTCAACAGCATTGCCCACTGCTGACAATTTAAGTGCATCAGATGGAACTTTTAGTTTCACCTAAAATTTTTTTTTATTTATATTGGTAAATCATGTATCTGTTCATATTACAATCTCTTTTGGATCACATTTGAGATCAATTCCTTGTTCTTCTTCGACTATCATTTTGAATATTCCATCTGCCTGTTCTTTTGATAACGGAGATACCAAAAATTGTTCGTCTCGTTTATGCAAATTTTCAGCGACGGTTGGTGGCAAAATTTTGCTTTTTTTCTATAAAAATAAAAAGCCAAAAGTATTTATAAGTTAGTAAGAAATGGCAAAATATTTATTAAAATTGTCGCTCAAAAACCTCGATTCCGAGAGACTGTTGGTCCATCTGTTCGTCTTTCTGGTCGTTTGTCTTCAACAAAACTCTCGAACGCTTTAAGATATAGAACTGGAATTTATTATACTCTAGATGAAATCTGAGAGTATATTGTGTTTGCCTTATCGTTTGTAATGCAAAGAAATAATGTTGGCACAGAGTTACCAAGGGTACAAAAATATTTGTTGTCGCTCAAAAACCTCGATTCCGAGTGACCGTTTGTCTGCCCGTCTATATGTCTGTCTACAACAAACCTCTCGAACGCTTTGACATATCGTGCTGAAATTTGTTGTGTGTCATTTTTAGCGGAAAAGTAACCTTACAAATTTCATTAAATTTCGAAATTTTAAGAAATTGATTTTCCTTCGAAATTATTATATTTAAACGACTTGAAATTTAAGACAAAGTATAACAATGTATATATCATTACCATCACAAAATATTGAGCCGATCTCCTTACTCCTTCTACCCCCTCCCATACAAATGCACAATTTTGAAAAATTCCTTTTTTTGATTTTCATTGAAACTAATGACGAAGTTTTGTGAGAATTAATATTATTATAATTGCAATCAATTTTGAAAAATTTATCAACTTCACCGCACTCCTTCTACCCTCTACCATACAAATTTCAATTAAATTAGTTTGTTTTGAAACAGCGCTATTGACTTGAAGTTTTGTAGAAAGTATAATAATAGATCATTGATGACGAAAAAATTTTTTTGGATTCAGTAACTCCTTCTGCCACCTCCCATACAAATAATTTTGATAAATGTATTATATCGATTTCTTAAGCTTTATATTTTGTATAAATTTGTTTCTTAATAATTGCAATAAATTATAAAAAAATTATCAGGTTTGCTTCACTCCTTCCACCCTCTCCCATACAAATATCTATATTATAAATTCATGGAAAGCATTTCTTCTTCGAATATGTGAGAGCTATCGGCTTTGAAATTGAAACAAAGCATAACGATAAGAATGTTGATAAGCACTTTCAAAATCATCCAAAACACTCCACTTCCTCTGCCCGCCCTCCTCCCCATGCAAATGCCACCCTTTTCAGTAAAACTATGTACAATTTCATTGAAAATAATGAAAGCTACAAACTTTAAATTCAGCACGAAACGTTTTACATTCCACGTTCGGTATCATATAAAAAATTACAAACCTCTTCCCTCTGCTTCTACCACCTCCCATACAAAAGTCACTATTCACTATTCGAAAGAATTTGAGATGACATATTTTCCGGTACTTTAAACCCTTTCGCATTTCATCTAGAGTATCATATGATTGGGCTTTACGCCCAATCATAATTTTGTTATGTTTTTATAACTATTTACATAAATTAAGATATAAATAGATGGAATCACGTATATGAAAAATGGCACAGAGATCTGTTCGAAAGAGAGCATTAAATTTCGGCCATGCGAAGTTCTTTACAATAATACACGAGTGCTATTGGTGTCGATGTCAGGGAATAATCCAATTTCTTGTGCGTCAGGACTTTTGAGATTTGTCGTTGTTCTATCTTACTTCCTGTACTTACCTTAAATCGAAAACTCTTCTTCATTGCCGTGGTTTCAATCGCTGATTTAACCTCTTTCAGTCCACTCAGTCCAATATGTTTCGAAAGTGGCTTCAGAGTTGTTAATGATATTGGAGCCTGTAAAAACAATTAAAACGGAAAAATAATTATAAATAGTATTCTCAATGTGAGGAATTATTGAATGAATGAATGCGCTATATAAATAATAATTCCCCAACCGTTGAAGACAGAAACTTTGCGTAGATAATAGATGAGGTGTGATCTTGACCGGATCACGACTATTAGGTAAACGGGAAGCAGTAGGAGAGTTTAAACCGAAAGCTACAGATAAGAAAATCTCAACTATATCTACAGATAGAAAGTTGGAAATCAAAGGAGTTTGTGCAACTAACTTTAGAAATAATTTCATTTTTATTAGCATTGGGGTCGGAAATGGGTAGGTAAAATTGGTTTAATACCTTCAATTCAATATTTTTCCTCATATTACAAAAGTATTATTCCGACCATTTTTAATAAATTAATTATCACCAAAGCCACGAACTTGAAAAAATATTTAAAACAAAGTCCTACCAAGCATTTTGAAATCCTTTTAATCTCTTTCATACAAAAGTACAATTTCGAATAGTTTTAATAAATTAATTAAACACAATAAATGCCACGATATAGAATTTTTGTACTTTTCCAACCAAATTGGAAAAAACTGAATCAGAAATTTGCAATTCGCCCAACTACATACAAATGTATGGTTGATAATTATAAATTACTCCGAATTTTTTGAAATTATAATTCTTTTCGTATATATTTTAATGTTATTAATTACAGTGTTCCCTTCGAGCCGTGACGGTGTTAGGTCACGCGTTCAGGACTAAATGCGCTTTTTCGAATTTTGGCGAATACTTTGGTCAATATTTAATGGATCAATATTTCGTGTTCTGAAAACATTTTGGAAATTTTCGCTGCATCTTTTTTAATTTCCATATTTTTAGATTTGCAAAAATTTTGTTGTAAAATGGATTTCGAAAGTAAGTTAAACATTTTTATTGCATACCTCTGACAGTAGACGGAGAAGGGTGAAGGAACTGCCATCCAGACTGGCGCTACAGGTTGGGCGAAACGCTGACTAATGGCAACGAGTACGGCAATGGAAAATGGGCTATTCTTTTGGATTTTGGAATGTGCGTTCGCTCCATCGAACGGGTGCTCTGTGGGAACTTCATCAGGAGATGTCTCGTAACAACATCAGCATCATCGCTCTCCAAGAAACGAAATGGCTCGAAAGCGAAGTTAACGATTGCAGATTTTGCAGATCTCACACGATTTTTACCAGCGGCAAAAAGCAGGGAAGCGGAGAATTCAGTGTCGCCTTTGTAGTAGATAATGCGTTCAAACAACTCGTAACGAGTTTTATATCGATCAACGAATGAATCTGCTTAATCCGCTTCAAATTGAAGTTCTTCAGCGTTTGGCTTATTAACCGTCATGCTCCTACAGAGGAGAAAGATAATGTCATTAAGAACGAATTGTCAGCACTTTTGACGGGTTGCCATCAATGAAACGGCAATGGCCAATGACTTATTGACTTCGCCAGCAGTAAGAACTTAGTCATAAGCTTCACCTGCCTCCTGCATAGAAATATTCACTAAATGACGTGGGAATCACCAGATGGGCACACCTTCAATCAAATTTACCACGTTCTCATCGAAAAAAGGGCTGCCTCCAGCATTCTACATGTTAGGACTCTACGTGGCGCGAAATGTGACTCAGACCATTTTCTCGTTCGAGCTAAATACCGCTGTCGCATAGCTAACAAGGGCCACACTAAAAGGAGCTGTGCTCCGAAGCTCAATGTGCGAAAACTGAAAGACGGCACAACTAAAGTGGAATATATGACCAAAATCAAAGCACACATTGAAGTATTATCTCAGGCTGAGCCTGAGGACTGTATTGACTACATTTGGCAGAACATTAAGGATAGTATTCAGCGCGCAGCTGAAGATTCTTTAGGACACTTAGAGCGGAGAAAACGAAATGACTGGTTCGATGAGGAATGCCAAGAAGCCAGCACCAAGAAAAACAAAGCCTATTGACTGTTTCTCGAAAGGCGAATAGAGAGGACAACTATCAGCAGCTCAGACAAGATGCCAAGAAGATCTGCAGACGAAAACAACGGAAAATGAACAATGACAAAATTTGTTCACTGGACGAAAACTTGAATAAAAATTACGTGAGCGGAGCATTTAATACTGTGAAAGAAATAAGGCAAGGTGACAAACCTCAAACTACCCTCTGTAAGGGGGAAGAAGGCAAGATCATAAGCGACGCTACCGAAATCCATGCACGATGGGTTCAGTACTTCCGAACATTGTTAAATAGAACGACATCACAGACTGAACCTCTTATAACTCCAGATGGAGATCAACTGCCCATTACTCCAACCTATGATGAAGTAGAGACATCCCTACATAATTTAAAATCGAACAAGGCGCCTGGAATGGACAGCATCCCTGCAGAGATCTTGAAAGAAGGTGGAACAGAGCTCACCAGTCGAATATTTAAATTAATTGTTAAAATCTGGACAACTGAAAAATGACCCAACGACTGGCGTAAAAGCATTATACGTCTTGTATACAAAAAGGGTGACCATCTGTGTTGCGAATATTACAGAGGAATTTCATTGTTGAGTACGTGTTCCAAAATTTTAACGAAAATTATCGAACAAAGACTCAGTGAACACGCTAACAACATCATCGGACAACATGAAGGTGGCTTCAGATTCGGACGATCGAGAACGTAGCAGTTACTCTCAGTATAACAGGTGCTAGCAAAATGCTGGGAATATGTTATTAATGTGCACCAACTGTTCGTCGATTTTTTTCAAACATACGATAGTGTCGATCGTAATGCTCTGTACAGAATAACGATTGAACAAGGTGTCCCACCGAAACTAGTTCAGTTAATAAAAACCACGATGAAAAACAATGAGTGCCAAATAAAAATCCAAAAGGAGTTCAAAGCTTCATAATAGAGTCAGGTCTCAAACAATGAGATGATCTCGCCAATGCTCTTCAACTTGGTGCTCTAATATTTCGTCAAGAAGGCAACTTCAGTAACCTCAGTGGACACCAGAGGTACGCTACTCGTAAAATCCAGTAAGTTGGTGGCGTATGCAGACGTCGTGGATATTCTGACCCGATCAATACTTTGTGTTAAGGAGGTATTCCAGGTGTTGGAGTTGGCAGCGGGTGAAGTAGGACTCAGGGTCAATGAAGCGAAAACTAAATACATGACCCAGACACGAAGGACTGTCCCAGAGAGATATAGTATTACTATGGCCGAATACAACTTCAAGCAGGTCGATGAATTCGTATACCTGGGAGCCCTTCTCACAAAGGATGGCAATGAACGACATGAAATTCAAAGAAGAATCACGACAGCTAGCAAAGCACTTTATGCGGTCCTCACCATAATGAAATCAAGGAAAGTCCATCGAAACAATAAACTACGCATCTACAAGATATTAGTTCGTCCTGTGCTGATGTATGGATGTGAAACATGGACCTTGACGCGGGTGTCGGAAAATTTAATCGACACATTTGAGCGAAAAATTCTTCGGAAGGTGTACGGAGCAGTTGAGGAAGGAGATGACTGGCGAATTCGTTACAACCATGAGCTGTATCAACTATTTGACGACCCACCAGCATTTATCGTGATCGAAATACTTAAGGCCTTTGAAAGAAAGGTCCTCGTAAAAATCTTCAGATCTGTGAGGGAAAACTCGATCTGGAGAAGACAATACAGTAGAGAATTGTATCGGAGGTGGTCCACTTTCAAATATGTACCTCCGATTAGTACAACCGAACAATAACAGGGATATTATGCATGCTTTGTAAAAATCTGTTTTAATCTAAAGATATGGTGAAGATTACAGAAAACTTCGCATGCTTTATTGATTCGAGTCAAAACAACAAAGCTCTTACACATATTGTGTGCAATCCGCATTTTTTTAGCATGTGCAGATTGACACACTTTTCATCAAATTTCAATAAATATTGACAGAAATGCCACAGAAAATTTTTGGTTCGTGGCATTAGAGTTTGAATGCGTCACTTTTAAGAATAGATTTGTGGCATTTTTATTAACAAATTGTTGATAAGAAGTTCATAGAGATTGTTTTAATTGTGACATTAAGAAAGTTGAAACTTTTCACTTTTGTGATAAGATTTTCAGCAAATTTCTAACAACAAATTTTACCGACATTATTATGACAAAATACCACATTATTCAGTTATGAAGACATTTGTCTGCAGGGCGGTACGTACACACAAATGGGTGGCAAGAGACACATATGCGACACTGAAGTAGCTTTATGTCAGACAAAATCGTGACAGAAATGTGACTTTTTTTCATTGAAGATAATGCAATGTTGTTAAAAAATTTAAATTTTGGAAAGAAAATTGTGACATCATAACATTGTTGTGAGCATTTTTTCGATATATTTTTAATAAAATTTTTGTTACGAAAAAATATGACATCGGTCCGAAATTTTAATAGTTCTAACAGTGACTCGACTTTTTAGCAAAACCGAAATTTTCCAAGATTTTTTTTGTGACAAAATTCAATCAATAAATTTGGCTGATGTAACAAAAGTGCCATATTTTCAGTTAAAATGAAATTCGCCTTCAAAGCGGAACGTATTTTAATAAAAGTAACTGTAATTGTGGGCCAAAAATACAAGTATACGACGCTGAGATAGCCTTATGCATAAAAATATCTACGGAAGAGTGAAATTTCTTGTAGACGATAAAGTGACAAGTGCCAATTTAGATTATAGCCATCGTAAGTAATCTACCACCCCTCATAAACATTGAAATTTGGTATTTTATAAATATAAACCATCTGTTAACAGGTAAGAAACTCACTTACTTTAATATTTTGTGTCTTATCTACTGCTCGTAATAATCCCTTATTGGTTGCTGTTCTCTTACGCAGCTCTTCCAAATTTCTTTCTAGCACCCTTTTAGCTTTAATAGCCCTTCCGGTTGTATTTGGAACTTTCCATTCTTTAACTTTCAGGGCCGGTGTTTTGACTCTTGCGTCTCGTACACTTTTCGAATTTATCTTATCAGAAGTTTTCTTCTCTAATTGCGGTTTAGAAATAGCACGGCGACCTGAAAATTAGATATTTCATTCAGTAAGATTGTTTAAAAAGTAAAGAATTTATATACTCTAGATGAAATCTGAGAGTATATTGTGTTTGCCTTACCGTTTGTAACGCTAAGAAATAACGCTCGCACAGAGCCGCCAAGGGTACAGAAATGTTTGTTTTCGCTCAAAAACCTCGATTCCGAGTGACCGTCTGTCTGTCTGTCCGTCTGTGCGTCTGTCTACAGCATAACTCTTGAAAGCTTTGAGCTATAGTGCTAAAAATTTTTGTGTGTCATTTTTAGCAAAAAAGTAACTTTAAGTTCGTGAATGGGCCACATCCCCCCCACTCCTTCTACCCCCTCCCATACAAATTTTTTAAAATTTCGAAAAATTAGGAAATTGATTTTCTTTGAAACTATTTAAGCTATCGACTTGAAATTTAAGTCAAAGTATTATGATATATATGTCATTAATACCACGGAATATTGACCCGATCCCTTTACTCCTTCTACCCCCTCCCATACAAATGGTCGATTTTGAAAAATATATATTTTCGATTTTCATTGAAACGAATTAATTCTACTAAAATTGCAATTTATTTTAAAAATAATTATCAACTTCACCTTACTCCTTCTACCCCCTCCCATACAAATTTCACGAAATTTTGAAATTTAAATTAAATTATTTTTCTTCGAAACTGTTAAAGCTATCAACTTGATATTTTGTATAAAGTATACAAATAGAAATATTAATAATGCGAAAAAAATTTGTTTACACTCCTTCTACCTCCTCCCATACAAATGCAGAATTTTTGTTAAATGCATTTCATCGATTTCCATTCAAACTAGAAAAAGTACAAACTTCAAATTTTGCCAGAATTCGTTTTTTAATAATTGAAATAAGTGTTAGAAAAAATTATCAGCTCTGCTTCACTCCTTCTACCACCTCCCACACAAATATCTCTATTATAAATTCAAGAAAAGCATTTCTCCTTCAAGTATATGAGAGCTATCGACTTTGAAATTGAATCAAAGCATGGTGATAAGGATGATGATAAGCAGTTTCAAAATCATCTTAAACGCTCCACTTCCTCTGCCACCTCCCATACAAATGCCACAATTTAAGGAAAAATTTCTTTAAAAATAATGAAAACTAAAAACTTTAAATTCAGCAAAAAACATTTTGCATGTCATGTCCGGTGTCATATACGAAAAATACAAACCTCCCCCTCTACTTCTACCACCTCCCATGCAAAAGTCTCTTTCGAAAGAATTTGAGATGACATATTGTCCGGTATATTAAAGTCATTTCCATCTCATCTAGAGTATCATATGATTGGGCTTTAAGCCCAATCATAATTCTGTTATGTTTTTACTAATATTTAGAACAAAGTTTTATCAATAATTTTGTAATGGGTACCACTTCTTCTCCCCTCCCGATACAAAATCATACGATAATTTCGGCTAATTTCAATAAATCAATTAATAACCAACATATAAAATGTATTAAGCTATGGTGTTGCATAATGGGTAGCTTGTTTGTCTACAATGCGAAGATCGTGATTTCAAATCCCGATCGACGTAAATTCTAGAACACTGCCTGCTTGGGTATACCTTGGTCACCTCAATCTACGAAAAATGAAAAAAAAATGTAGAAAGAGGTTTGCGGGAAAAGCTAACAACCCTCTCACTAAGTAATCAAAATGTTAAGAAGCCTGAGACCAGTCGATGTATGCTTCAAACAAACTATTTTAGGTTTTCTCTTGATGGGATGGCGGCAGCTGGATAGCTGTAGAGTAACCAAATCCTTTTGGGAAGAACCAAATAATAATATCACAGCTCAGCTCTTACAACGCAGTCACTATAGCGTCCCAACTATTGTCGGCCTGACCACAGGTTATTGCTTGCTTAAGCTCCACGCTTTCAGGTTGCGGATTGCGAGAATCTGTCTTTGCATAGGTTGCGAGGAAGACAAAGAATCTATCGAACATTATGTTTGTCACCGTCTCCAACAGTCGTCTCCTTTGTTTGTTTAGGCTCTAGATTTTTCATAGAACTAGACGATATGAGAGGCGTCAAACATTCGAGCTTGCTTCGGTTCGCAATCGTACCAAATGGTTAAGTGGCTAGAGGAGTAACATCCTTCTCATAATCAATAGGGGCATACATGGGACCCAACTAGATAGTTCTAGTGCAATGAAGTGCTTCAAAACCACCCTCCTACAAGCTAAACCTAAGGTACTTGAAGGTCGGGAAACTAAGGCCCGATTTGTGCTGTAGTGCCATTGTAGGTATTAGAAGGGTATATTATACCCAGAGTGGAACCTAGTAGATAGCGTTTTAGTCTACAATGCGAAAGTTGACATGCGTGGGTATATCTGGAGAACCTGAGTATACAAAAATAAAAATTCGCTGATAAAATATTGTGCAAAGTGCTAACAATCTTCTACAAAAACGTTAAATGTTAAGGAGCCTGAAGATACTGTGCCATTGAAGGAAAAAGGCAACAACTTAAAATCTACAAACTAGAAATTTTTTACAAACAAAATTCAAAACAAATTGAAAAAAATTGCCTTTGCAATTCTTGGAATTTGCTGCAGCTATGAAAGTGATATTCTATACAGAACATTTTAAACCTGATTCAAGTGATCAATTAAAAAATGATTAACATCCACCGAACCCTTATATCACCCCATACAAATCCAAATTTGCATAAATAAACTAATGAAATACAGAGTCTACGTACTACAGGTCTTGATAATAATTACAGTTAAGAGAGTGCTTGAATCAATGTAAGTTTCACAGACGAAGCTGCAAAGAATTTTTATGAAATTCGGGGTCTTTTACATTCACGAAACCAAACATTCGTACGGAAGGGGGTAGAGGAGATAACGAAATCGTAAAATGTGTGATACAGTGTTATTTCGTTCGAGAGGGTGGAAGCGCAGGCGAGATCTCAAAACATTTGACGCGATTTCGTTTCAACTATTTTTAAAAGTTTTTGTGCAAAATTTCAAATTCATAGTTTTTAATAGTTAGGTAATTGATTTCTGCAAAATGGGCGAAAAAATACTTTTGTATAGTAGTTGTAGAAGTTTTGAAGATATTCGAACAGTTAACATTTCAAACTTTCTCTAACAAACCTTCCTCAATAATTAATGAAAAATGTTAATAAAGCTAAAAAACAAATTTTTGCCAGAATTAATTTTATTAGAATTGCAACTAATTTTGAAAAAAAAAATCAACTTCTCCCTACTGCCTCTGCCGTCCCCCATACAAATCTCCCGAAATTTCTTAATTTCAGTTAAATCATTTTTCTTCAAAACCATCAAAGCTATCGACTTGAAATTTTGAGCCGAGTGGAAATAGTTTTCGTTTAAAAAAAAATTGTTTGATACGTATACTCCTTCTACCCCCTCCTATACAAATGCATAATTTTGGTAATAATGCATTTACCAAGATTATGCATTTGTTGGTTATCATTAAAACTAGAACAAGTAGAAACTTCAGATTTTGCCAGAACTTTTTCCTTAATCAGTGCGATAAATGCTAAAAAAAAACTACCAACTTCACTTTATTCCTTCTACTCTCTCCCATACAAATTTCTATATTAAAAATTCAAGAAAAACATTCTTCCTTCGAATATATGAGAGCTATCGACCTTAAAATTGGAACAATGCGTGGTGATGAGGGTGCCGATAAGAATACTGATAAACAGGTTCAAAATTTACCAAAACCTTCCACTTCCTCTGCCAACTCTCATACAAATCCCCCTATTTCAGAAAAATAATGTGCGACACCCTTGAAAACTATGAATGCTACTAAATTTGAAATCAGCGCGAAACATTTTGCATACAATATTCGGTGGCATATGCAATAATTACAAACCACCCCCTTCTCCTTCAACCACCTCCCATACAAAGTCCCTATTCACTATTCGAACAAATTTGAGATTACATTATATTCTCCGGTACATTAAATTATTTCTAAGTTCAGAGTATCGCATAATTCTGTTGTTTCATCTCGTCTTTGATAATGTTGGGTTTGTCGAATTTGGGCCAACACTGCGTCTGAAGTTGCCGTAATGTACTACTCATCATCAATGGCGCGACAGCCCAAATCGGGCCCTGGCCTCCTGAAGTCGTCGCCTCCAATCGTCTCGATCCAAAGACCGCGTCCTCCAGCTGCTAATTTTTAGAATGGCTTTGCTGTCTTCATCAACCGAGTCTTCCCATCGCTTGCGTGGTTTGCCTACTGGCCGGTTACCACTCGCTTTGCCTTTAAGAGCACGTTTGGGAATTCTTCTGTCTTCCATTCGCTCTACATGGCCAGCCCACTGCAGTTTACGTAACTTGATGAACGTTGAAGCTTCTGGCTCGTCGTAGAGTTGATACAACTCATGGTTGTACCTTATTCGCCATTCCGTTCCTTCCTTCACAGGTCCCAAAATTCTTCGGAGGACCTTTCTTTCGAATGCGTTAACTGCTTTTTCGGAAGTTCGCGTTAATGTCCACGTCTCGCTGCCATAACAGAGCACAGGTCGTATAATAGTTTTATAAATCCGCAGCTTATTGTTCCTGTGCACTTTCTTGGATTTCATTATTGGAAGTACCGAATAATACGTCTTATTTGCTAGTATTATCCGTCGTTTGATTTCGTCTGTTTCATTACCGTCCTTTGCTAGATTAGCCCAAGATATATGAAGTTGTCCACACTCCCCAAATTATATTCCGCAATTGTTATGTTTTGTCTGATTGGCGTTCTCCTTCTTGTTTGCGTCATTACTTTTATTTTGCTTTCATTAATGCGCAACCCGACTTCTTTTGCGGCGGAGTCAAGATTGACAAATACCTCCTTAGCACTAGGGAAGGATCTTGCTAGAATGTTAATGTCGTCAGCGTATGCTACTAGTTGGGTGGACTTGAATAGTAGTGTCCCGTTGGTGTCGACTGGGATTTTTCGGACGACATACTCTAGTGCCAAGTTGAAAAGCATAGGAGCGAGACCATCTCCCTGCTTTAAACCACATTCCGTTGGAAAGCTGGTTGTGGAATCGGTTTGTATTCTCACTTGGGATTCAGTGTTCGTCATTGTGAGTCTTGTTAGTCGGATTAGTTTTGGAGGAATTCCAAAGTCAAGCATGATTTGGTACAGTACGCTCCTGTCGATACTGTCGTATGCTTGTTTAAAATCTACGAATATTTGGTGCACGTCTGTGTTATATTCCCAGCATTTCTCAAGCACCTGTTTCACCGAGAATATCTGGTCTGTTGTAGATCGTCCGGTTCTGAATCCGCCTTGGTATTCGCCAATTATTTGATTAGTATAGGGCTTAAGACGACGTTCAATTATTTTTGTCAGTATTTTATAGGACGTACACAACAATGATATACCTCTGTAGTTCTCACAGCAGAGTTTGTCTCCTTTCTTGTAAATTGGACATATAATGCTTTTTCGCCAGTCGTCGGGTATGATTTCCTCTGTCCAAATTTTGCATATCATGCTGTGCAGTATTTCAGCGACACAGTTTCCACCGTTTTTCAGAAGTTCAACTGGTATTTCGTCAATTCCCGGCGCTTTGTTTCGTTTTTGGTCACATAGGGCTGCTTTGATTTCAGGAAGCGTGGGTGGTGTCGATGATGGTTCATCTTCGTCAGTTGAGGCTTGAATTGAAATGTTGTCTGTCGTTATCGGTGCTACTGGGATGGGATTCAAAAGATGTTCGAAGTATGAAGCCCATCTCCTTTTGATTTCTTCTGTGTCGCTGATGATATTGCCCTCTGCGTCTTTGCAGAGACTGGTTTTTGGTTTATATCCCTTTTTCAAGTCTTTTACTATGGCGTATGCGTCCCGCGTATTATTTTTTCTCATGTCGTCGTCCATTTGTTGTATCTTGTCATTATGGTACTTCCTTTGTTTTCGTCTGCAGGTCTTTTTCGCATATCGCCTAAGCTCGTCATATTTTTCTTTTTTGGCTCGTGTTGGTCGTTCAGTAAAAATTTTGTAAGCTTCGTTCTTTCTATCTATTGCGTCGCGACATTCTTGGTCGAACCAATCATTACTTTTTCGCCGTGCTTGATATCCTAATATCTCTTCCGCGGAGGATTTGATGCCGTCTCGTATTTTCATCCACGCATTCTCCACTGGCATACTTTGGATATTTTCATAAATTGGTGTCAGGTGTTTATTACATGCTAGCATGTAAGCCTGCGCCACCGTTTCGTCGTTAAGCTTGTCGACATTGAATTTGCGAGCTCTACTCGTTTTCGAATACCCACGACAAGCTATTTTGCATCGATACTTAGCTCTGACTAGATAGTGATCAGAGTCACAATTCGCACCGCGGAGAGTTCGTACATCAAGTATACTGGAAGCAGCCCTTTTCTCAATAAGAACGTGGTCTATTTGGTTGAAGGTGTGACCATCTGGTGATGCCCACGTTCGTTTGTGAATATCGCGATGTGGGAAGCACGTAGAGCTTACTATGATATTTTTGCTGCTTGCGAAATCAATAAGACGTTGGCCATTGTCGTTGGTTATGTCATGGAGACTGTGCCCTCCTGTTGTTCCTCTATGAGCCTCCTCCTTTCCGACTTTTGCATTAAAATCCCCTAAGACAATTTTTAGGTCATTCGAGGGCAGTGAGTCATATGTTGTCTCTAGGGTGGCATAAAATTCGTCTTTAGTTACATCGTCCTTGTCTTCTGTTGGTGCGTGAACGTTGATCAACCAAGTGTTGAAAAATTTAGTCTTTATTCGGATTGCACACAATCTTTCACTTATTGGTTTGAAGCTCGTGACCTGCTGTTTAAATTTTTTGTCAACGACAAAAGCGACTCCAAACTCTCTGCTTCCCGACAATTTTCCACTTGGATAGATTGTGTGTGATCTCATGTCCATGATTTCGCTACCGAGCCATTTCGTTTCTTGGATGGCAGTTATGTTGATGTTGTGTTTTGCCACTTCTTCGAGAAACTCCTTCAGAGCTCCTGTCCTAAATAAGGATCGAACATTCCAAGATCCAATAGAGTAGTCCATTTTTCGTTTGCGGGGTCGTTGCCGTTGAGTCCATCCTTTCCGAGGCTGTTCTTCAGGTTTCTGGACAGTGTTCTTTTTCCGGTGATGTGTTGTCGGCGCCTCGCCCAACCCCCGACCTGGAGGACCGGTCCTACTTATTTATTACACCCTAGTAGAAAAATGGTGGGAGTTTTGAGCTAAATATGACATGCTGGAGTTCTCACAGCTATGCTGCAAGTCCAACTATGTCATACTTTTTGCCTACTTCCTGAGACGCACTGGTGTTACTGGCCATTCAGGTTAACTCCATGTACCCTCCTCCTTTCTCAACTCGGGCTTGGGACCGTCTATGGCGGAGTTGTAATGTACTACTAATTTTAGGAAAATCAATGTGTTTATATAAATGCATAAATCAAACTAAAGCAAAACTAGTTAATAAACAGCACGGCCTAATATAAGTCAAAAATTTGATCTATCAACCAACCTGCAACCGACTTTATTCCATCATAGGATGAGGAGTTTAAAAGAAAAACTATGAAATTTTGTAAAAATTTCCTATTGTTTGATTCCAGTTCGTTTTTCTAGTCATAATTATGTCTGTTAAAATAGTTTTAATATAAACTTACTTTTATCAAGTCTTTTTAGAGATGTTCCAGTTTTGTCCACTGCAAAAGATCGTCGTGAGAGCGCTTTAGATTTAGCTTCTTCAATAGCAGCGAGCTTCCTCTTCGTCATTAAACGTTTATCAAGTTGTAAATCTACTGGTGCTATTTTTTTCCTTGGTCCCATTGCAACTTCATCCAAATAGGCAATGTTTGCTTTAAACTCTTCACCAAGGAATTCGATATGTTCTTCGCGTTGATTTTCATCGCTATATACTTCATTAATGGTTCCGCATTCTAGAATAAAATAAATCTGATATAAATTATTGCCTCAGTTTTACAAACTAGATCCAAAGTATATGTATATACCCGTAATATACTTTTGTTCGGCATCTTTTTTCAGTTTGGGCAATTCTTGAATGAAAGCGATTTGAGCGTTAAGCTCATTTTTCAGATAATCGAGATGCTCATTAAGAGCTTCTCTGTTTTTCAGTGTTTTCTTCGCTATTTCAACTTCTAAAAATATGAAAATGTAAAGAATATTTGAAAATAAATATCAATCAAATTCCTATTAAAACCCCCTATAGGGGCATAGCACAGAAACAACTCTCTTCCACAAGGCGCGATCCTGAGCATCGGCCTTAAGCTGTTGCCAGGACTAAAATAAAATAAATATAGTTAATGCCATTAAAAGTTATTTATTTCTTCCTCATTTTCAATGGCGTAGTAGTCATGTTTCTGTAGAAGAATTTTTAGGCTTTCACCATAGAGCTAACACAAAACTGAAGCAAACGAAAAGCCCTCTAGAGCCCATTGAAAATCGAAAAAAAACCATACATAAATAAAACTACCCCTGCGTGCCACCGACTTCTTTCAGGTACCCGAAAATCAGCAAATTTGTTCTCAGCCCGTCAAAATACAAACAAGTAAAAGTGCAATTGGTTCTCTATCGCAAATCATTTCCCTTGCATTTTACCTCCGCGACCTCCGACAAAACCGGTCTATTTTCAGCCGTTCGGGTCCTGTCGTTTTTCTCCGATATTACGATCGGGGCTAACTCGACCAAGCTGCCTTTTTTGCTCGAGGAACGATAGATAAAAAAGGTGCGCGAACAAAATAAAACTTTCTTAAAGTTATTTATTTAAAGTCATGATATCATTTTTATACTCTAGATGAAAACTGAGAGTATTATAAGTTTGCCACAAAGTTTGTAACGCTAAGAAATAAGGCTCGGAGAAAAAAAATGAGTGATACAGAAGTTCATATAATTACTCAAAAATCTCAAAACCGGATGTCTGTCCGCCCGTCCGTCCGTGTCCTCTCTAGCTTGAGAACGCGTTGATCTAGAAAGTTAAAATTTTGTACACGTCGTTTTTGACAAAAAAGTAAGGACAAGTTCGTGAAAGGGTCAAATCGCTCTACCCCTTCTACCTCCTCCCATACAAAATGACACTATTACGCAATTTGATAATAAATGGATTTCCTCGAAAACTATAAAAGCCATTAGTCTGAAATTTTGAATATATTACTTTTATGTTGATTTCAGTCTATCGCATAAAAATTATACGTGTCCTGCTCCCCCTTCCACCACCTCCCATACAAACTGCACTTTTTCATGAAATACTCTAAGCCAATTCACTCAGTGCGTATAAAATTAATCGAGCTCAAATTTAGTACTAAATATAGAATTATTAGTAAAAAGAAAAAAATTAGATCATTAGCTTCACCCCTTCTACTCCCTCCCATACAATATGATACGATTTCGCAATTCGACAATAAACGGCTTTTCTCAAAAAGTATAAATGCTACTGATCTGAAATTCGGAATATAATACTTTTATAATAATATCATTCTACTATATAAGAATTATTTGTGTCCTCCCATCCTTCCACCACCTCCCATACAAACTGAACTTTTTCATCAAATGCTTTAAACCAATTTACTCAGTGCGTATAAAATTTATCAACTTGGAATTGTGCACTAACTATTTATTTAGAATTATTAGTAAGACAAAAATAAAATTAGACGATTAGCTTTACCCCTTCTACCCCCTCCCATACAAAACGACACAATTTCGCAATTCCCCAATAAACGAATTTTTTCCAAAAGCATAGAGGCTATTGATCTGAAATTTGGAATATATTACATTTATAATAATTCCAATTTGCTGTATAAAAATTGAATAATTTGTATACAGTCTTCTCCTTCCTTCTACCACCTCCCATACTAACTGCACTTTTTCATGAAATACTCTAAACAAATTTACTCAGTACATATAAAATTGATGGAGCTGAAATGCACAGCGCAGTGCATGAAGTGCACTAAACATTTATTTAGAATTGTTCGTAAGACCAAGAAAAATTAGGCAATTAGCTTCACTCCTTCTGGAGTTTACGAATAAATCCATTGTTGGTATTGAGGAGGGTAAGCAGGTGGATTGAATTTATACTGATTTTAGTAAGGCTTTCGATAAATTACCCCATTCCATTATTTTGTTGAAAATAGACATGTTGGGTTTTCCTACTTGGTTTATTAATTGGATTAAGTCGTATCTACTTAATAGAACTTATCAAGTTCTCTTTCGTGGTTTTACTTCTAAGCCATTTGCTGCGAATTCTGGTGTTCCGCAAGGAAGTCATTTGGGACCACTTTTGTTTGTCCTGGCCATTAATGATGTTGCATCTGTTTTTAAATACTCTGAAGTACTTATTTATGCAGACGACATTAAGATCCTTAGGTCCCTTAGTTCCAACTCTGACAATTTTCTTCAAGAAGATTTGATTAATTTTAGTAATTGGTGTCACCACAATGATCTTCGTTTGAATGTGGATAAATGTCGTGTTATGTCATATACTAGGAAAGTCTCACCGTTTGTAATTATTTATAGTCTTAATGACTGTACGTTGGATCGTGTCAACTCTATTATTGACTTAGGTGTTACGTTTGACCATAAACTTGATTTTAGCTTGCATATAAATAAGATTGTGCAAAAAGGTAATTCTATGTTGGGATTCATCACACGCTTATCCAAGGAATTTAACAATCCCTTTGTTAAATTGATTCTTTATAACACCTTCGTTAGATCTCATCTTGAATATGCTTCTCAAGTTTGGTCTCCTTTTTATGCTGATTACATTGGTAGAATTGAATCTATTCAACGTAAATTTGTGAGAATAGACTTATGCCACCTTAATTGGAGTGACAGAGTACGTCTTCCTCCTTACATCGATCGACTTAAGCTTTTAAATATGTCGTCACTCTCAAAACGACGTGAGGTAGCTGATGTAGTTTTTGCTCATCAACTTCTTACAGGGATGGTTGATTCTCCTACACTTTTGAGTTTGATGCAGTTTACTGTTGGTCGATTTTTACCAAGGCAGCCTAGATTGCTACAGATTTGCTTTCACCGGACAAACTATGGTATGAATGAGCCGATTTCGCGTCTCGCGAGAGAAGTTATTGAGAATGCTGATGTATTTGACCTCTCTATTGATAAGCTTTGTTTAAAGCGTAGACTTAATACTAGTTGATGCCAATGTTTTGTCAATTTTTATTCTGTGTTATTTATATTTATGTTTTTGGTGTAGGGATTTTATTGTTTGTTTCGTCCCTTCACTAAACGATGAGCCAGAGGATAATTCGATTTCCACATCTTAATTTGGAACCGTTTTATGGCAATTCCTTCCATTAAGGAATTCTGATAGTGATATACCCTCCCATACAATTTGACACAATTCAACAACTTTACAAAAAGTCGATTTGCCTTAAAAGTATGAAAGCTACTGATCTGCTACGCCAAATAAATGATGTTTACAGTTATTTCTAAGAAAGTTATTAATAACTCCACCCTCTTTCTACCACCTCCCATACAAACTGCACAATTTCACTAAATTCAATACACTAAGTTTCTCAGTACCTATTAAATTTTTGAATCCTAAATTTTGTATGAAACATTTTGATAGCAACCTTATCGTGATGTGAAAAAATTAGTTCAATGTTGTCACCCCTATACCACTTCCCCCACAAAATTTCTTGAAATAAAAAAATTTCTCTTTCATCAAGAGTATTGCACTATTGGGCTTTACGCCTAATCGTAGTTCTGTTATGTTTTAGGAAAGCATTAAAAACGTAAAAAAACGACCGCGACCTCCACTTTGAAAAATCGAGAAGCGATCTATAATTTGCGTCAATTGAGTCGTCTCATCGCTTTCGTTGCTTCCTCTACGGTCTGTTGCCTTGAGCTTTGCCCTTGAGTACTCGTTTTGGAATTCGTTCCTCGTACATTCGCTCCACGTGGCCAGCCCATTCTAGCTTGCAGAGTTCGGTCACATTAGATGCTGGTGGGTCATAAAAATGTTGATACAGCTCATTATTGTATCGAATTCGCAAATCATCTCCTTCATTAATTGCTCCATACACCTCTCGGAAATTTTTTCGCTCAAACGTGACAATTAAATTCTACGACCCCTGCGTCAAGATCCATGTTTCGCATCCATATAGCAGCACAGGAAGAATTAATATCTTGTAGATGCGTAGTTTGTTATTTCGATGGACCTTCTTAGATTTCATTATGGGGAGGAGCGCATAAAATGCTTTGTTAGCTGTTGTGATTCCTCTTTGAATTTCATGTCGTTCATTGCCATCCTTTGTGAGAAGGGCTCCCAGGTATACGAATTCATCCACCTGCTCGAAGTTGTATTCCCAAAGTAATATTGTGCCTCTCTGGGACAGTCTTTCGTGTCTGGGTCATGTATTTAGTTTTCGCTTCCTGGACCCTGAGCTCTACTTTACCCGCTGCCGACTCCAACTCCATTGAAGTTACTGAAGTTGGCTTCCTGACGATATACTCGAACACCAAGTTGAAGAGCATGGGGCGAGACCATCTCCTTGTTTGAGACCTGACTCCATTGGTAAGCTTTGAGTCAACTCGTTTTGGATTTTTGCTTGGCACTCATTGTTTTCCATCGACGAACAGTTGGTGCACATTAATAACATACTGCCAGTATTTTGCTAGCACCTGTTTCACTGAGAATAACTGCTCCGTTCTCGATCGTCCGGATCTGAAGTCACCTTGATATTCTCCGATGATGTTGTTAGGTTATTCACTGAGTATTCGTTCGATAATTTTCGTTAAACTTTGTAACACGTACACAACAATTATATTCTCTCTGTATTATTCGCAACGCTATAAACCTGTTAGTATGTCTTTTAACAAAAAGGCAAAAAACGTAGGTCGCTGACTGGCACCAGTACCCAATTCTTCCTTATGTTTTACTTACCTCTTACGTAATTTTGTTTTGCTCGACCTATCAAGTAATTGGTTTCTGCAGTCGGTAAATATTTCCGAGACGCCAGATTAGGTGTTTCGACTTTCTTCTCTTGAGGCTTTTGTTCATCGAGGAATTTTTGTAAACGAGCGTTTAAATTTCCTTTTTTTAATATCATTTTCTTTAGCTTTGGCGGTTTTCGCGTCACTTTTGTAATTTCAACTGCCGGTGACGAGCGTACTGGTTTAGATTTCACCGGCGGCCTAGATTTAATTTCAGTTCTCGATTTCTGTGACGCAGCTGCTCTGGCCGCAGCTCTTCGCTGGGTTTGAGTATCTACTATTACTTGTTTCGACACAACACTACTCATTGATCGAGCAGATTTTATTTGTCGAGGCGGCCTAGCAGTAGTTTTTAGATCAGTTCTCGATTTATGTGACGCTGCTGCTCTGGCCGCAGCTCTTCTCTGGATATGAGTATCCACTGATACTTGCTTTGACGCAACACTAGCCGCTGAGAGAGCAGGTTTTATCTGTTGAGTCTCCTTAATAGTACTATCAGTTCTTGATTTCTGTGACGCGGCTGCTCTGGCTGCCATCCGTCTTTGTGTTTGATTATCAACGGTAGCCTGCCTTGATTTTGTATTAGAAGGAACGCTTCTTCTTATTGCCGCTTCATTTGCTGCTACTCCAGGTGTTTTTTTTGGAATGGTGATAGGACGAGTACGTGCTATTCTTTGCATTGATTCCCCTACCTCGAGCCTGGATTTAGCTTCAGGCATTTTAGAGCCATCCGCTTTCGGTACACCAGCTGCCTCATCGATATAAGCAAGTTTGTTGTTTAATTCTTCTTTTAAAAACTCAAGTCGATCATTTAGCACATCCTTATCTTTTATCTTTTGTCTTGCAAGGCGGCTACCTAAAAAATACAATATTCATGGATTAAGCAAAGCTCATGGTTGTTGTTTTTGTTTTATTTAATTTAAGTTAAAATCATAATTTAAAAGCTAAGAGCTTACTTGTACAAAAGGTCGCATGAGCATCTCTTTTCAAAACGTCCATTTTATCAATGAAATGAATCTTTGAATTATACTCCTCTTGAAGATAGCTTATATGTTCATTGTATTCTTCATTTCCTTCTAGGAATTGTTTAGCCAATTGTGTCTCTACAGATACATATTTGTAAAAACGCATAATTTAATTTCAATTAATATAGTTATACTATAAACTTACGTTTAATAAAATCTTCTGTAGCTTTTGATTTCAAAATAGCTTTATCTGTGCCAGCAACATATTTCTGTGATGCGGTTTTTGCTATTTTCGATAGGGGAGGTCTTACTTGCTGTACCGCAATCGCCTGCTTGCTGTCAACAACTTTCGATCTTGCAGGTATCTTACCTGTACCAGATATGTATTTCTGTGAAGCAGTTTTAGCTATTATTGGTCTTGGCGGTGGAGGTTTTTGCCTTTCTAGAAATGTTTGCAAACGTGGATCAAGTGTGCCTTTGCGAAGAACCATTTTCTTCACGGGCTGCCTGGCAGATGGAGTAACACCCCGAACAAGGGGTGGTCCAGCAGAGCCTTTACTCGACCGAGATGTAAGTGATACTTTCGATGATTTTAAAAAAAGTAATTTAGATGTCGGTTTTAAGGATGCAGAAGTTTTCGGTTGAGTGGCCGGTATTTCTTTCATAGCCGCACCAATAATTTGTTTACGTTTATGGACTCTAGAATATGCTGCTACTTCTGCAGCAATGGCTTTTTCTGATATGGTTCGCATCAACAATTGTGATCCCCCTGCTACCTTATCCATATGCTGTAAGTTTCCAATTAATTCTTCTTTCAAAAAAATTAGAGTTTCTTCAAAAGAATTTTCATCGTGACTATTTCCTTTAGCTTCTTCAATGTCTAAATTGAAAAATAAATTCTTCGAAAGATTGTCATAAAAAAACTAATATTTTCTTTTAGACCTTTCAAAAATTTTGATTTTAATTCAATCTTGTTTTTCTCCAAATCATTAATGAATTGCAGTTTGGAATCATATTCATCATTCAGATATTGCAGATGCTCCGCCAATTCAGCTTGATCGATAATTACCTTCTTTGCAAGATCGCATTCTAGAAGTTCAATGCGATCGTAGAGAAATGAAAATGAAGAGAAATGCAATTTATCTCACGTTTCATGTATTCTTGTTTCGCTTTTGTTTTGAGCTTGAGTACATTAGTTTCTCCTAAATATTTTTCCGAGGCAGTTCTTACGACTGGTTTTAGTGCAGTTTGAGGTCGCTGATCAGAGAGAAAATTTTGCAGTCGTAGACTAGGAGCTCCTTTTTTCAAAGTTATTCTGGTTCTTGTTGGTGGTGCCGCTTTGGTAGTTTGTTCTGATGAAAAATGTGAAATTATTACATTTAAATTTTACCTATCTGCATATGAGCCGTTCACTGCACAAATCGATTAACCTCATTTTTCAAATATTTTAAATTTAAGTGTCAAAGCACTTGGTTTAGTCATAGATTTTTTTTATGTTTAATAAATTAGATGAAAGCTACATATGTATATATGCATTCTACAATACAATATTTATTTGAATTTATATTATGAAGGGAATTTTAAAAAACAATATACATACATACATTATTTCATCACATTTCGTTTCATGGAGTTAATCGATTTTTGCAGTGAACGGCTCATGTGTAGGCATGTTGGTATACAATGCGAAGGTTCAAATCCCGGTCGACGCATAATTCCAGCACAATGCCTCTTTGAGTATACATTAGTTACCTCAATCTACAAAAATGAAAATTCGTAGATAGAGGGTTGTGTGAAGGGCTAACAACCCTTTCATAATGACAAATAAAATGTTAACGAACCTGAAGGTCAGGAGGTCAAGGCTCGATTTGGGATGTAGTGCCATTGTAGAAGATATATAGTTTTTTTAGATGTGGAGAACTTTAAATCGGCAATACTGTTGTTTGTGTCATCCGATTTGACAGTTCTAGCTTGGTCTGTTCAAATTTAGCAATGCTACTGATCCACAATTTTATTTGCCAATTTTGTTCAGTGATGAAGCACACTTTTGGCTAAATGGCTATGTCAATAAGCACAATAAGCAGAGTTGCCGCATTTGAAGCGATAATAATCCACAAGCCATTGTCGAAACACCATTACATTCAGAAAAAGTCACCGTTTATGGGCCGGTGGAATCATTGGTCCATATGTCTTCCAAAATGATGATGGTCAGAACGTTACAGTCAACGTTAAGCGGTATAGTGACATGATTACTAAATTTTTCGTGCCTCAATTGGAAGTCATTAATGTCGCAGACATGTAGTTTTATCTTGAAATTGTATTCCAACCCTCCATTAAATACTTGGGTTTTATGATTGACGTAAGATTATCCTTTAAGACTAACATCGAAACTGTCTGCTCAAAAGCAGAACGAGTGAACTCCGCCCCATGCAGAACAATGGCGAACATTGGAGAACCTAGCCAAAACAGGAGGATACTTCTTTCAAGAGTGACGCGCAGTATCATGATGTTTGCTGCACCGATATGGAGTGAAGCAATTCGATACAAAACTTACGGGAATATGTTAAAAAAAAACCCCATAGAGTAAGTGCGTTAAGAGTTTGCAGTGGATTTTGCAGAATCTCATATGGCGCCGCGAATGTCATAGCTAGCTTACTGTCGCCAGACATACTAGCTGGTGAAGCACAACGATTATATCACAAAAAGAATACGATAAGCCGATGCTTAACAGTAGATGGAGAAAAAAGAAGAGCAACGGGTAAGTACCAATGCCTGGCAACGGCAATGGAACACCGTAAACAGATACCTTTGGACGTATAAACTCATAAGAGTTGTAAATAAGTGGGTCGGACGGAAGCACGGTGAAGTAGATTACTACATGACCCCATTTCTGTCAGGACATAGCTGTTACAGAAGCTATTTGCACAAATATGGCCATGACTCTTTGGCGTCATGTCCAGGCTGTACAAATGCAAGAGAAAATGCAGAGCATGTATTCTTTCACTGCCCAATCTACGAAATGGACAAAAGGAGTCGAGGAGATCGGTGGAGAAAATATTAACCCCGACAACATTGTCCCACATATGTATGCTGTCAGGACATAGCTGTTACAGAAGCTATTTGCACAAATATGGCCATGACTCTTTGGCGTCATGTCCAGGCTGTACAAATGCAAGAGAAAATGCAGAGCATGTATTCTTTCACTGCCCAATCTACGAAATGGACAAAAGGAGTCGAGGAGATCGGTGGAGAAAATATTAACCCCGACAACATTGTGCCACATATGTATGCTGACCAGCAGCGAAATCTAGAACGCGGTGACTGAGATGTGCGTGACAGTTTTCATCGAGCTAACATTAATACATTACATGTGACAGTAAATTGACGTTCGAGCTTCATGCTCCTCCCTCTTTGTGCCGCAATACTTAATGGTAATCCCGGGGGTTTGAGGGTTGGGCGAAGGGTTTTTAGTAGGTTCAAGTCCCGCACTTCAGGGCTTTTGATGCTTTGCCCGCGTTAAAAAAAAAATAAACTGCCAACAAGTCGGGCGAAACTTTATTATTCTTGGAACAAGTTGCGGATGCGTGGAAAGTCAATATGCAGGTTAGAGTGGTTAGGGAAGACTAAGTGAAAGGGGGTTCTTGGGCAGGGCAGTTATCAATTTAACACTTTGTGGAAACGTTCAAAAGTTCCAGTATATATAATCAATATTTCGTTCGTTTATCTATGCAAGTTTGAGTTTTGTGAGGGGAGGGTTGAGGGGTGATAGAAAGGGTCGGTGGATGATAATAGTTTTTTAATTGATTGCTTGAATTACGTCCAATATTCTCTGTATAGAATGTCAGTTTCATAGACGAAGTTGCATAGAATTTTCATAGGATTCGGTGAATTTTACATTCACGAAACCAAACATTTGTATGGGAGGGGGTAGAGGAGGTAGGGGCATCGTAAAAATTGTGACGCAATCCTATTTCCTTTCTCATGTAGTGTGTTCGTACGAAATTTCAAATTCGTAGCTTTTAATTTGTTGGTTATTAGTTGATTTAATAAATAGGCCAAAATGATACTTTTGTATGTGAGGGGGTAGAAGGGCAAGCGCGATTGCAAAACTTTTAAAAGAATTTCATTTCAGTTCTAAGTTTTCGTGCAAAATTTGAAACGGATAGCTTTTAAGAGTTAGCTGATAACTGATTTCTTTAAAATGCTCGAAAAAATAATTTTGTATGGGAGGGGGTAGAAGAGGTGGGGGAATTGCAAAATTTGTGAAGCAATTTTCTTTTTCTTCTCTTGTAAGGTACTCGTAAGACATTTCAAATTCGTAGCTTTTAATTTGTTGGTTATTAGTTGATTTAATGAAATTGGTCGAAATCATACTTTTGTATGGGAGGGGGTAGAAGGGCAAGTGCGATTTCAAAAATTTTAAAGTAATTTCATTTCAAATATTTTTATAAGTTTTTATGCAAAATTTGAAATTGATAGCTTTTAATAGTTAGGTGATAATTAATTTCTAAAAAATGGTCGAAAAAATAATTTTGTATGGGAGGGGGTAGAAGTTTTGAAAGTATTCGACCAGTTAATAATTCATACTCTTGGGGATTTTTTTTAAAGGTATTTCCCAAATTTTCAAGTTTCTTCCTTAAAATTACATCCAAAAATTTTCAGTTTTCGTGTTTTTTTCGCTGCACATGAAACACCTTGTGCCCATTAGACCGGGGTGGTCGGTTCGTAACAATTGTGGATCAAATTATTATTTTTGTTCTATGTATATCAAATAGAAGTATTCACGTGCCAAATTTAAAGTTTCTATCTTTGACCAGAGTCCTAAAAAAATCACTCAAAATATTCGACATTTTTGCTTACCACCTCCCTCCCTTTACACCCCCTAACTTAAAATTTTTATATTTAATTATTGCGTAGTTCTACAATCTGACAAATTTTCAATTTGATATCTGAACTACTTTTTGAGATATAAGGATTTGTAATTTTGAAAAGTGCGCCATTTTTGAAATGCTCCCCATTTCCCCCACTACTATTATTTTAACATATTATATTTTTTTTGTATTTGTCTAGTATACCTTAATGTACGTTTCAAGTTTCAATTACATAGCTTAAGAGATAGTTGAGATATTCATTTTTAAGTGTTGTTCTTTGCACCCCCCCTGACCCTCCCCCTTACAATATTTAGGCATTTTCTAAGTTGATTCCAATGGAACTATATGTCACCTTAATGGTCTCAAAGTATGAATTTTTTACAATAAGTAATTTCGAAGATACAGTCATTTGAAAAAACAGTTCGGCCGACAATTTGTTTTTAGCCCCCCCTTTTCGGACGCCAATGGGTAAAAAAATTAAATTATTTTTGAAGTTTGTCCCACAACCCTCTCTATATGTCTACTAATTTTCAACTTTCTATCTGCATTCTTGAGGGAGATATTAGCAAGTGTAGTTTTCGATTTTTTTCCTCCCCCGCCTCCCCCTTCCACCTAATACCCCACAAAATTTAGAAAATAGAGCTCACTTACCCAATTAACAATTCACCCAAAAACGAACATTCTACCTTTAGCGGTCTCGGAGATATGAGTCCATATGTACGGCGTACGGCGAGACGGATTTTTTTTTTTGGCATTTTTAGGCTAATTTAGTCATGAAACGCGAAAAAACAAAATTTCAGGGTAGCAAATTTTTTTTTCCCAAGTCGATCACAATACTTTATTATTAAAATAATAAAGTAATAAACTGCCAACATGTCGTACGCAACTTTATTATTTTTGGGATAAGTTAAAGATGCATGGAAAGTCAAAATGCAAGTTAAAGTAGTTAGGGAAGACTAAGTGGAACCCCCTTTCACAAGTGAAACCCGCTTTTACAAGTGGAACCCCCTTTGGGGCAGAGATGATGCCAATTTAACACTTAATTTTTTTTTTCTTACAGAATGACTTGTGTAATAGGCAATTTCGACCTTTATGTGCAATGCACAAACACAGTCATGGAGGGAAGGAATGGGATTAGGAAGGTAGAGGAAGAGGAGTGAGAACGACCGTAATGAGTGGAAAAGATGGTATATTTTTCAGTTGTACTGGCGCTATTGACAAATATTTGCAGATGTTATGGGGGACTGAATGATAGAAAGCGAACAGAAACCATCTTACTAAGTGCCTAGGCCTTCTTGAAGTGGAACTGTTTCACTTTTACACCGTTTGCCCATTTCATTTCGAATAATTTTTCATCGCCAGTAGGAACTAAAAAATTCGTGCTTCAAAAAATCTACTGTCTGGAGTGGAAATCGAACCCACGACCTATTGACTGAGAAGCAAGCACGCTGCCCACTACGCCATGGAAGCCTGCGAATACGATCAATAGCTCCAGTACATGTAATCAATATTTCATTCGTTTGTGCAAGTTTGGGTTTTTATGAGGTTTATGTCAATAATTTTTCAATTGATTGCTTCAATTACGTCCAATATTTTCTGCGTAGAATGTCAGTTTCATAGACGAAGTTGCATAGAATTTTCATAAAATTTGGTGAATTTTACATTCACGAGACCAATCATTTGTATGGGAGGGGGGGGGGGTAGAGGAGGTAAGGGAAATGTAAAATTTGTGATGCAGTTTTATTTCATTTCTTTTGTAATGTGCTCGTACAAAATTTCAAGTTCGTAGCTTTTAATTTGTTGGTTAGCAGTTGATTTATTGAAATTGGTCGAAATCATACTTTTGTATGGGAAGGCGTAGAAGGGCGATCTCAAAACTTTTGACTCAGTTCCGTTTCAACTATTTTTGAAAGCTTTTGTGCAAAATTTCAAATTCATAGTTTTTAATTTTTAGGTGATAAATGATTTTTTAAAAATGGTCGAAAAAATAATTTTGTATGGGAGGGAGTAGAAGTTTGGATGGTATTCAACCAGTTAATATTTTATTCTTTTAGAATTTTTTTTAACTGCATTTAGCAAATTTTCAAGTTTCTGCCTTAAAATGTCATTCAAAAATTTTCAGTTTATGTGTTTTTTCATTGCACATGAAATGCCTTGCGCACGTTAGACCAGGAGGGTCGGTGCATAACAATTGCAGAAATTTTATTATATTTTCTGTATGTACAACAAATAGATGTATCCACATGGAAAATTTAAACTTTGTATCACTTACCAGAGCCCTAAAAAAATCACTCAACATTTTCAACATTTTTGCTTACCACCTCCCTCCCCTTACACCACCCAACGTAAAACTTTTACCAAAATTCAAAATTATGTAGTTTCACAATTTGACAAAATTTGAATTTGATATCTGGACTTAGTTTTGAGATATAACGGTTTGAAGTTTTGGAAAGTGCGCCATTTTTGAAATGCTCCCAATTTTCCCCACCTACTATTTTGTCCAAATGTTATATTTTTCTCGTATTTCTCTAGTATAGCTTAATATAAGTACCAAGTTTTAGTTCTTCTTCTTCTTCAATGGCGCTACAGCCCAAATCGGACCTTGGCCTCCTGACCTTCAGATTCCTTAACATTTTTCATTATTTATTGCGGAAGAGTTGTTAGCTCTTCGCACAACCCTCTATATACGAATTTTTCATTTTCGTAGATTGAGGTAACCAAGGTATATTCAAGCAGGTAGTGTGCTGGAATTATACGTCGACCGGGATTTGAACTCACGACCTTCGCATTGTAAACCAAACACGCTACCTACTAGACTACACCCTAGCTAGTTTCAATTACATAACTCAACAAATAGCCGAGATATTGATTTTTAAGTGTTTTTCTTTGCACCTCCCTGAACCTCCCCTTATAATAATTAGCCTCTATGTGAGCTGATTCCAGTGGATGTATATGCCACCTTGATGGTCCAAAAATATGAATTTTTTATGGTAAGTAATTTCGAAGATATAATCATTTGAAAAAAAGTTCGGCTGACAATTGATTTTTAGCTCCCCCTTTTTGCACCCCAATGGATAAAAAAGTTAAATTAGTTTTAAAAGTTGCCCCACAAACACTTTTATATGTAAATCGATTTTTATCTTCCTAGCTGTAACCATGTTTGAGATATTTGAATTCTTAATTTTCTGCTTAGGCGCTCCCCCGCCTCCCCCTGAGCCCTTACACCCCACAAAATGGGTGTCCGCCTGAGATCCGCAACTATCTACAATCCCTCCAAAAATGAACTTTCTATCTTGAAGGGATTGCGAGTTAATGTGCGTTGAGCGTACACACCGGCGTACGGCGGACGGCGTACAGACAGACTGTTTTTTTTGCATTTTTAGTCTATTTTAGTCATGAAACGCGAAAAAACAAAATTTCAGGGTAGAAAAAAATTTTTTTTTCCAAGTCGATCACAATACTTTATTATTAAAATAATAAAGTAAAATGTGTACGCCGATAAAACAAGAACTATTGAACACTTGGAAGCTAACATTCGACCCGTTATTGCCGTAATACAGCCTCTTTTACTGCGAAGAGTGTGTGAAAATTGGACTTGCAGATTACGCCATGTACGCACCAGCTGAGGCAGTTACATGCCTGAATTCTATTTAAACATTAATGCCATAAAATTATCTTTCAAATAAAGCTAATTTTATGGATATTAAAAGCATTTTTTTATGTTTTTAGTTCAATTTAAAGTTCTCCGCCCTTAAAAAAACACCCTAAGTTTTTAACAAGCTAGGGTGGAGCCTAGTGGATAGCGTGTTAGTTTACAATGCGAAAGTCGTGAGTTCAAATCCCGGTCAACGCATAATTCCAGCACACTGTCTGTGTGGATATACCTTGGTTACCTCAATCTACGAAAATGAAAAATTCGTAGTTAGAGGGTTGTGCGAAGAGCTAACAACCCTTCCACAATATGCAATGAAAATGTTAAGGAACCTGAAAATCA
Source organism: Chorisops tibialis (assembly GCA_963669355.1). Classification (NCBI taxonomy): domain Eukaryota; kingdom Metazoa; phylum Arthropoda; class Insecta; order Diptera; family Stratiomyidae; genus Chorisops; species Chorisops tibialis. The sequence continues at coordinate 190,237,483 of OY770263.1, read as the reverse complement.
GGAGGCCAAGGCCCGATTTGGGCTGTCGTGCCATTAAAGAAGAAGAAATTTTTAACAAATGCGATTTTTGCGAATGCTCTATAAGGCCCAAAGGAATGGTCTAAGCTTATTAGTTACTTTTTAGAGGTATTGAAATTATTATAGCTAGCTATGCGAAATAATTGAAGAAAGAAATACTTACGTTTTCCTGGACCAAATTTAGGAAACATACCCTTCGATGACGACATGCTTGGTTTTCGAATAAGTCTAACAGTAGGTGGTTGATCTGCTGATCTTTTAGGTGCTTGCACGATAGTCTTTGCATTGGGATTCATTCTTTTAACCGAAGGAGTCTGAGCCGCCATAAATGAGGAAGCAGGCATATTACTAAAAGCCCCAGGCGCAGGTGGCAACCGTTTCGGTGGAGGCCTTTTAGGAAATTGAGTTTTTGCTTTGTATTCAGCAATAGGAGACAACATTTGTTTCGAGACGATACTTCGTCTGTTTCCAGGCAAAATTTTGCTTGCAGCTGCACTTACTCCTTCTTTTCGTGGTTGTCTACTTATAAAGTCCGGCAGAGGTGACGGAGTCTTTTTCTTAATAACTGTATGTAAATTATTTATTTGCTCCATTTTGATTTTGTGCTCATGAGATAAAAATGTTAAGATCTCTTGAAGCTCAGTTTCATCCTCAATTTCTCGTCTAAGTTGCTCGCATTCTAAGAAAATATAAATTTTTGAATATATTGGTAGATCGTAATTAGATCAATGTTTAGGTAATCTTACCTTTTTGATATTTTTCTTCCGCTTTGTTCTTAATCTGTTGCATCTCCTGTACAACATTCGAATAGTACTCGGTCTCCAAGAAATCAAGGTGCTCCTGCAGTTCTTCAGGATTTTCGATTTCAGATTGAGCTTGTGTGCGTTCTATAAAATGAATAATGATAATGCGAAACTTTAAAACGAATATCTATAACACTTTCTTATTATTTTTATTATTATTTTAAGTCAAACTGAATCCTGTTTCAGAGATCTGAAGCTATTTACCGTTTTAATCCTGGTTATAAAAGACCAATTAAGCAATGGATTTTTTTACGGCCATCGAAAACAACTTAATGGGTCACCCTTTAATTCGCGATGCACAGTTAAGTCGGCATGAGTACGGGGAAGCAATTGGATATAGGGAGACACAGGAGAGAAGAGTTTAAAGTGGCTCTGGGCATTGCTCTGAAATTGCTGGAGGTTGCATCCCGCTGGAATGAGATTGCCTGGTAATGAATTCCATATCACTGTCGACCGAGGAATGAAGGACTGCCTAAATTTCACTGTTCTCTACGGCAAGTGCTTCAGAGTGTTAACGTGGGGGGGGCATTAAATAGAGGGCGTACTAGGGCTTTTAGTTCCTTACTGCAACTACCATGGAAATATCTATAGTGAACGCAGAGTGCTCCGATATTTCGACGATGCTCGAGGGAGTCTATTGAGGCCAATATAGCCTTATCTCCAATTAATCAAAATGCATGTTTTTGAATACGGTCGATCGGAGGTAGATGTGATTTTGGGGCCCCAGCCCAAACATGCGAGTTATACTCAAGACTTGGGCGGATATAAGCCTTATAAAGAAAAGTAGCAGAAAAGTATTTCTTACACTGCAGCTGAATACCTAGCCATTTCGATGCATCATGAGCGACTTCGTAAATATGTTGGCTCCAATCAAGACGTTTGTTCAATTTTACACAGTAACGTAAAGTCTGCAGAAGGTGAAATCTGTACGCCATTTAAGGACATATTAGCGACCGACGTCAGAACGTTATATTTAAGAGAGAGATGGCCTTTTCTAGATAGTGTAAGACAATAAATTCCTCAACGCTATCTTAAAAAAAAATATTACAAAAAAGAAAGCGTAATAAATACCTCCAAAGCTAGGGTGGAGCCTAGTCGGTACCATGTTGGTCTACAATGCGAAGGCCGTAAGTTCAAATCCCGATCGTCGTATATATAATTCCAGCACGCTGCCCGCTTGGGCATACCTTGGTCAGCTCAATCTACGAAAATGACATATTTGTCCCGATTGCGTAGGGCTAACAATCCTTGCATAATAAGTAATGAAAAATGTTAAGAAACCTGAAGGACAGGACTCGATTTAGGCTGTAGAATATAATAAATACCTCAAAGTATCTTAATAAATTTAGTTCTGAAAAATTTTAACTATCAAATGGGGAATTTCATATGAAATGGGGAATTCCACATCCAATGATCATAGGGTTGATCTATCAGTGAAAATCTCCAGAAAATAGTTTCACAGTTCCTTAATGTGTGGCGGTGTGTGTATTCAAACTGAGAAAACCACCAGACCCGGAAAAGAATAATTACAAACCATTTTTTCTGAAAGGATTACAAGAGTTCGAAGACAGGTGAAATGAGAATTTATTGTCTCGTTGTCTCGAACGTTTCCAGTAAACAAAAATTCTCAATTCGGAGAATTTTTGTTGAAATTCCATTACACTTCTGTGGTAAATATATAGTAAAAGGAGCAAATACCGGAATATTTTTTGGTAGTGCTACTCAAATATTAGCTTATGAATGTATCCCCTCAGTAGAATGGGGCAGTAGAAACCACTCACAACCAGTCTTGCTTGCCATAAAAACGGCAAATGGACACTCACTTTATCATAATATAGTTTATCAACCGTGATCTTAAAACATTGATACTGAAACGAGAAATGGATAGTGTTCGGTAACGACCTATGGCATTCGAAAACAGAATATGGTTGGCTTCTGAAACCTTCGAACATTGAATAACGGCGAGTGGTGTGGGACACTTGGTTCATATACACCTGCAATTAGTGATCGACCATAAAATGGAGCACTACTTTCCAAATCCTAGGCGTGAGCGATGTCAGGTGGTCAGGATCAGATGAAGAACGCACCAAGAGAGGAAATACTATTCTGTACGTCAGTCCTTAGTGAGAAGCCAAAAATGGAGTATCGGTCGTCGTTACGCCTAGAGCAAGAAACAGTCTCATTAGCTGGGAACTAACCTCGGATAGGATTATTGACTGTTGAGCTACTGTTGAAAATGGTGAATTAATTGTGAAGTTTCGTATTACTCGGCAATTGGTTAACGCAGGGACCATTTTTCCACACAAGAGTCCCCATAAAACATCTTGGGATTCCACTGATGGTATTGCTTAAAACCAAATCGACCATTTGGTCTGCTGCCAATGGAGCAGATGTCTCCTCGATGTGCAAGCGAAGCTTGGAGATGACGTGGGGAACGATCACCACTTGATGGTTACATGTTTGAGATTGTGCACAGCAGCTATCCGACGGCCCCAAATTCTTCAAATGAAGCGCCAGGAAAAGCACAAATATTCCAATTCTACGCAACAAGCCATCAACATAGGGCGGATATAAAATGCGCACACTAGAAACCAAGTGGGAGGCAACCAGAAATATCTTTCAAGCAAGAAAAAGCTGTGAGATATGTGGAAAGCGGTGAGGAACCCTGCATATCGCAAGACTCATGGGACAAGGTTGGCAATCGGAAAAAGCCAAATTGGCAATTATTTCTCAAACCGATGTTAAACAAAGAATTCTCGACTCAAGGCAGAACTTCTGCTACCGATATGCTGTTAGACGCGACATCTGGCCAATATGGTGAAATCTGCGGCAAACTTTGGAGACATGGACTCGCTATTTCAAATTATGAAACAGTTGACAAACAGAAATTTCACCGCTAACCACCTGGTGAGAGCCCTTGTCTACTGAAGACATTCCAGAAATAGAATAATGGCAAAAAATCCATTCGCAGCAATCCTCCACTAAGAACGATTTCCTAGACAAGAAAGAAATAGTTTCCGCCATTCGGTCAATGGCGGGAAAATAGCCCCAGATATAGACGGGACTACCACCGAAACTGCTTAAAACAGACCCAGAACTAACATCTGATAAGCCAGAGGTGGGCGAATTTTATCAGGAAGGTTTCCGTAAAGGGTTATTTTGTATCGACCCTATAAATACTCTACGGATAATATTAGAGCAGTCCTCCGAAATGAGTTCGCCACCACATCCCATTTTTCTGGACTTCGTGAAGGCTTATAACAGCGTTAAACGAGAGTACATATGGAATGCATTGCGTAGGAGAGATATTCCTACGAAAATGCAAGATGTCGGGACTTATATAAGGGAGAGCTGTCCGAGAGCTTTTCTGTGCGAACGGGTTTCAGACAGGGCTACATATTAAATATTTCACCAGCATTGTTTCTGGTGATAATAATATAAATGATATCTTGAAAGTTGCACTGGAAGGTGGAGAAGGTAAATGACTTCAGTGTTTAGCATCTTAAGTCACCCGTTGATTATTCTGATGACGTATGTTTGTCTATGTACACTCGTTCGGACTTAGAGAAAAAGGGATCGTAAATTGGCCTATAATTCAATCAAAGTTTTGTTTTCTACAACGTTAACTTTGTATTCGACATTTTCAACCATAAACACCTTCGGAATCTTGCGGCTTCCGACTGGACTGCATCTGAAGCAATCACTTTGCAATCATTCAAAAACTCAGTGCCGCTTCAAAGAAAACATGAACAATGAAGCGCATAAGAGCAGAATAACGCGATCAATCGTTGCGATCAGACGCATTGACTAGCTGCATCAGTGAAATCCTACTTTTAAAGTCACATGCCCACTCATTGCACTTCAAATGCAAAGAATTAGGACTTAAATCAAATGTACATAGGTTAGAGTACAATCAAAACGATTGTTCTTAATGGACAAGATGTGGAAGAGGTGCAATATTTTTGTTATCTCGGAAACATTGTCAACATGGATGGCGCAGAGGAAAGGGATTTTGTGGCTCGTATAAATAAAGCTCGACATGCCTTCGGTATCTTTTCCTTTTTGTGAAGATCAAGAGAGATCTCCCTTCGCACGAATCTGCGAGTGATTGACGCATGCGTGTTATTATAAGATTGTACTACACGGAAAATTACCGTTAGGCTTACCAAGATACTGCAAAATTTCGTGAACCAAAGCCTCCGATGCATTTTAGTAATATTCTGACCAAATGTGATCACCACCGACGAACTTTGGAGGACAATTGGACAAATTGAAACAGGCGTTGAGATTCAAAGGTGAATGTGGTCACAGTTTAAGGAAACGAGAGCAAAAACTCCCCTGAGAAGCTCCGCACTACAACCATCTAGTAAGCAGTCGACAATGTTATCCAATGAAATTTAAACGAAATCTAAACATTTTCCCGGCATGCCTAATTCGCCGGAAAATTGTTAGCAAGGGCCAATTTACGAATACCGTATTTGATCTCCGTTTTTGGATCACTTTCCTATTATTGACACAAATCTTATAGGGAAAAGTTTGTCTCGGAATAAAATAAAGAAATTGCTAGAAAGAATGCAAGGAGTAATTCTTTTTTATTATAGAATAAAAAATACAATCACAAAATGAATCCCCAAACGATTGTATAGTTAATAATTACCTCGTTGAAAGGTCAAGTCTGGCATTTCATCGCGGGCTGTGTAGTAATTTGAAGCGTTACCAGTTTGTGCTTTTAAAGTATTAAGGTATTGGCCAAAATACTCGTCATCACCACTTCGCTCATTATCATCTAAAAGCACTCCCATCAGATCATCTAAACCATCTGGACTGTCTAATAGGCCGTCTATTAATGCTTGTCCTGAAATAAAGATTTACAACTTAACTTGAAAACACACAATTTAATTAATGTATAGCTTTATTATAAATCAAATTCAAAGTATTGTTGCGAGTTAGGGGTTCGCCGGGATTTCAAGTAAAAACACAATTCGTTTAAAAAAATAAGTGATAATTTATTTACTCGCACTTTAATTCAATTTCCCGCTTAGTTCGCACTATATGGCAATACCGCCGCGTACTTTTCTATCGCTTTCACTGGTTCGCGTCTAAAAATGACTGACTCTCTCGCTGAAAGCTTTCGTGCTTTTATACACCTCTTCCTATACTCATGACTGTTCTCGAAGCTTCTTTCGGTGTGTATGTGTGAACTATACTGGAAAGCTCTAGATCTTTAATTGTGGCTTTCTACATAGTTGAGTATACTGTTCTACATAATTCTTGTCTATTCGAGAGAGATCGAGTTGCGGGGCTGCCAGGTCTGCATGTAACAGTATACATAGATACGAGTATGTACATACATATATGGTTTTTTTTTTTAACCATGAGCTTTTTTGTTTACAATAAGTATATTACCCTTTATTGCGACACGCTTATAATTGAATATGTAATTGCACTTGTTAAGCAAACTTTTCGAGCTTAATTTTACAATTGACGATTTTATAATTTTGAAGGAAATTGATAAATTAACTTTTCTGGAATTGTGGCATTTGTATGGTAGGTGGTAGAAGGGTTGGAAGACTTTTTACGATTTTAAACTCAAAATTCTTATCACTATGTTTTGATCCAGGTTTAAAGTCGATAGCTTTCATACCTTCGAAGGGAAAATGATTTCTGAAATTGTTTTAATATAAGAAATTAATATGAGAGGAATGCAAGGAGTGGTGCGAAATTGATAGTTTTTTGAACATTTAAAAGAAATTCTGTCAAAATGTAACACATGGTTCCAACTTCTCTAATCTTAATATGCAGGTAGAAATCGGTACAGTGAATTTTTCAAAATTATGCATTTGATGGGTGAAAGGACCAAAGAGATCGGAACAAAGTTTTTCGACGTTAATGATATTCACATCTTAATACTTTGGTCAAATTTCCAAGTCGATAGCTTTCGAAGAAAAATAAATTTCTTCGAACTTCGAATTTTCGTGAAATTTGCATGGGGATTACAAAGATGTTGCTCTGTTACGAACTTAAAAAATATTACATGAACAAATTTTCAGCTCGTTAAACCATCCGGGAGTTATCAACAGAGTTAAAAGACAGATTTGGCAGAGCCTCCCATAACATACCGAAGGCTGTCGGACACCTTAACCTAACTTCGTTCATTTTTAAAGGCATGGAAAGACTGGTGGACAGCTACCTACGTGCAAATTTCGGTTAGTTGCCCACACCAATCCCACTGATCCGCTTTATATGTGGTTGTAACCGCCGTAGAGAAGGCTTTCCATTATAAATAGGTTGCTCTCTGTGCTTTTCTAGACGTAGAAGGCGCATTTAAACCTTAGAATATGTATATAAGGAAATGAAGAGCCCTATAAAGCCCTATAAAGAAAACTGAAGCAATTCCTATACATGAATAACACGATCGCCACCTGTCGCCGACCCTTCTCAGATTCCCTAAAATCGGTAAATTTGCTCTCAGTTCGACGACAATACAAGCAAAAGTGCAGGTATCGCCTCTCTTTTCTCTATCGTAAATCATTCCCCTTGCATTTTACCTCCGCAAGTTCCTACAAGACCGGTTTATTTTTAGCCGTCGTATTTCTCCGATGTTACACGATCGGAACAAAATCGACCAAGCTGTCAATTTGTCACGTGGTGAAAAAAAGCGGGAAATGAATAAAAATTTTCGGAAGTAATTTCTTGAATGAAAATAAGGGAAAAGTTAATATTTTCAGACTCAGGACAATAAAACAGTGTAATTAGTAAACTATTTGCTAAGGATTCCGGAATTTAAAAGAGTTTTTAAGTGAAGAAACACTGTTACTAAGTGAATTAAAAACATGAAGTGTTGTATTTCAACCTGTGGTAAAAAGTACGTCAAAAAGGGCGAAGCTGTATCATTTTTTAGATAAGTACACAAACAGTGAAACTGGTCGCAGTTATGATTTTCTGCTTTTCTTAAGTTTTCATTCAAGAAAAACAAAATTAAAAAAATTTAACTTGAGAATGACTTTTTATCGACCAAATGATATGCGCATTTCGATATTAATGCAGTGGCGTAGTATAAAGGGTTGTAATGCTGGAGTAAAACTATGCTGTTAAAATTCGCATTCGGTTTTTTTTTAAGATCTTTTAGAAGATTACGATTTAGGTTGTGATATAGTGTTTCAAAGAAAAAAATAATAAATCGAATATATAAAATAGAAAAAACATTATTTTTTGGTTTGAGTAATTCAGGATTATTAAAAATAAAATAGTCGTGGAAATGAGGCATTTAAGCTAATTTATTATATTATATACTTCTAAAAATGAATTGTGATTGCCTCTTGAAAAATAAATAAAATTACCGTGAAAACTTGTTTGCAATAGAAAATTGCGTCTACCTGTTCGCCCTCCACCATGCGCCAACTTGACCGAAGAATAATAACGTTATGCCCGACTTGTTGGCTGATATGTATTTTTAATTTCAATTTTCATTATTAGCTACTGAATTAGGAACACTTAATATACAAGGCCCCCCCAACCAATTATTCAAACTTTAACGGCGGAACTGGGGTTAAAACTGGATTCTCGTTTTTTTCTTACTCTTTTTTTTCAAACAGCAAAAAAGCTTCAATTCTCTTTCAGAAATGGTCTTCCTTTACTACTACTTCTATGATTTAAACACGTTAACATTGAAACCATACTTGACGCCTTGTGCAGCCATAGTGTAGACCCTCTCCTGATTGCATAAGTAGGTAAGCTTCTTCCAGTGGCGTGACGTGACTTTATCGCTAGGGAAAGCAATTATTTTTTAAATATAATGGTTTATTACGCTTAAGCAATATATAATAAATACTACTAAAACCTCTCTCGTCAGCTGCTTGAAACATTATTAATGTTGAAAGCACCCAGAAATTACGTACGTGATATAAAAAAAACGATTTACATTTACCCTTACTACCCACAGGAGCTTAAAGTGCCTGAATTAATAAGTTAACGGACAATCCATATTGTTGACTCTCTTCAATAGATGGCATTTTATTTGCTAGCGTAGTAACGGACCGAAATTCGAAGAAATATTTTAGTGATGTCTTGCTTTGACAGACCCTTCAACTTTTTTTTATTATTAAATATAAGCCTTAAAAATGTTGAATAATTAATTAATTCAAGCCTTAGTTTAAGCTTCTAGTTTTTTCTTTATTAATAAAAAGAAGTAAAGACGTCCAAAAAAGATGTAGCCCGATCTATCGAAGTTTAAACCGATTCGTTCCCACTCAAAGCACAACAAATATGGGCAATATTGCCAGATCTACCTCTTCACATTTTCGGCTAGTACAGAAATTACAATACTGGCAATACTTTGACTGAGAGCCAGAGCTTGAAAGCACTGGCTGGAAGCAATTGCGTTAATGCATCTCTTATTCCTATAGAAGTCGAACTTGCGTCCGCCACGTGTGAAAATTTTACTCGTATAGGCCGGCGGTCTTGTTCTCTTGAATATGCAATGAGAGGAAAGTTGGAAGCATTTTAATCCGACGCATCTCCCCTTCCTATTGCAGTCGAACTTGCGCTCGTCGGGTGGGAAAATTTTACTCGTATTGGCCCGACAGTCTTGTATAATCGTTTAAAAATCGCATATTTTTCCCTGTGGAAGGCTTTCAACTTTCGTTGGTCAGAAAAAGCGCGAGAAAAAAAGCAGTCCTGAGCACGTAAATGAGGTAAGCAGTGGTAGATGAAAATAATGCGCGCTTTTTTTTAAACGAATTTTTAAATAAATTTTCATATTCGTGCTGATTTCAGTTTAGCTTTTCTAAACTGAATAAAGGGCAAAACGTAAGGAAAGCATTGCTTCCCTTGCATCAATGGACGCCACGCCACTGGCTTCTTCGCTAACGAAATATCGTAACACGGACGTGACGAAACAAAAAAGGCTCTGTTCGCAAAGAAATGCCACGAGAAGGCAAAATAACGCCTCGTCTGTTGGTCCTAGCCCTGAATTAAACTCTTTCCATTTTCAATCGGAATGGCTACCCCACAATAGCATATTCAGATGATCTTTTCATCATGCTAACTGGTAAGTTTGAGGAGGTTCTTGATGACTTTATGCAGTTCGCTCTATGTTGCAACTGTAAGATAGCTGGGCACTAGATAAAGGACTTACCATGAACCCTCAAAAAACGAACCTAGTCGTGTTCTCCAGAAATAGAAGACCATACGTTTTCAATCTACCAACCATTCGGGTATCACTATGGTACTCTCAAGCCAGGTTAAATATTTAAGTCTTAATATAGATAGCAAATTATCCTGGAAGGCCAACAGACAAGATCATCATCTTCCAAGCGGAAGTATTAGCCATTAACGAGTGCACAAAAATTCTTTTAGATATGCAGAACAGTCTCAGAAATTGTTACATTTTCTCGGAGAGCAGTGCTGAACTCTGGCACTTCAATCCCTTTGAACCACGATCAAGTAAGTGTCCATTTCTAGGCACAATTTGGATCGCCGAGCGGCTATAAGTATTTTTAATTTGGAAGCAAGGATCTGTAAACATAAACTCCATTAGGAAGTCAGTCGATGTAGCAGCAACAGTGCTGAAGACTAGCGCCAAACAAAATATTTTAAATTCTTTCTCGACGGGAAATTTTTATACTCTAGATGGAATCTGAGAGTATTATAAGTTTGCTCTAAAGTTTGTAACGCCAAGAAATAAGGCTCGGAGAAAAAAATGAATGATACAGAAGTTAATATTATCACTCAAAAATCTCAAAACCGGATGTCCGTCCGTCTGTCCGTCCGTCCGTCCGTCCGTCCGTCCGTCCGTCCGTCTGTGCGCGCTCTAGCTTGAGAACGCGTTGAGCTAGATAGTTCAAATTTTGTACACCTCGTTTTTGACAAAAAAGTAAGGTCAAGTTCGTGAACGGGCCAAATCGCTCCACCCCTTCTACCCCCTCCCATACAAAATGCCACAATTGCGCAATTTGACAATTAACGGATTTGCTCAAAAAGTATAAAAGCTATTGGCCTGAAATTTAAAATATGTTACTTTTATGATAATATCGATCTACCATATAAAAATTATGCGTGTCCTTCCCGTCCTTCTACCACCTCCCATACAAACTGTACTTTTTCATGAAATACTCTAAACCAATTTACTCAGTGCCTATAAGATTTACCGGACTGAAATCGTGCACCAAATATTAATTTAAAATTGTTAGTAAGATTAAAAAAAAGTTAGACGATTAGCTTTACCCCTTCTAACCCCTCCCATACAAAATGACACAATTTTGCAATTTGACAATAAATGAATTTACTCGAAAAGTATAAAAGCTATTAATATGAATTTTAGGATATATTACTTTCATAATAGTATAAATCTACAGTAGAAAAATTATTTGCGTCCTCTTTCTTCTTCCACCCCCTCCCATACAAACTACACTTTTTCATGAAATGCTCTAAGACAATTTTCTCAGAACATATAATATTTATCGAGTTCATATTTTGTAATAAATACTTAATTAGTATTATCACTAAGATCAGAAAAAAAGATTTGATTAGCTTCGCCCCTTCTACCCCCTCCCATACAATATGACACAGTTTCACAACTTCACAAAAAATCTATTTTCTTGAAAAGTATGAATGTTACTGATCTAAAATTTAAGAGATGTCAATTTTATGATATTCTTAGTTATTTCTAAAAAAATCACTAAAATCCCCCCACTCTTTCTACCACCTCCCATACAAACTGCACATTTTCACTAAATCTAACACACTAATTTTCTCAGTTCGCATTCAATTTTTGGAGTAAGCATTTTGTGTAAAACATTTTTGTAGCTACCTTAGCATGATGGGGAACAAATTAGTTCAATGCTATCACCCCTTCTAACACTCCCCATACAAAATTTCTTGGGATCACAAAAAAATCTATTTCATCTAGAGTATAGTAAGATTGCGTTTTACGCGCAATCGTAGCCCTGTTATGTTTTTTTAAAAATTCGCACCGTGTCGGCCAAGATCATAAGAATGATCCATCATCTGTATATTTGTGTGTATGTGATACTACGAAAATGTATGCGAAATCATGTTAATAAAGGGTATTTTTTAGAGTCGGAGAGCTTTAAATTGGCAACACTGTTTTCTGTAACAGCCGAGTTGATAGTTTCTAGTTGTTTTTGAGGTTAGTTTGGTTTGGCAATTTATCATAAATACCCACGCAGGAGCAACGTTTGAAAATTGTTCAAATTTATTTTGTAAACCATGGTTCAATTTGAGAAACTCATCGGGCATTACGTGCATTTTATAGTGCTCGTAATCGTTCATCAAACTATGGGTAGTTTTCGCAATGCGTTTATTCTAAACAATAATACACATCCCGTAAGACGTCGTACAGTGTGCACATAATAAACGCTTGATGGTGTGCAGCGTAGTGTTAATGATGATCTTGTTGATGATCAATTAAACTTGTGCCCATCTACTTTATGGAAAATTTTACGTAAAGATCTTGGTTTACGTGCTTACAAGATTCAACTTGAACAGGAACTGAAGTCATACGATAATCGTTCGAGCCGTACATTTGGTGAATGGGCCGAAGGAAGCGTTGCTATTGATCCACAATTCCATTTGAAATTTTTTTCAGTGATGAAGCACACTTTTGGCTAAATGGCTATGTCAATAAGCAGAAAAAATGCTCCACCTCTAAAAAAAACGTTAAATTTGGGATATATTTTCGTTAAATTTAAAATAGCGAGTGTTCATTTGTCTAGTTTCAAACGCTTATATTAGTTAAAATGTTAAACATCTGTGATGGAAACGTAGTAATAGATGTATATGATAATATTGTAAATCTGTTGTCATGAAATTAAAAACAAAAAACCGTCTAATATACCTACCATCTTGTTCTCCGTTATCAATTATCATGGAAAGCTCTGAAATATAAAAATCAATAAATAAATTAAGGTTTAAGAAATAAATAAAAAAATGTAAATTAAAAACATAACAGAATTGTCGGGCTGAGGACCAGAGGGGTACATATGCAAATTCAATTTTTTTTTATAGTAGATTTGAATCATCACAAAAGTATTACATTACAAATTTCATATCAATAGCTTTTATACTTTTCGAGAAAATCGGTTTACTGTCAAATCTCGAAAATGCGCCAATTTGTATAGGAGGGGGTAGAAGGGATGGAGCGATTTGGCCCGTTCACGAACTTGGCGTTACTTTTCTGTCAAAAACAACGTCTACAAAATTTGAACGTTCTCGCTCAACGTGGTCTCAAATTAGAGAGCGAACTCATTTTTTAGCGTTACAAACTTTAGAGCAAACTTATATTACTCTCAGATTTTATCTAGAGTATAAAAATTTACCGACAGTTTGTTTTAAGCCATCCTACTTTCCAGATCCCAATCGATATAAAATAAACTGCCAACAACTCGGGCGAAGCTTTATTATTCTTGGGACAGATTTTACAAATTTTCAAGTTTCTACCTTAAAATTTCACTCGAAAATGTTCAGTGTATGTGTTTTTTTCAATTCAAATGAAAGACCTTGTACACGTTAGACCAGGGGGTTCAAGTTTTTTCCCGCAAACTTCCATATATGTCACTTTATAGCCAGACTCAATTCGTAATTTTCGATTCTACCCCTTTATCCAGTACACCACACAAATATAGGGTCCACCGAAAACGAATATTTTATTTTCGGAAGTTATTGTAACGTACGCTAAAAAAATTTTAGTGTACCAAATTTTTTTTGAGTCGATTAGTAGATTCATGAATTTATAAAATAAGTATATTCGGTATTTCTATATTTTGACTTTTTGGCTGGTCTCCAACTGAGGGCCTTCTTATTGTGTGAGGATGGATTTCATGGCATCAAAATGAAGTTAAGTCGTCCGCCTTCAGACCTTGCGACAGACGTTAGATTGCTTCTGCCAATAACAAAAAATATTTTTTTGCACATACTACTCTAACTGTTTTGAAGTTGTGTTTCCGTTTTGCTATTGTTATCTTTTTATGATGTCTGAGCGTGAAGAAATATTCAGCGAATCCCTTTCTTGAAAATATAAGAAATTTTTACACAACTAAATAGTTTAGGCTCAACTATACCTGTCTTCTTCTTGTTTGGTATATTTTCTGAAATTTTGAACTTTAAAAGTTTCAATATGTACTTTAGGATACGTGTTCTCTCAAGGCTCATTTGAATCTATTCACTTTCTAAATTTCAAATTGTAGCGCAGTTGTTCCAGTTTTCGCAGTAAATTAAATTACTGAAATTTGGTAACGATTAAGACTGACCGAATGACAGATTATAAAAAGTGGGTTCCTGCTATGCATTGGCTATAATGCCGGCAATGTAAATAATACATCAAAGTTATCTACTAGATACTGCTAAAGAAATTAGTGTAAATCTTGGTTCGACCACAAGAAAAATTCAAGTTACCTTGCTACTTACATCATGGTATCGATAAAGTTTTGTTTTCTAATTTAAATTAAAAAAAATATATAGTTAAGAGAAAACCTTTTTGAGACTGCCTCAGTGCTTCAGATTCTTGAATTTGTCGTCCCTTAGCTTTTAATGCTTCTTTAGTACGTTTCTTTAATTCATCTGGATCTACATCCGGAGCAGAGCGAACAACACGGCCGGTCTGTGGTAGTCCAAGTATTTTTAAACTACAAAATATTATTAAACTTCTTAAGGGTACCTCTCTTAAAAATCTATTATAAGCTTCCTGCTCTTCACGCCCTTGCCGTTCTGATACAGATCTATTCGCTTCCCTGAAAGGTGTTGCCGGTGTTCTGGGTACAAAGAGATTTCTTTGAAGTGATGACGCTCCTGCATCATCACTTACTTTGATAGTCTCCGATAGCCTTGAGTGACCTGCATGGACATCTAACCTACGATTAATATCAAAAGACCGAACAACATCTGAAAATGTAAAAGACGCCTTATTGTAAAATATTTTCAGTTTACAACAGATATATTTACCATTCTCACGACCAGGTGAGCTACGGTTTCTGCCTGGTTCACTCATAATTATTACAATAATTTAGCATGTACTTTAATAGAATATTCAAAATAATGACCAAAAATTTACTCGGTAGTATTTCAATTATGAAACTATTCCGCAATTTTGACATTGTCTGGACAAATAAAACCAGGCTTACTGAATACAAATGATAGTCAGGAGAAGACTGGGAAGTGGAGTGACTATAGAGAATGATGCGGGTTGAGCTAGCCTCATTTTTTATTAAATATTTGCATTCCATTCAAATGGTATGATAAAACACAATACTCACATCTGCTGTATCTTTAAGATGCGTGAACGACCTGGGTTCCTTCTTCAGAATGGACAAAACACACATCTACTAAGCATCTTCAGAACAATCTACGCTTTAGAGTATATTACCCCATATAGAGAAAGACAAAGGTGGCCTTTATATCGAAGATACATATGTATTACATAGCATCGCAATCTGGTCAGGCCGAACAACCGCATCCGATTTCTTATAAATGGCATCCCTGCTGCCGTATTAAAGCGTCGTAGCACTTCTCTGGTTTTGCCTTAGTGTCATGCATTTAACGCTTCTCTCAGATCGGAGATATCTCCAAGTTTGTGGAAATGCTCCACTATCAGACCATTGCTCAAGAAAGGAAAAAGAATTGATATCTGTAACTATCGACCTATTGCTAGTCTTTCTTTCATTCCTTATTTGTTCCAGGCCAACACGCACTTACCAAATGTAGGTCGACCACAACAAATCTAATGGAATTTTCCAATTTCACTATTCCAGTGATTGAAGGCGGTAAGCAGGTTGACTGCATATATGTATACTGACTTCAGCGACTTGTATAAAGTGGACCATGATATTCTTGCTTACAAGCTTTACGCACTTGGATTTCCTTTTACTTTTATAGATTGGATCAGCTCTTAGCTATCTAATCAAACTCAAAATGTGATTTTTCGAGGAGCTCATTCCTCTGCTATACCCAACACATCTGGTGTTTCAAAGGAAAGCCATCTTGGACCCCTGTTATTTACTTTATTTATTAACGACGTGAGTTCGGTTATTTCCAATCGAAAATTTTGTTCTACGCTGACGACGCGAAATTGGTTTTGTGATAATTCGAATCATAATGATTGCGCACTGCTTCAAAGTGATTAACAACGCTTTCTTGACTGGTGTAATTTAAACTGTATGCCTTTGAATATGCAAGCGTTTCTTTCTTTAGGTACGAATCTCCCTTACAATCCGATTATGTCCTAGATGGTAGCAACCAACAGACAAGGTACTAGATCTCGGTGTATATTTTAAAACCGCATTTACATTTGAGGATCGTATCGACTGTACATTGTGACAAAAAAGTAAGAGCACTTTGTAATTAAAATTAGTCTGGGAAATGATATTTCAAAATTATTTTTTTTTTTGTAAGCATGTAGGACTGTCCTAAATTATTATCCCGAAAATTGGCGCGGTCTGTTAATCAGTTTGCTTACAGCAGCTGGTGGTACACGTCAGTAGTCCACGGCAGTTTTAGTATTATGTCCTCGATCGACTGAAAACGGGTTCGGTAATTTCAGTTTCGAGGATAGGAAAAAGTCACACGGGACCAAATCTAGTCAGTACGGTGGTTGATTGGTGCAATTTGTTGCTTTTTTGACCTTAAATTCAGCCACAATTGAAGCACAATGCGATGGCACATTTTCATCGTGGAAAATCCTAGAATTTTCCTTCCATCATTCTGGCCATTTTTTACGAATTTGCTCATAATACGATCAAATGGTACTCCTTATTGACCGTCTGTTCCTCCGGAATGAATTCATTACGGATCAAACCTCGAATATCAAAAAAAAAAAAAAAACAATGAGCGTCGTCTTGATTTTTGAGCGGCTTTGGCTTGTTTTTTTCGGTTTCGGCTCATTTTTTTTCCATTTCGATGATTTTTGATTGGTTTGCATGTCAAACTCGTAGACCCATGTCTCATCACCAGTTATGATGCGCTCCATGAATGTGGGATCAGATCAAGCATGTCCAAAGTGACCTGTTCGCGGTACTTTTTTTTTAAGAAAATCCAGAAAGGACGCATTTCATGGCCAAAGTATCCACCAAAATCGAATGAACGGACTCGCACGAGATGTCAAGCTCTCCTGCTATCTCCCTAACACCGGTATGACGATTTTCGAGCACCATTTTCTTCACGTTTTGCATGTTATCGTCAAATGAAGACGTCGGAGGTCGTCCAGAACGAGGCATGTCTTCAAGGATCTCTCAACTGTCCTTAAGGACATTCAACTGCTCGAAGACTTATGTTTTTGATATTACTGAATTACTGTAAGCCTTTTCCTTTTGGTTGAAAACACAAAATTTGAGACAAACTCTCTTTTCCATTTTACTTTATTATTCTAATCATAAAGTATTGTGATCGATACAAGAAAACAAAAAAATTTGATACCCTAACATTTTTTTTTCGCGTTTCATGACTAAATTAGCCTAAAAATGCAAAAAAAAATCCGTCCCGCCGTACGCCGTCCGCCGTACATATGGACTCATATCTCCGAGACCATGCTGAGCCAACTTCATATAAGAACACTTGGTGAACTTTCGTCTACTAACACATTGACGGGGGTCCAAAATGCGTGAGCGAGAGGTCGTCATTTTTCTCTTTCTAACCATGTGCCACCAGATGGCGCACCGCAATTTTGATGAGTTCTTTAAGATTTCGCCAGCATCAAGAGATGGCGCTTTTGAATTTTCAGAAGAGTATTGTCAATTCGGTTCGTAGAAATTCTTACTGTCAAATATTTTGGTTATTTTCGCGACAGACCAGAATTTTCCACACGCTCAATTCGTGGTGGTTTCTCGCCTTTCCTTTCGTGAAAGCGATTCCCGTAAACAAGAAGTGAAAAACGAGTGCAGTGATTTTCAGAAAGTGCAAAAGAACGAACATCAAGAGCCCCCGAAAAACGAAAATGCATGACAATTTTTCGCAGTTCATTTTTGTGTGGTGCCGAAATTCCAGTGTTTTCTTCGTCCTTTGTTTTTTCGGTTGCTATTTATCTTTCGTTCGTTTTTCCGTCCGCCTTCGGGTCTTGTGTGAGGTGCGCGGTACGGTAGTACAGTGCGGAAATTCGGCCTTTGGAGTCTCACGCAAAAAAGTGAGTGGATTTATCTCCTTGTGCGACATTTAGGCATGTTAAGCGCTCCGCTGAACACGACAAGTCGTAAAGAACCGTGGGCGGATTAATTTCGAGTAGAACTTCTCGAACGTAAGTAGGAAAAAATTTAATTTTTGTGTTTGAAATGTGGTGCGGAAATGAGCGATTGAAATAGCGTTGCGTGATCCTTTTGCAGCACAAATTGTTGCGCCTGTAATACAATCATTTTTCGGGGATTAGGGCTACCGGCGATACCCCATTAAAAAAAACGAGTGTCGCAACTACCTCCCGGGTCACTCGGAAATGTTGCTCTTCTTTATTTTCGTGTAGAAGGCTTAATAATAGTTGAAAATGCTGTAAACAGTCGCACTGTTTACTTCATTGACAATTCTCTGACGTTTCTCGATGACATTTCTCCAGCGATTCTTGGTGAAATGTCATTAAGGTTTGGTAAAATAAGAAGAAGAAGTGTACGTGAATAAAACTCACTAACACCACCAAGGGGTCCAAAATCTGGATTCAAGTGGCGCTAGTCTCGATTTCAAGGGAGATAGACTTCTACAGTATATACTCTTTTCTATGTCCGAGACCATTAAAGTTAGAAAGTCGAAAACTACACTTGGTAATATCTCCTCCACGAATGTAGATAGGAAGTTGAAAATCAGTACAGATATAGAGAAGGTTGTGGGACAAACTTTAAAAATAATTTAATTTTTTTATCCATTGGCGTCGAAAGGGGGGGGGGGACTAAAAACAAATTGTCGGCCGAGCTATGTAATTGAAACTTAAAACGTGTATTAAGCTATACTAGGAAAATACAAAAAAAATATAACATGTCGAAATAATAGTAGTGGGGAGAAATGGGGAGCATTTCAAAAATGGCGCACTTTTCAAAATTACAAATCCTTATATCTCAAAAAAGAGTACAGATATCAAATCGAAAATCAGATTGTAGAACTACATAGTGGTTAATTTTGGTGAAAATTTTAATTTGAAAAGTATAAGGGGAGGGAGGTAATATGCAAAAATGTCGGAAATTTTGAGTGATTTTTTTAGGGCTCTGGTGAAAGATACAAAGTTGAAATTTTGCATCTGGATACGTCTATTTGATGTATATAGAAAAATAATAATAACTTGATCCATAATTGTTATAAACCGACTCAACCCTCGCCGCCCGGTCTAACGTGCACAAGGTGTTTCATGTGCATTGAAAAAAAACACATAAACTGAAAATTCTTCAGTGAAATTTTAAGGATATGAGCTGTTTATATGTTAACTATTCGACTTATTCCCCTATCTGTAGATCTCTTAGCATTAATGTTTGGGATATGAACTAGGAAACGTAGTGAGGAGTCGAATCATTGAGCTCAATCAAAACTGAAATACGTATTTTGCAATAAAAGCAATGGCCAAGTCATTATTATTATTATTATTTAAGTAAATAGTTTTGTAGCATAAATCAAATGCAATCGCATAATTTGATTTAAAGAAAATAATGACAGCACCAGAAAACTATGCAAAAATTACTTGAGTTCGTTCAATAATCGCCGGAAATAAATACCGAACGGAGTCAATACAAACATAATCGTAGCAGAATGTTCTAACTAAACGTACTAGGCTGTAAGTTAATTGCAAGCGGCCATGTTTTTTTGGGTAACAATAAGTTTTGCCGCATAAGTGCCGCCATAAAACGAAGTCCTGCGTCCTCTGCCTAAAATAAACTCTCAAAATTTGCGAAAAGTTGTGTAAAATTCGGTAGTCGTCCGCCTCCGTTGCATTACTCATCGGGAAAATGGCTTCCGAGGAAGAAATCGACGAAACTGTGAAAGGTAAGCATACCGCGTCGCGAAGTGGCCTCCATGAACATCTTTGGAAAGGCGACCGTGTCCACAATGGAGACCACTTCGGGATTTGCTTCTCAGATTCTACTAGTTAATAAGTTTGTTGTGCTCAATAGTGTTGTGTTTGAATTGAAATGCTAAAAGCTGCAATAGATATTTTGAGTATTAAAAATGTTACACTGCACGGAAAATTTGTCAAACAATCTCAGCATTAGCATGTTATGTCTTCGTAAAAGCCGAGTTACTTGGTTTTCAACCAGCTTAGGATCAATTAGACTGCTCAGTTTTCTTACTAATGCCAATATTTACAAATTTAATAGATTCCGGAAAATAGAATTCTTCTGAGACCTTGGAAAAATTGTAAACCCTAAAAATCCGACGTCTTCAATCTAATTTTATATGCAAAATACGCAATTGATATGTTCGATGCATATGATTTGACTGAAATATTGTCATGTATTTACACTCTGGACGAATTTCAGCCCTATTTCTCAATCATAGGGTTCATGATTATTTTCTATGTAATAAATTTGATAGTCTTCCGCGTCCTATTGGTTTTACATTTCTTAATGGTCTAATCAGCACTAATTGCGTTATTTTTACACTTCCAATTCCACATTTCTCTTCAATTAACGAAAGCATTTAGTATAGATTCCAAACAGTCGAAGTAACACTTAATTTGGTTTGAGAATCTCCTCCACTGTCAAAGTTCTTGGATTGCTTCATTAGAAGCATGCTTCGTAAAGTTAAGTCTCGGAGAAAAAAAATAAATAAATGACTCACGTCGGTCGTTGGCCTCCTGTATGCTTTGTCTTCAATTATCTCGGTCCAATAACCGCTTCCTGCATGTCGAAAATTTCGGAAGCGATTTATTTCTCTCGAAGCTATTCACCATTTTTTCTGATGCCTGTGTAAAGGTTCACGTTTCACTAAGTACAGGTCGTATAATGGTCTTGTAGATTCGCGGCTTGGTAAATACATTTCATTACTGGAAGTACTGCATAATATCTTGTTTGCTATTATTATTAGTCTTTTGATTTTGGCGAACCTTCTTCATTATGAAATCCATCTTCCTAAAGTCTTCATCCTGTTCTATAATCAATCAGTGGGCTGGATTGAGGTACCCGTGCCGAGAATCGATAAAGCTGATGGCCCACTTAAATTTCTCAGTCGCTAGTGGAAGATCCAGGCGACCTCCGGATAAAATAACCTTGTCTGTCTTAATGCGGATCTCTGTGCAGATCAACCATTTTTCTCTGCTACTCAATCAAATTGCTGTTGCCCCCTATAGGGGCATAGGACAGAAACAACTATCTTCCACGAAGCGCGATTCTAAGCATCGATTTTTAGCTGTTGCCAGGACTAGTTTATTCCTCTGGGCTTCTGCTGGCTTCCATGTGCTACATGGTCGACCAACACGACGTCTTCCATGAGAATTATAATCCAGAGCCTGTTTGGCGATATTTCGCTCTGGTTTCCACTTCCGCCTTTGAAACTCAAAGCTAATTTTAGTCTGTCGAGTTGCACTCCAAAGTCCGTCCGTCGTTGGAGATCACTTCTGCCCAGAATATTCCTAAAATGCGTTGGAGGCATAGGTTAACGAAAGTTTGCAGTTTCTTGGTAAGTCGAACGGTCACTTTCCATTTAGTACAACCATATAACAACACGGATTTGACGCATGCGTCAAAAACTCGCAGCTTCGTGCGAAGGGAGATCTCTGGGGGAAAGGGTATTGAAGGCCTGACGAGCTTTATTTAGACGAGCCTCAATATCCTCTTCAGCTTCGCCGTCCATGCTGACAATGCTCCCGAGATAAAAAAAATCTTGAACCTCTTTCACATCCTGTCCGTTAAGAACAATCGTTGTGCATGCGTTCGAACCCATGTACATGTACTTGGTTTTACGCACATTTATTTTCAGTCTCGCCTCTTTGCATTTAGTATGCAACGAGCGAACATTTGACTCTAAGTCCGAACGGTTATGTGCAAGCAAACACACGTCATCAGCATAATCAAGGTGACTTAAGGTGTTAAATAATCACCATTGAAGACCTTTATCTTCCCCATCTTCCAGTGCATTTTTCAAGATGTCATTTATTACCACTAGAAACAGGACTGGTGATAATATGCAGCCTTGCCTGACACCCGTTCGCACAGGAAAGCTCTCGGACAGCTCTCCTCTATGTAAGACGCGAAACCTTGCATTTTCGTAGGATTATTTAATCATAGCTGTGACCTTATCTGGAATACTCTCCTACGCAAAGCGTTCCGTATGTAATCTCGCTTAACGCTGTCGAAAGTCTTCTCGAAGTCCACAAACATGAGATGTAGTGGCGAACCCATTTTGGCGGGATCATATATGTCCATTAATATTAAACAATCAAAAATGCCGGAAGGAAGCGACCAAGCTTCCTCCATGACTGCCTTGGAGCCTAATAAGACTTTGATAAACCTGCCTCATAATTGCGGCTGCGAAGCCTATGGCTACCAAACCTGGGAAAAGCAAAAAACTTAAGGCCCCCAACGTGCAAGCAGTTGGATTTTTAAATCCTAAACCTGGATCTAATAACTTAGGGTACGCGGGGAAAAAATCGGTTTCCTCAAAAACTAATGCAGATAGCTAGCACACAGGGAGTTACGTCAAAGAATATTAAACCTGGACGCAAACGCGGCGTGCACTGTGGAACTGGTGGAGAGGATCCATCCAAATCTCTGGTGATTAAATCAGGGGGAATCGAAGGATTCTACCCTCAAAACAGCTCTTTAGGGAGAGTCATAGCGCCCAAGGACTTCTTAGTTGTCTAGGAAACATCCCGGAACATCTCAGAACCGAAAAGCAGAAGGAATCTGCGGCTTGGGCTACCAAAATGACCACCGAATGTACAGAATTCCCTTCGGCGGAATAGCGTACAAGATCTCAAAATTAGTTTCCGAAGGAAGCAAAGAGGCCGAAGACAGCCAGCACCGGTACCGGGGTTTTTCAACATCCTTTAGCGACGTCCTTAAAGGTAGCCTGGTAGTGGCGATCATTGACAAAAGTGATGAAGATGGAAGCATTACTCATGAGCGCTGAAGGAAGATTGAAAGCAAACTTTCAGCCAAATTGCTAGGTACCATGCGTTACCATACTTGTTCTCCATCAGTGTGCAGAGACGGCGGATGGCACCAAGGTCATGTAAAATTGATCCAGTGTGCCGATCAAAGGTTCGCGGATTTGTACAAAATCGCTATCGCTAGATTGGGAAAAAACGTAGCCAGGCGTGCAACTCGAGGTGGTGTCAAGGGATGAGATCCCCGGCGGATGGCACCAAGGTCATGTAAAATTGATCCAGTGTGCCGATCAAAGGTTCGCGGATTTGTACAAAATCGCTATCGCTAGATTGGGGAAAATGTAGTCAGGCGTGCAACTCGAGGTGGTGTCAAGGGATGAGATCCCCAGCCGTCCTAGAGCACATGTTTGGTTACCTTTAGAACAGCGATGTACGTGCGATTTCGTACATTATTCGGTCCTGCAACCCGAATCTTTCTACCTATAATTGATGGCATGGGAAACCTCAAGCATCAATTATGGGTTCGGTGCCATCACTATGAAAGTGTATAAAAATGAATGATTGTGGAAGCGGAGCAAAGAGGCCAGGATCCCGTTCGTCCAGTAATCATGATGGACACGGAGGGTTAAAACTCTCCATTCGCACCCGATCCAGCCCTTAACATGGCCAGTGTATCCATTAGCCAAGACGACTCACACTCGCCAGGCTCAGAGATGGAGGACGAGCACCTTAATATTGAGGCGCGCAAAGGGTCGCTGAATTTCAAGTAAAAATTAAACTATAAGTTCACTTTAATTTAAAATATTCGCAAATACATCAATTCAACGTTTTATTAACTCTCACAAACACTAGAGAGTTCTTTCGATCACCAACTGTCGCTTTCCGAACGCGATTTTCCACGCGATCACCTGGATCTGGATCTGGATTCTTTCGTTACCGAATTTAGATTGCATGTTTCTTTGCAAATCCTTGCCTTTTTATATGGTTCTTTTCGTCAGCATTTCGTCAACAAGGTTGCGTTTCGCTTGCTTCTGAGTACGCACGAGCAGTTCGAGGTCACAAACATTTCGCCAGCGTTTCGACAGTTGATCGCGGCTTGTCAATGATGTGTGGGCAGAATAGTAACAATGCAAAATGACTTGAATTGTATTTAAAATGTGCAGTAGTGCAGGCGATCAGATGTATCTATGAAGTGCTAGTTAATAATATTCCCGTCGGCACTAGTGTGAATTTTCGTGGCTTCGAAAGCATCCAGCACTCGAATTACTCATCTGTCAATTGTCAGTGAAAGTCATCGGATGGAAAACGTAATCAAGTCCTTGACATGGCAATCAAGTTGCATAGTGTTTCTTACAGTGTTCAAACGCGCGCATTAAGTAGGGCAGACATTTCGCATTACTTCCGCGGATATTTTGCAAGGTTTAACATGCAACAGTATGCATCTGCTAAGCGAGGACGAAGTCTTGGCTTCCGATCCGGAAGAAGCGGACGTCACCGTGGTTCTATGGCTGAATCAGCAAGGTGAAGACATAGTCTTAATCCAAGAACCGTGGGCTGTGGGGACTCAATCTGTCGATTCAAGACTCCTAACTATACTCTCATCTACGCAAGGAATCAAGTTAGACTTAGATCTTGTATTCTTGCGAAGAGCACTTTAGACATATTTCTACTGGTTCGTCACATTAATCAGGATATTGTTGTAGGCAGTTTCGAAACGAGAGGAAAAAATAACATGGTAATTTCGGCCTTGATGGGATTGTGTCTACCCTCACAAGGGCTTTACATCGGCTCTTTCCCACAAGGATGCCAAGAGGTAAACAGAAGCCACCATGGTGGAGCGACGAAATTCGAGATCTCAAGAAAGGCTGTTGGCGACTTTTTAATAAGGCCAAGCGAACCAAAGAGTCCTCAGACTGGGAATCCTATAAGGAAGCACTTCGCTATTATAAAAAGAACTTAAGGAAAGCGCAGCGCGAATTCTGTAAAGTTTTTTGCGGTATGAGACATCCGAAGCGACAAGACTTCGCAAAATTCTCTCTACCTCCCCCACAATGCCCAGCGGCATGAAGAAATCCCACGGGCATAGACCTGTTCGAGTGATAAAAGCATTGATATTTTTTTAAATATCCACCTTCCGGGTAGCTCTACAGTCGCTCTTCACCGAGAATAGCACCAGCTCAGGCCTCCAATGAGCGATTCTGAAATCATAATCTCGCGGAACAAAATCCTATGGGCAATACGCAGCTTCAACCGGTATGGATCTCCAGAACCGGATAGCAGAATACCTGTCGAATTTTAAAACATCTCTGATATCATACTTAACGTTATTTTTAGAGGTTGCCTGCGATTGGTCTACATTCCTGAAATATGGAGCGAGGTGAAAGTGTGCAGCCGTGCATTGTCTTAGTCTAATAGCATTTTTTTCTTCGCTAAATGTGGTCGTTTTTGCTTTAAATCGGTGTAAAATCAATCCAACAGCTCTACATAATATGCGCCGGTGATCGTTTTGCCCTTGTCAAGGTAATCAGTATAGATTATTCCGCGTGCATCCCAAAAAACTGTCACCTTGCTGGCCGATAGTCGCTTCTTCGCCGCCGATCTGCCTGGAGGAATCTACTGTTGTGAGTGTTTCTTTGTCTCTGGTGTGTTGTGATGGATCCATGTTTCGTCCACGGTTACGAAACGACGCAGGAACTCATCTGGATTACGTTGAAACAGCACCAAACACGCCTTCAACCTGGTTCCACGTGTGTGTTTATGGTCAATTGTGAGCAAACGTTGCATACATCGCACGGATAGTTTTTTCGTACCCAACTGATTATTCAAAATTGAACAAACTGCACTGCAAATATGTCTGTCGCTTCAACAATCTCGCGCACCTTCAATCTCCGATCGTGGATTTTCTCAATAAATAATTTCTGGAGTAGTGACCTCAATTGGACGTTTGGCGTCACTCGTGCTTGTACGATCGCATCGGAATTCAGTAAACCACTTGTGAGCCATTCTAATAAATAGTGCAGAGTCCCCATAGTATTTCACAAGCCTTTCCTTGGTTGGGTGATTTTTTTGCGCAAAAAATATTGTTAGATTAGCACACGAAATTCACTTTCTTCCGTTATCGCCGAAATACGTAAAGTGTGCCGTTTGCTTTCAATCGCTATCAAACACAAACTAAATGACGCAGCTGGCTCAAAATTTGGCAGTAGTCTATTGACAGATGCAACTTGACATAGCAAAATATAAGATTACAACCCGTGAAGCTCAAAAGTTCACGGGCTTATTGAACTACCTTCGTAGATCTCGCCCCATCCAATTTTTTCATGTTCCCAAAACTAAAATGAGCATTAAAGGGAACACATTTTCAGTCTGTAGAAGAGGTCAAGGCAGACGTACTGAAAAGGGTGTCATTTGATGACCTGCAGCACTGTTTTTAACAATGGAAAACACGTATGCAGTGGTGTATAGATAGGGAAGGAGAGTATGTTGTAGGGGCTTAAAAGCTATTGTTATAAGTTTTCTATAAAGCAGTGTATTTGGCTATGTCATCAATGTCACCTCAAGTGAAGAAACCTTGCTCTCTAGCTCTACCACAAGTGAATTCGTATCCTCAGCTTGTCCCAAAAATAATAAAGTTGCGTCCGACTAGTAGGCAGATTGTTTATAGAATTTTGATTTTCTATTTTTTCACCTTTCGTTTCACTTCTTGAAGCCATTATTCCGCAAGAAACAACGATGCACGCAATGATGGAATAAAGAAAAAATATAAAATAAATTCATTTCAAATAGAAAACTAACGCAGAGCTGATGGAACTTCTGCCCAGCTTAGTCATATCAAACCTTTTCGGAATGTCCAAATCCAAATTATAGAGTTTGTTGTAAAATACTGAAGTTTTTTTGAATTATCGAGTGACTCCATAGGGGGTATATATATGATAAATATTACCTTAATTTGGGCCCTCTTGAAGTGTTATCTCCCTTAAACCTCAATATCGTTGTCGCTCCGATATTCGTCGAGTTTATCGTTATTATTATATCAAGTAAACAAATTCATTCTTCTTAATTCTTAAGCAAAACATCAAACCAATGAATCGGAAGGTAAGGATCTTAATATTATCTCACTCCACGATCGATTTAGTGATTATAATTCACAGTTGATTTTTATACTTCAGATGCAATCTGAAGGTGTATTGTGTTTACTCTAACGCTTGTAAGAAATAAGGTTTGTACAAAGTTACGAAGGGTACAGAAATGTTTGTAGTCGCAAAAGAACCTCGGATTCGCGTAACCGTATATTTATTTTCATTTCAAGTTTAATTATAATATCGAAATATTTTGGTTTAAAATGTCGATTAATAAACTATTTTGTTATTGTAAAGTTTGCCGATGCTTAGGACAGCGCCTTGTGGAAGAGAACTGTTTCTGTTCTACGCTCCTATAGGGGATTTTAACAGAAAACTAATTGATTGTTTGTTTCCTTAAGTTCATATGGGATAACAACCTGCAATAGTTAACTGTCATTCCCTTGTTTAGTTTATTTACTGTGGTTTATTATGTATGACAAGCATGGACATGAAATCTTTTGCTCAAAATGAAAGTTTCTTAAAAGCCTTAAGTCTTTAGATCACAAGAAGCTGGATTCCGCATATAACGATGTTTGGATATAACTATCCAAAGCCAGTGGTCCCCTGGGAATTTTTATAAAAAATCGCGCGGGAGAACAATTCTTCTCGACATTACAATTTTCAAATTTTATTGCTTTAATAGTGATATTCTTTTTTTACAGACGAAGAAGAGGCAGCGGAAGAACCTACGCCAAACGCTGCCGATTTATCAGCCGATTCGGATGAAACACCTTTGAAGCCCAATGTGAATATTGTAAACATTAATGCAACAACATTAAAAATGTAATAACTACAATAATTCTCTTTAAAATAGCTGGATGAAGACGACGATTACGATCCGGAAGATTCCCGAAAAAAGAAGAAGGGAAAAAAGCGTAAAACCAGGAACGAAAAGGAAAAAACACGTAAAAAGAAGAAGCGTAAGAAGAATGAAAGTGAAGAAGAAAGTGACTTTTTACATGACGAAGAAGGAGGACATTCTGATTATGCTGCTCCCAAGAAGGGTAGAAAGAAAAAAGAAATTGAAAAGAAGGAACCTGTTACTGCAGATCCAAGTATGTACATGTAGATAATTTAATATTATGAAGATAAATGATATGAGCATTTAAACGCATTTGATAGAAATCAATTGTAGCTCGGGTGTAGCTTAGTGGGTAATGTGTAGGTCTACAATGTAAAGGTCGTCAGTTCAGTATAATTGCAGGACACTGCCTGCTTGGATATACTTTGGTTACCTGAATCCACGAAAAAACTGAAATGAAAAAATATCGTAGGTAGAGGGTTGTGCGAAGGTCTAACAAGCCTTCTGCAATAAGTAATGAAAATCTTAAGATACCCGAAGGTGATTTGGACTGTAGTGTCATTATAGAAGTAGAATGGAAACCAATGCAGTTCCAATCAATTAAACCAAATTGCTAGCGTTAACATCGCGTTCGAAAAATAATTACCGCGCTTTTTAATTGTTGTGCTCGAAAAGTGTGTTCAGAACAATCCGCAGGCTATTCCCTCAATATCCAATTTCAAAGTTTGCCAGTGCAAACATTGCCGCTTCTATCGATCAAGCCGAGACCTTCGGTGTAACGGCAGCTCAGCAATCACTTGTTAGGAGATTTTGCACTCTAAAAGGGTAAGTTGTTGCACCGTTGCTGTATGGTTTGGCTCCAACATTTAGTTTTATTTTTACGTTGTGTTTGTTGCAATTCGTTTCAGATTTGCAATAACTACTAAGTTAATGCAAAATGCATTTGCAATTAACTTTACTAATATGCAAGGGTTAATAGCGAATCGCTTCGCAATATATTGCCACCTTACATCTAAAAGTCCAACAATACTGACACTTGTTGAAACTAAAGTTCCCAATGCCAATGGCCACGTTTACATCGGTAAGTATTAATAAGCCCTAGTAGCGCTTAATACGAATTAGTATGCGAAAGAAACGAGGGGAACTAAGTTAATCTAGTTCTGTTGTTGGATTATAATTTCTACTTCTGCAATGGCACTTCAGCCCAAATCGGACTTTGGCCTCCTGACATTCAGGTTCCTTAACATTTTTAATTACTTCTTGTGGAAGGGTTGTTAGCCCTTCGCACATCCCTAAAATGGCATTGGCTCACGAACGTTTATAGTTTCTTGATAACCCTGAGCGTCACGTTCCATGCAGTACAACCATATAACAACACAGACGTGACGCATGCGTCAAACATTCTTAGCTTCGTGCGAAGTAATATCTCTCTTAATTTCCAGAATGGTGAAAGGATACCGAAGGTCTGACAAA
The DNA here is from genome assembly GCA_963669355.1 of Chorisops tibialis. Classification (NCBI taxonomy): domain Eukaryota; kingdom Metazoa; phylum Arthropoda; class Insecta; order Diptera; family Stratiomyidae; genus Chorisops; species Chorisops tibialis. The sequence continues at coordinate 190,208,248 of OY770263.1, read as the reverse complement.
CTCTTTATTTAAACGATCCTCAATATTCTTTTCGGCTCAGCCGTTCATGCTGGTAACGCTGCCTAGCTGAGAATGATATAAATAACAAAACTAAAAGTAATCTCACACATGAGACAGCCTATTAAGGCCCGAGGTAACAAAAATCTTGCACTTCTTCCACACTTTATACGTTAACAACAATCGGCGCGCTTTTGTTCGAACTCATGTGCATGTATTTGGTTTTCATCATCATTATCGTCAATAGCGCAGTCTAAATCAGCCCCCCTGGCCTCCTGAAGTCGGCGCCTCCAATCGCCTCGATCCAAAGACCGCGTCCTCTAGCTGCTAATTTTGAAGATGGTCTTGCTATCTTCATCAAGCGAGTCTTCCCATCGCTTGCGTGGTTTGCCCACTTGTAAATTACCACTCGCTTTGCCTTTAGATCACGTTTGGGGATTCTTCTATCTTCCATTCGCTCTACGTGGCCAACCCATTGCAGTTTACGTATTTTTATGAACGTTGAGGCTTCTGGCTCATCGATACAACTCTGGCTCAAGATACAACTCATGGTTTTATCTTATTCGTCACTCTGTTCCTTTCTTCATAAGTCACAAAATTTTTCGAAGGACCTTCTTTCGAATGCATTAACTTTTTTTTCGGAAGTTCGCAGTTGTTCCTGTGCACTTTCTTGGATTTCATTATAGGAAGTACCGAATAATACGGTTTATTTGCAAGTGCCAAGTTGAAAAGCAAACCAGGGCTAGACCATCTCCCTGCTTTAAACCACATTCCGTTCAAAAGCTGGTTGTGGAATCGGTTTGTATTTGCAATTGGCATTCAGTCTTCGTCATTGTGAATCTCGTTAATCGGACTAGTTTTGAAGGAATTCCAAAATCAAGCATCCTGTCGAAATTGTCGTATGCTTATTTAAAATCTGGTCTGTTGTGTAGATCGCCCGGTTCTGTATTCACCAATTATTTCATTAGTATAGGGCTTAAGACGACGTTCAATTATTTTTGTCATTATTTTATAGAACCTACACAACAATGATATTCCTAATTCTCACAGCAGATTTTGTCTCCTTTCTTGTGAATTGGACATATGATCCTTTTCGCCAATCGTCGGGTATGACTTCCTCTGTCCAAATTTTGCATATCATGATGTGTAGTGTTTCAGCAAAACAATTTCTACCGTTCTCCAGAAGTTCAACTGGTATTTCGTCAATTCCCTGCGCTTTGTTTAGTTGTTGGTTACATAAGGCTGCTTTGATTTTGACAAGCGTTTGGAGTGTCGATGATGGTTCTTCTTCGTTAGTTCAGACCTCAATTGAGATGTTGTATGTTGTGATCGGTGCTAATGGGGTGGGATTGAAGATGTTCGAAGTAGGAAGCCCATCTCCTTTTGATTTCTAATGTGCCCTCTGCGTCTTTGCAGAGATTGGTTTTTGGCTTATATCCCTTTTTTAAGTCTTTTACTATTGCGTATGCGTCTCGCATTTTATTTTGTCTCTTAGCGTCATCTATTTTTTTGTATCTTGCCATTATTGTACTTCCTTTGCTTTCTTCTGCAGGTTTTAAACTCGTAATATCTATCTTTTTTGGCTCGTGTTGGTCGTTTTGTAAGCCTCATTCTTTCTATCTATTGCATCGCAACATTCTTGGTCGATCAATCATTATTTCTTTTGCCGCGCTTGGTATACTAATATCTCTTCTGCAGAGGATTTGATGCCGTCTTGTATTCCCATACACATATTCGCCACTGACATATTTTGAATGTTTTGATATATTGGTGTCAAGTGTTGATCCAGTGCAGACATGTACGCCTGCGCCACCGTTTCGTCTTTAAGCTTGTCGACATTGAATTTGCGAGCTCTACTCGGTTTCGAATATCCACGACAAGCTATTCGGCATCGATACTTAGCTCTGACTAGATGGTGATCGGAGTCACAAATTGTACCGCGGATGGTTCGTACATCAAGTGTATAGGGTGGGCAATTCCTTGGTTTCTTTTTAAATCATAGGTTATTTTGACACTGAAAGCTGTTTCCCGCTCGAAATCTTGACAGAAAGTCAGTATCATACCTCCGCGGAACGAAATGAGTCGCTCTACACTTGAACAACGTTGGGAAATATTGAAAACTTATTTCCAAAGTGATTTTGGGCGCAAAATCATCTTTTCTGATGAGGCGAATTTTCATCTCGGAGGCTACGTTAACAAACAAAATTGCCGCATCTGGGGCTCGGAAAACCCGTTTGCCTTTTTTTTCTGGGGAACCGTGAAGGACCGATGTTATGCCAACAATCCAGAAACGATTCAAGCACTTAAGGCCAATATCTTCCAAACAATCCGTGAGCTACAGTCCGAAACCTTTAACATGGTCTTGGAAAATTGGAGTGACAGAATGCGCTACTGCGAAGCCAGCCAAAGCAGCCTCTTGATCGAAGTTGTGTTCCATCTTTAATGGGAATGCTTGCTCTTACTAATGAAGCCATAATACATGGAAAAAAAATTGTTCATTTTATTGCATTTTTAAAAAGAAACTTGTATTTGGCCCACCTCTACTTGAAGCAACCCTTTTTTCAATTAAAAAGTGGTCTATTTCATTGAAGGTGTGACCATCCCACGTTGGTGTGTGAATATTACGACCTGTGGGAAGCACATTGCGCTTACTATGACATTTTGCTGCTTGCGAAATCAGTAGGACGCTAAGCATTGTCGTTGGTTATGTCATGGAGACTGTGACTTGACCTGCTGTTGTTCCTCTATGGACCTCCTCTTTTTGGACTTTTGCATTAAAATCTCCTAAGATAATTTTAAGGTTATTTGAGGGCAATGAATCCTAGGTTGTCTCTAGGATGGTATAAAATTCGTCTTTAGTTAAGTCGTCCTTGTCTTCTGTTGGTGCGTGGACGTTGATCAACCAAGTGTTGAAAAATTTTGTCTTTATTCGGATTGCACACAATCTTTCACTTACTGGTTTGGAACTCGTGACCTGCTGTTTAAATTTTTTGAAAACGACGAAGCCGACTCCAAACTCTCTGCTTCCTGAAAATTTTCCACTTGGATATATAGTGTGTCATCTCATAGCCATAATTTCGTTACCGAGCCATTGCGTTTCTTGGAGGGCAATTGTGTTGATGTGTTTTGTCACTTCTGCGAGGATTTCTTTCAGAGCTCCTGTCCTAAATAAGGATCGAGCAGACCCTTATCCAGTTTTCGTTTTCGGGATCGTTTCCGTTGAGTCCATCCTTTCCGTAGGCTTTTCTTCAGAGTTTTTGGACAGTGTTTTTTCCGGTGATGCATTGTCGGCGCCTCGCCCAACCCATGACCTGGAGGACCAGTCCTACTTATTTATTACACCCTGGTACAAAAAGGGGTTTCAGCTAAATGTGAAATGTTGAAGTTCTCACAGTTATGCTGCGAGTCCAACTATGTCATACTTTTTTGCCTACTTCTTGAGACGCACTGGTATTACTGGCCATTCAGTTTAACTCTTCGCTCCTATGTTATGTACTTGGTTTTACGTTCATTTATTTTCACCCCTGTCTCTTTGTATTTTGAATGCAACAAGCTAACTTTTCACTTTAATTCTAAATTTTGCTTTTTTCCGGGTCAATCACAATATTTTATTATTAGAATAATACAGTAAATTATAAAATTCTGAAAACCCAACAAAACTTCTCTCGGTTACTAAGAAAAACTCGCATAATGCGGAACATGAAATTAAGGCGCCGAATACACTATGCTACTTGTGTGAACTACATGTAGCAGTGTACACCATTCACAGCATCTTGTATGTCATACATTCGACGACATTGTAGCAAAGATCCCAACAGGAACGGTAATAGTTACCACATAAAACATAATTGAGGTTAAAATCTCACTATGTTTCGGGACGTATCAATTGTCAACACAATTCTAACAAATAAAGTTTTCTCTATGATTTTTTTTACTCCTCCCCTCCTCTCAACATCTTCAATCCCCAACAACCATCATCAATCCCAGCAACCATCATCAATGTGATCACGCATTGCTATTGTCACGTATTCATGGATTTCCCATTGGATGGCGTACGGACAAAAAAAAAAACAACAAGCGCGATGCAATCACGTTGAATGCTGTTTTGATATTGAGCAAATGTATGAAAGTATGACATGCCGCAACACAAACTGTGCTACATGTTATCAGACTTTAAGCTCCGCCTCCAAGTATTCAAAAGTTTTTGAAAACCTCTCCACAAGTGTGATGACACTGAAAACTGCACTATAGACCGGCATACATGTATGGCGACATGGAAAGGATGTCACTCATGTAGCGTCGTGTATTCAGCGCTTAACTTCGGAGCCCCAGATAACAGTGCTCTGTATGTTACTATATAAACAGTTATTTTCTTATTGCTGCGCATATCACGCAGCCCTTACATACAATCGTTAATTATAGCATTAATATTGTATATTAAATTGAAACATAATATTTTTATGGCAATAAAAAAATTTAAATTTGTTTTCTTGCAGGTATGCCTACAATTGAAGAAGTCTGTAGTACTTTTGATTTAACTGACGTAACCATAGAATTTACTGATAGTGATTATGAGAATTTAATTTCTTATAAAATGTTCCAACAACACGTCCGGCCAATTTTACAGAAAGAAAATCCAAAGGTAAATATTTAAAGTTATTTTTTAATCTTAGATCGCATTCTGGAGAATGTTACTTGCAAAATCAAACATTGCGGAAAATCAATTGCGGTTTCGTGTTTTGTGTATTTCAATCTCTTTAATAATGATCGGTTGCGAAATAACACGTATTGTATCCAAATTTGGAATTGACCATTTCAAAAATTTCACAATTACTTCGTTGCATTTTGCGAGTTGTTAAAAGCACCTTACAAATACGGCTGAAGATTATAATCAATCAGATGGGGCACAGATCAGAGGAAGCACTGGATATCTTATAACAATTGTATGTGTATCTTTTATAAATTTTGAGATGCTAAGGCAAACGTACATATATACATATGTATTATACTTTTTTGACTAGGAGTAAATATTAATATCTAAGTTGGATATGAACCTGGTGACATAAATTGCCTACGCAAATCGACAAAGTTTAAAATTTTGTCGTGTTAAAATGTTTAACACTGCGCAAAAAGCAATTCCTGCATGTTACTGCTATGTTTAAAAAGTATTATTTAATTCAGTTTAAATCAGTTTAGTTTAAGAAGCGCAAAGTTTCGAAATTTAAAAAAAGTTCAGTCAAACGATTTGTTTGTATCGTCATAATCCAACGCAACGCAGAAAAGTTGAAATAATTTTGACATCTACTGTCTTGTACTGTCAGTGTCAAAAGCCGATTGCTTGAATCGCGATGCGACCGAAAAATTGTGAAAATACTCTGTTTTCTCTTCTAAAAATAGGATACGAAAACACTTGCTCAACAAATTTTCCTTGTTATGTTGATTGTGGACAGGGATATTCCCGCAATTTTGCCAGACAGTTCAAATCCTTGTCAAAGCATTGCGCAATGTTGTGATTGTGGACAGGCTATAAATTATTTATAAGTTACTAAATAACCTATTCAATTAAATTTTGTTATAAAGGTGCCGATGTCCAAATTGATGATGCTTGTTGCCGCAAAATGGAGAGAATTTTTTGAAGTTAATCCAAATCTACAGAGCGAACAAAATAAAGAGGACGAAGAATATGCTGAATATCCAACGAAATCATCTAGAGCCCGAACATCACGAAGTGAAAAGGTAAGTTAATAAAAGAAACAGATAAAACTATCTTTGTATTAATAAAACTATTTTAGTTGGAGGAATTATATGAAGAAGACGACGAAGAAGATGAGGAAGATCAACGCATTAAGAAAAAGAGAGGCCGTAATCCTAGTAAAAAGGGTAAAAAATCAGGGAAGGTACCCACTTTAAAAATTAAGTTTGGTAAAAGAAAACACGGCAGTTCCGACGAAGATCAGGATGCTACTGGTGGTTCTGAGAGAGACTCTGACGCAGAATTTGAAAAAATGTTACAAAAATCCGAAGAATGTAAGGAAACCGATAAAACCGAAGAATCTGTTGAAAGCGCACCGCCAATCATAAAGAAGAAGGCCAAGACTAAGATTGGAATGAAATTTAAAAAGAAGAAAAAGGTTAAGACTTCGAATCGTTTTCCCGATGGCGAAGATGGAGAACATGAACATCAAGATTACTGCGAAGTTTGTCAACAGGGTGGAGAAATCATTTTGTGTGACACATGCCCACGAGCATATCATTTGGTATGCCTTGAACCGGAATTAGAAGAAGCTCCGGAGGGCAAGTGGTCTTGTCCTCATTGTGAAGCTGATGGTCCTGCCGAACAAGAAGACGATGAACATCAAGAGTTTTGTCGTCTATGTAAGGATGGTGGCGAGTTACTTTGCTGTGACTCCTGTCCTTCAGCCTATCATACATTCTGCTTGAATCCGCCATTGAATACAATTCCAGACGGCGATTGGAAATGTCCTAGATGTAGTTGTCCCGAGCTTCCAGGTAAGGTCGATAAAATATTAACATGGAGATGGGCGGAAAAGAAAATAGCAGAACCATCTACTTCCAAGAAGCAAACTGTTTCTAGAACGCGCGAGTATTTCGTCAAGTGGCACAGTCAGTCATATTGGCATTGCGAATGGATTACGGAAGTTCAACTGGATGTTTATCATCCATTGATGATTAGAAATTTCACCCGCAAATATGACATGGAGGAACCACCGAAGTTCGATGAAACCTTAGATGAAAGCGACAGTCGTTTCAAGCGTCTTCAACGACACAAGCAAACTCATGGCGGTGTTGTAGATTCAGAAGATATGGATTTGGAGGAAAAATATTACAAGAATGGTGTAAAGCCGGAATGGTTGATTGTGCAGCGCGTTATAAATCATCGCACTACGAAGGACGGATCCACTTTCTATCTTGTGAAATGGAGAGATTTGTCATACGATAAGGCAACATGGGAAGATGATTCCGATGATATTCCAGGTCTGAAGCAAGCAATCGATTATTACATGGAACTAAGAGCAGTTTGCTACACTGATCCAAGTTTAAAGAAGAAGAAAAAAGGCAGAAAACCGAAAAAGGAATTAGGAGATGTGCGTCGTTTTACACCACCTCCAGATAAACCAACAACCGATTTGAAAAAGAAATACGAACAGCAGCCTATCTATATATCAGAAACTGGTATGCAGTTGCATCCTTACCAATTAGAGGGTATTAACTGGTTGCGTTATTCGTGGGGTCAGGGTATTGATACTATTCTTGCCGACGAAATGGGTTTGGGTAAAACAATTCAAACCGTCACTTTTCTCTATTCGCTATACAAGGAAGGTCATTGCAAAGGACCATTTTTAGTGGCCGTTCCTCTCTCTACGATAATTAATTGGGAACGTGAATTTGAAGTTTGGGCACCTGACTTTTACTGCATTACGTATGTTGGCGATAAAGATTCTCGAGCTGTAATTCGCGAAAACGAGTTATCTTTTGAAGAAAATGCTGTTCGATCGCACGGTGGCAAAGCGTCCAAGGTCCGAGCAAGTTCGATCAAATTCAATGTGCTGCTTACAAGCTACGAGTTAGTATCAATGGATGCAGCATGTCTAGGATCGATAGATTGGGCGGTTTTAGTTGTTGATGAAGCGCATCGTCTGAAAAGCAATCAAAGCAAATTTTTCAGGATCTTGGCAGGCTATAATATCGCTTATAAGCTGTTATTGACTGGAACACCTCTTCAAAATAATCTCGAAGAACTTTTCCATTTGCTCAATTTCTTGAATAAAAATAAATTCAGCGATTTGGCCGCTTTCCAAAGTGAGTTTGCGGACGTATCGAAGGAAGAACAAGTGAAACGACTACACGAAATGCTCGGTCCGCATATGCTGCGTCGATTAAAGGCCGATGTATTAAAGAACATGCCTTCCAAGTCCGAATTTATTGTACGTGTGGAATTGTCGCCGTTGCAGAAGAAATATTACAAATACATTTTGACACGCAATTTCGAAGCTTTAAATCCGAGGAGTGGTGGAAGTTCCTGTAATTTATTGAACGTTATGATGGACTTGAAAAAATGCTGTAATCATCCCTACTTGTTCCCAGCTGCGGCAGAAGACGCCCAGCTTGCTCCTGGTGGCGGGTACGAAATATCATCAATGACTAAAGCTGCAGGCAAATTAGTTCTACTATCAAAAATGATGCGACAACTGAAGGAACAAAATCATCGAGTTTTGATTTTCTCTCAAATGACAAAAATGTTGGACATTTTAGAAGATTTCTTGGAAGGCGAAGGCTATAAATATGAGCGGATTGATGGTGCGATTACAGGCAATCTACGTCAAGAAGCTATCGATAGATTTAATGCGCCTGGAGCTCCACAATTCGCATTTTTACTTAGTACTCGTGCCGGCGGCTTAGGTATCAATTTGGCAACAGCTGATACCGTCATTATATACGATTCTGATTGGAATCCTCATAACGATATTCAGGCTTTTTCACGAGCACATAGAATCGGTCAAGCTAATAAAGTTATGATCTATCGTTTCGTTACAAGGAATTCGGTAGAGGAGAGAGTTACGCAAGTGGCTAAGCGAAAGATGATGTTGACACATTTAGTAGTTAGGCCTGGAATGGGAGGCAAAGGCTCAAACTTCACGAAACAAGAGCTCGATGATATTTTGCGCTTTGGAACAGAAGAACTTTTCAAAGGTGATGAGGGTAAAGAAGAAGAGGCTATCCATTATGATGACAAAGCAGTTGCAGAGCTGTTGGACAGATCCAACCGTGGAATAGAAGAGAAAGAAAGTTGGTCGAACGAATATCTGTCTTCATTCAAAGTTGCATCCTATGCAACCAAAGAAGAAAACGAAGATGAGGACACCGAAATCATTAAGCAAGAAGCTGAAAATTCCGATCCCGCGTATTGGGTTAAACTGCTACGACATCATTACGAACAGCATCAAGAGGACGTTGGAAGGACTTTGGGCAAGGGCAAACGTGTTCGAAAACAAGTAAATTACACTGATGGCGGGGTCGTCGCAACAGAAACCAGGGACGATACTAATTGGCAAGAAAACGTTTCTGATTATAATTCGGATTACTCGGGATCTGATGAGGACGGTGCTGATGATGACTTCGATGAGCGAAATGAAAATGGCGATTTGGGCCGGAGAAAACGACGTTTTGAAAGGAAAGAAGATCGTGATCGCCCACTACCACCTCTACTGGCGCGTGTCGGAGGAAATATTGAGGTTTTAGGATTTAATGCTCGGCAAAGGAAGAGCTTCCTTAACGCAATAATGAGATATGGTATGCCACCGCAAGATGCATTCAACTCACAATGGCTAGTTCGAGATCTCCGAGGTAAATCGGAAAGAAACTTCAAAGCGTATGTCTCGCTCTTTATGAGACATTTGTGTGAACCTGGAGCTGATAATGCCGAAACGTTTGCTGATGGAGTACCAAGAGAAGGTTTAAGTCGTCAACATGTTCTAACACGAATAGGAGTCATGTCTTTGATTCGAAAGAAAGTTCAGGAATTCGAGCACATAAATGGCTACTACAGTATGCCTGAACTAATTAGGAAACCTTGTGAGCCCATCAAGCCTCTAATTGTCCCTAACGAAGAAGATAAAAGTGCGACAACAAGCACGAGTGCCACTCCAGCTACAAGTGCTGCGGCCAGTCCAGTCCCACCAACGGAAAAAGATGAAGAAAAACCGGCAGAAGATGATAAGGCGGTGAAAGAAGAAAAAACTACTGATAAGGCAACGGAAGAAAGCGGAACTATTCCTACTGATAATCAGGAAAAACCTGAATCAGAAGTAGTTGAAGATAAAAAGCCTGAAATTAAAAAAGATGAAGTTCCTGCTGCGATTAAAGTTGCTGAACCTGAAATTAAAACCGTTGAATCAAAACCTAAAGAAGAAATAGAAAAAATAGATGACGATGACGACGATGTCGTTATAGTGAAAGACGATGAAGAGATCGAAAAACCAAAAGACAGACGCGAAGGTAGAGCTGAAGAGACGTTGGAAGTTCATAAGCGCAACTTCATGTTCAATATTGCTGATGGTGGCTTCACCGAGCTCCATACATTGTGGTTAAATGAAGAAAAGGCGGCAGTTCCTGGCAGAGAATACGAGATTTGGCATCGTCGTCATGATTATTGGTTGCTTGCCGGAATAGTTACCCACGGCTATGGACGTTGGCAAGACATTCAAAACGATATCCGTTTTGCTATTATTAACGAACCATTCAAGATGGACGTTGGAAAGGGAAATTTCCTTGAAATCAAGAACAAATTCTTAGCGCGACGATTTAAATTATTAGAGCAAGCGCTTGTTATAGAAGAGCAACTACGAAGAGCTGCATACCTTAATCTCACTCAAGATCCGAATCATCCAGCGATGTCGCTCAATGCTCGTTTCGCTGAAGTTGAATGTTTGGCTGAGTCCCATCAACACCTAAGTAAAGAATCTTTGGCAGGAAATAAGCCGGCGAATGCTGTTCTGCATAAAGTTTTGAATCAACTTGAAGAACTTTTGTCGGATATGAAAAGTGACGTGTCTCGACTACCTGCTACATTGGCTCGCATACCACCGGTCGCTCAAAGACTACAGATGTCAGAAAGGTCCATTCTTTCACGACTGGCAGCAACAGCTGGAAATTTGCCAAATTCAGGTACCTATTTTTCTGATCTTTTTTTTTCACATGATCTTTTAATTATTTTATTTTATTAGCTCAATTAATGACACAATTTCCCGCTGGATTTCAAGGAACGATTTTACCTGCTTTCACTGGAAGCCCAGCTGCGAATTTCGGAAATTTCAGACCACAATTTTCAGTACCCGGGCAACCATCAACAAGTTTCACTAGCACTAATTAATTATATAGCCAGAGATTCTTAAGTTGCAAAAAGTATTTAATAGGGAATACGTTTTTTTAAATATATGTTATTCAAGTAGCATTTCCGTGCGATTCATAACGTAAGAGTTTCATGCTGTACGTTCACTTTTTCATAATATATAAATATATACAACATTTTAATGGATTTGTTTATTGTACTCTATTGTATTAACGAAGCACATTCCAAATAAATTATTCAAGTATGCAGTTTGAAGGGTAATGTAGTATGTTAATTAGGCGTTAAGTAATTATTGAAGTTAAGGGGGCAGGAAAAAAGTATGCTTAATTTGTGTCTATACAGCAGAGTTTCTATTTACGAGCATTGCTGGAACCTCTAATTGGAGAGGGTCCATTTTATTACAGTAACTGATGTCACTCGACGCAGTCATTCGGGCTTACAAAAGTTACGGGATTTCTTCGCCTCGCGATTACACACTAACGTTGATTTCTATTCTGCCAACAATGTTGCTCAGTTAAACTTGCTTTTTTGCTATCAATGCTTTTAACTTTTTATAATCTATTTGAAAAAAAAAACTGCTTTCTAAACAATGAAAAATAGTTGCATGCTTACCCTGAATTTTTCGACGATGCAACTTGATTGACCTGACGAAGTTTAGAGCATTCTTCTTCTACAATGGCGATACCGCCCAAATCGGATCTTGACCTCCTGACATTCAGGTTCCTTAACATTTTTCATTATTTATTGTGGAAGGGTTGTTAGCTCTTCGCACAACCCTCCATCTACGAATTTTTCATTTTCGTAGATTGCGGTGACCAAGGTATATCCAGGCAGGCAATGTGCTAGAATTATATATTGCGTCGACCGGAATTTGAACTCACTACCTTCGCATTACAAGACCAACACGCTACCCACCAGGCTACACCCTAAGTTTAGAGCACTGCCTAACAGTTTTTAAGATTTGTTCGAAGACAACGAAACATTGAATTTTTAAATTTAATCCCGAGAAATTAAGTTTCCTGAATTTTGGTGTGACGTAATGTTTGTCCCGAAGTTCGGAAACTTCTTTACTTCAGACTAAATTACAAAATAATGATAACTACCTGCAGCAAATTAGTGTAAAAATGAAAATAGGAGTGCAATGATGCATCTCTTGATGAACTTCAGTTTAAATGCGAGTCATCAAAATTTCCCTGCCACGGATCACTGTTGCTATTGGAACTTTCCGATAATAATAGAGCACTCAAACCTTCGTTAATGTGTACCGTTTGAAACCTGGTTCGGATATTTTCTTGCCATGCTTTCATAGCTATTAGTCCGCGAGGCAGCGACATTTTCAACTAAACCAGCTTTTTGATTTTTATACTCTAGATGAAATCTGAGAGTATATTGTGTTTGCCGTTACAAATTTCAGGAAATTTTGAAATTTAAATTAAATTATTTTTCTTCGAAACTGTTAAAGCTATCAGCTCGAAATTTTGCATAAAGTATAAAAATAGAAATATTAAAAATTTTGTCAGAATTTGTTTTTTAATAATTGCAATAAATGCTAAAAAAATTATCAGCTCCTCTTCACTCCTTCTGCGCCCTCCCATATAAATATCTGTATTATAAATTCATGGAAAGCATTTTTTCTTCGAACATATGAGAGCTATCGACTTTGAAATTGAAACAAAGCCTGGCGATAATGATGTCGATAAGCAGTTTCGAAAATCTTCTAAGCCCCTCCACTTCCTCTGCCACCTCCCATATAAATGCCCCAATTTCAGGAAAACTGTCCAATTGAAAATAATGAAAACTACAAACCTTAAATTCAGCACGAAATATTTTGCATACCACATTAGATGTCATATCCAAAAATTACAAACCTTCCACCTCTGCTTCCACCACCTCCCACACAAAAGTCACTATTAATTATTCAAAAGAATTAGAGGTGACATATTTTCCGGTACATTGAACTCTTTCTCATTTCATCTAGAGTATCATATGATTAGGCTTTACGCCCAATCATAATTCTGTTATATTTGAGTATGAGATATTCAAATATACAACAACAGCAAAATCATCGTCTTCCATTACAGTTGTACAATAGAGTGTTGCGATTCCCGCCAGAAAAAATCATGCATTTGACATGTTTTAAATTGCATATCAATAGCATTCATACTTTTCAGGAAAATCGACTTTCTGAAATTGTATGGTTGCAGGTAGAAGTAGTGAAGCTAATAGTCTAATTTTTTCGGTCTTACTGATAAATCTAAATAAATATTTATTCAAAAATTTAATAAGTACTGAGAAAATTAATGTATTCTATTTAGTGAATTGTGCAGTTTGTATGGGAGGTGATGGAAGGAGAGGGGAGTTCTTAAAGACTTTTTCAGTAATAACTATAAACATCATGCTTTTGATATGTTTTAAAATGTAGATGAGTAGCATTCATACTTTCAGGAAAATCTACTTTTTGTAAAGCTGTGAAATTGCGTCAGATTGTATGGGAGTGGGTAGAAAGGGTAAAGTCTAATAGTCTAATTTTGGTGTTACTAATAATTCTAAATAAATATTATGTGCATAATTTCAGCTCGATAAATATTATAGGCACTAAGTTAATTGGTTTAGAGCATTTCATGAAAAAGTGCAGTATCTATGGGAGGGGTTAGAAGAAGAAGGAGAACGCAAATAATTTTTATACGGTAGATTGATATCATCATAAAAGTAATACGTTCCAAATCTCAGACCAATCGCTTTTATACTTTTCGAACAAATCCGCTTATTGTCATATTGCGCAATTGTGTCGTTCTGTATGGTAGGGGGTAAAAGGGGTGGAGCGATATAGCCCGCTCACGAACTTGACTTTACTTTTTTGTTGAAAACAACGTGTACGAAATTTAAATTATCTAGCTCAACGCGTTCGCAAGCTAGAAAGCGCACGAACGGACGGACGGAGCTTAATATATGTATGTTTCAATTACTTAGCTTAAGAGATAGTCGAGATATTCATTCTTAAGTGTTTTTCTTTGCATCCCCCCTGACGTTCCCCCTTTTAATAACTAACCTCTCTCTACATGCCATCTTAATGGTCCTAAAATATTGTTATAAATCTGACAACCTCGACGTCCCCAGCAACACCGAGAAAAGTCCATCAACATTTAAAACGCTATACACATGTTTCCAGACACTTCTACCGAGCTCCACAATGTAGCCAATCATTCTAGACACACACACACAACGACACCTGTCTGGGAGACTTAGTATAAATAACCGCCAACTTTCAGACAACGAGTTAGTTAGATTTTGGCGACACCTATCGGTGGAAGAAGGCGAATCGGTACAAGTGATAGATTGGCAGTGTTCCTGAGTTGTACGAATTAAGTTTTAGAGCGAATTTAGTGAAGTGATCAAGAAATAAAGAAAAGTGCGATTAAATAAAATTATTCATTATTTTTAAACGAATTGTGTTTTCCTTTGAAATCAGCGATCCCCTAGCTCGCAACAATTGGTGTCAGAAGTGGGATTTCAAGGATAAATTCGGGTTAAAAATCGCGAGTGAAATTAAAAATTCTCGGAACGGATAATTTTGTGAGAGCGGAAAAGTGAAACTAAAATTCTCGGACAGTGAGAATTTGGTGAAACCGAATATTCTCGAGTGCTCTAGTGAACAGTGACTTTAATTAGCGAAGTAAAATCGCGGAACTAAAATTCTCGAACGGACAGTGAGAATTTTGTGAAATCGAATATTCTCGAGTGCTCTAGTGAACAGTGACTTTAATTAGCGAAGTAAAATCGCGGAACTAAAATTCTCGAACGGACAGTGAGAATTTTGTGAAATCGAATAATCTCGAGTGATTTAGTGAGCAGTGACGTAAATTTAAGTGAATTCGAATCGCGGAAAAACTGGAAATAATCGGTAGTGAAAATGCCGCGTTATTTAAAAGACTTAAAAGTAACGGAGCTGAAGGAAGAGCTCAGTAGACGCGAGTTACCTACAACAGGGAGCAAGTCTGAACTTGTCAGCCGTATGATCGAGACACTTGAGGCTGAGGGTGAGAATGCAGATAGTTTTGAGTTCCAAATCGAAGAAGCTAGTAAAGAGGAGTGCTCTGGTACATCGGATGCCTTAACACAGTTAATGCAACAAATGATGAACAAATTAGATCAACAATCAGCGGACATGCATCAGAAATTTGAACAACAATCGGTGGACATTAAACAACAATCAACGGACATTAATCAGAAACTAGAGAAATTAGACGAGACTTCAAAGGACCTTAACCAAAAATTGGAGCTGCAAAATGATAAAATAGACACCATGGGTAAGGCCATAGAAGAAAACGTTGAGAAGAAACTTCGAATCTTCGAAGAACAAATTACGGAAAAGACATCCGGAATTGCAGAAGAAGTCGAACGCCTAAAAAGAGACTTCGATAACGTGAAGGCGACTGGCGTCATCAAGACAGAACATGTTGCGCACAAGGGTCTCAAGGCTCCAATCTTCGATGGACAAACACCGTGGGCTATTTATAAGACCCAATTTGAGGCCGCCGCAAGAAACAACCATTGGAATGATCTAGAACGGGGAACAGCTCTTATATTGGCGCTAAGAGGTCCACCAGCAGAGGTTCTTCAAACGATTCCGCAGGAGCAACAACAAGACTTTTCAACCTTAGTCCAGACATTGGATCTCCATTATGGCAGTGACCACATGCGAGAGATCTACAAAACGCAACTGTACAACCGAACTCAAAAGAATGGTGAAACACTTCAAGAGCTGGCACGCGATATTGAACGACTCACACTATTATCGCTGCCTAATGCGCAAACAGAGCAACGAAACGATACAGCTGTTTTCGCATTTAACAATGCTGTACAGGACAGAGAGCTGCAACAGGCGTTAAAACTGGCAGGTAAGAAAACGATTGGCGAAGCCTTAGTATATGGGCTGACGTTCGAAGCTGCCAAGCAAAGCTCGCGGAGTAACTATCGAGTTCGAGAAATAGTAGAAGAATGTGTGTGCCAGAAAGCCGAGTACACCAAGCGGAGCGAAGGATCTGGTGCTCCTCGATGTTGGAATTGTGGACAGGCAGGACACTTACGACGCGACTGCCGCAAACCCAGAAAAGCGATCAACTACTATTCCAGCTGCGCTGCTAAACAAAGAGGAGGAAGGGGCGAACCGTCACGAGAGCACGCTTCGCCTAATGACAGTCCGGGAAACGAGTAAAGGCCAACTTCATGGGGCAGAAGTTGGCTGGTAGAATCGACGCCCCCGGAACCATCATCGCAGTTTCTCGACTACATCGTTGTGAAAACGACTTATGTATGAGTGGTCGAGTCGGCAAATTAAACTGCATCATAACAGTCGACACAGGCGCAACACGGTCAGTGTTAAGATCTGACCTCGTAGATCGTACTTGGCTTCACAACACCAAGAAGTACGCACTTGCACTGCTACAGGAGAAACTACAACGGTCCATGGAGAAATAGCTCGTGACATACAGCTTGGAGATTTGACCTTCTCGCATGTATTCGTGGTAGCTGATATTACCGATGAGTGTATCCTTGGAATGGATTTTCTGAAACCACACGGTATACAGCTGGACTTAGGACAACGAATAATGAAGTGGCGGAATATTGAAATCCCGATGGAAATAACACCCTCCAACACAACAAAGCTGCGAGTTGTATTATGCGAAGATGCGGACATACCAAAGTCATCTGAGAATGTTATTTGGGCAGAGCTCGATGGTGATCCCGGGAACCACCGATTCTACCTCATAGAACCGGAAACGACACCTGCATTACGAAGTCTAATACTAGGAAAAACGCTCGTAAAAATGAATGAGAAGATGATGGTACCAATAAGAGTCCTGAACGTTGCGGACAGCACTACCAGCGTAAAGAAAGGAGATGTAATTGGCAGCTGTGAACCAATATCGGCGGTGACGAGTATCGACAAGGCAGAACCACATGACGTACCCTCTAAAAATAAGCCAAGAAGGAAGGACAATGTAACATCAACACTTCTTCAGTCAAGCAACCTTAGAGGAGAACAACACCAGCAAGCAGTAGATCTAATCGAAGGATTCAGCGACGTCTTTTCCACCGGTGATGACGACTATGGTAGAACAAACTTAGTGAAACATCGTATAGATACCGGAAGTGCTACACCGATACGTCAACCTCCAAGAAGAGTACCATTAGCGAAACAAGGAGAAGTCAATTCAATGGTCAAAACTATGGAGCATCAGGGAATCATCGAAGAATCAAAGAGCCCGTGGATATCGCCAGTAGTGCTGGTAAAGAAGAAAGACGGCAGTACCCGTTTTTGTGTGGACTACAGGCGACTAAATGATGTTACGAAAAAGGATAGCTATCCACTACCTAGAATCGACGATATCATGGACACCCTGACCGATGCTAAATGGTTCTCAACGTTGGACCTGAAGAGTGGTTACTGGCAAGTGGAGATAGATGAAAAAGATAGAGAGAAGACAGCATTCTCTGTCGGCAGTGGACTGTGGCAGTTCATCGTAATGCCATTTGGCCTGTGCAATGCTCCAGCTACGTTCGAAAGACTGATGGAATTCGTTTTGCGTGGTCTGAGTTGGAAAACTTGTCTCGTTTACCTAGATGATGTGATCGTTATCGGAAAAACATTCAATGAACACCTAAAAAATCTGCAGGAAGTCTTCCAGCGACTGCGAGCGGCAAAATTAAAGCTGAGTCCGAAAAAGTGCACTTTGTTTAGTGCACAAGTCAAGTACTTGGGTCACATCGTTTCAGCTGATGGCGTAAAGACAGATCCGGAGAAGATACTGGCGGTGAAAAATTGGCCTACTCCGAGTGATAAACACCAGTTGCGCAGCTTCCTAGGCTTAGCGACATATTACCGACGATTTGTAAAAGACTTTGCTAACACGGCGAAATGTCTGCATCAGTTAACAGAAAAAGGGAAGCCATTTACATGGAGTCAACAGTGCCAGGAAGCATTCGAGAGGATAAAAGACCAACTCTGCGACTCCCCAGTTCTGGCGTATCCAAAACCAGGTCATGGTTTCATCATAGACACTGACGCCAGCAATGTCGGTATCGGAGCAGTACTATCACAAGAGATCGATGGGCAGGAGAGAGTGCTATCTTACTACAGCCGAGTACTCTCAAAATCAGAAAGGAACTATTGCGTAACTCGCCGAGAGCTACTAGCCATAGTAGAAGCAACAAAACATTTTCACAAATATCTCTATGGTCAAAAGTTCCTTCTTCGAACGGATCACGCATCGCTTAAATGGCTACTTCAGTTTAAAAACCCCGAAGGCCAAGTAGCCAGATGGATCGAAAGGCTCGAATCCTACGATTTCGAGATTGTTCATCGAAGAGGAAGAATCCACGGAAATGCCGATGCGCTTTCACGTCGTCCTTGTCCACCGAACTGCAAGCATTGTCACCGTATAGAAGGAAAAGAGGCCGGAGAAACCATTCAGAGGATAACGACCGAACCAAAGACTGGATGGAATCAGCAAGAACTGGAAGACGCCCAACGTAAAGATCCAGATATTTCACCGATCATGGCATGGAAGGACGAAATGAAACGGCCTGAGTGGAAAGACATCTCACAATTCAGTGAAACCTTAAAGTGCTATTGGGCCACAATGGAACTCCCTTCACCTAGACGGCGGATTATTAAAACGGAAATGGGAGAACGCTGATGGAAAGTCGTATCACATGCAAACCATCGTCCCGCATTGTAAAGTCGAGGAGGTTTTGAAGGAATATCATGGAGGTACCTCCGGTGGGCATTTGGGAGTAAACAGAACCTTGGCAAAGATACGAGAAAGGTTCTATTGGATCCATCTCCGAGATGATGTCGAAAACTGGTGCCGTAAATGTACTACGTGTGCATCAAGTCAGGGCCCACACCGCAGATCAAAGGGAGAAATGCAACAATACAACGTGGGAGTCCCATTCGAGAGAATTGCTGTGGATATTGCTGGACCATTCCCGGAATCAGAAAATGGTAATCGCTACATTTTAGTGGTCATTGATTATTTCAGCAAGTGGCCTGAAGCCTACGCAATTCCAAACCAAGAAGCAGTAACCGTCGCCGAACAAATTGTTACCAACTGGGTGAGCAGATTTGGAGCTCCACGTGAACTACACTCCGATCAAGGGCGCAATTTTGAATCTCAAATATTCAAACACGTGTGCCAAATGCTGGGAATAAACAAAACCAGGACAACTCCATTACATCCTCAGTCCGATGGAATGGTGGAACGTTTCAATAGGACATTGAACTCAAACCTATCCAAACTCGTCAGCGAGAGGCAACAGGACTGGGATCAGCACATCCCTCTATTTTTAATGGCCTACAGAACATCGGTGCATTCAACAACAGGAGAAACCCCGTCCCGAGTCATTTTCGGAAGGAATATTCGAGTCCCTGCGGAATTAATGTTTGGAGTGCCACCAGACCAACCAACGAATGCCAAAGATTACGTCTCGGATCTTCGATGTCGACTAAACACAATTTATAACCTGGTCAGAGATAAAATTGATTTGGCGACCGACCGCATGAAGACGAGGTATGATCAACGGGCGAATTCATCAGGATTCCAAGAGGGTGATTTAGTTTGGTTATACAATCCCAAACGACAGAAGGGCAGATCGCCGAAACTACAGCGAAACTGGGAAGGCCCTTACCAGATCATCAACCGGTTAAATGATGTCGTCTATCGGATTCAACTACATCATAAACCCCGCACTAAAATGAAAGTGGTACATCTCGACCGATTAACAAAGTACCATGGTGCCATTGAGGAAGTGAACGACTCTGTTCGGGACGAACAGGGACTAAGGAGAGGGTAATGTTATAAATCTGACAACCTCGACGTCCCCAGCAACACCGAGAAAAGTCCATCAACATTTAAAACGCTATACACATGTTTCCAGACACTTCTACCGAGCTCCACAATGTAGCCAATCATTCTAGACACACACACACAACGACACCTGTCTGGGAGACTTAGTATAAATAACCGCCAACTTTCAGACAACGAGTTAGTTAGATTTTGGCGACACCTATCGGTGGAAGAAGGCGAATCGGTACAAGTGATAGATCGGCAGTGTTCCTGAGTTGTACGAATTAAGTTTTAGAGCGAATTTAGTGAAGTGATCAAGAAATAAAGAAAAGTGCGATTAAATAAAATTATTCATTATTTTTAAACGAATTGTGTTTTCCTTTGAAATCAGCGATCCCCTAGCTCGCAACAATATGAATTTTCTATAAGTAACTTCATTTGAAAAAAAAAAATTCGGCCGACAATTTGTATTAGGACCCCCGCTCCTTTTTCGGACGCCAATGGATAGAAAAATTAAATTATTTTGAAAAGTTTGTCCCACAACCCTGTCTATATCTCTGCTGATTTTCAGCTTCCTATCTGCATTCCTGGTGAAGATATTACGCAAGTGTAGTTTTTGATTCTTTCCCTCCCCCCCCGCCTCCACAAAATTTAAATAAAGGAGCTCACTTAGCCAATAAACAATACACCCAAAAACGAACATTCTACCCTTAACGGTCTCGGTATATAAGTCCATATGTACGGTGTGCGGCGGGACTGATTTTCTTTTTTGCATTTTTAGGTTAATTTAGTCATGAAACACGAAAAAATAAAATTTCAGGGTAGCAAATATTTCTTTGTTTCATTTTTTTATCCATTGTAAAAATCGCCGTGGACTACTGAGGTGTACTCATTAAACCAGCTGCTGTAAGCAAATTGATTCAACAGACCGCACTAATTTTTGAGATAATAAATAATGACAGTCCTACCTGCTTACAAAAAAATTTTTTTTTAAATATCATATCCCAGACTAATTTTAATTACAAAGTCCGGGTACTTTATAGTCACAATGTAGAAGAGACACAATAAGCTCTTAATTTTTAAAATAATAGCACTCATTCCACCACTAACGAAAGACTCCTAGAAATTCACTTAAGCATCAAAAACAATTACGAAGATGAACTGCTAAAATCGGGCGCAACTTTATTATATTTGGTAAAAGTTGGGGATGCATGGAAAGTCAATATGCAGGTTAGAGTGGTTAAGGAAGACTAAGTGGAACCCCCTTTCACAAGTGGAACTCACTTTAGGGCAGGACTGCTGTCAATTTAACACTTAATTGCAAATACTATCAACAGCTCCAATACATATTATCAATATTTCATTCGTTTATGCAAGTTTGGGTTTTTATGAGGGGAGGGGTGATAGTAAGGGTGACTGGATGTTAATAATTATACTCTAGATGGAATCTGAGAGTATTATAAGTTCGCTCTAAGGTTTGTAACGCCAAGAAATAAGGCTCGGAGAAAAAAATGATGAATACAGAAATTAATATTATCACTCAAAAATCTCAAAACCGGATGTCCGTCCGTCCGTGCGCTCTCTAGCTCTAGAACGCGTTGAGCTAGATAGTTCAAATTTTGTACACGTCGTTTTTAACAAAAAAGTAAGGTCAAGTTCGTGAACGGGCCAAATCGCTCCACCCCTTCTACCCCCTCCCATACAAAATGACACAATTGCGCAATTTGACAATGAAGAGATTTGCTCGAAAAGTATATAAGCTATTGACCTGAAATTTGGAATATATTACTATTATGATAATATCAATCTACCGTATAAAAATTATGTGTGTCCTACCCCTCCTTCTACCACCTCCCATACAAACTGTACTTTTCATGAATTATTCTAAGCCAATTTACTCAGTGCGTATAAAATTTAGCTAGCTGAAATTTTGCACCAAGTATTTATTTAAAATTGTTAGTAAAGCCAAAAAAAATTAGACGATTAGCTTCACCCCTTCTACCCCCTCCCATACAAAATGACACAATTTCGCAATTTAACATTAAATGGATTTACTCGAAAATTGTAAAAGCTATTAATCTGGATTTTTGTATATATCACTTTCATAATAATATAAATCTAGAGAAGAAAAATTATTGGAGTCCTTCCTCTCCTTCCACCCCCTCCCATACAAACATCACTTTTTCGTAAAATGCTTTAAGACGATTTTCTCAGAACATATAACATTTATTGAGCTCATATTTTGTAATATATTCTTAATTAGTATTAATACTAAGATCAAACAAAAAATATTTGATTTGCTTCACTGCTTCTACCCCCTACCATACAATATGACACAGTTTCACAATTTCACAAAAAATCGATTTTCTTGAAAAGTATGAATGGCACTAGTCTGAAATTTAGGGGATGCCAATTTTATAATATTTTTAGCTATTTCTGAAAAAATCATTAAAATCCCTCTACTCTTTCTACCCCCTCCCATACAAACTGCGCATTTTCACTAAATCTAACTCACTAATTTTCTCAGCTCCTATTCAATTTTTGGAGTAAGCATTTTGTATAAAACATTTTCATAGCTACTTTAGCATGATGGCGAAAAAATTAGTTCAATGCTATCATCCCTTCTAACACTCCCCATGCAAAATTTCTTGGGATCACAAAAAATTCTATTCCATCTAGAGTATCGTAAGATTGCGCTTTACGCGCAATCGTAGCCCTGTTATGTTTTTTTAATTGATTGCTTGAATCACGCCTGATATTATTTGTATAGAATGTCAGTTTCATAGACGAAGTTGCATAGAATTTTCGTAAAATTCGGTGTATTTTACATTCACGAAACAAATCATTTGTATGGGAGGGGGTAGAGGAGGTAAGGTAATCGTAAAATTTGTGATGCGGTCTTATTTCGTTTCTCTTGTAAGGTGCTCGTACAAAATTTCAAGTTCTTAGCTTTTCATTTGTTGGTTAGTAGTTGATTTACTGATATTGATCGAAATCATACTTTTGTGTGGGAGGGGGTAGAAGAGCATGCACGATCTCAAAACATTTGACGCGGTTTCGTTTCAACTATTTTCAAAAGTTTTTGTTCAAAATTTTAAATTGATAGCTTTTGATAGTTGGTGTAGGTGATAATTGATTTCTTAAAAATGGTCGAAAAAATAATTTTGTATGGGAGGAGGTAGAAGTTTGGAAGGTATTTACATAGGTAGATTTTTTTTAAATGCATTTCGCAAATTTTCAAGCTTCTACCTTAATATCTCATTTGAAAATTTTCAGTTTCTGTGTTTTTTGGCACATGAAACACCTTGTGCACGTTAGAGCCCCACTCCGGTGCATAACAATTGTGGAGCAATTTATTATTTATTTTTTGCTATGTAGATCAAATAGTTGTATCCACATGCAAAATTTAAACTTTATATCTTTCACCAGAGCCCAAAAAATTATTCAAAATTTTCGACATTCTTGCTTGCTACTCCTTTGCCTTTACACCTCTTAACTTAAAATTCTTACTCTTATAAATTAAAGACTATGTAGTTCTATAATCTGACAAAATTTCAATTTGATTCGCTGTACTCAATTTTGAGATATAACGATTTGAAATTTTGGAATGTGCACCATTTTTGAAATGCTTCCCATTTTCCCCCATTACTATTCTGTCTAAATTTTATATTTTTTTCGTAATGCCCTAGTATAACTTAATATATGATCCTAGTCTCAATTGTGTAGCTTAAGAGATAGTCGAGATATTAATTTTTAAGTATTTTTCTTTGCACCTCCCCCTCCCCCCCTAACCCTCTCCCTTACAACAATTAGCCTCCTTTAAAGCTGATTCTGGTTGGTCTGCATACCGCCTTAATAGTCCAAAAGTATAAATTTTTATGGTACGTAATTTCGAAGATTTAATCATTTCATTTAATCATCGGCCAATTGCCCCCGTTTTTGGACCCCAATGGATAAAAAAATTATATTATTTTTAAAGTTTGTCTCACAAACCCTTCTATATGTACATATATATACCATGGTCGAGATATTTGAATTTTTAATTTTCGGGCTTTCTTGCCTTCCCCTGAACCCTTACACCCCCGAAAATGCCTGTCCGCCTGAGATCCGCAACCACCTACAATCCACCCAAAAATGAACCTTCGATCTTGAAGGGTTTGGGAATTAATGTGCGCTAAGCATATACGTCGGCGTACGGTGGACGATGTGCGGCGGATTTTTTTTGTTGCATCGTTAGGCTATTTTAGTCATGAAAAAAAATTTCAGGGTAGCAAATTTTTTTTTTCCAATTCGATCTCAATACTTTATTATTAAAATAATAAAATTAAAATTCGAAACCGCATGGAAAAATGAAAAACGCGGCGAATGGAAAATATAAACGCAAATAGACAAGATAAGAACGCAGACGACAGATTTGAAAAAGTAGAAACCAAAGTAAGAAAGAAATTACAACTACTCAGAGAAAAAATTTATTATATTAACGAAAAACTACAGTATAATCAATGAAAATTTACATTCCATGCGAGCCTATGCGAATTTTTATTCATTGTAAAAATTATTTTCTTTAAATTAATAAAAACGTATTTAATATAAATAATGTAAATTTTCATTAAGTATGAAAATATGATATTGTTTTAAACAAAAAATGGATTGGGATTAGGAAGGTAGGTTGAAGGGGAGGAGCGAAAATGGACCGTAAACGAGTGGTGAAGCTGGTATATTTTTCAGTTGTACTGACTGCTACTGATAAATGTTTGCAGATGTTATGGGGAACTCAATGATAGAAAGCGACCAGAGACCATCTACTGAGTATTTTGAACTTATAGAAGTGTAACTGTTTCACTTTTACATCGTTTGCCCATTTTTTATTACGAATAATTTTTCACTGCCAGTATCAACTGAAAAATTCGTGCTTAAAATCTACTGCCCGGAGGAGAATCAACCTACGACCTATTTGACTTTGAAGCGAGCACGCTGCCCACGCACGCCATGGAGATCTTTTTAAAGTGGCATGTTTCTTCTTTCACACACAAAAAGGGCGAACTTGCATGATATTTAATGAAATTCTTGTTATTAAAATAATGTAGTCTACATTACATTTACGAAATTTATTTTCGTTTCAGTTAAGACTTTTTTTTCCTAAATTTTATGAAATTATTATTCAACTAGCAAACGCCCGCGACTTCGTCCGCATAAAAATCGCATTAATAAGTAATTTTTGAGAATGTAGTTAGTAATACATTATATGGGATATGTAATCCGCTTACTTTAATGGCTCTTTGAACACAATGTTTTATATTTTGTTGGAATCAGAACCATAAATTATTAAGAATAATAGCATGATACTCGCATTTGAATGGGAGAGGCTCGTGATCAAATCAAACCCGTGAATCGAGATCATATGTATACGTGTTAAGGACATGTGAATAGTTGTAGCTTGTGTTAATTGAAAAAAGCCCAAATAAAATGACATTAAGCTTAAAAACATAACAGGACTTCGATTGTGCGTAAAGCCCCATTATATGATACTACCGATGAAATCGAAATTTTCGTAATCTTAAGAATTTTTGTGTGGGGAGTGATAGAGGTAATGACAGTACTAAATTAATTTTTTTCACACCATGCTACAGTAGCTATAAAAATATTTTGCACCAAACTGAAGCTTGAAAAACTGAATAGGTAGCTTGAGAAACTTAGAGCATTGGATTTAGTGAAATTGTGCAATTTGTATGGGAGGTGGTAGAAGGAGTGGGGGGTTTTTGGTAATTTTTTCTAGATACAACTATCATCACCATGCAATTGATATCTTTTAAATTACAGATCAGTTAGGTTCACACTTTTCAAGAAAATCGAGTTTTTGCAAAGTCGTGAAATTGTGTCATATTGTAAGGGAGGGGGTAGAAGGAGTGGAGCTAATCGGTTAATTTTTCCCGATAATAATAATAATACTAATTAGGGATTCATTAGAAAATTTTAGATCGATAAAAATTATACGTACTGAGAGAATTGGTTTGGAGTATTTCATGAAAAAGTGCAGTTTGTATGGGAGGTGGTAGAAGGAGTGGAGGATTTTTGGTAATTTTTCTAGAAACAACTATAATCACCATGCAACTGATGTGTTTTAAATTTAAGATCAGTTAGATTCACACTTTTCAAGAAAATCGAGTTTTTGCAAAGTCGTGGAATTGTGCCACATTGTATGGGAGGGGGTAGAAGGAGTAAAGCTAATTAGTTAATTTTTTCCCGATAATAATAATTATGCTAATTAAGGATTTAGTACAAAATTTTAGCTCGATCAAAGTTATACGTACTGAGAAAATTGGTTTAGAATATTTCATGAAAAAGTGCAGTTTGTATAGGAGGTGGTGCAAGGAGTGGAGGGTTCTTAGTTATTTTTTGAGAAGCAACTACAATTATCATTAAATTGATATATTTTATATTTGAGAGCAGTAACATTCACACTTTTCAAGAAAATCGAATTTTCGCAAAGTCGTGGATTTGTGTCAGATTGTATGAGAGGGGGTAGAAGGAGTAAACCTAATTGGTTAGTTTTTTCCTGACATTAATAATAATGCTAATTAAGGATTTAATACAAAATCTTAGCTCGATCAAAGTTATACGTACTGAGAAAATTGGAGTATAGTATTTCATGAAAAAGTTTAGTTTGTATGGGAGGTGGTGGAAGGAGTTGGGGGATTCAAACTATTTATATACTTAAAGATTGTATTTATAATAGAAATAATATATTTTAAATTTCAAATTAATAGCTTTCATAGTTTCCATGAAAATTTGATTATTATGTTTTTGAAAATAAGTCACTTTGTATGGGAGGGGGTAGAAGGCGTGAGGGGAGAAAAATAAAACCTAAAGCAGATTACTCCCCGAGGTAGACCTAATAATCTGTGAAAGTTTCATTGCAATCGGTGCAGCCGTTTTTGCGTGAAAGCCGGAAAGACACACAGACAGAGAAATTTTTTAAAAACGTTTGATTCTGCTTTGTTATTGCCAAAATGAAGCAAAAAACTTATTTATAGCTATTTATAAACAAATAACAGACAGACACTACAATTATATTTATATAGATTAATTTTTCTGAGTGTACAATATAAAAGCCAGAAGAAGAGAAAATCTAGGGAATAACCAATACATTCCTATTTAAACTGATAAATCCACAAGAATCAGTTTAAGAGACTAAAAAGATTTTCCATTCACAGGCCAAAAGAAACCTCCAGAGAACATGTCTTTAATGATACTGAGACTCACAACAATCCTACCACAAGTAAAAATGCAGAGTTTAGAAAATGAAGATTTAGAACAAGGTAACGGATTCATCCTTGTCGGTTACGTTTATCAAGGAATACATCACGCACTTCACATCGCCGAATTAAAAGATTTTGAAAATATTTTATATACGATACTATAGGTCATAGCATAACCACACTTAAAATACTAGCGCCATCAAATAGAGACTGGACAGCTCATTGCATCATTTAGGACATGAAATAACTACACTACAACCTCACATAGGACAAAAGAGAAAACTTGTAAATATTTGGGGACGAATGATGAAAATTTTGGCTGGTACCATGGATGATCAGGACATGAATAAATGACGAATTAGATTACATAGAAAGCAATGGTAGAAATTTAACTAAAGCAGTCAACTCAATGATAGATATTAACTATAAATTAGATACTTCTTCTACAATGGCACGACAGCCCAAATCAGGCCTTGGCCTTCTGATCTTCAGGTTCCTTAACATTTTTTATTATTTATTGTAGAAGGTTTGTTAGACCTTCGCACAACCCTCTATCTATGAATTTTCATTTTCGTAGATTGAGGTGGCCGAGGTATACCCAAGCAGGCAGTGTAGTGAAATTATGCGTCGACCGGGATTTGAACTCACGGACCTTCGCATTGTAGACCAACACGCTATCTACGAGACTACACCCTAGCACCCTAAATTAGATACGCATATTCAAAATTTAACTGAAACTATAAATACAAATCAAGCCTAGATTACGGAAAAAAGAAATGCAATGTCAAATGAAATTGAGACAGAACAAGTTATAAATGCATATAAGCAATTCATAACAGAAAATAATAATAATAAGAAATAATCTTAAATGCTAGAACAGGTACTCTTAGTAGATACATTCTATCAGATGAGGAAATAAGAAAAGAAGAAATTTTGCCATTAACCGCAAATATTGGAATGACCAAAAACCTACCCCAAACTTATGTTAATCGTACATGTTCAAAACAAATTATAAACCTTCAAGGCAACAAACATATTATATTTAAAGATTACTATGATTTTATAGTAAGAATAGTTATTCAACAACATAAGAAACTTCGCGCCAATACTGAACAACAATGCCAGCATGCCAATAGGAGAAATGTGGCAAAATATCTAAGATGGTATTACATCTGTCGTAGAGGAGGTGATACGACAACAACCCCGGCGCAAGAGAAATGACTGGTTCGACAACGAATGCCAAGATGCCTTAGACCGAAAAAACCAGGCTAACAAAATATTAGCACACGAGCCAAACATGACAAATATAATGATCTTAAACGATTTGCAAACAAAATATGCAGACAAAAAAAACGGAAGTACAATAATGACGAAATTAAAAACATGGACGAACACTTTAAATTACACAACACAAGAGCTGTGTATTCCCTTGTCAAAACAATGAAAGGGGGATACCAACCGAAGACGACCCTCTACAAAGATGCAGAAGGGAACATTCGAAGTAATGCGGACACAATTGCAGGTATGATTGAGGTAACAGCTGATGAAGGATCCACTTTGAGTCCTCCTACACTCGAAGAAGTAAAAACAGACCTGAGGAACCACCCAAACAATAAAGCGCCGGGCACTGATCAAATTCCAGCTAACCTTCTGAAAACCGGCGACACCTGCATAGCGCATCTCCTACATAAATTAGTCACGGACATATGGACGCAGGAAACACTTCCTGAAGATTGGCACAAGAGCATCATATGTCCAATTTATAAAAAAAAGGTGACAAACTCTGCTGCGAAAACTACTAAGGAATATCTTTGTTGTGTACGTCTTATAAAATCTTGACGAAAATTCTGAAAAAGAGAATTAAGCCCTATGCTGACAAAGTAATTGGTGAATACTAAGGCGGATTTAGAGCTGGACGATCGACTACGGACCAGATATTCTCAGTTAAACAGGTGCTGGAAAAGTGCTGGGAATATAATATTGATGTGCACCAGATATTTGTTGATTTCAAACAAGCATACGACAGTATCGACAGGCGCGTACTGTATAAAATCATGTTGGAGTTTGGAGCCCCACCGAAACTGGTCCGACTGACAAGAATGACAATGACTGAGTCTTTGTCACAAGTCAGAGTAGAAAATGATCTGACTTCCAGTTTTAAAACAGACAACGGCCTTAAACAAGGTGACGGCCTCGCACCAATGCTTTTCAACTTAACACTCGAATATGTTGTTCGGAAACTTCCCGTTGACACCAAGGGAACACTATGCTTCAAATCCACACAACTCGTAGCATATGCTGATGACATAGATATCCTTGCAAGATCTCTGGAGAGTGCTAAGGAAGTATTTGTAAACCTTGACTCGGTAGCAAGGGAAGTTGGACTACGTATTAATGAAAATAAAACAAAAATTATGACGCAATCTAGGAAAAAGACGCCAATCAGACAAAATATTACAGTAGGATATTATAACCTAGAAAACGTAGACAACTTCAAATATTTAGGGGCGAACCTATCAAAGGATGGAAGCGAATCCATCGAAATCAAAAGAAGGATAATGATGGCAAACAAGACTTATTATTCGGTACTTCCAATAATCAAAAACAAGAACGTGCACAGGAAAACAAAACTTAAGCTATATAAAACCATCATAAGACCTGTGCTATGCTATAGCAGCGAAACGGGGACTTTGACGCCCGAAAAACTATGTACTTAACGCCTTTGAAAGAAAGGCCCTCAGAAGAATCCTCGGACCTGCGAGGGAAGACTCGATTTGGAGAATAAGATACAATTGGGAATTGTATGCCATCTTCGACAATCCAGAAGTATCAACCCTCATAAAATTGAAGAAGTTACAATGGGCTGGTTATGTGGAGCGTATGGATGACGGAAGAATTCCCAAACGCACACTAAAAGGGAAAGTCAACGGACAAAGACTGGTCGGAAAACCACGGAGGCGCTGGGAGGATTGACGCAGACAGCAAATCACTGCTAAGATTTTTTAACTGGAGGACGCGGTCACTGAACCGAAATGGATGGAGGCAAAGTATTCAGGAGGCCAAGGTCGGATTTGGGCTGTAGCGCCATCGTAAGTAAGTTAGTAACATAAGAAACAAATATCAGAGCTATATTGTAATACCAAACCTAGACATGAATATTACTGAAATACAAAACCTTACATTGTCAGAAATTCACTTTAAAAACATAGAAACTATAAATAAAATAAAGTGGATGGATTTAAAAAAGTTAAAAAATAAAAAAAAAAGTAGAAAATTAAAAAAAAAGTTAATATAAAAGTAAAAAAAGTTAATAATTTATGGAAAAAAGTTAAAAATTAAATAAAAATTATATATTATAATTTTCAAGTCAATAGCTGAAATGGTTTCGGAGAAAAATGAATTTCTTTAAATTTTGAAATGTCATGAAATTTGTATGGAAGGGGGTGGAAGGAGGGAGGGGGGAATGTGGCCCGTTCACGAAATTAAAGTTAGTTTTTTGCTAAAAATTATATATGACGAATTTCAGTACGATAGCTTTCGAGAGTTACAGTATTGGACAAAACTAAAGCACCCCTTTGCGAAATATCAGTTATCCTCTGATATTACCAGGAAAACTTGATGAAAAAATTTGTTCTTAGTTTTTATTATTTACTAGCAAACGCCCGCGACTTCATCCGCATAAAAATCGCATTAATAAGTAATTTTTGAGAATGTAGTTAGTAATACATTATTTGGGATATATAATCCGCTTACTTTAATGGCTCTTTGAACACAATGTTTTGTATTTTGTTGGAGTCAGAACCATAAATTATTAAGAATGATAGCATGATACGTGTTAATTGAAAAAAACCCAAATAAAATGACATTAAGCTTAAAAACATAACAGGACTTCGATTGTCCGTAAAGCCCCATTATATGATACTACCGATGAAATCGAAATTTTTGTAATCTTAAGAATTTTTGTGTGGGGAGTGATAGAAGGGATGACAGTACTAAATTAATTTTTTTCACACCTTGCTAGAGTAGCTATAAAAATATCTTGCGCCAAATTTAAGCTTGAAAAACTGAATAGGTAACTTGAGAAACTTAGTGCATTGGATTTAGTGAAATTGTGCAATTTGTATGGGAGGTCTTAGAAGGAGGGGGGGTTTTTGGTAATTTTTCTAGATACAACTATCATCACCATGCAATTGATATCTTTTAAATTTCAGATCAGTTAGATTCACACTTCAAGAAAATCGAGCTTTTGCAAAGTCGTGAAATTGTGTCATATTGTGAGGGAGGAGGTAGAAGGAGTAGAGCTAATCGGTTAATTTTTCCCGATAATAATAATAATACTAATTAGGGATTCATCAGAAAATTTTAGCTCGATCAAAGTTATATGTACTGAGAAAATTGGTTTAGAATACTTCATGAAAAAATGCAGTTTGTATAGGAGGTGGTGCAAGGAGTGGAGGGTTTTTAGTTATTTTTTGAGAAACAACTATAATCACCATGCAATTGATGTGTTTTAAATTTTAGATCAGTTAGATTCACACTTTTCAAGAAAATCGAGTTCTTGCAAAGTCTTGGAATTGTGCTACACTGTATGGGAGGGGGTAGAAGGAGTAAAGCTAATCGGTTAATTTTTCCCGATAATAATAATTATGTTAATTAAAGATTTAGTACAAAATTTTAGCTCGATCAAAGCTATACGTACTGAGGAAATTGGCTTAGAATATTTCATGAAAAAGTGCAGTTTGTATAGGAGGTGGTGCAAGGAGTGGAGGGTTTTTAGTTATTTTTTGAGAAGCAACTACAATTGTCATTGTATTGATATATTTTATATTTCAGAACAGTAACATTCACACTTTTCAAGAAAATCGAATTTTCGCAAAGTCGTGGATTTGTGTCAGATTGTATGGGAGGGGTAGAAGGAGTAAACCTAATTGGTTAGTTTTTTCTTGACATTAATAACAATGCTAATTAAGAATTTAATACAAAATCTTAGCTCGATCAAAGTTATACGTACTGAGAAAATTGGAGTATAGTATTTCATGAAAAAGTTTAGTTTGTATGGGAGGTGGAAGGAGTTGGGGAATTCAAACTATTTATATACTTGAAGATTGCATTTATAATAGAAATAATATATTTTAAATTTCAAATTAATAGCTTTCATAGTTTCCATGAAAATTTGATTATTATAAGTTTTTGAAAATGAGTCACTTTGTATGGGAGGCGTGAGGGGAGAAAAATAAAACCTAAAACAAATTACTCCCAGAGGCAGACCTAATAATCTGTGAAAGTTTCATTGCAATAGGTGTAGCCGTTTTCGCGTGAAAGCCGGAAAGACGGACAGACAAATGGATAGAGAATTTTTTTAAAAACGTTTGATTCTGCTTAGTTATTGCTAAAATGAAGCAAAAAACTTATTTATAGCCATTTATAAACAAATAACAGACAGACACTACAATTATATTTATATAGATAGATTTACATGTGTATGTTAAAAAAACATAACAATGACAATTCAGTCTTTTCAACAACAAAACATAAAACAAAAATATTTCTCAGTACTCAAAAGTTGCCTGGACAAAACTAAAACACCCCTCTTCTATACTCACCTTTTTCGTACCGCTACTGCCGAACAGTTAGCAGGAAATAGTTGTTGCATCAGAAATGCATTTGTCTGATACGAATCATTAAAATTTCATCATTACTTCAGCATTTGTGCAAAATTTCTGTCGTGAATAGTGGTGCGCATTCTGTTCCTTGTGTTAAGACATTAAGAGACTAAAAATGGCAAGAAACATGTACTGTAGTAAAATTAAACATAAAATAAACTGCCAACAAGTCGGGCGAAACTTTATTATTCTTGGGACAAGTTGCGGATGAGTGGAAAGTCAATATGCAGGTTAAAGTGGTTAGGGAAAGCTAACTGCAAAGGGGTTTCTTGGGCAGGGCTGTTGTCAATTTAACAATATTTCATTCGTTTCTGCAAGTTTGGGTTTTTATGAGGGGAGGAGGAGGGGTAATAGCAAGGGTGGGTGGATGTTAACAGCTTTTTAATAATTGCTTGAATCACGTCCAATATTCTCTGTATAGAATGTGTTTCATAGACGAAATTGCATAAAATTTTCATAAAATTTGGTATATTTTATTTTCACGAAACCGAAAATTTATATGGGAGGGGGTAGAGAAGGTAGGGGAATCGTAAAATTTGATATGCAGTTTTATTTCGCTTCTCTTGTAAGGTGCTTGTATAAAATTTCAAGTTCGTAGCTTTTACTTTGTTAGTTATTAGTTGATTTAATGAAATTGGTCGAAATCATAGTTTTGTATGGGAGGGGGTAGAACGGTAAGCGCAATTTCAAAACTTTTAAAGCAACTTCATTTGAATTACTTTTATAAGTTTTCATGCAAAATTTGAAATTGATAGCTTTTAAGAGATAGCTGATAACTGATTTCTTAAAAATGCTCGAAAAAATAATTTTGTATGGGAGGGGGTAGAGGAGGTAGGGGAATCGTAAAATTTGTGATGGAATTTTCTTTCTTTTCTGATGTAAGGTGCTTGTACAAAATTTCAAGTTCGTAGCTTTTAATTTGTTGGTTATTAGTTGATTTAATGAAATTGGTCGAAATCATGCTTTTGTATGGGAGGGGGTAGGAGGACAAGCATGATTTCAAAACTTTTACCGTAATTTTATTTTAACTATTTTTCTAAGGTTTTGTGCAAAATTTCAAATTGATAGCTTTTGATAGTTAGGTGATAATTGATTTCTTAAAATTGGTCGAAAAAATAATTTTGTATGGGAGGGAGCAGAAGTTTTAAAAATATTCGACCAGTTAATATTTCAAACTTTTAGAGATTTTTTTTAAATACATTTCCCAAATTTTCAAGTTTCTACCTAAAAATTTCATTCAAAAATTTTCAGTTTATGTGTTTTTTTCATTCCACATGAAACACCTTGTGCACGTTAGACCCCCACTTCGGAGCATAACAATTTTGGAACAAATTACTATTTTTTTTCTATCTATATCAAATAGATGTGTCGACATGCAAAATTTAAACTTTGTATCTTTTACCAGAGCCATAAAAAAATTACTCAAAATTTTCAACATTTTCGCTTTCCACCTCCCTCCCCTTACACCCCCCAACCCAAATTTTTTACCAAAATTAAAAATTATATAGCTCTACAATCTGACAAATTTTTGATTTGATATCTGTACTCAATTTTGAGATTTGATGATTTGTAATTTTGGAAAGTGCGCCATTTTTGAAATGCTCCCCATTTCCCCCCACTACTATAATGTCCACATATTATATTTTTTTCATATGTCGCTAGTAAAGCTTAGTATACATTTTAAGTTTCAATTACATAGCATAAGAGACAGTTGAGATATTAATTTTTAAGTGTTTTTCTTTGCATCCCCCCTGACCCTCCCCCTTTCACTAATTAGCTTCTATCTAAACTGCTTCTAGTAGATCTATATACTGTCTTGATGGTCTCAAAATATCAATTTTTTATGGGAAGTAATTTCGAAGATATAATCATTTGAAAAAAAAATTCGGCCGACAATTGGTTCTTAGCCCCCCCTTTTCGCACGCCAATGGATAAAAAAATTAAGTTATTTTTAAAAGTTGTCTCACAAACTCTTGTATATGTATGTTGATTTTTAGCTTCCTAGCTGTAACCATGGTTGAGATATTTGAATTCGTATTTTTCGGTTTAAGCGCTCCCCCCGCCTCCCCCTGAACTCGTACACCCCCCAAAATTGGTATCCGGCTGAGATCCGCAACTACCTACAATCCCTCTAAAAATGAACTTTCTATCTTGAAGGGTTTGGGAGTTAATGTGCGCTGAGCGTACACGTCGGCGTACGGCGTACGGCGTACGGCGGACGGCGTACAGACAGACGGATTTTTTTTTTTTGCATTTTTAGGCTATTTTAGTCATGAAACGCGAAAAAAAAAAATTTCAGGGTAGCAAATTTTTTTTTTTTCCCAAGTCGATCACAATACTTTATTATTAAAATAATAAAGTAATTATATTTGATTATAAAAGTGGATTATCTCGACATAATATTAGTAAAAGATAAATCGGTCAATTATATCACGACTAATCAAAAAATATGAGCTGACGGGTCGCATATCTCCTGTACATTCTGGAGGAAGGCCTCGAAAAACAACACGAAGAGATGATTCTTTGATCAAAACAAGGATTGCAGTTGAACCTACGATCTCTTCTAATCAAATTAAAATTGATTTGAAGCTACCAGTATGTGCATGGACAATTAGGAGAAGAGCTGAAGAAGCTGGTTTGCGGGCTTACTGGCCTGCAAAAAAGCCTTTCATCTCAGAAAAGAACAGGAGGGCCAGGTTAAAGTTTGCCAAGTACCATTTAGACTGGACTATTCAAAAGTGGAGAACTGTATTATTTTCCGACGAATCGAAACTTAATTTAAAATATTCTGATGGAATAAAGCATATACTACGCCCAAAAGGTCAAAGATTTAACCCTAAGTACTGCATACCAACAACCAAACATGGAGGAAGTAATGTCCTAGTCTGGGGTTGCTTTTCTGGACAAGGTATTGGACCAATTCATCGAATTGATGGTATTATGGATCGTTTCGTATACGTTGACATTTTACAAAACATAATGCTGCCGTATGCTGAAGAGGAGATGTCACTAAAATGGAGATTTCAGCAGGACAATGATCCTAAGCATACCTCTAAGCTGTGCAAGACTTGGCTACAAACGAATAAGATAGAGATTTTGGATTGGCCTGCGCAATCTCCTGATCTCAACCCGATTGAGAACATGTGGGAAGTTGCTAAAAGGAGGATCAACAGGGAAAACTGCAGGAGAAAACCGTTACTTTTCGAAGCTATTAAGACAGCGTGGGAAAATATTCCTAAAGAGTTCATTGATAATATAATATCTTCTAGGCCAAAAAGATGTGCTGCTGTTATTACAAATAAAGGACTGGCGACGAAATACTAAAACTACCCAATATTTGGTATAAATTCTGATTGTCAGCTAGAGGGTGCTTTAGTTTTGTCCAGGCAACTTTTGAGTACTGAGAAATATTTTTGTTTTATTTTTTGTTGTTGAAAAGACTGAATTGTCATTGTTATGTTTTTTTTATAATACACATGTAAATAAATAATAAAAACTAAGAAAACATTTTTTTCATCAATTTTTCCTGATAATATCAGAGGATAACTAATATTTCGCAAAGGGGTGCTTTAGTTTTGTCCAATACTGTATGTTGTAGACAGACGGAGAGACGGACAGACAGAAAGACAGACAAGTAGACGGACAGGCAGACAGACAGACGGTCACTTGGAGTGAGATTTTTGAACGAAAATAAATATTTCTGTACTCTTGGCGACTCTATGGGAACATTATTTCTTAGCGTTACAAATGCTAAGGCAAAACCAATATACTATACGATTTCATCTAGAGTATAAAACATAACAGGACTACGTTTGGGCGTAAAACCCAATCGTACGATACTCTAGATGAAATACATTTTGTAGGGGAAGTGGTAGAGGGGGTGACGACATTGAACTAATTTTTTCACATCACGCTAAAGTTGCTATCAAAATGTTTTATACACAATTTAGGATTCAAAAATTTAATAGACACTGAGAAAATTAGTGTATTGGATTTAGTGAAATTCTGTATTTTATATGGGAGGTGATAGAGGAGGGGCGAGTTCTTAATGACTTTTATAGAAATAACTATAAACATCATTTAATTGACACATTTTAAATTGCAGGTCAATAGCATTCATACTTTTTAGGAAAATCGATTTTTGTAAAGTTGTTGAATTGTGTCACATTTTATGGGAGGGGGTAGAAGGAGTGAAGCTAATATTTATTGCATAATAAATATCGGGTTTTCCAATAGGGACTTGACAACTTTGAACTCAATTTGTGAACGCACCCTTTCACTAATCATCGAACTGTCACTGTCAATTTATTCAGTAAACTTAACATTTTTATCATGGTAAAGTACACGAAGGAACAACGTCTGCAAATTATAAAAATTTACTTTGAAAAAAAGTTGTCAAGTCCTTATTTGAAAACCCTTTATTTATTGCATAATTTCAGCTCGATAACTTTGATACTTACTGAGTAAATTGGCTTATAGTATTTCATAAAAAAATGCAGTCTGTATGGGAGGTGGTGGAAGGAAAGGGAGAACTCGAATAATTTTTATACAGCAGATTGAAATTGTTATAAAAGTAATATATTTCGAATTTCAGATCAATAGCTTTTATGCTTTTTGAAAAAATCCGTTTATTATCGAATTGCGAAATTGTGTCATTTTGTATGGGAGGGTGTAGAAGGGGTGAAGCTAATCGTCTAATTTTTTTTGGTCTTACTAATAATTTTAACACTAGATATACCGACAAATTGAGTATACCTATTTCTACCGACACCAGTCGGTGATTTTGAATAAAAAAATAAAACCAACTGCCTAATATCATTCATTTAATTATCGCTACAAATCTCATGACATCGTTTCACAAAAAAAAAAATTAATGTGATGTAGGAACTTGAACGTAAAATTGTAAAGCCAGTCATTTTGACTGGTGTGGTAAATCTAGTGTTAAATAAGTACTTAGCGCACAATTTCAAATCGATATATTGTATACGCACTGAGTAAATTGGTTTTCGAGGACACAAAAAATTCTTAAACAGTAGAATGGAATCACTATAAAAGTATTATATTCCAAATTTCAGATCAATAGCATTCATACTTTTCGAGAAAAGACGTTTATTGCCAAATTGCGAAATTGCGTCATTTTGTATGGGAGAGGGTAGAAGGGGTGGAGCGATTTGGCCCGTTCACGAACTTGACCTTACTTTTTTGTTAAAAACGACGTATACAAAATTTGAACTTTCTAGCCCAACGCGTTCTCAAGCTAGAGAGGACACGGACGGACGGATGGACAGACAGACGGACGGACGAACATCCGGTTTTGAGATTTTTGAGTGGTAATATTAACTTCTGTATCATTAATTTTTTTCTCCGAGCCTTATTTCTTGGTGTTACAAACTTTTGAGCAAACTTATAATACTCTCTACTGATTGATTGAAAAAAACGAAAAAAATTTGTTTTGATCCGTACACTCCTTCTACCCCCTCCCATACAAATGCATAATTTTTGTTAAATGCATTTTATCGATTTCCATTAAAACTAGGAAAAGTACAAACTTCAAATTTTGCCAGAATTTGTTTCTTAATAATTGAAATAAGTGTTAGGAAAAATTATCAGCTCCGCTTCACTCCTTCTACTGTAGCGATATCGACATTTAATTTACTCAGTTATTAAATGGGACTACTACTTAAAATTTCTACAATATATATAAAAATACTTTTGCACTAGTAATTATGAGTAGCAAGCAACGTGTCGAAAAGAAAAGATATCAAAATAAAAAATTAGATAAAATATAATTGAAAATTATTTTAAAAATTAATTCCACATTGTTTTATCACTAACATAATAATAAATATTTAACATGTTAATTTAGATAATAAGTAAATAAAAAACATTAATTATAAATAAATTAATTTAAATATTACTCCATGAGTGTTATATTATTATACGTTTGGTGTAATACTACCACCTCCCATACAAATATCTGTATTATAAATTCAAGAAAAGCATTTCTCCATCAAGTATATGAGAGCTATCGACTTTGAAATTGAATCAAAGCATGGTGATAAGGATGATGATAATCAAATTCCTGTTAAGACCCCCTATAGGGGCATAGGACAGAAACAACTCTCTTCCACAAGGCGCGATCCTGAGCATCGGCTTTAAGCTGTTGCCAGGACTTGTTTATTCCTCTGGCCTCCTGCTCAACTGCTCGCTTCCATGTGTTACATGGTCGACCAACCCGACGTCTTCCTTGAGGGTTATAATCCAGAGCCTGTTTTGCGATGTTTTGCTCTGGTTTCCTCAAAGTATGACCGATCCACTGCCACTTTCGCCGTTGAATCTCAATACCTATTTTAGTCTGGCGAGTTGTACTCCAAAGTTCGTCGTTGGAGATCACTTCTGGCCAGAATATTCCTAAAATGCGTCGGAGGCATTGGTTTACGAAAGTCTGTAGTTTCTTGGTAAGTCGAACGGTCACTTTCCACGTAGTACAACCATATAACACCACGGATTTGACGCATGCGTCAAAAACTCGCAGCTTCGTGCGAAGGGAGATCTCTCTTAACCTCCAGAAAGGGGAAAGGATACCGAAGGCCTGACGAGCTTTATTTAGCCGAGCCTCAACATCCTTTTCGGCTCCGCCGTCCATGCTGACAATGCTTCCGAGATAGCAAAAATCTTGCACCTCTTCTACATCCTGTCCATTAAGAACAATCGGTGTGCTTGCGTTCGAACCCATGTGCATGTACTTGGTTTTACGCACATTTATTTTCAGTCCCGCCTCTTTGCATTTAGAATGCAACGAGCGAACATTTGACTCTAAGTCCGAACGGGTATGTGCAAGCAAACACACGTCATCAGCATAATCAAGGTGACTTAAGATGTTAAATAGTCTCCATTGAAGACCTTTACCTTCCCCACCTTCCAGTGCAGCTTTCAAGATGTCATTTATTACCACCAGAAACAGGGCTGGTGATAATATGCAGCCTTGTCTGACACCCGTTCGCACAGGAAAGCTCTCGGACAGCTCTCCTCTATGCAAGACGCGACACCTTGCATCTTCGTAGGATTCTTTAATCATAGCTATGACCTTATTTGGAATACCTCTCCTACGCAAAGCATTCCATATGTAATCTCGCTTAACGCTGTCGAAAGCCTTCTCGAAGTCCACAAACATGAGATGTAGTGGCGAACCCATTTCGGCTGACTGCTCTAATATTATCCGTAGGGTATTTGTGTGGTCGGTACAAGACGACCCTTTACGGAATCCAGCCTGATAAACTTCGAGAGTGCTCTCGACGACATCACTAATCCTATTGAGAATTACCTTAGCCATAATTTTTGATACGGCAGTAAGTAGACATATACCACGCCGATTGCCACAATCCCGAAGGTCGCCCTTCTTCGGAATTTTCACAATGACGCCCTCCTTCCATTCAGTCGGATATCTTCCTTCATTCCACACCTTAGTGAAGAGTGGGAGGAGTATATCGGCTGTTATTTCCGGGTCCGCTTTGAGGAGTTCGGTTGGTAGTCCGTCTATACCTGGAGCTTTCCTTCCCGCCATTGACCGAATGGCGGAAACTATCTCTTCCTTATCTGGGGGATCGTCCCTAATAGAGGATTGTTGCGGTTGGATGTTTGGAAGTTGTTCTGTTTCCGGAATATCTTCATCTGACAAGATGTTTAAAATATCAGAGAAGTATTCCTTCCATCGTCGCAACTGGTGTTCACTCATATTAAGGAGAGTTCCGTTGACATCTCTCACCAGGTGGTTGGCGGTGAAATTCCTGTTCGTCAACTGTTTCATGATTTTAAATAGTGAACCCATATCCCCAAGGTAAGCCGCAGATTCTGCCTTGTTTGCCAGATCTTCAATGCCCTTTCTCTTGTCGCGTCTAACAGCCTTTTTAAGCTGTATATGAGCATCGCGGTAGTTCTGCCTCAAGTCGGGCGTTCGTTGGTTGACATCGGGTTGAGAGATGATTGCCAATCTGGCTTTTTTCCGATTGTCAACCTTGTCCCATGTGTCTTGCGACATCCAGGGTTTCTCACCGCTTTGCGCATATCCCACAGATTCTTCAGCACTAGTTAGAAAAGTGTTTCTGGTTGCCTCCCAATTGGCGTCCAGTGTGCGCATTTCATGTTCACCCAATGTGGATGACTTTTCGCGTAGAATGGTGGTGTATTCGAGTTTTTTGTTGGGATCTCTGAGTTTATCCACATTAAGCTTGCGCTTCATTTGAAGAATTTGTGGTCGTCGGATAGCTGCTGTACACAATCTCAAGCAGGCAACCATCAAGTGGTGATCGCTCCCCGCGTCAGCTCCACGTTTCGCTCGCACATCGAGGAGACATCTTCTCCATCGGCGACTTATAGCCAAATGGTCGATCTGGTTCTGAGTAACACCATCAGGGGAAACCCAAGATGTTTTATGATGACTCTTGTGTGGAAAAAGGGTCCCTCCGATGACCATTTGCCGAGTACTACAGAACTCCACAAATAATTCGCCGTTTTCGGGTCTCTTAATCCAAGGTCGTGAAGGGTCGACCCAAGGGTCACCATGCCTCCCCATGACGTGTTCTAGTCCAGTGTTGTCTGATCCAACCTGGGCGTTCATATCTCCCGAGATGATAATAATATCACCTCTTGGAACACGTTCGAAGGTGGCACTCAGTTGACTATAAAACTCCTCTTTGTCACCAGATGTTGCGGTATTAGTTGGTGCGTAGCACTGCAGAATTGTGACGTTTCTGACACTGGTCCTGAGCCTGACGACGATAATCCTATCCGAGATTGGTTCCCAGCTAATGAGACTGTTTCTCGCTCTCGGCGTAAGGACGAACGCCACGCCATTTCTGGCTTCACTTTCAGGGCCAATGTACAGAATAGTGTTTCCGCTAGGGGTTCGTTCTTCTCCTGATCCTGTCCACCTGACCTCGCTCAAGCCCAAGATTTGGATGTTATAGTGCTCCATTTCACGGTCGATCACTGATTGGCGGTGCAAGGACCGAGTAACCCCAGCTCTTCCCCCGTCATTCAATGTTCGAACGTTCCAGAAGCCAATCATAGTCCGTTTTCGAATGCCAAAAGTCGTTACCGTAGAATCAGTCCGTATCCGAGGCGATGTATCCGTTTCTCGTATCATTTAGGTCTTAAGATCACGGGTGATAAGCCCATGATCCAGTGAGTGTCCATTTGCCATTTTTAGGGCAAGCAGGACTGGCTGTGGGTGAATTCTA
Organism: Chorisops tibialis; assembly: GCA_963669355.1. Lineage (NCBI taxonomy): Eukaryota > Metazoa > Arthropoda > Insecta > Diptera > Stratiomyidae > Chorisops > Chorisops tibialis. The sequence goes on along the minus strand of OY770263.1, from coordinate 190,166,371 downwards.
CAGCCCCCATCCCAGAGGGGGATAGTTAGCTCAGGTCCGTGGAGTCGCTAGGATGATGATAAGCAGTTTTAAAATCATCTTAAACGCTCCCCTTCCTCTGCCACCTCCCATACAAATGCCCCAATTTCAGGAAAACTGTGACCAATTTCATTAAAAATAATGAAAACTAAAAACTTTAAATTCAGCAAAAACCATTTTGCATGCCATGTTCGGTGTGATATACGAAAAATACAAACTTCCCCCTCTACTTCTACCACCTCCCATGCAAAAGTCTCTATTCGCTATTCGAAAGATTTTGAGACGAAATATTTCCCGGTGTATTTAAGTCATTTCCATCTCATCTAGAGTATCATATGATTGGGCCTTAAGCCCAATCATAATTCTGTTATGTTTTTTCTTAATTCTTAAATCATTTAGTTTTTGTAGTGTTTTATTGTTTGAATTCGAATTTTTTTCTGCCTGTAGATTAAATTTATTGAATGATTGAAATAATCAAGTCCTGCCGGCAGCTAAAGACCGATGCTCAGGATCGTACATTATGGACAAGAACAGTTTCTTTGCCATGAGCCTTTGGGAGACTTAACTAGAACTTCATTGATTGATTGATAATGTTATTTAATTGTATATTGGTGAAAAATTAATTAAATTTGTATTATTTTAGAAACATTAGCTTCCAGGTAATCTACTAAACGGCGGTTGAAATGAAAATTAAATCTTTTTAACGTATCTTCCTTAGAAGAATTGAACAAAAATAAATGTACCAAATTGAACCCACCAATTTATCTCTGACCACATATATCTTCATCCTGACAATTTAGTGATGCTCTTCTCTCATTAAAAGTTATTTATCTTTGTTCTATGCATATTAAACATGAACATCCTTCCAAAACAATGTGTATAAAATATGCCACACCACTATTCTGTCTTCACACAGACTGTCTTGCTCCTAATCATCATCTAATGCAAATTACAGAGCAATATACGTTTCCTTTGTAAATTGTAAGTCATAATTAAATGTTTACAAATCGACGTTTAGGAGTGAGTGGTAAAATCAGATTCTGTATGTTCATCGCCTTAAACCGTAATTAATGTCATATTCAACACACTAAACGCCTCCCCTTTCCACTGCTTCTTCTGTGCACATGGTGCTATCCATACCGACGCTTAAAGTAAGTTAACATTTGGTTTAAACGCACCCCAATTTGTAATCTGGGTCACGCTGTTGAGCAGCTCTTGGATAAAATGATTTTGATGTAAGGGCTGCATGACTTGCTACATGCCTATAGCTAATCCCGTTTTTCCCCCTTTTTTAGTTGGCACCCCAAGTATCCACTTAAGTTTGTGATTTTAAAGTGCGAAAACAATCGAAATTTTAATTCTTCGGAGTGTTGGCGAGGAATTGCTACAATCGAAGCTTCCAATCAAAACCCCTACCGGACGTCATCATTCATTTCCATATTTTTGTTTAAATTTTACCGCCAATTATTGAAATGAAATCAAACTTGTGGCTTTCTCATGGTTAGTTGAATTCGTACAGAGGTAACGAACTGGAAAATTAATTATTTGCATTTATTTGTACACGGTTTGCTCTGAAATAAAAACCGTATCTCTGCGATGGTGAAATAGAAATTGACTACCTCTAACCGTTGATTGCAACGCAGGCCGGTCCTTCGCCAAACGCAATCTGTCACAAAAAGATACCCACAAAAAAAAAAATCTTTTTTTGAAAGGTAATTTCATTTCGCTGATTTTTATTTATTTATTTTTAGCGTTGAGATATCTCAGCAGAGGGTGTCTGGTTGTTTGACATAAACACTCTTTTCAACATAAACAAATATAGCATTATCGCCGTAAATACAAATCCCGGATGTTAAAATTTTAAATTGCGCCCACCTTTATAAATATAAGTAGTGCATGAATATTATTTTTATTATTACTGCTTGCACTTCGAGTTATAAAAATCAAATGTGGTGCAATTATTTTTCTTCAAAAAAGTAGAACCAAGTTCGAAAGTATTTCGGCCCTTCCACTGCCGTCCTCATCCGAATTTGTCTAATTTTAGAAATTTAGCAAAAGCGATTTTCTTAGAACGTATTAAAGCTATTGAGCTAAAATTTGGTGTACCTAACGATTACAGTGATCAAAATCTCCCTACCCTTCAACCATTTCACATATTTTTTTTTACGGAATGACCTGTGTTATAGGCCTTTATGTGCAATGCACAAACACAGTCATAGAGGGAAGGAATGGGATTAGGAAGGCAGGGGAAGAGGAGTGAGAACGATCATAACGAGTGGAGAAGCTTATATACCTAGTCCTGCCATAAGTTCTGTCACATAATTTCTCACATTGGCAACAACTTTATTTTATGAGTGACATTTCAATATCGGCCAGTTTTATAAACGTCATAATGTTGTTGACAGTTGATGGTCATTTAAAGTGTGTTCGTTAACGTGTGAAGATGGAATGGGGTGTAATAGAAAACCGAACTGCGGTGATTGCACTACATAAGTGTGGAAAATCCGCGAGTGAAATTTTCAAGTTGTTGTGCCCGTTAACAATAACGCAAAGATTTGTGTATCGTGCGATCCAGAGATATAACGCGATCCAGACTATTGAAGATCGACCTCGTTCTGGACGTCCGCGTGATGTACGTTCTTCTGCTGCCATCAAAGCGGTCGAAAGTCGAATTCGTCGAAATCCGCTTCGTAAACAACGAATCATGGCTCGAGAGATGAACATCTCCACCCGAAATATGTCTCGCATCATAAAATCTGACCTCGGGATGAGTGCCTTTCGACGATCAACGGGACATTTGCTGACTGAGCAGTTGAAGCAAATTAGGAGCACCAGATCGAAAGAGCTCCTTCGGCGGTACGGCAACAACAAACATCGAGAAATTTTGTTTACCGATGAAAAAATTTTTACGGTGGAGGAACATTTCAACCGCCAAAATGATAAGGTGTATGCCCACAGCTCCATAGAAGCCCGACAAGTTGCCACTAGGGTACAGCGAGGACATCATCCAGCATCAGTCATGGTATGGTGGGGTGTCAGCTACGAAGGGGTCACCGAGCTTCATTTTTGCGAAAAAGGCGTAAAAACTGCAGCGAAAAATTATCAAACGGACATCCTGGAGGGATGTGTGAAGCCGCTGAACTCTACGCTATTCAACAATCGACATTGGGTTTTCCAGCAAGATTCTGCGCCAGCCCACAAAGCTCGAACCACACAAGCGTGGTTGGAAACCAATATTCCACAGTTTATAAGGGCGACGGAATGGCCTTCTGGGAGCCCAGATTTGAATCCCCTGGACTACAAACTGTGGGCGGAGTTAGAGTCCATGGTGTGCACGAGACGACACCCAAATATCGAGAGCCTTAAGCGATCTTTGACAGAAGCAGTAGCTAATTTTCCGCTAGAAACAGTGCGTACTGCTATCGATGACTGGCCCAACAGATTAAAGAGTTGTGTTAAGGCTAAAGGCGGCCACTTTGAATAATTTGTTGCTTATTTTACTTCCATTAGTATGCCAAAATAAAATATATTTTCCTTTGTCAAAAACTCTTTTTCATTTATACAAAAATTGCCCATATACGTGTGACAGAACTTATGGCACGACTAGGTATATTTTCCAGTTGGACTGGCTGCTACTGACAAATATTTGCAGATGTTATGCGGTACTGAATGATAGAAAGCGAACAAAATCCATCTACTGAGTATCTAGGCCTTCTTGAAGTGAAACTGTTTCACTTTTACACCGTTTGCCCATTTTATTTCGAGTATTTTTTTTCATTATCAGTAGCAACTGAAAAATTCGTACTTAAAAAAATCCCGTCTGGAATGGGAATCGAGCCCACAACCTATTGACTGAAAAGCAAGCACGCTGCCCACTACGCCACGGAAGCCTCAAACATATAAATGTTCATTTTATGTACAGAAGAGCTTTCTTAAAGTAACCACCGCCGGAAATGACAGTAACTGGTCACCTTATGCAAGTAGTTACTACACACAAATTGTAACAATAAATAAAGACCAGTTTGATAAAGGTCTCAGCAGATACCAAAACGTCCTGAATAATAAAGCGTAACAGTGTAGAATCCGAAAATATTTTCTCTCAATTCGAATTGCACTGTGAAAACATTTACCAAACCATTATTTCTTTTATACGAGCACATAGCGATGTCTATTGAATAGTAAATTCATTGGCAAACATAATAACAAACTTTTAATACTTATTTTGAAATGAAAAAAATTACAGAACTACGATTGGGCCTAAAGCCTAAAACAAAATAACCCTCCCCCCATCCTTGCTGCAATAAAAAAATCGATCGATAAATCTACAATTTGGTGGACTCGGCCTTAAGATGGGATGGATCCTGATCGTTTGCCTTGATGAGCAAACCGCAGTATGACTGGAAAAAAACAGCAGGGAGTATCAAGCCGGATGAGTCCACGAACATCAAGGCCGTCCGGGAGGAGAATATCCCGGGGTTAGAAATGATCACGGGAGATTTTTCTCAAGAGACAGACTCGTCAGAGGAGATAGCTACCCCCATTGATGCCCAAAATGCTGGTTTGTGCGCCTCAAATCGGAAGGTGCTTAGCAGGAGAGTAGAGAGCACAAACAGAATTACAACCTTCTCCATCGACGGCCAATCGATGGAGAAGCTTAAACTAAAGGGGCACAGAATCTGTTATAAATTTTCCAGCGTGACTCTCTGCACTAAGATCGAAGAGATCAAAAGCGGCAAGCCGCAGCTCATTGAAGATGGCCTTAACTCTAACTAATCTTAGAGTTATTCAAGCGAATCTCCATCGTGCAGCAGCGGCCATGGACACAATAAAATGCTGATTCACAAAAGAGGAGTTGCATATATACAGGAAATAAGAGCCGCGAAGGAAAAAATGACTGGTATTCCTCAAAAAATGGGTAAGTTAATTTTCAATAAAAGAAGCGACAGACCAAGAGCTGCGATTCTAATATCACCAGAAATTAATTATCTGAATATGCCTATTTTCATCCGAACAGATTTAGTAGCGGTACTGGTGAAAAAACCAAAGGCAGGAGGGGTTCAACAGGTGATACTTGCCTCGGCCTACTATCCTGGTGAGGAGCTAAATGCTTCACCTCAAGGCGCCATGGAGCTTGTGGAATACAGCAAAATCTACAAAATACCAGTCATTCTGGGCTGCAACGCTAACGCACACCACACTATCTGGGGAAGAAGTGATATCAACAAAAGAGGTGAGTCACTTTTAGAGTACTAACAACCTAGATATAATAAATAAAGGCATCACACCGACCTTCATAAATTCAGCTAGGTAGCAAGCACTTGACCTAACCATAACACACCTCTGCCTGATTGACAAGTGCGGAAATTGGCACGTATCAAAAGAAGTTTCATTGTCAGATCATAGGCATATCTGTTTTGATATTACGACTTCATTTGGCTATAAAGGTCAGCACAGAAACCCAAAACGCGCCAACTCGAATCTTTACCAGTCAATCCTAGAGTACAAACTAGGTATCGAAGGGAAATCAATAAGCAGCCCAGACTGCATTGATCAAATCAAGAACAAACGCGTAAACAATATTATTAATGCTAACGAAGAAAGTTGTTTTGTTCTACACAAAAAAAAAGGGCCAAAAAAACACCTTGTTGGAACGAGGAACTAGCGGCAAAACGCAAACGAACCAAGAAACTGTTCAGAGCAAAAAAAATTGGGAACTGGGACGAATACAGAGAGTCCCTTTCTGAATATAGCAAACTTCAAAAAAAATTGGAGCAGATTTTGTGAAGAGATGATCTTCCAACGGACTCAAGACTCCAAAAGATGTTATCAAAAGACACTCTAATAGATATTGGACTATTAGAGGGACCAGATGGATCGCCAACTAAAAGCAGCATAGAAACTCTTGAAGTATTATTGGCAACACATTTCTCAGGCTGCAAGATAATTTAACAACCATGAAAATTTAGAGGTAGAGGAAAAGACGTATCGTCGAACTCCGTTCAGCCGGAAAATATCAGATGGGCGATCAACACCTTTAAGCCCTACAAATCAGCCGCACTAGATAAACTACTCCCCGCATTACTGCAGAAGAGCTTAGAGATCCTAATGCCAATAATGATAAAGACCTTTAAGGCCAGTTTTATATGAGGATACATCCCAAAAATCTGGAGGAAAACAAGGATGGTATTTGTACCGAAGGTAGAGAATCGTCCCATCGATCAGCTTAAGTCATATCGCCCTATAAGCCGTACTTCTTTCTTTATCAAGGCGATGGATAAGTTAGTGGATATTCACATAAGAACAGGGCCTATCAAGGCCAATCAGAGCCGTATAGGATATGCCGATGACCTCGTCATTGTCATTAGAGGCAAATATGATTTAATAATACATCGGAAAAGATACAATCTGTCTTAGAGGTGATAATGAACTGGCTTCAGTCTAAGAACTTGAACCTTAACCCAAGTAAGACTGAGATAGTACCATATACAAATAGAAGGAACATCCGCATCATACCTTCAATAAATGGAACACCAATACCCTTTTCAGATGAGGTAAGATATCTAGGTGTTATACTGGATAGCAAACTGAACTAAAAAAAACATTTAAAATAGACTCATGCCAAAGCACTAAGGGCATTCTGGGCCTGCAAAAGCCTATTTGGCAGAAAATGGGGGTAAATCTCCAAGATGATCTACTGGTGCTACAATAGCCACATACGGATCAACGATGTGGTGGACTAACATTTTACATCAAAAAGCACAGCTTACGCTACAAAAATCCAAAGGCCAGGTATCACAGGAGCAATGAAGACCTGTCTTACGGCGGCAATAGAAATATTCCTAAGCATCCCTTCGATACATCTCCAAATAAAAAAGGAGGATATTAAATGGGTGATACGCATACAGAGGGAAAACAATTACAAATCAGGGGATTTTAGAGTCCACCTGAAAATCCTAAAAGACCCAAAAATAGAGGTTCTAACCTCCACACTATCGGACACTGCGCCGACAAAATTCAACTTTTTTGTTGATATAATCAGAGAACGCAAGGACTGGCAATCCACGCTACCTGAAATGGAAGAGGAATCAACCATCTGGTATACAGATCAGATGGCTCGCGGACCTCTGAAGGGACTGGAATCGGAGTTAAAGGTCCTAACTTCTCGGTTTCAAAACCAATCGGCAAAGAAGACACAATCTTCCAGGCTGAACTAATTGCAATGGAGCTATGCATCCAAGAGAATATAAGGAGAGCTCATCGCAACAAATCTATTTATATCCTATCGGATAGTCCGGCAGTTCTCAAAGCCTTAGCATCCAATAAACATGGATCGAGGATATTTTGGGACTTCAAAATCTAATCATCCTGGGAAAAAGGAACAACGTAACCTTAACGTTGGTAGCAGGACATATGGAATTGAGGGAAATGAAGAGTCTGATCGCCTTGCAAAAAACGGCGCAGAAAGAAATTTCGTTGGACCAGAGCCATTCTTCGGAAAACCAAAAGAGCACTCTAACCCTATACTTAGAAAGTGGCTTCAACAAGAGCATAAAATATATTGGAATAGAATTCCAGGTTTATTAATCTCAAAAAACAAAATCCTACAAAAAAAAAAGTCCAGGATATTCCAAAACTCAGCAAGAGTGATATAAAATATGGGTTTAGCTGAAACTGGGTTTAGCTGAAACCGACATCTGCCGCCTCTCTGTCGAAGACTCAGAAACGACAGAGCACATCCTATGTCACTGTGAAGCAGTAGCTAGGAAAAGATACAATCTTCTCGGAAAAGGTTTCCTTTCTACCGAGGAACTAGTCAACATGGCTCCCTGAAAAATACTTAGATTAGATTATGGTAGCGTAAAGGAGCAATAAACGCAGAATAGGCTGGGAAGGTCGCAGTGCTCTCACGTGTTCCCTAAATTATAAAAAAAATGTATAAAGTTCAAAAGAAAACCGTTTGGCTGAGATGGAAACGGCATCCAACGTTTTGGCAATGTTGTCACAACATTGTTACATAAAAAGTGCGGAATAAATTCTTGCTGTGACAGAACAGCGAATAACGAAATTTCAGATAAAGCTCTGCGTAGTGTTTTAATCATAAAAGTGCAGATTCATTTGTAAAAACTTTAATTCCCCCAAAACATCAGAAAAGTTGTGGAAGAATTAATAATTGGTTATTTAAATATAATTCTTTTATATTTTGCATAATATTCCCTTTCCCTTAAATTTTTCGTATTCTGAAAACTTAATTTTTTCACTTGATTCTGACGAGATTCGAACCTATGCTACAGAAAACGATTTGTATGTATGTATAAACCTGTTCGCTTGTTATCTGAGCCATACACTCCTCGTTCGAAGAAGCTATAAATGTGGTACACGTTCATAACACAACAGAAAGGTTAAAAAGCAAACTTTTTTGAATGCTTAGATTGAAAAATTCTACAAAAAGACATTACCTGAAAAGTTTTCTTTGAAATTGAAAATGTTATTTAGATGAACGAAGGAATTTTAATCTAAACTGAAGAAAACTATAAGCACCCAGAATTTTTTCTGCATTAACAAATTATTTTTTATGTCTGAATTAAAAGCTATGAATGCACAGAACATTTAAAATATCGAGTAATTTGATATGTATGCAATGTATTTTGTATGCAAAAATACAACTTTTGTGTATGCAGAGAAGATTTTTTTTATAACATATGATGCTGTATTTATTTTAATCATTTTTTGAAAATTCATCTTGAAAATCACAATAAAACCCATAGCTAAAATTCTTAATGGTTGTTTAAACCGCAAAAATATTTATCGCTACTTGTATTTCATTCAAAAGGGAATAACTCAACCAAGAGATGCGACCACGCGACGCCATGTAAAGGTACGTTTACATCTGACACTTATTGCCCGAATTTATATCCGAGAGAAATCGTGACTAGTGTAAACGGAGATGAATTTATGTCCGACACTTATATTCTACTATCGGAGATAAGTGTCGACACTTCTGTCCAAACAGATGTAAACGCTGATTATTTGTAAATTCAAGCTCTCTCGACACTTATCGCAGAAGTTGACTGCTCGTCTACTTTTGCAATAAGTGTCGGGAAAACTGTAGGATGCAATGCAGTTCTTTTGTAACGTAAAGAAAAGAACTTAAAAATTAATAACCCGACTATCTCTTAAACTATGTAATTGAAACTTGAAACATAAATTAATCTATACTAGCGGAATATAAGAAAAATATAATATTTGGGCATAATAGCAGTGGGGGGAAATGGGGAGCATTTCAAAATTGGTGCATTTTTGAAAATTTCAAACCGTTATATCTAAAAATCCAATGCAGGTATTAAGTTGAAATTTTGTGAGAATGTCGAGCTCTATGACTTATATGATAAAATTTTTGTTTTGATGGCTATAAGGAGAGGGAGGTGATGGCCTAAAATATCGAAAATTTTGAGAAATTTTTGTAGGGCTCTGGTAAATTCAAGTTTTGTGCAGGAATGGCTATGAAAAAATAAACTGCCAAAAAGTCGGGCGCAACTTTATTATTTACCCCCATACAAAATTACGTAATTTTGCAATTTGAAAATAAACGGATTTGTTCGAAAAGTATAAATGCTTTTGATCCGAAATTTGTAATATATTACTTTAATTATGATTTCAATCTACTATATAAAAGTTTTTTGAGTCCTCCCTTTCCTTCCAGAACCTCCCATACAAACTGCACTTTTTTATGAAATACTATAAACAAATTTACTCAGTACGTATAAAATTGATCGAGTTGAAATTGTGCACAGTACCTATTAAATTTTTGAAACCTAAATTTTTTATAAAACATTTTGATGGCAACTCTAGCGTGATGTGAAAAAATTAGTTCAATGTCGTCATCCCCTCCACCACTTCCCCTACGAAATTTCTTAAAATGAAAAAAAATTCATCTTGATCACACAAACTGAACTGCAGAATGGAAGATATGTACGACACATGTGTCCGTATGTAAACGGGTCGGACATTTCTTCCGAATTTCAGCATTGCGAGAACTGTCGGACACTTATCCACGACATAAGTGTCTGGTAATTTCTCTCAGATGTAAACAGTCAAACCGAATTTCTGTCGGTCACTTGACACTTATGTCCGGAGAGAAGTGTCAGATGTAAACGTACCTTAAAAGGCTGCCTTTAGAAATTTCGGCAATCATATGGGGATTTAGGGTGATTGGTCGACCTGTAGAGTTAGATCGAGTGTACGAAATTTCAAAGACGATGATCGGCTGGCTGGGTCTGGGTATTTTTTTCTTGCAAGATACTCTAGAGGAAATCTGAAAGTATTCAAGTATGCAAAGGGTCGTTAGATTTCAAGTAAAAACGGAACTAAACCGCTATATATTTAAAATGACCACAAACTTTATTTTTCGCTTTTAATGTTTTACTTAAACACTTTTCGTTCACTATACCGGATTCCATTTTTCAAAACTTTCACTCTTTCGCTTTCCAAAAATCCAACTGACTTTATCGCGTTTTAATCTCCAACTTCATCTATCATGAATTTACTACGCGATGACCTGATCTGTTATCGCTTTCCAATCATAACTGCCTGTTTTTGCGAACGATCGCCCTTTTTATACCTAATGTAACCGACAGTTGACGTGAGTAATCCAATGTGTGTCATCATGTAGCTTGATCGGACTTTATACGGCCTTATGTTTGTTGTTGGGTTTCGTTCTCAGCAAAGAATTCACAGGTTTTCTTTTATTATTTTTTCTATTATTTATTTTATACAGAATTGTTCTTGGTTGTAGACATTGATTGAGAATAACTAAAGACGTAAACATACGACGAGCTACTAGGACTGTATAATAAGTATAATAAGATGGCTCTAAAGTTTGTAATGCTAAAAAATAAGGCTCGGAGAAAAAAATTAATGATGCAGAAGTTAATATTATCTCTCAAAAATCGTAAAACCAGATAGCCATCCGCCAATTAAATTCCTGTTAGGACCCCCTATAGGGGCATAGGACAGAAACAGCTCTCTTCCACAAGGCGCGATCCTGAGCATCGGCCTTAAGCTATTGCCAAAACTTGTTTATTCCTCTGGCTTCCTAAAAAAAAATATGTAAAAAATATATTGTTATATGCAAATGTGTTCTAAAATGGCGCTAGAGCCCAAATCGGGCCTTGACGTCATGACATTCAGGTTCCTTAACATTTTTTATTATTTATTGTGAAAGGGTTGTTAGCCCTTCGCACAACCCTCTATCTAAGAATTTTTTTCATTTTCGTAGATTGAGGTGACCAATGTATATCCAAGCAGGCAACGTGCTGGAATTATATATTGCGTCGACCGGGATTTGAACTCACGACATTCGCATTACAAGACCAACACACTACCCACTAGGCTACACCCTAGCTCAAATGTGTTCTACGATATGCAATTTATTTGAATCCTGCCACTCCAACTACCACCTCCAATACAAACTGCACAATTTCACTAGCCCCAATACACTAGTTTTCTCTTTACCTATTCAATTTTCTACGCTAAAATTTTTGCATAAAATACCTTAAGCTGCTCTAACATGATGTGAATATATTATGTAGCTAGGGTGTAGCCTAGTGGGTGGCGTGTTGGTCTTGTAATGCGAAGGTCGTGAGTTCAAATCCTGGTCAACGCATAATCCCAGCACTGCCTGCTTGGATATAGCTTGGTCACCTCAATCTACGAAAATGAAAAATTCGTAGAAAGAGGGTTGTGCGAAGGACTAACAACCCTTCCACAATAAGTAATAAAAAAAAAAAATTAAGGAACCTGAATGTCGGTCCGATTCGGGCTGTAGCGCCATTGTAGAAGAAGAAGATATTACATTGAAAGCATGTATGAATTTCCACAAAAATTGAAGTAGTATATAAAGTTATTATAAAGGGACAACGGAAAAATAACCAAACAAGACGTTAACATACCATATACATATGTATAGTCCGCCAGCGAATGGACCACATCGCTTTTCTTTATAATTTTTATACCTATTTGATCTAGTGAATCAATCTAATTACTATTCAACATAACGAGGCAAATTGCAAAAGATACTCTCATCATGTCAAATCCCAATCAATCCTAATAAAGAACGGAAAGGTCCAACTCTAAATAATTTCTGGGAGTTGCTGTTTATTCGGCGTTTTCAGGTTAGCCGTTTGAATATTAGAACGAATCACTGTAAAAAAATGTCTAAAAGTTCAATCCGAAGGAAAAAGTAATATTGTAAGGTCATGGTAAGAGTTTAGCTACTTAATTTAAACGCTGCTTTGAAATTGTGCATGCTGATGGGGAGGATAATGCTGTGTCTTATCCGACTCTTCTCACACCTCGGTGGTTTTAATTTCTGTTCCGCAAAAAAAACATCAAAGTCTGGTGTTTTAAACTTATTTGCGATTCTAACGAATCAGTTCTTTCGTGATTAGCACAAGTGGCCGCTTTCTACCTTTTATAACACGAAATGAATTTACGAGTGGTGCCAGGTATCTTCCGTCTTTTGAGTGAAAACGGCAGGATAGCGCACTTAGCAGGACCCTTATTCTTGGTTCAACAATTAGCTCGGTAATAATTCCAGGGGTTCGCGTGGTAAACGCATTAAAGTACCACAGCTAAATTTTTCTAGTCTTCCACGAAGGATACTCATATTTAAAGGATTTGCATAGCGTCAAGAAATTGTAGGATTTTTTCGAACAAGATATTTTTTTAAAGCGGTCCTTGTACCATATATAAAGGTATCTGGATTGGCAAAGAGGGGTATGAACGATATTTTCCAAAAAGAAAGGTCATTTATCACACCACTTCTTGTGGTGCCCCTTGATTGCTTCAAATTAAAACGCTAAGATTTTGTTAATTATATTTAACTTCATTCGGTGCATGCAATCATGTATCGGCATTGTTCTAAAAATAGTTTTTGGTCGATCACACTTATACTGATTTGTTTGAAATAATTTTAAATCAGAAATATAATTTTAAATCAATTATGCTCATAGTGAGGGCCCTGTTGTTTTTTGGGGCAATTGTTTCTTTTGGTCAGTACGGTAACATGAAGGGCCGACTAATTAGTGAAAGTTGGGTACAGATAACCCTCGTGTAAAACGGTACTTCTATAGCACGTTTTCACTATAACACTTTTGGGTAATCGAAGACAACCCTTATATCGCGAATAACTTACTTGGTCAACACGTTATCGCCAAAAAATAATTGAGAATATCTACATCAAATTCTTTTTCGAAATTGCAATAAACGATGTTGGGAATTAGAGTCGACCCAGATTTGTTAAAGGCTAACGCGGTTAAATAACATCCCTTGCAATAGTAAATCAAATCTGTACGCAAAAGACGTGCCATCAGCAATAATAACAAATCAGTTCTATTATACTATTTTGTTCGTGGATTCAAAATATTTTTCTTTTAAATTGATGGCTACTTTATTTTTCGAAAAAAGAATATGATTTCCTCTTTTGTGCAAACTCCTTTTCTCATACAATACGATTTTGTAAACACAGTTTTCATGGAACCAAATTACCTTGTTATACATACCTGTAGGCCTATCTACAGTTTTGAAATTGAAAAAATTAAATCTTTTGGCTTTCAATGAACATGAATCAGTGTTTGTTAAATCTCTTCAAGTCAATCAATCAATTTCCTGTTAAGATCCCCTATAGGGGCATAGGACAGAAACAGTACTCTTCCGCAATGCGCGATCCTACGCATCGGCCTTTAATTGTCGCCAGGACTTGTTTATTCCTCTGGCCTCCTGCTCGTTCCCATGTTTTTTTTACGGAATGATTTGTGTTATAGGCAATTACTTCCTTTATGTGCAATGCATAAACACAGTCATGGAGGGAAGGAATAGGATTGGGATGGTAAGGGATCGGGGAGTGAAAACGACCATAACGGGTGGTGAAGCTGGTATATTTTTTCAGTTCTACTGGCTGATACTGACAAATATTTGCCGATTATATGGGGGACTGAATAATAGAAAGCGAACAGAAACCATCTACTGACTATACAGATCTTCTAGTAGTGGACCTGTTTCACTTTTACGTCATTTGTACATATTATTTCGAATAATTTTTCATTGCCAGTAGCAACTGAAAAATTCGTGATTAAGAAAGTCCTGCCTGGAGTGGGAATCTAACCCACGACCTTTTGACTATGAAGCATGCACGCTGCCCACTACGCCACGGAAGTCTCATGTTCTCATGGTCGACCAACCCGACGTCTTCCTTGAAGATCATAATCCAGAGCTTGTTTGGCAATATTTCGCTCTAGTTTCTTCAAAGTGTGACCGCTCCACTGCCGTTTCCTTCTTTGAGGAGGAGTATATCGGCTGTTATCTCCGGAGCCGCTTTGAGGAGTTCGGTTGGTAGTCCGTCTATACCTGGGACTTTCCACCCCGCCATTGACCGAATGGCTGAAACCATTTCTTCCTTATCTGGGAGTTCGTCCCTAATAGATTTAATTTGGCTTTTTTCCTATCGCCGTTCTTGTCCCATGCGTCTCGCGACATCCTGGGTTTCTCACCACTTTCCAGAAATCCTACAGATTCTTCAGCACTAGTTAGAAACGTGTTTCTGGTTGCCTCCCAATTAGCGTCCAGTGTGTGCATTTCATATCAGCCAAATGTGGATGAATTTTTGCGTAGAATGGTAGTATACGCGCGCTTTTTGTTGGGGTCTCCAAATTTATCCACATTAAGCTTGCGCTTCATAGCTGGGATAGCTGTTGTGCACAATCTCAAGCAGGCAACCATGAAGTGATGATCGATTTCCACGTCAGTTTCACGCTTCACTCGCACATCGATGATACATCTACTCTATCGGCGACGTATAGGCAAATGGTTGATTTGGTTCTGAGTAACATCGTCAGTGGAAACCCAAGATGTTTTATGGTGGCTCTTGCGTTGAAAAAGGGTCCGGTCCCTTCGATGACCATTTGCCGAGTACTACAAAAATCCACAAATAATTCGCCGTTTTCAGGCCTCTTAATCTAAGATCGTGAGCTGACTACCAAAGTGACTGACCATGTCACCATGACGTGTTATAGTCCAGTATTGTCAGAGCCAACCTGGACGTTCATATATCCATAGATGATAAAAACATCACCTCTTGGGACACGATCGAAGGTGGTATCCAAATGGCCATAAAACTCCTCTTTGTCAACAAGTGTAGCGGCGGGGGAGAGTGGTAACGCTAAGAAATAATGCTCGCACCGAGTCGCCAAGGGTACAGAAATATATTGTTATCGCAAACTAAGGAAAAAAATTTATATCATTTTTAGCAAAAAAGAAACTTTAAGTTTATGATTTGACTACAGCCCCCCACTCCTTCTACAAATTTCATGAATTTTCGAAATTAAAAGAAATTGATTGTTCTCCGAAACTACTTCAGCTGTGGACTTGAAAATTTGTCCGAAGTATAACGATATCAATATCATGATCCGATCTCCTCAATCCTTCTAACCCCTCCCATACAAATGCACAATTTCCAAAAATGCACTTATTTGATTTTCATTGCAACTAGTAAAGTTAAAGAAATGAAATCTTGCCAAATTTCATTCCATTATAATTGTAACCAATTTTAAAAATAGTATCAACTTCAATGCACTCCATCTACCCCCTCCCACACAAATTTCAAGAAATTTCGTAATTTAAATTAAAAAAATTTTCTTCATACCCGTCAAAGTTATCGACTTGAAATTTTGAACAAAATAAACCGATGCAAATATTTTTAATGTCAAAAAATTTGTATTGATTCGTTTACTTCCTTTATCCCCTTCCTCTACAAATGCATAATTTTGGTAAATGCATTATTTCAATTTCCATTGAAACTAGAAAAAGTAGAAACTTAAAATTGTTCCAGAATTTATAGCTTAATAATTGCTATAAATATTAAAAAAAATATCAACTTCGCTTCACTCCTTCTACTCCCTCCCACACAAATTTCTATATTAGAAATTCAAGAAGATCATTCGAATAAATGAAAGCTATCGACCTTTAAATTGGAACAAAGCATGGAGATGCAGACACCGATAAGAATACTGATAAGCAGTTTTAAAATCTTCCGAATTCCTGTGCCACCTCCCACACAAATAAAAAAAAAAAGGTTCAGTTTCCTTCCAAATGAAATCTGAGAGTATATTGTGTTTGCCTTACCATTTGTAATGCTAAGAAATAATGCTTGCACAGAGTCGCCAAGGGTACAGAAACATTAGTTGCTCAAAACTCTCGATTCCGAGTGACCATCTGTCAGAAACTTAAATTTTACCTGCACTGGTATCTTAATAATTGTAATAAATGCTGAAAAAAGTATCAACTTCGCTTACTCCTTCTACCTCCTACCCATACAAATTTCTATATTATAAATTCAACAAAAGCATTTCTCCGCCGAACATATGAGAGCTATCGATGGTGATAAGGATGTTCATAAACAGTTTCAAAATCATTCGAAACCTTCCACTTCCTCTGCTACCTCCCACATAAATGCCCCAATTTGAGAAAAACAATGTATTGGACATCCAAATTATTAAAGCTATAAACTTTAATTTAGCTCCAAACATTTTGCATACCACGTTCGGTATCATATACAAATAAACTGCCAACAAGTCGGACGAAACTTGATTATTATTGAGACAAGTTGCGGATAAGTGGAAAGTCAATATGCAGGTTAGAGTGGTTAGGGAAGGCTAAGTGAAAGGGAGTTCTTGGGCAGAGCTGTTGTCAATTTAACAATATTTCATTCGTTTCTGCAAGTTTGGGTTCTTATGAGGGGAGCAGAAGGGGTAATATTAAGGGTGGGTGGATGTTAATAGCTTTTGAATTAATTGCTTGAATCACGTCCAATATTTTCTATATAGAATGTATTTCATAGACGAAGTTGCATAGAATTTTCATAAAATTCGGTGTATTTTACATTCACCAAACCGAACATTTGTATGGGAGGGGGTAGAGAAGGTAGGGGAATTGTAAAATTATTTAGTTTGTTGGTTATTAGTTGATTTAATGAAATTGGTCGAAATCATAGTTTTGTATGGGGGTAGAAGGGCAAGCGCGATTTCAAAACTTTTAACGTAATTTCATTTCAACTATTTTTAAAAGTTTTTGTGCAAAATTTCAAATTGATAGCTTTTAATAGTTAGGTTGTAATTGATTTCTTGAAAATGGTCGAAAAAATAAATTTGTAAGGGATGGAGTAGAAGTTTTAAAGGTTTTCGACCAGTTAATATTTCGTTGGTTTATAACAATTATGGATCAAGTTATTATTATTTTTCTATGTACATCAAATAGACGTATCCACATACAAAATTAAAACTTTGTATCTTTCACCAGAGCCCTAAAAAAATCGCTCAAAATTTTCGACATTTTTGCTTATCACCTCCCTCTCCTTACACCACCCAACTTAAAATTTTTCCAAAATTAAACACTATGTAGTTCTAAAATCTGACAAATTTTCGATTTGATATCTGTACTCTTTTTTGAGATATAAAGATTTGTAATTTTGAAAATGGAAGACGCGAACCAGAACGCGAGCGATAGAACAGTACGCGGCGGTAGTGCCATATAGTGCGAATTAAGTTGAAATAAATAAATTATCACTTATTTTTAAACGAATTGTGTTTTTACTTGAAATCCCGGCGAACCCTTAGCTCGCAACACTATATTGAACTATTTGCTTGGCATCATCAGTAATGCAGAAATTGATGTTTTGAATCAAGGGATTCTCTTTTTATCACAGTTATTCAGCTTATCTAGCTGATCCTTAAGTTGAAATACGTCCTTATACCTTGAAATTGAGAATAAGAACGAGGGGAGGAGAGGGTAGGCGAATCACTATTTGGTCAATTAATATTGAAGTACGCAAGGGGTCGCTGGTCGATCGCCTTTTATTAACTCTTTCAAAAACTAGAAAGTTCTTTCTTCAACTGTCGCTTTTCTATCACCAATCGAGACTTTTTACGCGATCACCCGAGACCGATTCTTTCGCTTTCCATCTCTGACTGACTGACTTGCTGCAACAGCTCACCATTCGTATGGCTCTTTTCGTCACCATTTCATCAGTAAGCATTTCGTAACCATTTTGTCTGTATATGTGAGCAGTTCGAAGTCCAAGGCAATTGATGATCGCGTAGTGTCAATGATGTATGTGTGCAGAAAAGGAAACAGCTGAAAAATTCGAGCACGCAACGAGCCAACATGATGGGAATTTGTGTGACCGCATATTTTGTTTTTGGGTTGAATATTTGAAGTTGAAAATATACAGCGAGCGACTAGGACTAATGTGTAATACAGTACTAACACACTTTAACTTACGAATCTAAAATTTTGCTCCGAACAAAAGTAGTTACATTTTTTTCGAAATTTGATAACCAAATGTAAAATGGGGTAATACCTCTGTTTTGTAGAAGCACCGTATCTTCGCAACGCTTTAGTTTAAGAAATCATTTATATTTCAATATTCAATCCGTACAGCCTCCACGTAGGAATATATCTTATGGGCTCCATTAAGGCGCTAGGCCAATGGAATTTTGAGGTTTTGTAAACTTTTCACACCAAGGGGTGAAATAGGAGAAAACTAGCTAAATGAAGAGATTCAGTGATTATTTACAATGCATTTAACTAAAAACTGAAATTTCACAACTGTTCAAATTAAGTATGAAAGTCAATCTTTTAATTTTCCTGGATTTTTATATACTGATCCCTACTACTACTAATTCAGAATAAATTTATAGCTCCCTAATAGCTCCATTGGTTGGTAGAAAAAAAAACATCTTTCATGAAGAAATTGCAGAGTACTACGAAAGCTACTTTAAAACAACAGGACTACGATTAGGCGTAAGGCCCAATCATGCGACACTCTAGATGAAGAGACATTTTTTGATTTTAAGAAATTTTGTATGGGGAGTTGTAGAAGAGTAATGGCATTGACCCATTTTTTTCACATCATGCTAGAGTTGATTGCAGAATGTTTTATTAAAAATTTAAGCTTCAAAAATTCAACAAGTACGGAGAAAATTAGTGTATTACATAAGTGAAATTGTACAGTTTGTATGGGAGGTAGTAGAAGGAGTGGGGAGTTCTTAGAGATCTTTTTTCAGAAATAAACACAAACATCACGCATTTTATATGCTTACAGTCGCAGATCAGTAGCATTCAAACTTTCCAGGAAAATAGACTTTTTGACAAGTTGTGAAATTGTGTCAGATTGCATGGGAGGTGGTAGAAGGAGTGAAAGTAATCATCTAATTTTTTAGTCTTACTAATAATTTTAAATAAATATTTTGTACAAAATTTCAGCTCGATAAACTTTATACGTACTGTGTAAATTGGTTTATAGTGTTTCATGAAAAAGTTCAGTTTATATGAGAGGTGGTGTAAGAAATAGGGGGATTCATATAATTTTTATATCGTAGATTGAAATTGGTATAAGAATAATATTTTCCAAATTTCAGATCAATAGCTTTTAGACTTTTCGAGAAAATCGGTTTACTGTCAAATATCGAAAATGCGTCATTTTGTATGGTAGGGGGCAGAAGAGGTAAAGCGATTCGGCCCGTTCACGACCTTGACCTTACTTTTTTTTGTCAAAAACAACGTGTACAAATTAAATTTGAACGTTCTGGCTAATATGAATGATAATATGATAATGATAATGATAATGATGAACTTCTGTGATAATATGAACTTCTGTATCATTCATTTTTTTCTCCGAGCCTTATTTCTTAGCGTTACCAACTTTAGAGCAAACTTCTAATACTCTCAGATTCCATCTAGAGTATAAAAACTCATATTTTGGGACCATTAAGGGGTTATACTAGTCTGGCGTGCTGAAAAATGGATCTTTTTTTGGAAATTTTTTTCTCGGTTACTAATGAATGGATTGAAATGAAATTTTGCAGTATAATTAGACATATATTTAGACATACACACAATTTTTTTTGTCAATTTTTTATACAAAATGGTGCCGTGAAACCATATTAGTTAAAACCATGTTTTTTCCGAGGCGGCAAACGGCGTAGTTAGTTTCAGCACTCCTATGGCACCTGGACCAAAATAATTTTTTTTTTCTTAAATATATTACTTTTTCTTTAGAAGTACACGGAATAATTTATTTTTTTTGAAAATTCGCAAATTCGCATCAATTTCATTTTTTTTTTCGATTTTTGGGGCAAAAATCGACCGTAAATTGTGTATAACAAACGTAATTTTTTATCAATCAAAAAAACCCCGTGTACTTCCACAGATTATCTCTGAGAAGCAACAGTTAAAATTTCAAGTAAATCTGATGAATGTCTGAGTTCCAGACAACGCCAGTTCGTAAAACCCAGTTTTGAGAAAAACACGTTTAAAGTTTTATGACGCATGCATGTGCGCTCTAAAGCACTTACAAAAACAGGCTAAAAACATTATTTTTAGTCACTTTTCACCCAAAATTGCTTTAAGATATTATTCTTTGATAGTTTATACATCATTTAAGGCAAAAAAAAATTTTTAGAAAAAATTTTTTTCCAAACTAGTATAACCCCTTAAGTTGGCATACGGATCTACCAGCATCAGCTTAGGGGAAGGCTAATTATTTTAAGGAAGGTCAAGAAAGGGGGGGGGGGGGTGCAAATAAAAACACTTAAAAATGAATATCTCAACTATCTCTTAAGCGATGTAATTGAAAGATTTGGTCATAGCGGTAGTAGGGGAAAATGGGAGCATTTCAGAAATGGTGCAATTTTTAAACGTTTATATCTCAAAACTGAGTACAGATATCAATTGAAATTTTGTCAGATGAATTACATAGAACTACATAGTTTTTAATTTTGGTAAACAATTTAAGTTAGGGGGCTTAAGGGGTGGGAGGTGGTACGCAAAAATGTTGAAAATTTTGAGTGATTTTTTAAGCGCTCTGCTGAAAGATACAAAGTTTAGATTTTGTATGTGGATACATCTATTTGATATACATAGAAAAAAATTAATTACTTGTTCCATAATTGTTATGCACCAACCTCCTGGTCTAACGTTCAGAAGGTGTTTCAGGTACAATGAAACAAACACAAGAACTGAAAATTTTTAAGTGAAATTTTAAGGTAGAAACTTGAAAATTTGCGAAATGCATTTATAAAACATAAAAAGGCTACGATTGGGCGTAAAGCCCAAGTGGTGGAAGGGGTGACGACCTTGAAATAATTTTGTCACGACACGCTAGAGTTGCCATCACAATGTTTTATACAAAATTTAGGGTTCAAAAATTTAATAGGTACTGAGAAAATTAGTTTGTTGGATTTAGTGGAATTGTGCAGTTTGTATGGGAGGTAGTAGAAGGAGCGGCGAGTTTTTAACGATTTTTTCAGAAATAACTAGCAACATCATGTTATTACCATGTTTTAAATTACAGATCAGTAGCATTCATACTTTTCAGGAAAATCGACTTTTTGTGAAGTTGTGAAATTGTGTCAGATTGCATGGGAGGTGGTAGAAGGAGTGAAAGTAATCATCTCATTTTTATGGTCTTACTAATAATTCTAAATAGATATTTAGTACACAATTTCAGCTCGATAAATTTTAAACGTACTGATTAAATCTGTTTAGAGTATTTCATGAAAAAGTGCAGTTTGTATGTAGGTGGTGAATCATAATAGTACTACATTCCAAATTTCAGATGAATAACTTTTATACTTTTCAGACAAATCTGTTTATTGTCAAATTGCGAAATTGTGTAATTTTGTATGGGAGGGGTAGAAGGGCTTGAGCGATTTGCTCGTTCACGAACTTGATCTTACTTTTTTGTCAAAAACGTTATGTATAAAATTTGAATTAGCTAGCTCAACGCGTTCTCAACCTAGAGAGGACACGGATGGACAGACGGACGGACGGGCATCCGGTTATTAGATTTTTGAGTGATTATATAAATTTTTGTATCATTAATTTTTTTCTCCGAGCCTTATTTCTTGGCGTTACCAGCTTTGTGGCAAACTTATAATACTCTCAAATTTCATCTAGAGTATAAAAATTCCTAACTGTATGAAATATTAATTGGTCGAATACCTTCAAAACTTCTACCCCCCGCCATACAAAATTATTTTCTCGACCATTTTAAAAAAGTCAATTATCACCTGACAATTAAAAGCTATCAATTTCAAATTTTGCACAAAAGCTTTTAAATATAGTTAAAATGAAACTGCGTCAAAAGTTTTGAGATCGCGCCTGCCCTCCTAGCTAGGGTGTAGCCTAGTAGGTAGCGTGTTGATCTTGTAATGCGAAGGTCGTGAGTTCAAATCCCGGTCGGCGCAATATATAATTCCAGCACATTGCCTGCTTGGATATATCTTGGTCACCTCAATCTACGAAAATGAAAAAAAATCGTAGAAAGAGGGTTGTGCGAAGGGCTAACAACCCTTCCACAATAAGTAATGAAAAATGTTAAGGAACCTGAATATCAGGAGGCCAAGGTCCGATTTGGGCTGTAGCGCCATTGTAGAAGTAGAAGCCTGCCCTTCTACCCCTTCCCATCAGTGGTGTGGCGTCCATTGATGCAAGGAAAGCATAGCTTCCCTTACATTTTACTTCTCGATTGTATTTAAGTTTAGTGACCAAAGATTTTGCGAAGTCTTTTAAAAAGTCATGCACTTCATAGAAATTATGCTTTATTTACGCTCAGCATGGCACACAACCTATCTGATGATTTTGCTCCACAGACGCTGTGGAGTCCAAAGCCCCCCAAAAGCATTCTCGATAGAAAAACGGCCGAGATGCGATTTGAATAATGCATACCTGGCCCGTTCATAGAAAAATCTTAGCGCCCCGCTAAAAAAAAATCGGCTGTCATACCAAGCGTGGAAGCATCGTGGAATGTGCTTCCATTTGCAGGCTCTCATTCTCTTATTCCCACGACTTTCCATCGTTACAAGCATTGCCAATAATTGAAATTTTATTATTGAGTAAGTAATTATCAGCGAGAAAAGCTTGAGGGTATTGGTATGATAATATCGCCGGAGAGGGAAGCTTTAATCAAAGTTCTATAAATGTTTTTGTAAATCTTGGCAATATAGTACATATATTGTCCCATATTATTTGATTCTGTTTTGGTTCGCAACTAAACTAAACAATTAAAAGCTGTCGCCGGTTTTAATCGGTTTTAGAACTATAGATCTTTATAAGCCTTATAACTTTTTGATTTTTATCAACGCAGTATTATTAATTACTTTTTCAGATTCTGTGCAGATCTCGGATTAATTGCGTAGAAAAACGACATTATTGAATAACTAAAATTAATATACTGCTATTGTATAAATTAATTTCTAGTGGTAATAATTATTGAAGCTTTTAGTGATATGAATAATTTGTACTCGGACATGGTTCAAAAGTGTTAGTCATTTAAAATCATTAATTTTATGTTCTAAATTTGATCCGAACCCCAACATTGAAAATGTGCAATTTCAAAAACTTTGTCACTGATTGCAAGAGAAACGAAATAAAACTGCATCACAAATTTTACGACTCCTTAACCTCATCTACACCCTCCAATACAAATGTATAGTTTCGTGAATGTAAAATACACCGAATTTTATGAAAATTCTATGGAACTTCATCTATGAAATTGAAATTTTATACAGAGAATATTGGACGTGATTCAAGCAAACAATTAAAAAATTATTAACATCAACCCACCTCTCTCCTTATAAAAACCCAAACTTGCATAAATAAACGAATGAAATATTGATCGTATCCGCAAGTAAGTGTTAAATTTATAACAGTAAGATCCACAATGCACCAGTCATCCTGGGCTGCAATGCTAATGCACACCACACTATATGCGGAAGTAGTAATATAAATAAAAGTAGTGATTCACTTACTACTAAAAATCTAGAGCTAGGGTATAGCCTAGTGGGTAGTGTGTTGGTCTTGTAATGCGAAGGTCGTGAGTTCAAATCCCGGTCGACGCAATATATAATTCCAGCACATTGCCTGCTTGGATATACCTTGGTCACATCAATCTACGAAAATGGAAAATTCGTAGAAAGAGGGTTGTGCGAATGACTAACAACCCTTCCACAATAAGTAAAGAAAAATGTTAAGGAACCTGAATATCAGGAGGCCAAGGTCCGATTTGGGCTGTAGCGCCATTGTAGAAAAATCTAGAGATCATAAATAAAGGCTGTACCCTTGGCGGCTCTGTGCGATCATTATTTTTTAGCGTTACAAACGGTAAGGCAAACACAATATACTCTCAGATTTCATCTAGAGTATAACAAACATAGAATGGAATCATACCAAAGCATTAAAGGGTTTTCGGGCCTGCAAAATCCTATTTGGCAGAAGATGGGGATTACATCCCAAGATGATCTACTGGTGCTACAGAACAATCATCCTCTCAATAGTCACATACGGATCAACAGTCTGATGGACTAAAATGCTACACAAAAGCACAGCTTATTTTACAAAAATTCAAAGACCAGCGTGGCTTTGTATAACAGGATCAAACCTGCCCTACTGCGGCAATGGAAATATTCCTAAATATCCCTCCAATACATTTCCAAATAAAAAAGAAGGATATTAAAGGGGTGTTACGATAACAAATCTTAAAAAATCCGAGAATTCAGGTTCTGACCTCAACACTGTCCGACACTATGCCAACAAAATTCAACTTTGAAACCCCATTGAAAGTAATAATCAGAGAACATAAGGAATGGCAATCCATACTACCTGAAATGGAAGAGGGATGAACCATCTGGTACACAGATGGTTCGCGCACCTCGGAGGGGACTGGAGCCAGAGTCATACGTCCTAACTCGCCGGTTTCAAAATCTCTTGTTAAGGAAGCCACAATCTTCCAAGCCCAACTTATTACAATGGAGCTATGTATCCAAGAGATTATTAGGAGAGCTCATCGCAACAAATCTATTTATATCTTATCGAATAATCAGATAGTTCTCAAAGTCCTAGCATTAAACAAACACGGATCGAGGCTTGTTTGGGACTGCCTTCAGAACCTAATCATCCTGGGAAAAAAGGAACAAAGTAACATTAATGTGGGTCCCAGGACATATCGGGATTGATGGAAATAAAGGGGCAGACCGCCTCATGCGCAGAAACGAATTTTATTGGACCAGAGCCATTCTGTAGAGAAGCAAAAGGATATTTCAACCTTATACTTAGAGAGTGGATTGAATAAGAGCATAGAATCTACTGGAATAGACTTTCAGGCTTATTAATCTCAAAGAAATTTATCCTACCAGAAAAAAAAAACAAAGTGGAGGATATTCTAAAATTCAGCAAGAGTGATATTAGTACTCTAATCGGACTATTGACGGGGCATAGTGGAGTAAGCCACCACCTCAAAAATATGGGTCTCGCTGAAACCGACATCTGTCGCCTCTATCTCAAAGACTCAGAAACGACGGAGCATATCCTATGTCACTGCGAGGCAGTAGCAAGGACAAGATTAAATCTTCTAGGAAAAGGTTTCCTTACACTGATGAACTGCCAACATAGCTCCCTTAAAGATACTTAGATTAGCCAAAGCTACCGAGTTATGGTAGGGTAAAGGGACAATAAACGCACAATAGGCCAAAAAGGTCGCAGTGCTCTCACATGTTCCCCAAATAAAATCTATCCATATGTACATAGTAATATAATTGTAGTGTCTGTCTGTTATTTGCTTATAAATAACTATAAGTTAGTTTTTTGAGTTATTTTAGCACTAACTAAGCATAAAACCACATTTTTGAAATTTTTGTCTGTCTGTCTGTCTGTCCGACCGCTTTTCACGCACAAACGGCTAAACCGATTGTAATGAAACTTGCACAGTTTGTTAGGCGTCCATCGGAATGAAATCTGCTTTTGGTTTCATTTCACTTCCCTCACGCCTTCTGCCCCCTCCCATACAAATACTCATTTTCAAAATATATATGTATTAATCAAATTTTGTTGGAAACTGTAAAAGCTATTAATTTGAAATTCGGAATATATTATTTCTATTATAAATTCAGTCTATTGGTGTACAAATTGTTTGAGTTCCCTCACTCCTTTCACCACCTCCCATACAAACTACACTTTTTCATGAATCACTTTACACCAAATTTCTCAGTACGTGTAACTTCCATCGAGCTAAAATGTTGTATTAAATCCTTAATTAACATTATTATTAAAATCGGAAAAAATTAACCGATTAGCTTCACTCCTTCTACCCCCTCCCATACAATGTGACACAATTCCACGACTATACAGGGTGTTTGGTACTCCGTGCATAACCTTGTAAGGGGTTATTCCTGGATATATTTTGAGCAAAAAATTGTTCTATGGAGATGGTCAATTTTCAATATCCACGGAGATACAGGGTGATCAAGAAAAGTCTTTCGGACCTGTACCCTCATTCACTCAAAACGCTATATCTTGAAAACTAATAATCACAATTCAAAGTGTTATAGCTTGTTTTTTAGGGAATCAAATTACCTTTCATTTGCTGTAATAGTCCGCATTGTAACTGTATCCAATTCTGAGATATTTGCTTCAGAACACAAATTTTTGACAGTTTGATCGTCAAAATTCTAGGATCAATGTAGTTTTTCTCTAAAAAACCCATTATAAAAATGTCATTCTAATGTTGTTTTCTTATGTGCCATATTATTGCCTACAAAAGATGCATACACTTGCATTGCATAAGTTTTATAGTTTAGAAGAAATTATCATTCCAATAATGTAGCACTTTTGTCAAAAAAGCAAAAATAGGTTGATCAACACTCTCCGCTTGAACTAAAAGAACTTAAGAATGGTTTTTATGGTTTATTTCAAATTTCCTTAATTATAATAAATGTTCAAAATGGCTCCCTTCATTTTGAATGCACGCTAAAGCTCGTTTTGCCAGTGTTCTCTTTGTGTTCATACTCCTCAACTGCTGCCTTACTTCTGTTGCTGCCGCATCGATTCTGGTGTTTAGATCCTGCAACGTTACTACTTCCGTTGCATAGACAAGGTCTTTCATCCGTCCCCATACAAAGAAATCCATAATAGTTAAATCAGGAGATCTTGCAGGCCAGTGTATCGGTCCATTTCTACCGATCCAGCGATTGCTATAATTGGAATTTAACCAATCTCTGATTTGTCGGCCGTAATGAGCTGGAGCACCATCGTGTTGGTAAAACATGGAAGCCAATCGTTGCAGTGGCACATCATCCAATAGCTCTTGTAGATCATTTGTCAAAAACTGCAAGTAATTGGAACTATTTAGGGTAGGCGGAAGCCTAATAGGACCAATAAAATCGTTGCCAATCACACCTGCCCATAAATTGACACTGAATCTGTGCTGAAATGATGCCTCTCTTCTTGTATGTGGATTGCTCTCAGCCCATGTGTGTAAGTTGTGGAAGTTTGTGATACCGTCCCTGGTGAATTGGGACTCATCAGTCCAAAGAATGTTGTTCATAAAATTCTCGTCACTAAGTTGTCGTTCAAGGAGCCAATTGCAAAACTCCATCCTTTTGGGCAAATCAATGGGTACCAGCTCCTGCACTGGTGTGTGGTGGAAGGGATGCAACCGCTCTGCTTTTAGGACACTCCAAGCTTTCGACGTAGAGACGTTTAACTGCAATGCCAAGCGTCGGACAGCGTCGTTGTGTTGAAACTCATTTTAATTTAATTCATTTCCTCGATAATTTAAATACTACTTAAAGGACATTCATCAATAATTTAAATAGTAATTAAAGGACACAAAGAGTATTTCAGTTTAACAACATTTCAGGTAGTTTTTTTAGAACGAGGGTTGGTTTATGGCATATTTTATTTTTAAGCCATATGTATTTTCGCTTATTACCTGGAAAACGGGAAAACCTAAGTCATAAGTATGTGTGCAACATTTGTAGGCAATAATATGGCACATAAAACAACAACATTAAAATGACATTTTTATAATGCGTTTTTTTGAGAAAAACTACATTGATCACAGAATTTTGAGGGTCAAAGTATCAAAAATTTGTGGTCTGAAGCAAATACCTCAGGATTGGGTACAGGTAAAATACGGACTATTACACCAAATGAAAGGTAATTTGATTCCCTAAAAAACAAGCTATTTGAAATGCGATTATTAGTTTTCAAGATATAGCGTTTTGAGTGAGTGAGGGTACAGGTCCGAAACACTTTTCTTGGTCACCCTGTATCTCCGCGGATATTGAAAATTGACCATCTCCGTATAACAATTTTTTTCTCAAAATATATCCAGGAATAACCCCTTACAAGGTTATGCACGGAGTACCAAACACCCTGTATAACAATTCGATTTTCTTGAAAAGTGTGAATGATACAGATCTGAAATTTAAGGTATATCAATTGCATGATAGTTATAGTTGTTTCTCGAAAATCATCAAAAACCCCCCACTCCTTCTACCACCTCCCATACAAATTGCACAATTTCATTAAATTCAATGCACTAAGTTTCTCAGTACATACTCAATTTTTAAAGCTTAAATTTGGTACAAAACATTTTTATCGCTACTCTAGCATGATGTGAAACAAATTAGCTCAGTACTGTCACCCCTTCTACCACTTCCCATACAAAATTTCTTAACACCGCAAAAATTTCGATTTCATCTATACATAGTATCGTATGATTGGGCTTTACGAACAATCGTAGTCCTGTTATGTTTTTAAGCTTAATGTTATTTTATTTGTTTTAAATAACACCAGCTACAATTATTCACATGTCCTTAACGCTCTTTAACATGTATATGATCTCGAATCACGGGTTTGATTTGATCACGAGCCTGTCCCATAAAAATGGGAGTATCATGCTTTCATTCTCAATAATTTATGTTCTGATTCCAACAATATACAAACCATTTTCTTCAAAGAGCCATTAAAGTAAGCAGATTATATATCCCACATAATGTATTACTAACTACACTCTCAAAAATTGCTTATTATTGCTATTTTTACGCGGACGAAGTCGCGGCCGTTTGCTAGTAAATAATAAAATAAGTGTTACATAATTTCCAACATCCCTGCCCTAGAACTCCCATTCACTTAGATTTTCCTTTCCACCGTAACCTGTATATTCTTAACTTGTCCCAAGAATAATAAAGATGCGCCGCCTTGTCCGCAGTTTATTTAATTTATGACTACTTTAAAAATATAAAATTTACCAAAAAAATACCATACAGGTATCGAAGAGCCTTGAGCACAAATTAATAACCTGACAACATTTTGTATAATTTCAGTCATTTATTTTCGTCTAGCATAAGCTTTTGATGGGATAACTTAGAGATACTCGATGCACACAAACACTACTCTCCTAATAGAGTTTGGACAATGCATGTATAGCGATTGCGCGGAAAAATTTTTCAGAAATTTAAATTTTCTCAATTCCTTTTCTTTTACGATGTAAACAATAATACTGAATTATTATTTACGAAACTCATGTTTATTTTCGATTGTAATGAGTGAATCTATGCAAAAACATGTAGTTCGACGCAAGCCTGTGCTCATGTCCATACATTTGAAAACCGTCAAACTCAAGAAAACTACAAGTTTGTCTGTTTTTCACATTATTATGTTGCCTTCTTGTACTTCTAAGCTCACGCTGAGCTGTTGGTATTATTGCATAGTCCAAACTCTATTAGAAGAGTGGTAATAGAGTGCATCGAGTATCCCTAGGATAACTATGAAAAATTGTTGATTTACGAGTCATGTATCTGCTCCTACTAGAATTTTGCGTCATTATTTTTATTAGGAACTGGAATCAATGTATCACCCATATGAATTTACCTTAAATACGATTGCTATATACTTAGAAGAAGGTCTATATACTCAGTAAATGGTTTCTGTTCGCTTTCTACCATTCATTCCCCTATAACATCTGCATATATGTATGTATTTGTCAGTAGCTGTTAGTACAACTGAAAAATATCTACCAGCTTCTCCACTCGTTACGGTCATTTCCTTTCCTCTACCTTCCCAATGTCAATCATTACCTCCATGACTGTGTTTGTGCATTGCACATAAAGGCCGAAATTGCCTATAACACAGGTCATTCTATAAGAAAAAAAAATATCCACTAGTGCGTACTTAGAAATCTGATAGATGGTAATTGATATTTGAAAAAGAACCACAAGAAATGCCCAGATACACATACATATGTATATGAAAGGCGTCCACTATGACGATTTGGCAGAACTCTATTAGACTGTATTCTTCACGCAGTAACTCCTGCCTAATCTGGTGAGGGTTGCACCGGAAAAAAATGATGATCTCCTCATACATTTCCTACTTATGTATAAGCTTGTGGTGCTATGAGGTTTACACCTAGTTGCTCTCATATAAATTAATACGAACAATAAGTTTAATCTTGTCCTTGCTGTAGAATTAAACTCATTAGTTTGTTGCTGGTCTCGAAGAATCTACTGAGATCTGGTAAAGTATGGCAAACGTTACACAACATTTGGCATTTAAGCTCAGCTATTGATTTTACTACCGAATTTCAAGGTAATCACACATCTGCTTTAATGAAACAGGAATTTTTCTGGCTACTGAAGCGAGTGAACTGCAGGGACGTGGAACGAGATGTGCGGTAGCTATTTCGAAATAAAGTCGACTTGGCCAGTTTCTTTTTGTAGTGTCTGAAGTTTTATAGGACGGTACGTAGCCAACGAGAACGTGTGTTCGCGTTATCCGGCAATGGTCATCAACTTGTGCCAAGTTTAAAGTCTTTATGGTTGGTATTGGCGGATAGATTTTTATCCAGCCAGCCCACTCGGAACGCCTCCTAAACCTGTACGCTAGCAGATGCGCTTGCGTTTCCATATTCCGAGCTGCGATGGATAAGTACGTTATTTTAGATTTATAGGATGCAGACACACAATGCCAATTTAAATTTCAAATCGTTGAGCGATACGCGGTGATGAATGTCCCAGCATAAGGAGCGAGCACAATGGGAGCAATCCAGTGGAAGAAGCATTCGGGGTCCGTTTATGCAGTGGAGATACTTTTGGTGGCCAAGACAGGAGATAGCGCGCTAGACGTCGTAAAGCACTCCGAAAGCAAGGGGTGCGTAGTATGCAAATGTGGTTGACACATAATGTAGAAGCGGCGCAGCGTAAGTTGTTTACATCGACCGTCCCGGAAAATCAATGAAGCCCATCTAAACTGACCTGACGAAATTCTCGTTTTCGACACATGCGGGCGGATATGTGTAATTGGGCGAAATAAAAGCTTGCTTGACATCCTGAGCTTTTTTTCCAACTAAGCTCCAAGGTCGAAGCTTTCTTTGCATTTGGGCTGTATGATTTTTCTTCTCGCATCGTTCGTTATCCGATTTGTCTGTCTAGGTATGGCTAGAGGGTGCGGGTGTTGTGCGGTCACTCGGAGTTTGGATTTATTCAGTGTGAATCGGGTGTGAGATGATTCTCGAGTTAACAACTTGTTTCGCAAGATGTGAAGTGTTTAAATCAGTTTTGTACCGACGAGCCTGCAGAGTTGGGGTGATGGGTTGCATGGATTTTCGGCTTTGAGTTCTACCTCCGACTACTTTCTACAAAGGCACCGCAAAAGCCGAGGGTGAAATTATTACATCAATTTCGTTGTTACGGCCAGTATGAAGGGGAGCAATCTCATAATAATATTAGAAGCTGTATTTATACTGTCATATTTTGTATTGTAATGGTCGTAATTACATCGCATTATTTATTGGAAGCAGTTACGTCCTTTCAGCACACTTGATTGATACGATACGGTGATTCTAATATTTAATTGTAAATGATCTTGAAGTAGGTTGACTTACATAATTAATTGTGTAATTAATTTCATGGGAACTTGTACAAATCAATTACATAATTAAATATAACAGTGAATAGGAGATATTTATAGCGAAACTTCGGGAGTGACTTGAATTCTAATAGAATCGATTACCTGCCAACGATTCTTTTCAACTAGATACATTCTTAAAGCTATTTGTGATTGCCATCTACCTTCGTTTAAATACTTTGAAATGTCAAAAAAAAACAATTAGAGGGGATCTAAACTTGAGATACTTACAATACAAAAATCTTCGAATATTTGATGCCTTATACCTTCCATGAGACAAGAATTAGAGTAAAGTAGATTATATTGAGTGAGTTCATCACGGTCGACGAAAATTTTCAGTACAGGGAGTGCAAAAAGTATATCAAGGTCTGGTCACCTCAATAGAAGAACATTGTAAATATTGTAACTCGCGTCGTGTATCATAAGATCAAATACTTTGGTTAGAAGGCCAAGACTTTAGAGTATTTGAAGAAGAAGGTTTCTTGAATTGAAACCGTGCACAATTTCAGCTCGATAAATTTTATGCGCACTGAGTAAATTTGTTTATAGTATTTCATGAAAAAGTGCAGTTTGTATGGAAGGTGATTGAAGAGGAATGGAAGTACATACTTAAATAACGTCATAGCACTTATACTTTTGGAGTAAATCCGCTTATTGTCAAATTGCGAAATTATATAATTTTGTATGGGAGAGGGTAGAAGGGGTGGGGCGATTTAGCCCGATTACGAACTTGAGCTCTCTAGTTCAACGCGTTCGCAAGCTAGAGAGGACACGGACGGACGGGCAGACGGACGGACATGCGGTTTCAATATTTTTGAGTGATTATATGAACTACTGTATCATTAATTTTTTTCCGAGCTTTTTTTCTTGGCGTTACAAACTTTGTTGCAAACTTATAATACTCTCAGATTTCATCTAGAGTATAATGATTATCCAAGGGCTCTGGCCCCTAAGGTCGTCGCCTCCAATCGTCTCGATCAAAAGGCCGCGTCCTCCACCTGCTAATTTAATTTTATTATTCTAATAATAAAGTATTGTGATCAACACAGAAAAAAAAATTTGCTACTTTGAAATTTTGTTTTTTCGCGTTTCATGACTAAATTAGCCTAAAAATGCAAAAAAAAATCCGTCCCGCTGTACGCTGTCCGCCGTACATATTTTACTCATATCTCCGAGACCGTTAAAGGTAGAATGTTCATTTTTGGGTGGATTGTTGATTGGGTACGTGAACTCCATTTTCTAAATTTTGGGAAGTGTTAGGTGGAAGGGGGAGGCGGTGGGAGGGAAAGAGTCAAAAACAAAAACTACACTTGCTAATATCTCCACCAGGAATGCAGATAAGAAACTGAAAATTAGTAGAAATATGGAGAGGGTTGTGGGACAAACTTTAAAAATAATTTAATTTTTGTACCCATTGGCGTCCAAAAAGGGGGGGGGGCTAAGAACAAATTGACGGCAGAATTTTTTTTTTTTCAAATGATTATGTCTTTGAAATTACTTGTCATAAAAAATTCATATTTTGAGACCATTAAGGTTGCTTATAGCTCCACCAGAATCAGCTTAGAGAATGGCTAATTATTGTAAGGGGGAGACTCACAGGGGGTGCAAAGAAAAGCACTTAAAATTTAATATCTCAACAATCTCTTAAGCTATTTAATTAAAAATTGAAACATATATTAAGCTATTCTAGTAAAATACAAAAAAAACATGTGGAAATAATAGTTGTAGAGAGAAATGGGGAGCATTTCAAAAATGGCGCACTTTTCAAAATTACAAATCCTTATATCTCAAAACTGAGTACAAATTCTTCAGATTGTAGCACTATATCGTTAATTTTGATAAAAATTGTAAGTTGGGAGGTGTAAGGGGAGGAGGGTGGTAAGCAAAAATGTCGAAAATTTTGCGTGACTTTTTTTGGGGCTCTGGTGAAAGATACAAAGTTTAAATTTTGCACATGGATACATCTATATGATATACATGGAAAAATAATAATAAGTTATTCCATAATTGTTATAAACCGATCCCCCCGGTCTAACGTGCACAAGGTGTTTCATGTGCATTGAAAAAAACAAATAAACTGAAAATTTTTGAGTGAAATTTTAAGGTAGAAGCTTGAAAATTTCTCAAATGCATTGAAAAAAAATCCCTAAATATACAAATTTTCAACTGGTCGAAAAACTTTAAAACTTCCCTCATACAAAATTATTTTTTCCAAGAAATCAATTATAACTTAACTATTAAGAGCTATCAATTTGAAATTTTGCACAAAAACTTTTAAAAATAGTTGAAACAAAATTGCGTCAAAAGTTTTGAGATCGCGGCTGCCCTTCTACCTCCTCCCATAAAAAAGTATGATTTCGACTAATTTCATTAATTCAACTAATAACCAACAAATTAAAAGCTACGAACTTGAAATTTTGTACAAGCACCTTACAAGAGAAATGATTCCCTTACTCGCTCTACCTCCTCCCAAATGTTCGGTTTCGTGAATGTAAAATACACCGAATTTTATGAAAATTCTATGCAACTTCGTCTATGAAACAGATTCTATACAGATAATATTGGAGGTGATTCAAGCAATCAATTAAAAAGCTATTAACATCCACCCATCCTTACTATTACCCCTCCCCTCATAAAAACTCAAACTTGCAGAAACGAATGAAATATTGTTAAATTGACAACAGCCCTGCTCAAGAACTCCCTTTCACTTAGTCGTCCCTAACAACTCTAAAATGCATATTGACTTTCACTCATCCACAACTTGTCCCAAGAATAATAAAGTTTCGCCCGACTTATTGGCAGTTTATTTAAGATGGCTTTGCTATCTTCATCAACCGAGCGTTCCCATTGCTTGCGTGGTTTGCCTACTGGGTAGTTACCCCTCGCTTTGCCTTTCAGAGCACGTTTGGAGATTCTTCTGTCTTCCATTCTCTGTACATGACCAGCTCACTGCAGTTTACGAACCCTGATGACCGTTGAAGCTCCTGGCTCGTCGTAGAGTTGATACAACTCATGGGTGTATCTTATTCGCCATTCCGTTCCTTCCTTCACAGGTCCCAAAATTCTTCGACCGAACTTTTTTTCAAATGCGTTAACTGCTTTTTCGGAAGTTCGCGTTAATAATGTCCACGTCTCGCTGCCATAACCGAGCACAGGTCGTATAGTAATTTTATATATTCGCCGCTTATTTTTCCTTGTTCTTGGATTTCATTATTGGAAGTACCGAATAACACGTATTATTTGCTAGTATTATACGTCAATTGAATCCGTCAGTTTCATTGCCATCCTTTGTTAGATTAGTCCCAAGATATGTGAAGTTGTCCCCAAATTATCTTCCGCAATTGTTATGTTTTGTCTGAGTGGCGTTCTCTTTATTGTTTGCGTAATTATTTTTATTTTGCTTTCATTAATTCGCAACCCGACTTCTTTTGCGGCGGAGTCAAAATTGACAAATACCTCCTTAGCACTAGGGAAGGATCTTGTTAGGATGTTAATGTCACGAAGTTTCATAAAATTTTCATAAAATTCGGTGTATTTTACATTCACTAAGCCGTGTGGGAGGGGGTAGAGCAGATAAAGGAATCATAAAATTTGTGATGCAGTTTTATTTCATTTTTCTTGTAAGGTGCTTGTAGAAAATTCCAAGTTCGTAACTTTTAATTTGTTGGTTATTAGTTGATTTAATGAAATTGGTCGAAATCATACTTTCGTATGGGAGGGAGCAGAAGGTCAGGCGCGATCTCAAAACTTTTGACACAATTTTATTTCAAATATTTTTAAACGTTTTTCTGCAAAATTTCAAACTGATAGCTTTTAATAGTTAGATGATAATTGATTTCTTGAAAATGGTCGAAAAAATAATTTTGTATAGGAGGGGGTAGAAGTTTTAAAGATTTTCGACCAGTTATTAATTCATTTCTACCTTCTAATTTCTCTCAAAAATTTTCAGTTTATGCGATTTTTTCAATGCCCATGAAACACCTGTGCACGTTATACCGGGGGTCGGTTTATAACAATTATGGAACAAGTTGTTATTATTTTTCTACGGATACCAAATAGATGTATCCACATGCAAAATTTAAACTGTGTCTCTTTCACCAGAGCCCTAAAAAATCACTCAAAATTTTCGACATTTTTGCTTATCACCTCCCTCCCCTTACTATTAATTTATTATTAATTTAAAACACCAATTCAATTTTACATGCACCTGTATGTTGCAATTTCACAGGGCGAGAAGGGCCGAAAGTCACACCCAACACAACTTAATATGATTACCAAAATTAACGATTATGTAGTTCTACAATCTGACAAATTTTCGGTTTGATATCTGCACTCTGTCTTGAGATAAAAGGTTTTGTAATTTAGAAAAGTGCGCCATTTTTGAAATGCTCCCCATTTCCCCCCAATACTATTATTTCAATTTGTTATATTTTTTTTGTATTTGCTTAGTATAGCTTAATATATGTTTTAAGTTTCAATTGCATAACTTAAGAAATAGTTGAGATATTGATTTTTAAGTGTTTTTCTTTGCAACCCCCTGACCTCCCTCTCACTATGATTAGCCATTCTCTAAGTTGGTTCCGGTGGAGCTATATGCCATCTTAATGGTCTCAAAATATGAATTTTTTTTGATTAGTAATTTCGAAGATATAATCATTTGAAAAAAAATTCGGCCGACAATTTGTTCTTAGCCCCCCCTTTCCGGACGCCAATGGATAAAAAAAATTAAATTACTTTTAAAGTTTGTCCCACAATCTTCTCTATATCCCTACTGATTTTCAACTTCCTACCTGCATTCGTGGTGGAGATATTAGCAAGTGTAGTTTTTGACTCTTTCACTCTTCCCGCCTCCCCCTTCCACCTAATAGCCCCCAACTTATCCAATCAACAATCCACCCAAAAACGAACATTCTACCTTTAACGGTCTCGGAGATATGAGTCCATATGTACGGCGTACGGCGGGATGGATTTTTTTTTTTTACATTTTTAGGCAAATTTAGTCATGAAACGCGAAAAAACAAAATTTCAGGGTAGAAAAATTTTTTTTTTCTGTGTCGATCACAATACTTTATTATTAGAATAATAAAGTAAAAAACTTGTAACTAACGTATTATACAAATCCATGAGTGCGAAATAATCTTTGTCGAAAATTGGAACTCCGAAATCGTGCAATACTAAATTCTACTGAAAATTAAACTATTATAAATGTCTGTGAGCTAGGGTGTTGCCTAGGTGATAGCGTGTTGGTCTTGTAATGCGAAGGTCGTGAGTTCAAATCCCGGTCGACGCAATATATAATTCCAGCACATTACCTGCTTGGATACACCTTGGTCACCTCAGTCAATCAATCAAATTCCTGTTAAGACCCCCTATAGGGGCAAAAGACAGAAACAACTCTCTTCCACAAGGCGCGATCTTGAGCATCGGCCTTAAGCTGTTGCCAGGACTTTTTTATTCCTCTGGCCTCAACTGCTCGCTCCACAATCTACGAAAATGAAAAATTCGTAGATGGAGGGTTGTGCGAAGGGCTAAGAACTCCTCCACAATAAGTAACGAAAAATGTGAAGGAACCTGAATGTCAGGAGGCCAAGGCCCAATTTGGGCTGTAGCGCCGTTGTAGAAGAAGAAGAAATTTCAAATGTTGGTTGATTCAAGTAAATATTTGGGGACTTACAACAGTGATCCGTTTAATCAATCATCAGATCAAAATAGATTGATTGCAATTGAAAGTTGTATTCTACTACTCTTATTATTCGTTCTTATTTATAAAAAACACATCTGCCATCAAGTTGAGCACAATGTTATAATTCTTCGGAAAAGTTGAAGACGCGTAGAAACTCATGGTAGCGGATAGAGATAGAGGGGGATGTTAATAATTGTTTAATTAATTGCTTGAATCACGTTCAAAATTTTGCGTACAGAATGTTAGTTTTATAGACGAATAAGCGCAATAAAATTCTGGGTTTTTTATATTTATTAAGCCATATACTTGAATGGAAAAGGGTTGAAAAGTACATTTTTTTTCATATCCTTCTAAAGGTGTTCGTATAAACTCCAGCTTTTAATTTGTTGGTCATTAGTTGATTTATCTAAATTGGTCGAAATTACAAAAGGCGTTTGGGCAAGAGGTGCAGGGTTGGAAAGGCCCATTATAATCATAATCATATGCGTTTTGAGACGTGTGTGAAAGACGTTTGACAGAAAATATCACCAGTGAAGGACAGTGTTGAAAACGACCCAAACACAACTATTCGTTCCTGTGCTCAAGAACTCGACCTCTCCACGTCCATACTGCAGCGAATATTGACAAAAACTTTGGCTCTGCATACGTTCAAGGTCCAATTAACTCAAGAACTGCAGCCGGCGGACCTCCAGAAGTGCTTGGGTCTTGGAGACAAATCCTAAGCCTCAAGTTAATACACCCCATACTTTTGTATGGAAGAAGGTAGGTGTGCAGAAATTCCGAAATTTTTGATACAACTTTGTTAGAAATATTTTTAAGAACTTCGTAGCGATGTAACTTCGCGCTTGTTTCACATCTAATATGTCGTGGGTTCGATTCCCACTCCAGGCAGACGGATTTAATTTAGTACGAATTACTTTATTATTCTAATCTATACATTTAAATATGTGTGTGTCTGT
Source organism: Chorisops tibialis (assembly GCA_963669355.1). Lineage (NCBI taxonomy): Eukaryota > Metazoa > Arthropoda > Insecta > Diptera > Stratiomyidae > Chorisops > Chorisops tibialis. Next base: position 190,127,914 of record OY770263.1, on the reverse strand, counting down.
CTTTTATTTGTTTATAAATGACTATAAGTTAGTGTTTTGCTTTATTTTGAAAATAACTAAGCAGAAATAGACGTTTTTAAAATTCTTCTCTGTCCGGCTCTCATGCCAAAACGGTTGAACCGATTGTAATAAAACTTTTACAGTTTATTCATTATGTTTTGAGTTGCAATTTGCATTAAGTTTTATGTCAATACCACCACGCCTTCTCCCCTCCCATACAAAATTACTCATTTTCAAAAATATATAATAGTCAAATTTTCTCGAAAACCATAAGAGCGAAAAATTTTAAATTTAGAACATATTATTTTTATTATAAATGTAATCTATGGTATAAAAATTATTTGAATCCCCTACTCCTTCCACCACCTCCCATACAAACTGGACTTTTTCATGAAATACTATCAATTTGCACAGTACGTATAACATTTATCGAGCTCAAATTTTGTACTAAATTCTTAATTAGTATTATAATTAATATCGGCAAAAAATTAATTGAAACCGATTAGCTTCCTCCCTTCTACCCCCTCTCATACAATGTGACACAATTTAACATCTTTTCCAAAATTCAATTTTCTTGAAAAGTATGAAAGTTACTAATCTGAAATTTAAAATATTTTAATTGCATGATAATTATATGTAGTTGTTTCTCAAAAAATTCCTAAAAACCACCAACTCCTTTTACCACATCCCATACAAACTGCACAACAGACAAAACATAACAATTGCGAAATATAATTCGGAGAGTGTGGACAACTTCATATATCTTGGGGCTAATCTAGCAAAGGACGGTAATGAAACAGACGAAATCAAACGACGGATAATACTAGCAAATAAGACGTATTATTCGGTACTTCCAATAATGAAATCCAAGAAAGTGCACAGGAACAATAAGCTGCGAATATATAAAACTATTATACGACCTGTGCTCTGTTATGGCAGCGAGACGTGGATATTAACGCGATCTTCCGAAAAAGCAGTAAACGCATTCGAAAGAAAGGTCTTCCGAAGAATTTTGGGACCTGTGAAGGAAGGAACGGAATTGCGAATAAGAAACAACCATGAGTTGTATCAACTCTACGACGAGCCAGAAGCTTCAACGTTCATCAAGCTACGTAAACTACAGTGGGCTGGCTATGTAGATCGAATGGAAGACAGAGAGATCCCCAAACGTGCTCTTAAGGGCAAAGCGAGTAGTAACCGGCCAGTAGGCAAACCACGCAAGTGATGGGAAGACTCGATTGATGAAGACAGCAAAACCATTTTAAAAATTTGCAGCTGGCGGACGCGGTCTTTGGATCGAGACGATTGGAGGCGACGACTTCAGGAGGCCAGGACCCGATTCGGTCTGTCGCGCCATTGATGATGATAATACAAAATTTCTTAACATCACAAAAGACACAATAGTAATCCTTTTATGTTTTAAGCTTAATGTTATTTTATTTGGGTTTTTTTAATTAACACAAGCTACAACTATTCACATGTTCTTAACGAACTTCCATACGTACATATATGATCACAAATCACGGGATTGATTTGATCACGAGCCTTTCTCATACAAATGCGAGTATTGTGGTTTCATTCTTAATAATTTATGGTTCTGAATCCAACAAAATACAAACCATTGTCTTCAAAGAGCCATTAAAGTAATCAGATTATATATCCCGCATAATATATTCCTAACTACATATTCTCAAAAGTTTTGCTTATTTTGCGATTCTTACGCGGACAAATTAGTCTAGATAAAGTAATATATTGCAAATTTCAGATACATAACTTTTATGCTTTTCGTTTATTGTCGAATTGCGAAATTGTGCCATTTTCTATGAGAGGAGTTAGAAGGGGTAAGCCTAATTGTCGGGGTGTTTCTAAAATCACTTTTCAGTGATGAAAAATTAATTTGGTAGGTTTTACGTACTAATGAATAATTTTCAATCAAATTTGCTTACTTATCGCATGCTGGAAATAAGTGGCCGCTTTTTCAAATGTAACGGAAAAGCTGGTTATCATCTTAATCGAACTTTATTACCAAGTATCATGTTTTTTCTTCTTCAAAGAGTAACTCAAGATGTATCCACATACAAATTTTAAGCCTTGTATCGTTCACCAAAGCCCTAAAAAAAATCACTAAAAATATTCGTCATTTTGCTTATCACCTCCCTTCCCTTAAACTCCACCACTTCAAATTTTTACCAAAACTAAAGACTGTGTAGCTCTACAATTTGACATATTTTTGATTTGATATCTGTACTTAGTTTTGAGATATAACGGATTGAAATTTTGAAAAGTTCACCATATTTAAAATGCTCCCTATGTCCTCCACTACTATTATGACCTAATTTTATATTTATACTCTACATGAAATTTGAGAGTATTATAAGTTTGCCATAAAGTTTGTAACGGCAAGAAATAACGCTCGGATAAAAAAATGAATGATACAGAATACTCAAAAGTCTCGAAACCGGATGTCCGTCCGTCCGCCTGTCCATCTGTCCGTCCTTGTCCTCTCTAGCTTGAGAACGCGTTGAGCTTCTACTTCTACAATGGCATCATCATCAATGGCGCGACAGCCCAAATCAGGCCTTGGCCTCCTGAAGTCGTCGCCTCCAATCGTCTCGATCCAAAGACCGCGTCCTCCAGCTGCTAATTATACTCTAGATGAAATCTGAGAGTATTATAAGTTTGCTCTAAAGTTTGTAACGCCAACAAATAAGCCTCGGAGAAAAAATGAATGATACAGAAGATAATATTATCACTCAAAAATCTCAAAACCGGATGTCCGTCCGTCCGTGCGCTCTCTAGCTTGAGAACGCGTTGAGCTAGATAGTTCAAATTTTGTACACATCGTTTTTGACAAAAAAGTAAGATCAAGTTCGTGAACGGGCCAAATCGCTCCACCCCTTCTACCCCCTCCCATACAAAATGACATAATTGCGCAATTTGACAATAAACGGATTTGCTCGAAAAGTATAAAAGCTATTGGCCTGAAATTTGGAGTATATTACTTTGATGATAATATCAATCTACTGTATAAAAATTATGCGTGTTTTCCTCCTCCTTCTATCCCCTCCCATACAAAAGTACAGTTTGTGAATGAATTACTCTAAGCCAATTTACTCAGTGCGTATAAAATTTAGCGGGCTGGAATTGTGCATCAAATATTTATTTAAAATTGTTAGTAAGGCGAAAAAAAATTAGACGATTAGCTTCACCCCTTCTACCCCCTCCCATACAAAATGACGCAAATTCGGAATTTAACAATAAATTAATTTACTCGAAAAGTACAAAAGCTATTAGTCTGAGTTTTGGGATATATTACTTTCATATCGATATAAATCTACAGTAGAAAAATTATTTGCATCCTCCCTCTCCTTCCACCCCCTCCCATACAAACTGCACTTTTTCATGAAATGCTCTAAGACGATTTTCTCAGAACATATAACATTTATAGAGCTCACATTTTGTAATAAATACTTAATTAGTAATATCACTAAGATCAGAAAAAAATATTTGATTAGCTTCACTGCTTCTACCCCCTCCCATACAATATGACACAGTTTCACAACTTCACAAAAAATCGATTTTCTTGAAAATTATGATTGGTACTAATCTGAAACTTAAGGGTTGTCAATTTTATAATATTCCTAGTTATTTCTGAAAAAAATCACTAAAATCCCCCTACTCTTTCTACCACCTCCCATACAAACTGCACATTTTCACTAAATCTAACTCACTAATTTTCTCAGTCCCCATTCAATTTTTGGAGTAATCATTTTGTATAAAACATTTTTATACTCTAGATGGAATCTGAGAGTATTATAAGTTTGCTCTAAGGTTTGTAACGCCAAGAAATAAGGCTCGGAGAAAAAAATGATGAATACAGAAATTAATATTATCACTCAAAAATCTCAAAACCGGATGTCCGTCCGTCCGTCCGTCCGTTCGCTCTCTAGCTTGAGAACGCGTTGAGCTAGGAAGCTCAAATTTCGTACACATCGTTTTTGACAAAAAATTAAGGTCAAGTTCGTTAACGGGCCAAATCGCTCCAGGATTTGCTCAAAAAGTATAAAAGCTATTGGCCTGAAATTTGGAATATATTACTTTTATGATAATATAAATCTACCGCAAAAAAATTATGCGTGTCCTCCTCCTCCTTCTACCACCTCCCATACAAACTGTACTTGTCATGAATTACTCTAAGCCAATTTACTCAGTGCGTATAAAATTTAGCAAGCTGAATTTCTGCACTTAATATTTATTAAAATTGTTAGTAAGGGTAAAAAAAATTAGACGATTAGCTCCACCCCTTCTACCCCCTCCCATACAAAATGACACAATTTCCCAATTCGGCTATAAATGGATTTGCTCGAAAAGTATAAAAGATATTAGTCTGAATTTCGGGATATATTACTTTCATAATGATTTCAATATACAGTATAAGAATTATTTGCGTCCTCCCTCTCCTTCCAAACCCTCCCATACAAACTGCACTTTTTCATGAAATGCTCTAATCCGATTTTCTCAGAACATATAACATTTATCGAGCTCACATTTTGTAATAAATACTTATTTAGCATTATCACTAAGATCAGAGAAAATTATTTGATTAGCTTTACTGCTTCTACCCCCTCCCATACAATATGAGACAGTTTCACAACTTCACAAAAAATCTATTTTCTTCAAAAGTATGAATTATACTAGTCTTAAATTTAAGAGATGTCAATTTTATAATATTCTTAGTTATATCTGAAAAAATCAATAAAATCCCCCCACTCTTTCTAACACCTCCCATACAAACTGCACATTTCAACTAAATCTAACACACGAATTTTCTCAGCTCCTATTTAATTTTTGGAGTAAGCATTTTGTATAAAACATTTTTTATAGCTACTTTAGCATGATGGGGAAAAAATTAGTTCAATGCTATCACCCCTTCTAACACTCCCCATACAAAATTTCTTGGGATCAGAAAAAAATCTATTTCATCTAGAGTAACGTAAGATTGCGCTTTACGCGCAATCGTAGTCCTATTATGTTTTAATATGGCTTTGGTGTCTTCATAAAACGAGTCTTCCCATCGCTTACGTGGTTTGCCTACTGGCCGGTTACCACTCGCTTTGCCTTTCAGAGCACGTTTGGGGATTCTTCGCTCTACATGGCCAGCCCACTGCAGTTTACGTAGCTTGATGAACGTTGAAGCTTCTGGCTCGTCGTAGAGTTGATACAACTCATGGCTGTATCTTATTCGCCATTCCGTTCCTTCCTTCACAGGTCCCAATATTCTTTGCAGGACCTTTCTTTCAAATGCGTTAACTGCTTTTTCGGAAGTTCGCTGCCATAACAGAGGACAGGTCGTATAATAGTTTTATATATCCGCAGCTTATTGTTCCTGTGCACTGTATTGGATTTCATTATTGGAAGTACCGAATAATACGTCTTATTTGCAAGTATTATCCTTGATTTGATTTCGTCTGTTTCATTACCGTCCTTTGCTAGATTTGCCACAAGATATATGAAGTTGTCCACATTCTCCAAATTATAGACCACAATAGTTTATGTTTTTCTAATAGGCGTTCTCCTTCTTGTTTGCGTCATTACCTTTGTTTTGATTTCGTTAATGCGCAACCCGACTTCTTTTGCGGCGGAGTCAAGATTGACAAATACCTCCTTAGCACTAGGGAAGGATCTTGCTAGGATGTTAATGTCGTCAGCGTATGCTACTAGTTGGGTGGACTTGAATAGTAGTGTCCCGTTGGTGTCGACTGGGATTTTTCGGACGACATACTCTAGTGCCAACTTGAAAAGCATGGGGGCTAGACCATCTCCCTGCTTTAAACCACATTTCCTTCGAAAGCTGGTTGAGGAATCGGTTTGTATTCTCACTTGGGATTCAGTGTTCGTCATTGTAAGTCTTGTTAACCGGACTAATTTTGATGGAATTCCAAAGTCAAGCATGATTTGGTACAGTACGCTCCTGTCGATACTGTCGTATGCTTGTTTAAAATATACGAATATTTGGTGCACGTCTGTGTTATATTCCCAGCATTTCCCAAGCACCTGTTTCACCGAGAATATCTGGTCTGTTGTAGATCGTCCGGTTCTGAATCCGCCTTGGTATTCGCCAATTATTTGATTAGTTTAGGGCTTAAGACGACGTTCAATTATTTTTGTCAGTATTTTAAAGGACGTACACAACAATGATATTCCTCTGTAATTCTCACAGCAGAGTTTGTCTCCTTTCTTGTGACATATAATGCTTGTTCGCCAATCGTCGGGTATGATTTCCTCTATCCAAATTTTGCATATCATGTTGTGCAGTAACTCAGCGACACAATTTCCACCATTTTTTAGAAGTTCAACTTGTATTTCATCAATTCCCGGCGCTTTGTTAAGTTTTTGGTCACTGCTTTGATTTCAGCAAGCGTGGGTAGCGTCGATGATGGTTCATCTTCATCAGTTGAGGCTTCAATTGAAATGTTGTCTGTCGTGGTCGGTGCTACTGGGATGGGATTCAAAAGATGTTCAAAGTAAGAAGCCCATCTCCTTTTGATTTCTTGTGCGTCGCTGATAATGTTGCCCTCCACGTCTTTGCAGAGACTGGTTTTTGGTTTATATCCTTTTTTTAGATCTTTTACTATTGCATATGCGTCCCGCGTTTTATTTTTTCTCATGTCGTCGTCCATTTTTTGTATCTTGTCATTATGGTACTTCCTTTGTTTTGGTCTGCAGGTCTTTTTCGCATATCGCCTAAGCTCGTCATATCTTTGTTTTTTCGCTCGTGTTGGTCGTTCAGTAAAAATTTTGTAAGCCTCGTTCTTTCTATCTATTGCGTCGCGACATTCTTGGTCGAACCAATCATTATTTTTTCGCCGTGCTTGATATCCTAACGCCTCTTCTGTGGAGGATTTGATGCCGTCTCGTATTTTCATCCACGCATTCTCCACTGGCATATTTTGGGTATTTTCATATATTGGTGTCAGGTGTTTATTACATGCTAACATGTAAGCCTGCGCCACCGTTTCGTCGTTAAGCTTGTCGAAATTGAATTTGCGAGCTCTACTCGTTTTCGAATATCCACGACAAGCAATTCTGCATCGATACTTAGCTCTGACTAGATAGTGATCAGAGTCACAATTCGCACCGCGGAGAGTTCGTAGATCAAGTATGCTGGAAGCAGCCCTTTTCTCAATTAGAACGTGGTCTATTACCACTTCTACAATGGCGCTACAGCCCAAATCGGACCTTGGCCTCCTGATATTCAGGTTTCTTAACATTTTATATTACTTATTGTGGAAGGGTTGTTAGCCCTTCGCACAAACCTATTTCTACGAATTTTTCATTTTCGTAGATGAAGATGACCAAGGTATATCCAAGCAGGCAATGTGCTTAAATTATATATTGCGTCGACCGGGATTTGAACTCATGACCTTCGCATTACAAGGCCAACATGCTACCTACTAGGCTACACCCTAGCGTTGAGCTAAATAGCTAAAATTTTGTACACCCCTTTTACGCACTCCCATTAAAAGTTGCACAGTTTCGCAATGTAAAAATAAACGGATTTGTTCAAAAAGTATAAATGCTATTGATCTGAAATTTGGAATGTATAACTTTTATGATGATTTCAATCTATTGTATAAAAGCTATTCGAGCTCTGCCCTTTCTTCCACCACCTCCCATTCGAACTGCACTTTTTCATGAAATACTGTAAACAAATTTACTGTGTACGTATAAAATTGATTGATGTTACAAGTTTGAATTACATAGCTTAAGAGAGTTGAGGTATTCGTTTTTTGTCTCTTTTCTTAGCACCCCCCTGACCCTCCCCCTTGCAATAATTATCCTCTCACTAAGCTGATTCTGGTGGATGTGTATACCAATTTGAAGGTCTCAAAATATGGATATTTTATGGTAAGTAATTTTGTTTTTAGCCCCTTCCCCTTTTTCGGATACCAGTGGATAAAAAATTTAATTATTTTTATAATTTGTCCCACAACCCTCTCTATACCTTTGCTGATTTTCAGCTTCCTATCTGCATTCGTAGTGGAGATATTAGCAAGTGTAGTTTCTGACTCTTTCTCCCGCCCCGCTTCCCCTTTCCACCTGAAACCTGCCAATGGAGCTCATTTACCCGATTAGCAATCCACCCAAAATCGAACATTCTACCTTTAACGGTCTCGGAAATATGTAAAAAAACAAAATTTGAGGGTAGTAAATTTTTTTTCTGCGTCGACCACAAGATCACTAGAGAAATCTGACAGTCGCGGTTCGTGACTTGTCCGATAGGTAAGGCGCTCAGTAAACTGGGGGAAATTAGCTTATGTTTCATTTAAGAAACGAAATTTCATTGAAATAACTGCAGATAAATGTTCTTGCAATAAAAATGGCAGCGGTTGAACTCATATGTATATATTTACCGCTGAAATCGGAAATTGTGCTCGAATCAGGAAGTGATCAGTATTCCCAACTGGGGATGGCGATATCACAGAAACTGAATATTTGTCGGGATGATTCGTTAGAAAAATGTCAAGTAAGTTTGAAGCAAGGTTTGCTATTTCAGGCAATCGAGTTGGTTCGGTTACCAACTGCACTAGTCCATTTAGTGAAGCGAAGAGCTCAGTGTCTTGACCCTGTTGGTCCGTATTGGTAGAATGCTTCAGCCAGGCACTATTATGAACGTTGAAATCGCCGGATATAACGATTTCAACGTCAGGGTTTGCATCATACAATGCCTAAATACTCAGACGACTTATCCAATTCTGTTCTAGTGTTTGCGACTGTCAATGTCGGACTTCTGTAAACATAACAAAAGAAAATAATTTGCCATTGTACCTGAAGTTTCACCCAGAAGTAGTTAAACTCTGGATTGGTGCAGGTGCCTAGATCGGAAACAACTTGAAAAGCTACATCGTACATATATAGCGATACCCCCGCTGCTGGAAAAATGAAGGTATGAGGTGGTAATCAGGGATAGCAAGAAACTGTTTACTACCTGGTATCTCACAAAGTGCTAATACATCTGGTCCGGCGATTTGGGTATGGGTGTACAGAGATGAATAAGCATCACACAAACCCCGTACATTCAGTTGCTCAATAGTAAAATTTACCATAGCAAAGCAATAAATAGAAGACTAGAAACTTAAGAAAAAACAAAATAAAAAAAAGATACAGAATAAATTAACAAAATTAAATTGACTAGTAGTAGAGACACGTCAAGATGTCAAACGCAGAGTGTGTACTATAAAATATAATTATATTTAATAGCAGTCAATAATATAAAAAAAGGAACGAAAGCTATAAAATTATATGTAAAGGACAAAAAAAAATACATATAAATAAATAATAATACTAAATAAACAAATTAAAGAAAAAAAAAAAACAAATGCATACAACCATGTCATACGGCACTCCACAGTTTCAATACAACTACTGGTCGGGGCTTGCAAAAAAGCAATGGATGCAATGTTCCCGCTAGTACTAGGCCTTAACAGGTACATGCATCCATAGCCCACGACCCGTTAGCCAACAGTTGGGAACTTAGCTGATGGATTGGATGGTAGGTAACCGTCCATGTATGATGATATGATGCTGGATTTCTTGGTGCCCAAACAAAAAAAAACTCGCGCACAATATGCTTTAACTTCTTTTTCTCAAAGAAACAAAAAAAACATAACAATGCGATCAGCGCGAAGTAAGACGTCCGATACCGGCGACGGCTGTTGGAGAACCCTCTGATCTAAAACGATAATTTAAAATGCAAAATTCAGTCTCGGTCTAGACCCCGTCGTGAGCAGACACTTGTAGTTTATTGCTAGTTCGTTTTAGTGGTGACCCGTTAGCCAGCTCGCTTAATAAATGACCTAATCTCGGTTTTTTTTTTTTTCGTATCGCATTGTTTTTATGATACTTTTTTTCCCGAATTAGTGTTCAAATCAAAAGTGGCAATGGCCTTCGGGCCAGGTGGCAATAACAGGTTTGGTTGGCTGGAAGAAATAAATATCTCCAGCTCGAATAATTCCCGCAAACGAAAGAAAAAGGCATCTCCGTTAAAATTCGAACCAAACCCAATTGATGAATCGTCAAAACCGAAATATCTCGTTGTCACGCATCAATCAAGTACTGTCCATTTAGGTTCTTTGAACCCGTTTCTTCTGAAAAAGGCAGTCGACAGCGTTTCCACAAACTATTCAACCGCAAATATCCTGCGTGATGGGAGATTGTTATTACTCTGTAATAATGAAAAAACCGCTAACCTCTTTCTGAAAGTCACTAATCTTGGAGGCTTTGTTCCAGTTATAACGGAACTACACAGTAGTCTCAACTCAACAAAGGGCATTGTTTACAATCGAGCACTTTCCAATCTTTCAGAAGAAGACATTATTGCTGGTTTATCACACCTAAACGTCACTCAGGCAACGGTACTCAAAAAGAAAATTGAGAACGTGGAACGACCCATTGGTCTAGTCATCCTGAATTTTAACAGATACAAGCTTCCTGAAACTGTCGAGATCGGATGGTAACGCGTACCCGTTAGGCTTTACGTTCCTAATCCGATGCGATGTCGTCTATGTCAATTAATTGGACATACTAAAAAATGGTGCAAATCACTCCCACGCCAGGCGAAAAAAGGTTCTGTGTAAACTGCAAATCTGACGCCCACTGCTCATCAGACCCCACCTGTCCTAAGTTCTCGGAACAAAAACGTATCTTAGAAATCAAGACAATAAGTAAATGCTCCATGTTTGAAGCAAGAAAAACTTACTATAGCCAAGAAAAAACCACAAATATCACCTACGCTCAAACTCTGGCAAATTCAATTTGCCAATCTAAGGAAATAAATAATACTCCAGTATCAGTTTCCAAAACCACTAAAACAAAAGAAAATCAGCACAATTCGAAACCCTGCAACAACCCGATTAGTCATACCATAGACCTTCAAAATACAAACAACAACACCACAAATAATTTCTTATTCGAAAAAACACACACCTTAGAAAATGAACTTTCCAAGACCAAAGAACACAATCTAAAACTTTCGCTCCTTACCCCAAACACAATACCCCCAAAAAATCTAATCCCATACATAGTAGCATCGGAGGACGAGCTTTCATAATACAATGACTCCACAGGTAAATAAATCTTCCTCGAAATGACTGATAATTCTCCAGTGGAATATCCGCGGATTTAAATGTAATCGAGATAGTCTTGAACTTCTTATCAAAAATTACAGCCCCCATGTCATACTCCTCCAGGAAACTAAAATCCTATCTGACCAAGGCCCTCCTAAATTCAAAAGATACAACGCAATCTGGTCAAATAAAAACTACGCCTCCAGAAGAAATGGTGTTGGCATTCTCATACACGACTCTTTATCATTCAATTCAATTTCCTTAAACTCCAACATATTGTCCAACGCCATCACTATTCACACCAATCCACCTCTCTCCTTTTTAAATATATATATCGAATACGATCTAGTACTACGCCCCAACGAATTGTTTTCCCTACGCCACCAACTACAAGAAAACACCATAGTTGCTAGGGATTTCAATGCCCACGGCACAATTTGGGGATATTCAGAAACCAACACTCGAGGTAAACTAGTAGAAGATTGGATGGATGATGAGCCTTCCGTCCTCTTAAACGACGGATCATTTACTTTAATTTCAACAAGATCCACCCTAACTTCTATCGATCTAACATTCGTCCCACCAGCACTAGCTGCGACATACATTTGGAAAACACTCAATAGCCCAGAACACAGTGATCACATACCGATACTGTTAAAACTTGCATTCATGTAGGTACTTCACAGTTCCATTCACGCTTTGCTATAAGTCAGGCTAACTGGCCAAAGTTCCAAATTTTCTCAATCGACATTCAGCACAATACCAACCGTCAGGCAATATAAACAACGAGGCGGCAACTATCCGGAAACTTATTAGGGCAGCAGCTTCCCAAGCAATACCTTCAACATTCACTCAGAAACGTAGCAATTCCCCATGAGTAAACAGTAACATCCTTTCTCAAATAAAAAGAAGGAAGTGGCATGGAAGGACTTCAAACGATTTCCTTCGACAGCCAGATTGATGGCTTATCGCAAAGAGTCTGCAACAGCAAAACGCCTAATAAAAGTCGCCAAACGCAATTCTTGGGACGTCTACGCTACTTGTATTAAAGAAGATTGGCAGAAGGTAAGAGTATTATCTGGTAATTCAAGTCACAAAACAATAGCGAACCTCTCAACTGCAAATGGAAACTTGACTTGCTCTAAGGAAATAGCCGGTGAGTTTGCAAATACATGGTCAAATTATTCCTCTGATACCAACTTCAACACAGCTCATGCTCAAAATAAGAGGTCTTTTTCTCTTCCTACAAACTCAACTGTCAGCTCAAAATACAATTTATCATACCCCATATCCCTTGACGAGCTTGACGCAGCATTAAGCACACTGAAGGGAAATACACCAGGACAGGATAAGATTTCCTACAGTATGATTAAAAATGGTCCCGTACTGTTTAAAGAGAGATTAAAAGACCTATACAACTCAATTATAACAACCGCAACATATCCACATGAATGGAAAAAAGCCAAACTAATTCCCCTTCCAAAAACGAACCAACGACAGATCACTACCAGCAATTTCAGACCAATTTCCCTCATATCTTGCCTCTCAAAACTACTGGAGAAGATTTTGGGTTTGAGACTGAAGCAGGTCATCGAAGAAAATCTAAGCCCGGAGCAACATGGTTTCAGAAACGGTAGAAGTACAATATCTCTTCTTCACCATTTGGAAGCTGACATGGCTAAAGCTTTTTCCGCAAGACAACATTCTGGCATATTAAGCCTTGATCTAGAAAAAGCCTTTGATCGAGTAGGAAAACACATAATAGGAAAGCAACTTTCGAATTGGTGCTTAGATCGAAACTTCATACAGCTAATTCTAAATTTCATGACAAATCGAACTATAGTTGCAAGTGTCAATGGCTTCAATTCAATCCCTTTTCCACTTGATAATGGAATTCCACAGGACTCGCCCCTATCTACTCTACTTTTTAATCACTCACTCTCCGAAACCCTTACATCCCAAACTGTTCCCATCTTATATATGCCGATAATATTTTACTCTACCCATCAGGTATTAGGAATACAGTCAGATCTGCACTATCCAATGGCTTAAACATCGCAACATCTTGGTGTAACAGCACGGGGGCTTTACTTCCTACCGCAAAGGCGGAACTACTACATGTATGCAGAAAAAAGCTATGCCCTGCGGACCAAACGGAAGTAAACGGTATTGTAGCAATCGAATGCATCAAAATTCTGGGACTAGTATTTTCAAAATCGTTAAACTGGAATAACCACCTCAAACATCTTCGCAAAAAACTAATAAAAATAAACCCATTGCTAAAGTGCATCGCTGGCCATTCTTATGGCCCATCTATGGAATCCTGCTCCAAAATCGCGAAAACCATAACTGAAGGTACACTGAATTATGGCATCATACTATACGGAACTGCATGTCAAACAGATTTATCAAAGCTTCAAACATCATGGAACGCCATTTGCCGAACCACATTAGGCGCTCTTCGCTCAACACCGGTTCCAGCTTTAAGAGTTGAAAGCGCTACAGTTCCCCTCACATTGTACATTGAAAGAAAGCAGCTGGAATTTGTAGCTAAAATTATTTGTAATCCTTACAACACATACCACGACTCCCTTTGGATGCTCCATCCATTGCGCCCCACCCCAAAGAAGACCCTCATGCCTCCAGAAAGCGTTAACCAAATACAAAACTCATAATATACCAGTTCCGCCCCAACAAGAACGTCCCAAAAACGTAACTAGATGGGCTCCACCAATATATGATTTCAGCATTCAAGCCTTAGACAAACTTCTCAAAAACGCAACCAGCCACGAACAGTATCGAATGTCATTTCGAGAACTTCTAGCCTCCTTTCCGAGCTTCAGACACATCTACACAGATGCGTCCAAAATAACTACTGCGGTAGCATATGCTATCGTTGAGTTAACCAATAGCCCCACCACTCTAGAATCAGGATATTTGGACTCAGCAACTGATATTCAATCAGCAGAAATATTTGCGATTATGCTTATCGCAATCTCTTGAACCCTCCATTATCTTTACTGATTCTAAATCTTCAATCGCAGCAATTTTAAATCACTGCAATAAAAAATACATGCCAATGGCTTTAAGACAAACTCTAGCCGCTGCACGACATATCAAGATTGCTGGATACCCAGACATGTCGGCATAAAAGGTAACGAGGAAGCTGACAAAATAGCGAAATTTCTTGCTCTGCAAAACTCAAACCCTCTTTTGCCAGTCTATACCCCACCTTCTGAAAACCATATCCTTGAAATTAACCTCCTAATAAACAGAAAGATGAAAGAATTATGGGAAAGTAGCACAACATTTTTAAAGACGCATTGGCCCTCCCACCATGCACCCATCTTCAATACCGCATTACCACGAAGGTTAGCCACCAAAATTACGCGTATCAGATTAGGACATACCTGGCTTACAAAAGGGCACTATATAACCAAAAAAGATCCACCCACGTGCACACATTGTGGCTGCGAGCTAACTACATTGCATATCCTCACAGCTTGTCCGGAAACCTTTTCCTTCTTCAAGAATAACCTCCCCTCTCCATCCGAACTTCTGAGTCCCTCACAAGACCAAAACTCTATCCTCTTTCAACTTCTGTCACATTTGAATATAACAAAACTCATTTGAGCTTTCTATTTTTTTTTCCTTTTTTCCCACTCTCCTTCTCCCATCATTTTGGAATTTATCAATTTGACATAGTTTATATATCCATTGTAATATAAAATTAAACAAAATTAAGCATCTAAAATGTAAAAATGCACCGAATGGACCATCAGGTCGCTAGTGCACTCCTTAGGCCATGTCAAATTTATTTGATAGCGGACCGATAACAATAAATAAATAAATAAAATAAAAATGCAAAATTAATCGTATTAAGTATATTGGATTCATTTGATCGAAAATGCTCTGCAGGTAAGGCGCCGCCTCATGCGCTTCACTTGACGAGCCGCTACTGAAATCTGAGAGTATTATAAGTAACCGAATGTCCGAACGTCACGTAATTCTGCATAAAACATTTTTGTAGCTACTCTAGCATGATGTAAAAAAAGTAGTTTAATGCTGTCACTTCTTCTACCCTTCCCCATACAAAATTCCTGCAAATCAAAAAAATTTCTATTTATCTAGAGTATTGTATGATTGCGCTTTACGCGCAATCGTTGTCCTGTTATGTTTAATAATAATCTTGATTATCAGCAATTAAATATTACTGAAATGCTGATATTATTTCAAGGCGATATCAGATACTCCAATATGAACGACAAGCGATAAGCTTATTTCGGACTTTCAATAAAAATCAACCTTCCACCAAGCCTATGGAAAGTATTAAGTTCGTATGTCAGGGACCAACTGCACTTTGTATGTAGATCACAAAGTTTAAAACCCAATTTCCGGAATTTACTTTAAATGAATTTGAATCTAATAAAATCAGGTGTGTTACATGTGTACAAGAGTACATGTATATGTACCTTCCATAAAGTTTAGCAAAACTTGTACACCCACTACAGGATTTTTACGGAGATTAAGAAATACCATATACACTAATACAGAGATTTACTCCTCCCTTTTAAATTTTGCGCAACATTTTTACTGAAAAATCTAAAATCGATACGACGCGCCGCAAAGGAAGCTATCATACGATTCAGTGCACACCGCTTTGATCTCTGTCAGATAAACTGCGAAAAAGCTTTTAGCTTCCTGGATTTGAAATGAAAAGACAAACGAACACTTTCACCGGAACTTACAATATCCCTTTTTTTTTTTTTTTTTGAAAAATCGGAACTCGCATGTGTGCAGCCTAATTGGATTCCTATTAGATAGATAGCTATGTAATATAATGTTCAATTTGCAAACAATTCAATCCGAAGTTACCAACCCAAAGCGCACAGATCTACGTCCAACTGCAAACTGAAGTCCCCGGCAACTTCTCAATCTCAGCATCCGTAAATACAGACTGCGTGTTTTCATTGGTTGCTCGCTGGCCCAATAGCAGAGTCTTCCTGTAAAATTATCCGCCAATGAGAGCCGAGAGAAAACCATTGATGCTGCCATTGGTAGTTGGCGACCAATGCATAGGGACAACGCCCTTCATTACCTTGCACAACTACGGTAGCATACACAGGAGCGAATCATGTTTAGAGTTTGCCTCCCTTTGGGAGCTGGTCCATTTTTCCCGTTAGTTGTAGCTTAACCCTCGAACGAGTTGTAGAGTAATTCGAAAGGTTCCAACGTTTTCGGTCATTTGGTGGATGTTTTTTACTGGCCATGGGCAAGTTTTCGGTTAATGCAGCGGGCAATTAATCGGTTCCGCGAAGTGCAGTGGAGTTAGTCAGTTGCAAAAGTGTGAAGTGGAGTTTTTCTTTCCCGGTATTATGGAAAATACCCCGTTCGGGTCAAATCACTTGCCCTCACAAGCCCTGGTTGTACTGTCCGAAGCTGCCTCAGGATTGCATGAAGCGCTGCGAAATCAACGATCTTTTCACACCCGAGTAAGTGACCAATTCGACGAGCTTAAACGATTAGTGCTTAGGGTTGTAAACGTTTAAATCGATAAACGGTGATGGGAATTTTTTTCCGTTATCGCGTCAATCTTTAAGCCCGGAAGTTGCTCTTGCGGTGGGCAGGCGTATTACAGAGTGATGACCACCATCCCATCCAGTGTGTTCGTGCGCATCACGGGCCGGAGCCGGAACCATCGTACAAAACGCGGATATGCTCGGGATAGAAGTGGTTTTCGGAAACTCCATTGCGGTCGATATACTTGTACCTACTGGAAATATTCCGGAAAAGCTGCGCAATGGAGGGGAACGTGATAAAAGTACTTTTTTGTCTGCGGTCTGCTAATATACTTGACGCAAATTCTCCTACGCTTCTCTGACGGTGCATTGGTGCGGTTGCAAAACGAAAGAACTGTCGGAGTGCGCAAACCGACAATTGCCCGCGAAACACCACCTCCTCAATTACTCAAATAGGCGAAGCCGTGAACCTGACAAGAGCGGCACGAATGGGAAGCGGATGCTCGAAAGCGAACGCAAAGCGAGAGACAAGGAGCTGCGAATTCCTGTTTGGAAGCACGGCTTGCCCGCTGATTTATTGCCATTAATAAACTTGCGAAGTGTAGGAACTCTTGTTCCCAGAACATCTTTACTGCCAAGCGAAGACAAAATGTTTTATTCATGGATCGAGACGCGCTCGGTGCTGGGGCCCGCGACCGGGAATCGGGAACAATCGAAAGGACTCCGTGCTCCATCTCCATCTCAAATTACGAGTTTTATTGTGTTTCGATGATGTCGACAATGTCTTACAGAGCGAATTTCGATTTATGCAAATACCAAACAAATCGCGACTGATGTGTCTCGGAATGGAGTAGGAACATGGAAAGTTGGAGCGGGCTCGAGATAATCGGGTGCAACAAACGCGTCCCTGTCGACATTTGCCTTCCGAATGAATTTATGTATTACTGGATGTTATATCGTTTTCGTTCCTTTTGTATACAGTGCATATGCGAAGCGTTCAGTGCGAGCAGAAGGGGGTTTCGTAATAAAATGAAATTGAGTTTCTCCATGATAAATAGACAACCGTTCGGACATCGAACTCTTGGCACGTTGAATATAAAGAGATTTGTGTTGAAAAAAGACATTGCTGATTCGAACACGGACACCTTAAGCAAAGCTGTACCAGCCGTCGTTAAGGGGCTGAGAAGTGCCTACTAGAAAATTTTTTTTAAAATAACTTTTTTGTTTTTTGCGTCTCCTGAAAAGTTACCATTTTTTCACAAAAGACCCGTTTATTCCAAAAGTACAAGACATATTGTCACAATTATTTTTTACTTTATTATTTTAATAATAAAGCATTGTGATCGACACAGAAAAAAAAAATTTGCTACCCTGAAATTTGGTTTTTTCACGTTTCATGACTAAATTAGCCTAAAAATGCAAAAAAAAATCCGTCCCGCCATACGCCGTACGCCGTACATATGGACTCATATCTCCAAGACCGTTAAAAGTAGAATGTTCGTTTTTGGCTGGATTGTTGATTGGGTGAGTCAGCTCCATTATCTAAATTTTGTGTCAGGTGGAAGGGGAGGGGTGAGAGAAAGAGTCAAAAACTTCACTTGCTAATATCTCCACCATGAATGCAGATAGAAAGCTGAAAATTAGCAGAGGTATGAAAAGGATTATGGCGCAAACTCTAAAAATAATTTAATTTTTTTATCCATTGGCGTCCGAGGGGAGGCTAAAAACAAATTGTCGGCCAAATTTTTTTTTCAAATTTATATTATATCTTCGAAATTACTAATGACAAAAAATTCATATTTTGGGACCACTAAGGTGACATATAGACCTACTAGAATCAGCTTAGAAAGAGGCTAATTATTGTAAGGGGAAGGGTCAGGGGGGTGCAAAGAAAAACACTTAAAAATGAATATCTCGACTGTCTCTTAAGCTATGTAATTGAAACTTAAAACATATATTAAGCTATACTAGCGACATACGAGAAAAATTTGGTCATAACGGTAGTGGGGGAAATTGGGAGCATTTAAATGGTGGTGCACTTTTCAAAATTTGAAATCGTTATATCTGTAAACTGAGTACAGATATCAAATCAAAAATTCGTCAGATTATACCTAGGTAGAACTACATAATTTTTAATATTGGTAAAAATTTTAAGTTGGTTAAGGTGTAAGGGGAGGGAGGTGGTAAGCAAAAGTGTCGAAAATTTTTGAGTGATTTTTTTTAGGGCCCTGGTGAATACATAGAAATAAAAAAATTAATAATTTGTTGTTATAAACCGACCCCCCCACTCTAACGTGCAAACAACACATAAACTGAAAATTTTTTAATTGGAATTTTAAGGTAGAAACTAAAAATTTGCAAAATACATTTAAAAAAAATCCCTAAATATATGAAATATTCATCATCATCAATGGCGCGCCAGCCCAAATCGGGCCTTGGCCTCCTAAAGTCGTCGCCTCCAATCGTCATGATCCAAGGACCGTGTCCTCCAGCTGCTAATTATACTCTAGATGAAATCTGAGAGTATATTGTGTTTGCCTTACCGTTTGTAACGCTTAGAAATAACGCTCGCACAGAGCCGCCAAGGGTACAGAAATATTTGTTGTCGCTCAAAAACCTTGATTCCGAGTGACTGTCTGTCTGTCTGTCTGTCTGTCCGTCTGTCTACAGCATAACTCTCGAAAGCTTTGAGCTATAGTGCTAAAAAATTTTGTGTGTCATTTTTAGCAAAAGTTCGTAAATGGGCTACATCCCCCCACTCCTTCTACCCCCTCCCATACAAATTTCATGAATTTTCGAAATATTAAGAAATTGATTTTTCTTTGAAACTATTTAAGCTATCGAGTTGAAATTTAGGTCGAAGTATTATAATATAGATCACGGAATATTGACCTGATCCCCTTACTCCTTCTACCACCTCCCATACAAATGGACAATTTTCAAAAATACATATTTTGGATTTTCATTGAAACTAGTAAAGCTGAAAAGACGAAATTTTGTCAGAATTAATTTTACTATAATTTCAATTTATTTTAAAAATAATTATCAACTTCACCCCACTCCTTCTACCCCATCCCATAAAAATTTCACGAAATTTTGAAATTTAAATAAAATTACTTTTCTTCGAAACCGTTAAAGCTATCAACTTGATATTTTGTATAAAGTATACAAATAGAAATAATAATATTGCGAAAAAAATTTATTTTCATCCGTACACTCCTTCTACCCCCTCCCATACAAATGCAAAATTTTTGTTAAATGCATTTTATCGATTTCCATTCAAACTAGAAAAAGTACAAACTTCAAATTTTGCCAGAATTTGTTTCTTAATAATTGAAATAAGTGTTAGAAAAAACTATCGGCTCCGCTTCACTCCTTCAACCACCTCCCATAAAAATATCTGTATTATAAATTCAAGAAAAGCATTTCTCCTTCAAGTATACATATGAGAGCTATCGACTTTGAAATTGAATCAAAGCATGGTGATGAGGATGATGATAAGCAGTTTCAAAATCATCTTAAATG
Organism: Chorisops tibialis; assembly: GCA_963669355.1. NCBI lineage: Eukaryota > Metazoa > Arthropoda > Insecta > Diptera > Stratiomyidae > Chorisops > Chorisops tibialis. Next base: position 190,107,744 of record OY770263.1, on the reverse strand, counting down.
CTCCACTTCCTCTGTCACCTCCCATACAAATGCCCCAATTTCAGGAAAACTATGACTAAAAACTTTAAATTCAGCAAAAAATATTGTGCATGCCATGTTCGGTATCATATACGAAAAATACAAACCTCCCCCTCTACTTCTACCACCTCCCATCCAAAAGTCTCTATTCACTATTCGAAAGAATTTGAGATGACATATTTTCCGGTATATTAAAATAATTTCCATCTCATCTAGAGTATCATATGATTGAGCTTTAAGCCCAATTATAATACTGTTATGTTTTTTAAGATGGCTTTGCTATCTTCATCAACCGAGTCTTCCCATCGCTTGCGTGGCTTGCCTACTGGCCGGTTACCACTCGCTTTGCCTTTCAGAGCTCGTTTGGGGATTCTTCTGTCTTCCATTCGCTCTACATGGCCAGCCCACTGCAGTTTACGTAGCTTGATGAATGCTGAAGTCGTAGAGTTGATACAACTCATGGTCGTATCTTATTTGCCAATCCATTCCATCGTTCACAGGTCCCAAAATTCTTCGGAGGACCTTTCTTTCAAATGCGTTAACTGCTTTTTCGGAATTTCGCGTTAATGTCCACGTCTCGCTGCCATAACAGAGCACAGGTCGTATAATAGTTTTATAAATTCGCAACTTATTGTTCCTGTGCACTTTCTTGGATTTCATTATTGGAAGTACCGAATAATACGTCTTATTTGCAAGTATTATCCGTCGTTTGATTTCGTCTGTTTCATTACCGTCCTTTGCTAGATTAGCCCCAAGATATATGAAGTTGTCCACACTCTCCAAATTATATTCCGCAATTGTTATGTTTTGTCTGATTGGCGTTCTCCTTCTTGTTTGCGTCATTACTTATGTTTTGATTTCGTTAATGCGCAACCCGACTTCTTTTGCGGCGGAGTCAAGATTGACAAATACCTCCTTAGCATTAGGGAAGGATCTTGCTAGGATGTTAATGTCGTCAGCGTATGCTACTAATTGGGTGGACTTGAATAATAGTGTCCCATTGGTGTCGACTGGGATTTTTCGGACGACATACTCTAGTGCCAAGTTGAAAACATGGGGGCTACACCATCTCCCTTCTTTCAACCACATTCCATTCGAAAGCTGGTTGTGGAATCGGTTTGTATTCTCACTTGGGATTCAGTGTTCGTCATTGTGAGTCTTGTTAGTCGGACTAGTTTTCGAGGAATTCCAAAGTCAAGCATGATTTGGTACAGTACGCTCCTGTCGATACTGTCGTATGCTTGTTTAAAATCTACGAAGATTTGGTGCACGTCTGTGTTATATTCCCAGCATTTCTCAAGCACCTGTTTCACCGAGAATATCTGGTCTGTTGTAAATCGCCCGGTTCTGAATCCGCTTTGGTATTCGCCAATTATTTGATTAGTATTGGGCTTAAGATGACGTTTAATTATTTTAATCAATATTTTATAGAACGTACACAACAATAATATTCCTCTGTAATTCTCACAGTAGAGTTTGCCTCCTTTCTTGTAAATTGGACATATAATGCTTTTTCGCCAATCGTCGGGTATGATTTCTTCTGTCCAAATTTTGCATATCATGTTGTGTAGTATTTCAGCGATACAATTTCCACCGTTTTTCAGAAGTTCAACTTGTATTTCGTCAATTCCCGGCGCTTTGTTGAGTTTTTGGTCACATAGGACTGCTTTGATTTCAGCAAGCGTGGGTGGTGTCGATGATGGTTCATCTTCGTCAGTTGAGGCTTCAACTGAGATGTTGTCAGTCGGTGCTAGTGGGGTGGGATTCAAAAGATGTTCAAAGTAGGAAGCCCATCTCCTTTTGATTTCTTCTGTGTCGCTGATGATGTTGCCCTCTGCGTCTTTGCAGAGACTGGTTTTTGGCTTATATCCATTTTTTAGATCTTTTACCATTGTGTATGCGTCCCGCATTTTATTTTTTCTCATGTCGTCGTCCATTTTTTGTATTTTGTCATTATAGTACTTCCTTTGTTTTCGTCTGCAGGTCTTTTCGCATATCGCCTAAGCTCGTCATATCTTTCTTTTTTGGCTCGTGTTGGTCGTTCAGTAAAATTTTTGTAAGCCTCGTTCTTTCTATCTATTGCATCGCGACATTCTTGGTCGAACCAATCATTATTTTTTCGCCGTGCTTGATATCCTAATACCTCTTCTGCGGAGGATTTGATACTGTCTCGTATTTTCATCCACGCATTCTACACTGGCATATTTTGAAAATTTTCATATATTGGTGTCAGGTGTTTATTACATGCTAACATGTAAGCCTGCGCCACCGTTTCGTCGTTAAGCTTGTCGACATTGAATTTGCGAGCTCTACTCGTTTTCGAATATCCACGACAAGCTATTTTGCATCGATACTTAGCTCTGACTAGATAGTGATCAGAGTCACAATTCGCACCGCGGAGAGTTCGTACATCAATTATGCTGGAAGCAGCCCCCAACGTGGTCTATTTCGTTGAAGGTGTGACCATCTGGTGATGCCCACGTTCGTTTGTGAATATCGCGATGTGGGAAGCACGTAGAGCTTTCCATGATATTTTTGCTGCTTACGAAATCATTAAGACGTTGGCCTTTTTCGTTGGTTATATAATGGAGACTATGGCCTCCTGTTGTTCCTCTATGAGCTTCCTCCTTTCCAACTTTTGTATTCAAATCCCCTAAGACAATTTTTAGGTCATTCGAGGGCAGTGAATCATATGTTGTCTCTACGGTGGCATAAAATTCGTCTTTAGTTATATCGTCCTTGTCTTCAGTTGGTGCGTGGACGTCGATTAACCAAGTGTTGAAAAATTTAGTCTTTATTCGGATTGCACACAATCTTTCACTTACTGGTTTGAAACTCGTGACCCGCTGACTAAATTTTTTGTCAACGACAAAAGCGACGCCAAACTCTCTGCTTCCCGACAATTTTCCACTTGGATAGATTGTGTGTGATCTCATGTCTATGATTTCGTTACCGAGCCATTTCGTTTCTTGGATGGCAGTTATGTTCATGTTGTGTTTTGCCACTTCTTCGAGAAACTCTCTCAGAGCTCCTGTCCTAAATAAAGACCGAACATTCCAAGATCCAATAGAATAGTCCATTTTTCGTTTGCGGGGTTGTTGCCGTTGAGTCCATCCATTCCGAGGCTGTTCTTTAGGTTTCTGGACAGTGTTTTTTTTCGGTGATGCGTTGTCGACGCCTCTCCCAGCCCCCGACCTGAAGGACCAGTACTATTTATTTATTGCACCCTGGTAGAAAAAGGGTGGGAGTTTTCAGCTAAATATGACATGCTGGAGTTCTCACAGCTATGATGCGAGTCCAACTATGTCATACGTTTTGCCTACTTCCTGAGATGCACTGATTTTACTGGCCATTTAGGTTAACTCCATGCTCCCTCCTCCTTTCTCAAACCGGGTTTGGGACGTCTATGGCGGAGAAATATTAACTGGTCGAATATCTTTAAAACTTCTACCTCCTCTCTTACAAAAGTATTTTTTCGACTATTTTTAAGAAATCAATTATCTCCTAACTATTTGAAGCTATCAATTTCAAATTTTGCTTAAGAACTTTTAAAAATAGTTGAAATAAAATTGCGTCAAAAGTGTTGAGATCGCGCTTGCCCTTCTACCCCCTCCCATACAAAAGTATGATTTCGACCAATTTCACTAAATCAACTAATAACCAACGATTTAAAAGCTACGAACTTTAAATTTTGTACGAGCACCTTACAATAGAAACGGAATAAAATTGCATCATAAATTTTACAATTCCCTTACCCCCTCTCCCCATTCCATACAAATGTTTGGATTCGTAAATGTAAAATACACCGGATCTTATGAAAATTCTATGCAACTTAGTCTAAGAAACTGATATTTTACAAACGTGGATCAAGCAATCAATTAAAGAATTATTAACATCCACCTACCCTTTCTATCACCCCTCATCCCTCCCCTAATAAAAACTGAAACTTGCACAAATAAACGAATGAAATATTGATTACATATACTGAAGCTAGTACTGACCATATCCTCAATTAAGTGTTAAGTAGACAACAGCCCTGTCCAAGAACTCCCTTTCACTTAGTCTGCCCTAACCACTCTAATCTGCATATTGACTTTCCACGCATCCGCAACTGTCCCAAGAATAATAAAATTTCGCCCGTCTTGTTGACATTTTATTTTATTTGAAGATGGTTATACTGGCTAAAAAACAGCTGTGGAAATGTCAAAATTTTCTCCAGTTTTTAAAATATGGAACGAAGACCGTCATGAATATTTCACACAAAACAACAAAAAAATTTCACATGAGTAGATAAAAGTTTTCATCAGAATAAAAAACAAACAGCTAAAAATGTGTAATGTGGCATAAATAAAAGGTGTGCAAAATTTGATTTAGCTACGATAAGCGGTTTCTGAGAAAACGGGTTATTTGTCCACCCTATGACACTATGTAAAAGAGCCTTGCGGCCTTACCCCCTCAAGAAATGTGTGACAATTTCAAGCAGCAAAAATTATAGGGTAACATTTAAAAGATATATCATTCAATATTATGAACTGCTATTATTGTCAATAGCTCCACGTGTTTTTACGACAAGTTCGTCAAAAATAATACAAGTGGTACTTTGGAATGGAAAAATCCATGACGCCACACCCGCTGGAGTCATTCAAGATGGCCGCTACGTCAGTTCTGCCCAGCTTGAGATGTAGAAAGCTTTGATCGTGCTCAATAATTAAACTTGTGTGTTTTGCGTAAAGATCTTGGCTTACGTGCTTATAAGATTCAACTTGTACAGGAATTAAAGCCATACGATTATCGTTCGCGCCGTACATTTGGTGTATGGGCCAAAGGAACCATTGCTATTAATTCACAATTTCATTTGAAAATTTTGTTCGTGATGAAGCACACTTATGGCTAAATGGTTATGTCAATAAGCAGAATTTCCGCATTTGGAGCGATGATTGTCAAAACACCTTTACATCTAGAAAAATTTACAGTTTGGTGGGCTTTATCCATATGTTTTCAAAAATGATGATCGTCAGAACTTTACAGTTAACGGTGAGCGGTACAGAGACATGACAACTAACTTTTTCTGCCTCAATTGGAAGCCATTAATGTCGCAGATATGTGATCTCGACAGGACGGCGCCATGTGTCATATAGCGTGCGATAGAATTAATTTACTGAAAGAACATTTGATGAACGATTAATTTCACGAAATGGACCTGTTAACTGGTCACCTCGTTCGTGCGATTTGACGTCATTAGTTTTTTTTTTCTCGGGGATATGTAAAATCCCATGTCTACGCCGATAAACCAGAAACTATGGAGCACTTGGAAGCCAACATTCGACACGTTATTGCCGAAATACAGCCTGATTTACTGCGAAGAGTGTGTAAAAATTTGACTTCCAGAATACGCTATGTGCGCGCCAGCCACGGAGGCCATATGCCCGAAATCATATTCAAACATTAATGCCATAAAATTATTTTTCAAACTAAGCCAATTTTATGGATAATAAAAACATTTTTCTGTACTTTATTTTAATTTAAAGCTCTCTATCTCTAAAAAAAACACCCTGTAGACGCAGTGGGTAGCTGTTGATAGTTTTTTTAATGATCACTGAATCACGTTTGTATTGAGGCTCGTGTAAATAAAGCTCGTCAGGTCTTCGGCTTACATTTTCCTTTCTGAAGGTTAAGAGAGTTATCCCTTCGCACGAAGCTGCGAGTGTTTGACGAATGCATCAAATCTGTGTTGTTATACGGTGGTAATAAATGGAAAGTCTTATCGAAAAATTGCGAATGTTCGTGAACCATTGCATTCGACGTATTTTAGGGATATTCGTGCCAGATGTGAACTCCAACGGCGAACTTTGGAGGTCAACGGAACAGGCTGAAATAGGCACTGAGATTCAACAGCAGAAATGGTAGTTTGTCGGTTGTACTTTGCGGAAACCAAAGTAAAACATCTTAAGACAAGCTCTGGATTGCAATCCTCAAGGAAGACGTCGAGCTAGTGGACCATGTAGTTTTGAAAGCGAGGAGTTGCGCTGGATGCTCGCGGAAGAGACAAGTCCTGGCGACAATTAAAGGCCGATGCTCTTGATTGCGTCTTGTGAAAGAGATCTGCTTCTGTCTTTTTCTGTTAAGCGCCCCTATAGGGGAAATAGGGGGTCTTAACAGAAAAAACTGCCAACGAGTCAGCCGCAACTTTATTATTCTTGGGACAAGTTGAGGATATGTGGAAAGACAATATGCAAGTTAGAATTAGTGAAGACTATGTCAATGGGGGCTCTAGGGCAGGGCTATTGTCAATTATTTAACATTTAACTGTGATTACGATCAATAGACTCAATATAGAATCAATATTTCATTCGTTTGTATATGCAAGTTTTAGTTTATAAGGGGGAAGGGGGTCCGAGAGATGAGATGGTTATATGTCAATAATTCTTTAATTGATTGCTCGAATCGCGCTCAAAATTCGATGCATAGAATGTTAGTTTCATAGACGAAGTAAATTCTTTGAAATTCTCGGTGTATTTTATATTCTTAAAACCATAGATTTATATGTGAGGGGATAGAAGAGGTCAGGAAATAGCAAAATTTGTAATGCAGTTTTGTTAAGTTTCTTTTGAAAGATGTTCGAACAAAATTTTAAGCTCGTAGCATTTATTGAAATTGGTCGAAATCATACTTTTGCATGGGAGGGGTGGAAAGGCAGGGGGGATTCCAAAGCTTTTGAGCTCGAGGTTTGGGTTATGGGGCCTTTCACCGCTGACTTTCACAGAGCATGCTTATAGTATTTTTATAAACGACATTCCGAGCTTTCAAAGTTTAAATTAATAAAATGTAGTTTCACAAAAGGTATCAGAGGCGTAATTGGGGAGAGCTTAGAGGTCTCGAGCGGCGCCTTAACCGCTACCATTTTCAATACTCGTAAATTAAATCTAACACCCATGCTAAAAAGTCACGATAACCGATCCGGTCCTGTCTTTTTACCTTTTACCTTCCAAGCAACAGCAGGAGAAAAAACAAGCTTAAATAAAAAATTAACTGCCAACAAGTCGGGCGTAACTTTATTATTCTTGGAACAAGTTGGGATGCCTGGAAAGTCAATATGCATGTTAGAGTGGTTAGGGAAAACTAAGTGAAGGGGTTGATTTAAAAACTAATTACGAATACGATCAAAAGCTCCAGTACATATAATCACTATTTCAGTCGTTTATTTTTTAGAAGTTTGGGTTTTTATGAGGGGAGGGGTGATAGTAAGGGTGGGTGGACGTGAATAATTTTTTAATTGATTGCTTGAATCACGTCCAATATTCTCTGTATAGAATGTCAGTCTCATAGACGTAGTTGCATGGAATTTTCAAAAAATTCGGTGTATTTTACATTCACGAAACTATACATTAGTATGGGAGGAGTAGAGGAGGTAAAGGATTCATAAAATTTGTGATGCTGTTTTATTTCGTTTCTCTTGGACGGTGCTCGTGCAAAATTTCAAGTTCGTAGCTTATAATTTGTTGGTTATTAGTTGATTTAATGAAATTGGTCGAAATCGTTCTATTGAATGGGAGCGGATAGAAGAACTATTGGTGCAATTTCGTTTCAACTGTTCTTAAAAGTTATTGTGCAAAATTTCAAATTGATTGCATTTAATAGTTGGGTGATAATTGATTTCTTACAAGTGATCGAAAAAATAATTTTGTATTAAAGGAGGTAGAAGTTTTAAAGATATTCGACCAGTTGATATTTCATATTTTTAGAAATTTTTTAGAACTACATTTCGTAAATTTCTCAGTTTTTAGCTTAAAATTTCATTGTCAAATTTTCATTTTTTGTGTTTTTTCATTGCACTTGAAACACCTTGTGTCCGTTAGACCCCCCCCTCCCTTCGGTGCATAAGAATTGTGTAAAAAAATAATTGTTTTTGCTCTATGTATATTCAATAGTTGTATTCACGTGGATAATTTAAACTTTGTATCTTTCACCAGAGCCCTAAAAATATTACTCATATTATTGGACATTTTTGCTCACCACCTCCCTCCCCTCTCATTCACCATCTTAAAATTACCAAAATTAAAGACTATGAAGTTCTACAATTTGAAAAAAATTGTATTTGATATCTGAACTCAGTTTTGTGATATAAAAGTTTGAAATTTTGAAAAGTCCACCATTTTTGAAAGGTTATCCATTTTCTTCTGTTATATTTTTTTCGTATTTTGCTGGTACAGCTTAATATGTGTTCCAAGTTTCAATTACATAGCTTAAGAGATAGTCGAGATATTTATTTTTAAGTGTTTTTCTTTGCATCCCCTCTGATCCTCCTCCTTACAATAATTAGCCTCCCTCTAAGGTGATTCTGGTGGATCTGTATGCTACATTAATGTTCCCAAAATTTGAATTTTGTATAGTAAGTAATTTCGAAGATATAATCATTTCAAAAAATTCGACCGTCAATTTGTTCTTAGCCCCTCCCCTTTCCGGACCACAATGGATAAATATAAACTGCCAACAAGTCGGGCGAAACTTTATTATTTTTGCAACAAGTTGCGGATGAGTGGAAAGTCAATATGCAGGTTAGAGTGCTTAGGGCAGATTAAGTGAAAGGGAGTTCTTGGGCAGGGCTGTTGTCAATTTAACAATATTTTTTTCGTTTCTGCAAGTTTGGGTTTTTATGAGGGCAGGAGGAGGGGTAATAGTAAATATTCTCTGTATAGAATGTGTTTCATAGACAAAGTTGCATAGAATTTTCATAAAATTCCGTGAATTCTACATTCACGAAACCGAACATTTGCATGGGAGGGGGTAGAGAAGGTAGGGGAATCGTAAAATTTGATATGTAGTTTTATTTCGCTTCCCTTGTAAGGTGCTTGTATAAAATTTCAAGTTCGTAGCTTTTAGTTTGTTGGTTATTAGTTGATTTAATGAAATTGGTCGAAATCATACTTTTGTATGGGAGGGGGTAGAAGGGCATGCGCGATTTCAAAACTTGTAACGTATTTTTATTTCAATTATTTTTGTAAGTTTTTATGCAAAATTTAAAATTGATAGCTTTTAATAGTCAGGTGATAATTGATTTCTTAAAAATGGTCAAAAAAATAATTTTGTATGGGAGGGGGTGGAAGTTTTAAAGGTTTTCGACCAGTTAATATTTCATATATTTAGGGGTTTTTTTTAAATGCATTTAGCAAATTTCACTCAAAAATTTTCAGTTTAGGTGTTTTTTTCAATGTACATGAAACACCTTGTGCACTTTCGACCGGGGGGGGGGGTCGGTTTATAACAATTATGGATCAACTTATTATTATTTTTCTATGTACATCAAATAGACGTATCCACGTGCAAAATTTAAACTTTGCATCTTTCACCAGAGCCCTAAAAAAATCACTCAAAATTTTCGACGTTTTTACTTATCACCTCCCTCCCCTTATACCGCCCAACTTAAGTTTCTTACCTATATTAACCATTATGTAGTTCTACAATCTGACAAATTTTTGATTTGATATCTGTACTCTTTTTTGAGATATAAGGATTTGTAATTTTGAAAAGTGCGCCATTTTTGAAATGCTCCTCCCCCCACTACTATTATTCCAACATGTTATATTTTTTTCATATTTTCCTCGTATAGCTTAATATATATATGTTTCAAGTTTAAATTACATAGTTTAAGAGAGAGTTGAGATATTCATTTTTAAGTGTTTTTCCTTGCACCCTCCCTGACCCTCCCCCTTACAATAATTAGCCACTTTCTAAGCTGATTCCGATAGAACTATATGCCACCTTGATGGTCCCAAAATATGAATTGTTTACGATAAGTTATTTCGAAGATATAATCATTTGAAAAAACAATTCGGCCGACAATTTTATTTTAGCCCCCCTCCCCTTTTCGGACGCCAATGGATAAAAAATTAAAATTATTTTTAAAGTTTGTCCCACAACCTTCTCTATATCTCTACTGATTTTCAACTTTCTATCTGCATTCGTGGTGGAGATATTAGCAAGTGTAGTTTTCGACTTTTTCCCTCCCCCCGCCTCCCCCTTCCACCTAACACCTCCTAAAATTTAGAACACGGAGCTCACTTACCCAATAAACAATCCAACCAAAAACGAACATTCTATCTTTAGCGGTCTCGGATGTACGGCGTATGGCGAGACGGATTTTTTTTATTTGCATTTTTAATCTAATTTAGTCATGAAAAGCGAAAAAAAAAATTTCAGGGTAGCAAATTTTTTTTGTCTTGTGTCGATCACAATACTTTATTATTAAAATAATAAAGTAATTTGAGCCAGAACAGTTATGTACCGAAGGGGAGCCCTAGCCAACACGAAATGTTTCATGTGCATTGAAAAAAAAACTCAACTGTTTTGAATGAAATTTCAAGCTGATAACTTGAAAATTCGTGAAATTCATTTACAAAAAATGTTCGAAAGTTTAAGATATTAACTAGTCGAATACCTAAAAAACTTCTACCCACACACAAAAGTTTTTTTCGTACATTGTTAAGGAATCAATTATCACTAAATCATTAAAGGCTATTAACTTGAAATTTTGTACAACCCCTTCTAACACTTCTACATCTCATGTTTGTGGACTTCGAGAAGGCTTTCGACAGCGTTAAACGAGATGGGAAAATAAATGTCTTCAATGGAGACTATTTAACATCTTAAGTCACCTTGATTATGCTGATGACGTGTGTTTGCTTGCACATAAACGTTCGGACTTAGAGTCAAATGTTCGCTCGTTGCAATCTAAATGCAAAGAGGCGGGACTTAAAATAAATGTGCGTAAGACCAACTACATGTACATGGGTTCGAACGCAAGCACACCGATTGTTCTTAACGAACAGTATGTGGAAGAGGTGCAAGATTTTTGCTATCTTGGAAGCATTGTCAGCATGGACGGCGGAGCCAAAAAGGATGTTGCTCGGCTAAATAAAGCTCGTCAGGCCTTCAGTATCCTTTCCCCTTTCTGGAGGTCAAGAGAGATCTACCTTCGCACGAAGCTGCAAGTTTTTGACGCATGCGTCAAATCCGTGTTGTTCTATGGTTGTACTACGTGGAAAGTGACCGTTCGACTTACCAAGAAACTACAGACTTTCGTAAACCAATGCCTCCGGCGCATTTTAGGAATATTCTGGCCAGAAGTGATCTCCAACGACGAACTTTGGAGTACAACTGGCCAGACTAAAATAGGTATTGAGATTTAACGGCGGAAGTGGCAGTGGATCGGTCATACTTTGAGGAAACCAGAGCGAAACATCGCCAAACTGGATTATAATCCTCACGGAAGACGTCGGGTTGGTCGACCATGTAACACATGGAAGCGAGCAGTTGAGCAGGAGGCCAGAGGAATAAACAAGTCCTGGCAACAGCTTAAGGCCGATGCTCAGGATCGCGCCTTGTGGAAGAGAGTTGTTTCTGTCCTATGCCCCTATAGGGGCTCTTAACAGGAATTTGATTGATTTGGTTGACCCTTTCCTTCCCCTCTCCATACAAACACAAACTTGCATAAATAAGCAAATGAAATATTGATAATATCAAGGACTATGAATAATATAAGATATTCCAAGCCCATAGAAAAAATTCCACCCATTGAAATGCGTTGAGATTAGCCGAAAAGGTTTCAAACACCCCAGGCTCCTGATCCCCGCTCATTGGCTTCTAGCCGCGCGGCCACTTTCAACAGGCCAGTGATTCAATCGACGAGGTCGCTATAGGTGTTTTAAACCTTTTCGGTCAATCTCAACGCATCTCAATGTGTAGAAATTCTTCCATAGACTTGGGATACCTTAAATTATTCATAGTCTTTTATAATATGTACTAGAGCCATTGATAGTTATCACAGATAAGTGTTTTATAATTTATAACAACCCTGCCCTGTTCACTTAGAATTTAATAAGCCCCCTACAGGGACATTTTACGGAAACAGCTCTCTTCCACAAGGCGTGGTCCTGAGCATCGGCCTTGCTATAAGTTTTACTCTAATTTTCAAATATGCAAATCAAGTTGGAGGAAAAAAAACTGTGTGTTTTAAAAACTAGTCTATTCGATCGCAATAAGCATTTCATTTTATGAAAATTGAGACCGTGAAATAGAAATTTATTCTTTTCAAAGATTCCCAAAATATGTCTACATATTTCCAAACTTTTTGAGAACATTTAGTAAAATAATCGAGTTACTATCACCTGCTTTAAAAATTCTTACATTGGAATTTGTACAAAAGATACAGATACAAGAAACATCCAAATCAGTAACTCTGAATGATTTCAGGTTTAGTTATTTCAATATTTCTCATTAGATAACATTGTCAAAACAATTTTAAATGCTTTAAGATTTTGTAAGGATGAAAGGAGAAAGCCAGGAAAACAAATTCTGGAAAAAACTACACATTCTACTGTGACTGATACACATACAGTCTTAAAACGCATCATTACATATTTATAATAATAACTTATTTTCTAGACAGCTTGAAAAAAGTGTAATATAAAGAGTTAAAATATTCGCATCTTTTCAGTTACATAGAAATTTATAATATCAGTCACTACAAACTCTTCTTTCTTTAACAGATATAGTCTTAATCCAATATTGAAGGGATGAACAATATTTTATCGATTTATTATTCTTTTCATTAATTATATATACGGCTAAGAACAAAATTTGTTTGTTAACTCTGTGTATTATTGGTGACGTTAGTTTTCTAATCTTGTATCAGAACAGTGTGCTAACTATTCACCTTAATGCTGAATAAGCCACAACAAATTCCAGTAGAGTTAAAAGGCCTACGTTCACCGATAAAGTTGTGTACCAGCATTATTAGGGATTAAAATGAGTATGGGACGATCAATAAGGGAAGGAATTTCAACTGAACTTTGCTTCTGTAATCTCAACCTATTATGTGACCCACGTAGGAGAGCTGTATATATATAGAGCAGCAATTTAACGATGAAACAGATAGGAATAAGATTAATTGCTTATATTATTGGAAGATACAGAAGAAAATATGAATTAATCTTTACAAGTTAGTAGCTTTCTGAAGTTACAAAGAGGCGTAGAACTTTGCGACCTTCTTGTGCAATATGACAGAGGAATTTCGAGTTATACGTTACTAACAATACAAATTAAGCAAGAGCACATAAATTGCAATGCTTCATATTGTAATTCCTATAGATTTGCTGTTTTATACGCAGCGCTCTTTAAGAACATACAGCTGGGATTTTTTGAAAAATTGATAAAGAGATCTGATACAGCATTAACGGAACGGAATAAATTAACTAAAATAGCAAAAATTTGTTCTGTACATTTTATTCAAAAATATGGGTTCATCTCTTGAATCATTAATATTTCGAACCATTTCTGTCTTATCCCCACCACTCAACAGTTGTGGGTAATTTATAAAATTTTAAGAATTTTTTATTTCTTAAAGTCGAAAAAAAATTTGCCTCCTCTAGATATTATGAACTTCGTTGTCGACGCGGTTTACTGTATACTATTTTATATATTTCTGGAATGGTGAGAAAAAGGCAGATATGAGCCATATTAAACATCCAACTCTGCCCACTCTGAAACCTTGGGGTAGCCATCGCTTCCCTACCTATTTGTCTGATATTGTTTTCCATACATAATGCCATTGATAGGTCTTCACAAAGTTTTTTTTTGTTAAGAAGTCGAGTGGCACATTGGAAAACCCTTTATTCTATCGAAGATGAAATTCGATTGTCTATCCCGGGATTCTTATTTTTATTAGAGCAACTCTTTCTGAAAATCCGCTTATCTGTTGTTATTTTTTAGATGCCTTGAAATTAAAAAATCGCACCCAAAGAGGTCTCTAGTCTGACCAATACGATTAAGAATTAAATTTTCCAACCTCTCATTCTTCTTACTTCACAGAGTCCCAAGATGACCCACTTGACGTCGGTAACTTATATTCCTGTTATATTATACTTTCATCTCTTCGTAAGCAATACAGCAAATCACTTTTCATAAAGTTCATGATTATAAACTTTTTGATGATTTTAGCAAAGACTATTTTTATTCTGTCTTATTCAGCTCTATTCATGATCATATTTACGATCCCCTCTGCTAAATTCTCGTGTTTGCAAATAATTTTATAGGTATATATAAGATAAAGATATGTTTAAAAATTGAATGTATAGTATAGTACCTAGTATACGTTTCGAAATTTCTTTGATTTTACTTTACTATTCTAATAGCAAAATATTATGATATTACTCTGAAATTTCTTTTTTCCCATAACTATGTATGCCCAAAAATCAAAAAAAAAACAAAAAACATAACAGGACTACGGTTGGGCGTAAAGCCCAATTATGCGATACTCTAGGTGAACGAGACATTTTTTGATCAATAAATTTTGAAGGGGAAGTGGTGGAGTGGATGATGACATTGACCTAATTTTTCCACCTAACGCTGGAGTTGCTATCAAAATGTTTTATACAAAAATTTAATAGGTACTGAGAAAATTTGTATAATGGATTTAGTGAAATTATGCAATTTGTATGGGAGGTGGTAGAAGCAGGGGCGAGTTCTTAATGACTTTTTCAGAAATAACTAAAAACATCATGTTTTTGACATGTTTCAAATTGCAGATCAGTAGCATTTATACTTTTCAGGAAAATCGCCTTTTTGTAAAGTTGTGAAATTATGTCAGTTTGTATGGGAGGGGGTAGAAGAAGTAAAGCTAATCGTCTAATTGTTTTAGGTCTTACTAATAATTCTAAATAAGTATTTAGTGGACAATTTTAGCTCGATCAATTTTATAGCTACTGAGTAAATTTACTTAGAGCATTTCATGAAAAAGTTCGGTTTGTATGGGTGGTGGAGGGTGGAGGAGGAGGACACAAACAATTTTTATGCTGTAGATTGAAATCATCATAAAAGTGTTACATTCCAAATTTCAGATCAATAGCATTTATAATTTTCAAGCAAATCCGTTTATTGTCAAATTGCGAAATTGTGTAATTTTGTATGAGGGGTGTAAAAGGTTTAAAGCTAATCGTTTAACTTCTTTTTGTGTTATTAATAAATCTGAATAAATGTTTAGTGTACAATTTGAGCTCGATAAATTTTATATGTACTGAGTAAATTAGTTTGGAGCATTTCATGAAAAAGTTCAGTTAGTATGGGAGGTGGTGGAAGGGGGAGGAGGACACAAATAATTTTTATGCAGCAGATTGAAATCATTACATTCCAAATTTCAGATCAATAGCATTTATACTTTTCGAGCAAATCAGACGGACGGACGGACAGCCGGTTTTGATATTTTTGAGTGATTATATGAACTTTTGTGTCATTCATTTTTTTCGCCGAGCGTTACAAATTTTGCGGCAAACTTATAATACTCTCATATTTTATCTAGAGTATAAACATAACAGAAACATAAACATAACAAAGATGAAATGGGAAAGAGTTTATACCAGAAAATATGTCATCTCAAATTCTTCGAAGAGTGAACAAAGGGAGGTGGTCGATGCAGATGGAGGATTTTTAATTTTTGTATATGACACCGAACGTGGTACGTAAAATTTTTCATGCTGAATTTAAAGTTTGTAGCTTTCATAATTTTCGAGGAAATTGAACAATTTTTGTCTGAACTTATGGCATTTGTATGGGAGGTGGTAGAGAAAAATTGCGCATTTGTATAGGAGGGGGTAGAAGGAGCATTCGAATCAAACCCAATTTTTTCGATTTCAATGGCATTTGTAATAGTATAGTCTTCTCAAAATGTAACGGTTTTGGAGAAAAATAATTTAGTTAAAATTCCGGAATTTCGTAAAATTTGTGTAGGTTGGGGTTGAAAGAGGTTAAGTTGATAGTTTTTTTTTTTCAAAATTGCAATAAAAATTAATTTTGGTAAAAAGTTGTTCTTTTAGCTTTGCAAGTTGCAATGAAAATCGAATAAATGCATTTTGAAAATTGTGCATTTGTATGGGAGGGGGTAAAAGGAGTATATTTTTATCATTAATGATATTCATATCATCATAGTGACCTAATTTTCAAGTTGATAGCTGAAATGGTTGAAAATCAATTTCTTGAAATTTCGAAATTTCATGAAATTTGTATGGGTGGGTTAGAAGGCGTGGAGGGATGTGGCTTATAAACTTAAAGTTGACATAAAAAAAATTTCACCACGATAGCTTAAAGCGTTGGAGAGTTATGTTGTAGACAGGCGGATAGATGGACGGACAGACAAATGGATAGTCGGTCAGTCGGAATTAAAGTTTTTGAGCGACAAGAAATATTTCTGTACTCTTGGTGACTCAGTGCGAGCATTGAGTTACAAACACAATATACTCTCAGATTTAATCTAGAGTACAACAACAAAATTATGAAAGCCGAATCATAAGATACTCTATAGAGTATCTATGTATATCTCTATAGATTAAATGGGGAAGACTTTAATGAATGTCATATCAGATTCTTAAGAAAATGTCAATAATGACTTTTGTATGTGAGGTGGTTGAAGCAGAGAGGGAAGGTTTCTACATTTTGAGTATAGCACCGAACGTGGTACGCAAATGTTTCGTGTTGAATTTAATGTTTGTAGTTTTCATAATTTTCAAGGATACTGTACACTGTATTTCTGAAATTGTACCATCTGAATGGTAGGTGGTAGAGAAGGTGGAAGGTTTTAAATGATTTTGAAACTGCTTATCAACATGCTTATAACCAAACTTAGTTCAAATATTATAGCCGACAGCTCTCATATGTTCGAAGGAGAAATAATTTTCTTGAATTCCATATTGAATAAATTTGTATTGGAGAGGTGAAAAGGGTCCGGGAAAGTTGAGGTTTTTCAAATTTTGTCAATATTATTAAAAGACAAATTCTAAGTGTAGGCTAGTGGGTATCGTGTTGACCTACAATGCGAAAGTCGGGAGTTCAAATCCTGGTCGACGTTTAATTTCAGCCCAACTTGCGTGAGTATATCTTGGCCACCTCAATCTATGAAAATAAAAATTCGTAGGTAGAGGCTTGTGCGAATATCTAACAATAAACTTTCATAATAGCAAATAAACGTTAAGGAACCTGGAAGTCATAAGGCTAAAGTCCGATTTGGGCTGTTGTGCCATTGAAGTAGACAAAAAGACAAATTCTGGCAAAATTTCAAGTCTTCGCTTTTCCTTATTTTAAAGGAAATAGTTTTAAATTATTTTTGAAAATTGTGCGTTTGTATGGAAGGAAGTAAGTGGAGTGAGCCGATCAAAAGAAATTTTTTTGACATCGATGATATTTACATTTTTATACTTTGCTCAAAACTTGAAGTCGATAGTTTTGACAGATGAAAAATTATTTGATTAAAATTTTGAAATATTATGAAATTTGTATGGAAAGAATTAGAAAGATTGATTTGAAGTTGATAATTTTTTTTAAGTTAATTTAAACTAGTACAAGAAAAATTGTGGCAAAATTATGTGTTTCTACCTTAGCCAGTTTCAATGAAATCGATAAAATGCATTTTTTTAAATTGTCCATTTATATGAGGGGTAGAAGCAGTCAGGATATTTTTTGATGTTAGTGATATTTAAATTAATATACATTGACCAAATTTGCAAAGCGATAGCTTCACTAGCTTCGGAAAAAAATCAGTATCTTGAAATTTAAAAAATTTAAATTTGTGTGGAAGGTGTAAGAACAAGTGGGTTAATGTGACCCGTTCGCTAACGTAAACTGTTTTTTATGCGAAAAATGATATAAAAAATTTCCGCTGTTTAGCTCGAAGCTTTCAGGAGTTATGTTGTAGACAGACTAACAAACAGGAAGACAGTCGGACAAGCGGTTACTCGGAATCGAGGTTCTTGAGCGCTAACAATTACTTCTGTACCCTTGGCGATTCTGTTCGAGAATTATTTTTTAACGTTGGCAACGGGAAGGCAATCACAAAACTGGAATACGCAAGGGGTCTCTGGATTTCATATAAAATGAACCTAAGTCGCTATTGATTTAAGATCACCACAAACTTTATTTTTTACTTTAAAAGTTTACTTTAACCACTTTTCGTTCACTGTACCTTTTTCTGACTCCTTCGCTTCCGAACTTCCACTCTTTCGCTTTCCAAAATGTCGACTGACTCTATCGTTCTAATCTCCAACTCCATCTATCACAACTTTCCTACGCAATGACCCAATCTCTACTACATAGCTTTCCAATCGTGACTGCCGCTTTTCACGAATGCTCGCCCTTTTTATATCGTTTTTGTTTTGATTTTTCTTGCCGAATCGTTTTGGCCGAATCATTTCCCTGTCGAATTGCTTTCGTATTCGGTAAAGAGCTCGCAGGTATTTTTTACTACTACAGATTCTCGTTTTTGAATATTCGAAGAGTCCCATGATCGGAGTTTGTGTGCGTATATTTGTTGTTGGTTGAAGACCTTGACAATGCAATGAGTGGTATGTAATCGGAATTCCTGTGCGCGTATGTTTGTTGTTGGTTGAGAATAACTGAAGACGCAAACATACAGCGAGAGACTAGGGCGGACATGTAACAATACATTCGTATGCTCGATTTCATCTATACATATAAATATATACCTCAGTCTGTAATTTGCTTATAAATGGCTATAAGTTAGTTTTTTGCTTTATATTAATAATAACTAAACATAAAATCACGTTTTTGAAATTATTGTCTGTCTGTCAGCCGCACAAACGGCTGAACCGATTGAAATGAAACTTGCACAGTTTATTAGGCGTGCTCCGAGATGTAATCTGATTTTGGTTTTATTTCACTCTCCTCACGCCTTCAACCCAAACCCCCACCCATAAAAGTGATTCATTTTTGAAAATACATTTTGACCATAAAGTAAGAGCACTTTGTAAATAAAATTACTCTGGGGAATGATATTTCAAAAAATTTTTTTTTGGTAAGCAGGTAGAACTGTTCTTAATTATTGTCCCAAAAATAAGCGCGGTTTGCTAATCAGTTTGTTTACAGCAGCTGGTTGAATCGGTACACCTTAGTAGTCCACGGCGATTGTCTCAAATTTCGATGCGAATATTGGAAAAGGCTTACGGTGATTCAATAATATGAAAAACACGAGCCTAGGAGTGGTACAATGCCTTTAAGGATGGTCGAGAGATCCTTGAAGACATGTCTCGCTCTGGACGACCTCCGACCTCTTCAACTGACGAAAACATTCAAAAAGTGAAGGAAATGGTGCTCGAAAATCATCATACCGGTGTTAGGGAGATAGCAGGAGAACTCTGCATCTCTGCGAATCCGTTCGTTCGATTTTTGTGGATGGAAAAAGTATCGTGAACAGGTCACTTTGGATATTCTTCATCGTGCGAATACCGATTCCACATTCATGGAACGCATCTTAACTAGTGATGAGACATGGGTCTACGAGTTTGACATGCAAACCAGACAACAATCATCGAAATCGAGGAAAAAAATGAGCCGAAACCAAAAAAACCACGACAAAACTGTTCAAAAATCAAGACGATGCTCATTATTATTATACTCTAGATGAAATCTGAGAGTTTTATAAGTTTGCCACAAAGTTTGTAACGCCAAGAAATAAGGCTCGGAGAAAAAAATGAATGATACAGAAGTTCATATAATCACTCAAAAATCTCAAAACCGGATGTCCGTCCGTCCGTCTGTCCGTCTGTCTGTCTGTCCGTCTGTCCGTCCGTGTCCTCTCTAGCTTGAGAAAATTTTGTATACGTCGTTTTTAACAAAAAAGTAAGGTCAAGTTCGTGAACGAGCCAAATCGCTACACCCCTTCTACCCCCCCCATACAAAATGACACAATTTCGCAATCTGACAATAAACGGATTTCCTTGAAAAGTACAAATGACATTGATCTGAAATTTGGAATGTGATACTTTTATGATGATTCCAATCTACTTTATAAAAATAATTTGTGTCTGCACTTTTCCATGAAATGTTCTAAACCAATTTACTCAGTGCGTATAATAGTTATCAAGCTGAAATTGTGTACAAAATATTTATTTAAAATTATTATTAAGACCAAAAAATATGAGACGATTGGCTGTACCCCTTCTACCCCCTCCCATACAAAATTACACAATTTCGTAATTTCACAATAAACAGATTTGCTCGAAAAATATAAATGCTATTGATCTGAAATTTGGGATATATTACTTTTATGATGGCTTAAATCTACTGTACAAAAGGCTTTTGAGTCCTCCCCTTCCTTCCACCACCTCCCATACAAACTGCACTTTTTCATGAAATGCTCTAAGCCAATTTACTCAGTGCGTATAAAATTGACCGAGCTGAAATTATGCACTAAATATTTATTTAGAATTATTAGTAAAACCAAAAAAAAATTAGGCGATTAGCTTTACCTTTTCTACCCCCTCCCATACAAAATGACACAATTTCACAACATTATAAAAAGTCGATTTTCATGAAAAGTATGAATACTACTGATCTGCAATTTAAGACATGTCAAAAGCATGATATTTATAGTTATTTCTGAAAAGTCATTAAAAACTCGCCCCTCCTTCTATCACCTCCCATACAAACTGCACTACTTTACTACATCCAATAAACTAATTTTCTCAGTACCTATTAAATTTTTAAATCCTAAATTTTGTATAAAACATTTTGATAGCAACCTTACCGCCATGTGAAAAATAAACTGCCAACAAGTCGGGCGAAACTTTATTATTCTTGGGACAAGTTGCGGATGTGTGGAAAGTCAATATGCAGGTTAGAGTGGTTAGGGAAGGCTAAGTGAAAGGGAGTTCTTGGGCAGGGCTGTTGTCAATTTAACAATATTTCATTCATTTCTGCAAGTTTGGGTTTTTATGAGGGGAGGAGGAGGGGTAAGGGTGGGTGGATGTTAATAGCTTTTTAATTAATTGCTTGAATCGCGTCCAATATCCTCTGTATAGAATGTGTTTCATAGACGAAGTTGCATAGAATTTTCATAGGATTCGGTGCATTTTACATTCACGAAACCAAACATTTGTATGGGAAGGAGTAGAGGAGGTAGGGGAATCGTAAAATTTGTGACGCAATTTTATTTCCTTTCTCTTGTAGTGTGCTTGTACAAAATTTCAAGTTCGTAGCTTTTAATTTGATGGTTATTAGTTGATTGAATGAAATAGGTAGAAATGATACTTTTGTATGGGAGGGGGTAGAAGGGCAAGCGCGATTTCAAAACTTTTAAAAGAATTTCATTTCAATTATTTTTATAAGTTTTTAGGCAAAATTTGAAATGGATAGCTTTTAAGAGTTAGCTGATAACTGATTTCTTAAAAATGCTCGAAAAAATAATTTGGTACGGGAGGGGGTAGAAGAGGTAGGGGAATTGCAAAATTTGTGACGCAATTTTATTTCCTTTCTCTTGTAAGCTGCTCGTACAAAATTTCAAGTTCGTAGCTTTTAATTTGTTGGTTATTAGTTGATTTAATGAAATTGGTCGAAATCATACTTTTGTATGGGGGGGGGTAGAAGTTTTGAAGGTATTCGACCAGATAATATTTTATACTTTTAGGGATTTTTTTTAAATGTATTTCCCAAATTTTCAAGTTTCTACCCTAAAATTACATCCAAAAATTTTCAGTTTTCGTGTTTTTTTCGTTGCACATGAAACAGCTTGTGCCCATTAGACCGGGGTGGTCAGTTCATAACAATTGTGGATCAAATTATTATTTTTTTTCTCTGTATATCAAATAGATGTATTCACATGCAAAATTTAAAGTTTCTATCTTTGAGCAGAGTCCTAAAAAATTCACTCAAAATTTTCAACATTTTTGCTTACCACCTCCCTCCCTTTACACCCCCTAACTTAAAATTTTTATCAAAATTTTAAATTATATAGTTCTATAATCTGACGAATTTTCAATTCGATATCTGTACTCAATTTTGAGATATAATGATTTCTAATTTTGAAAAGTGCACCATTTTTCAAATGCTCCCCATTTCACCCCACTACTATTATGACCAAATTTTATATTTTTTTTGTATTTCGCTAGTATAGCTCAGTATATGTTTTAAATTTCAATTACATAGCTTAAGAGATAGTTGAGATATTAATTCTGAAGTGTTTTTCCTTGCACCCCCCGACCCTTCCCCTTACAATAATAAGCCTATTTCTAAGCTGATTCTGGTGGATCTATACGCCATCTTAATTGTTCCAAAATATGAATTTTTTATGGTAAGTAGTTTCGAAGATATAACCATTTCAAAAAAAGATTCGGCCGACAATTTGTTTTTAGCCCCCCCTTTTACGGACGCCAATGGATAAAAAAATTAAATTATTTTTGGAATATGTCCCACAGCTCTCTCTATATGTGTGCTGATTTTCATCTTTCTATCTGCATTCGTGGTGAAGATATTAGCAAGTGTATATTTCGACTTTTTCCATCCCCCCGCCTCCCCCTTCCACTCCACACTCCCCAAAATTTGGATAATGGAGCTCATTTACCAAGTTAATAACCCACCCAAAAATCAACATTCTACCTTTAACGGTCTTGGAGGTACGAGTCCATATGTACGGCGTACGGCGGGACGGATTTTTTTTTTTTGCTCTTTTAGGCTAATTTAGTCATGAAACGCGAAAAAACAAAATTTCAGGGTAGCAAATTTTTTTTTTTTTCTGTGTCGATCACAATACTTTATTATTAAAATAATAAAGTAAATTAGTTCAATGTCGTCACCCCCTCTACAACTTCCCCTACAAAATTTCTTAAGATACAAAAATTTCTCTTTCATCTAGAGTATCGCACGATTGGGCTGTATGCCCAATCGTACTCCTGTTATGTTTTATTTTATATTCGAGGTTTGATTCATCATTAGTTCAATCCGCAGGGACAGACGGTCAATAAGGAGTACTATTTGGCCTCATTGAAGCGTTTGCGTGAGCAAATCCGTAAAAAACGGCCAGAATTATGGAAGGAGAATTCATGGATTTTCCACGATGAAAATGTGCCATCGCATTGATCCTCAATTGTGACCAAATTTAAGGTCAAAAAGCAAAAAATTGTATCAATTAACCACCGCATTCACCAGATTTGGCCCCGTGTGACTTTTTCATATCCTCGAAACTACCACTCCATGGAACCCGTTTTCAGTCGATCGAGGACATAAAACAAAAATCGCCATGGACTGCCCATTCAACCAGCTGCTGTAAACAAACTAATTAACAGACCGCGCTAATTTGCAGGACAATAATTAAGGACAGTCCAACCTGATTACCAAAAAAAATTTTTTTTAAATATCATTCCCCAGAGTAATTTTATTTACAAAGTGCCCTTACTTTATGGTCACAATGTGCAGTCACACAAAAAACTCTCCGTACACCGACATTCTTTGAAAATAATTGTAAATAAGTTTGGTTATAAAGAATATATGTATATTTCTGAAATTTGACAAAACTATATTTCAATCAATATACAACAACGGCGCCAATTTACATTCCTGGAAGGAATAAAGAAAAAACAAATTTAATAGGTGAAAATATGACAAAAAAATCTCCGTACAGTTAGTAGTCCCGTTAGATTTTCATACTTCCTTCTTGAATTTCAATGTAGTTCTAATCACAGACTGATTCGCAATAAGTGTTGCGTTAACGTTGCTTATCACGGGCATGTGCCTAGGCGAAAGCCTTTAATTTCATCACAAAATCGTAAGAAAAGGTTAATTTTCGCAAAAAACACCTAGCAAAACCTCAAAGTATATATGTGGATTAGTGCGATTTTTACTGACGAAAGTGCGTTTTAAGTTTTTGGAAAAAGTGCAGAAAGAAAAATATGGCGAAAACGAAATTCAGAAATGAATGTTGAAAACACCAACAGTTAAACATGGCGGCGGTAACGGCATGGTGTGGGGGTTTATGTCGGCATCTGGAGTGGACTATTTACGATTTATTGAATCAACTATGGATCGTTTTCAATATTTAAATAAGGACTGGACACGAAAGTTTTGCACATGTTTTACCTGCTAGTTATAAAATGAAGCAAAGTCTGGCAACCCTAACTGTGCACTGGGTAGTTTCAGTGATTCATGTGGTTTATTGAGGCAATTATGAAAAATGGTTCCTTTGACGTATTACTAGTCATGAGTTCGAATAGAGAAGACGTGCGTAAAGAAATTTTGCGAATTTTTTCGGAAAATAAGTGTTTTTCGTATTCCGCGATTGCAAAAAAAGTGAAATGTTCGCGATGGACGGTCAAGCGCGCTATAGACTAGTTCAACGAAGGGTTCTCAGTGAAAGACAATCCCAGAAGTGGAAGGCCAAAAGGTGCGAGTGATCCAAATTTGGAAAAAAAGGTAGTTGGCTTCATTGAAAGGAACAGATCGATGTCAATTCGTGACTTGGCAAAAAAGTTCGGTGTGAGTCATTCTTTAATAAATAAAATCAAAAAAAAGGAATAATATAAAGATATTCAAAAAACAAAGATGTGCAAAACGAACCGTCAAGCAAAAACAAGAGGCTATTAGAAGGTCAAGAAAGTTGTATAAAAAAATTTGCGATGAAGACGCTTGCATTGTAATGGATGACGAATCATATTTTAAATATGATTTCAGTACACTACCTGGACCTCAATACTACAGTGCAAAAGACAAAAGGGATGTTTGTGATGTCGATAAACACATCCAGGTTGAAAAATTTGGTAAAAAGGTGCTGGTGTGGCAAGCTATCTGCCAATGTGGGATGAGAAGCAATCCTTTTTTCATAGAAGGGACCGTTAACACTGATGTTTATGTTGAGGAATGTCTGAAAAAGAGATTGATGCCTTTTATTAAACGTCATGACAGCAATATTATCTTTTGGCCTGATCTAGCAACATCCCATTACGCAAAAAAGACGCAGGATTGGCTTAATGAAAAAAACATTAATTTTGTGGGAAAAGAGATGAATCCACCCAACGTCCCGGAGCTCAGGCCAATAGAAAGATATTGGGCTCTAGTGAAAAGTGTTTTACGGAAAGACGGAAGAAGTGCAACTTCATTGCGGAATTTTTCCCGTTTGTGGTCCATAGCAAGCAAGAAAGTAGCGGATCGGGTTTTGCAGAATTTAATGTCTTCCATCAAGAAAAAATTGCGAGAATTTAGTCGACAAGCTATTAATTAAAAAAGTTAACTTGATTTTTTGTAATATATGTTGTGCTTTATTGTAAAAAAAAAATAAAATGAAAAAAAATTTATTCTACCTTTATTTATCATTGATCAAAAACCGTGCAGAACTTTCGTGTCCAGTCCTTATTTTAAAAAATAATTTAAAAGAAAGTGCCACAAAAATGGGTCTCGGAGAGACATTTATATTTCAACAAGACAATGATCCGAAACACAAATCTCATGTTGTACGGGAATGGTTGTTATATAACGTCCGAAAACAAGTTCATACACCTCCACAATCACCCGATCTAAACACTATTGAGCATTTATGGGAGGAATTAAAACGCAGGTTAAGAAAATTTTCTTTTAAAAACATAACAGAGCTAAAAGAAAAACTTGAAGAGGAATGGAACAAAAGAAATCCAACAGTTACTAAAAAACTCGTAGATTCTATGAAACGACGTTTGAAAGCAGTCATTATGGCTAAGGGGTACCCCACTAAGTATTGAAGCTACATAATTTCGAGCAGCAGATAATTATATCATTAAATAGAGTATACTGTACGGAGACTTTTTTGTCATATTTTCACCTATTAAATTTGTTTTTTCTTTATTCCTTCCAGGATTGTAAATTGGCGCCGTTTATTTCTTCACATATTTGTTGTATATTGATTGAAATATAGTTTTGTCAAATTTCAGAAATATACATATATTCTTTATAACCAAACTTATTTACAATTATTTTCAAAGAAATTCGGTGTACGGAGAGTTTTTTGTCGGACTGAAAGTAAAAATCAAATTTTGATGGAGTTATTAATTTGAGATTTAAAATATATTATTCCTATCATAAATGTAATCTTTTAATATACAAATTAATTGAATCCCTCACTCCTTGCACCACCTCCCATACAAACTGGACTTTTTCATGAAATACTGTACACCAATTTTCTCAGTACGTATAACTTTCATCGTACAAAAATTTTACATTAAATCCTTACTTAGCATTATTATTAATACCGGAAATTAACCGATTAGCTTCACTCCTTCTACCTCCTCCCATACAAAATTACACAATTCCACGACTTTCAAAAATTTCCATTTTCTTGAAAAGTGCGAATGTTACTGATCTGTAATTCAAAACATATCAATTTCATGATGATTGTAATTGTTTCTTGAAAAATCACCAAAAACGCCCCACTCCTTCTACCATCTCCTATACAAACAGTACAATTTCACTAAATCCACTGAGAGCACAAACTTGCGTTAAATTACAAGTTTTTGTACAGATTCACTCAATACAATCTAAAATAAATATGACTTTCGTAAATAACAATTCATTATGATTGTGTTTACTTGATACAAATTTTCCGTGCAATCACTATCTCTACATTGGATCTGTTTAGTTGAACTCCAAAGTTCGTCGTTGGATATCACATCTGGCCAGAATATCCGTAAAATGCGTCCATGCTAACAATACTTCCGAAGCAACAAAAAGCTAGCATCACTTCTTTTTCGTTCAGAACAATCGGCGTGCTCAAACAATTCAACTAATGCAGCTTTCAAGTTTTCATATTTGCTGCTATGTGATGTCGTAAGTTAGCATACCATACAGTTCTAAGCACTGTTCAGTAACACAATCCTTATAAAATATGTTACTTGCTTTGAAGGGATTTCAGATTTGTTTTTATGCTCGCAAGTCATATTTCACTTCTTACAAAACCCTAAACTTTTCCCAAAATAATAATAGAGTTTCACCAGATATTTTTTATAGTACACTTATAATTACCACATAAGCTCTCAGTATGAAGTCATCCAACAGCTTGCTTAAGAATTTTCCTTTTACGTACGAATATATCCATTCGAAAAATTTTATGGTCAGAGGTTCTACATATATAGTTATATTTATTTATTATAATTTATGTACACATAATATTCCATATTGCAAGCATTTTTTCATGGTCTAGATCAGTAGAATAAAATGGAGACTTATGTTAAGTTTTAATTTGTCCTGAATGGAGTAATTCATTCTAACACATTAAGAATAAAACATTTCATTAAATAGCCATGAGCACCGAATCGTTTTTATACGCTGAAAATCCCTTTAAACTACTAAAATGGGAAATGGCTTTTATACCTATGATTTGTTCAATATATTCATTAGTAAGGAACCGAATACTGATATTTGAATTCGATGAATATCAGTCATTAAACGAATATGCGTATTCGCCGAATACCTTTATCAAATTTAAAATTAATCAATATAAATTGAACGAACTGCAATTCCTTGTTCAACATTTCGACATGAAGCTTTAATGCTCTCTAGACAGAAGAACTACGAAAGAATTCACTGCGCCTAAATTAATTAACTGACACAAAAAGAGACGAGGCTGATGCCAACATTGAAGAGATCTGGTCCAATAAAAATCAGTTCCCATTACTGCCGATTTCTGCAAAGATTATTCCTTCTAAGCACAATGATTCTTGAGCAATAACAATAACATACGTCAGTTCAGGAAGGCTGTTTTAAATTTCTGGTGGTATTTAGTCAGGAAAAAGAATTCGTTTAAGCTCCTTTCAATTTGCAAATTTTGTGATTTTGAGATAAAACATTCGTATTAGTATTTGGTAAAGTGGTATTATTTATATACTGTTTATTATCTATTTCCTAGAAAACATTTTGAAAAATAGTTATAAACTCACGGTTTTTTGGATATGAACATTTCAATACATTTTTCCTTCGAATAAAATATTTGCATTAAAATGAAAAGTTTTATGATCTTAGCAAAACAATGTGAAATCTGGAAATCTTTTTTTTTCAATTCGAAATGCACTGTGAAATATTCACTATATCAATTCTTTATCGATTTACATTACAGTTTAGAATCCGGAAATCTTCCTTTCAATCCTATAAATAACTTTGGTTCTGCTGACGGTCCAGAAAAGATTTTTAATTTTTAACCTCTTTCTAATTATACTACACTTACCAATCAATCAAATTCCTGTTAAGACCCCCTATAGGGGCATAGGACAGAAATAACTCTCTTCCACAAGGCCCGATTCTGAGCATCGGCCTTAAGCTGTTGCCAGGACTTGTTTATTCCTCTGGTCTCCTGCTCAACTGCTCGCTTCCATGTGTTACATGGTCGACCAACCTGACGTCTTCCTTGAGGATTATAATCCAGAGCCTATTTGGTTTCCTAAAAGTATGACTGATCCACTGCCACTTTCGCCTTTGAATCTCAATACCTATTTTAGTGTGGCCAGTAGTACTCCAAAGTTCGTCGTTGGAGATCACTACTGGCCAGAATATTCCTAAAATGCGTCGGAGGCATTGGTTCACGAAAGTCTGTAGTTTCTTGGTGAGTCGAACGGTCATTTTCCACGTAGTACAACCATATAAAAACACGGATTTGACGCATGCGTCAAAAACTCACAGCTTCGTGCGAAGGGAGATCTGTCTTAACCTCCAGAAAGTGGAAAGGATTCCGAAGGCCTGAGAAGCTTTATTCAGCCGAGCCTCAATATCCTTTTCGGCTCCGCCGTCCATGCTGACAATGCTTCCGAGATAGCAAAAATCTTGCACCTCTTCCACATCCTGTCCGTTGTCATGTGCATATACTTAGTTTTACGCACATTTATTTTCAGTCCCGCCTCTTTGCATTTAGAATGCAACAAGCGAACATTTGACTCTAAGTCCGAACGGTTATGTGCAAGCAAATACACGTCATCAGAATAATCAAGGTGACTTAAGATGTTAAATAGTCTCCATTGAAGATATTTACCTTCCCAACCTTCCAGTGAAGGTTTCAAGATGTCATTAATTATCACCAGAAACAGGGCTGGTGATAATATGCAGCCTTGTCCGACACCCGTTCGCACAGCAAAGCTCTCGGACAGCTCTCCTCTATGCAAGACGCGACACCTTGCATCTTCGTAGGATTCTTTAATCATAGCTATGACCTTATCTGGAATACCTCTCCTAAGCAAAGCATTACACATGTAATCACACTTAACGCTGTCGAAAGCCTTTTCGAAGTCCACTAACATGAGATGTAGTAGCGAACCCATCTCAGCTGACTACTCCAATATTATCCATAGGGTCGGTACAAGACGACCCTTTATGGAATCCAGCCTGATAAACTTCGAGAGTGGTCTCGACAACATCACTAATCCTATTGAGAATTACCTTAGCCATGTTTTTCAATACGGCAGTAAGTAGACATATACCACGCCAATTGCCACAATCCCGAAGGTCGCCCTTCTTCGGAATTTTCACAATGAAACCCTCCTTCCATTCATTCGGATATCTTCCTTCATTCCACACCCCAGTAAAGAGTGGAAGGAGTATATCGCCTGTTATTTTCGGGTCCGCTTTGAGGAGTTCGATGGGTAGTCAGTCTATACCTGGAGCTTTCCTTCCCACCATTGACCGAATGGCGGAAACTATCTCTTCCTTATCTGGAGGATCGTCCCTAATAGAGGATTGTTGCGGTTGGATATTTGGTAATTGTTCTGTTTCCGAAATATTTTCCTCTAACAAAATGTTCAAAATATCAGTATATCGTCCATCGCTGCAACTGGTGTTCACTCATATTAAGGAGAGTTCCGTTGACATCTCTCACCAGGTGGTTGGCGGTGATATTCCTGTTCGTCAACTGTTTCATGATTTTGAATAGCGAACACATATCCCCATTGTAAGTCGCTGATTCTGCCTTGTTGGCCAGATCTTCAATGGCCTTTCTCTTGTCACGTCAAACAGTCTTTTTAAGCTGTTTATGAGCATCGCGGTAGTTCTACCTCTGGTCGGGGGTTTGTTGGTTGACATCGGGTTGAGAGATGATTGCCAATTTGGCTTTTTTTCTGATCGCCAACCTTGTCCCATGTGTCTTGCGACATCCAGGGTTTCTCACCGCTTTGCACATATCCCACAGGTTCTTCAGCACTAGTTAGAAAAGTGTTTCTGGTTACCTCCCAATTGGCGTCCAGTTTGCGTATTTCATATTCGCCCGATATTGATGACTTTTCCCGTAGAATGTTGATGCAATTGCGTTTTTAGTTGGGATCTCTGAGCTTATCCACATTAAGCTTGCGCTTGAAGAATTTGTGGTCATCGGATAGCTGCTGTACACGATCTCAAGCAGGCAACCATCAAGTGCTCCCCACGTCAGCTCCACGTTTCGCTTGCACATCGAGGAGACATCTTCTCCATCGGCGACTTATAGCCAAATGGGCGGTCTGATTCTAAGTAACACCATCAGGGGAAACCCAAGACGTATTATGATGACTCTTGTGTGGAAAAAGGGTCCCTCCGATGACCATTTGCCGAGTACTACAAAACTCCCCAAACAATTCGCCGTTTTCGGGTCTCTTAACCCAAGGTCGTGACGCGTCGACCCAAGGGTCACCAGGCCTCCCCATGACGTTCTAGTCCAGTATTGTCAGATCCAACCTGGGCGTTCATATCTCCTGAAATGATAACAATATCACCTCTTGGAACACGTTCGAAGGTGGCACTCAGTTGGCTATAAAACTCCTCTTTGTTACCAGGTGGTGCGGTATTAGTTGGTGCGTAGCACTGTAGCACAAGATCGTAGGTGCTATCGTTTGGTCTGGAAATTTCCATCAGCCACTTACAACCGAGCATACGTACATACATTAGATGATCCGGGCGGCAAATTAACTGAAACCAGCGCTGCCTTGATGCCCCACAAACCTAAATGCGGCACTGGCTCATAGTATCGTATAAAAGCAGATCATATCCTAATAAAGCATCATATACAGTTATTTTAATTAGTTATTCATATGAGATATTTTGAGAGTATTAATAACTCGCTCACTCATAATGCGATAACTCGTCATCTCGAACTTCAAATGCCCATTGTAAACAATGATGAAAATGTAGTTGGCGAGCCGTTGCCATGTATTATGCGGCATTCTTCTCCTCGAGAATGTGCAAAGGACATCGCAGCGATGCCACTTTCAGTCCGATACCTCTCATGCCAGGCCTACTCAAAAAACAGTTTGCACTTAGCACTAGATGAACGTATCAATCGACAGCCCATCGTCTCGTGCATGCTTGGATACACACGGCACATCTATTCGACAGCCTCAAGAAATTCCATCGGCGATTATCGACCTATGAAAAAATCGGGTGTTGTCTCATCACAGAAAAACTTGCCGCAATTGTTTGTTAACAAGACGAGGCGTTCACGTTGAACTTTAATGAAGACGCGTCCAGCCCAACAACTATAAATGACCGCGGAATGGACAGTGAAAAATTGATGTCGTCGTTGAGCACGTTTTAGATGGACTGACTGCATTCGTTATCAAACGAAATCACCTGTCAAAATTACTAAAGCAGCCGAAGGGCATGATCGGCGTTCTCGGTCCGTTGCTGTTGCAGGAAGCGGCAGCATCCAGCCGCGGCAGCACCCGTAACCGGAGGACCCGTTGCAGCGCAAAAACTTCGAAAAATGCTTTCAATCTGGTAAAGAGCAATTCGGTGTTATTCGTGAATTTTAACACAATGCTTGGAATCGGCAAGCAGCAACCTAAAAAACTCATCGAACTGCTCCATTCAATAAAAGATAAAACATCATCGTTCATCGCGCAAACAATGATCATTGTTTGTTCGGCCGACTCGCGGACGCACTAGGGTCGCACGGGGACGTCGCGGGGACGTGCCTGTAAACGACACAAAACGGTAGCAGGAACAACTCCACTTGGTAAAGTGCTGACAGGCAAATGGTGAGGCTTTATCGCGATTTTCGTGTCGTTGGCGATGCCTGGAGCAGCGAGCGGTTCAACCGGGCCGCATGCATGTGGCAGGGCAGCGGTCAAACGTAAAGTCTCCCAGAAACGATTTATTGTCACAAATTGTTGAATTTTGAGAAATGATTTACAATTAAAATTTTTGATTTGCTGATTTTCTGAGAAAAATACCTTAGGGTCAAGTTTGTTGTAATCTTGAAAGATGTTCGCATTCGAAACACAAAAATGAAGGGCAAAGTTAATTATTTAAATAGTCTTCAGGACATCAAATAAAATTTCGAATTTCTAAGAGCTGAATAAAATGTAATAAAATCGTATCGCGAAGAGTTTCTAGAAGAGGTGAGTTCTTATTTCTCACTTAATGCTAAACTCAAAATTTCCCTTTTCTGTATATGTATACATACACTGCGGAGCATAACTATAAACGCAGTCAAAATATGCACATTTTAACCATTTATTTAGTGAAATACCGTTATTTTTAATTGATTATGAGAGATTAGAGAGAAAAGATAGTAAACAAAAACAATTAGCAACAACTGATCGCTGTATTACCCTTAGTTTAACTTTGCTGAAATTTAGCCGGAGAATAACTACAAACGCATTAAGTAAATTTTCACCCTAGAGACAACCTATGATTCACTGCCCTCGAATGACCTAAAAATTGTCTTTGGGGATTTTAATGCAAAAGTCGGAAAAGAGGAGGCTCATAGAGGAACAACAGGAGGGCACAGTCTCCATGACATAACCAACGACAATGGCCAACGTCTTGTTGATTTCGCAAGCAGCAAAAATATCATAGTAAGCTCTACGTGCTTCCCACATCGCGATATTCACAAACGAACGTGGGCATCACCAGATGGTCACACCTTCAACCAAATAGACCACGTTCTAATTGAGGAAAGGGCTGCTTCCAGCATACTTGATGAACGATCCCTCCGCGGTGCGAATTATGACTCTGATCACTATCTAGTCAGAGCTAAGTATCGATGCAAAATAGCTTGTCGTGGATATTCGAAAACGAGTAGAGCTCGCAAATTCAATGTCGACAAGCTTAACGACGAAACGGTGGCGCAGGCTTACATGTTGACATGTAATAAACACCTGACACCAATATATGAAAATATGCCAGTGGAGAATACGTGGATAAAAATACGAGACGGCATCAAATCCTGCGCGGAAGAGGTATTAGGGTATCAAGTACGGCGAAAAAATAATGATTGGTTCGACCAAGAATGTCGCGACGCAATAGATAGAAAGAACGAGGCTTACAAAATTTTTACTGAACGACCAACACGAGCCAAAAAACAAAGATATGACGAGCTTAGGCGATATGCGAAAAAGACCTGCAGACCAAAACAAAGGAAGTACCATAATGACAAGATACAAAAAATGGACGACGACATGAGAAAAAATAAAACGCGGGACGCATATGCAATAGTAAAAGATCTAAAAAAAGGATATAAACCAAAAACCAGTCTCTGCAAAGACGTGGAGGGCAACATTATCAGCGACGCACAAGAAATCAAAAGGAGATGGGCTTCTTACTTTGAACATCTTTTGAATCCCATCCCAGTAGCACCGATAACGACAGACAACATTTCAATTGAAGCCTCAACTGACAAAGATGAACCATCATCGATACCACCCACGCTTGCTGAAATCAAAGCAGCCCTATGTGACCAAAAACGAAACAAAGCGCCGGGAATTGACGAGATACCAGTTGAACTTCTGAAAAACGGTGGAAACTGTGTCGCTGAAATACTGCACAATATGATATGCAAAATTTAGACAGAGGAAATCATACCCGACGACTGGCGAAAAAGCATTATATGTCCAAATTACAAGAAAGGAGACAAACTCTGCTGTGAAAATTACAGAGGTATATCATTGTTGTGTACGTCCTATAAAATACTGACAAAAATTATTGAACGTCGTCTTAAGCCCTGTACTAATCAAATAATTGGCGAATACCAAGGCGGATTCAGAACCAGACGATCTACAACAGACCAGATATTCTCGGTTAAACAGGTGCTTGAGAAATGCTGGGAATATAACACAGACGTGCACCAAATATTCGTAGATTTTAAACAAGCATACGACAGTATCGACAGGAGCGTACTGTACCAAATCATGCTTGACTTTGGAATTCCTCCAAAACTAGTCCGACTAACAAGACTCACAATGACGAACACTGAATCCCAAGTGAGAATACAAACCGATTCCACAACCAGCTTTCGAACGGAATGTGGTTTAAAGCAGGGAGATGGTCTAGCCCCTATGCTTTTCAACTTGGCACTAGAGTATGTCGTCCGAAAAATCCCAGTCGACACCAACGGGACACTACTATTCAAGTCCACCCAACTAGTAGCATACGCTGACGACATTAATATTCTAGCTAGATCCTTCCCTATTGCTAAGGAGGTATTTGTCAATCTTGACTCCGCCGCAAAAGAAGTCGGGTTGCGCATTAATGAAAGCAAAACAAAAGTAATGACGCAAACAAGAAGGAGAACGCCAATCAGACAAAACATAACAATTGTGGAATATAATTTGGAGAGTGTGGACAACTTCATATATCTTGGGGCTAATCTAGCAAAGGACGGTAATGAAACAGACGAAATAAAACGTCGGATAATACTTGCAAATAAGACGTATTATTCGGTACTTCCAATAATGAAATCCAAGAAAGTGCACAGGAACAATAAGCTGCGAATTTATAAAACTATTATACGACCTGTGCTCTGTTATGGCAGCAAGACGTGGACATTAACGCGAACTTCCGAAAAAGCAGTTAACGCTTTAGAAAGAAAGGTCCTCCGAAGAATTTTGGGACCTTTGAAGGAAGGAACGGAATGGCGAATAAGATACAACCATGAGTTGTATCAACTCTACGACGAGCCAAAAGCTTCAACGTTCATCAAGCTACGTAAACTGCAGTGCGCTGGCCATGTAGAGCGAATGGAAGACAGAAGAATCCCCAAACGTGCTCTTAAGGGCAAAGCGAGTGGTAACCGGCCAGTAGGCAAACCACGCAAGCGATGGGAAGACTCGGTTGATGAAGACAGCAAAGCCATTTTAAAAAACATAACAGGGCTACGATTATATCTTACGATACTCTAGATGAAATAGAATTTTTTGTGATC
Organism: Chorisops tibialis; assembly: GCA_963669355.1. Lineage (NCBI taxonomy): Eukaryota > Metazoa > Arthropoda > Insecta > Diptera > Stratiomyidae > Chorisops > Chorisops tibialis. The sequence goes on along the minus strand of OY770263.1, from coordinate 190,072,784 downwards.
CCAAGAAATTTTGTATGGGGAGTGTTAGAAGGGGTCATAGCATTGAACTAATTTTTTCCCCATCATGCTAAAGTAGCTAGAAAAATGTCTTATATAAAATGCTTACTCCAAAAGTTGAATAGGAGCTGAGAAAATTAGTGTGTTAGATTTAGTGAAAATGTGCAGTTTGTATGGGAGGTGGTAGAAAGAGTGGGGTGATTTTAGTGATTTTTTCAGAAATAACTAAGAATATCATAAAATTAACATCTCTTAAATTTTTGACCGGTAACATTCATACTTTTCAAGAAAATAGATTTTTTGTGAAGTTGTGAAACTGTGTCATATTGTATGGGAGGGGGTAGAAGCAGTAAAGCTAATCAGATATTTTTTTTTGATCTTAGTGATAATGCTAAATAAGTATTTATCACAAAATGTGAGCTCGATAAATGTTATATATTCTGAGAAAATCGGCTTAGAGGGGTTGGAAGGAGAGGGAGAACGCAAATAATTTTTATACTGTATAATGAAATTATTATGAAAGCAACATATCCCGAAATTCAGACTAATAGCTTTTATACTTTTCGAGCAAATCCGTTTATAATCGAATTGCGAAATTGTGCCATTTTGTATGGGAGGGGGCAGAAGGGGTGAAGCTAATCGTCTAATTTTTTTTAGCCTTACTAACAATTTTAAATAAATATTTAGTGCACAATTTCAGCTCGCTAAATTTTATAGGCACTGAGTAAATTGGCTTAGAGTAATTCATGACAAGTACAGTTTGTATGGGAGGTGTTAGAAGGAGGGGTAGGACACGCATAGTTTTTATACCGTAGATTGATATTATCATAAAATTAATATATTCCAAATTTCAGGCCAATAGCTTTTATACTTTTCGAGCAAATCCATTTAATATCAAATTGCGCATTTGTGTCATTTTGTATGGGAGGGGGTAGAAGGGGTGAAGCGATTTGGTCCGTTCACGAACTTCAAGTTACTTTTTTGCTAAAAATGACACCCAAAATTTTTTAGCACTATAGCTCAAAGCTTTCGTGAGTTATGCTGTAGACAGTCGCACAGACAGACAGACGGACAGACGGTCAGTCGGAATCGATGTTTTTGAGTGACAACAAATATTTCTGTACTCTTGGCGGCCCTGTGCGAGCGTTATTTCTTAGCGTTACAAACGGTAAGGCAAACACAATATACTCTCAGATTTCATCTAGAGTATAAAAGTGCTTAAATATATGAAATATTAACTTGTTAACTTGTATCCGGAGTCTCGGTTGAAGTTCTGTGGATGTTTAGAAATTTCTATTGCTTCTCGTACTATTAGTTGAAAAATTGATTTGTCCTGGCCAGAATTTGCACATTGTCGAAATCGAGACACCGGATACAAGTTACCAGCAGTTTGGCTACCTGCCTTAAAATTTGGTAAGAACAAAATCCGTTCCAGTGTAGAATCCGGAAATCTTTTCTTTCAATTCGAAATGCACTGTGAAAACATTCACCAAACCATTAGATTGAAGATTGATCCATGATTTTCTGGATAATAATTAAGGAAAGTCCTACCTGCTTACGAAAAAAAAAAAATTTGAAATATCATTTCCCAGACTGATTTCGCTTTCGCTGGAACGTATCTACCGTGTGAAAAAGAGTTGGGTGTATTTAAATAATATGCATATGAGTTTTGATAAAATGAATTTCAACTAACTGATGTACATAGCTTATGAATTATAATTTTCAATTAATTGATAGTTTGCAAGATACCATTTATATTACTTTTTTTCTGTTCTTGAATTTTAATACAGAAATAAAAATTTCTTCTACAAGTAGAATTTTATGCCTATTTGTATGTCACAGTCTGTAATGAACATCGGCTATAGCGAACCAATTTTCCTGATTCCCTGAGGTTAGTTATAACTGGAGATGACTATAACTAAATATGTAATTTGCTTTTTATAACAAAAAACTTCAAGAAATTCATTTTCCTCCGGTATTAAATGCAGGAAGAATTTTCTTTGTAGTCAAACCAATACGGAAAAATTGTTTTTGAAGAAAGACGCCACTGTAACGACACATGATTTATGGCCAACACCCCTAGCCTAGTAAGAACCTTATTCAGCCAAGGCACGCGTACGCAAACCTGAAAAGGCGATATACTAAGAAAAGGATCTGTATTCTATCCAGGCAAGCCGCACCCCTGGCGCTCTCGTCGTACGTAATCAAATCAAAATTAGTATGAAAATGTACTCAGGCTCTTAGAAACGTAGCGCAAAACAATTAAATCCCACTACGATGGGCAGCAGGACCCTCAGAGGTGAAGAGGAATGGGGAGGCTGACGTCCTGGCTGACCGGCGAAAAAGGCTACACTGCGGTATTCCCTTCATTAGTATGAAACTGGTAATCAGCTCTTGTTCCAAATAGAAAATGGCATCTCTGCTTAGACAAGAACAAACTTCGAATAATAGTTGATCTCTTCATTTAGTCATCTCAACAAACACATGAAAAGACTAAACATTGTTGAGTCTGAGATCTTCAGGCTTTGTCTGGCAGAAGAAGAAACTACAGAACATGTTGGGAAGCAGCCTCTATGCCCGATTGACGCAATTCGCTATTCGCCTAACGATACTGTGCTTCTTCAACACAGGCGATATTACAGAGGAGCTGGGAATAGATGGGACGCACAATAGAGTGTGGTGAGCCTAGTACATATTAGAAAGGCCTTGCTCACGTTATACAAATCTATACTATCAGTACTGATAAGTTTACACCTCACTGCTGTACTCGTGTCGGTGTAAAATTAAACGAAATCCGTTGAGAATTTTAGCATATATCTCGGTTTATGAATTTACAATTTTGTCGAACCCGTTGGAAACCTTCGATTTTTTTCGAATATCCTTTTTAACCTTGGTGAGGGAATGGCAATATGATTCATTGATTATTTTTGCAGTTATTAACACTTTCGTGCAGGAAGCTTTTAAAAAAATGTAAAAATGCAAAGTTTCATAAGCAAAATTTTTTTCTATATTTTGTGAGGAAGTGTTAATTTTTTTCCATAACCAGAAAACAATCATTTCCACGGAGGAAACTGTTAAAGCTATCAACTTGATATTTTGTATAAAGTATACAAATAAAAATATTAATAATGCGAAAAAAATTTGTTTTGATCCGTACACTCCTTCTACCCCCTCCCATACATAAAAAAATGCAAATGCATTTTATCGATTTCCATTCAAACTAGAAAAAGTACAAACTTCAAATTTTGCCAGAATTTGTATCTTAATAATTGAAATAAGTGTTAGAAAAAATTATCAGCGCCGCTTCACTCCTTCTACCACCTCCCATACAAATATCTGTATTATAAATTCAAGAAAAGCATTTCTCCTTCAAGTATATGAGAGCTATCGACTTTGAAATTGAATCAAAGCATGGTGATAAGGATGATAATAAGCAGTTTCAAAATCATTTTAAACGCTCCACTTCCTCTGCCACCTCCCATACAAATGCCCCAATTTCAGGAAAACTATGACCAATTTCTTTAAAAGTAATGAAAACTGAAAACTTTAAATTCAGCAAAAAACATTTTGCATGCCATATTCGGTGTCATATACGAAAAATACAAACCTCCACCTCTACTTCTACCACCTCCCATGCAAAAGTCTCTATTCACTATTCGAAAGAATTTGAGATTTTCCGGTATATTAAAGTCATTTCCATCTCATTTAGAATATCACGTGAATGGGCTTTAAGCCCAATCATAATTCTTTTATGTTTTTGTGCTATGTTAGAGTTAATGTATATTTGTCGGTTCACTCGAGTTTGGTCATGAAGCCGTTAATCGACCTGTCACTCAGCTACATTTAAAAAGTCGACAAGTGACAGCTCGTACTGAAAAGATGATGGAAGCTTGCGATAAAAATTAAACATAGTTCTCGAGAGTTTAAATTTATATTGTAATTGTGCTATTGCAAAATTTCTATGAAAAACAAAATTTTCCTCATAGGTAATTTCGTGAAGTAGATGATGCGAAACTAGGGTATTGCCTAGTAGGTAGTGTGTTGGTCTTGTAATGCGAAGGTCGTGAGTTCAAATCCCGGCCGGCGCAACATATGATTCCGGCACATTGCCTGCTTGGGTATATCTTGGTCACCTTAATCTAAGAAAATGAAAAAATTCGTAGAAAGAGGGTTGTGCGAAGGGCTAACAACCCTTCCACAATAAATAATGAAAATTGTTAAGAAACCTGAATATCAGGAGGCCTAGGTCCGATTTGGGCTGTAGCGCCATTGTAGAAGAAGATGATGCGAAAGAATGAAGCAGATTAGACAATACAGTAGAATTCAGTCAATCAATCAATCAATTTACTAAGAAACAGTTATCTTCTGTAATGCGTGATCCTGAGTAGCCTTTAGTTGTCGCCAGGACTTGTTTATTCCTTTGGCCTCCTGTTCAGCTCGATACCATGTGCTACATAGTCGACCAAACCGACGTCTTTCTTGGGAATTATAATCCAGAACTTTCTTGGCAATATTTTGCTCGGGTTTCCTCAAAATGTGACCGATCCACAGAAGTGGTTCTGCCTCCGAATCTTAATGCTTATTTTAGTCTGTCCAGTTGTACTCTAATGTTCGCCTTTAGAGAACACTTCTGGCCAGAATATTCCTAAAATGCATTGGAGGCATTGGTTCATGAAAGCTTTCAAGTTCTTGATAAGTCGAACGGTCACTTTCCACGTAGTACAACACAGATTTGATGCATGTGTCAAATACTCGCGCGAATGGAGACTTTTCTCCACCAAGCAGAAAGAGAAAATAATACCGAAGGCCTTACGAGCTTTATTTATACGAGCCTCAACATTCTTTTCGGCTCCGCCGTTCATGCTGACAATGCTTCTATGGTAAAAAAAATCTTGCACCTCCTCCACGTCTTGTACATTAAGAACAATCAGTGCACTTGTGTACGAACCCATGTTAATGTACTTAGTTTTATGCACATTACTTTCCAGTCCAGCTTTTAAAATGCCACGAGCGAATATTTGACTCTAAGTCCGGACAGTTATGAGCACAGAAACACACGTCATTAGCATAATCCAGGTGACTTAAGATGTTAAACAGTCCTTACTGCGACTTTCAAGATGTAATTTACTACCAGCAGAAACAGGGCTGGTGAACGGGTGTCAGACAAGACTGCATATTATGATCTTCTGTGACACTCGTTCACACAGGAAAGCTTTTAGACAGCTCTTCTCAATGTAAGACGCGACATCTTGCATATTCGTCGAATTCATTTATCATACCTATGAACTTATCTGCAATAAAAGTATTCCATATGTAATTTTGCTTACCGCTTTGAAATCCTTCCGGAAGTCTAAAAACATGAAATGTAGCGGCGAACCCATTTCGACTTATTGCTCAAATATTATCCGTATGGTATTTTTATGGTCTGTACAAGACGACCCTTTACGGAATTTAGCCTGATACACTTCGAGAGCATTACCTTAGCCATACATACATACATACATATGTATACCGCACCAATTGCCTCAATCTTAAAGGTCGCCCTTCTTCAGAATTTTCATAACGACACCCTCAACCTCAGTAAATGGTGGAATAAGAATATCGGCTCTTATTCCCGGGTCCGCTTTGAAAAGTTCGGTTGTTAGTCTGTCTAAAACTGGGGCTTCCTTTCTCTCCATTGACCGAATGGCGGAAACTATGTACGTATTCATTTTGAAAAAGAAAACATACAATTTGTAAACAAAGAATAATTTTTCTAGCATTTGAAAATATTAAGTAAAGTTACAGAAGAACACAACTGCGAAATGGTATAAAGTGGAAGCCAACATATACTCAATCTTTTTTCAATCTGTTAAGCTTCCTCATCTTTTTACCAAAGATCTAATCCACTTTTAATAGTTATTTTCCTTTTCCAGCTCCCTGATGCGAAAGATCTTCATAACATGTCTCTAGTTGGAAATTATGGTACACACTTGCTCCACACTTTTCATCCGCACTTGTTACAATCACTTAACCCAAACATGTTGGCTGCTGGAAATGGACCTGGAAGCTTCTTCACAGGTGACAGATCCGTTAAGCCAGTTTTATCAAGTTTCCAACTGCCATCTGCCTTCTCTCCGCCAAAATATATTGGAATATCTCTAGAGCAGGTAAGCAGCAATCTTCCAGTGACGATGCAATATTAGAATAATATATTTGAATACTGAAATGAATTGCAGGGTCTTTTTAGCGGAAGTAACGAATCATTTCGAACGGACTCAACCAGTCCGACCTGTAATTCCATATCGCCTTTAACGAAAAATGATTCATTGGAAGGACAGATAGGTGAATACGATACAGATAAGGGAGAAAGCCCACGAAGTAATTCAGATTCTAGAGACTTTCGCCGTAAGTAAAATGTAATTTCTTAACACATTTCTATTCGCATATACATTTTTTTTATAAAACTGTGTTATCTAATGGTAAGTAAAATAGTACATTTGATATATTCCTATGGAAGTAGGTTTTACATATACATTTGCATTAGCTATAAAAGAATTGCCGTTTTCATACGTTACACATCCTCTTGGTTACTTTCTAATATAGATTAATATGTTATATAAAAAAAACAGAATTATGATTCGGCGCAGAGCCCAATCACCCACTCTAGACGAAATGAGAAAGAGTTTAATGTACCGCAAAAGATGTCGATTCAAATTCTTTCGAATAGTTAATAGTGGATTTTGTATGGGAGGTAGAGGAGAAAGGTTTGTAATTTTTGCATATGACACCTAAGGTGGTATGCAAAATGTTTCGTGCCGAATTTAAAGTTTAAAGCTTTCATTATTTTCAATGAAACTGGACATAATTTCCCTGAAATCGTGGCATTTGTATGGGAGGTGGTAGAGGAAGTGGAGGGTTTTAGAAGATTTTTAGACTGCTTATCAACATAATTATCGCCTGGCTTTGTTTCGTTTCAGAGTCGATAGCTTTCATATGTTCGAAAAAGAAATGGTTTCCTTGAACATATAATATTGTATGGGAGGAGGTGGAAGGAGTGAAGCGAAGCTGATAATTAGTTTTATCATTTATTGGTATTGTTAGGGAGTTTCAAAGTAAACTAATTTAATTGAAATTTCTAAATTTCGTGTAATTCGTATGGGATGGGGTAGAAGGAGTAAGGTGGAGTTGATAATTTTTTTTAAGACTTATTGCAATTGTAACAAAATGAATTCTCCAAAAAATGTGTCCTTATAACTTTGCTAGTTTCAATGAAAATCGAAAAAAAATAATTTTTTGAAATTGTGCATTTGTATGGGAGGGGGTAGAATCGGCTCAATATTTTGTGGCGATAATGGTACATACGTCATTATACTTCAACCCAAATTTTAAGTCAACAGCATTAATAGTTTCGAAGAAAAATCAATTTTTTTTAAATTTCGGAATTTCGTGAAATTTGTATGGGAGGAAGGAGTAGGGGATGTAGTCCGTTCACGAAATTACTTTTTTGCTAAAAAAGACACACTACAAATTTCAGCACGATAGCTCAACGCGTTCGAGAGTTATGTTGTAGAAAGACGCGCAGACAGATGGACAGACAGCAACTCGGAATCGAGGATTTTGAGAGACAACAAATATTTTTGTACTTTGGTGGCTCTGTGCAAACATTATTTTTCAGCGTTACAAACGGTAATGCAAACACAATATACTCTCAGATTTCATCTAGAGTATAAAAATCCGTCCCGCCGTAAATATGGACTCATATCTCCGTTAAAGGGAAAATGTTCGTTTTAGAGTGGACTGTTTATTGGGTGAATGAGCTCCATTATCTAAATTTTGGGGAGTGCCAGGTGGAAGGGGGAGGTGGAGAATGGAAAGAGTCAAAAACTACACTTCCTAATATTTCTACTACGAATGTAGATAGGACGTTGAAAATCAGCATAGGTATAGAGAGGGTTGTAGGACAAACTTTAAAAATAATCTAATTTTTTTATTCATTGGCGTCCGAAAAAGGGGGGATAAGAACAAATGGTCCGCCGAATTTTTTTTTCAAATGATTATATCTTCGTAATTACTTACCATAAAAAAAGTTATATTTAAGAACATTAAGGTGGCATACAGATCCACTAGAATAGCTTATAGAGATGCCAATTATTGTATGGGGGAAGGTGCAAAGAAAAATACTTAAAAATCAATATCTCAACTCACTCTTGTAATTGTGTAATTAAAACTTAACACATAGTTGAAACTTAAAACATAGATTAAGCTATATTAGGGAAATTATAAAAAAAAAAAATATATAAAATTTGATCATAGCAGTTGTGGGCGGCAATGGGGAGCATTTCTAAAATGGAGGACTTTTCAAAATTTCAAACCGTTATCTCTCAAAACCGAGAACAGTTATCAAATCAAAAATTCGTCAGATTGTAGAACTATGTAGTCGTTATTTTTGGTAAAAATTGAACTTGGGGGGTGTAAGGGGAAGGATGTGGTAAGCAAAAATGTCGAAAATTTTTGAGAGATTTTTTTAGGGCTCTGGTGAAAGATACAAAGTTTAAATTTTCATATGAATACATCTATTTTATGTACATAGAAAAAAATAATGATTTGTTCCATAATTTTTATATACCGACCGCTCGGTCTAACGTGCATGAGGCGTTTCATATGCAATGAAAAAAACACAAAAACTGAAAATTTTTGAATGAAATTTTAAGGTAGAAACTTGAAAATTTGTGAAATGCATTTAAAAAAAAAATCCCTTGAATTATGAAATATTAATTGGTCGAATACCTTTAAAACTGCTTCACAAATTTTACGATTCCCTTACCTCCTCTACTCACTCCCATACAAATGTTTGGTTTCGTGAATATAAAATACACTGAATTTTATGAAATTTCTATGCAACTTCCTCTATGAAACTGACTTTCTATACAGAGAATATTGGACGTGATTCAAGCAATCAATTAAAAAATTATTAACATCCACCGACCCCTATTATCACCACTCACTGCTTCCCTCATAAAAACCCAAATTTGCATAAATAAACGAATGAAATATTGATTATGGAGCTATTATTGTATTAATTGACAACAGCCCTGCCCAAGAACACCCTTTCACTTAGTCTTCCCTAACCACTCTAACCTGCATATTGACTTTCCACGCATCCTCAACTTATCCCAAGAATAATAAAGTTGCTCCTGACTTGTTGGCATTTTATTTTTTTATGTTACACCGACTGTGGTTTCGTGCTGAATTTAAAGTTTGTAACTTTCATAAGCTAGGGTGTAGCCTAATGGGTAGAGTGTTGGTTTACCATGCGAAGGTCGTGAGTTCAAATCCCGGTCGACCCATAACTGCAGCACACTGCCTGCTTGGTCCCTGTATCTTGGTCACCTCAATCTTCGAAAATGATTAATTCATGATTCAAAGATAGAGGGTTGTATGAAGGTTTAACAGCCCTTCCACAATAAATAACGAAAATTTTTAAGGAACCTGAAGTTCCGGAGGTCAAGGTCTTGGCTGTAGTGCCATAATAGAAGTACAAAATTTTATAATTTTCGAGGAAATTTGACATTGATTTTCAGAAATTGTGGCATTTGTGTGGCAGGTGGTAGAGGAAGTGAACATTCTTATCACCATGCTTTGTTACAATTTTAATGTCGATAACTCTGGCATGTTTGAATGAGAAATATTTTTCTTGAATTTATAATATTGAAATTTCTCTTCAAGGAGTGAAGCGAAGCTGATATTTTTTCTGGTAATATTTTAAGTTTCTATTTTTCCTAGTTTCAATGAAAATCAATAGAATGGATTTAACAAAACTACGCATTTGCATGGGAGAGGCCAAAAAGAATATTCGGATCGAAACCAAATTTTTCGACGTTAATGATTTTGCATTATTATAATATATTTTACTCAAAAATTTCAACATGATAGCTTTAACAGTTTCGAAGAAATTATTTAATAAATATAAATTATTTAATAAAAATTTCGGAATTTGTGAAATTTGTGTCGTAGAAGGTAGCAGAATTGGGATGAAGTTAACTTTGTTCCAATGGAAATCGAAGAAATGGATTTTTCAAAATTGTGCATTTGTATGGGAGGGGATGGAAGGAGTGAGGGGATTGGATCATGACGTTAAGGCTATTATACTTTCGCCTAATTTTCAAGTCGGTAAACTATTTAAGGAGAAAAATCAATGTCTTAAAAATTCAAAATTGAAATTTGTGTGGGAGGGGGTTGAAGAAGAGGGGCCCGTTCATGAGTTTAAAGTCTGTTTTTTGCTGAGAGTGATATAAACCCCATTTCAGCGTTCGAGACCTATGTTGTAGACAGACGATCACTAGGGATAGAGATTTTTGAGCGACAACAAATATTTCTGAACCTTTGGCGACTCTGGGAGCATTATTTCTTAGCGTTACAAACGGTAAGGCAAACACAATATACTCTCACTACTTTCATCTAGATTTTAAAAAAACCGATCTGCGAATAAATTTCAATCTAGATGAAATATGAGAAGTTATTGCGTTGTGACCTGCGTATAAACTTACGATCTTTTTTTGCGTAGCTGATCCCTTTTTGAATTCTTTGATTAAAGCTAATCTCCTTTCGATTTTGATTTGTAACCAATTTGGATATCCCTAATTTGATAATTGTCTTTCGTAATTCTCGTTATTTGTGTTACCCTGTAGTCGAAATTGTGATAAATAGAAAGGCATTTATACAACTTTTTATTTTATTTACAACGTAAGTGGTATATGCACGATTTGTAAAGCGGTCCAAAATAATCAGTACAATGCTATTTATTCAGTTTTATAAAACATCCCATGGCATAGTACATTTTTAAGTCATGCTTTTTTATCTAGGACTTAAAATATGTTTGCCATATATTCCAGTCATCGCGCATGATGTTCGACTGCTGTGTTAAATTATCCAAATTTATGTACATATGAAGGGAGAACCAGCCTTTTTGAATCTCTACATCTGGATATTTTTGAGCCGAAAATTGATTTTTCAACATAAAATCTTAACCGATTTTTAAATTCAACGTGCGCAACAGCGGCAACAAAGTTCATATGAAAGGAGAGTTTTTATATTACTTGTTTCAAAAATTTTAATTTACTTTGTTTTTTTTCCAAGAACAAAATTATTGTATGTATAATTAAAATTAAATTAAGTTTGCATTTTTGCTAGCAAATGCCCAACTTGAGATAGAAAAAGGATAAAGTTAGAGTTCTTGCTGCGTCAAAAACTTTTAAGATAACAAGCTTGGGTATTTCTAAACTAAATGAAAATGTCTTTTACAATCTAAAAAAAATCAATTATATGCAACAAATCCAGGCCAACGATCATCGGACCAGAACTTCCAAAAACATGTAATATTTTCGCTTTTGTTCGAGATTGCTCTTACTTTGTTTTTATTTGATCATGTTGTATATTTTACCGAAGTTTCAACCCTCAAGGTCAATTACAGTAAAGCCGTTCTTCGCTCATATTGTTTAAAAATATCATTATGCATAATGCAGTAATTATAATAATTGGAAAAAACTTGGTCGAAATTTGGTTCCATCCTTTTTTTACCCCACTGGATAAAAAATGAATTTATTTTTCTTTTACCCCATAAACCAATAAGTCCGAATGCTTAGTTTCAGTTTTTTATTTGCATTCGTAGTGGAGATATTGGTGCCTTTTACCCAAAACTTCCAGAAATTTAGTGTGCAAGAGCCCTCGAACAAAAAATAACAACGCAAAACGAAAAGGACGTAAAGTGCATGTAATGATAGAACGCAGTGTAACTAAGACGAAAAATTAATTTCCAAATCTGTTGCCAAATAGATCCTGTGTAGTGGAACGACAAAAATTATTATTATTCTGTGTAGTGGAACGACAAAAATTATTCGAGGACACAAACTTTTGTCATTGGAAAGCCCTTGAAGAGCTTCCTATCTTTAAAGATTTCGTAAATATGCTTACCGTTGTTATAATAATAATAATTCAGTAAACTCCACGGATAATGGCTACATGCAATCACAGAATCACATACACTTCTATATAACATGATCCATAACTCGGAAAAAAATTAAGCCCAGTAGAAAACATAACAGAATTACGATTGGGCGTAAAGCCTAAACATGTGATACTCTAGATGAAATGGGAAGAGTTTAATGTACCAGAAAATATATCAACTGAAGTTTTTTGTTTGAAAGGTGGTAGAAGTAGAGAAGGAGGTATGAATTTTTCAAATATTACACAGAACATGGCATGAAAATATTTCGTGCCGAATTTAAAGTTTGTAGTTTTCATTATTTTCACAAAAATTGGACATAGTTTTCCTAAAACTGGTGTATTTGTATGGGTAAGGTGGCAGAATAAGTTGAAGGTTTTTAAATGATTTTGAAACTGCTTATCAGCATCCTTATTGCCATGCTTTGTTTCAATTTCAAAGTCGATAGCTCTCATATATTCGAAAGAGAAATGCTTTTCTTGAATTTTAATTTAGATATTTGTATGGGAGGGGGTAGAAGGAGTGAAGCGAAACTGATAATTTTTTACCATTTATTGCGATTATTAACGGACAAATGCTGGCCAAATTTTAAGTTTGCACTTGTAGTTTCACTGAAAATCGATATGATGCATTTACTAAAATTGTGCATTTGTATGGAAGGGGGTAGAAGGAGTATACGGGTCAAAACAAAATTTTACCTAGTCAATGATATTTCAAACATTATACTTTCCACAAAACTTCAAGTCGATAACTTTGGCGGTTTCGAAAAAAAAAACTAATTTAATTGAAATTTCAAAATTTCGTGCAATTTTTATGGGAGGGGGTAGAATAAGTGAGGGGATCGAACAAATATTTCGTAATGTTAATGATATGTACGTCATTAAACTTTGACCCAAATTTCAAGCCGATAGCTTAAACAGTTTCGAAGAAAAAAAATCGATTTCTTAAAATTTCGAAATTTCATGAAATTTCTATGGGAGGGGGTAGAAGGAGTGGGGGTATGTAGCGCGTTCATGAACTTAAAGTGCCTTAAAGTGAAACTGACAAACAAATTTCAATACGTTAGCTCAAGGCGTTCGAGTGTTATGTTGTAGATAGACGGACAGACAGACGGTCGCTTGGAATCGAGGTTTTTGAGCGACAACAAATATTTCTGTACCTTTGGCGGTACTGTGCGAGCATTATTTCTTAGCGTTACAAACTGTAAGGCAAAGACAATATACTCTGAGATTTCATCACCATGACCTCGAGTGATCGTCTGTCTCTCCTTCTGTCTACAACATAACTCTCGAAAGCTTTGACCTATCATGCTGAAATTTTCCATATGTAATTTTTAACAGAAAAGTAACTTCAAGTTCGTGAACGGGCCATATCCCGCTACTCCTTCTACCCCCTCCCATACAAATTTCATGAAATTTCGAGATTTAAAGAAATTGATTTTTCTCCGAAACCATTTCAGCTATTGACTTGAAATCTAGGTCATAGTATACGAGGGCGGATCGATTTCATCGGCAAAAATTTATTTTATTTTTCAACACAGTCCTCTTTTACCTCGATACACTTAGTCCAGCGTTTTTTTTTCAATTTTTAGATCCCTTCCATATAATAAGATTTCTCTAACCCTTCAAAATAGGCGTTGGTTTCATTGATGACGTCACTATTCGTGGTAAATCTCTTTCTAGCAAGCCATTTTTCATAAATATCATTAACGTCAGAAAATATTGATCTGATCCCCTCACTCATTCTACCCCCTTCCATACAAATGCACACTTTCCAAAAGTGCATTTATTCGGTTTGCATTGCAACTAGCAAAGCTCAAAAAAACCAATTTTTGTCATAATTAATTTAATTACAATTGAAACCAATTTTGGAAAAACTACCAACTTCGTCTCACTCTTTCTACCCCTTACAAATTTCACGATATTTCGGAATTTTAATTAAATTATTTTTCTCCAAAACCGTCGAAGCTATCAACTTTAAATTTTAAGAAAAATATACCATTACAAATCTCATTGATGTCGAGAATTTGGTTTTGATTCGAATACTCCGTCTACCTCCTCCCATACAAGAGCACAATTTTGATAAATGCATTTAATCGATTTTCAGTAAAACAACACAAAGAACAAACTTTAATTTTTGCCAGTATTTGTACCTTAATAATTGCAATAAACGCTAAAAAAAAGTATGGACTTCGCTTCACTCCTCTTACCAACTCCCATACAAATTTTTGTATGGGAAATTTAAGAAAAATATTTTTCCTTTGAACATCTCTGCCACCTCCCACACAAATGCCAAATTCAGATACAAATTGTTCAATTACCTCGAAAATTATGAAAGCTAGAAATTTTAAATTCATCATGACACATTTTGTACACTACGTTGTTATATACAAAAATTACAAACCTCTTCTCTCTCACTATTCACTATTCGAAAGAATTTGAGATAACATATTTTTCGGTACATTAAACTCTTCCCCATTTCATCCAGAGTATCATATGATTGGGCTTTATGCCCAACCATAATTATTATGTTATGTTTTTGGTTTATGTTTTCCGATATCTTAAAAATTTTGCGCAGTTTGAAAATCAGACGTGAGCCCAAATAGTTAGAGAAATGGAATTTTGGTATTTCTTCTACAATGGCACTACAGCCCAAATCGGACCTTGGCCTCCTGACCTTCAGGTTCCTTAACATTTTATTTGTTATTGTGAATGGATTGTTAGCCCTTCGCACAACCCTCTATCTAAGATTTTTCAGTTTCGCAGATAGAATGGACCAAGATATAGCCACGCAAGTGGAGTGCTTAAATTATACGTCGACCGGGATTTGAACTCCCGACCTTCGCACTGTAGATCAACACGCTACCCACTAGGCTACACCCTAGCTAAGGGACCTTATCTTACCAAAATTCTAAAGAGAACAGCGAATAACGCGCGAGAAAATGCCAAAAATTGGCGAAGTTACGACAATTTGAATATTGGAATTGAAAAAAGGGTAGTTTTAGAGATAATTGATGTTAAATTTTCACTACGTTTCCGAACCTACTAATTGTCAACATAATTCATCAGAGATAAGCGATCTATCATATGCAATTAAAACTAATTTATTTGCACCAGGACAAAAGCACTTTGTTTATGCTTCCCTAAATTTTCTTCATCTAATCAATATGGCAACATACGTATGCATGAAGTAAATGCATCCGTTTGTAGCACCGATGCAATTTAATTTTGCTACATTTCCGAATGTAACTAACTAGTAAACATTTTCGACAGGCAAGTTACATAAAATATTGTAATTCCAACAACAATAAGTGGTAATGGATCTTTAACATTTCTCCGGAAGATTTATCGCAATATGTTGGCATGTTTGTCGGTGATCCCGGATAATTTCAGTCTATGTTTATTTGTCAAGATTAGTGTGGGCAATAAACAGCATATGGACCCAGCTGCAACCTCACTTTGATCGCATGCTTATATGGTATGTACGAGTTGCTTTATTTTTGTACATCCATTCCTTTTAAATCGATGGATCCGGATGGCAAAGTTTTGTGGTATTACGAACGTCCCTATAAAATGTTAACACTTTCCGACTCATTTCATTTTAGAATTTCTTTTGAAAATTTTCGTTTTTTAATTTAAGCCTATTACCTATTAGTTACGATCACTTGAAAAGTGAAGCACCGAGCTGTATAACAATGTGAGAGGCAATGACGATTTAATGTGAGGCATTTAACGCATAGCTCGTACATATTGAATATTTACTATTAACTTGAATTTTCGCTAGTTATGTTGTATATTTCTTAGTATCATTCGAATAATGCATTAAGTTAACTATTGGTTTCAATGTGTTTTTATACGTCTGTCTACAACATAACTCTCGAATGCATTGAGCTATCGTGCTGAAATTTGTTGTGTGTCATTTTTAGCAAAAAATTAAATTTCACTTCGTGAACCATACAAATTTCACGAAATTCTGAAATTTAAAAAAAATTAATATTTCTTCGAAACAATTTAAGCTCTTGACTTGAAATTTGGGTTAAGATATAATGATGTTTATATTATTTTCGGCACAAAATATTGAGCGGATCCCCTCACTCCTTCTACCCCCTCCCATATAAATGCACAATTTTGAAAAATTCATTTTTTCGATTTTTATTGAAACTAGCAAAGTTATTAGCACGAATTTTTGCGAGAATTAATTTTATTATATGTAATTGCAATTAATTTTATCATCTTTATCAACTCCACTCACTCCTTCTACCCCCTCTCATACGAATTACACGAAATTTTGAAATTTCAACTAAATTAGGATGCTTTGAAACTGCCAAAGCTATCGACTTGAAGTTTTGTGGAAAATATAATAACAGAAATGTCATTGACGAGAGAAAATTTTGTATTGATCCGCATACTCCTTCTACCCCTTGCCATACAAATGCATAATTTTGGCAAATGCATCATATCGATTTCCGTTAAAACTAAAAACGGTACAAATTCGAAATTTGACCGGAGTTTGTTTCTTTATAATGGTAAGAAAATTATCAGCTTCGCTTCACTCCCTCCACCCCCTCCCATACAAATATCTATATTATAAATTCAATTAAAGCATTTCTTCTTCGAACATATGAGAGCTATCGACTTTGAAATTGAAACAAAGCCTGGCGATAATGATGTTGATAAGCAGTTTCAAAATCTTCTAAAACCCTCCACTTCCTATGCCACCTCCCATACAAATACCTCAATTTCAGGAAAACTATGTCCAATTTCATTGAATTTAATGAAAGCTATAAACTTTAAATTCAGCACGAAATATTTTGCATACCACGTTCAGTGTCAGATCCAAAAATTACAAACCTTCCCCCTCTAATTATACCACCTACCATCTCCCATACAAAAGTCACTATTAACTATTTGAAAGGGTTTTTTTTAATTTAAGGGCGATTTCAAGATGCGGACTGAACATTCTATACCGATTTCTCTGAAAGCTCTGAAATATAAAATACTGTTATAGATCTGGCAACCACGTAATTGATCTTTCTGGAATATACAAGAACAGTATCCCCCAATATGTAAAAAGCCATAATTAAAGATCTAGAACTTTCCAGTATAGTCGAGACATACACCACGGAAGGTTCGAGAATTGGGAAAAATTGTATAAAAGCACGAAGCTGTCAGACGGGAGTCAGTCATTCAGTGACATCTATCGGTAGACGCGAACCGGTGCAAGAACGCGATAGAACAATATCCGCAGTGGTGCCATATAGAGCGAATTAAGTTAAAGTGCGAATTAAGTTAAAGTGCGAATAAATAAATTATTACTTATTTTTAAACGAATTGCGTTTTACTTGAAATCCCGGCGAACCCCTAGCTCGCAGCAATACATTTAATAAATATTTGGCCAAAGATGTGTCAAAGAGAGGCGGGTTCTGGGGGATCCAACACCACTCTCTCTCATTCTTGATTAAATCACAACGTTTTTCATGAAAAGCCGATTCTTTCGTAATTTGTTTTCTTAAGCAGGTTCTTAGTCACTGTACACAAAAACAAATAAATTCTATTGTAATGTTCCTAACTACAACATGAAAACATTCGTCTCAGCAACTCTCAACTTACGAGTACGTCGATTTGTTATATAAAAATGTTAGCTTTCCTGAAAAAAATTTTTTTTTCGCGTTTCTCGATTAAATTAGTCTAAAAATGAAAAAAAAAAAATCTATACGCTTCAACGACTTTCAACGACTCATATCTCCAAAACCCTTAAGGATGGAAAATTAATTTTTAGGTGGATTATAGATTGGGTCGAAAGTTTATGCGGTGTGTGTTGTATCGCTAAAGGTTTCTTGTGACTAGGCTGAAGTCGATTATTAACATTTTTCAATCCATTGAAAAACTCGATGATTGCATCTGCCTCTAAAGGCGTATTTCTTGCCACTTTCCAGTAATATTGTAAAACTTTTTTGAAAATATTTATTTGACTTGCGCTCCTTAGTCAGTGTTTATTTGAGTATTCAAAACGTGGAAAGAAATTCAACCTCTCTTTTCGAAGTAATGAACATTATAAATGAAATTCTACGAAATTAATAGATTGAATAATAACTTTCCCTCTTTCTCTCAAATCAATATTGAACCAAAAATCTGACTCGTTTCAGAAGAACATAAAATCAATAGATAAATTTAATTCTAACTTGATAAAAAATTATTATAATGTAATTCAATATCTAAATCTATGGTGTGCAATATTCGAATTAGAATTTTTTTGAGTGAATGAGTTTGAAAACTTTACGTGATTAGTGTTCTAGAAAAAACTGAATAGAACATCTTTCTGAACAAATATCGTAAATGATGGCTCCAAGTGTCAATCAACTTAAGGTGTTCAATATGTTCTTATGTTATTATGTCTCATGTCATTTATTGAAAAATGGGTCAAATTATTTTCTACACTCAGAATAACTTTTGAATATGGCGTAATACTTTTTTGCTATACAATCGCATAATGCAAACGCTTAGCGAATAGTTAGTCTCACGAAATCGCTTTTCAGAAAAATTTTAGAAAAATATCTATTCAAGTAAATTTGAAGTATTTGTATAATCCTATAAGAAATAAGTCTGTATATGCATAGATATGTTTAATTTCCTATTACGTGTAATATAATTTTCTTCGTATTTAAATTTATGTAATGTTTCGTTTTTGATTTGAAAAGGCTTTATATTTAAATATACAAAAGTAAAATAGATAAGAACTGGAGTAACGTTTATTTTCAAATCATAAAATATTATTCTTTTATTTTAAAAATACAAAATAGGTACTTTTACTTTATTATTCTAATAATAATGTATTGTGATCGACTTGGGAAAAAATTACTGATTATACTTATTTTGACTTATTATTTGTAAATTATTTCAATTTAAAAAAATGAAAATCTCACAATATAAATAGTTTTGCGTTTAAAAAAATATGGATACTGCAATTACAAAGTTTAAAGGGTTAAAACTTTCACCATTGGTTTGGGTTAAGCAAGTGACATTTTTACCTTGAAACTAGGTATACGAAGGGAGGTTAAAAATTTCGCGAAATGAAGGGGATGGACCTGGAGGTATTGTTACCATCAATACAGGTAGAAATACAAATTTTCGAATCACTAACATTTTAGTAATCACCAAATCAACAAGTCAATCGAAAAGAAAAGACTAACTATGGACAAAATCGAGTTTCGTGCTGTCATAAAGTTCCTTACCAAGCAAAAAAAAAACGCCACAAATCATTTTAGAAGAAATGCCATCGGGGACTCTTGCCCTAGAAAAACGAAGATTTATAAGTGGTATGGTTTTTTCAAGCAAGACAGAGAGTCAATCGAAGATGATACACACTCGGGCTGATCGATTGAGGCCGCTTCCTTAAAAATCGTCGAAAAAGTGGAGAAACTTGTTCTGGAAGATGCTCGTTTAAAGAAGAAAAAATCGCAAAAATGCTTGTAATATCAGATACAACCATTTTGAATATCTTCCACTATCATCTCGGCATGTCAACGGAAAATGGGTACCGAGAATGCTCTCTGCGGTTCAGGAAAAGCAACGCGTCTAGTGTTCACGCGAGTTTTTGGATCTCAGTAGCGAGAACAGGGATGATATTTTGACCCGGACTGTTACTGGAGACGAAACTTGGGTTCATCATTATGAGCCTGAATGACGCAGTGTCACTCCGTAAAGGTGCCATACCTCCCCCACCCCCTCCTCGAAAAAATTTCAAGGTCTCACAATCCGCTGGATAAATCATGGGCACTATTTTTTGGAATTCAGAGGGGATGTTGATGATCAACTATAAAGAAACATAACAGGACTTCCATTGGGCGTAAAACTATACACATTATGTTTTTGACATGTTCTAAATTGCAGATCAGTAGCATATATACTTTTCAGATTATGTCAGATTTTATGGGAGGGGCTAGAAGGAGTGAAACTTATCGTCCAATTTATTTTGGTCTTACTAATAATTATTAATTATTTAGTGCCCAATTTCAGCTCGATAAACTTTATACGTACTGAATAAATTTGCTTAGAGCATTTCATGAAAAAGTGCATTTTTTGGTGGCGGAAGGAAGGGGAGGACTTGAAACATTTTTATTCAGTACATCGAATATTATCATAAAAGTAATATAGTCCATCCATTTCAGATCAATAGATTTTATACTTTTCGAGCAAATCCGTTTGTTGTCGAATGGCGAAATTTTATTATTTCGTATGGGAGAAGGTAGAAAGGGTAAAGCTAATCGTCTATTTTTTTTAGTCTTACTAATAATTCTAAATAAATATTTAGTGCACAATTTCAGCTCGATAAATTTTATACGCACTGAGTAAATTGGTTTAGAGCATTTCATGAAAAAGTGCAGTTTGTATGGCAGATGATGGAAGGAGGGGGAGGACACGAATAATTTGTTTACAGTAGATTGAAGTCATCATAAAAGTAATATATTCAAAATTGCATATCAATAGATTTTATACCTTTTGAACAAATACGTTTGTTGTCACATTGCGAAATTGTGTCATTTTGTATGGGAGGGAGTAGAACGGGTGTAGCGATTTGGCCCGTTCACGAGATTGACCTTACTTTTTTGTCAGAAACGAAATGTACGAAATTTGAACTTTCTGGCTCAACACGTTCTCAAACTAGAGAGCGCACTGATGGACTGACGGATATCTCGTTTTGAAATTTTTAATCATTTCTATACCCTTGGCCCTCTGTGCGAGTATTATTTCTTGGCGTTACAAACTTTAAAGCAAACTTATAATACTCTCAGATTCCATCTAGAGTATAAAAAGGACAACCTACTATAAAAATTAGAGGATGCCATCAATGAAAGAAGAAGAGAAAGGTGAACTCGAGGTGTACTTCTTTTGCACGACAATGCACCTGTTCAGGAGAGCCACGTTGCAATGGCTGCTCTACATAAATGCGGCTACGAATATCGAACCACCCATTTATAGTCTGGATCTGGCCCCATCCGATTACTATATATTTCCTCCCAAAACTAAAGAAAGAACTTCGAGGAAGAAAATTTACCAACAATGAAGAGGTGAAGTCGGCAATTTTAGCCTATTTTGAAGGCCTTGCTAAAACATTTTTTTAGAAGGAATTAATAATCTTTGTGAGAGATGTAATAAATTTATTAGGCTTAAGGGAGACTATTTTGAAAAGGAAAAATAATAACTTGTTTAATTTAACCCCCCTCTTCCCTGTCGTTCCACCAAATCTTTGACCTCCCCTCTTATTTAAAATGTATTCTAAACTCGTCTGCGCATTTTTGCGCCTTCGGCATTTATTGAATATTAATGGGGTTCCATACTTGAGAATAAAAAAAACCGATTTTTTTCTGATTTATATTCTAGACTCACTATTTATTATGAATATTCGTTCACATTCGTGTAAATTATATTATTGCAATACAAAGCATTCTCAAAATATGTCGTGGTTATTTCAATCAAATCAAATCAAATTCCTGTTAAGACCCCCTATAGGGGCATAGGACAGAAACAACTCTCTTCCACAAGGCGCGATCCTGAGCATCGGCTTTAAGCTGTTGCCAGGACTTGTTTATTCCTCTGGCCTCCTGCTCAACTGCTCGCTTCCATGTGTTACATGGTCGACCAACCCGACGTCTTCCTTGAGGGTTATAATCCAGAGCCTGTTTTGCGATGTTTCGCTCTGGTTTCCTCAAAGTATGACCGATCCACTGCCACTTTCACCGTTGAATCTCAATACCTATTTTAGTCTGGCGAGTTGTACTTCAAAGTTCGTCGATGGAGATTACTTCTGGCCAGAATATTCCTAAAATGCGCCGGAGGCATTGGTTTACGAAAGTCTGTAGTTTCTTGGTAAGTCGAACGGTCACTTTCCACGTAGTACAACCATAGAACAACACGGATTTAACGCATGCGTCAAAAACTCGCAGCTTCGTGCGAAGGGAGATCTCTCTTAACCTCCAGAAAGGGGAAAGGATACCGAAGGCCTGACGAGCTTTATTTAGCCGAACCTCAACATCCTTTTCGGCTCCGCCATCCATGCTGACAATGCTTCCGAGATAGCAAAAATCTTGCACCTCTTCCACATCCTGTCCATTAAGAACAATCGGTGTGCTTGCGTTCGAACCCATGTGCATGTACTTGGTTTTACGCACATTTATTTTCAGTCCCGCCTCTTTGCATTTAGAATGCAACGAGCGAACATTTGACTCTATGACGTGGTTATTTAACTTTATTTGATTCAAATATACCTATTTTTGTTCATTTAAATTGCACTGTTTACTGTACTGCACTGTTTTTAATAATTTTTAATATTTTTCTTTTTCTTTATAACAGTTGTATTTTGTTTATCCTACATAATTAGGGGGCTTTTTAATTTTGTCCGCACAGATTAGCAAATTGGACCACTGTGCGCAGTCCACTGTGAGCGCACATTGGCTTCCAAACCCTTGAAGATTGAAAGTTTATTTTTGGGTGGATTATAGATGTATGCCGATCTCAGGCGAGAACTAATTTTTGGGGTGTAGGGGTTGAGCAGGCGACAGGAAAGTGCTGGAACCGAAAATAATAATTCAAATATCTTAACTATGGTTCTAGCTAGAAAGCTAAAAATCGATACAAATGTAGGGGGTTTATGGAGCAAATTAAAAAAATAATTTAATTTTTTTTATCCATTGGGATCCATTAAGGGAAGGGGGGTTAAAACAAATAGGCCAAATTATTTTTTCAAATGATTATATCTTCGGAATTATTTACTTACCAAAAAAATTCATATCGTTGGACTAATAAAGTGGCATACAAATTCAACATAAACAACTAAGAGCGAGGCCTATTATTGTAAGGAAAAGGGTTAGGGGAGTGCAAAGAAAAACATTAAAAAAATTAGATCTTTACTTAAGCTATGTAATTGAAACTTGAAACGTATATTACGCTAAATTAACGAAATATGGAAAAAATATAATATTTAGACATTATAAATAGTAGTGGGGGGAATGTTAATCATTTCAAAAATGGTGCACTATTCAAAATTTCAAACCGTTATAATTCAAAATCCAAAACAGGTATTAAGTTGAAATTTCGTCAGCTTGTAGAGCTATGACCTTTAATTTTGGTAAAGTTTTAAGGTTGTGTGATGTAAGGGGAGGGAGGTGGTGAGCCAAAATGTTGAAAATTTTCACTCATTTTTTAGGACTCTGGTAAAAGATATAAAAATTAAATTTTTCACGTGCATGTATTCATTTGATACATATAAAGAAAAAATAATAATTTAAACCAGAACTTTTATTCACCAAAGGGAAGCCCTAACCTGCACGGGGTTCTACAAATTTTGAGAAAAAAATACAAAACCAAAAATTTTTGAACGAAATTTTAAGCTATAATAGAAACTTGAAAAGTTATGAAATTCATTTAAAAAACATAATAGGACTACGATTGCGCGTAAAGCGCAATCTTACGTTACTCTAGATGAAATAGATTTTTTTCTGATCCCAAGAAATTTTGTATGGGTAGTGTTAGAAGGGGTGATAGCATTGAACTAATTTTTTCCCCATCATGCTAAAGTAGCTATAAAAAATGTTTTATACAAAATGCTTACTCCAAACATTGAATAGGAGCTGAGAAAATTAATGTGTTAGATTTAGTTGAAATGTGCAGCTTGTATGGGAGGTGGTAGAAAGAGTGGGGGATTTAATTGATTTTTTCAGAAATAACTAAGAATATTATAAAATTGACATCTCTTAAATTTAAGACTAGTAAAATTCATACTTTTGAAGAAAATAGATTTTTTGTGAAGTTGTGAAACTGTGTCATATTGTACGGGAGGGGGTAGAAACAGTAAAGCTAATCAAATAATTTTCTCTGATCTTAGTGATAATGCTAAATAAGTATTTATTACAAAATGTGAGCTCGATAAATGTTATATGTTCTGAGAAAATCGGATTAGAGCATTTCATGAAAAAGTGTAGTTTGTATGGGAGGGTTTGGAAGGAGAGGGAGGACGCAAATAATTTTTATACTGTATATTGAAATCATAATGAAAGTAATATATCCCGAAATTCAGACTAATAGCTTTTATAGTTTTCGAGCAAATCCATTTATAGCCGAATTGGGAAATTGTGTCATTTTGTATGGGAGGGGGTAGAAGGGGTGGAGCTAATCGTCTAATTTTTTTTACCCTTACTAAAAATTTTAAATAAATATTAAGTGCAGAAATTCAGGTTGCTAAATTTTATACGCACTGAGTAAATTGGCTTAGAGTAATTCATGACAAGTACAGTTTGTATGGGAGGTGGTAGAAGGAAGGGGAGGACACGCATAATTTTTATACGGTAGATTAATATTATCATAAGAGTAATACATTCCAAACATCAGGCCAATAGCTTCTATACTTTTCGAGCAAATCCGTTTATTGTCAAATTGCGCATTTGTGTCATTTTGTATGGGAGGGGGTAGAAGGGGTGGAGCGATTTGGCCCGTTAACGAACTTGACCTTAATTTTTTGTCAAAAACGATGTGTACGAAATTTGAGCTTTCTAGCTCAACGCGTTCTCAAGCTGGAGAGCGAACGGACGGACGGACGGACGGACATCCGGTTTTGAGATTTTTGAGTGATAATATTAATTTCTGTATTCATCATTTTTTTCTCCGAGCCTTATTTCTTGGCGTTACAAACCTTAGAGCAAACTTATAATACTCTCAGATTCCATCTAGAGTATAAAAATGATAAAAAGTAAGTTAAGGATATTAACTGGTCGAATACCTTCAAAGCGCCTCCCCCTACGAAAGAATTTTTTCGACCATTTATTAAGAAATTAATTATTACCAAGACCTTAAAATCTATGAAATTGAAATTTTGTATCAACACTTTTCAAAATATTTAAAATGAAAGTATTGAAATCCCTCCCATACAAAACTTTGATTTCGACCAATTTCAATAAATCAACTAATAACTAACAAATCAAAAGCTACTATCTTGAAAATGTGTCACCGTGCTTAAGAACTCGATGTCTCCATGTCCACACTGCAACGAATATTGATGAAAGATTTGGTTCCGCATGCGTACAAGATCCAATTTACTCAAGAACTGCAGCCTGTGGACCACCAACAGCACCGTACGTTCTCTAATTCTGGAAAACATGAATGATGTTGGTGATTTTAGCGAAAAAAGTGTGTCTGACGAATCTCATTTTCGCATTGGCGGTTACGTTAATAAGCGAAATTGCCACATTGGGAATCCGAAAACCCGCGAGTAATTCAGGAGAAGTCAACGCATTCACAACGAGTGACTATTTGGTACTGATTCTGGGCCGGAGGCGTTATAGTGCCGTGTCTTTTCGAAAATGATGACGGAAGAGCCGTTGCAGTCAATGGAGTGCACTACAGAGGCGTGATAATCAATTTTTTGTGGCAGAAGATAGAGTGTATGGACACGGACGACCTTTACTTTCAACAGGATAGTGCTACGTGCCATGCAAGTTCCGAAACAATCGAGTTATTCCGCATGAAGTTCCCTGGTCGTTTTGCGTTTTGGAGACTCCAATTGGCCACCAAGATTTTGCGACTTAATACCGTTAGACTTCTTTCTTTGGTGTTACGTTACGAGTGAGGTCTTCGCTAACCATCTGCAAACAATTCAAACTCTCAGAGCGAACATTGAAGCCGCCATCGCCGAAATAGAGCAACAATTATGCGAAAGAGTGCGAGAAAGGGATGTAGCACTGCAAGCAAAGCCAAGAAGGCCATTGGATAGATTGTGAATTCCATATATAATCCCTATGTGTTTACTTTATAATGCAATAAAAATTTCAGAGACATCCAAACAATTGTTCGTTTTATTCCAAAAACAAGTGCAAAACCTCTTGTTGATACAGCCTTTCATATTGACTCTAGATGTTGGAGCTATTGATCTTAAGAATACTTTTATGTGAGAGGGGTAGAAGTTTTGAAGATATTCGACCAGTTAACATCTTCAACTTTTAAGCATTTTTTTTTCATATATTTCCCAAATTTTAAATTTTGTAGCTCAAAATTTCAATCAAAAATTTTAAGTTTTTGTGTTTTTACACATTTTATACACATAAAACACCTCGTGCAGATTGGCGACATTTTTAAGTGTTTTTCTTTGCACCCCCAAACCCTTTCCCTCACAATAATTAGCCTCTATCTAAATTGATTATGGTGGACCTACATACCGACTTATTGGTTCTAAAATATTAATTTTTTATTCTTTACGGTAAATAATTTTCAAGATATAGTCATTTGAACAAATATTCGGCCGACAATTTTTTTAGCCATTCCTTTTCGGACCCCAATGAGTAAAAAAATAATATTATATTTATAGTTTTTTTCATAACTTCTTCTGTACTTACGTTGATTTTCAGCTTCCTAGCTAGAACCATGTTTGAGATATTCGAGTTCGTAGTTTTCGATTCTAGCGCTCACTCCACCCCCACCCCCCCCCTCCCTTTAACCGCTATACCCCCTAAAATTGGAATCTGGCTGAAATCAGTATCTATCTACTCAAAGATGAACTCTCTATCTTGAAGCGTTTGGGAGTTAATGGGCTCTGAGCGTACATGTACGTCGTAGAGTTTTTTTTGCATTTTTAGGCTAATTTAGTCTTAAAACGCGAAAAACAAAATTTCAGAGTATATACATTTTTTTTAAATCGATCACAATACTTTATTATTAGAATAATAAAGTAAAGCTACGAATGATTCACTTTATTTAGACTAAATTGGAAAAGATTTCTTTTTATCATTATTTATCTTTGTATGTACATCTCTATCTGTCCATACTCTGCTTCTTCAGGTATCAGTTCCGGACACATTTTCGCTAAAAATATCAACGATAAATTTAAATAGCTTGCGAGATTTATTTTCATTTGTCACTATGATGTTAAAAATCCAAAAACAGTTTACTCCTCTGCTTCGGTTAAAAATTTATCGCTTTCAATTACATGTATTGTCCAATTAACTTTTTATTCTCTTTAAATTAACGTCGTTACAGTCTGAGTCGTAGGCAAATAGGTTTTTACCGCAGCAATATGTGCACCCGGTCTAGCACTTGTTGACATTATAACATATGATCAATTCTGCTATTAATCAACGAATTATGAAGAATCACACCCAAAAATTACTGTAACGGATTAAAATGTTCATCAATAACACTTAATACGCTTGCGAAATGGATAATATGACGTAATTGAAATTTATTGAACAATATATTTTCAGGATGAAAAATTGCAAATAAAGTGTTGCTTATGTTATAATGAATTTTGGAAAGTAAAATAATATTTGATATGAATTTTGTGTAAACGAATAAAACTGAAAGTAATGAAATATACGTCGCGCCCCGGTGTGAATGTTATTCCAAATTTAAACCGATTTACTAAAATAAATAATTGATACTATATACTTTTCAAGATATTAACATAAAAGTATTAGGATATATATTCCATTTTTGAGATACATACATACGTTACTAGCTGAACACCAACACCGGCCTTCGGCAGTACCATTTTTATAAATCTCATAAGGGCTGTGATTAATTACTGTTGGCCTTGACTCGCACGGTGACGTCTGCTGCCGTGCTTCGCGAAACTTATTATAGTTCTACTCTAGTCAAATCTTAAAAAGCTAAAATGATTTTAAAAAAAAAACTTGTCTGTATCTGGAATCGAGCCCTGGACTGATCGCCCATCAGTCGAGCATTCTACCACCGGCGCTGATAAGCTTAACTTGCCAAAACTTAGTCATCTACTTAATGTTGACAGTTTTTTGTTAGATGAGGAACCCTTTGAACTCTCTTTCGGTTTTCGTTTAGGGAGTAATATTTTTAAGAAACAACTATAATCACCATGCAATTAATATATTTTGAATTTGAGGTCAGTAACTTTCATACTTTTCATGAAAATCGAATTTAGGAAAAGATGTGATTTTGTATCACATTGTATGAGAGGGTGCTAGCCTAGTAGGTAGCGTGTTGGTCAACAATGTGAAGGTCATGAGTTTAAATCCCGGTCGACGCATAATTCCAGCACACTGCTTGTTTGTGTACCTTGGTTACCACAATCTACGAAAATGAAAAATTCGTAGATAGAGGGTTGTGCAAAGAGCTAATAAGATAAATTTTTGATTTTCGCAACGTTCTAATGTCGTGTTAAGTTGCTTAAATTTGAAAAAATAATGATTTTGGTTGCGGATAAGATGGGCTTACTTCGTTTTAGTTTTAGTTCACCTGCGACAAATCTTTTTAGACTTTAATGCCATAGTTGAACAATTACTGAATTAGAAACAAATTATCGGGAGTATAAATTGCAACCCGTCCTTTCGCAATAGATGGCGCCAGCTGTAAATGCTGGTCAAAAATGGCGGATCGGAAACATCACATGGTAAGGTTAGGCATCTGTCAACAACATCTCATCATTATATTTGTACACTTTCATACTACTACCTACTACATCATCTTACATTGTCTTTTATTAAAATTTCGTATGAACGCATGTGCATGGGAATTAGATTGAATGTGCAAAGGTTGACATTAATTTGATATTAATAAAGTTGTGTGAATAAATATTTTATTATACTCTAGATGAAATCTGAGAGTATATTGTATGTATCGCACAGAGCCGCCAAGGGTACAGAAATATTTGTTGTCGCTCAAAAACCTCGATTCCGAGTGACCGTCTGGCCGTCTGTCTGTCTGTCTGCCTGTCTACAGCATAACTCTAGAAAGCTTTGAGCTATAGTGCTAAAAATTTTTGTGTGTCATTTTTAGCAAAAAGGTAACTTAAAGTTCGTGAATGGGCTACATCCCTCCACTCCTTCTTCCCCCTCCCATACAAATTTCATGAAATTTCGAAATATTAAGAAATTGATTTTTCTTTGAAACTATTTAAGCTATCGACTTGACATTTAGGTCAAAGTATTACGATATAGATGTCATTAATATCACGTAACATGGACCCGATTCCCTTACCCCTTCTACCCCCTCCCATACAAATGGACAATTTTGAAAAATACATATTTTCGATTTTCATTGAAACTAGTAAAGCTGAAAAGACGAAATTTTGTCAAAATTATTTCTACTATAATTGCAATTTGTTTTAAAAATAATTATCATCTTCCCCTCACTCCTTTTATCCCCTCCCATACAAATTTCACGAAATTTTGAAATTTAAATTAAATTATTTCTCTTCGAAACTGTTAAAGCTATCACCTTGATATTTTGTATAAAGTATAGAAATAGAAATATTATTAATGCAGAAAAACATTGTTTTGATCCGTACACTCCTTCTACCCCCTCCCATACAAATGTATAATTCGATTTCCATTCAAACTAGAAAAAGTACAAACTTCAAATTTTGCCAGAATTTGTTTCTTAATAATAGAAATAAGTGTTAGAAAAAATTATCAGCTCCGCTTCACTCCGTCTACCACCTCCCATACAAATATCTGTATTATAAATTTAAGAAAAGCATTTCTCTTTCAAGTGTATGAGCTATCGACTTTGAAATTTAATCAAAGCATGGGAATAAGGCTGATGATAAGCAGTTTCAAAATCATCTTAAATGCTTCACTTCCTCTGCCACCTCCCATACAAAGGACCCAATTTCAGAAAATCTATAACCAAATTCTTTAAAAATAATGAAAACTAAAAACTTTAAATTCAGCAAAAAACATTTTGCATGCCATGCTCGGTGTCATATACGAAAAATACAAACCTCCCCTCTACTTCTATCACCTCCCATGCAAAAGTCTCTATTCACTATTCGAAAGAATTTGAGATGACATATTTTCCGGTATATTAAAGTCATTTCCATCTCATCTAGAGTATCATATGATTGGGCTTTAAGCCCAATCATAATTCTGTTATGTTTATACTCTAGATGAAATCTGAGAATATATTGTGTTTACCTTACCGTTTGTAACGCTAAGAAATAATGCTCGCACAGAGCCGCCAAGGGTACAGAAATATTTGTTGTCGCTCAAAAACTTCGATTCCGAGTTGCTGTCTGTCCGTCTGTCTACAGCATAACACTCGAACGCTTTGAGATATCGTGCTGAAATTTGTTGTGTGTCATTTTTAGCAAAAAAGAAACTTTAAGTTCGTGAACGGGCCACATCCCCCCACTCCTTCTACCCCCTCCCATACAAATTTCACGAAATTCCAAAATTTTCAGAAATTGATTTTTCTTTGAAACTATTTAAGCTATCGATTTGAAATTTGGGTCAAAGTATTATAATATAAAAGTCATTAACATGACGGAGTATTGATCCGATCCCGTCACTCCTTCTACCCCCTCCCATACAAATGCATACTTTTGAAAAATGCAGTTTTTCGATTTTCATTGAAACTAGCAAAGTTATAAAAACGAATTTTTGCCAGAATTAATTTTATTATAATTTCAATCAGAATTAAAAAAATTATCAACTTCACCTCACTCCTTCTACCCCCTCCCATACAAATTTCACGAAATTTTGAAATTTAAATTAAATTATTTTTCTTCGAAACTGTTAAAGCTATGAACTTGATATTTTGCATAAAGTATAGAAATAGAAATATCAATAAAAGGAAAAAAATCTGTTTTGATCCGTACACTTCTTCTACCCCCTCCCATACAAATGTATAATTTTTCTTAAGTGCATTATTTCGATTTCCATTAAAACTAGAAAAAATACAAACTTCAAATGTTGCCGGAATTTGTTTTTTAATAATTGCAATAAATGCTAAAAAAATTAATCAGCTCCTCTTCACTCCTTCTACCCCCTCCCATACAAATACATATCTGTATTATAAATTCAAGAAAAGCATTTCTCCTTCGAATATATTAGAACTATCGAATTTGAAATTGAATCAAAGCGTGGTGATAAGGATGATGATAAGCAGTTTCAAAATCATCTGAAATGCTCCACTTCCTTTGCCACCTCCCATACAAATGCCTCAATTTCAGGAAAACTATGTCCAATTGAAAATAATGAAAGATACAAACCTTAAATTCAGCACGAAATATTTTGCATGACACATTAGGTGTCGTATCCAAAAATTGCAAACCTTCCTCCTCTCCTTCTACCGCCTCCCATACGAAAGTCACTATTAATTATTTAAAAGAATTGGAGGTGACATATTTTCCGGTACGTTGAACTCTTTCTCATTTCATCTAGAGTATCATATGGTTGGGCCTTACGCCCAATCATAATTCTTTTATGTTTTTATTTGAATTTGATATTATTCTGGCTTTATGGGAATGTTTATGTATTTCTTTAATTTGATACTATTCTGGAATTTGGTGATGTTGATGGGAATGCTTATATTATATTACACTTGTTGTTTCTGTCTTTCTGGAATTTGATGATGTTGCAGTCGAAGACGTAACTCGCGTCGAATGATTGTTGAAACTTATGGTGAAAGTGGTTTTAGTGAATTAACGTGTTGCGAATAGTTTTAACGCAACATAATGGGTGATTTCGACGTGGAAGGCAAGGAGCGCCCCGAAACGGTGAGAAAGTTGAAAGACACAGAATTGGAGGCATTACTGGACGAAGATTCATGCCAAACGCAACAAGAACTTGCAGATTCATTGGGCGTGACTCAACAAGCCATTTAATATCGAAGCCAAGAAACGTCGAATGGCCTTTTTTTCACATGCGAACAGCTGCTTCAACGGCTAAAGGAGAAGGATTTTTTGTATCGCATTGTCACTGTGGATGAGAAGTGGATTTATTACGATAATTGAAAGTGTAAAAAATCGTGGGAATACCATAGCCATGCATCAACATCGACGGCCATGCCCAACATCCATGGCTCGAAAATCATGCTATGTATTTGGTGGGACCAGCTCGGCGTGGTATACGGCGAGCTACTGTAACCGAATGAAACCAACACAGGAGCTCTCTACGAATACAGTGAATGCGTTTGAGCCGAGCAAGGAAAAATAGCCGCAACACGAGAAGAGACACGACAAAGTGATTTTCCTGCACAACAACGCTCATCCACATGTTGCTTACGTTGTGAAAACCTACCTATAAAAACTGAAATGGGACGTTCTACCACACCCAACAAACATCGTCCCTTTCGACTACCACTCGATGCTGGCCTAGCTAAATAGCACTTCCGTTCTTACGAAGAAGTCGAAAATTGGGGCGATTCAAGGATCGACTCAAAAGAACCCAGCAAACAAAATAATTCGTAAAGGAGTCGTTAATGAATTACATTAACGCGCGATATGATCGTTAACGGTACATTAATGATTCATCAAGTGGACTAAATGAACATTCGTTAATGAATTACTTTTAACGATTCATTAATGAACTGCAAAACGCTTACAAGAAAGGAGTATGTAAGCAAGTATATACTCGTTATCAATGAATCATTAATGTATCATTAATGACTTTTATTCTAATTCATTAATGAAGACTCATAAACGATATTATTTATGAAACATTAACGATATTTTGAAGAACTGGAATTGTAATGCCAAACAAGAGAAGATCGCAGATGTTTTTCTATTCTGTTGCTTATGCCGTTGAACTTTTTACGGATGCGCTCACCCTCAAGCACGACCTGCTCGGGTATGATCCTCTGCAAACTAAATTTCAACGTTTTCCACTGTTTCCAACGTTTGCAATGTCTTGAGATATCGACACGAAATCATTTTTGGCACTGCCAATGCGCGGTAAGATGAAAACTGCTCGCATATAACAAGATCGAGGTCGTGTAACCCTTCTTGTTTGTTTATTTGGTTTGCCTAAGATCTTGACACAGTTTATTTGTCTTTTGTCATTTCATGCTCGTTTTATGATCATTATTTACGAGCACTCGTTAAATTGTTTGCTGGGAAGAGCAGTTTTTTCGACGCTGCCAAAAAGATGGGAAAAAAGTTGTGGCTAGCGACGGACAATTCTTTGAAGAATAAATATTTTCATTTTTGCACAATAGAGGCTCGAATTTTGGAAAAAACGATGGTTTTCAATTTATACTCCCAATATACAATTAGAAGATGACAATGTAATGGTAGTTTCAAATGTTATGTTCGAACTATATTCGATCAACATAATTTTTCTCGTTTTCCAATAATAAAATAAAATAATGGAACTATTTTAAATACGAGTATCTACCAATTTTAACAAATTCTGTCGCCGTATTCCGCAATGCTTGACATTTTGTCTGTCATGGTACAATTATTATCACTGAAATTTCGATTGGATATAAAAATAAGTTAAAATCTATTTATAAACAAAACAAATTTTCCAACTTGTTATTTTTCTGAATAATGTAAAATACACTAGCGTTGCTCTGATGTTGTATGATTTCTCATACCACTATAGAACATTCAAATCATGAGAAATCATTTCTTCTTCTTCAATGGCGTTACAGTCCAAATCGGGCTAAGGTTCCTTAACGTTTTTTTATACTCTAGATGAAATCTGAGAGTATATTGTGTTTGCCTTACCGTTTGTAACGCTAAGAAATAATGCTCGCACAGAGCCGCCAAGGGTACAGAAATATTTGTCGTCGCTCAAAAACTTCGATTCCGAGTTGCTGTCTGTCCGTCTGTCCGTCTGTCTACAGCATAACTCTCGAACGCTTCGAGCTATCGTGCTGAAATTTGTTGTGTGTCATTTTTAGCAAAAAAGAAACTTAAAGTTCGTGAACGGGCTACATCCCATACAAATTTCACAAAATTCCGAAATTTTCAGAAATTGAATTTTCTTCGAAACTATTTAAGCTATAAATTTGAAATTTGGGCCAAAGTATTATGATATAGATGTAATTATTATGACGGAATATTGATCCGATCCCGTCACTCCTTCTACCCCCTCCCATACAAATGCATAATTTTGAAAAATGCAGTTTTTCGATTTTCATTGAAACTAGCAAAGTTATAAAAACGAATTTTTGCCAGAATTAATTTTATTATAATTTCTATCCGAATTAAAAAAATTATCAACTTCACCTCACTCCTTCTATCCCCTCCCATACAAATTTCACGAAATTTTGAAATTTAAATTAAATTATTTTTCTTCGAAACTGTTAAAGCTATCAACTTGATATTTTGCATAAAGTATAAAAATAGAAATATCAATACCGAGAAAAAAATGTGTTTTGATCCGTACACTCCTTCTACCCCCTCCCATACAAATGTATTATTTTTGTTAAGTGCATTATATCGAATTCGATTAAAACTAGAAAAAGTATAAACTTAAAATTTTGCCAGAATTTGTTCTTTAATAATTGCAATAAATGCTAAAAAAAATTATCAGCTCCTCTTCACTCCTTCTACCACCTCCCATACAAATATCTGTGTTATAAATTCAAGAAAAGCATTTCTCCTTCGAATATATTAGAACTATCGAATTTGAAATTGAATCAAAGCGTGGTGATAAGGATGATAATAAGCAGTTTCAAAATCATCTTAAACGCTCCACTTCCTCTGCCACCTCCCATACAAATGCCTCAATTTCAGGAAAACTATGTCCAATTGAAAATAATGAAAGCTACAAACCTTAAATTCAGCACGAAATATTTTGCATACCACATTAGGTGTCATATCCAAAAATTACAAACCTTCCTCCTCTCCTTCTACCACTTCCCATACAAAAGTCACTATTAATTATTTAAAAGAATTGTAGGTGACATATTTTCCGGTACATTGAACTATTTCTCATTTCATCTAGAGTATCATATGATTGGGCTTTACGCCCAATCATAATTCTTTTATGTTTTTATTGGGAAAGTTTTGGAAGTCCTACGCACAGCCTCCTACGAATTTTCATTTGTGCCGATAGAGGTGGCCAAGATATGCCCTAGTAAGTAACATGCTGAACTTATACGTCGACCTGGATTTGAGCTCCCAACGTTCGCATTGTAGACCTACACGCTACCCATTAGACTACTCCCTACGAGGCAATAGGATATGCCGATGACTTCGTCATTATCTTTAGAGGCAAATATGATTTAATAATATCGGAAAAGATACAGTCAGCCGTAGAGGTGATAGTGAACTGGTGTCAGTCTAAGAACTTGAACATCAACCCAAGTAAGACTGAGATAGTACCATTTACAAATAGAAGGAAAATCCACATCAATACCTTTTTCAGATGAGGTAAAATATCTAGGTGTTATACTGGATAGCAAACTCAACTGGAACAAACATATAGAATGGACTTATGCCAAAGCACTGAAGGCATTTCGGGACTGCAAAAGATTATTTGGCAGAAAATGGGGGCTAAAGCCAAAAATGATTTACTGGTGTTACAGAATAATCATTCTGAATTACATCAGTGAATTGTCCATTAGCGAGAGTGATGTTATCTCCATTATCAATTCCCTAGATCCAAAGACCAGTGGCGGTCCTGATGGGATTCCTAATCTCTTTGTGAAATTTGCCTCTTCGGAGCTCTCGGCGCCACTTTCTCTTTTGTTCAATAAATCACTTGAGGAAGGCTGTTTTCCTGCTTGCTGGAAGTTAACTAATGTTGTTCCCATTTTAAAGAAAGAAGACACCGAAAATGTCCTATCGTCCAATTTCTACCTTACGCTGCTTCGGTAAACTTTTTGAAAGATTAGTCCACAATGCGGTCAGGGAGAAACTTAATCATTTAATACCACCCGTCCAGCATGGATTCGTTAAAGGAAGGTCAACTACCACGAATTTATGTGAATTCACTCACTTCGTAGCACAATCCTTAGATCATCATAACACTGTTCATGCCATATACACTGATTTTTCGAAAGCCTTTGATACTGTTAATAGAAAAATTCTTATTGCAAAACTTGAAAGGTACGGTGTCACTTGCTCTCTCCTGAATTGGTTTGATTCTTACCTCACGGATCGTCGTCTGCGAAAAACGTTCAATGAACATTCTTCTGCTGAGTTTCTCTCTAACTCTGGTGTTCCGCAGGGATCTATTCTTGGTCCACTGCTATTTACGCTCTTCATTAACGATCTGCCCCAATTCCTATCATCAAATTGTCTCTTATACGCGGACGACCTCAAAATGTTCCGTGAAATTTCATCTTATTCTGACTGCTTGGACCCCCAGACTGACGTGTTTACTTTGTCCAGTTGGTGTTCTAACAATGATATTTGTCTGAACATTGAGAAGTGTTTTGCTATGGAGTTTTCGTATAAGACTACCTCTCCTGACCTCACTTACTCTATTAATGGATCCACCCTTGTAGCAGTATCTACAATAAAGGATCTAGGAGTGACTTTCGATCGCAAGCTTAAATTCGTCAATCATTATTCTGAGATTACAAAGAAGGCATACAGACTTGCTGGGTTCGTCCTCCGTACGACAGTCCAGTTTAACCGTCCAGGAACAGCAGCCCTGCTATTTTCCACTCTCGTCCGTAGTATCTTAGAATACTGCTCCATCGTGTGGAATTCTCAGCATGCTTGCCATGTTGCGGCCGTCGAATCCGTTCATCGTAAATTTACTCGCACCCTTTTCTACAGACTAAAACAGCCTCATATCAGCTACAATGACAGACTTATAGCACTTCAACTCCAGCCTTTGCATCTACAAACTTTACAACTACTTGCTTAATACCTACCTCTGCAACGACCTGAATTTCCGGCAAGGAACAGTCTCAACCAGAAATTCAGATATTTTCTATCTTCCTCGAGCTTCACTCGACACTTACTACTACTCCCCGATGTAGAGAATGCAAAGGAACCACGATCAACTACAACTTGGATCTTTAACTACTTCTTTTGTTTTATTTAAAATAGAGTAAAAACTATAATGTTTAGTGTTTGAAATCTTATCATCACTGCTCTAATATTTCTGCTTTTGTATAAATGAAAATTTTATCTTTTTGTTCAAAGCGTTTAAATAAATAAATAAATTCTTCCAATAGTCACATACGGTTCAACGATATGGTGGACTAAAATTTTACAACGAAAAGCACAGCTTACGCTACAAAAAATCCAAAGGCTAGCTTGTCTTGGTATCACAGAAGTAATGAAAACCTGTCCTATGGCGGCAATGGAAATGTTGTTAAACATCCCTCCGATACATCTCCAAATTAAAAAGGAGGCTATCAAAGGGGTGTTATGCATACAGAGGGAGAACAATTACATATCAGGGGATTTTAGAGGTCACCTTTAAATCTTAAAAGACCCAAAAATAGAGGTTCTAACTTCCACAATACCGATATGTCGATAAAATTCAACTTTGAAACCACCTTCAAAGTTATAATCAGAGAACGCAAGGACTGTCAGTCTATGCTACCTAAAATAGAAGTGGAACTGGTATACAGATGGCTCTCGCACCTATGAGGAGACAGGAGCCAGAGTCAAAGGCTCTAACTTCTTGGTCTCAAGACCACTCGGCAAACCAGCCACAATCTTCCAGGCTGAACTAATTGCAACGGAGCTATGCATCCAGGAGAATATAAGGACAGCTCATCGCAAAAAATTTATTTATATCCTATCGGATAGTCTGGCGGTTCTCAAAGCCCTAGCATCCAATAAACACGGATCGAGGATAGTTTGTGACTGCCTTCAAAACCTAATCACCCTGGGAAAAAAGTAACGTTGTTACCTTAATGTGGGTTCCAGGACATATGGGAATTGAGGAAAATGAAGAATCTGATAGCCTTGCAAAAAAAAGGAGCAGAAACAAATTGTATTGTACCAGAACCATTCTGCAAAAAACCAAAGGGCACTCCAACCCTATACTTAGAAAGTGGGTTGAGCAACAGCATAAAATTTACTGAAATAAACTTCCAGGCTTATCAATCTCAAAAAACATAATCCTACCACAAAAAACAAAGTGGAGGATATTCAGCAAGAGTGATATTAGTACTCTAATCGGCCTAATGATGGGGCACAGTGGAGTACCACCTCAAAAATATGAGCTTAGCTGAAACCGACATCTGTCGCCTCTGTCTCGAAGACTCAGAAACGACGGGCTAACAACCCTTCCACAATAAGGAAAATGTTAAGGAACCTGAATGTCAGGAGGCCAAGGTCCGATTTGGGTTGTAGCGCCATTGTAGATGTAGAAGCTCAAAATTTAGCTTCAATATTATTCAATAGTAAAATTGCTAAAATTGTTAATCTTGGATAATGGTGAGTTTATAGCCACGGGTAACGCTTGTGCCACGTGTTTAGCATATGTGAAAGTATATACGATTCCTGTTCGTAAAGAATTCTTTATATGAGGGCTTTGTTTTCCAGTTGATTTCCCAGGGACCGAATGGTTTCAATGCACGTCTGTTTGATCTCAACTCAACTGTAATTTTGATTACATCATCGGGACTAATATTGAGCATAATACTTTTGAGCTGTACCTATATATAAGTTTAATATACATTTCCAAAAACTCTATAGATCCTTATTTGAGCAGGTACCGTAAACTGTTGTTTTAAACAATAAAACGGCTTATTAATAACACTGGACGGCAAAACAAGAATTTATTTTTCCCTCCCCCCAAAATATTGAGTGATTTGAAGATTTTGAAGGGGGCTGCTTCGAAAGTTGAAATCGCTCTATAAACGAGATTTGATTCAATAGAATCGATTTCACTAAAATATATTAACTAAATATTTTTCAACCGAATTAAACAGTTTTCACCAAAGATCATTCAATTTAATTACAGATGTACATATTAAAACAAGCAGTAGTCGTGGATCTTTGCCGGAGTCGTGTCCCGTCTGCGGAATACAATTATCTGTTGACGAATGGAATACACACTTTCTGACCGAGCTGGACAGACTCTATAAACTAAGCTCGGGAATGGACCGCACAAACATGCAGCAAAACTTTATTTTTGGACCGTGCCCGAATCAGGATAATGGAATTCGTACGAGTCACAACAGATGGGAGGTCAGTAGTCGTATTGAAACTAATTCGTACCGATTTCGTTATTGACTTTTGCTTATCGCACAGACATTCCAACGGATACGAACCAATCGACAAAGCCGATTGCGAATTAAAGTGCGGAAAAGAAAATGCGGTAATGATTTATATTTCCTGGAGAATTTATTTTGCAATTCATGCCCGATCTGCCGACGGAAATTTCCACTTGAAAATGTGAAAAATTACGAGGTATGTGATTAAAAAAAAATTAGGAATATATCTTTAGATATTAAACTATTCCAAATTTAAGGATGATCAAAGTGTGAAGGACGAAATGGAAACGGTCGATGTTGAAAGCTGTTGTGATGATGTACCGGACTCTGGATCGGATGTTAGCAACGTTGGGAAAGTAGCTGGAGTATTATATAAAAGCGTGTGTCTCTTGAATAAGGAGTCTGGAGATGATCCGATGAACAGCTGGGATCCAAACTCACAAATGGGCGGTAAAATGAGTCGATATTCTCGACAGTTTTACGATTTCCAACATCAAGCCTCCAACTTCATTGCAGCTAAAACTATGAACGAGCTTTCGTCGACCACGCCCCAGTACTACAGTCCAGACTCTTGCGAGGAGGGAATAGCAGGCGAAAAGGAGGTTGACACTAATAACGATAGCGACGAAGATCTGATTGTGGACGATGATTGCGTTCGAATGTCGAGAAAAAGGAAGTGTGACGATGAAATCAGGTACGAATTAATATTTACAGATTTCTAGCGAATTCTACATTCAACATTACATTTATATTAACAGTAGGACCGAAAATAATAGTTCCGAGGATGATAGGCAGTCTGAGCCGCAAGTAAGCAGCTCGGAGCAGACTGATGCATCCAAAAGGTATCCCGCCCTAGATGACCTCCGTTCAAGATTGAAAGAGCTCGAAGCTCCGACAGTGAAACCCACCAAAGAGGACGATGACTACAAATGTTTCATTTGTAAGGTAAATGTTTGGCCACGGTTTATTGGGGATTTATTGATCTAATGGACTCCTTTAAGACAGGTTTAGAAAATTATTCGAATTTCTTCCGCGGCAGGACGTTGTACTTTCACCAAAGCTGCGCCAATGTTATGAGTAGCTGTCAAAATGGCAAAACTTTCGTCTAACGGGATTGCTAGCTATGTCATACGTTAAGGTGTAATTAATTAACATAAATTAATTTAAATTATATAAATTGTATTAAAATGTATTAAACTAGATATTCACATTGAATTTGCATTTCATTTTATTGCTGCAATATTTTAGTAGACTAGCAATATTTTTCATTACTATTGTGATACTATTACTATACATAATGGTATATTCTCGTCAATACCGGTTATTTAATTTCATTTAGATTTCTGTCTTTTAGGGCTGTTTCAAGTCAATCGTAGTGGTAATAACTTCGTTTTAAGTGCCTGTTCCAGATTCATCGTACATGGGCTTCTAGTTACTGTAATTGTTGTCGTTAAAAAAACATTGGTTAGCTTTGAATCCTGTAAAAAACTTAGTTAGCCTTGAATCCTGTAATGTCAGAAAATTTGGAATAAATATGCCTGTTAAAAAGTAAACGTTGACCGGCACAACATCGTGTGTTATTGGAATCCTTAAGAACCGTCTACCTGGATTTGCAGCACCATTATCAGTACCTTGAGCTCATTAATACAATTTGGAACCTACCATCTTTAGAAAAACATTTTTAATTATGCATAAGTTGTTAATTATAACACAATACTAATAAAAACATAACAGGTCTACGATTACGATACTACAAATGAAATAGAAATTTTAGTGATCATAAAAAATTTTGTATGGGGAGTGGTAGAAGGGGTGACAGCATTGAACTAATTTTTTTCACATCATGCTAGAGTAGCTGCCAATATGTTTTGTACTTACAAAATTTAAGCTTCAAAAGTTAAACAGGTACTGAGAAAACTACCATGGTAGATTTAGTGAAATAGTGCAGTTTGTATAAGAGGTGGTAGAAGAAGTGTGGGGTTTTTTCCGTAATAACTACTGACTTTCTTCTACAATGGCACCACAGCCCAAATCGGGCCTTGGCCTTCTGACTTTCAGGTTCCTTAATATTTTTCATTATTTATTGTGGAAGGGTTGTTAGACCTTCGCACAACCTCTATCTTCGAATTTTTCATTTTCGTAGATTGAGATCACCAAGGTATACCCAAGCAGGTAGTGTGCTGGAACTATACGTCGACCGAGATTTAAACTCACGACCTTCGCATTGTAAACCAACACACTACCCACTAGGCTACACCCTAGCTAAACTACTAACATTATGCAATTGAATTCTCTCAAAAATGCAGACCAGTGACATTCATACTTTTCAAAAAATTAAATTTTGTAAAGCTGTAAAAATGTGTCATATTTTATGAGAGGGGGTAGAAGGAGTAAAGCGAATCAGGTTTTTTCGTACATAAATGTTAAACGTATGAGAAAATTGTTTTATAGGGTTTCATGAAAAAGTACTGTTTGTATGAGATTTGGCGGAAGAAGTGGGGGATCCGAACAATTTTGATACTAATCACATTTATGATAAAAATATTACATTTTTAACAGTTCACCGCGAGGTCTCAACGCGATCTGACGTGCGGCGCTCGCTTCTGCGTTTCTCTGTATCTATTTCGATTGAGAGTTAGTGAGATATGCTTCGCTTTTATAGGAGCTACGCGATTAAGACAGTGAAAAGCCCCTAATAAGAGCAATTGATATTCGATTGGAAGGTAAAAAAGAATAAATCAAATCAAAAGCAATAATGAAGCCAAAACCACGTGTGGTCATGTGTCAAAAAACAATAACAACAACAAGGAACTTTTTCTTCCGTGATCGCTCGGCCAAACAAATAAAGTTCAACTATAACGTGGCGTTCGTCCTTACGCCGAGAGCAAGAAACAGTCTCATTAGCTGGGAACCAATCTCGGATAGGATTATCGTCGTCAGGCTCAGGACCAGTGTCAGAAACGTCACAATTCTGCAGTGCTACGCACCAACTAATACCGCAACATCTGGTGACAAAGAGGAGTTTTATAGCCAACTGAGTGCCACCTTCGAACGTGTTCCAAGAAGTGATATTATTATCATTTCGGGAGATATGAACGCCCAGGTTGGATCAGACAACACTGGACTAGAACGCGTCATGGGGAGGCATGGTGACCCTTGGGTCGACCCTTCACGACCTTGGATTAAGAGACCCGAAAACGGCGAATTATTTGTGGAGTTCTGTAGTACTCGGCAAATGGTCATCGGAGGGACCCTTTTTCCAC
This sequence comes from Chorisops tibialis, assembly GCA_963669355.1. Taxonomy (NCBI): domain Eukaryota; kingdom Metazoa; phylum Arthropoda; class Insecta; order Diptera; family Stratiomyidae; genus Chorisops; species Chorisops tibialis. The sequence goes on along the minus strand of OY770263.1, from coordinate 190,030,665 downwards.
ACAAGAGTCATCATAAAACATCTTGGGTTTCCCCTGATGGTGTTACTCAGAACCAGATCGACCATTTGGCTATAAGTCGCCAATGGAGAAGATGTCTCCTCGATGTGCGAGCGAAACGTGGAGCTGACGTGGGGAGCGATCACCACTTGATGGTTGCCTGCTTGAGATTGTGTACAGCAGCTATCCGACGACCACAAATTCTTCAAATGAAGCGCAAGCTTAATGTGGATAAACTCAGAGATCCCAACAAAAAACTCGAATACACCACCATTCTACACGAAAAGTCATCCACATTAGGTGAACATGAAATGCGCACACTGGACGCCAATTGGGAGGCAACCAGAAACACTTTTCGAACTAGTGCTGAAGAATCTGTGGGATATGCGCAAAGCGATGAGAAACCCTGGATGTCGCAAGACACATGGGACAAGGCTGGCAATCGGAAAAAAGCCAAATTGGCAATCATCTCTCAACCCGATGTCAACCAACGAACGCCCGACTTGAGGCAGAACTACCGCGATGCTCATATACAGCTTAAAAAGGCTGTTAGACGCGACAAGAAAAAGGCCATTGAAGATCTGGCAAACAAGGCAGAATCTGCGGCTTACCTTGGGGATATGGGTTCACTATTTAAAATCATGAAACAGTTGATGAACAGGAATTTCACCGCCAACCACCTGGTGAGAGATGTCAACGGAACTCTCCTTAATATGAGTGAACACCAGTTGCGACGATGGAAGGAATACTTCTCTGATATTTTAAACATCTTGTCAGATGAAGATATTCCGGAAACAGAACAACTTCCAAACATCCAACCGCAATAATGCTCTATTAGGGACGATCCCCCAGATAAGGAAGAGATAGTTTCCACCATTCGGTCAATGGCGGGAAGGAAAGCTCCAGGCATAGACGGACTACCAACCGAACTCCTCAAAGCGGACCCGGAAATAACAGCCGATATACTCCTCCCACTCTTCACTAAGGTGTAGAATGATGGAAGATATCCAACTGAATGGAAGGAGGGCGTCATTGTGAAAATTCCGAAGAAGGGCGACCTTCGGGATTGTGGCAATTGGCGTGGTATATGTCTACTTACTGCCGTATCAAAAATTATGGCTAAGGTAATTCTCAATAGGATTAGTGATGTCGTCCAGAGCACTCTCGAAGTTTATCAGGCTGGATTCCGTAAAGGGTCGTCTTGTACCGACCACACAAATACTCTACGGATAATATTAGAGCAGTCAGCCGAAATGGGTTCGCCACTACATCTCATGTTTGTGGACTTCGAGAAGGCTTTCGACAGCGTTAAGCGAGATTACATATGGAATGCTTTCCGTAGGAGAGGTATTCCAGATAAGGTCATAGCTATGATAAAAGAATCCTACGAAGATGCAAGGTGTCGCGTCTTGCATAGAGGAGAGCTGTCCGAGAGCTTTCCTGTGCGAACGGGTGTCAGACAAGGCTGCATATTATCACCAGCTCTGTTTCTGGTGGTAATAAATGACATCTTGGAAGCTGCACTGGAAGGTGGGGAAGGTAAAGGTCTGCAATGGAGACTATTTAACATCTTAAGTCACCTTGATTATGCTGATGACGTGTGTTTGCTTGCACATAACCGTTCGGACTTAAAGTCAAATGTTCGCTCGTCGCATTCTAAATGCAAAGATTTGGGACTGAAAATAAATGTGCGTAAAACCAAGTATGTAAATGCACATGGGTTCGAACGCAAGCACATCGATTGTTCTTAACGGACAGGATGTGGAAGAGGTGCAAGATTTTTGCTATCTTGGAAGCATTGTCAGCATGGACGGCGGAGCCGAAAAAGATGTTGAGGCTCGGCTATATAAAGCTCGTCAGGCCTTCGGTATCCTTTCCTTTTTCTGGAGGTTAAGAGAGATCTCGCTTCGCACGAAGCTGCGAGTTTTTGACGCATGCGGCAAATCCGTGTTGTTATATGGTTGTACTACGTGGACTTACCAAGAAACTACAGACTTTCGTGAACCAATGCCTCCGACGCATTTTAGGAATATTCTGGCCAGAAGTGATCTCCAACGACGAACTTTGTAGTACAACTGGCCAGACTAAAATAGGTATTGAGATTCAAAGGCGGAAGTGGTAGTGGATCGGTCATACTTTGAGGAAACCAGAGCAAAATATCGCAAAACAGGCTCTGGATTATAATCCTCAAGGAAGACGTCGGGTTGGTCGACCATGTAACACATGGAAGCGAGCAGTTGAGCAGGAGGCCAGAGGAATAAACAAGTCCTGGCAACAGCTTAAAGCCGATGCTCAGGATCGCGCCGTGTGGAAGAGAGTTGTTTCTGTCCTATGCCCCTATAGGGGGTCTTAACAGGAATTTGATTGATTGATAAAATGGGGGGCAAACCCCTAATCGTTAAAGCTGACGGGAATGCTGGAACTGACTATGCACCCATCAGGCATTACGACCCGTTTCAGATTGCAAGAGGTATAGGTCACATATGTACGTTCATCTCTACGTGAAGCGACAGCATTGCGCACAGGAAATCTCCTCCTAAAAGTGAAAAATCGTGCGATCACCCAAAAATGTCTTAACGTAAAAACATTGGATATTATACCCGTCACAATAACCCTGCATACTACTCTCACCTACTCACAAGGCCGAGCGTATGCTAGGAGCACTATTCACATCCCAGAATCCGAGCTGCTAGCTGAACTTGCTGAACAAGGCGTAGTTTCGCTAAGGAAAATTCTTTCCCCACCGGCGCCATTATCTGCACATTCGACGAGGTTTATTGGCCAGAATTTATAAATATTGGCTGAGAAAGAGTTCCTGTATATATCCAATCCCATGCGCTGCCAGAAATTTCAGGAGCTTGGCCACACCCAAAAGTGGTGCAAAAAGCAATCGAGTTGCCGTGAATGCTGTCAAGCAGAGGAACACGATAATTGCCAGGAAACCAAATGCATAAATTGCCCATCAAACAACCACAAAATTTAAGATACAAATTGTCCCGCTTTCCTCCAGTACAAAAGCGTGAACGAAATTATTGCCGATCACAGAATCTCCGTCGGCTATGATAACGAGCAACCTCGAAGCTCATACTATTTAACCCACTCGATGCCAATCAAACAAAGTTAGTTCTGCAGGACCAAAGCAACAATACAGAGCCTAGGAAAACAGCTAATAGCCATCCTGTATTAACAACATCCTCCTGCTCAAAGCCACATCCCACTACATCCAAATTTAATGAAGAATTTCCGTTAAACCCCCAAATTTCACCCTCCGGATCCCCAAAACCAAAGAAAAACACATAAACCCGCTCGATCTCACCCAAACTGCCCGTACAAGATGCAGGATCAATTAATATTACTCTACCACATCAAGAAACCATACTATGACATGACTGAGCTTGACAACAAGAATATCGATAATCTTGCACAAAAATCCTTTGATAAAAACATACACATGACCCACCACATACCAACAGCCCAACATACACACGAAAACCTATACTCCCCACGTCAACAAATCAGTAAAGAATTCTGTAACTCATTTCCTGAAATTAAAACAATTATGTCGGCTCCAACTCAAATAGATAAAATGATAACCTTGTCCGACTCCAACCATTAACTACCCAACCACAGTTGCTACCTAATTATTGCCTTACCTAAGATCGTCATTTTACAATGGAATGTTCAAGGTTATGTAATCAAAAAACAACTCCTCAACCTTCCTAATTATAAATCCTTCCACTTCAATCATCCCTACCCTAACGCTCGAGGTGGTATTGGCTTCCTTGTTAAAACTACCATCCCAATTCTTCCTGCATCAGTCAACTCAACTTCCGAACTCCTTCACCAAACTATCACTATTCCTTCCCAACCCCCAATTTCGATGACCAACATTTATCGCGAGAGTGATACTAAAGTTACACTGCGATGCTCGATGGAATCCCGAACTCCCCAGAAGCACTCTGTCTAGTGCCGGGTGACTTTAATGCGGCTAACCCTCTTTGGGGCTCCTCATATATGTCCCGCCCTGGCCAGACCTATGAGGATTTTATTGAAGATCGAGGTCTAGTGGTGCTGAATGATGGTTCACACACTCACTTTAGTACCATAAATGCAATGACTGCAATAGATGTGACACTTTCACAAAGAACGCTTGCTGGAAACAGTTCAAGCGCTCTCTCTACTTTTGTAACTCCATAACCTATCGGAAATCCCCATCTATTCTTCGTCGTGCATCGAAAATAGCTAAACATGACTCCTGGAACACGTTCGTAAGCTTCCTTGATCCCACGCTTGACTTCCGTACTCTCTGGGGCAAAATCAAATCCCTTAGAACCAACAAATCACCTCAAACTTCCCCCCATATAATCCACGAATCTTCCATTATCTCAGATCCTGCACAAATTGCAAACCTTCTCGCTAAAAAATGGAGTAAATATAGCTCGGATTCCTCATTCCCTCCACACCTCATCCATGAAAAACTTTGAAATACCAAGTCACTCCCTTCTCAACCTCTAGTCTACGACTGCCTCCAGGATCCATTCACAATATCGGAGTTGAAATATCAGGTCAACATTGTCAAACAAACGGCACCTGGAGATGATAAAATATTTTACGCTATGTTGAAACATTCCTCCTCGATTTTTAAATCCAGGCTTCTCGCCCTCTACAACAACATCCTATCTACTGGCATTTTTCCCCACTCTTAGAAAACAGCTATTCTCAAACCCATCCCAAGAAGTGGCAAGGATACGCATGATAGCTACCGGCCTATCTCTCTTTTCCCCGTCTTCCCCAAAGTCCTAGAAAAGATTTTGGCTAGGAGGATAACTTTCGCAACAGAATTGCATTTGGAAGACCAGCAGCATGGGTTCCGGTCGCCCCGCGGTGTCTATACTTTAATTCACCTGATTGAACACCACATAGTTCACAATCTTCAAGCAGTGAAGCACAGCGTGCTCCTATCCATCGACATTGAAAAGGCATTTGAACGTGTACTTTTAACTCCTACTATCAACCAACTGCACGCCTGGTGAATCCAAATGCCTTACTCTCCTTCATTCTTTCTCTCGTGGAGAGAAATCAAAGTGCAAGACGATGACTACTATTCTTATTCTCTTCCTGTAGATAACGGAGTTCCGCAAGGGTCTTCGTTGTCGGTTGTTCTCTACAACACATATGCCAACCTCCTTTTTCGATACCTTTCCACCTCCCATGAAAACATAGATTTTGTCGATGCCTACGCGGACAACTTTTACTTCTTAGCATCGGGCGATACCGTTGCCGTCCAAAGCAACCTTTAGACCGTCCATAGATCAATGGACATCTGGGCCCAGCAAATCGGCGCAATTATTCCTCTCTCCAAAATAGAAGCTCTTCACTTTTGCCGCAAAATTTCCTGCACCCCCCATTCCATTGATCTCTCCGACATGACCGTACTCCTCCTTCCTAAATTCCCAATCCTTGGATTACTATTCACCTCCAAACTATCCTGGAATGCTCATGTAAACTTTCTCATCAACCGTCTCCAAATCATTCACAATCTGCTCAAGATGATGTGCTCCAAAACGAAAGGCCCCCACGTAGATGTTGCACTACAACTCTCGAAGATCCTATCCGGAGGCGTTCTACAGCATTGTATCACCTGTTACTCATGGACCTCAAAAGAAAACAAAAATAAACTGGACGTTGCCATTAATAAATGCTACAGAGATGCGACCGGAGCTCTTCGTACGACTCCTGTGCCCTTGCTTCGCATAGAAGCGCAATTTGCTTTCTTCGAAACCACCGCCCTTAAAAGCTCTATTAGCTTAGCCAGCAAATAAGTCAATAAGTCTCTTGAAGAAAGCTCGTTTCCTGCATGTTGGAAGTTAGCTAACATAGTACCCATTTTAAAGAAAGGAGATACCGAAAATGTCTTGAATTATCGCCCGATTTCCACCTTGAATAATTTTGGAAAGGTTTTTGAAAGATTAGTTTATAATGTAATATGGGAAAAAACTTTATCACTTGATATCACCAGCCCAACATGGATTCGTGAAAGGTAGATCTGCTTCTACTAATTTATATGAGTTCACTAATTTCGTTCCCCAATCCTTAGATCGTTATAATACTGTCCAAGTTATATATACCGATTTTTCAAAAGCTTTCGACACTTTTAATTGTAAAATTTTAATTTCAAAACTTGAAAGGTACGGTATCTCTGGCTCTCTCCTGAACTGGTTCAGTTCGTACCTTACGGACCGTCGTCTCCGAATTACGTTCAACGGATACTCCTCTACTGAGTTTCTTGCTAACTCTGGTGTCCCGCAGGAATCGATCCTTGGTCCTATATTATTTACTCTCTTCATAAATGGTTTGCCCCAATTTGTATCTTCGAACTGTCTCTTATTCGCTGATGACCTCAAACTGTTCCGGGAAATTTCCTCCGTTTCTGATGGCATGATTCTCCAGGCTGATTTGTCTGCTGTCTCTCGTTGGTGTTCAAACAACGATATGTTTTTGAACATAGAAAAGTGTTTTACTATGGAGTACTCGTATAAGACTACCTCCTCTGTTCTCTCTTACTCTATTAATGGATCCATCCTTACAGCAGTAACCACAATAAAGGATCTAGGAGTGGTCTTTGATCGTAAAATTAAATTCGTCAATCATTTCTCCGAGATTACTAATAAGGCGTACAGACTTGCTGGCTTTGTCCTCTGCACGACCTCCCAGTTTAATTGTCCAGGAACAGTTGCTCTCCTATTTGCCACACTCGTCTGTAGTATTTTGGAATACTGTTCCACTGTCTGGAACCCACACCATCATAAAAAACCCTCAAATATAGAATCTAATCTATTCTCCATACCGGCAAAATTTAACCTGGAAACCCTCTTGGGTTGGAAATGAAGAGTCTGATCGCCTTGCAAAAAACGGCGCAGAAAAAAATTGTATTGGACCAGAACCATTCTGCAGAAAACCAAAGGGGACTTCAACCCTATACTTAGAAATTGGGTTGAGCAACAGCATAAAATCTACTGGAATAGACTTCCAGGTCTATCAATCTCAAAAAATTTAATTCTACCACAAAAAAAAAAAAAAAAAGTGGAAGATATTCTCAATTTCAGCAAGAGTGATATTAGTACTCTAATCGGTCTAATGACGGGGCACAGTGGCGTAAACCACCACCTCAAAAATATGGGCATACCTGAAACCGACATCTGCCGCCTCTGTCTCGAAGACTTAGAAACGGCAGAGCATATCTTATGTCACTGTGAAACAGTAGCAAGGAAAAGACACAATCTTCTAGGAAGGGTTTCCATAATACCTAGAAACTAGCGATTATGACTCTCTTAAAGTTACTTAGATTAGCCAAAACCATAGACTTGTTATAGGGTAAAGGTGCAATAAACGCACAACGGGCAGGAAACATCGCAGTACTCTCACGTGTTCCCCAAATAATAAAAAAAAAGGCAAATCACCCTCCTTTCCCCATACAAATCCAAAATTGCATAAATAAACGAAAAAAAATTGACTCTATTTTATGAAGCTAGTAATCGTAGTCGCAGTAAAGTGTAAAGTAAAAACCGCCCATCCCCTAGTCCTAAAACCGACCATCTCCTAGTCTTCCTTAATCCTACTACCCTAACCGTGCATAATAACTTCTCACGCATTCTCAGATTGTCCTAAGAATAATAAAGTTGCCCCCGAAGTGTTAGCAGATATTTTGCTTTTGGGAATATATTTGGAAATATTTGGTCAACAAGCAGGAAGGAAATCTGTGCAAATTGTTATTTATCACCTTCTCTTACTGAACCCATCAATTATGCGTATACACATTTATGGGAAAATGCTAAATCTCTTATGCAAGAGATGCTGGCGCAAGACCAATGACATTTTTCAAATCTCCATTGCAAATATACATAAGATCAGTTACTGTTCTCGCCGCGCCAAGATTTTTTTCGCAATTTGTGGCATTGTGTTTTGCGCAGCGTGTCCCATTAAGACCGCCTATTTTGAAATTTAAAAAAACGCAGTGTTTATTTGAAAAGCTCCGATATTTTTATTTTCGTAAGGAGTATAGAAATGAAGGTTATGTTTAAAAAAAATATCCGACAAACGCTGCACGCCCGACACAAAATAAACTGCCAACAAGTCGGGCGAAACTTTATTATTCTTGGGACAAGTTGCGGATGCGTGGAAAGTCAATATGCAGGTTAGAGTGGTTAGGGAAGACTAAGTGAAAGGGGGTTCTTGGGCAGGACAGTTGTCAACACTTTGCGGAAACGTTCACAAGCTTCAGTATATATAACCAATATTTCGTTCGTTTATTTATGCAAGTTTGAGTTTTGTGAGGGGAGGGATGAGGGTTGATAGTAAGGGTCGGTGGATGTTAATAGTTTTTTAATTGACGTCCAATATTCACTGTATAGAATGTCAGTTTCAGAGACGAAGTTGCATAGAATAAGATTCTGTGTATTTTACATTCACGAAACCAACATTTGTATGGGAGGGGGTAGAGGAGGTAGGGGAATCGTAAAGATTGTGACGCAATTTTATTTCCTTTCTGTTGTAGTCTTCTCGTACAAAATTTCAAGTTCGTAGCTATTAATTTGTTGTTTATTAGTTGATTTAATGAAATTGGTCGAAATCATACTTTTGTATGGGAGGGGGTAGAAGGGCAAGTGCTATTTTGAAACTTTTAAAATAATTTTATTTTAAATATTTTTATAAGTTCTTATGCAAAATTTCAAATTGATAGCTTTTAATAGTTAGGTGATAATTAATTTCTTAAAAATGGTCGAAAAAATAATTTTGTATGGGAGGGGGTAGAAGTTTCAAAGGTATTCGACCAGTTAATATCTTATACGTTTGGGGATTTTTTTTAAATGTATTTTCCAAATTTTCAAGTTTCTACCCTAAAATTACATCCAAAAATTTTCAGTTTTCGTGTTTTTTTCGCTTCACATGAAACACCTTGTGCCCCTTAGACCGTGGTGGTCGGTTCGTAACAATTGTGGATCAAATTATTATTTTTTTTCTGTGTATATAAAATAGATGTATCCACATGCAAAATTTAAAGTTTCTATCTTTGACCAGAGTCCTAAAAATATCACTCAAAATTTTCGACATTTTTGCTTACCACCTCCCTCCCTTTACACCCCCTAACTTAAAATTTTTATCAAAATTATAAATTATATAGTTCTATAATCTGACGAATTTTTGATTCGATATCTGCACTCAATTTTGAGATATAACGATTTCTAATTTTGAAAAGTGCACCATTTTTGAAATGCTCTCCATTTCCCCCCATTACTATTATGACCAAATTTTATATTTTTTTTATATTTTGCTAATATAGCTCAGTATATGTTTTAAATTTCAATTACATAGCTTAAGAGATAGTTGAGATATTAATTCTTAAGTGTTTTTCTTTGCACCCCCCTGACCCTCCCCGTTACAATAATTAGTCTATTTCTAAGCTTATTCTGATGGATCTATGCGCCATCTTAATTGTCCAAAAATATGAATTTTTTATGGTAAGTAGTTTCGAAGATATAACCATTTCAAAAAAAGATTCGGCCGACAATTTGTTTTTAGCCCCCCCTTTTCGGACGCCAATGGATAAAAAAATTAAATTATTTTTGGAGTATGTCCCACAACCTTCTCTATATGTATGCTGATTTTCATCTTTCTATCTGCATTCGTGGTGAAGATATTAGCAAGTGTATTTTTCGACTTTTTCCATCCCCCCACCTCCCCCTTCCACCCCACACTCCCCAAAATTTGGATAATGGAGCTCACTTACCAAATTAACAACCCACCCAAAAACCAACATTCTACCTTTAACGGTCTTGGAGGTACGAGTCCATATGTACGGCGTACGGCGTACGGCGGGACGGATTTTTTTTTTTTGCTTTTATACTCTAGATGAAATCTGAGAGTATATTGTGTTTGCCTTACCGTTTGTAACGCTAAGAAATAATGCTCGCACAGAGCCGCCAAGGGTACAGAAATATTTGTTGTCGCTCAAAAACCTCGATTGCAGAGTAACCGTCTATACGCCTGTCTACAACATAACTCTCGAAAGCTTTGACCTATCAAGCTGAAATTTGTCATATATTATTTTTAGCAAAAAAGTAACTTTAAGTTCGTGAACAGGCCACATCCTTCCAATGCTTCTACTCCCTCCCCTTCAAATTTAATGAAATTTCAAAATTTAAAGAAATTGATTTTTCTCCGAAACCATTTCAGCTATTGACTTAAAAATTAGGTTATGGTATAATGATATAAATAGCATTAACGTCAAAAAATATTCATCTGATCCCCTTACTGCTTTTACCACCTCCCATACAAAAGCACAATTTTCAAAAATGCATTTATTCGGTTTGCATTGCAACTAGCAAAGCTAAAAGAACCAATTATATAATATATAAATAATTTTGGAAAACTATCAACTTCGTCTCACTCCAATTCCAATCCCAATTAAATTATTTTTCTCCAAAAACGTCAAAACTATCAACTTTAAATTTTGAGAAAAGTATACTATACTAACATCATTTTAGTCAAAAATGATTTGGTTTTGGTTCAAAGACTCCTTCTACCACCTCCCATACAAATGCACAATTTTGGTAAATGCATTTAATCGATTTTCATTGAAACTAGAAAAAGTACAAATTTAAAATTTTGCCAGAATTTGTCTCTTATTAATTGCAACAAATGCTAAAAAAATATGAACTTCGCTGGACTGCTTCTACCACCTCCCATACAAATTTTTGTATTGGAAATTCAAATTTAAAATTGTAATAAAGCAATTTGATTAGGATGTTGATAAGGAGATTTAAAATCATCCAAAACATCGCACTTTTTCCACCTCCCATACAAATGCCATAAATTCGAACAAAAATGGTTCAATTTCCTCGAAAATTATGAAAGCTGCAAAATTGAACACGAAACATTTGGTATTCTACGTTCGATGTTACATACAAAAATTACAAACCTCTCCCCTCTGCTATTATCACCTCCCATACAAAAAAGTTAATATTCCCTATTGGATAGAATTTGAGATGAAACATTTTCCGGTATGATAAACTCTTTCCTATTTCATCTAGAGTATCATGATTGAGCGTTTAACCCAATCATAATTCTGTTATATTTTTTGAAATAAATTTGAACAATTTGCAAAAGTTACTCAGGCGTGAGTCTATTCATGATAAATTGCCAAACAAAACTAAGCCCAAAACAACCGGGAACTGTCAAATCGGCCGTCACAAGAAACAGTGTTGCCAATTTAAAGTTCTCCGCCCTTACAAAAAAACTCCCTTTGTAATCACCGGATATCTCTCATGTAGATAAATGCCGCAAAATATTGCTTGTAATTTTCTGGTAAACAGATATACATACTGGGAACTTATAATCCGCTCTATACGAATCGCACTGAGAAGCTAGGAGTTTCATTTGGGTTCATCGCTCTACCGTAGTTTTTGTATGCTTTTCAAGCACTCACATTCTTGGTAACATGCCTAGGGGAAAGGTAATCCCTTCTTTCAATCGGTGGTACTTTACGGGTAGTCCAGGCTCATTGTAAACTGTACTAGAGAGTCGACCCGTAAAAAATAAACAAAAAGCGTTGTGATTATAATACACTACCCAATTAGTAAGTATCTATTTATATTAAGTAGGCACAATACAACCGGTTCCATTGTACAATCAGAAGTGTCTAGCGCTTTGGCCCGATTCTTCGCTCTGTGGGGACCCTGCAAATTGATTCCAATTGAAATTTATCCGGTGAAAATCGAGGTGTTAACACACGCGTCAACACCTCTCCCGGGAGGGTGAATTGAAATGACAGGTCGCAGTCGAAATTCCATAAGAGGGAAACTGTTTGCTCAATATCCCTAGGATACGATTATGCAAACGGGCTCAGGGCTCAAGGGATAAGGGAGATATTTGTAAATAAGCGAGCATCTGAGACGCTTAGTCCCTGTCCCGGTCCCGGGTGACTTTCGTCGACTCAACCGTCGAATATGAGAAAAGTAATATTGCAAATTTTTCATGTCGCTAAAGAAATTATGTCAGGCTTAGAATTATGATTTGTTGTCGGATTACCGGGGTTTTACTACTCGGGACTTCCACATATGGAGCTCGACTGGCTGCTCTAGATTTGTTTCATCTTGACTGGGGCTCTCTGTCTATTTTCATTTTTTTATTTTTCGTGCTGTACCAGTTAAGCGTGTTCTGATTTGACACCATTCAGATTTTGTGTGGGCGTAAAGCGTAATGCACGGGATCAGCTGGATGATGATAGGATTTGGGGTGAAATATAAATCGGCAAAAGTAATCCGTATATCAAAATGATAATGAGGCACCGTTTTGTTTTTTTACTGCAAATGGGATTCCGTTGATTCACATGTAACATGTTAGGGTGATGGGCTTTAATTGGAAGTGTTGTAAACAGTTATAGCCACTGAGTGTTTCCGGCTTACCCATGTACAGATTTATAAAAAAGGACAATGCAAGGTGTTTCCTCAGTTATTTTTGTGGTATAATGTACTTTCCTTACATGGCTCATAATATAATGATATTATATGGAATTGGGGTAGTAAAGTCTTCATCATATACGAATTATTTTGAACAGTTCAGTAACATTAATTAAGGAGCACTGTGTCTTTTCCTTTCGGAATTTTTCAATTTTAAAGTTAAAGCAAAAATATAACAGAATTATGATTGGGCTTAAAGCCCAACCATATGATGCTCTAGATGACATGGAAATGACTTTAATATCCGGTATATTAAAGTCATTTCCATTTCATCAAGTATAAAAATAGAAATATCAATAACGGGACAAAAAAATTGTTTTGATCCTTACAGTATATTAAAGTCATTCTCATTTCATCTAGAGTATCATATGATTGGGCTCATATGTTGATGGCTTTGCTGTCTTCATCAATTGAATCTTTCCATCGCTTGCGTAGTTTGCCTACTGGCCGGTTACCACTCGCTTTGCCTTTAAGAGCACGTTTGGGGATTCTTCTGTCTTCCATTCCCTCTACAGGGCCACCTCACTGCAGTTTACGTACCTTGACGAACGTTGAAGCTTCGGACTTGTCGCAGAGTTGATACAACTCATACTTACTTACTTACGATGGTGCTACAGCCCAAATCGGGCTTTGGCCTCCTGAATGCTTTGCCTCCATCCATCTCGGTTCAGTGACCGCGTCCTCCAGTTTGAAAATCTTACCAGTGATTTGCTGTCTGTCGAATCCTCCCAGCGCTTTCGTGGTTTTCCGACCGGTCACATGACCAGTCTATTGTAACTTTTCAAATTTTATGAGGGTTGACACTTCTGGATTGTCGAAGATGGCATACAATTCTCTATTGTATCGTATTCTCCAGATCGAGTCTTCCCTCACAGGTCCGAAGATTCTTCTGAGGACCTTTCTTTCAAAGGCGTTAAGGAGTTTTTCGGACGCCTGAGTTAATGTCCACGTTTCGCTGCCATAGCATAGCACAGGTCGTACAATCGTTTTATATAACTTAAGTTTTGTTTTCCTGTGTACGTTCTTGTTTTTAATTATTGGAAGTACCGAATAATACATCTTGTTTGCCATAATTATTCTTCTTTTAATTTCGATGGGTTCGCTTCCATCCTTCGATAGGTTCGCCCCTAGGTATACATAGTTGTCTACGTTTTCTAGGTTATAGTCTCCTACTGTAATATTTTGTCTGATTGGCGTCTTTTTCCTAGATTGCGTCATAATTTTTGTTTTATTTTCATTAATACGTAGTCCAACTTCCCTTGCTACCGAGTCAAGGTTTACAAATACTTCCTTAGCACTCTCCAGAGATCTTGCAAGGATATCTATGTCGTCAGCATATGCTACGAGTTGTGTGGATTTGAACCTTAGTGTTCCCTTGGTGTCAACGGGAAGTTTCCGAACAACATATTCGAGTGTTAAGTTGAAAAGCATTGGTGCGAGGCCGCCACCTTGTTTAAGGTTAAGGCCGTTGTCTGTTTTAAAACTGGAAGTCAGATCATTTTCTACTCTGCTTGTGACAAAGACTCAGTCATTGTCATTCTTGTCAGTCGGACCAGTTTCGGTGGGACTCCAAACTCTAACATGATTTTATACAGTACGCGCCTGTCGATACTATCGTATGCTTGTTTAAAATCAACAAATATCTGGTGCACATCAATATTATATTCCCAGCACTTTTCCAGCACTTGTTTAACTGAGAATATCTGGTCCGTGGTCGACCGTCCAGCTCTAAATCCGCCTTGGTATTCACCAATTACTTTGTCAGCATAGGGCTTAATTCTCTTTTCTAGAATTTTCGTCAAGATCTTATAACAGAGATATTCCTCGGTAGTTTTCGCAGCAGAGTTTGTCACCTTTTTTATAAATTGGACGCGCCAATCTTCAGGAAGTATTTCCTGCGTCCATATGTCCGTGACTAATCTATGTAGGAAATGCGCTATGCAGGTGTCGCCGGCTTTCAGAAGTTCAGCTGGGATTTGATCAGTGCCCGGCGCTTTGTTGTTTGGGTGGTTCCTTAGGGCTGTTTTTACTTCTTCGAGTGTGGGAGGACTCAAAGCGGATCCTTCATCAGCTGTTACATCAGTTAAACCTGCTATTGTATCTGCTGCTGCTGTTCGTGTAGGTGATGGGCTCGGGTTAAGAAGGTGTTCAAAGTATTGTGTTTTATATCTTCCGCGTTACTTATAATGTTCGCTTCTGCATCCTTACAGAGGGTCGTTTTCGGTTTGTATCCTTCTTTTATCCTTTTAACAAGGGAATACGCGGCTCTTGTGCTGTGTAATTTAAATTGTTCGTCCATGTTTTTAATTTCGTCATTATTGTACATACTTCCGTTTTTTTTGTCTGCATATTTTGTTTGCAAATCGTCTAAGATCCTTGTATTTGTCCTATTTGGCTCGTGTCAGCCGTTCCGTTAATATTTTGCAGGCTTGATTTTTTCGTTCTAAGGCATCTTGGCATTCGTTGTCGAACCAATCATTTCTTTTGCGCCGGGGTTGTTGTCCTATCACCTCCTCTGCGACAGATGTAATGCCATCTTTGATATTTTGCCACATTTCTTCTATTGGCTTGCTGGCGGTGGTATTCAGCATTGTCGCGAAGTGCCTCTCCAAGGCTGATACATATTTCGCTACTATTTTCTCGTCTTTGAGTTTTCCTATGTCGAATTTAGGAACCGGTTGTGTTTTTGGATGTCCTCGGTTTGCGATTCAACATCGGAACTTGGTCTGTACAAAATAGTGGTCTGTGTCGCAATTAGCCCCTCGACATGTACGCACGTCGAGAATGCAGGAGGCCGTCCTATTCTCTATTAGAACATGGTCTATTTGGTTGAATGTTCTTTCGTCGGGTGATGCCCACGTTCTCTTATGAATGTCACGATGCGGGAAGCATGTCGAGCTTACAATAAGGTTTTTGCTGCTAGCGAAATCAGTCAGCCTCTGGCCGTTGTCGTTACTAATATCATGGAGACTGTGCCATCCAATTGTCCCTATCTATGTTTCTTCTTTGCCCACTTTCGCGTTAAAGTCACCTAATACTATTTTAATATCATTCGACGGAAGGGAGTCGAATGTTGATTCTAAGGTGCTGTAGAAATCGTCTTTAACTTCGTCGTCTTTGTCTTCCGTTGGGGCGTGGACATTAATAAGCCAAACATTAAAAAAACTTGTTTTGATGCGGATTGCACACAATCGTTCATTGACGGATTTGAAGTTGGTAACTTGGTGTTTAAACTTGTTGTCGACGATACATGCAACTCCAAATGCCCGGCTTCCCGATGATTTCCCACTTTTGAAAATTATGTGCGATCTAATGTCAGTAATCTCGCTACCTAACAATTTAGTTTCTTGGAGTGCAATTATGTTTATATTGTATTTGGCTGCCTGTTCCAGAAGCGCTCTCACTGCTCCTGCTCTGTACAGGGATCGCACGTTTCAAGATCCGAAGGAATAGTCCATTTTTCGTTTGCGTGGTCGTTGCCGTTGAATCAATCCAGTCCAAGACGTTGCTTCAGGTTTCGAATCGGGAGTGGTTTTTCCGAGGATGAGTTGTTAGCACATCGCCCAACCCCCAACTTGGAGGGCCATATTATTATAGTGCTAGAATTTTTCCGTTTCATTAGCACTCGCGCCCATCAGTTCAGCAAGTCAAGTCCGGATGAACAAGACCAGTATCCGGTGGCTATCACGTGGAGGTGTGATGAGCACAATTGATGTGAATATGACAGTTACAACACTGGGCGTCGCCTAATGACGCCGATCAGATGCCTACCCTATCTATACCCATCCAACCACCTGATACAACTCATGGTTGCATCTTATTCGCCATTCCGTTCCTTCTTTCACAGGTCCCAAAATTCTTCGGATGGCCTTTTTTCGAATGCGTTAACTGCTTTTTCGAAAGTTCGCATTAATGCCCACGTCTCGCTGCCAGAACAGAGCACACGTCATATAATAGTTTTATATATTCGCAGCTTATTGTTCCTGTGCACTTTTTTGGATTTCATTATTGGAAGTACCGAATAATACGTCTTATTTGCTAATATTATCCACCGTTTGATTTCGTCTGTTTCATTACCGTCCTTTGCTAGATTTGCCACAAGATATATGAAGTTGTCCACACTCTCCAACTTATAGACCACAATAGTTCATGTTTTTCTAATAGGCGTT
Source organism: Chorisops tibialis (assembly GCA_963669355.1). NCBI lineage: Eukaryota > Metazoa > Arthropoda > Insecta > Diptera > Stratiomyidae > Chorisops > Chorisops tibialis. The sequence continues at coordinate 190,013,981 of OY770263.1, read as the reverse complement.
CTCCTTCTTGTTTGCGTCATTACCTTTGTTTTGATTTCGTTAATGCGCAACCCGACTTCTTTTGCGGCGGAGTCAAGATTGACAAATACTTCCTTAGCACTAGGGAAGGATCTTGCTAGGATGTTAATATCGTCAACGTATGCTACCAGTTGGGTGGACTTGAATAGTAGTGTCCCGTTGGTGTCACCTGGGATTTTTCGGACGACATACTCTTCAAGGTGGGCCAAACACAAGTTTCTTTTTAAAAATGCAATAAAATGAACAAAATTAAATTTTTTTCCATGTATTATGGTTTCACTAGTAAGAGCAAAACATTCCCACTTATGATGAAACACTACTTTGTTCAAGTGGCTACCTCGGCTGGCTTCGGAGTTGCGCATTCTGTCACTCCAATTTTCCAAGACCATGTCGATGGTTTCGGGCTGCAGCTCACGGATTGCTTGGATGATTTTGGTCTTAAGTGCTTGAATCGTTTCTGGATTGTTGGCATAACATCGGTCCTTCACGGTTCGCCAGAAAAAAAAGTCCAAAGGGGGTCAAATCGCAGCTCCGAGGAGGCCAATTGACATCACCCAGACGGCTGATAACACGATTTGGGAATTCGGTGCGTAAAAGATTGATTGTGGGATGGGCTGTGTGGCATGGCGCGCCATCCTGCATGAACCAGAGGTCGTCCAAATCCATGTCTTCAATTTCAGTAAAAAAAAAAGTCGGATAAAATGGCTCTGTAACGTTCACCGTTGACCGAAACGTTGTTCCCAGCCTCATTTTCGAAGAAAACTGGTCCAATGATGCCACCCCTCCACAATCCGCACCAAACTGTCACTCTCTGTGGATGCATTGGCTTCTCGACAATAACGTGCGAGTTTTCCGAGCCCCAGATGCGGCAATTTTGTTTGTTAACGTAGCCTCCGAGATGAAAATGCGCCTCGTCAGAAAAGATGATTTTTCGTCCAAAATCGTTGTACAATTCAAGCTGCTCTAAGGACCAAACTGCGAAGCGATAACGAAGCGGATGGTCGAGCGCCTTCAATTGCTGAGTCAATTGGACCTTGTGAGCGAATAATCCGAGATCTTTGTGCAGAATTCTCCGCAGGCTAGTGCGTGAAATGTTGAGCTGTTGAGATCGACGGTGAGTTGCTGTTCGTGGAGTGAGTTTTACACTCTCGGCTACAGTAGCCACATTCTCGTCTGTGCGCACGACGACGGGGACCATGAGTCTTGTCCACCAGCATGCTAGTATCACGAACTTCTTGCACAAACTTGCGTGCAGCAGGCGCGGTGGGTGCTTCGTTTCGGCTAAAACTTCTTTTCAAAAAACGCACTGTTTGAGATACACAGCACTCACTTTGTTCAAGTGTAAAGCGACTCATTTCGTTTCGCGGCGGTATGATACTGACTTTCTGTCAAATTTTCGAGCGGGAAACAGCTTTCAGTGTCAAAATAACCTATGACTTAAAAAGAAACCACTGGATGGCCCACCCTAGTGCCAAGTCGAAAAGCATGGGAGCTAGACCATCTTCGAAAATTGGTTGTGAAATCGGTTTGTATTCTCACTTGGGACTCAGTGTTCGTTATTTTGGATAGTTATAATCGGACTAGTTTTGGAGGAATTCAGAAAGCAATCATGATTTGGTACAGTACTCTCCTGTCGATATTGTCGTCGGATTGCTTAAAATCTACGAACATTTGGTGGACGCCTGTGTTATTTTCCTAGCATTTCGTGAATATCTGGTCTGTTTTAGATCGTCCGGCTCTGAATCCACCTTGGTATTCGCGAAATATTTCATTAGTGTAGGGCTTAAGACGACGTTGAATTATTTTTGCCAGTATTTTGTAGAATGTACACAACAGTGATATGTATTCCTTTATACATAATTCTCACAGCAAAGTTTGTCTCCTTTCTTGTAGATTAATGCTTTTTCGCCAATCGTCGGGTATGATTTCTTTTGTCCAAATTTTGCATATCATGTTGTGTAGTATTTCAGCGACACAGTTTCCACCATTTTTCAGAAGTTCAACTGGTATTTCGTCGATTCCCTGCGCTTTGTTTAGTTTTGGATCACATACGGCTGCTTTGATTTCCGCAAGCGTGGGTAGTGTCGATGATGGTTCTTCTTCATCGGTTGAGGGCTCAATTGAAATGTTGTCTGTCGTGATCGGTGCTACTGGGGTGGGATTGAGAAGATGTTCAAAGTAGGCAGCCCATCTCCTTTTGATTTCTTGTATGTCGCTGATGATGTTACCCTCAGCGTCTTTGCAGAGACTGGTTTTAGTCTTATATCCCTTTTTTAAGTCTTTTACTATTGCGTATGCGTCCCGTGTTTTATTTTTTCTCATGTCGTCGTCCATTTTTTGTATTTTGTCATTATGGTACTTCCTTTGTTTTCGTCTGCAGGTCTTTTTTGCATATCGCCTAAGCTCGTTATATCTTTCTTTTTTGGCTCGTGTTGGTCGTTCAGTAAAAATTTTGTAAGCCTCGTTCTTTCTGTCTATTGCATCACGGCATTCTTGGTCGAACCAATCATTATTTTTTCGCCGTACTTGATATCCTAACACCTCTTCTGCGGAGGATTTGATGCCGTCTCGTATTTTCATCCACACATTCTCTACTGGCACATTTTCGATGTTTTTATATATTGGTGTCAGGTTATTATGACATGTAAGCCTCCGCCACCGTTTCGTCCTTAAGCTTGTCAACATTGAATTTGCGAGCTCTGCTCGATTTCGAATATCCACGACAAGCTATTCGGCATCGATACTTAGTTCTGAATAGATAGTGATCAGAGTCACAATTCGCACCGCGGAGGGTTCTTACATCAAGTATGCTGGAAGCAGCCCTTTTCTCAATTAGAACGTGGTCTATTTGGTTGAAGGTGTGACCATCTGGTGATGTCCACGTTCATTTAGACATATCGCGATGTTGGAAGAACGTTGAGCTTACTGTGATATTTTTGCTGCTTGCGAAATCAATAACACGTCGGCCATTAACATTGATTATGTCATGCAGACTGTGCGCTTCTCTATGAGTCTCATCGTTTCCGCCTTTTGCAATAAAACCTCCTAAGACAGTTTTTAGGTCATTCGAGGGCAGTGAATCATAGATTGTTTCTAGGGTGGCACAAAATTCGTCTTTAGTTATATCGTACTTATCTTCTGTTGGTGCGTGGATGTTGGTCAACCAATTGTTGAAAAATTTAGTGTTTATTCGGATTGCACACAATTTTTCACTTATTGGTTTAACACTCGTGACCTGTTATTTAAATTTTTTGTCAATGACTAAAGCGACTCCAAACTCTCTGCTTCCAGACAATTTTCCATTTGGATAGATTGTGTGTGATCTCATGTCCAGGATTTCTTGGATGGCAGTTATGTTGATGTTGTGTTGTATCAATTCTTCGAGGAACTCTTTCAGAGCTCCAGTCCTAAATAAGGATTGAACATTCCAAGACCCAAAAGAGTAGTCTATTTTTCGTTTGCGCAGTCGTTGCCGTTGAGTCCTTTATTTCCGAGGCTGCTCCTTAGGTTTCTAGACAGTGTTTTTTTTTCGGTGATGCGTTGTCGGCACCTCGCTCATCCCCCGACCTAGAGGAGCAGTCCTACTTATTTTTTAAACCTTGATAGAAAAAGACTGGCAGCTCCCAGAGCTATGCTACGAATCCAACTATATCATACTTTTTGCCTACTTCCTGAGACGCATTAGTGTTACTGGCCATTCTGGTTAACCCCCCTTCTTACTCAATTGGGCTTGAAACCGGCTCTGGAGGAGCTATGAAACAGTTGACGAACAGGAATTTCACAGCCATGTACCTGAGAAAAAGATGAGAGACATCAACGAAAATGTCCTTAATATAAGTGAACAGCAGTTGCGCGATTGAATATCCAACCGTAACAGTTCTCTATGAGGGATGATCCCCCAGGCAGACAAGAAATAAATTCCGCCATTCGGCCAATAACGAGAAAGAAAGCACCAGGTCCTGACGGATTGCCAGTTGAATTCCTTAATGAGGACCAAGTACTAACAGCTCCAACTCTTTATTGAGGTGTGTGATCAAGGAAGATATGCGCACGATTAGAAGAAATACGTGTCGAAACCCCAAAGAGGGGTGACCTTCGAAATTGTGGCAATTAACATCGTCATCGTCAAAATCATGGCTAGCAGAGGTATTCCAAATAAAAGCGTAGTTGTGATTAAAGAATCCGAGTCTTACATAAAGTACAGCTTTCCAAGAGCTTTTCTGTGGGAACTGCACATTATCACCATATCCCTGTTTCTGGTGGTAATAAATGACATCTTGAAATCTGCATAACTGGAAGATGGAGAAGGTAACAGTCTGCAGTTTGGACTGTTTAACATCTTAAGACATCTCGATGATGTCACTTGTTTGCATAGCCGTTCGTAACTGTAATGTAATGCCTGTAAATTATAAATATTAATCCAATATGATTCGGCTTTTCGTAAAGTTCCATTCTGCATATTTTATATGTACATACATGTAATCCCTTAAAAAAAAACTAAATTCAAACTGCAATCAAGCCTTTAGCTATGTAGATATGTGTTCAAAATGCAAAGCATTCCGACAGACACACAAAGAAAGTTTCGTCCTCCATGGTCAGAACATGGTCTGCATTGTTTAATAACACGCATAGATGTTATTCGAAATGGAACATGTGCTACAAATGTTGAACTCCACGTGAAAGAGTTTCGATACATAAAAACGCTCAATTTTAGCACAGTTGTCGTCAACGTGTTTAAAAAACATTTACTCTTCAGGACATTTTCACTAATTAATTCCAGTCACATCTAAGCACGTTCTACGATTCAGGAAGTTATGGAGTTTTTTTAGACTACCGATGTGAACTCATTTGATAATAAAACTTCGTGAGCCTTAATATTAATGCGGTATGTTGACTGGTATAATCACTTAAGCTTACTAATTGAACAATTTAATGGAATACCTCATTTTTATTAGCTTTTCTCTCCTCTAGAACACAGTTTACATATGTATACGCCATAGGAACGTTCCCCGCAAGTTCTTCAAATATAAGAAAAACATAACAGAGCTACGATTGCGCGTAAAGCGCAATCTTACGATAATCTAGATGAAATAGAATTTTATGTGATCCCAAGAAATTTTGTATGGGGAGTGTTAGAAGGGACGATAGCATTGAACTAATTTTTTCCCCATCATGCTATAAAAATGTTTTATACAAAATGCTTACTCCAAAAATTGAATGGGAACTGAGAAAATTAGTGAGTTAGATTTAGTGAAAATGTGCAGTTTGCATGGGAGGTGGTAGAAAGAGTGAGAAACTTAATGATTTTTTCAGAAATAACTAGGAATATTATAGAATTGATATTCCTTAAAATTCAGACTAGTGCCATTCATACTTTTCAAGAAAATAGATTTTTTGTGAAGTTGTGAAAATGTATCATATTGTATGGGAGGGGGTAGAAGCAGTGAAGCTAATTAAATATTTTTTTCTGATCTTAGTGATAATACTAATTAAGTATTTATTACAAAATATGAGCTCTATAAATGGTATATGTTCTGAGAAAATCGGATTAGAGCATTTCATGGAAAAGTGTAGTTTGTATGGGAGGGGTGGAAGGAGAGGGAGGACGCAAATAATTTTTCTACTGTCGCTAGGGTATAGCCTAGTAGGTAGTGTGTTGGTCTTGTAATGCGAAGGTCGTGAGCTCAAATCCCGGCCGGCGCCACATATAATTCCGGCACATTACCTGCTTGGGTATAACTTGGTCACCTCAATCTAAGAAAATGAATAAAATCGTAGAGAGAGGGTTGTGCCAAGGGCTAGCAACCCTTCCACAATAAATAATGAAAAATGTTAAGGTACGTTTATATCAGACACTTCTCTCCGGACATAAGTGTCAAGTGTCCGACAGAAATTCGGTTTGACTGTTTACATCTGATTTTTTTTTTTCATTTTAAGAAATTTTGTAGGGGAAATGGTGGAGGGGATGACGACATTGAACAAATTTTATTTTTTTAATTGCGTAATTTTGTATGGGAGGGGGTAGTAGGGATTGAGCGGTTTGGCCCGTTCACGAACTTGACCTGATTGACGTGATTCAATCAATTAATTATAAAATCATTATCATTACCATTACCCACCCTCACCCCTTCTCCCCCCTCTCCCCCTCATGTAAGCCCAAACTTGCATATATAAACGAAATATTGATTCTATGTACTAGAGCTATTATTCGCAATTAAGTGTTAAATTAACAACAGCCCTGCCCTAGAAATAATTTTCACTTAGTCTTCCCTAACAACTCTAGCCTGCATATTGACTTTCCACGCATCCTCAACTTGTCCCAAGAATAATAAAGTTGCGCCCGACTTCTTGGCAGTTTACTTTTTCAGAGCCATTCCCGCACAAAACTTGAATTTACCAGAGCCCTACAAAAATTTCTCAAGCAATTTCGATATTTTTGGCCATCACCTCCCTCGCCTTATAGCCATCAAAATAAAAATTTTATCAAATTTAAAAGTCATCGAGCTCGACAATCTCACAAAATTTCAACTTAATACCTGCATTGGATTCTCTATTTTCCCCCCAATGCTATTATGCCCAAATATTATATTTTTCTTATATTTCGCTAGTATAGATTAATTTATGTTCAATTACATAGTTTAAGAGATAGTCGGGTTATTAATTTTTAAGTGCTTTTCTTTACGTTACAAGAACTGCATTGCATCCTACAGTTTTCCCGACACTTATTGCAAAAGTAGACGAGCAGTCAACTTCTGCGATAAGTGTCGAGCGAGTTTGAATTTACAAATAATCAGCGTTTACAGCTGTTTGGACAGAAGTGTCGACACTTATCTCCGATAGTAGAATATATGTGTCTTCACTAGTCACGATTTCTCTCGGACATAAATTCGGGCAATAAGTGTCAGATGTTAAGGAACCTGAATATCAGGAGACCAAGGTCCAATTTGGGCTGTAGCGCCATTGTAGAAGAAGTAGAAGACTGAAATCATTATGAAGGTAATATATCCCAAAATTCAGACTAATAGCTTTTATACTTTCCGAGTAAATCCATTTATTGTCGAAGTGCGAAATTGTGTCATTTTGTATAGGAGGGGATAGAAGGGGTGAAGCTAATCATCTAATTTTTTTTTTGGCCTTACTAACAATTTTAAATAAATATTTGGTGCACAATTTCAGCCCGCTAAATTTTATACGCACTGAGTAAATTGGCTTAGAGTAATTCATGACAAGTACAGTTTGCATGGGATGTGTAGAAGGAGGGGGAGGACACGCGTAATTTTTATACGGTAGATTGATATTATCATAAAAGTAACATATTCCAAATTTCAGGCCAATAGCTTTTATACTTTTCGAGCAAATCCGCTTATTGTCAAATTTCGCAATTGTGTCATTTTGTATGGGAGAGGGTAGAAGGGATGGAGCGATTTGGCCAGTTCATGAAGTTGACCTTACTTTTTTGTCGAAAATGACGTGTACGAAATTTGAGCTTTCTAGCTCAACGCGTTCTCAAGCTAGAGAGCGAACGAACGGACAACGGACGGACATCCGGTTTTGAGATTTTTGAGTGATAATTTTAACGTCTCTATAATTCATTTTTTTCTCCGAGCCTTATCTCTTAGCGTTACAAACCTTAGAGCATTCTTATAATACTCTCAGATTTCATCTAGAGTATAAGCATAACAAAATTATGATTGGGCATAAACGCCAATCATTTGATACTCTAGATGAAATGAGAAAGAGTTTAATGTACCGGAAAAGATGTCACTTCAAATTCTTTCGAATAGTTAATAGTGGATTTTGTTTGAGAGGTGGTATGTAATAGAAGTAAAGGAGAAAGGTTTGTAATTTTACTTTATTATTTTAATAATAAAGTATTGTGATCGACTTGGAAAAAAAAAAAAATTTGCTACCCTGAAATTTTGTTTTTTCGCGTTTCATGACTAAATTAGCCTAAAAATGCAAAAAAAAAAAATCCGTCTGTCTGTACGCCGTCCGCCGTACGCCGTCCGCCGTCCGCCGTACGCCGTCCGCCGTACGCCGTACGCCGGTGTGTACGCTCAGCGCACATTAACTCCCAAACCCTTCAAGATAGAAAGTTCATTTTTGGAGGGATTGTAGATAGTTGCGGATCTCAGGCAGATACCCATTTTGGGGGGTGTAAGAGGTCAGGGGGAGGCGGGGGGAGCGCTAAAACCGAAAAATACGAATTCAAATATCTCAACCATGGTAAAAGCTAGGAAGCTAAAACTCAACATACATATAGAGGAATTTGTGGGGCAACTTTTAAAAATAATTTAATTTTTTTATCCATTGGCGTCCGAAAAGGGGGGGCTAAGAACAAATTGTCGGCCGAACTATTTTTTCAAATGATAATATCTTCGAAATTACTTATTGTATAAAATTCATATTTTAGGATCGTTAAGGTGGCATATAGTTCCATCGGAATCAGCTTAAAGAGTGGTTAATTATTGTAAGGGGAAGGGTCAGGGGGGGTGCAAAGAAAAACACTTAAAAATGAAAATCTCAACTATTTTTTAAGCTATGTAATTGAAACTTGAAACTTATATTAAGCTGTACTGGGAAAATACAAAAAAAATATAATATCTTGAAATAATAGTAGTGGGGGGAAATGGGGAGCATTTCAAAAATGGCGCACTTTTCAAAATTACGAATAATTATATCTCAAAAAAGAGTACAGATATCAAATCGAAAATTTGTCAGATTGTAGAACTACATAATAGTTAATTTTGATAAGAATTTTAAGTTGGGGGGTGTAAGGGGAGGGAGGTTATAAGCAAATATGTCAAAAATTTTGAGTGATTTTTTTGGGGCTCTGGTGAAAGATACAAAGTTTAAATTTTGCATGTGGATACGTCTATTTAATATACATAGAAAAAAATTAACAACTTGATCCATAATTGTTATAAACCGACCCCACCGGTCTAACGTGCACAAGGTGTTTCATGTGCATTGAAAAAAACACATAAACTGAAAATTTTTGAGTGAAATTTTAAGGTAGAAACTTGAAAATTTGCAAAATGCATTTAAAAAAAATCCCTAAACATACAAAATATTAACTGGTCGAAAACCTTTAATACTTCTACCCCCTCCCATACAAAATTATTTTTTCGACCATTTTTAAGGAATCAATTATCACCTAACTATTAAAAGCTATCAATTTGCAATTCTACATACAAACTTACAAAAATAATTGAAATGAAATTACGTTAAAAGTTTTGAAATCGCGGTTGCCCTTCTACCCCCTCCCATACAAAAGCATGATTTCGATCAATTTTATTAAATCAACTAATAATCAACAAATTAAAAGCTACGAACTTGAAATTTTGTACGAGTATCTTACAACAAAAAAGAAAGAAAATTTCATCACAAGTTTTACGATTCCCTTCCCTCCTCTACCTCCTCCCATACAAAATTATTTTTTCGAGCATTTTTAAGAAATAAGTTGTCAGCTAACTCTTAAAAGCTATCAACTTCAAATTTTACAGAAAAACTTATAAAAATGAAGTTGTTTTAAAAGTTTTGAAATTGCGCTTGCCCTTCTACCCCCTCCCATACAAAACTATGATTTCGACCAATTTCATTAAATCAACTAATAACCAACAAACTAAAAGTTACGAACTTCAAATTTTATACAAGCACCTTACAAGAGAAGCAAAATAAAACTACATATCAAATTTTATGACTCTTCTACCTTCTCAACCCCCTCCCATACAAATGTTCGGTTTCGTGAATGTAAAATACACCGAATTTTATGAAAGTTCTATGCAACTTCGTCTATGAAACACATTCTATACAGAGAATATTGGACGTGATTCAAGCAATTAATTAAAAAGCTATTAACATCAACCCACCCTTACCCCTGCTCCTCCCATCATAAAAACCCAAACTTGCAGAATGAAATATTGTTAAATTGACAACAGCCCTGCCCAAGAACTCCCTTTCACTTAGCCTTCCCTAACCACTCTAACCTGCATATTGACTTTCCACTCATTCGCAACTTGTCCCAAGAATAATAAAGTTTCGCCCGACTTGTTGGCAGTTTATTTGCATATGACACCGAACATAGCATGCAAAATGTTTCGTGCTGAATTTAAAGTTTGTAGCTTTCATTATTTTCAATGAAATTGTACATAGTTTTCCTGAAATCGGGGCATTTGTATGGGAGGTGGCAGAGTAAGTGGAGGGTTTTAGAGGATTTGGAGACTGCTTATCAACATTATTATCGCCTGGCTTTGTTTCATTTCAAAGTCAATAGCTCTCATAAGTTCGAAGAAGAAATGCTTTCCTTGAACATATGACATTGTATAGGAGGGGGTGGAAGGAGTGAAGCGAAGCTGATAAGAACTTCAGAAATAATCAATCTTAAGATAAAACAATTGCAGTTCCAAAATTATTTCCAATGCCCTTGAACAATAATAATTATTTTGTGCACAATTAGATCGTTCACACTTTATGCACATCACAATAAATCGAATAAAGTTATACGTATATGCTGAGTGCCCTGAAATGGCTTAAAGGCCAAAGACAATTTTAAATAAAAGTATATTTCGGGTCATCTCTTTAATTAACTTATTTCAAGCAAAAATTCGGAGCATACATATGAATTTTCACGATTTCAAATTGTTGAACTCGTGGAAGCACGTAGTCGTCAATCGAGTTTTACGTTACGTGTTAAAAATTGAAATTTTTCGCAATATCAAGCTGAAGCATTTATGATGTTTTATTCCATCGATTAACACATACGAAACTATTTCTTATGCAAAATGAAAATTAAAAATTTTCAGCTTTACTGGGAAATGCTTTGAATTTTAATGAACAAACAAACGTCAATGTTAATTTGATAAGAGTACTTTTTTTGAAGATACTAGACATTCAAGGTGAGTTTTTTATCTATTATAACAATAATGTGTATGGTAAGAGCGGGGAGCATCCATGACAAAATTGATATTGCATGGATAAAGAGTAAACTTCGTACTTAAATTTATTTTTAACATAACTTTTAATTCGGCAAACATATTAAATATTACACCCAACTCTATTTTTACACGGTAGATACGTTCCAGTGAAAACCGTGTAAAAAAAGACATGCCACTCATAGTAAAATCGAAGATGTGTTCCAGAATTAAAAAAAAACCGTGTAAAATGAAAAAATAACTACATGGTGTTAAGAAATTCGTGCAAAAAATAATAATAATGAAAACTCATATTATGTTAATTCTATAAAAAAACATAACAGAATTATGATTGGGCTTAAAGCCCAATCATATGATACTCTAGATGAGATGGAAAAGACTTTAGTATACCGGAAAATATGTCATCTCAAATTCTTTCGAATAGTGAGAAGAGACTTTGCATGGGAGGTGGTAGAAGTAGAGGCGGAGGTTTGTATTTCTCCTATGTGACACCGAAAATGGCGTGTAAAATGTTTCGTGCTGAATTTAAAATTTTTAGTTTTCATTATTTTTAAAGAAATTGGTCGTAGTTTTCCTTAAATTGAGGCATTTGTATGGGAGGTGGCAGAGGAAGTGGAACGTTTTAGATGATTTTGAAACTGCTTATCATCACCCTTATCACTATGCTTTGATTCAATTTCAAAGTCGACAGCTCTCATATATTCGAAGGAGAAATGCTTTTCTTGAATTTATTATACAGATATTTATATGGGAGGGGGTAGAAGGAGGGAAGCTGAGCTGACAATTTTTTCCAGCATTTATTGGAACTATTAAAAAACAAATTCTGGCAAAATTTTAAGTTTATACTTTTTCTAGTTTTAATGGAAATCGATATAATGCATTTAACAAAAATGATGCATTTGTATGGGAGGGGGTAGAAGGAGTGTAAGGATGAAAACAATTTTTTTTTCTGTTATTGATATTTCTATTTTTATACTTTGTGCGAAATATCAAATTGATAACTTTAACAGTTTCGAAGAAAAATAATTTAATTTAAATTTCAAAATTTTGTGAAATTTGTATGGGAGGGGGTAGAAGAAATGAGGGGAAGTTGCTAATTTTTTCAGTGCTGATTGGAATTATAATAAAATTAATTCTGGCAAAAATTCGTTCTTATAACTTTACTAGTTTCGATGAAAATCGAAAAACTGCATTTTTCAAAATTATGCATTTGTATGGGAGGGGGTAGAAGGAGTGATGGGATCGGATCAATATTGAGTCATATTAATGATATCTATATCATAATACTTGAACCCAAATTTCAAATCGATAGCTTAAATAGTTTCTAAGGAAAATCAATTTCTGAAAATTTCGAAATTTCGTGAAATTTGTATGGGAGGGGGTAGAAGGAGTGGGGGGATGTGGCCCGTTCACGAACTTAAAGTTTCTTTTTTGCTAAAAATGACACACAACAAATTTCAGCACGATAGCTCAAAACGTTCGAGAGTTATGCTGTAGACAGACGGACAGACAGACGGACAGACGGACAGACGGACAGACAGACAGACGGACAGACGGACAGACGGACAGACGGACAGACGGACAGACGGACAGACGGACAGACAGCAACTCGGAATCGAAGTTTTTGAGCGACAACAAATATTTCTGTACCCTTGGCGGCTCTGTGCGAGCATTATTTCTTAGCGTTACAAACGGTAAGGCAAACACAATATACTCTCAGATTTCATCTAGAGTATACAAATTCAATATTTTAATGAAACATAAAGCTTATTTAGTAAATATAATCACTGCTTGAAATTAGGCCAGCACGTTTATTGTTGACTGGAGCAACATTGCTTTAATCGCTTCATATGTCTGACACGTTTAATGAGGTTGAACATATTGAAGACTCCCGCTCTTTGATAACGTCCTTTGATGGTGGCTTTTTTTTTAAAGAAATCTGTTTTCAAATTCTGTTTTCTTGGGTCTTCAAGTTGCTTATACCTAGTCGTGTTATAAGTTCTGTTACAAGGAAAATTTTCAATAGAAAACGAAGACCTTCACTTTTTAAATTTATATTTTCAGGAAATTTTTCGAACTGTATTACAAATTGTTATAAAGCAAAATTATTCAAAATTACCCCCTTCTGTGGCAAAACAAACCCGGAGTTTGCGCGAAAAGTCATCAGTTGCCTTGATTAGGGACCTCTTCTAGCTCTCCAAATTCGGATACCGTCCTTAGCAGGCCACATTTTCAAGGGTAGACCATACAGAGTAGTTCAACGGATTGAGGTCTGCGCTTCTAGATGGCAATTTGATGTCCTTATAATTTCAGGAAAGTTTTCCTCAAGCCACAGCTGAGTTTATCTGACCTTTCGGGTGAGAGTAAAATCCTGCTGGAACACCCAATGACGGACCCCACACATGGTATCGCTCAAATGAACAATACACTGTAAAATATTGTTACATGCAGACCTGGCAGCCCCGCCGCTCGATCTCTCTCGAATAGACAAGCATTATGTAGAACAGTATACTGCACTATGTAGAAAGCCACAATTAAAGATCTAGAGCTTTCCAGTATAGTTCACACATACACACCGAAGGAAGCTTCGAGAACACTCATGAGTATGGGAAGAGTATAAAAGCACGAAAGCTTTCAGCGAGAGGGTCATTCATTCAGTAATTTTTATTACGGAAACGCAAACCAGTGAAAGCCACTTATCACTTATTTTTTTAAACGAATTGTGTATTTACTTGAAATCCCGGCGAACCCCTAGCTCGGAACAATATATTCTTGATAATCACTGGCTCCAGTTTTGATGACCTTTTCACAAAATCGGAAGTTTGTGGTGCCTTCATAGCTGACTTCCACCCAGGCCATCAATGACGAGGGACGATGACGCCTTTGTACCTGCTCAACTTTTCCCGTGCGTCCCGACAGTAAAATTTCTTTTCCGCAGTGAAGATTTTCTCATCAGAAAACCAGATGGAGTGATACTGCCCTTCCTCGTAACGAGCAAACAACGCCTTTGATCCTTCTATCCATTCTATCCATCTAGCTAGCTTGCGATCAAAAGTTGAACTGGGGATTTTTTAAGCTTGACATGGAAGGTAAACAACCGCGGAAAGAACAGATCATTGATTGTTGTTCAAATAGAATTAGAAAAGTTCAAGGGAGGGTGATAGTAAAGGTGGGTGGACAGAACATATGATAGGACTAGGTACCGTTCTTGGTACCCGGTGGAACAAACCGAAAAATTACATTGAAACTTTAATGCATGAGCTACGTCGATATCATGAGTGAGAAAATTATGCGCTTTACTTGTAGTAAATATCAAAACCTTGCGAATTAAACAAGAACTGTATACACAAATGTAAAAGACAACGGATATAATAAAATTCGGGAACTTCCCAAATGTATTTTGTTTTGGTATCATATACATTTTATATAAGACAGAAAAATTTGAAATTATTTCAATTTTTTTTTTTTTTCAAACGTGTTAGAACGAAAAATTCGTGTAAAAAAGTGGTATTTGTTTTCTTCATGGACCGTGTTATTTAAAAATCGTGTAAAAAAAGAGTTGGGCGTACTTTATTATCTTATTAATAAAGTATTGTGATCGACTTGGAAAAAAAAATTTGCTAGCATCTGTCTGTACGACGTCCGCTGGGGGGACTGCAAAGAAAAACATAACAGAATTATGATTGGACTTAAATCCAATCATATGATACTCTAGATGAGATGGAAATGACTTTAATATACCGAAAAATATGTCATCTCAAATTCTTTCGAATAGTGAATAGAGACTTTTGCATGGGAGGTGGTAGAAGTAGAGAGGGAGGTTTGTATTTTTCATACATGACACCGGACATGGCATGCAGAATGTTTTTTGCTGAATTTAAAGTTTTTAGTTTTCATTATTTTTAAATAAATTGGTCATAGTTTTCGTGAAATTGAGGCATTTGTATGGGAGGTGGCAGAGGAAGTGGAGCGTTTAAGATGATTTTGAAACTGCTTATCATCATCCTTATCACCATGCTTTAATTTAATTTCAAAGTCGATAGCTCTCATATGCTTGAAGGCGAAATGCTTTTCTTGAATTTATAATAGAGATATTTGTATGGGAGGTGGTAGAAGGAGTGAAGCGGCGCTGATAGTTTTTTCTAACACTTATTTCAATTATTAAGATACAAATTCTGGCAAAATTTGAAGTTTGTACTTTTTCTAGTTTGAATGGAAATCGATGAAATGCATTTAACAAAAATTCTGCATTTGCATGAGAGGGGGTACAAGGAGTGTACGGATCAAAACAAATTTTTTTCAGGAGGGAGTAGAAGGAGTGAGGTGAAGTTGATAATTATTTTTATAATAAATTGCAATTATAGTAGAATTAATTTTGACAAAATTTCATCTTTTCAGCTTTACTAGTTTCAATGAAAATCGAAAATATGTATTTTTCAAAATTGACAATTTGTGTGGGAGGGGGTAGAAGGAGTAAGGGGATCGGGTCAATATTCCGTGATATTAATGACATTTATATCATAATAATTTCACCTTAACGATATTTGAAAACTTTCAGCACGATAGGTCGAAGCTTTCGAAAGTTATGTAGTAGACAGACGGACAGACAGACAGACAGACGGTCATTCGGCATCCAGATTTTTGACGAACCACAAATATTTTTTTAAAGTTAAAAAAAATTGGTGTGACAGGATCCTTACTTGACTGGCTTAAATCCTATCTTAATAATATAACTCAATTTGTTAAGTTTCAAGGTCTTATTTCCAAGGAAACATTAGTGTCCTCTGGGGTACCGCAAGGAACTCAACTACACCGTGTTAATCAAATTGAGGACCTCGGCTTACTACTGGACAACAAACTTCAAATCTCACTATAATCGAATAATTTCGAAAGCCAATAGACTTCAGCTAGGGTATAGCCTAGTGGGTGGTGTGTTGGTAATGCGGTCGTGAGTTCAAATCCCAGTCGACGCAATATATAATTCCAACACATTGCCTGCTTGGATATACCTTGGTCACCTCAATCTACGAAAATGAAAAATTCGTAGAAAGAGGGTTGTGCGAAGGACTAACAACCCTTCCAAAATAAGTAATGAAAAATGTTAAGGAACCTGAATATCAGGAGGCCAAGGTTCGATTTGGGCTGTAGCGCCATTGTAAAATAAACTTCTTGGATTCATTAAGAGAAAAGCCAAAGAGTTTAAGAATGTATGGGTTACCAAATCTTTATTCTGTTCTCTTGTCCGCCCTATTCTGGAATATGTATGTCCAATTTGGGACCCTTTTTTCCAGTTATACAGCAACAGAATAGAGTCAATCCAGAAGCAATTCCTTCTTTTTGCTCTCATTGACTTGTATGATCCTAAAGACTTTGAAAACCTTCCACCCTACAAGTTAGGCTGCAATTATCAAACCTTAGTTGTAGTGTCTGTCTGTTATTTGCTTATAAATGGCTATAAATTAGTTTTTTGAGTTATTTTAGCATTAACTAAGCATAAAAACACATTTTTGAAATTTTTGTCTGTCTGTCTGTCTGTCTGTCCGACCGCTTTTCAAGCACAAACAGCAGAACCGATTGTAATGAAACTTGCACAGTTTGTTAGGTGTCCATCGGGATGAAATCTGCTTTTGGTTTCATTTCACTCCCATCACGCCTTCTACCCCCTCCCATACAAAGTGACTCATTTTCAAAATATATATTAATCAAATTTTCTTGGAAACCATAAAAGCTATTAATTTGAAATATATTATTTCTATTATAAATGCAGTTTTTTGTTCTACAAATTGTTTGAGTTTCCTCACTCCTTTCACCACCTCCCATACAAAGTACACTTTTTCATGAATTACTTTACACCAAATTTCTCAGTACGTGTAACTTCCATCGAGCTAAAATGTTGTATTAAATCCTTAATTAACATTATTATTAATATCGGAAAAAAGTTAACCGATAAGCTTCACTCCTTCTACCCCTCCCATACAATGTGACACAGTTCCACGACTTCACAAGAATTTGATTTTCTCGAAAAGTCTGAATGTTACTGATCTGAAATTTCAAATATATCAATTGCATGATGATCATAGTTTTTTTTCAAAAAATCACCAGAAACCCCCTTCTCCTTCCACCACCTCCCATATAAACCGCCCTTTTTCATGAAATACTCAAAACGAATTTTCTCAGTACATTTAAATTTCATCGAGGTAAAAATTTGAACTTAATCCTAAATTAGCATTATTATTAATCTCGGGGAAAAACTTAACCGAGTAGCTCCACTCCTTCTTCCCCCTCCCATACAATGAGACACATTCCACCACTATACAATAATTCGATTTTCTTGAAAAGTATGAATGATACAGATCTGAAATTTAAAGTATATCAATTGCATGATAGTTATAGTTGTTTCTCGAAAAATCAAAAAAAAACCCCCACTCCTTCTACCACCTCCCATACAAATTGCTCAATTTTATTAAATTCAATGCACTAAGTTTCTCAGTACCTACTCAATTTTCAAATTTAGTACAAAACATTTTAATAGCTACTCTAGCATGATGTGAAACAAATTAGTTCAGTGCTGTCACCCCTTCTACCACTCCCCATAAAAAATTTCTTAACACCGCAAAAATTTCGATTTCATCTATACATAGTATCGTATGATTGGGCTTTACGCACAATCGTAGTCCTGTTATGTTTTTAAGCTTAATGTTATTTTATTTGTTTTTTTTTTTAATAACACCAGCTACAATTATTCACATGTCCTTAACGCTTTTCAACACGTATATGATCTCGAATCACGGGTTTGATTTGTTCACGAGCCTGTCCCATAAAAATGGGAGTATCATGCTTTCATTCTCAATAATTTATGGTTCTGATTCCAACAATATACAAACCATTTTCTTCAAAGAGCCATTAAAGTAAGCAGATTATATATCCCACATAATGTATTACTAGCTACACTTTCAAAAATTGCTTATTATTGCTATTTTTACGCGGACGAAGTCGCGGGCGTTTGCTAGTCTCAAATAAAGTCAGACTCAATGACAATGTCAGGCTGACGAGACATTCAAAACCACTTAAGGAATATGCACATCGTACTGATTACGGACAAAATGAACCTATTAACAGATGCTGTAGAGTATTTAACAAATTCAGCGCCCACTATACACCTCCAATAAATAAGCTGTCATATAAACTGCGACTACGCTCCGTTTTATAAGGTCCCCAACATCCCGCTTGACCCTTCCACCAGTGTCTATCATATATCATATATATATATATCAAAATTGTGTTTAATTAATTAAGGTAAATTTAAATATATTAGGATATATTAAAATAAATTAAATTAAGCAATCTATTTGTATGTAAACTATCTTTATTAATAAATAAATAAATATTTCTGTACCCTTGGCGCCTCTGTGCGTTCATTATTTCTTAGCGTTACAAACGGTAAGGCAAACACAATATACTCTCAGATTTCATCTAGAGTAAAAATGAAATGAATACATAATTCCAGCACATTGCCTGCTTGGATATATCTTGGTCACCTCAATCTACGAAAATGAAAAAAATCGTAGAAAAAGGGTTGTGGGAAGGGCTAACAAACCTTCCACAATAAGTAATGAAAAATGTTAAGCAACCTGAATATCAGGAGGCCAAGGTCCGATTTGGGCTGTAGCGCCATTGTAGAAGTAGTAGATACATAAGTGTTATATGCGCACGAAATCTCGATTCTTAATTATGTTAATTCAAATGGACGGTTTTTATCGATTATTTACAAGGATCAGCTGCATTAATGAATTAGCAAAAGCATGCAAATTTAAAACTGAAAATTATCGATACTTTGATACATACAACATAATAATCTGCAATCAAATAGAGTAACATATATAGTATGCCCCTTAATCTTCACATCCAAGGCAATAAATAAATTTTTTCCAATCATTATCAATTCAGATTGATATCGATGAAGATATCACAAATACTCGCAGGTAATTTAAATTTATTTCTATATAGGTATTTATACTCTAGATGAAATCTGAGAGTATATTGTGTTTGCCTTACCGTTTGTAACGCTAAGAAATAACGCTCGCCCAGAGCCGCCAAGGGTACAGAAATATTTGTTGTCGCTCAAAAACTTCGATTCCGAGTTGCTGTCTGTCCGTCTGTCTACAGCATAAATCTCGAAAGCTTTGAGCTATAGGGCTAAAAAATTTTGTGTGTCATTTTTAGCAAAAAAGTAACTTTAAGTTCGTTAACGGGCCACATCCCCCCACTCCTTGTACCCCCTACCATACAAATTTCACGAAATACCGAAATTTTCAGAAATTGATTTTTCTTTGAAACTATTTAAGCTATCGACTTGAAATTTGGGTCAAAGTATCACAATATAGATATCAATAATATGACTGAATATTAATCCGATCCCGTTCTATCCCCTCCCATACAAATGCGTAATTTTCAAAAATGCATTTTTTCGATTTTCATTGAAACTAGCAAAGTTATAAAAACGAATTTTTACCGAAATTAATTATATTATAATTGCAATCAGTATTGAAAAAATTATCAACTTCACCTCACTCCTTTTACCCCGTCCCATACAAATTTCACGAAATTTTGAAATTTAAATTAAATTATTTTTCTTCGAAACTGTTAAAGCTATCAGCTTGATATTTTGAATAAAGTATACAAATCGATATGTCAATAACGAGAAAAAAATGGGTTTTGATCCTTACACTCCTTGTACCCCCTCCCATACAAATGCATAATTTTTGTTAAGTGCATTAGATCGATTTCCATTAAAACTAGAAAAAGTATAAACTTAAGATTTTGCCAGAATTGGTTTTTTAATAATTGCAATAAATGCTAAGAAAATTATCAGCTCCTCTTCACTCCTTGGATTGCTTGTTTCATGTCATAATAACATTGAAGTCCGCCAAAAAAGGAGACAGAAGATCGCCTATGAAAATCAATATGTTCCGCAGATGACGCATGTGCATTTTATTTCAAGGACATCTTAATAAGCATGTCACAAGCTGGCAATTTCCTATCGGATTGTTTTATACTCTAGATGAAATCTGAGAGTATTATTAGTTTGCTCTAAAGTTTGTAATGCTAAGAAATAAGGATCGGAGAAAAAAATGAATGATACAGAAGTTCATATAATCACTCAAAATTCTCAAAACTGGATGTCCGTCCGTCCGTGGGTCCGTCCGTCCGTTCGCTCTCTAGCTTGAGAACGCGTCGAGCTAGAAAGTTAAAATTTTGTACACGTCGTTTTTGGCGAAAAAGTAAGGTCAAGTTTGTGAATCAGCCAAATCACTGCACCCCTTCTAGCCCCTTCCATACAAAATGACTCATTTTCAATAACTTAAATAAATCATCTTGGAAACTATGAAAGCTAATGATTTGGAATTTATTATTTTTATCATAAATGTGATGTATGGTATAAAAATCATTTGAGTTCCCCCACACCTTTCACCACCTCCCATACAAACTGCACTTTTTCAACTTACAAAAATAATTGAAATGAAATTCCTTTAAAAGTTTTGCAATCGCGCTTGCCCTTCTACCCCTCCCATAAAAAAGTATCGTTTCGACTTATTTCTTTGAACCAACTAATAACCAAAAAATTAAAAGCTACAAACTTGAAATTTTGTACAAGAACACTACAACAACCACCCTAACCACTCTAACCTGCATATTGACTTTCCACCCATCCGCAACTTGTCCCAAGAATAATAAAGTTTCGCCCGACTTGTTGGCAGTTTATTTATTAATGGCGTAGTTTCTACTTATCAAATGTCAAAAAATGACAGCTTTAAAAGTGACATCTGCCCAAATAGCGGGCTATTCAAAATAACACCTCTTATTGGATAACCCTATATTAAGCTATACTAGCAGAATACAGAATACAAGAACAATTTAGTCATAATAGTAGTGAGGGGAAATGAAGAGTATTTCAAAAATGATGCACCTTTCCAAAATTTCAAACCGTTATATCTCAAAATTCAAAAAAGGTGTTAATTTGAAATTTTGTCACATTCTGTATGATCCATAATTTTCGTAAAAAGTTTTAAGATGGGGGTTGTAAGTGAAAAAAGGTGGTGGACCAAAATGTCGAAAATTTTCACCAATTACTTTAGGGCTCTGGTAAGAGATGCAATGTTAAAATTTTGCACGTGCATACATCCATTTGACATAAAGAAAAAATGTTAATTTGAACCAAAACTGTTATCCGCCAACGAGCACAAAGTGTTTCACGTGTATTGAAAAAAAAACTCAAATTTCAGGCTACAAACTCCAAAATTTGTTAAATTCACTTAAAAAAAGTGCTTAAAAGTCTCAGATATTAACTAGTCGAATACTTTCAAAACTTCTGGCCCCTCCCATACAAAAGTATTTTTTCGATCATTTTTAAAAAAAATCAATTATCACCAAACCATTAAAAGCTATTAACTAGAAATTTTTCACAAGCAATTCCAAAAATATTACAAATAAATGCATCAAAAGTTTTAGAATCGTCCCTGCCTCTTAGGCAAAAGTATGATTCCGACCAATATCAATAAATTAACTAATAAACAATAAATTAAAAGCTACGAACTTGAAATTTTGTACGAATACCTTTCAAAAGAAACTTAACAAAACCGCATCACAAATTTTGCTATTTCCTGACCTCTTCTACCCCCTCCCATATAAATGTATGGTTTTAAGAATATAAAATACACCGAGAATTTCATAGAATTTACTTCGTCTATGAAACTAACATTGTATGCATCGAATTTTGAGCACGATTCGAGCAATCAATTAATGAATTATTTACATGTAACCATCCCTTCTATCGCACCCCCTCCTTCCAATCACGCCCCCCCCCCCTCCCACCATACAAACTCAAACTTGCATATATAAACAAATGAAATATTCTTTCTATGTACTGCAGCTAAGGTGTAACCTAGTGGGTGACGTGCTGGTCCTACAATGCGAGGGTCGTGACTTCAATTCCTGGTCGACGTAATATGATTTCTGCACACTACCTGCTTAGGCACACCATGGTTAGCTGAATCTATGAAAATGAAAATTTCGTAGATAGAGGGTTGCGTGGGCTAACAACCCATCCACAATAAATAATGAAAAAAAAGTGTTAAGGAATCAGAAAGCCTGGAGGCGAAGTCCCGTTTTGGGCTGTAGTGCCATTGTAGAAGTAGAAGAAAAAATACTGCAGCTATTGATCGTAATCGCAGTTAAATGTTGAATAATTGACAATATCCCTGCCCTTCAACCCCTATTTACATAGGCTTTCCTATCCACTCTAACCTGCATATTGTCTTCCCACGTATCCTCAACATGTCCCAAGAAAAATAAAGTTGCGCTCGACTTATTGGCAGATTATTTAAGTTCTTTTAATAACAAAACCCGCCTGGCAACACTATTTATGCGTGACGCAGAAAAATGGTCCATTAATAACAATAACTACGTTCGTGCAATTACAATCAACATTTATGGGTAGCGTATTTATCTCATCGGGTGAACTCGTAAATCGAAGATTGAGCTTAAATACTGTCCACCCGCTAGTTCCTAACTCATTCTCAGTCCAGCCAGATTGAATTCGTACCGACTTACTATATTTAAAAATTCGCAGTAGAAACTCTCACTCAGTCGTTTGTTATCGGTACAGCGTGTCGATTCTGTGCGTTTGTGTCTTAAAATATCTTATTAAATTTTTCCGATATGATTTCTTCAGTAAGTGCTAGTTTGAAGTCAACCACAAGAATTTGCTCGAGCGGCAAGGTCTTCGCGTGCGCAACTCGTCAGCTCAGTTCGAAAGAGATTTTCAAGCGTGAAGATAAGTATGGGGCGCATAATTATCACCCGATACCTGTGGCCATTGAGAAGGGACAAGGTGTTTTTGTTTGGGATGTCGAGGGAAAGCGGTACTTTGATTTCCTGAGTGCTTATTCAGCGGTTAACCAAGGCCATTGCCATCCAAAAATTGTCGACACACTCATAAAGCAGTCCCAGAAATTAACCTTAACCTCGAGGTAAGGTGCACTATATATGTACGTCGATATCATTCGAACTTCATTAATTAATTTTCAGGGCTTTCTACAATGACACTTTGGGAGAGTTTGAACAAATGGCAACTGCACTATTTGGATATGAGAAATTACTTCCCGTTAACACAGGTGTAGAGGCAGCTGAAACAGCATGTAAATTGGCCAGAAAGTGGGGATATACAGTGAAAAAGATTCCAAATAACAAAGCAAAGGTATGAGGGATTGATTGTAGTGTAGAACATAAATGTAAAAAATTTTCCCTCAACAGATTGTGTTCGCGAATGGAAATTTCTGGGGAAGAACCTTAGCTGCCATATCAGCTTCCGATGATCCTACCAGCTATGAAGGATTTGGACCATATTTACCAGGATTTTTACGTGTGCCGTACAATGACGTCAAAGCTTTAGAGGTAAGACATCGTTATCATGGCATTCGTATCTCTCCGAAATTAAAAAGTCAAGAGTCAACGATAATCATTACCACCACGAAAGTCGTAAATTTCTAAAAATAGAGGTCCTCCAGTGTTGTTTCCATTACAAAGCTCAAGCGTTAAATTAAAATTACACATTATTATTGATAACAAATGTATGTTATCTTGATTAGCTTATTTCATGATTGGAAAATTTTTAATTTCTTCTCGGTTTGTCAATGTTTAATCAATTCATCCGAATATTTCCATTTCCTCTTCTCAACATAAGATCCAAAACAAATTTAATAATTGATATCACGTGTTTAAACTCATCCGGAAGCAGTCAGCTCGTGCTCTAACGATAATGGTGTAATATAAAATGTTTTCTAAATAAAATCCAACTATCTTTCCAACTATAAATAATTTCACTCAATTAATCTTTTACATATTAGCAAACTCTACAAGATCCGGATATGTGTGCGTTTATGGTTGAACCAATCCAAGGCGAAGCAGGTGTGATTGTTCCGGATGACGGTTATCTACGAAAAGTACGAGAAATTTGTGATAAATACAACGTATTGTTCATTGCCGATGAAATTCAAACTGGATTAGCTAGAACAGGAAAACTATTGGCAGTTAATTACGAAAACGTTAGACCAGATATTTTAATATTAGGTTGAGTATTTTAATATTACAAATCAACCTGAACTGAACAATACAAAAAAAAAAAAACTTTTCAATTGATTTTTAGGAAAAGCATTATCAGGCGGACTCTATCCTGTAGCTGCCGCATTAGCTGATGATAGAATAATGCTGTGCATCAAGCCTGGAGAGCATGGATCGACATATGGTGGTAATCCCTTGGGAGCTCGTGTAGCTATTACAGCCTTGGAGGTACTGATTGAAGAAAAATTGGCAGAAAATGCTGCCAAAATGGGAGAATGCTTGAGGAGTGCACTTCGAAAATTACCTAATGACGTGGTATCCACAGTGCGCGGAAAGGGCTTACTAAATGCCATAGTTATTAATCCAAGTAAGAGCTACTGTTACTTAAATTATCTAGACGATTTTTTTTTACAAATTGAATATTTCAGAATACGATGCTTGGGATGTTTGCTTAACATTAATGAAAAATGGGCTCCTAGCTAAACCAACGCATGGCGATATCATTCGTTTTGCTCCGCCATTAATTATTAACGAAGAACAAATGGGTGAATGCATCAATATTATTTCGAAAACAATCAATGACTTAAAATAAATACTGTCTTATAAAAACTGAACTAATTTAATAAATTAGATATGTTAAATTTATTATTAGGTCTTGCACTCATACATAGACACTTACAATTTGGGACGCTTCCCAGCGAACAATTTAACGAGCGTTTGCAAAAAACGGTCATAAAACGAGCATGAAATGCCACAAAACAAATAAACTGCGTGATCTTAAGCAACCCAAACAAACAGGGTCGCTCAATGCTGATTTTGTTATATACCCGCAGTTTCCATTTCACAATGCACAAGAACAGAGCCAAAAATTATTTCGTGTCGATATCTCAAATTCAAACGGAGAAAAACCTGGAGATTACAGAGGAGGCTGCGTATGCTTGCGTGTCAACCTCTTTAATTACTCGTTAATCTTTCATAGAAAATATCGTTTATGAATCGTTAACGATATTTATTAATGAATCAAAATAAAAATCATTAACGACACATTAATGTTTCATTGATTACGATTATATACTTGATTATATACTCGTTTCTTGTAAGCGTTTTACAATTCATTAATGAGTTGTTAAAAGTAATTCATTATCGAATGTTCATTTAGTCCGCTTAATGAATCGTTCAGGACTTGTTGACGACGCTCGTTAACGATCAAATCGCTCGTTAATATAATTCATTAACGATTCTTTAACGAATTAATTTGTTTGCTTGGTTAGAACTAGGTATAGCAAAATTACGGATAAAATGCATAAAACTAAATTTGATGATTGATGATTTATGTAGTAGTTACATATTTACTAATTCGAACGGAGTACCAAACGAACGCCGAAAAATGACTCGGACCTAACAGCTGATATTCTCAAGCCATTTATTTATACTTATTAATGTAGCTAATAAATAAAACTGAGCAATACAATTTCAAATATAACAGAATTATGATTGGGCGTAAAGCCCAATCATATGATACTCTAGATGAAATAAAATAACAATAATGGAGACAAACGAAAAGTTGAGAACTACAGAGGTATAGCAATTCTATCAGCTATACCGAAATTATTCGAAAAAATTATCTGCGATTAATTGACCAATATGATCAACCCTATTCGTAATGACCAGCAGCACAGCTTTAGAAAAGGTCGCTCGACCACAACGAATCTCATGATTCTTGTATCTAATACGCTCTGCGCACTTGAAAATGGACTTTAGCAAAGCGTTCGACCGAGTTGATCACAATGTCCTGATTTTAAAGTTAAAACAAATTGGTGTGACAGGATCCTTACTTGACCGGCTTAAATCCTATCTTAATAATAGAACTCAATTTGTTAAGTTTCAAGGTTTTATTTCCAAGGAAATAATAGTGTCCTCTGGGCTACCCCAAGGGAGTCACTTGGGACCTCTCTTATTTAATGCTTTCGTCTCAGATCTATCAGAAGTATTGAAAAATGTTTCACATCTGATGTACGCTGATGATGTAAAAAAATATGTCATGCCATAACCTCGCCCGCAGATGCCGCATTCCTGCAATCCAAGCTTATTGCGCTAGATCATTGGTGCATTCATAACAAATTAGAGCTTAATGTCAGTAAATGCCACGTGATAAGCTTCTCACGTAAATCATCCTCACCATGACTATGTCCTAAGTGGAACTCAACTACACCGTGTTGATCGAATTGAGGACCTCGGCTTACTACTGGACAACAAACTTTGCTTCAAATCTCACTATATTCGAATAATTTCAAAAGCCAATCAACTTCTTGGGTTCATTACGAGAAGAGCCAAAGAGTTTAAAAATGTATACCAAATCTTTATTCTGTTCTCTTGCTCGCACTATTCTGTAATATTTATGACCCATTTGGGACTCCTTTTTCCAGTTATATAGCAACAGAACAGAGTCAATCCAGAAGTAAATCCTTCTTTTTGCTCTCAGGGACTTGTATGATCCTAGAGACTTTGAAAACCTTCCACCCTACACAGTTAGGCTCCAATTATTAAATCTTTTACCGCTTGGTTCTAGAAGAACTATGCTCACATCCTGTTTACCTTCGATGTTTTGAATGGCGATATTAAGGTTGACCATATCTCAAATAAATTCAGACTCAATGACAATGTCAGGCTGACGAGACATTCAAAACCACTTAAGGAATATCCACATCGTACAGATTACGGACAAAAGGAACATATTAACAGATGCTGTAGAGTATTTAACAAATTCAGCGCACACTATACACCTCCAATAAATAAGCTGTCATATAAATTGAGACTACGCTCCGTTTTATAAGCTCCCCACACCCCGTTTGACCCTTCCACCAGTGCCTATCATACTTACATAAAATTAGGTTTAATTATTTAAAGTAAATTTAACTATATTAGGTTATATTAAATTAAATTAAATTAAGCAACTTATTATTATGTAAACTATCTTGTTATGATAAATAAATAAATAAAATGCTTCAGGCTGAGTTAATAGCTTTCACAATTTTCGAGGAAATTGAACAATTTTTGTCTGAATATATGGCATTTGTATGGTAGGTGGTAGAGAAAGTGGGAGGTTTTGGATAATTTTGAATTTGCTTATAAACATCCTAATCACATTGCTTTGTTAATCACATATTCGAAGGAGAAATACCTTTCTTGAATTTTCAATACAAAGATTTTGCATGTGAGGTGGTAGAAGGAGTGAAGTGAAGTTCATATTTTTTTACCATTAAGTGCAATTATTAAGGGACAAATTGTGGCGAATTTTTAAGTTTGTACCTTTTCTAGTTTTATTGAAAATCGATTAAATCCATTTATCAAAATTGTGCATTTGTATGGGAGGGGGTAGAAGGAGTGTTCGAATCAAAACCAAATTTTTTAACATCAATGATATTTGTAATAGCATACTTTTCTTAAAATTTAAAGTTGATAGCTTCGACGGTTTTGGAGAAAAATAATTAAATTGAAATTCCGAAATTTCGTGAAATTTGTATGGGAGGGCGTAGAAAAAGTGAGGTGAAGCTTATAATTTTTGCGAAATTGGTTGCGATTATAATAAAATTAATTATGACAAAAATTGGTTCTTTTAGCTTTGCTAGTTACAATGCAAACCGAATAAATGCATTTTAGAAAATTGTGCATTTGTATGGGATGGAGTAGAAGGAGTAAAGAGATCAGATCAATATTTTTTTGACGTTAATGATATTTACATCATTATACTATAACCTAATTTTCAAGTCAATAGCTGAAATGGTTTCGGAGAAAAATCAATTTCTTTAAATTTCGAAATTTTATGAAATTTGTTTGGCACGGGGTAGAAGGAGTGGGGGATGTGGCCCGTGTACGAACTTTAAGTTACTTTTTTGCTAAAAATGATATATGAAAATTTTCAGCACGATAGTCAAATCTTTCGTGAGCTATGATGTAGACAGACGGACGGACAGACAGACGGATAGACGGTCACTCGGAATCGAGGTTTTTGAGCGACAACAAATATTTCTATACCCTTGGTGACTCTGTGCGAGCGTTATTTCTTAGCGTTACAAACGGTGAGGCAAACATAATAAATGTACTCTCAGGTTTCATCTAGAGTATAAAAATATAATATTTGGACATTATAGTAGTGGAGGAAATGGGGAGCATTTCAAAAATATTGCAATTTCCAAAATTTCAAACCGTTATATTTCAATATTAAATAACGATAAACTGCAAACAAGTTGAGCGACAAGTTGAAGATGCATGGAAAGTCAATATGCAAGGTAGAGTGGGTAAGGGAGACTAAGTGGAACCCCCTTTCACAAATGGAGCCCCCTTTCATAAGTGTACCCCCCTTTTACAAGTGAAACCCCCTTTGGGGTAGGGCTGCTGTCAATTTAACACTTAATTGCGAATACGATCAATAGCTCCAGTACATTTAATCAATATTTCATTCGCTTATGCAAGTTTGGGTTTTTATGAGGAGAGGGGGGAGGGTTGATATTAAGAGTGGTTGGTCGACAATTTTTAATTGATTGCTTCAATTACCTCCAATATTCTCTGCATAGAATGTCAGTTTCATAGAAGAAGTTGCACAGAATTTTCATAAAATTTGATATATTTTACATTCACGAAACCATTCATTTTTATGGGAGGGGTAGAGAAGGTTAGGGAAATATAAAATTTGTGATTCAGTTCTATTCCATTTCTCTTGTAAGGTGCTCGTACAAAATTTCAAGTTCGTAGCTTTAAATTTGTTAGTTAGTAATTGATTTATTGAAATTGGTCTAAATCATATTTTTGTATGGGAAGGGGTAGAAGGGCAGGCGCGATCTCAAAACTTCTTTCGCAGTTATTTTTAAAAGTTTTGTTGGAAAATTAAAAATTGATTGATTAATAGTTAGGTGATAATTGAATTCTTAAAAATGGTCGAAAAAACAATTTTGTACGGCAGGGGGTAGAAGTTTTGAAGGTATTCAACCACTTAATATTTCATTCTTTTAAAAATTTTTTTTAAATGCGTTTCGCAAATTTTTAAGTTTCTACCTTAAAATTTCATTCAGAAATTTTCAGTTTATGTGTTTTTATCATAGCACATGAAACACCTTGTGCACGTTAGACCATGGGGGTCGGTGCATAACAATTGCGAAATTTTTATTATTTTACTTTATTATTCTAATAATAAAGTATTATGATCGACACAAAAAAAAAATTTGCTACCCTGAAATTTTTTTTTAGCGTTTCATGACTAATTTAGCCCAAAAATGCAAAAAAAAAATCCGTCCCGCCGTACGCCGTCCGCCGTACATATGGACTCACATCTCCAAGACCGTTAAAGGTAGAATGTTCGTTTTGGGTGGATTGTTGATTGGGTGAGTGAGCTCCATTATCTAAACTTTGTGGAGTGTCAGGTGGAAGGAGGGAGGCGGGGGGAGGGAAAGAGTCAAAAACTTCACTTGCTAATATCTCCACCATGAATGCAGATAGGAAGCTGAAAATTAGCAGAGGTATGGAGAGGATTATGGGGCAAACTCCAAAAATAATTTAATTTTTTTATCCATTAGCGTCCGAAAAGGGGGGGGGCTAAAAACAAATTGTCGGCCAAATTTTTTTTTCTAATGATTATATCTTCGAAATTACTAATCACAAAAAATTCATATTTTGGGACCACTAAGGTGGCATATAGACCTACTAGAATCAGCTTTAAAAAAGGCTAATTATTGTAAGGGAGAGGGTCGGGGGAGTGCAAAGTAAAACACTTAAAAATGAATATCTCGACTGTTAAGCTATGCAATTGACACTTGAAATGTATACTACGCTTTATTAGCGAAATACGAAAAAAATATAAAATGTGCGCATATTAGTAGTGGGAGGAAATGGGGAGCATTTCAAAAATGGAAAAATGGCGCACTTTCCAAAACTACAAATCATTATATCTCAAAATTGAGTATAGATATCAAATCAAAAATTTGTTAGATTATAGAGCTTTATATAGTTTCTAATTTTGGTAAAAAATTTAAGTTGGGGAGTGTAAGGGGAGGGAGGTGGAAGGCAAAACTGTTGAAAATTTTGAGTTATTTTTTAGGACTCTGGTAAAAGATACAAAGTTTAAATTTTGCACATCGGTACATCTATTTAATATACACAGAAAAAAAATAATAATTTGTTTCAAAATTGTTATGCACCGAAGTGAGGGTCTAACGTGCACAAGGTGTTTCATGTGTAATGAGAAAAACATATAAACTGAAAATTTTTGAAAGAAATTTTAAGGTAGAAACTTGAAAATTTGCTAAGTGCACTTAAAAAAATCCCTAAAAGTTTGAAATATTAACTGGTCGAATATCTTCAAAACTTCTTACTTCCATACAAAATTATTTTTTCGACCATTTTTAAGAAATCAATTATCACCTAACTATTAAAAGCTATCAATTTGAAATTTTGCATAAAAACTTACATAAATAATTTATATGAAATTACGTTAAAAGTTTTGAAATTGCACTTGCCCTTCTACCCCCTCCCATACAAAAGTATGATTTCGACCAATTTCATTAAATCAACTAATAACCAAGAAATTAAACGCTACGAACTTGAAATTTTGTACGAGCACACTACGAGAGACAGGAAATAAAATTGCGTCACAAATTTTACGATTTCCCTACCTCCTCTACCCCCTCCCATACAAATGTTTGGTTTCGTGAATGAAAAATACACAGAATCTTGTGAAAATTCTATGCAACTTCGTCTATGAAACTGACATTCTATACAGAGTCAATAAAGTCTATACGTGAGTCAAGCAATCAATTAAAAAACTATTAACATCATCCCACTCTTACTATCACGCCTTACCCTTCTCCTCATAAAAACTCAAACTTGCATAAATAAACGAACGAAATATTGATTATAAATACTGGAGCTTTTGAACGTTTCCGCAAAGTGATAAATTAACAATTGCCCTGCCCAAGACACCCCTTTCACTTTTGTCTTCCCAAACCACTCTAACATGCATATTGACTTTCCACGCATCCGCAATTTGTCCCAAGAATAATAAAGTTTCGCCCGACTTGTTGGCAGTTTATTTTCTCTATGTGCAACAAATATACATGGAAAATTTAAACTTTGTATCCTTCTCCAGAGCTCTAAAAAATCACTAGAAATTTTCAATATTTTTGCTTACCACCTCCCTTCCTTACATCTTTCAACGTAAAATTTTTACCAAAATTAAAAACTATGTAGTTCTACTATTTTTGTTTGATATCTGTACTCAGTTTAGAGATATAACGGTTTGAAATTTTGGAAAGTGAACCATTATTGAAATGCTCCCCATTTTTTCCTACTACTATGTATATATCCAAATGTTATATTTTTTTCGTATTTTATTAGTATAGCTTAATATATGTTTCAAGTTTCAATTATAAAGCTTAATTAATAGCCGAGATATTGATTTTTAAATGTTTATACTCTAGATGAAATCTGAGAGTATATTGTGTTTGCCTTACCGTTTGTAACGCTCAGAAATAATGCTCGCACAGAGCCGCCAAGGGTACAGAAATATTTGTTGTCGCTCAAAAACTTCGATTCTGAGTTGCTGTCCGTCCGTCTGTCCGTCTGTCCGTCTGTCCGTCTGTCTACAACATAACTCTCGAACGCTTAGAGCTATCGTGCTGAAATTTGTTGTGTGTCATTTTTAGCAAAAAAGTAACTTTAAGTTCGTGAACGGGCCACATCCCCCCACTCCTTCTACCCCCTCCCATACAAATTTCATGAAATTTCGAAATATTAAGAAATTGACTTTTCTCTGAAACTGTTTAAGCTATCAACTTCAAATTTACGTCAAAGTATTATTATATAAACGTCATTAATATGACGGAATATTGATCCGATCCCCTCACTCCTTCTACCCCCTCCCATACAAATGGACAATTTTGAGAAATACATATATTCGATTTTCACTGAAACTAGTAAAGCTGAAAACACGAAATTCTGCCAGAATTATTTTTTTTATAATTACAATAAGTGTTGAAAAAATTATAAACTTCACCTCACTCCTTCTAGCCCCTCCCATACAAATTTCACGAAATTTTGAAATTTAAATTAAATTATTTTTCTTCGAAAGTGTTAAGGCTATCAACTTGATATTTTGTCTAAAGTATACAAATAGAAATATTAATAATACAAAAAAAAATTGTTTTGATCTGTACACTCCTTCTACCCCCTCCGATACAAATGCATAATTTTTGTTAAATGCATTTTATCGATTTCCATTCAAACTAGAAAAAGTACAAACTTTAAATTTTGCCAGAATTTGTTTCTTAGTAATTGAAATAAGTGTTGGAAAAAATTATTAGGTCTGCTTCACTCCTTCTACCACCTCCCATACAAATATCTGTATTATAAATTCAAGAAAAGCATTTCTCCTTCAAGTATATGACAGCTATCGACTTTGAAATTGAATCAAAGCATGGTGATAAGGATGATGATGAGTTTCAAAAACAACTTAAATGCTCAATTTCCTCTGCCACCTCCCATACAAATGCCCCAATTTAAGGAAAACTATGATCAATTTCTTTAAAAATAATGAAAACTAGAAACTTTAAATTCAGCAAAAAACATTTTGCATGCTATGTTCGGTGCCATATACAAAAAATACAAACCTCCCCCTCTACTTCTACCACCTCCCATGCAAAAGTCTCTATTCACTATCCGAAAGAATTTGAGATGACATATTTTCCGGTATATTAAAGTCATTTCCATCTCATCTAGAGTATCATATGATTGGGCTTTAAGCCCAATCATAATTCTGTTATGTTTTTCTTTGCACCCGCCCTGTCCCTCTCCGTTACAATAATCAGCCTCTCATTAAGCTGATTCTAGTGGATCTATATGCCACCTTAATGGTTTCAAAATATAAATTCTTTATAGTAAGTAATTCTGAAGATATAATAATTTGAAAAAAAAAATTTGGCCGACAATTGATTCTTAGGCCCCCCTTTTTGCACCCAATTGATAGAAAAATTAAATTATTTTTTAAGTTTGCCTCACAAACCCCTCTATACGTATGTTGATTTTAGCTTCCTGGTTGAGATATTCGAATTCTTAATTTTCGGTTTTACCGCTCCCCCTGCCTCCCTGAGATCCGCATCTACCTACAACCCCCCGAAAAATTAACTCTCTATCTTGAAGGGTTTGGAAGTTAATGTGACGGCGGACGGCGTACAGACAGACGGATTTTTTTTTGCATTTTTAGGCTATTTTAGTCATGAAACGCGAAAAAACAAAATTTCAGGGTAGCAAATTTTTTTTTTCCAAGTCGATCACAATACTTTATTATTAAAATGTGTGTACAACTTAATAAACGGAATTTTTTAGCGAAATTTGTTGCTTTATTGTGGAAAAATCTTACAATATATCTCATTCAAAGTATTGTCCATCGGAAGCTACAACATTTCCCCATCTTTCAGGCAGTTTATGAATTCCTTCCCAAAAAAATTGCGCCGGCTTGGCGGCCAAAAACGAATCTATCCAATTTCGGATGCCTTGCTCTGAAGTGAAGCGTATTCCGGTTAGGGCGTTTTGCATCGAGCGAAATAAATGAAAGTCAGACGGAGCAAGGTCCGGACTATAAGGCGGGTGGGCCAAACCTTCCCATCCACTATTTTCCAAATAGTTTTTCACGGGTCTTGCAACATGCGGCCGAGCGTTGTCATGATGAAAAATTATAGCCTCGTGTCTGGTCGCATATTCCGGGCGTTTTTCGATGATTGCACGCTTCAAACGTATTCATTGTGTTCGGTACAGGTCACCTGTGATTGTCTGGCCCACTTTCAACAACTCATAATATAACGGCCCCTTCTGATCCCACCAAATACACAGCATAACCTTGGCGCCATGGATATTTGGCTTCGCCATTGATTTGGCTGGTTGGCCGGGCTTCACGTATGACTTTTTGCGCTTGGGATTATCATAACGGATCCATTTTTCATCCCTAGTCACGATCCGATGCAAAAATGATTTGTTTTTATGGCGCGCAAGCAGCATTTCAGACATACAGAAGCGCTGTTCAACGTCTCTCGGCTTCAACTCATAGGGGACCCAATCACCTTGCTTCTGAATGTATCCGGCGGCTTTCAAACGTTTCGAAATGGCTTGCTGAGTCACTCCCAACGATTTGGCAAGTTCGCCTTGCGTTTGACACGAATTCTCATCGAGTAGCGTCTCCAATTCTTCGTCTTCAAACTTTTTTGGCTGTCCTGGGCGTTCTTTGTCTTTGATGTCAAAATCGGCACTTTTGAAGCGTTGAAACCATTCAAAACACTGTGTTTTCGCTAAAGCATCGTCACCATAAACTTTCACAAGCAAACGATAACTTTCCGCAGCAGTTGTCTTTGCAAAAAAATGACCCAAATGAACCTCCCGCAAATGCTGTCTTTTTCTCCAATTTTCGAAGTTATTCATCGTGAAAAATAATAATGATGCACACAAGATAAAATTGTTTTGTTGACTGATTTTGATAGCTGTCAAATGTACCTTCAAAATGACATATATATAAAGTTCGAGCTTTCACGATATTTGTTAGTACGGACATCTAGCGTCAAATTCCGGTTATTAAGTTGTACACCCTATTTTAAATTGAAATTTTGTCATATTGCAGAGCTACATCTATAATTTTGATAATATTTTTATGTTGGGGAACAGGAGGTGAGCCAAAATGTCGAAAATTTTGAGTACTTTTGTAAGGCCCTGGTAAAATACACAAAGTCCAAAGTTTCAGGTGTATCCATCTATTTTATGTAGTGTCATGTGTATTGAAATAAGCAAATACTATTATACGAAATAATTCTGTTTCAAAAATTTTGCGATTGCCTCAACTCCTACCCCCTTCTATACAAATGTATGGTTTCAAGAATATAGAATGCATCGAATTTCATAGAATTCCATTCGTCTATGAAGCTAAGAGAATTTTGAACGTGATTAAAGTAATCAATTGAAAAATTAATAACTTCCTCCTTCCCCTTCTACCACCCTCTCTGCTCATACAAACCCAAACTTGCATATAGACATGAATGACATATTGATTCTATGTACAGCAGCTATTCATCATAATCGCGGTTAAGTGTTAAATAGTTGACAACAGCCCTGGCTGTGAACTTACTTCTTGCCTATTAACCCTAACCTGCATATTGACTTCTCACGCATCCACAACTTGTTCCAAGAATAATAAAATTGGGTCCGACATGTTGGCAGATATTTTTAATTCCGCGAGAGTCAGGAAATTGAATTCAAAATACATTTATTCACACACAACACACCGATTATCCTGATCGAACCCAAGCTTTAAAAAAAGGTGATCGATTTTTGTTACGTTTGAAGCATTGTCTGCATGGAATGGAGCTGCAAGTGCTGTTTTATGGTTTCTTATGAAGCTTACCAAGAAATTGCAAACATTCGTGAACCAATGTCTACGACGTATTTGTGGGATATGCCAGCAAGACGTTATCACCAACGACGATTTTTTCAATACAGACAAAGTTAGTCATTAAGAATAAAAGGCAAAAGTGGCAGAGAATCGGTCACGCCTTGCGAAAGCCAGGGCATACTATCTCCAAATTAGAGTCATTTTATACAAGAAAAACTAGACACTCTGCAGTAGAAGGCGATGAGGGTCCAAGTATCCGGTCGAGTGACCGATCTTTATGGAAACGAAGAATAGGACTCGCTGAAAGAGCTGTTGGTGCTAAATATCATACAGTATGATCACCCTGGCAATTTTTGCCAGCATTTATTTACCACTCCACTTATGGATACGAAGATAAAATTTATTTATTTTAAGTTTAAGACCGGAGTTCAAAGATCTTCACGAATACCTGGCTTCTCCCAATAATATTTCATAATGCAAAGAAACTAAGCACATACAGGTAATGACCTTCAACCAAATACAGAACAGCCAACATTTTATTAATAGGTGATTCGAAATTTAATCATAAAATGTGAAATTAAAGTTAATGAAACAGACAGGAAAATTACGATAAAAGCACCAGTTGGATATAAGGATCGTCCCCATATTGTGCAGTATATATTTGCATGTGTCTCTAATAAACAGTATGTAAATACTATCATAAAGATTGACGGATAAATAGTATGTGTCCTGAACATTTAACGATCTGAGGTTACATTCAGACAGTTAAATGTTCGAGTAATTAACAATTTGACTATAAATTAGGCATAATGCCTTATCTTAATATTGGCCTAGCCAGGCTCCCTCTTGAACCACATCGTTATTTGATTTACACAAACATTACTGTAATTATACAAATAGTGCGAAAAATTTCACAACAATTGTAACAAGTTTAGTAAATCAAATTCCAGAAGCCAAATGACTGCTGCGTTCCATTAGTCGCTGCCATTACCCGGAATGGGACTTCACAGATGCACACCGCAATTAAGGAGTCGAAATTACTGGCAATTTCATTAATGTCGAGCAGGAGGACACCTCCCCAATCATAATCGTCCTCGTCCTGTGTGCTACAACTGTCTCTCGGTGTCATCCCCGTGACACAACACGATTTTCAGTTTAAAAATCGATGACTTTAGATTAGCATGGAACCCTCAACGAAATAATTAGTTACTTTTACGTTTTAATTAAAACGAAATAAGAATTTTGCCTGCAGCCATAAATTGGGGCTGTTGAGCCTTATCAGGGCACTTAGTGAATTTTGGCGCGACAATAAAAAGGGATCCTGACATTCTTATCATTTGCAAGGGAGAAGTTTGTTGGTGCAAAGTTCCATGAAGCATATTTCCTACTGGCAATGGGGACAAAGCGTTTAGTCCTTTATGGGATACAAAATGCTCCAAATAACGACCAGTTCATTCACATTTAATCTAATATTTTCTCCCCGATGATATCTCTGGACGTTAATAAGAGTGTCCTTCACTTAACGCGACACTTTTTTCTTTAGTGTTTTCATTTCTTTTCATTGAAAAGGCACCCAACTGCTTTCAGCTTTTTATTTCACTTCTTTCAAGACTTTTACTTGTTTTTTAACAATGACGATAAGACATTTGATCTATGTTGGTTCGAGGTCATAATGAGAACGTTTTCGTTTTTATCACCATACCGAAGTGATTACTGATTCTTGATGAAATCTGAGAGTACAAACTCGTATTATAAGTTTGTGACGCTAAGAAATAAGACTCGGAAAAAAATTGGATTCGTCATATCGCAAAAATCGCAAAACTGAGAGTCTCTAGCTTGAGATAGCGTTGAGATAGAAAGTTCAAATTTCGCTTAAGTCATTTTTGGCAAAAAAAAAAACAGAGTTATCTTAACACCGAATCGGTGTCAAATTGATAATAAGATTTGACGATTTGACCTATCGTGATGAAATTTACCAATTCCATACAAAAGTCACTATTCACTATTCGCAAAAAAATTTGAAATGACATATTTTCCATTTTCCGGTACAATAAACTCTTTCCTATGTCATCTAGAG
The DNA here is from genome assembly GCA_963669355.1 of Chorisops tibialis. Lineage (NCBI taxonomy): Eukaryota > Metazoa > Arthropoda > Insecta > Diptera > Stratiomyidae > Chorisops > Chorisops tibialis. The sequence goes on along the minus strand of OY770263.1, from coordinate 189,976,414 downwards.
TATCATATGATTGGTCTTTAAGCCCAATCATAACTCTGTTATGTTTATTATTGACATGGATATGTCTTATGGCTCGACTTAATCAAAAATGTTGTGCAACAAAAATATGTTACCGTGATTCTATCTCCCTAATTGAAACTGAGTAGTAAGCAAATAAAATGTTCAGTCCACTCACTGTGCATGCGCTCGCGGCCGACCGAAAAATCAAAATTTTTCCCATATACCCAAACGAATCTAATACCAGGCACGCAGAACTATGGTCAGCGGTTTGCTCAGATTCAGTACGAAAATTGTGAGTAAGATTACAACGGTGTTCATCTCGCCGAGCGGCAGAATTATCGGCAACTTTTATGTTTGCAAATGAACTATGCGCGCTTGGTATTTCAGGTCGGATTTTTTGCGCAAAGCGGTTGAATTGCCAACCGCATTTGTGCTCTGATTTTTTTTTCCGGAGAGGGCAGTACTATTTTTTTCTCTACTGCTCGGTTGAGATTATTAGTGCCAGTTGATCGGATCTCGTTTAGTGCGATTTTCACTTGTCGGCTACCCGGGTTTTGTGTTGTTGCTGTTGGATTCTGCATCGTCGACCGCATAACGAGAAGAAGAACAGAACACCGTGCATCGCGCTGCTTAGGATCGCGCGCTTTGCAGAAGATAGAGAAAGGATGGAGGTGGTCTGCAATGTGAGTCTGTCTTTCTCACACTTGTATCTATATATACATATGTGTACAGTATATGTCTTGATTTGATTAAAGTGTAGCACCTGCCTCTAAGACTTGACCACACTGTTGTCTTTAGCAACTCGAATTGTATTTAAGACGACAATCATTAACGCCCCCGAAGGTAGCAGTTTATACCATTTACAGGATCAGTATTCATATTTCTGGCTGCGAGACCTATCTAAATCTCTGCCAATCTTTCGTCCATGGCAACAGGTTGTTAATCTAAATCACGCAACCTTACGCCAAGCAATTGCTCTGCCCGCGATATGGGCATCACAGCCTCCTCGTGTATGTCAAGCACATCCTCAACCAGCACTGGGGGTGGAAGTAACCTTCCATGGGCTCCCGAGGTACCAGTTTACCCCTGGTAAGGCTACACATCTGAAGCATAGATCCCTGCACTATGATCACCCCTCGGCTACATATATGTACAATGTGTATAGTATTTAACCAAAATTTTTCGCGTTCGTTTGTAACGGTTCTATAGCTCCAAAATCTAAAGCCGACTTAATGCGTGAGCCGAGTAAACGTAAGCGAGCTTACGCAGATTCTTCCCGATACACCATTCAGTTCAAGTATTACGAATTTTTACGATGATTTGAGATCATATACATATTAAAGAGCGTTAAGGAAATCTAAATAGTTGTAGGTTTTTTTAATCTAAAAAAAGTCTAAATAAAATAACAATAAGCTCAAAAACATAACAAGACTACGATTGGGCGTAAAGCACAATCATACGATACTGTAGATGAAACAGAAATTTTTGTGATCTTAAGAAATTTTGTATGGGGAGTGGTAAAAGGGATCACAGAATTGAAGTAATTTGCTTCACATCGTGCTAGAATAGCTAACTCATAAAAACGTTCTGTGCCAAACTTAAGCTTCAAAAATTGAATACGTACTGAGAAATTAGTGTATTGGATTTAGTGAAATATGTATATGCGGTGGTAGAAGAAGTGGGGGATTTTAATAGTGTTTTGAGACCAAACTTTAGTTATCATGTAATTGATATGTTTTGAATTGCAGATCAGTAACATTCATACTTCTCAATAAAATCGAATTTTTGAAAAGTTGATAAGTTGTGTCGCATTGTTTGAGAGAGGATATAAGGGGAGAAGCTAATCGGTGTATTTTTTCCGATATTTATAATAAATTAAGGATTGAAACAAAATTTTAGCTCAATAAATATTATACGTGCTGAGAAATTTGGTTGATAGCATTTATTGGAAAAGTGCAGTTTGTATGGGAGGTGGGGGAAGGAATAAGGAGATTCAAAAAAAATTGCATACCATCTATAGCATTATGATAAAAATTATAAATCCTAAATTTCAAATTATTCGCTCCTATAGTTTTCAAGAAAATTTGATTATTATATACTTCGCACGTGTATTTTGTACGAAAAGGAAGGAGATTTCATAAAGCCCACTTTATTGGTATTACTGAATAAGTCAAAATAAACTGCCAACAAATCGGGCGCAACTTTATTATGTTTGTGACAAGTTGAGGATGCGTGGAAAGTCAATATGCACGTTAGAGTGGTTAGGGAAAGCTAAGTGAAAGGGAGTTCTAGCGGAGGGCTATTGTTAATTCAACACTTATTTGCGGCTACGATCAAGAGCTCCAGTACATATAATGAATACTTCATTAGTTTATTTAAACAATTTCGGGATTTTGTGGGGGGAGGGGAGACGATGATCGTAAGGGTGGGAAGATGTCAATAATTTTTTAATTTTTTTTTTTTTTTTTTTTGTTTTTGTGCAAAATTTCAAATTGATAGCTTTCAACAATTAGGGGATAATTGATTTCTTATAAATAGTCGAAAAAATAATTGTGTATGAGAGGGGAATTTTGAAATGAATTTCGCAAATTTTCAAGTTTCTACCTTGAAATTTCATTCAAAAATTTTCAGTTTTTTTTTTTAATTGCGCATGAAACATCTTGTGCACGTTAGACCCCCTCCCCTCCCTTCGGTGCACAAAAATTGTGGAACAAATTATTATTTTTTCACTATGTATATCAAATAGATGTATCCACAAGGAAAATTTAAACTTTGTATCCTGCACCAAAGCCCTAAAAGTCAGTCAAAATTTTCGACTCTTTAGCTTACCACCTTCCTCCGCTTATACACCCTACCTAAAATTTTCACCAAAATTAAAGACTATGCAGTTCTACAATCTGACTAAACTTCAATTTGATACCTGAACTTAGTTTTGAGATATAACGGTTTGAAATTTTGGAAAGTACACCATTTTTGAAATGCTCCCCATTATCCCGCACCTATGTAATTTTCAAATGTTATTTTTTTTTCGTATTTTGCTAGTACAGTTAAATACGTGTTCCAAGTTTCAATTACATTGCTTGAGAGATAGTCGAGATATTAATTTTTAAATGTTTTTCTTTTAATTTAAAATTAACCTTTCTCTAATCTGATTCTGGTGGATCTGTATATCATCTTAGTGCTTCCTAAAATATGAATTTTCTATGGTAAGAATTTCGAAAATATATTCATTTAAAGTAAAAAATTCGGCGGACAATTTGTTTTTAGCCCCTTTCGGCTCCAGTGGATAAAAAAATTAAATTATTTTTAAAATTTGTACCACCAACCTCTCCATTCATAAGTTAAATTTCAGCTTCCTAGCTAGAACCATGGTTTAGATGTTCGAATTCTTGGTTTTCGGTTTTAGCGCTTCATTCTTGAAGGGTTTGGGAGTTAATATGCGCTGAGCGTACACGTACGGCCTACAGACAGACGATTTTTTTTTCTTGGATTTTTAGGCTATTTCAGTTATTAAATGCGAAAAGACAAAATTTCAGGGTGGCAAATTTTTTTTTCTAAGTCGATCACAATACTTTATTATTCAAATAATAAAGTAAAATAAATAAGAAAAAATAATTTCTCGGCCGAAAATCGAACCCAATTCTGATGAACTTGTCTCGCCAAAATTTAGCCACAATTTTTGAATTTACTTTAATTATACTCAAATTAATTCAGTTTTTGAAATCAAGTCGTTGGTTTCGAACCAAAAAACTAACTTTTAGCCATTTATAAACAAATAACAGACAGACACCACAATTATATTTATATGTATAGATGCACCTCTTTTAGAGTTACAACTTCCAAATTGATATTCTTGGGTATTGATTGAGCCAAGGAAACGATTTTTAGCTCTAATGCCGTAAAAGTCTTATTCGCAATCAGTTTCCGTTCCAACACCTTTTGAACGGTATAAATTTATTAGTTATAAGTTGATTAACTATTTAAAACATTAATTACTTTTATTTCATCATACACCGAACAAAATTGTGATGGAAAAGATAAAAATATTAACCCTTTCACTGTTTGTTTTTATCAAAAAAAAACTCAAAAAACTAGTCTGAATGATAAATCAACACATTTCGGAATTTTACAGTAAATTAAAGTATCTGCCAACAAGTCGGGCGCAACTTTATTATTCTTGAAACAAGTTAAAGATACTTGGGAAGTCAATATTTAGGTTAGGGTGGATAGGGAAGACTAAGTGAATGGGGGTTTTAGGTTAGGGCTGTTGTCAATTATTTAACTGCGATTACGATCTATAGCTCCAGCACTTCCTTCCTTCTACAATGGCGCTATAGCCCAAATCGGACCTTGGCCTCTTGATATTCAGGTTCCTTAACATTCTTTCATTACTTATTGTGGAAGGGTTGTTAGCCCTTCGCACAACCCCTTTTCTACGAATTTTTCATTTTCTTAGATTGAGGTGACCAAGGTATATCCATGCAGGCAATGTGCCGGAATTATATATTGCGCCGACCGGGATTTGAACTCACGACCTTCGCATTACAAGACCAACACACTACCTACTAGGCTATACCCTAGCTCCAGCACTTACTACAATCAATATTTCATTTGTTTATTTATGCAAGTTTGGGATTATAATTCAAAATTGTCTATATAAAATGTTTGGTGTATTTTATATTGATCATATATTACATTTGTATGGGAGGGGGCAGCAGAGTTGATGGAATCATAAAATTTTTGATGCAGCGTAATTTGGTTTCTTGTGGTTGAAGGTGTTTGTACAAAATTTAAAGTTCGTAGCTCTTGATTTGTTGGATATTTATTGAAACTAGTTTCACCTGTGGTCGAAATTCGACCAATTGTGTGCGTAAAATAACGAAATTCATATTGTTTTGGACATAATTAGAATTTAGTTGTATACAAAATCTTAATTATTACATACTAGAAAACGCCCGCGACTTCGTCCGTAAATTTTTGAGAGGGTAGTTAGTAATACATTATGTGGGATATGTAATCTGCTTACTTTAATGGCTCTTTGAAGAAAATGGTTTGTATATTGTTGGAATCAGAACCATAAATTATTAGGAATGAAAGCATGATACTTCCATTTTTATGGGACAGGCTCGTGATCAAATCAAACCCGTGATTCGAGATCATAGAAGTGTTGAAAAGCGTTAAGGACATGTGAACAATTGTAGCTGACGTTATTTAAAAAAAAAATCAAATAAAATAACATTAAGCTTAAAAACATAACAGGACTACGATTGTGCGTAAAGCCCAATCATACGATACTATCTATAGATGAAATCGAAATTTTTGCGGTGTTAAGAAATTTTGTATGGGGAGTGGTAGAAGGGGTGACAGCACTGAACTAATTTGTTTCACATCATGCTAGAGTAGCTTTAAAAATGTTTTGTACCAAATTTAAGCTTCAAAAATTGAGTAGGTACAGAGAAACTTAGTGCATTGAATTTAATAAAATTGTGAAATTTGTATGGGAGGTGGTTTTTTGGTGATTTTTCGAGAAACAACTATAACTATCATGCAATTGATATATTTTAAATTTCAGATCTGTATCATTCATACTTTTCAAGAAAATCGAATTATTGTATAGTCGTGGAATGTGTCTCATTGTATGGGAGGGGGAAGAAGGAGTGAAGCTACTCGGTTAAATTTTTCCCCGATATTAATAATAATGCTAATTAAGGATTAAGTTCAAATTTTTACCTCGATGAAATTTAAATGTACTGAGAAAATTCGTTTAGAGTATTTCATGAAAAAGTGCGGTTTATATGGGAGGTGGTGGAAGGAGAAGGGGGTTTCTAATGATTTTTTAAAAAACAACTATAATCATCATGCAATTGATATATTTGAAATTTCAGATCAGTAACATTTAGACTTTTCAAGAAAATCAAATTCTTGTAAAGTCGTGGAACTGTGTCACATTGTATGGGAGGGGGTAGAAGGAGTGAAGCTAATCGGTTAATTTTTTCCCGATATAAATAATAATGTTAATTAAGGATTTTATACAACATTTTAGCTAGATGGAAGTTACACGTACTGAGAAATTTGGTGTAAAGTAATTCATGAAAAAGTGTAGTTTGTATGGGAGGTGGTGAAAGGAGTGAGGAAACTCAAACAATTTGTAAACCAAAAGACTGCATTTATAATAGAAATAGTATATTCCAAATTTCAAATTAATAGCTTTTCTGGTTTCCAAGAAAATTTGATTAATATATATTTTGAAAATGAGTCATGAGGCATAAAGCCCAATCGTGCGATACTCTAGATGAAAGAGAAATTTTTGTATCTTAAGAAATTTTGTAGGGGAAGTAATAGAGGGGGTGACAAGATTGAACTAATTTTTTTACTGAGAAAAGTAGTGTATTGGATGTAGTGAAGTAGGGCAGTTTGTATGGGAGGTGATAGAAGGAGGGGCGAGTTTTTAATGACATTTCAGAAACAACTATAAACATCATGCTTTTGACAGGTTTTAAATTGCAGATGAGTAGCATTCATACTTTTGAGGAAAATCGACTTTTTATAAAGTTGTGAAATTGTGTCATTTTGTATGGGAGGGGGTAGAAGGGGTAAAGCTAATCGTCTAAATTTGTTTGGTCTTATTAATAATTATAAATAAATAGTTACTGCACAATTTCAGCTCAATCAATTGTATACGCACTCAGTAAATTGGTTTAAAGCATTTCATGAAAAAGTGCAGTTTGTATGGGAGGTGGTGGAAGGAGAGGGAGGACGCAAATAATTTTTACACAGGAGATTGATACCATCATAAAAGTATTTCATTCCAAATTTCAGATCAATAGCACTTACACTTTTTGAGTAAATCCGTGCATTGTCAAATTGTGAAATTGTGTAATTTTGTATGGAAGGGGGTAGAAGGGGTGGAGCAATTTGGCCCGTTCACGAACTTAACCTCACTTTTTTGTTAAAAACGACGTGTACAAAATTTGAATAATCTAGGTCAACGCGTTCTCAAGCTAGAGAGGACACGGACATACGGACGGACAGACGGACGGACATCCGTCCGTCTGTCTATTGTATATTGTCTATTGTCTATTGGTATGAAATTTGGAATATAATACTTCTATAGTGATTTCATTCTACTGTATAAAAATTATTTGTGTCCTTCCCCTCCTTCCACCACCTCCCATACAAACTGCACTTTTTCATGAAATATTATAAACCAATTCACTCAGTGTCTATAAAGCTAATCGAGGTAAAATTATTAGTAAGACCAATAAAAATTAGATGATTAGCTTCACCCCTTCTACCCTCTTCCATACAAAATGACAAAAATACCCAATTCGACAATAAACGGATTTGCTCAAAAAATATAAAAGCCATTAGTCTGAAATTTTGCGTGTCCTCCTCCTGCTTCCACCACCTCCCATACAAACTGTACTTTTTCATGAAATACTCTAAACCAATTTACTCAGTGCGTATACAATTGATCGAGCTGAAATTGTGCACTATCTATTTATTTATAATTATTAATAAGACCAAAAAAAAATAGACGATTAGCTTTACCCCTTCTACTCCCTCCCATACAAAATGACACAATTACGCAACTTGTCTATAAACGGATTTTTTTCGAAAAGTGTAAAAGTTATTGATTTAAAATTTGGAACATATTACTGCTATAATAATTCCAATCTGCTGCATAAAAATAAAAAAAATTCTCTTCATCTAGAGTATCGCACGATTGGGTTTTACGCAAAATCGTAGTCCTATTATGTTTTTTGCTGAATTTAAAATGCTTTTCTTAAATTTATAACACAGATATTTGTATGGGAGGTGGTAGAAAGAGTGAAATGGAGCTGATAATTTTTTCTAACACTTATTTCAATTATTAAGAAACAAATGCTGGCAAAATTTGAAGTTTGTACTTTTTCTAGTTTGAATGGAAATCGATAAAATGCATTTAACAAAAATTACGCATTTGTATGATCAAAACAAATTTTTTTCGCATAATTAATATTTCTATTTGTATACTTTTACCATAATATCAAGTTGATAGCTTTAACAGTTTCGAAGAAAAATAATTTAATTTATATTTCAGAATTTTGTGAAATTTGTATGGGGGCGGGGTGGAACGAGTGAGGTGAAGTTCATTATTATTTTTAAAATAAATTGCAATTATAGTAGAATTAATTCTGTCAAAATTTCGTCTTTTCAGCTTTACTAGTTTCAATGAAAATCGAAAATATGTATTTTTCAAAATTGTCCATTAGTATGGGAGGGGGTAGAAGGAGTAAGGGGATCGGGTCAATATTCCGTGATATTAATGACATCTATATCATAATACTTTGACCTAAATTTTAATTTGATAGCTTAAATAGTTTCAAAGAAAAATCAATTTCGTAATATTTCCAAATTTCATGAAATTTGTATGAGAGGGGGTAGAAGGAGTTTGCTAAAAGTGACACGCAAAAATTTTTAGTACTATAGCTCAAAGCTTTCGAGAGTTATGTTGTAGACAGGCGGACAGACAGACAGACAGACAGACAGACGGTCACTCGTAATCGGGGTTTTTGAGCGACAACAAATATTTCTGTACCCTTGGCGGCTCTGTGCGAGCGTTATTTCTTAGCGTTACAAACGGTAAGGCAAACACAATATACTCTCATATTTCATCTAAAGTATAATTACCACAACTTTTAATTTTTACCTTGTAAGTCAAGCAGCATTGGACGCGAATGAAAGTGGAGATGCTTTTGAGATTGTTGTAGTTTATTTTTGTCTTCGATGAATACTTTCAGTATGCCAATATTAGGCATCCTTTAATTAGACACTTTTCTTATTTCCCACCCAAAAGCTCTTTCGTAAAAGCTCAATGTAAAGGATCTACCAGTTCTCGTCCGAACATCGAAGTCAAGCAGTATGGGACGCAAGTAGCACTGAGATGGGACTCCACTTGTATGTTCCCACTTTATTTTACATGCCTTAACGGCACATGATTTTTAGTTTGTGCATAAATCTATGACATCGTACCTTTTAAATGCTATAATTTCCATTTCACTCCTTTTATAATAAATAAAAAAGGGATCCTCACTTTTAGATGCTTACCTATTAATATATGTATAAGATTTTTTTTGCACTCTTTTGCATGGTCGGAGGAAGACAGGGAGGATTTCAAAACTTTTGATGTAACTTTGTTTTACACATTTAAATTTCAATTTGACAACTTTTAATATGTTGGTGATAATGGAATTCTTAAAAATAATCGAATAAAAAAATTTGTACGAGAGAGGGTAGAAGTCTTGAAAGTAGTCGACTAGTTAATATTTTAAAATTTTATGCTTTTTTTTTAAATTAATTTTGCAAATTTTCAAGGTCCTGGCTTAAAATTTCAATGAAGAAAAAAGTTTTTGTGTTTTTTTTCCAATGCACATGAAACTCCTCGTGCCCCCACTTCGGTGCACAACAGTTTTGGTTTTGGTTCTTTATAAAAAAGAGCGCAGGGGGTCGCTGGACTTCAAGCAAAGTATTAAAGCGACCAGTTCACTTTAATTTAACCGAAAAACTTTATTTAATTGAACTAAGCCGCACTTCAGACTTTTTCGCTCACAACTTATCGCTTAATTCCTTCGCTTCCAAATCATTCACTCACTCGTCGTCGGCTCTAAACTAGACTGCCTCCTCTTCTCGGGCGCTTGCTTTTTATATTATTATTTTATATTATTTATATTATTATTATACGTCTCGTTGTTATTGCTTTTTTGGTGAAGAGCTCGTAGATGTTCAAAAAGCGTTTTCCCGTCTCCAAGTCTTTTCCCGGTTGTTGTTGTTGTTGAACATTCCAATCGAAGTTATTTTTTTTTCTCGTCCGTTTCTCTTCATTGCTTATATTGTTGTTATTGGATGGTGCGATGGTCGTGCACTTTAAGAGTGTACGTGTTCTTGCCTTACTTTTTGAGACCAATAAAGCATTTCATCGTTACCCGAGTATTTCTTCTATCGCCCGATCGCTGCTGTTGCTTCCTTGGCTGGTGTAGGTGTTCAGAATTATTTCGTTCTTATGCGATAATTTTCCCTGTTGGTCGAGTCTCGTTTAGTTTGCTAGTAGTACTGCAGTACTCAAGTTCCCAGAACACTCGATGAGCGGGATAGTGTGAAAACGTTCATGATCGTAATTCAAAAAAAATAGTGCGGATGTTATTGGTTTTTTTTCGAGAGCAGAAAAAGATTGCAAACGGCTAGGGCTAACATGCAACAATATACATTTATTATATAGATGTATTTACGTACAAAATTGGAACTTTGCATCTTTTACAAGAGCCATAAAAAAAATTACGTAGAGTTTTCGATATTTTGGCTTACTACCCCCCTGCCCTTAGACATCGCAATTTAAAAACCAAAATTAGAGGTCACACAGTTCTACACTCTGAGAAATATCTCAATTTAATATCTGTATTAGAGTTTGTGATATAACGGTTTGAAATGTTTGGAAAGTGCACCATTTTTAAAATGCTTCCCATTTCCCCCCAATTGCTATTATGGCCAAATGTTATTATATTGTTCTCATATCCCACCAGTACAGCTTTTTTAATTACATACCTGAAGGGATAGTTAAGATATTCACTTTTAAGTGCTTAAGTAGTAGTGCGTACGTCGTACAGACAACAGATTTTTCTACTCTGAGAGTTATATAAGTGCCACAATGTTGATAACGCTAAGAAATAAGGTACGGAGAAAAAAATTAATTATACAAAAGCTTATATAATCACTCAAAAATCTCAAAACCGGATGTCCGTCAGTCCGTCCGTCCGTCTGTCCGTATAATACTTTGATGATGATTCCAATCTACTCCATAAAAATTATTTGTGTCCTCCTCCTACTTCCACCACCTCCCATACAAACTGCACTTTTTAATGAAATGCTCTAAACCAATTTACTCAGTTCGTATAATATGTATCGAGATGAAGTTGTGCACTGAATATTTATTTAGAATTATTCGTGAGACGAAAAAAAATTAGACGATTAGCTGTACCCCTTCTACCCCCTCCCATAAAAAATGACACAATTTCGGAATTTCACAATAAATAAATTTGCTCGAAAAATACAAATGCTATTGATCTGAAATTTGGAATATATTACTTTTATAATGATATAAATCTACCGTTTAAAAGTTATTTGAGTCCTTCCCTTCCTTCCACCACCTCCCATATAAACTGTACTCTTTCGTGAAATGCTCTAAGCCAATTTATTCCGTGCATATAATACTTATCGAGCTAAGCTTATGCACGAAATATTTAATTAGAATTTAGTAAAACCAAAAAAAAATTGGCTGTACTTCTTCTACCCTCTCCCATACAAAATGACACAATTTCACAAAATATAAATGCTATTGATCTGAAATTTGGAATGTATTACTTTTATGATGATTTCAATCTACTGTATAAAAGTTATTTCAGTCCTCCCCTTCCTTCCACCACCTCCCATACAAACTGCTTTTTTGAAATGCTCCAATTTGCTCAGTGCGTATAAAATTGATCGTGTACGAGATATTTATTTAAAATTATTAGTAAGACCGAAAAAATAGATGATCACATTAACTTTTCCTACCCTCTCTCTAGCCCAAGAAGTCAATTTTCCTGAAAAGTATGATCTGCAATATAAAACATGTCAAAAACATGATGTTTATAGTTACATATTTCTGAAAAATCATTAAGAACTCGCCCCTCCTTCTACCACCTCCCATACAAACTGGACTATTTCACTACATTATATACATATAAGACACTAAATTTTTGAATCCTAAATTTTGTATAAAACATTTTGATAGCAACCTTAGTGTCATGTGAAAAAATTAGTTCAATGTCGTCACCCCCTCTGCCACTTTCCCTACAAAATTTCTTAAAATAAAAATATTTCTCTTTCATGTAAAGGCTTTACGCCCAATCGTAGTACTGTTATGTTTATACTCTAGATGAAATCTTAGAGAATATTGTGTTTGCCTTACCGTTTGTATCGCTAAAAAATAACGCTCGCACAGAGCCGCCAAGGGTACAAAAATGTTTGTTGTCGCTCAAAAACCTCTATTCCGAGTGACCGTCTGTCCGTCTGTCGGTCTGTCTGTCCGTCTGTGCGTCTGTCTACAGCATAACTCTCGAAAGCTTTGAGCTATAATGCTAAACATTTTTTTGTGTCACTTTTAGCAAAAAAGTAACTTTAAGTTCGTGAATGGGCTACATCCCCCACTCCTTCTACCTCCTCCCATACAAATTTCATGAAATTTTGAAACATTAAGAAATTGATTTTTTTTAAAACTATTTACGCTATTAACTTGAAATTTAGATTAAAGTATTACGATATAAATATCATTAATATCACGGAATATTGATCCAATCCCCTCACTTCTTGTACCCCCTCCCATACAAATGGACAATTTTGAAAAATACGTATTTTCGATTTTCATTGATACTAGTAAAGCTGAGAAGACGAAATTTTGCCAAAATTATTTCTACTATAATTGCAATTAGTTTTAAAAATAATTGTCAACTTCACCTCACTCCTTCTACCCCCTCCCATACAAATTTCACGAAATTCTGAAATTTAAATTAAATTATTTGTCTTCGAAACTGTTCAAGCTGGATATTTTGCATAAAGTAAACAAATAGAAATATCAATAATGCGGAAGAAATTTGTTTTGATCCGTACACTCCTTCTACCCCCGCCCATACAAATGCAAAATTTTTGTTAAATGCATTATATCGATTTCCATTAAAACTAGAAAAAATACAAACTTCAAATTTTGCCGGAATTTGTTTTTCAATAAATGCAATAAATGCTACAAAAAATTATCAACTCCGCTTGACTCCCATAAAAATATCTGTATTATACATTCAAGAAAAGCATTTCTCTTTCATATTAAACGCTCCACTTCCTCTGCCACCTCCCATACAAATGCCCCAATTTCAGGAAATTTGACCAATTTCTTCAAAAATAATGAAAATTTAAAACTTTAAATTTAGCAAAAAACATTTTTCATGCCATGTTCGGTGTCATATACGAAAAATACAAACCTTCCCCTCAACTTTTACCACCTCTCATGCAAATTTTTTTATTTACTATTCGACAAAGTTTGAGATGACATATTTTTCGGTATATTAAAGTCATTCTCATTTCATCTAGAGTATCATATGATTGGGCTTTACGCCCCATCATAATTCTGTCATGTTTTCATTTACTTTCCCATTCAATTCATGTCGTACTGAAGCACCACTATTAATTTTAATTATTAATTTTAAATTATTATTATAATTATTATTTTAAATTATGTTTGTATAAACACTCTTAAAAATATTTGATAGAAAGTTGCACAAACATTTTTTTTTAATCACCTAACTTCTTCTACGCCCTCCTGTACAAAAGTGGAATTTCGATTAATTTCAATAAACAACCTAATAGCCAATTAAAAGAAACGAATTTTAAATTTTTAACGAGCACCTTTCAAAAGAAACGAAAAAAAACTTCATCACAAATTTTACGATTCCCGCACCTTCCCTACTCCCTCCTATACAAATAAATGGTTTCATGAATACAAAATGCTTCGAATTCAAAAGAATTATCTTCGTCTGTAAGACTAACATTCTATGTAGAGAATTCTGAACGTAATTCAAGCAATCATTTGAACAATTATTAACACCCACCAAGTACTTCTATCGCCCCCTCTTCCCTTACAAATCCTTGAATAAATAAACAAATGAAATATTGGTTTCATGTAGAGGAGCTATTGATCGCAATCCCAGTGTTAAATAATTGACAGCAGCCCTAGAACCCCCATTCACTTAGTCTTTCTATCAACATATTGGCTTCCACACAACCTGAACTTGTTGAAGAATAATAAAGTTCCGCCCGACTTCCTGACAGATATTTTAATTACCTATTTAATGGTTTTTGGAAAAAAGGGCATAGCTTTTGGCAGAGACATTCGGATATACTCGTATAGATGCTTATGTCCATTTCCATATGTGAAATATGCAATATCTTCTAGCTGGTTTTAAGATTTTTGAAATCAGGCTATCAAATATACTAAGATCCGTTATTGTTTCCTCCGCGCCAAAAAAATTTCCTCAATTTGTTACGCTGCGTAAATTACGATTCGCCCACGACATTTTATATAGTTATCAAATTCAGTACGAAAACTCGAGTACACATATGGTTAATAAATTATGTGAGAAAACAAAAAAAAAGCTGAACAAATAATGGATCTAAATAAAACAATGTTGATGAATGACAAATAATACGATACAATATACATAGAAACAAATATTAACTATATAGGTATCTCCGACAAATAGTGTAACTCGAAAAAAGAGAAGAGAAACACCTTGGAGGAACAATTAGTTTGAAATAATTCTGTTCCATTAAAGTAATGCTGGATACCGAAGTCTATAAGTGTTGCCAACAAAATCTGAATATCAGCAGGCAATGGAACGAATCATCGTAGAAAACCAAAGATATCTAAATTAGTGCTGAAATTTTGTGTTTTGAAAAGTGTTCGTAGAAAATTTTCCCTTCGTAGCTTTTATGTAGTTTATTATATATGTAGGTAGTTAATTAATTTATTGAAATTGATCGTATGAGAGGGAGTAGAAGGAATGGAAGGATTTCAAAGATGTTTACAGGACTTTGGTTTAAATATTAGTGTTAGTATAACATTTTACGTTCTTCGCTGTTACGTCTTAAGTACAATTAATTTATATTAAAATAATATTTTTTTATGGGAGAATATACGATAGAAGATATTTTTTGTCGACATTTGTCCCTACATGACGTCAAAAGAAGAAGACATATGCGCGTGTCGCAATCATTAGTATCTTTCATTCATGAGCTGGACCATGGGTCATTTCAATGCCTTCTTTATACCGAAAAGGCATGGCACATTTGATCGATAGTGTCAACATCGCTCTTTGTCGAGCTATAATATTGTTGCGAGCTAGGGGGTTCGCCGGATTTCAAAGAAAACTCAATTCGTTTAAAAATAATAGATAATTTATTTATTCGCAGTCTTTTTGCTTAACTTTCATGTTAACTTAATTCGCCTTAAAACGCACTACCGATATTTCGCTTTATATCGCTTTCACTACCGTTCGCGTTCAGATGTCGCTGACTGACTGACTGCGAAATTTCTGCTGGGATGTTTTCGGGTGTGTGTCTAGACTATTGTAGTTCCGTCGGGTGTTTGCTTGAACTTTCTAGATGGCGTTTTACACATTAGGGGATAATGTTCTTGTATTTTCCAGAAAGATAAATTACGTGATTGCCAGATCTATAACATTACCCCCTCCTTAGTCCCTGTTCGTCCCGAACAGAGTCGTTCACTTCCGCAATGGCACCGTGGTACTTTGTTAGTCGGTCGAGATGTACCACTTTCATTTTACGAGTACGAGGTTTTTAATGTAGTTGAATCCGATAGACGACATCATTTAGCCGGTTGATGATCTGGTAAGGGCCTTCCCAGTTGCGCTGTAGTTTCGGCGATCTGCCCTTCTGTCTTTTGGGATTGTATAACCAAACCAAATCGCCCTCTTGGAATCCTGATGAATTCGCCCGTTGATCATACCTCGTCTTCATGCGGTCGGTCGCCAAATCAATTTTATCTCTGACCAGGTTATAAATTGTCTTTAGTCGACATCGAAGATCCGAGACGTAATCTTTGGCATTGGTTGGTTGGTCTGGTGGCACTCCAAACATCAGTTCCGCAGGGACTCGAATATTTCTTCCGAAAATGACTCGGGACGGAGTTTCTCCTGTTGTTGAATGCACCGATGTTCTGTAGGCCATTAAAAATAGAGGGATGTGCTGGTCCCAGTCTTGTTGCCTCTCACTGACGAGTTTGGATAGGTTTGAGTTTAATGTCCTATTGAAACGTTCCACCATTCCATCGGACTGGGGGTGTAATGGAGTTGTCCTGGTTTTGTTTATTCCCAGCATTTGGCACACGTGTTGGAATATTTGAGATTCAAAATTGCGCCCTTGATCGGAGTGTAGTTCACGTGGAGCTCCAAATCTGCTCACCCAGTTAGTAGCGATTTGTTATGCGCCGGTTACTGCTTCTTGGTTCGGAATTGCGTAAGCTTCAGGCCACTTGCTGAAATAATCAATGACCAATAGAATGTAGCGATTACCATTTTCTGATTCCGGAAATGGTCCAGCAATATCTACAGCAATTCTCTCAAATGGGACTCCCACATTGTATTGCTGCATTTCTCCCCTGGATCTGCGGTGTGGGCCCTGACTCGATGCACACGTAGTACATTTACGGCACCAGTTTTCGACATCATCTCTGAGGTGGATCCAATAGAACCTTTCTCGTATCTTTGCCAAGGTTCTATTTACACCCAAATGCCCACCGGAGGTACCTCCATGATATTCCTTCAAAACCTCCTCGATTTTACAATGCGGGACGATGGTTTGCATGTGATACGACTTTCCGTCAGCGTTTTCCCATTTCCGTTTTAATAATCCGCCGTCTAGGTGAAGGGAGTTCCATTGTGCCCAATAACACTTTAGGGTTTCGCTGAATTGTGAGATGTCTTTCCACTCAGGTCGTTTCATTTCGTCCTTCCATGCCATGATCGGTGAAATATCTGGATCTTTACGTTGAGCATCCTCCAGTTCTTGCTGATTCCATCCATTCTTTGGTTCGGTCGTTATCCTCTGAATGGTTTCTCCGGCTTCTTTTCCTTCTATACGGTGACAATGCTTGCAATTCGGTGGACAAGGACGACGTGAAAGCGCATCGGCATTACCGTGGCTTCTTCCTCTTCGATGAACAATTTCAAAATCGTAGGATTCGAGCCTTTCAATCCATCTGGCTACTTGGCCTTCGGGGTTCTTAAACTGAAGTAGCCATTTAAGCGATGCGTGATCCGTTCGAAGAAGGAACTTTTGACCATAGAGATATTTGTGAAAATGTTTCGTTGCTTCTACAATGGCTAATAGCTCTCGGCGGGTTACGCAATAGTTCCTTTCTGCTTTTGAGAGTACTCGGCTGTAGTATGATAGCACTCTCTCCTGCCCGTCGATCTCCTGTGATAGCACTGCTCCGATACCGACATTGCTGGCGTCAGTATCTATGATGAAACCGTAACCTGGTTTTGGGTACGCCAGAACTGGGGAGTCACAGAGTTGGTCTTTTATTTTCTCAAATGCTTCCTGGCACTGTTGACTCCATGTAAATGACTTTCCTTTTTCCGTTAGCTGATGCAGACATTTCGCCGTGTTGGCAAAGTTTTTTACGAATCGACGGTAATATGTCGCTAAGCCTAGGAAGCTGCGCAACTGGTGTTTATCACTCGGAGTAGGCCAGTTTTTCACCGCCAGTATCTTCTCCGGATCCGTCTTTACGCCATCAGCTGAAACGATGTGACCCAAGTACTTGACTTCTGTACTAAACAAAGTGCACTTTTTCGGACTCAGCTTTAATTTTGCCGCTCGCAGTCGCTGGAAGACTTCCTGTAGATTTTTTAGATGTTCCTTGAATGTTTTGCCGATAACGATCACATCATCCAGGTAAACGAGACAAGTATTCCAACTCAGGCCACGCAAAACGAATTCCATTAGTCTTTCAAACGTAGCTGGAGCATTGCACAGGCCAAATGGCATTACGATGAACTGCCACAGTCCACTGCCGACAGAGAATGCTGTCTTCTCTCTATCTTTATCATCTCTCTCTACTTGCCAGTAACCACTTTTCAGGTCCAACGTTGAGAACCATTTAGCACCAGTCAGGGTGTCCATGATATCGTCGATTCTAGGTAGTGGATAGCTATCCTTTTTCGTAACGTCATTCAGTCGCCTGTAGTTCACACAAAAACGGGTACTGCCATCCTTCTTCTTTACCAGCACCACTGGCGATATCCATGGGCTCTTTGATTCTTCGATGATTCCCTGATGCTCCATAGTTTTGACCATTGAATTGACTTCTCCTTGTTTCGCTAATGGTACTCTTCTTGGAGGTTGACGTATCGGTGTAGCACTTCCGGTATCTATGCGATGTTTCACTAAGTTTGTTCTACCATAGTCGTCATCACCGGTGGAAAAGACGTCGCTGAATCCTTCGATTAGATCTACTGCTTGCTTGTGTTGTTCTCCTCTAAGGTTGCTTGATTGAAGAAGTATTGATGTTACATTGTCCTTCCTTCTTGGCTTATTTTTAGAGGTCATGTGGTTCTGCCTTGTCGATACTCGTCACCGCCGATATTGGTTCACAGCTGCCAATTACATCTCCTTTCTTTACGCAGGTAATGCTGTCCGAAACGTTGAGGACTCTTATTGGTACCATCATCTTCTCATTCCTTTTTACGAGCGTTTTTCCTAGTATCAGACTTCGTAATGCAGGTGTCGTTTCCGGTTCTATGAGGTAGAATCGGTGGTTCCCGAGATGACCATCAAGCTCTGCCCAAATAACATTTTCTGATGACTTTGGTATATCCGCATCTTCGCACAGTATAACTCGCAGCTTTGTCGTGTTGGAGGATGTTATTTCCATCGGGATTTCGATATTCCGCCACTTCATTATTCGTTGTCCTAAGTCCAGCTGGATACCGTGTGGTTTCAGAAAATCCATTCCAAGGATACACTCATCGGTAATGTCAGCTACTACGAATACATGTGAGAAGGTCAAATCCCCAAGCTGTATGTCACGAGCTATTTCTCCATGGACCGTTGTAGTTTCTCCTGTAGCAGTGCGAAGTGCGTACTTCTTGGTGTTGTGAAGCCAAGTACGATCTACGAGGTCAGATCTTAGCACTGACCGTGTTGCGCCTGTGTTGACTGTTATGATGCAGTTTAATTTGCCGACTCGACCACTCATACATAAGTCGTTTTCACAATGATGTAGTCGAGAAACTGCGATGATGGTTCCGGGGGCGTCGATTCTACCAGCCAACTTCTGCCCCATGAAGTTGGCCTTTACTCGTTTCCCGGACTGTCATTAGGCGAAGCGTGCTCTCGTGACGGTTCGCCCCTTCCTCCTCCTTGCTTAGCAGCGCAGCCGGAACAGTAGTTGGTCGCTTTTCTGGGTTTGCGGCAGTCGCGTCTTAAGTGTCCCGCCTGTCCACAATTCCAGCATCGGGGAGCACCAGATCCTTCGCTCCGCTTGGTGTACTCGACTTTCTGACACACACATTCTTCTCTATTTCTCGAACTCGATAGTTACTTCGCGAGCTTTGCTTGGCAGCTTCGAACGTCAGCCCATACACTAAGGCTTCGCCAATCGCTTTCTTACCTGCCAGTTTTAACGCCTGTTGCAGCTCTCTGTCCTGTACAGCATTGTTAAATGCGAAAACAGCTGTATCGTTGCGTTGCTCTGTTTGCGCATTAGGCAGCGATAATAGTGTGAGTCGTTCAATATCGCGAGCCAGCTCTTGAAGTGTTTCACCATTCTTTTGAGTTCGGTTGTACAGTTGAGTTTTGTAGATCTCTCGCATGTGGTCACTGCCGTAATGAAGATCCAATGTCCGGACTAACGTTGAAAAATCTTGTTGTTGCTCCTGCGGTATCGTTTGAAGAACTTCTGCTGGTGAGCCTCTTAACGCCAATATAAGAGCCGTTCCTCGTTCCAGATCATTCCAATGGTTGTTTCTTGCGGCAGCCTCAAATTGGGTCTTATAAATAGCCCACGGTGTTTGTCCATCGAAGATTGGAGCCTTGAGACCCTTGTGCACAACGTGTTCTGTCTTGATGACGCCAGTCGCTTTGACGTTATTGAAGTCCCTTTTTAGCCGTTCTACTTCTTCTTCGAAGATTCGAAGTTTCTTCTCTACGTTTTCTTCTATTGTCTTACCCATGGTGTCTATTTTATTATTTTGCAGTTCCAATTTATGGTTGAGGTCCTTTGAGGTCTGATCTAATTTCTCTAGTTTCCGATTAATGTCCGCAGATTGTTGATCTAATTTTTGATTCATGTCCGTTGTCACAGCTGATTGTTGTTTAATGTCCACTGATTGTTGCTCTAATTTCTGATTAACGTCCGCTGATTGTTGCTCTAATTTGTTCATCATTTGTTGCATTAACTGTGTTAGAGCATCCGTTGCACCAGAACATTCCTCTCCACGAGCTTCTTTGATTTGGAACTCGAAACTATCTGCATCCTCACCCTCAGCCTGGAGTGTCTCGATCATACGGCTGACAAGTTCAGACTTGCTCCCTGTCGTAGATAACTCGCGTCTACTGAGCTCTTCCTTCAGCTCCGTTAATTTTAAGTCCTTTAAATAACGCGGCATTTTCACTACCGATTATTTCCAGTTTTTCCGCGATTCGAACTCACTTAAATTTACGTCACTAATTAAAATCACTGTTCACTAAATCACTCAAGAATATTCGATTTCACAAAATTCTCACTGTCCGTTCGAGAATTTTAATTTCACTTTTTCGCTCTCACAAAATTATCCGTACGAGAATTTTAATTTCACTCGCGATTTTTAACACGAATTTTTCCTTGAAATCCCACTTCTGACACCAATTGTTGCGAGCTAGGGGGTTCGCCGGATTTCGAAGAAAACTCAATTCTTTTAAAAATAATAGATAATTTATTTATTAGCAGTCTTTTTACTTAATTTTCACGTTAACTTAATTCGCCTTAAAACGCACTACCGATATTTCGCTTTCTATCGCTTTCACTACCGTTCGCGTTCAGATGTCGCTGACTGACTGACTGCTGTCTGCAAGTGGTGTTTATTTATACTAAATATCCAAGTTCGCGAAATTTCTGATGGGATGTTTAGGGGATAATGTTCTTATATTTTCCAGAAAGATAAATTACGTGATTGCCAGATCTATAACAATATAAATAAACTGCCAACAAGTCGGGCGAAACTTTATTATTCTTGTGGTAAGTTGCGGATGAGTGGAAAGTCAATATGCAGGTTAGAGTTGTTAGGGAAGGCTAAGTGAAAGGGAGCTCTGGGGCAGGGCTGTTGTCAATTTGACAATATTTAATTCGTTTCTGCGAGTTTGGGTTTTAATGAGCGGGGGAGGAGGGGTAATAGTAAGGGTGGGTGGATGTTAATAGCTTTTTAATTAATTGCTTGAATCACGTCCAATATTCTCTGTATAGAATGTGTTTCATAGACGAAGTTGCATAGAATTTTCAGAAAATTCGGTGTATTTTACATTCACGAAACCGAACATTTGTATGGGAGGGGGTAGAGAAGGTTGGGGAATCGTAAAATTTGATATGTAGTTTTATTTCGCCTCTCTTGTAATGTGCTTGTATAAAATTTCAAGTTCGTAGCTTCTAGTTTGTTGGTTATTAGTTGATTTAATGAAATTGGTCGAAATCATAGTTTTGTATGGGAGGGGGGGGGGGGGGGGGGGGAGAAATCATACTTTTGTATGGGAGGGGGTAGAAGGACAGGCGTGATCTCAAAACTTTTGACGCAATTTTATTTCAACTATTTTTAAAAGTTCTTATGCAAAATTTCAAATTGATAGCTTTTAATAGTTAGGTGATAATTGGTTTCTTGAAAATGGTCAAAAAAATAATTTTGTATGGGAGGGGGTAGAAGTTTTAAAAGTTTTCGACGAGTTAATATTTTGTATATTTAGGAATTTTTTTTAAATGCATTTCGCAAATTTTCAAGTTTCTACCTTAAAATTTCACTCAAAAGTTTTCAGTTTATGTGTTTTTTTCAATTCACATGAAACACCTTATGCACGTTAGACCAGCGGGGGGGGGGCGGTTTATAACAATTATGGATCAAGTTATTATTATTTTTTTATGTACATCAAATTGACGTATTCACATGCAAAATTTGAACTTTGTATCTTTCACCTGAGCCCTAAAAAAATCAGTCAAAATTTTCGACATTTCTGCTTATCACCTCCCTCCCCTTACGCCTCCCAACTTAAAATTTTTACCAAAATTAATTATTATGTAGTTCTACAATCCGATAAATTTTTGATTTGATATCTGTACTATTTTTTGAGATATAAGGATTTGTAATTTTGAAAAGTGCGCCATTTTTTAAATGCTCCCCATTTCATTTGTATTTTCCTAGTATAGCTTAATATACGTTTTAAGTTTCAATTACATAGCTTAAGAGATAGGTGAGATATTCATTTTTAAGTGTTTTTCATTGCACCACCCCCCCCCCCCCCCCGTCTCTCCCACTTACAATAATTAGCCACTCTCTAAGCTGATTCCGATGGAACTATATGCCACCTTGATGGTCCCAAAATATGAATTTTTTACGATAAGTAATGTCGAAGATATAATCATTTGAAAAAACAATTCGGCCGACAATTTGTTTTTAGCCCCTCCCCCTTTTCGGACGTCAATGGATAAAAAAAATTAAATTATTTCTATGTCTCTACTGATTTCCAGCTTTTTATCTGCATTCGTGGTGGAGATATTAGCAAGTGTAGTTTTCGACTTTTTCCCTCCCCCGACTCCTCCTTCCACCTAACACCCCACAAAATTTAGAAAATAGAGCTCACTTACCCAATCAACAATCCACCCAAAAACGAATATTCTACCTTTAACGGTCTCGGAGATATGAGTCCATATGTACGGCGTACGACGGGACGGATTTTTTTTTTGCAGTTTTAGGCTAATTTAATCATGAAACGCGAAAAAAAAAAATTTTCCTGTTCCAGTTATCGACGTGTGCGACTGGAATGAAGGTTCCTTGATAACCAGCCTATCGACACGTACAGGACGTTGAAGATGAACAGGAACCAACATCGATGACAACCAACACGATCATACAACATTGCGAATTCAAAAATGTCCTAACACTAATCTCAAGCGATAATATAAAGCAATTGAAAGGGATGCAATGCATGGGCGAGGGATTGACTCTTCTCGAGAACATGAAAGCCTTTTCGAAACGAATTAAACAAAAGAATCATTCGATATCGAGTACACGACACTTTATGTTACTGCTACGCGTTATGATGTTGAAGATTGTATGGAATTGTGCAGCACTACGTATTCAGTGAATCCTGGGGTTGAATCCCAGAATTTAGAATGGAATGGCAAGACTTCGGCTACTGAATTTTGGTCCGTCGCTCGAAAAGGAGTTTCCTCGAGGAAGTGCATCCATAGCTCCTCCCCACGACTACACAGAAACGGAAACACTCCAGAACATGTCGGAGGATTTCTCGCCACATCTACAAAACTTTGTACAGAACGATAATCGGCAGCTCTCTATCTATGCGGATGATGATCCGAGTGCAAGTATTGATGCAAAAAAGACGAAATTGAATCCCAGCCGTTCGTGCAATTTACCAGACGAGGATGCAGTAAGTTTTTTGCTGAAACACTTTTCCCCACGTCAACACTCGATAGCAGTATCGAAGGTACATCAAGCAGTCCAACAATCGGAAAACCCACAATAACTTCAATAACTAAAGAAAGCATTTCACCAGGAACTAGGGCTACCGGCGAAACCCCATCGCAACTACCTCAGGGTCACTCGGAAACGTTGCTTTTATCTTTCTTTCGGTGCTTGAAGACTCTGAGCATCCTTAACGTTCGGACAAACTAGTAAATTCCACCCATTACATTCAGCTTGGCCTACGAAAAGCTGAGCCTACAAAAAGCTTGGCTTACGAAATACTAGGCCTAAGGTTTCAATTTTGCACAAGACATTCCAATTGTAATATATGCTCTGATGAAATCGTCCTGTATACGAGTCGGTGCAGTTACTCTTAACAGTATTCGGGTTTAATCGTCCCGAATTGTATTGTCAGGACATGTATTGCCATTTCAGCGATCCAAAAGTATTATTGCGATTTTTAGTAGATAATATTTCGATTTGACATGATGATCCCACCAAATAATGTATCCCAAAATCACATTTTCCCTATTTGCTAAATCCAGAATTGTTGGTGAAGTTTACAATAAGTTCTACCATCTCATCATTGGATAATAAGTCGAATGAATCAATCAATATGCTGATAGGGTGGTAGTGCTCCCTCTAATTCTATTATGCGATTTTTCGTTTTTCTTACAATAGAATAGTTTCACCTTCCATTCCGTCCCATCGATCACGTCATTCGCCAAGATTATGATCGATGAACAAAACTCACGGAACTCCCGAACCCAAAAGAAGAGTTGGAAGGGAGCCTAAAAGATAAGTTCCAAAGCTTTACAACAAACTGGGCATCATTGGCAGGAAAGAGAAAAAATTGGTGAATGAGAGGTTTTTGCAAGGAAAAATAACATTAGTATTTATTTGCATTTTAATTATATCATTGATTTCTTATACGTTGCGTAATTAAATGGAATTGAGGGGTTCATTACAAAACGACCTTTGTCAAGAAAAAAAAAAGATTTTTCAGGAAGCTGAAAAACTGCCATACATGCTTGACATATCTAGGTCGTTCTTGGTGAACCTCGTAATTTCATCTCTCCCGACTAGGTCCATTTTTATCCACATTTGCGTTGTCATAGAGTTAGTTTCATTTCATACCAATAGATTGTATTGCTATTATAAAAAAGACAAAGGTCCTCTCATTTTTTCATTTTCAATCGAACTGTATAATTGAATCTTTTTTTTGTTAAAAATTTATTACAATTTAAATTAAAAGAATAAAAATAAAATTTGAAGTACTTATTCTACATTCTAAAATGGCTCTACAGCCCAAATCGGGTCTTGGCCTCCTGACCTTCAGGTTCCTTAACATTTTTCATTATTTATTGTGGAAGGGTTTTTAGACCTTCGCAGAACCCTCTATCTATTTATTTTCATTTTCGTAGATTGACGTAACCAAGGTATACCCAAGCAGGTAGCGTGCTGGAATTATGTGTCGACCGGGATTTGAACTCACAGACCTACGCATTGTAGACAAACACGCTACACACTAGGCTACGCCCTAGTACTTATTAGGTGAAATAAATGTTGCGAAATAATGAAACAAATACATTTTATTTTATTTATTAGATGACAGCCAATTCTTTTACACGTAATAACCATTTATTCATATTATCGGTTAACTCGTTGACAGCAGATGGTGTTCTTAGAATCGAACTACATACTCCTATATCTGCGATCGATAAATGTTCACCCGTAAAGAATTTCTGCTTCTGAAGACGAGTATTTAGTGATCGTAAAAGATTCTGTCTGGATTTAGCAGTTGAGCATCGCAAAAGCTGGTAACATATATCAAGAATAGCATCGATATCATTACAGTTTGCACTTTCGTCGTAACGGTATTCTGCAGGTCCTACGCGTGCCAAATAGCGGATTATGTTTACTTCTCCATAAATGGGAACGTACATTGTCGGAGAACTTATCATCTCCGTATGCTCAGCTAGAGTGAATAAAATGCAATTACTAAAAATTGAGTCTGTCAAGTAATGAAATTAATAAAATGTAATCAGTATTAAGTATATATGATAAAACGATTAAAGTTTCCATGAACAGATATGAAAAGCTTTCAGTCGTGCTGTTTGTGGATGATAAAAGCGGTTTATTCACTCATTTCACTATTTGTTTCTATCATATTTACTTCTTTAGGTTTTTTGTACTTACTATTTTTCCATATGAGTGTAACATTAATTGCAGGGAACTTTACCGATGAAGAATTAACAGTAATTTGATTCTGGAAGTCGAGTGCTTCCGGTGTCAAAGTTGCAATAGTCGAATGAGAATAGACTTTCACAGTAATATTAAAAGTATCTTTCCAAACATTTTTTATAGCGAGCAAACCGTAGGGTATATATTTTGGATGTGCATTGATAACAATATCATGCAGAGGTTCCTGAATAATTAGAATATTGATAGTGTTTAAAAAATATTTATAAATGGTATATACTTACAGAGGATGCAACCTGATTGCATTTAGTGTGTTCTACAGTTTTCCCGCAAAGGTTTAATGTCGATCGAATACCAACAAGCTGACTTTTCAGGCCTTGCAGCTGTTTAATGACACGCTCTTGTCGTTCTTCCAACTTTTCCATATTCGAACAGTTTTGGGTCTGAAGTAGATAAGTAGATTTATTTATTAATATTCAACAGATAAGCAAATAAAACGATTAATAAGCAAGTAACAATTAGCACAACATATTGCTCACTAAGTAAGAAAATGACACAGCTCAAAAGTTTATGATTTTCATTTTGGCTCACAAAGTGATACATATTTTTATCCTGATGTCCTGTTGATTGATTTCAGCTATTTGTTTTTTGTCAAAAAAATATTATATTTGTATTCACTGAATATTTTTTCGATTTTTCGGAAGACAGATTTTCGAGATTGTGTCACTTTATTCTTGAGATGAGAAGTACTTATTAATTTGCTTCTTGGGACATGTTGAGGGTGCGTGGAAAGTCAATATGCAGGTTAGAGTAAAGTAAAGTAAATTGATTTCAGTTAATCCATGAGCTAAGCTCGTGAGGATAGTAATTATATACATTTTTTTACAATATTAACAAAATAGTTCATCAAATAAAAAATAAAAATTTGAATACAATGGAGAAAAAAGATGTGTACAAATAAAATTCAATGATAATGATGTGCGGAAGAAGAGAACATAAAACTAAATAACGTTATAGAATAAGAGAGTTGAGATACATTAATAAAATTATTTAACGAAGTGAACGTTTTTAAATATTCAAATATTATTGTAATAACATAAATTGCTTTAATTTGGATTTAAACTGGTTTGTAGATTTTTTAAGATCATCCGGTAGCTCGTTGTACATCGAGATTGCCTTGTTTAATACTGAATTAGACCCGTATTTCGACGTACGGGTGGCAGATGGATATATTTTGTCGGCGCGTATTGTATAGATGTTTGTCGGAGTAATAGGTGAATACTATGTCGCTGTTGGTTTTAAGATACTTAACGTCATGAATTTAAGCAGAAGCCTCTAAGCGATATAGTTTTTCTACAGATAGGAACTGATGTAATTCGTGAATCGTTTTCGTGCGCTCCCTGATGTTGATATTGTATAGGTTTTCTTTTGCTCGGTTCTGAATTATTTGGATACATTGCAGTTTGGAATTGAAGGTGGAACCCCAGATTGCTATGACATGGTTTAATTGGCTCAAAAATAGAGATGAAAACATGGCTTTTTTTTAATTTTCGG
Source organism: Chorisops tibialis (assembly GCA_963669355.1). Lineage (NCBI taxonomy): Eukaryota > Metazoa > Arthropoda > Insecta > Diptera > Stratiomyidae > Chorisops > Chorisops tibialis. The sequence goes on along the minus strand of OY770263.1, from coordinate 189,949,343 downwards.
GAACATCAGCTAGTATTTTCCTAAATATACCGGCAATGAGGGCCAATTTTCTTCTCACAGCATTTAGGTAAAATTCGCTCAAATTTCGAAAAATAATTGCCGGTGGAAGTAGTAGAGCAATGTTTATAATGTGTTCATTGAAAGGAATGGCGAGTATAAATGGTATAGCGGACGGGCAGAGCAAGGTAACACACTAAAAATCGCACTCAGGTAGCAACGCAAAAGGCATAGAAAAATACACTTAAAGTGCTCGGATCGTTATGAATTTTTCTCACAATATTTTTGAATGTAGGAGAACCCGGGGCAGAACGGGGTACTAAGTTGAAAATATGTCTTAAAAACACAAAAGGGTTGATGAAGGGAGCTGCAAATTTTTCTATAAACACATTATAATGTAAAAACATCAGAAATACAATAATTTTGTAAGAAAACAAAAGAACAATATTTTTGTTTTCAAAAACAGAAAATAATTTCATTTGCCCCGTTCTGCTCCAGGGCAAAACGGGGTGATCCAGACAAGTAATTATAAAAACACATAATAATTCTGGAAATGCAGAAAAAATAAGTTGACCATGTATTTATTAAAATTTAAGTGACTATAAAAGTTTAACTACACTTTTAATTGATTGTGTCTTTCTCTAAAACCTATTCGCAAAATTCACAGGCTAGGACAGCCTCATTATTTTCGCTCTCCGATCTCACACATGAATTGTGTGCCCATTTTTTGTACATGGAACATGCGACTTAACTTCAATTTCTTCTTTTTCAATGGCGCTGCAGCCCATATCGGTCCTTGGCATCCTGACCTTCAGGTTCCTTACCATTTTTTCATTATTTATTGTGCAAGGGTTGTTAGACCTTCGCACAACCCTCTATCTACGAATTTTTCATTTTCGTAGATTGAGGTGACCAAGCTATACCCAAGCAGGCAGTGTGCTGGAGTTATGCGTCGACCGAGATTTGAACTCACGACCTTCGCATTGTAAACCAACTCGCTACCCACTAGGCTACACCCTAGCTCCAACTTCAACTGATTTTGAGTAAAATTCACAGCAATATAAACATTCAGTCAGAATGGAGTACTTCCCCATTCCGCCCCAGGTACACGATTCACGTTAGGGAGACAAGGCCACTCTAGAAAGATAAGTTAGCTGCCCAGTAGAAAATTTGGTAAGTCCCTCTACTGGAAGGCCTTATAGCACAGGTTCTAGAAACTTTCTGTAGGCATGTCGGCACCAAGTTCGTGTTCATCACTTCCAGTACTGCTACATAAGAATGGCTAAGGTAATAATATGACCGATTTTCAAACAGTGAGATACTGCAATTTTAAGGTTTGCTCTATTTTTTTATATGAATGGACGTTTGTCGGTTAATTGTTTTGCCTTGTTGCATCATTATTCGCTGAACATTTGAATGATCGGAAGTGTAGTGCAGTGCGTGCGAATTTTTATATTAAAATAAATATAAGTAAGTTAATATTATTAAGTTATTTTTACTAAAATGCCTAATTTATTGTCTCTCTGTATGTTCATCTGCTAAAATAGTTCACGGGTAATTTGATTATTGTGAAAGTCTTGCATGCAGCAAACTTCTATTTGCAGTGAAGTTCGGTATATAAATAAGTCGACTTTTCTATGTTTAAATAAAAATAAAAATAGCAAAAAATTGCGGGGTGAAAAAACACAGACCGCTGATGACCGATCCGTTTATAATTCCGCGTGTTAAACAGGTAAGCTGTACACGAGGACTGATATTTGTCGGGTTCCAAGCCAGATATAGGCTAGGTTTGCGGAGCACCCGGCACAGGACAGGAGTCAAGACTTTAAAAATCCTTTGCAGTAACGGGTTTTTCTTTTCCATTATTTGGAGGGCAATGTGCACCAGACGTACGTCGATGTGGCCGTAATGCCACTACAATTGTAGGATCGCTTCCGTGAGTATAGCCGGCATAAGTCAACTCCATTCGGGATGCTCGTCGTGCAACGTATCGTCTGCTTTTTGAAAAACCCCTTCTGGCTTCTGTTTCCAACCCATTCGTCTTTTCTGGCCTATCGGACTGTCTTACACAGCTACGGACTGGTAAGTAAATCTTTGAGCGACGAAGACAATGGTTATTCCCATCTTGAAATGTGCCACGGTATCCCAGTCCTCTCCAGACTCATTAAACTCATCGTTGAATTTCTTTTCAGGACGAGAACGCTGAATAATTTTAATTTTCAATTCTTTTTTAATCAAATTTTTGTGCTCCAAACAAAATATAAAATACACTCCGCGACAAAACTTTAAGACACTATTAAGATTTTATATAAATTTTTAATAAAATTTTGTTAAGAGATTTTTCCATTGAATATTTTAACTTCTCGGACCGAATCAAACTGTTTTCCGTCTGCGTAGACATCTCGTGCGAGTTGACCCCAGCAGCTTTCAATGACATTCAGATCGGGCGATCTAGCTGGCCATGGCCAAACATTAATATTTTTCATCTGGAAATAGTTCTTGAGCAACCTCGAGCTGTGGATGGATGCATTATTCTGCTGAAATACAAAATTATCATGCGTTATACTCCTGCCATATTTCGCGAGTTGTTCGTCAATTATTTCCATATACTGCTGACTGTCCATTTTGCCAGAAACAAATTTAATGTCCGATTTCCCGTAATAGCCGATTTCCGCCCATATCATTACTCCTCCTCCACCCATCTGTCGGCTCTTCAAAACTCGTTCTTCCTTACGTAGGTCGTGAAAATAAGAACGAAATCCATCAGGTCCGTCCAGATTAAACCGCTTTTCGTCAGAAAATATAACCTTTCGCCATCTTTCCTTCCACGAAAGTCGCTTTTCAGCAACTGCTAAGCGGACCTCTTTGTGATACCGAGATAACGGCTGCTTTGTCTGCGATTTCCGCATTTGCAAATGATCGACCTGTTGAATGATTCGTTGAACGTTACAAACGTTTGTCGACACACCTGCTTTCGCTGCGATCTGTCGTGCTGTTAAAGAGGAATTTGATGCTACTAGCAAGATTGCACGTTTTTCTCGTAGAGTAGTTACACTTGGACAACCGCCACGATTTTTTTTACCACAACGGCTTCTTTTTAACAAAGTTGAAATTTCGGACGCTTTCATTTTCTTTTCCGCACAACTGTCAATAATTTTTATTTCGTCTTCGCTTAGTCTTTTTCTTTCGGTATTTTTACCAGAATTGTTCGAGTTTACTTTGGTTAACTAAGTACTAATCAACGATTTAATTTGCCACACTTTTCAAACACTTGCTATTGACACTGCGAATTATGAACTATGAGTGCCTGTCTTATAGTTTTGTCGCACTAATTTTATGAAATCTCTTCAAATTCGTAGAAATCTCTCGAAATTTGCTTTCCATCTTTCCTGAAATATCATATTAAAATCTTTAGAATCAAACTGTAGCTGTTTCTGGACAATTCTATGTAATTTTATAAAAATTTTCAAATATCTTAAAGTTATGTCGCAGAGTTTATATGTATACACCATAATAGTTCTTTATTTCCATAATTACGAATGCGAAAAAATCCATTGACAGTCTCTATTATTTCTCTAGTGGTATTTGCGCATATTTAATAGTTAAAAGCGTCAATTTTGAACTAAAGCTAGACCTATTATGCAATTAAATACCAATGTTTCAAAGTTTTAATTCATTGCGAAAGCCAATATTAAGCTAACTTGTTGCTAATGGTGCAAAGTTTGACATGAAAATTTCGCAATTAATTAAATCTATTTAAAATTTACTTGATTACATAACAGTCCTTTCTAGCCAAGATGGCTGCTGTAATTGAACAGTAATAGTAACTAGTTCTACTTATTGCCGCTCGCTGGCAGTCACACTGTGACGCCAAAAAACGTCGAACTTCATTCCGCCCCGGATTCCCCTACTTACGTAGGCCGCTATTTAAGTTTTGAGCCAACAATGAAACGACAGTAATTTCTTATTGGAAATGACTATTGTTTTTCAAAGTAGTCTCCATGATGATCGATACACTTTTGCATTCGCTTAAACCAATCTTCGTAACACTTTTTCCACTCCAATTGAGGTACCTCCAAAAAATGGTTTTCGAATGCACCAACGGCTTCTTCAGGCCTCGAAAAACGTTGACCGCGCAATTTATTCTTGATATTCGGGAATAAAAAGAAGTCATTAGGTGACAAATCAGGGCTATACGGAGGATGACCCATCAATTCGACGTTTTGACCAGTCAAATAGGCGGTTGTTGCAGCCGATGTGTGAGCTCGCATTGTCATGATGAAGAATGATCCTTCGTTGCCGCTTCCTTTTTCGTATTTCGCCAAACACTTTTGGCAAACAAATGGTTGTGTACCATTCAGAATTAACCGTTCTTCGTTCCTCTAACGGTACGGTTGCCACATGTCCAGTTATTCCGAAGAAACAGGCGATCATTTGCTTCGAAGTGCTCCGCGCACGAACAACTTTTGTCGGATTTGGCTCGTCGTGGAAGGCCCATACGGTGGATTGGCGTTTTGTTTCAGGCTCATATGCATAGATCCAAGATTCGTCACCTGTGTAGATGTTATAAACAGCTGTTGACGCACCGCGATTGTATTTTTTGATCATTTCCTTGCACCACTTGACACGAGCATCTTTTTGATCTTGTGTCAATTTATGTGGGATCCAACGTGAACAAATCTTCTTCACAGCTAAATGTTTATGCAAAATCTTGTTGATGGTCGTCATACTGATGCCCACGGATGCCTCAATAGATAATTCCATTTTTTCGCTGAGACAAAATTTTGAGCAGACTGTAGAAAACAGAAGTTATGCTCCAATGTCAAAACGCTCTGAAGTACGTTATGATTGAAAAGATCATACTTTTCATTTGAAACGTCAGATGGCGCCTATCAACACTGCGTATAGGTTAAGCTCAAAACTTAAATAGCGGCCTACGTACATACTTTCGAAAAATAAAAATTGAGTTTTTGGAACGTTCAAAGCAGCATACAACAGACATCATCGCCGATTAGATGTCGTCACACATGTATGCTTGTGTATTGTTTGTTTTTAGTGAAAACTGCAAAATATACATACATACATGTGTAACGACATGTCACACATGGGGTATCGTCTAGAGATACTTGATACACACTAACACTACTCTCCTAATAGAGTTTGGACAATGGAATAATAACAACAGCTCAGCGGTAGAAATACTCGATACACACTAACACATCTGACCTAATAGAGTTTGGACAATGCTATACAGTTCAGCGTGATCGTTTAGAAGCACAAGAAGGCAACATACGAATGTGAAAAACAACCAAACTTGCGTTAAACTACAAGTTTTTAAATAAAATACTCAATAAAACCGAAAATAAATATGACTTCCATAAATAACAATTCATTTCGATTGTGTGTACAATCGCTGTACATCTACTTCTACAATGGCGCTGCAGCCCAAATCGGACCTTGGCCTCCTGATATTCAGGTTCCTTAACATTTTATATTACTTATTGTGGAAGGGTTGTTAGCTCTTCGCACAACCCTCTTTCTACGAATTTTTCATTTTCGTAGATTGAGGTGACCAAGGTATATCCAGGCAGGCAATGTGCTGGAATTATACATTGCGTCGACCGGGATTTGAACTCACGACCTTCGCATTACAAGACCAACACGCTACCTACTAGGCTACACCCTAGCTGTACATGCATTGTCGAAACTCTATTCGGAGAGTAGTATTAGTGTGTATCGAGTATCTCTAGTATCGTCTAATAGGCGTTTTTAGAACACTCCACTGAAGACCTCTACCATCCCGGCCTTACAGTGCAGCTTTTAAAATGCCATTTATTATTTTTGGAAACAGTCAAATCAAATTCCTGTTAAGACCCCCTATAGGGGCATAGGACAGAAACAACTCTCTTCCACAAGGCGCGATCCTGAGCATCGGCTTTAAGCTGTTGCCAGGACTTGTTTATTCCTCTGGCCTCCTGCTCAACTGCTCGCTTCCATGTGTTACATGGTCGACCAACCCGACGTCTTCCTTGAGGGCTATAATCCAGAGCCTGTTTTGCGATGTTTTGCGATGTTTCGCTCTTGTTTCCTCAAAGTATGACCGATCCACTGCCACTTTCGCCGTTGAATCTCAATACCTATTTTAGTCTGGCGAGTTGTACTCCAAAGTTCGTCGTTGGAGATTACTTCTGGCCAGAATATTCCTAAAATGCGCCGGAGGCATTGGTTTACGAAAGTCTGTAGTTTCTTGGTAAGTCGAACGGTCACTTTCCACGTAGTACAACCATATAACAACACGGATTTGACGCATGCGTCAAAAACTCGGAGCTTCGTGCGAAGGGAGATCTCTCTTAACCTCCAGAAAGGGGAAAGGATACCGAAGGCCTGACGAGCTTTATTTAGCCGAGCCTCAACATCCTTTTCGGCTCCGCCGTCCATGCTGACAATGCTTCCGAGATAGCAAAAATCTTGCACCTCTTCCACATGCTGTCCACTAAGCACAATCGGTGTGCTTGCGTTCGAACCCATGTGCATGTACTTGGTTTTACGCACATTTATTTTCAGTCCCGCCTCTTTGCATTTAGAATGCAACGAGCGAACATTTGACTCTAAGTCCGAACGGGTGTGTGCAAGCAAACACACGTCATCAGCATAATCAAGGTGACTTAAGATGTTAAATAGTCTCCATTGAAGACCTTTACCTTCCCCACCTTCCAGTGCAGCTTTCAAGATGTCATTTATTACCACCAGAAACAGGGCTGGTGATAATATGCAGCCTTGTCTGACACCCGTTCGCACAGGAAAGCTCTCGGACAGCTCTCCTCTATGCAAGACGCGACACCTTGCATCTTCGTAGGATTCTTTTATCATAGCTATGACCTTATCTGGAATACCTCTTCTACGCAAAGCATTCCATATGTAATCTCGCTTAACGCTGTCGAAAGCCTTCTCGAAGTCCACAAACATGAGATGTAGTGGCGAACCCATTTCGGCTGACTGCTCTAATATTATCCGTAGGGTATTTGTGTGGTCGGTACAAGACGAGCCTTTACGGAATCCAGCCTGATAAACTTCGAGAGTGCTCTCGACGACATCACTAATCCTATTGAGAATTACCTTAGCCATAATTTTTGATACGGCAGTAAGTAGACATATACCACGCCAATTGCCACAATCCCGAAGGTCGCTCTTCTTCGGAATTTTCACAATGACGCCCTCCTTCCATTCAGTCGGATATCTTCCATCATTCCACACCTTAGTGAAGAGTGGGAGGAGTATATCGGCTGTTATTTCCGGGTCCGCTTTGAGGAGTTCGGTTGGTAGTCCGTCTATGCCTGGAGCTTTCCTTCCCGCCATTGACCGAATGGCGGAAACTATCTCTTCCTTATCTGGGGGATCGTCCCTAATAGAGGATTGTGGCGGTTGGATGTTTGGAAGTTGTTCTGTTTCCGGAATATCTTCATCTGACAAGATGTTTAAAATATCAGAGAAGTATTCCTTCCATCGCCGCAACTGGTGTTCACTCATATTAAGGAGAGTTCCGTTGACATCTCTCACCAGGTGGTTGACGGTGAAATTCCTGTTCGTCAACTGTTTCATGATTTTAAATACTGAACCCATATCCCCAAGGTAAGCCGCAGATTCTGCCTTGTTTGCCAGATCTTCAATGGCCTTTCTCTTGTCGCGTCTAACAGCCTTTTTAAGCTGTATATGAGCATCGCGGTAGTTCTGCCTCAAGTCGGGCGTTCGTTGGTTGACATCGGGTTGAGAGATGATTGCCAATTTGGCTTTTTTCCGATTGCCAACCTTGTCCCATGTGTCTTGCGACATCCAGGGTTTCTCACCGCTTTACGCATATCCCACAGATTCTCCAGCACTAGTTAAAAAAGTGTTTCTGGTTGACTCCCAATTGGCGTCCAGTGTGCGCATTTCATGATCACCCAATGTGGATGACTTTTCGCGTAGAATGGTGGTGTATTCGAGTTTTTTGTTGGGATCTCTTATCCACATTAAGCTTGCGCTTCATTTGAAGAATTCGTGGTCGTCGGATAGCTGCTGTACACAATCTCAAGCAGGCAACCATCAAGTGGTGATCGCTCCCCACGTCAGCTCCACGTTTCGCTCGCACATCGAGGAGACATCTTCTCCATCGGCGACTTATAGCCAAATGGTCGATCTGGTTCTGAGTAACACCATCAGGGGAAACCCAAGATGTTTTATGATGACTCTTGTGTGGAAACAGTGCTGGAGGTAATATGATACCTCGCCCTGACACCTGTTCGCATGGGAAAGCTCTTAGACAGCTCTCCTTCCTAAGATTCATTAGTATAACTAATATGATCTTATCTATAATTTCTCTTCTACGGAAAGCATTCAATATGTGACCTCGCTTAACGTTTTCGATGTTAGAGATGGTATGCTATTTTACATACCTGCGATTTTTTCACTGCTATTTTAAAAGAGCAATCGCATATTGCGATTGGAAATTTAAAAGAACTGCGATTAGAAGAGCAGAGCAAATGCATACTGTTTACGGTCTATCGCCAATAAAAATGCCATAATGATCATCGCTACAAATCCCAGAGTTTTTGTTCGCACTCGCATGTTAATTGCGCAACTCACACGTAACCCCGACGAGATCGTAGCTCAAAACGCCGCTTACCCATACACAAACCAAATAAAAAAAAACACCCGATCATAGAAAACCGAACCAAAAGGGCCTTTTGTTTTCTTTTCTTTTCACACGATATTACTCACACAAGCAATTTCATCATGAAGAACGTAAGGCTCTTAAGGATCCCAAAACCCATGGAATCTAACAAATCTCAGTCGAACTTTACACAGACCCAGCGCTAAGCTCATCAATCGCGCAACGAAAAAGCTTTCATATGAACGTCGTTCATATGGAAGCTCTTTCGTTGCTCGATTGCCGCTTGAGACATCTGATATATTCCATTGTCTTCGTATCTGTTATATCGCTCGCGCTCAGCTATATCTGTTCACTGCTCAGCTCAGTGACATCAAAGACTATCAATCATATAAGCCATCCCAAACCTAGTTGATAGTGTTTGGTGATATCTACACCATCTACACACTGATCGTGCTCCCAGTGCTATTGCATTACACTGAGGAAGTACAGTAATGAATAAGTAATAGGTGAAGTGCGACTGCGATTTGTATAGCGGTATTTTTATCGGTGGTATCTAATCTGATAGGTGATGTGGGACGTGCGAAGTGGTCAATGGAGCGCTTTGCTGGCGATTTGTTTCGATGGGATGGGATATGTGAGTTGCGGCTATTGCAAACTTCGCCAATTTATGTTGCAGTCCACCTTGTCGATAAGAGCTTTACGTTCTTCATTGAAGAAATTGCTTGTGTGAGCAATTTTGTGTGAAAAAGAAAACAATAGACCCTTTTGGTTCGGTTTTCTATGACCGGGTGTTTTATTTGGTTTGTGTACATGCGATGCGATTGATATTTTTGCCATCTTCACTCGACTGCGCTCGATCGTTTTTTTTTTTGTACTTTTTACTTTCCCAGGGGGAAATGGGGGAACTATTCACTATGCGCACTGAGCTGGTGGTACTGAACATGAGATTGGATCTGCCTGATTGGCAGATGCAGGATTTCGCAAAAAATTGCTGTTTTGTCCGTTTGTCAGTTTTTTTTTTTTAATTGCGATCTGGCATGGAGAATAGAGTTGAAAAAATCACTGCTGTTGGAAGAGCTGCTCTTTTTCACAGATATTGAAAAAGAGCAATCGCAATGGATCACTGCGATTGGAAAAGTTCAAATTTTTCCATCCCTAGTCGATGCACAAAAAGGCAATCCTTTTTTCCTTTTTTTCATACTTCCAAGCATCTTGAAACGAATAATAGTTAAATTTCTCATAGTAAGGTGCTCGAAATGAACAAGAATTCATTTTACTCCCAATTAGAGTTACTCTATGAAAAAGAAAGAACAAGGAGCCTTGTTATAAGAGTTAGATCAACCAGTAAGATTGTGCGCCTTTTTTTTTTGATACACTCGGCAGAAAAAGTTTGCGTACACACTCAACACATCCAACATATCTATAAAAAATATCGTTTCTAACATTTTATTCCGAAATATTATTTTTTCCTATTTTTCATTACTTCATTATGAACATAAAACAAAACAAAAATGAGAATAACTCTACTCTAAAACAACGGTAAAATTCTGAAACGAAAAATAGTCTGAAATTCCAGGAATAAGATGTCTGCGTACAAAGAGTATAAAGCGAAGTCAAAGTCTCTGATTGGCAGTTAAATCATTAATAACAACAAAGGTGTATTGTGTGTATTGTGTAGGAAAGTTGATAAACGTGTTTTTATCAAAGGATTGCGTTAAAAATAATTGCTAAAAAACGTTAAGTAAGAGATGTCTAATAAAGGAAAGGAAATTGAATTTGGGGAAAGGAAAATTATTGTGGATATGTGGAAAAAAGTTACGTTATATCGTGAAATAGGTGGAATAGTCAGCAGAAGTCATTCAACGAGTCGTAAACAACTTCAAAAACACAGCAGTTTTGGTTTCAAAACCCAAATCTGGCCGTCCTCCAAATTTGAGCCCTCCGCAAACTCGGAGTTTGCTCCGAACAATGAAGGCTAATCCTAGATTAACTGCAGCTGATATGGCAAAGGACATCAAAGTAAAGTACCGCAAGTCTATTTCTGATGTAAAATTCTTAGGAAATATGGGTATCACGGACGGATAACAACAGTAAACAGACTCAAGCGGCTGGCGTTTGCTAAGGAACACATAAATAAGCCAAAAGTATTTCGGAAACAAGTTATTTTCTCGGATGAAAGTAAATTTTGTATTTTTGGAATCAAAGATCGGAAGATTGTATGGTCTTTCTTTTCCATAGAGTAACTCTACTCCCAATAAGCTTTGCGTCAGCAGCATGAACGTAGGAAACAATTATTCTGTTACATAGTATTCTTGTTTACTTATGTTATTTTTCAATAATCGGCAGAGTTCTCAGCGCGCCAACTTCTTTGAGAAGCTCGACCAATACGTTTCAACCCGCAAAGTTTTTTGACGCAGTTCAAACTAGCAAAATAACCTAAAAATAGTTCCAGAAGAAATGAATTAGTAAGGTTATGGCAATATTGTGCGGCATGATATTTTAGAATTTTGTATTTAAGCAGACCAAATGAAAATTTCAAGCCTATAAGCGTTAACATTACGAAAACTTAAGCTCTTCAGTGTGAAAATAACCTTTAGCACAAAATCGATTTGATGCTCTATTCTTCGCAAGATTTTGGTAGTGGCACTTACATCGGCCGATTCGACACGCTTAATGGCCAGGCTCTTAACTGTGTACATGCATGTTGGAAAATTTATATCAAAGCTAGGCAAAAGCGTTTTTAGTTCGTACATTTCGATTTCGTTTCACGTTCGAGTTAAAATTCAGATTTAAAAGCCTTCCGGCTGATTCACTTCACTACAAATAGCTATACTGTCACTGTCACATCATCATAGCGAAAGCAGCAGTAATTTTTCAATTACTCGAGAAATTTGAGATGTAGATGGCAATGCACGTTATGTTTTGTTTCAAAAACAAAGTCTCCCGATTTTCACAGAGATTAGTTAAAACTCGAACCGAGCTTTGCAATGGGTCGAGCTTTGCAATAGTTCCAAGACTCGAACCGAAGAATTCAAAGAAACAATACAAAGTGGCGCGAACTGTATTTAGAAATTTGAAAATTGAAACAGAGCTACGACGACTTTCAACTCAAAAAATGAAGTACAAAAGTATAAAAAATAAACAATTAATGTGATAAACTATTTCATTTACAACTAGCGATCAAATGATCAAAAAATAATGAAAATTTTTCTTCAAAAAAATGTTGATTTCTATTCAATATTTTTTAATTAGCTCATGTATTAAGCTTCTACATACACTTGAGAATAAATGTGCTGTCAAAAATGACAGCAACGAAGAATTTTGAGACGGTTTTTGTAAGCGGAATTTTGGCGCGAAGAGTTTTAGACACAATTTGCAACTAAGGAATTTCTTTGTTCCATATTTTTATCCATTGTAAAAATCGCTTCAGTAAGGTGCACCGATTCAACCAGCTGTTGTAAACAAACTGATGAACAGACCACGCTAATTTTTGGGATAATAATTAAGGACAGTCCTAATACAATTCTACAATAGCTCTACAGCCCAAATCGTTCCTTGACCTCCTGATATTCAGGTTCCTTAACATTTTTCATTACTTATTGTGGAAGGGTTGTCAGCCCTTCGCACAACCCTCTTTCTACGAATTTTTCATTTTCTTAGATTGAGGTGACCAAGCAGGCAATGTGCCGGAATTATATGTTGCGCCGGCCGTGATTTGAGATCACGACCTTCGCATTACAAGACCAACACACTACCTACTAGGCTATACCTTAGCTACAAACTTACTACTTACAAAAAAAAAATTTTGAAATATCCATTCCCCAGAGTAATTTTATTTCCAAATTATCGGTACTTTATGGTCACAATTTATATCAATTGCAGGTTAATTATAGTTGAAAATCATTAAGAACCCCCTACTCCTTCTACCACCTCCCATATAAACTGCACAATTTCACTAAATACAATCCACTCACTTTCTCAGTACCTATTCAATTATTGAAGCTTAATGTTAGTACAAAACATTTTTATAGCTATTCCAGCATAATGCAAAACCAATTAGTACAATGCCCCCTTCACCCATTCTACTAATCCGCATACAAAATTTATAATTTATCTAGAGTATCATATTGTTGCGAGCTAGGGGTTCGCCGGGATTTCAAGTAAAACACAATTCGCTTAAAAATAAGTGATAATTTATTTATTACCACTTTGACTTAATTCGCACTTTAACTTGATTCGCACTACATGGCACCACCGATATTGTTCTATCGCGTTCTTCCGCAGATGTCGCTGAATGACTGACTCCCGTCTGACAGCTTCGAGCTTTTATACCATATTTCCCCAGTTCTCGAAGCTTCCGTCGGGTGTCGTTGGGTGTGTGTCTAGACTATTCGGGAAGGTTCTAGATCTTTAATTGCCTACATTTTGGAGTACACAGTTCCGTCGGGTGTATACTGGAAGGTTCTAGATCTTTGATTATGGCTTTTTACATATTGGGGGACTGTTCTAGCATATTCGGGAAAGATCAATATTGCGTGGTTGCCAGATCTATAACATATGATTGGGCTTTACGCTCAATCTTAGTCCTGTTATGTTTTTGAGCTTGATGTTATTTTATTTAGACCTTTTTCTGTAATTGACACAACCTACAACTATTTACATTTCCTTAACGTTCTTCAATGTGTATATGATCTCAAATCACCCCCGTGAGCACGGGCCTGTCCTATACATTACAGTCGGTGATAATTTCAAAAGGTCGTCCTTCAAAATAATCACGGAAACGGCGAAACGCATAAATAAGAGCAAGGGTTTCGAGTTCAAATTTATGATACTTTGACTCCGGAACGGTCGAACGTCGGGAATAATAAGACACGGGGTGCAAACGGCCATCGGTTTGTCACTAAAGTAGTACGGCAAAACCATGGTATGAAGTTCAGTCTCACGGTTAGGATTTTAAACGGAAACTGAAAGGCCCTTTCACATTCGGGAGTAAACATAAATGTTTTCTCTTTCCTGAGTTGATCGGACATAAGGGCAAAATTCGGACATAGGGGGCAAAATTCGGTACAAACCTACGGAAATAAGAGAAAAGTCCTAGGCAGGATTCATCTTTCTGGGCTTTCGGCATGGGGTAATCACGGATAGCTTTTATATGTGAATCATTCGGGCGAATACCCTGGTTATTCACAATATCCTAAATATTCGACATCAGACTGCAAAAGTCTGCATTTACTTAGTTTTAGTTCTAAACTAAACTCGGTTAATCTTTTGAAAACACGAGATAATGTAGCGAGATGATGCTCAGGTTTTTCGGTAGCTATTAAAATGTCATCAATATATATGATAATTTATCCAGACTTAATAAAGTCTTCAAATATAGTAGCAATAAATCTTTGAAAAACGGCCGGCCCATTTTTTAAGCCAAAAGGCATTCTCAAATACTCAAATTGTCCATGCGGTGTGACAAACGAGGTATACGGTACAGATTCAGGGTCCATTTCTACCTAATGAAATCCGGTCTTCAAGTCTAGAATAGAAAAACAATTTTTTCCATCTAAATACTCCAGACAATCTTCGATTAATGGTAAAGGGTAGTTATCACGGTCGGTAGCTTTATTCAGAGCTCGGTAATCCACACACATTCTTTTCTCTCCAGATTTCTTAGTAACCATTACTATCTGTGACGCATACTCAGAACTACTGTTTCGGACTATTTTTCTACGAATTAAATCATCAACAATTTTGACTACTTCGTTTCATTCAAAATATGATAATCTACGTGGAGGGCAACGGAAAGGAGCATCGGACGTCAGTCTTATTCTAATTTTCAATTTCGGAACTTCACAATTATTCCGTATGGCTTGAAGATACTGCGAAGTTATTAGCTTCTTACATCTTTCATAAAGATGCGGACCAAATTCAAAACCTATATTTAGCGATTCGGGTGAGCAAATATCAGGTTCAACGGCCAACACATGATTCACAAAGGCTCCGGTTAATTGATCAAACTGATTATTAGGCGAGGCATGCGGAACGGTTACAAACAATGGCTTGTCGGTGGAATCAAACTTTTTTATCCAAGATCGGTAAATAAAATTAATACGGCTCGAATTACTTAATTCAATATCAAAAGTGGTTTTTATTTTCGGTAATTCTTAAATTCTTAAATTATTATTATTACTAGTTTTAAAATATATACCTAATCCAAAATTATATAAAAAATCTCGGCCTAATAATACCGGTGTGGGAATAACTGCATCTGGAACAATAGAAAAATATAGTTCGCGTTCTATATTACGGAAACGGATGATTAATTTAATATTACCGTAAGTTGAGATGAGCATGTTTCCCACTCCACGGAAATTCGAATGAGTTAACTGATTCCTTTACGAAATTAATCGGACTGCCGGTATCGAATAAAGGGATTAGTTTTTTATGTACTCGTTTGCTTCCCCCAATTGTAACAAAGATACTTTCCATTTGCAACGCGGCTACTTCATCGGTTAAGTTACACCTTAAATAAGGTTACAAATTCAAATATTGCTCTCTGGTTACAATATAAATATTTTTTTTTGCTAATTCTTGAGCATATTATTTTTTAAATATTTTTCGTATCATTACTACAATTTTTTTTTAATAATTGTGCAATTAAAGAAAATAAATATGCTAAAAATAGCGAAATTAATAAAAAAATAATAAATAATTGTTCCAGGCTGCGATGTGGTAATACCATTGACACATAACGGTCCTAATTATAATTTAGCTAATTCGTAATTTAGCTCGTCTTCAACGTTAGTAGAATGGTGACACATAGCACTTTGCTAATTAAGAATTTTTCATTCAGTGCTCGGAATTTCGGAATACGACGTTCGGTAGTGAGAAGTGTACGAGCGCTGGAAGTGGAAGAACAATAGCTACGACGATTTCGGTAAGTACACTAGCTGCAATTCAGGTTTAGACAGAAGCTTACAAGCTTCATTTATGAAATATCGTAGCTATCGATATGATTAATAATATAATTGTATACACAGGAACAGTTTTAAAACATGAAAATTGTAGATTTTGGTAATTTGTTATTTACTTACTATGGTGCTACAGCCCAAATTGGGCCTTGGCTTCCAGTATACTCCTCATCTGTCATATTTTTAAAAAGTTGAATAGCATAGCCAATAGGCAATAAAATTTTACAAGGAAGGCGACAAAAGAAGAAAAACGATCCTTTGTCCTGTTTCAGAATCGTTTGCGAGTCAAATTTCATCGCTAGGCATTTAAATCACGATTCCAAGATTTTATATAATTCAGAGCTGTCAGAAAATAACTTTTCTTCTCTCTTGCACGACGAAGCTTTTATGAAAGCTCCAAGTCTAGTATGTACTACTTTCGTCATCGTTATAGCCTAAATTATGAGAAAAACGAGAGGATTGACACACAGCCGTTTAATGATAATTTAGGCCTTAATTATAATTTAGCTGCGCTATGTGTCAATGGCATTAGATACGTTTTCGTTAATCTATGACCGGTTGTGGTTTAGACTGGGAAATTTTTGTTTTTTCGTTAAAGGACATAGGTGTCAAAGGTGTGTAGAAGGAGCTTCGGGAGTTGCCGCTGGGCGTGCCAAACTCGCTACACATAACAATACATACAACATAACAACATAAAAATTGCTAGCCTGAAATTTTGTTTTTCGCGTTTCATGACTAAATTAGCCTAAAAATGCAAAAAAAAAAAAATCCGTCTCGACGTACGCCATATATATAGACTCATATCTCTGAGACCGTTAAATGTAGAATGTTCGTTTTGAATTTTTAATTGGGTAAGTGAGCTCCATTATCTAAATTTTGGAGAGTGTTAGGTGGAAGGGGAAGGCAGGGGGACGGGGGAGGGAAAGAGTCAATGAATACACTTGGTAATGCAGATAGGAAGCTGAAAATGATCATAGGTATAGATAAAGTTGTGGGACAAACTTTAAAAATAGTTTAATTTTTTTTAGCCATTGACGTCCGAAAACGAGGGGCTAAAAACATTATCGCCCAATTTTTTTCTTCAAAAGATTACATCTTCGAAATTACTTACCATAAAAAATTCATATTTCGGGACCATTAAGGTAGCATACAGATCCACCAGAATCAGCTTAGAGGAAGGCTAAGGAGGAGGGTCAGGGAGGGTGCAAAGTAAAACACTTAAAAATTAATATCTCAACTATCTCTTTAGCTATGTAATTGAAACTTAAAACATATATTGAACTATACTAACGAAACACAAAAAAAAGTAAAATTTGGTCATAACAGTAGTTGGGGAGAAATGGGGAGCATTCCAAAAATGGTGCACTTTCCAAATTTCCAAACCGTTATATCTCAAAACTGAGTACAGTTATCAAATCGAAAATTCGTCAGATTGTAGAACTTCTTCTACTTCTACAATGGTGCTACAGCCCAAATCGGATCTAGGCCTCCTGATATTCAGGTTCCTTAACATTTTTCATTACTTATTGTGGAAGGGTTGTTAGCCCTTCGCACAACCCTCTTTCTACATTTCATTTTCGTAGATTGAGGTGACCAAGGTATATCCAAGCAGGCAATGTGCTGGAATTATGTGTTGCGCCGACCGGGATTTAATCTCACGACCTTTGCATTACAAGACCAACACGCTACCTACTAGGTTACACCCTAGCTCCCTAGCACCCTAGATTGTAGAACTACACAGTTTTAATTTTGGTAAGAGTTTTAAGTTGGAGAGTGTAAGCCAAAATGTCGAAAATTTTGAGCGATTTTTTAGGGCTCTGGTGAAAGTAACAAAGTTTAAATTTTTCATATAGATACATCTGTTTGATATACACAGAAAAAAAATAATAATTTGTTCCACAATTGTTATGCACCGACCCCACCGGTCCACGTGCACAAGGTGTTTCTTGTGCATTGAAAAAAACACAAAAACTGAAAATTTTTCAATGCAATTTTAAAGCAGAAACTTGAAACTTTGCAAAGTGCATTCACATCATCATCATCATCAATGGCGCGACAGCCCAAATCGAGCCCTGGCCTCCTGAAGTCGTCGCCTCCAATCGTCTTGATCCAAAGACTGCGTCCTCCAGCTGCTGTCTTCATATACCAAGTCTTCCCATCGCTTGCGTGGTTTGCCTACTGGCCGGTTACCACTCGCTTTGCCCTTAAGAGTACGTTTGGAGATTCTTCTGTCTTCCATTCGCTCTACATGGCCAGCCTACTGCAGTTTACGTAGCTTGATGAACGTTGAAGCTACTGGCTCGTCGTAGAGTTGATACAACTCATGGTTGTATCATATTCGCCATTCCGTTCCTTCCTTCACAGGTCCCAAAATTCTTCGGAGGACCTATCTTTCGAATGCGTTAACTGCTTTTTCGGAAGTTCGCGTTAATGTCTACGTCTCGCTGCCATACCAGAGCACAGGTCGTATAATAGTTTTATAAATCCACAGCTTATTGTTCCTGTGTACTTTCTTGGATTTCATTATTAGAAGTACCGAGTATTTGCAAGTATTATCCGTCATTTGATTTCGTCTGTTTCATTACCGTAAAATGCATTCACTGTTGTTACCTCCAAATGTATGATGTATGAACTGGTTGAATACCTTCAAAGCTTCTACCCACTGCCATACAAAAATATTTTTTCGACCATTTTTAAGAAATCAGTTATCACCTAACTATTAAAAGCTATCAATTTGGAGTTTTGCGCAAGAACTATTAAAAATAGTTCAAAAGAAATCGCGTTTTGAGATGGCACATGCCCTTCTACCCCCTCCCATACAAAAGTATGATTTCGACCAATTGAAATAAATCAACTAATGACTATCAAATTAAAAGCAACGAGCTTCAAATTTTGTAAGAGCACCTTACAAGAGAAATGAAATAAAATTGCATCACAAATTTTACGATTCCCTTACCTCCTCTACCCCCTCCCATTGTGAATGTAAGATTCACCGAATCTTATGAAAGTTCTTTGCAACTTCGTCCATGAAACTGACATTCTGTACAAAGAATATTGGACGTAGTTCAAGCAATCAATTAAAAAACTATTAACATCCACCCACCTTTACTATCACCCCTCACTCCCCCCCCATAATAAAGAAACGAATGAAATATTGATTATATGTACTAGAGTGTGTTAAAGTGACAGCAGCCCTGCCCAAGAACCCCCTTTCACTTAGTCTTTCCTAACCACTCTCTCTCATATTTACTCTCCACGCATCCTTAACTTGTCCAAGAATAATAAAGTTGAGCCCGACTTGTTGGCAGTTTATTTAAATCATAGGCCAAAATTCTTGCTGAGAAATTTCAGAAATCGACATGATCAGGGCCGACTATTTGAGATCCACAAAGGAGAAAAAGGGCGTTTAATATGCAGCTCAAGTCGGAGTGTTTAAATTAAATTAAATCAAACATAAAAAAATTGAAGTTACAAATTGTTTTTTTTTATTAATTCAATATGAAGAAATAAAAATTTTTATATATTAAAGGAGCATTTTCTTCCGATATAAAATTACGTTCTGGCCGCTGTGATCTAAATGGATTTATGGTGGGCGGTAGGATAATATCCAGAGGACGATGTGACTCTTTCAAAAAGCTCCTTAGATCTAACGGGCACTCAAATTGCGTATAAGAAGTGACAATTACCGGACACTTTATATCAACAGTAGCTTTGATTGTGTGGGGCCAAGTATCTGACTTGTTAAAGCCAGTTGATCGATAGAGGCCCGGGTTGAAGTAACAAACTGCAAAGAAATAGGAAAGATTGAAATAAGCGGGATGAATTCGAATAATTTAATTAAAATTTAATGAGTGTACTCACCCAAATCAGGAATCTGGTAGGATGACTCTTTTGAATAATCATGATACAAAGCGTTTTCGAAATTATACTGTATTTTTCGATTATTTTTTCGACACATTTTACATAATCTAGAATAAACTATTGGTAGAATTCGCGGTAGAGTTATTCTTTTTCTAATAAAATTTCTTACTTGTTTTTTGTCAAGGCCTCAAAAGATACATTGGGTACATTCAATTCGGGACCCACAAAAACGATATTCAATTGCTGTACAGATGGGATGATGTGTAACAAGAACACTTCCCATTTTTGAAGTGTATCGACTTCGAACTGAAGCTCCGCTCCTATTATACAAAATTTTAGAAACTTTTGTTATTGAAAATTCTAAGACCTGGAAAGTTGTATATCTTCATATGGCACGTAGAAGGTTTCATAATGAGGCTAACAATTTGTATACTTTACGAGATGTGAGGACTTAATAACATGTATTAATTTTGGAAATTACCTATCACATGAATGAGTATTGAAGATTTCTGGACAATATTAGCCATTTTGAGTCCAAACCAAATAGTTAATGGCGGACTAGCGATCTGTGTAAGTGCCGAATATAGACACACATTACCGATCTCTGAAAAAGAAAAATTTAAGGTAAATTTAAAACATTTACAAGTAGATTTTCTTTAATATTTATATAATACACACCTTTCAAGTTATTGTAAAGTTTTCCAAAAACTTGACTAATTGTTGATATGTGTTCCAAAGGCTCCGTAAGAACTTTCGACGGTAGGACAGGATCTACTTTTCCGTACTTTTCTTGAAAACATATAATTTCTCTTAGCAATCTGAAAGGTTTACACCAAGAATCGTGTGATATTTCCAAGTGCTCTGGATGTGCCACACAATAAGAAACCTAAAGTTGAAATTGCAATTAACTAGACAAACTCTTCAATAAGTGCTTAAGTGGAGACGATTTTAAGGCTATGGCATAAAGCTGTAGTACTAGTAGAGAAAAAGAATTGATGTAGTTGAAAGAAAAGATTTCCGGATTCCACACCGTTACGCTTAATTATTCGTGACGTTTCGGTCTTTGCTGAGACCTTTATCAGACCTGTTACGCTTTATTATTCGTGACGTTTCGGTCTCTGTTGAGACCTTTATCAGACCTTTGATAAAGGTCTCAGCAGAGACCGAAACGTCACGAATAATAAAGCGTAACAGTGTGGAATCCGGAAATCTTTTCTTTCAATTCGAAATGCACTGTGAAAACATTCACCAAGCCGTAAGAATTGATGTAATTTGCTTACTTGACTGCACTTGGAACAATTTTCTAGCAAATTATGTCGCCATTCTCTACATTCAGGTTTCATGCAAAGCCTTGGATAAAGCAAAACTTCGGTTTCATGTGGTTGAAGTAGTCGTTGCAAATTTTGTTCACAGGCCTTCAAAGTACTCACTCTGAAAGCGCGATACTCTTCACATGATAACTGATTCGTATTATTAAATATGTGACCACCTGTTAAAATTAATCATCATAGAAATTTGTCGTTTTTAATTGATTGGAAAGCATTACCTCTTTTAGTAGATATCAGCGCCAAAGTTTCACAAAATTCTAAATGTTTTGGTTTGTCTTGATGCATGTGCTCTTTCGAACAATAATATGTCATGCAACATATTTCACATGGTATTAATGGTTTTTTTGAAGAATTTTTGCAGTGCTAGATGAATGTTTGTTATATAATTAATAATCTTATATCTTAGAATGTATGAAAGTATTAATTACAAAAACTGCAGAACAAATTTTGAAATCACTCTGAGGCACAGGATCTAAACTATTATTGAGTTAGGCAACGGTTATTAATATTTTTTACGTACCTGGCAAATTGAATGCAAAAAATATTGTCGCGGTCGAAACACATATTCAACATATTCTTCCTCCTCATCGGATGATGATGTTCCAAACTTTTGGCTTTCTTTTAAATCCGTTTGATAATTCTTAAATATAGATTCCGTTTCTATATTTGTATTTGGCTGGTACTCGTTGCTCGAGCGAACTGAAGAACCATTGGCATTATCAAGAGGCTGCTTATTTGCTGACTTGGCCGCCAATAAACTCAGGAACAGTTTTTGTGTTACTTTCAGTCGAGCATCCGCTTTTTCTACATTTTCACATTTTTTGTCTACATAAAGTCATAAATATATTTTTTGCTCAAAACCTAAGAAGTATAATTTTTCATCCGTTCAACTACAAGGTCGTGAGTTCAAATCTCAATACCTCTGCACACATGCATGTATATATAATTAATAATAATTATGGAAGGCTATGCGAAATAACATCGCACTGCACTATTGCTGCTAAGAGGCATTTGCAATTCGATGAAAAAGTTGAGTTGATGCTTCGTAAACTTCATGGGATTTACATATAAACATTTAATTCCAAGTGCTAGTTTCAAATTCAGATTTCACACGATAAAACTCTATGAAATATTTTAACGACCAACCTTGGATGTAAATCAAATAGTATCTATGCTTAGTGCCAGATGTACGAGGACCCAATTCAGAGTTCTCACAGAACAACTATGAAACATTTTAAGGATCAGGAATTACATATTATGAAACTAAAACAGAATCTAAGTGCCAGATGTATGAGGACTCGATTTAGAGCTCCCACCCAATTAAAAATAAGGCAAGAAAATAGTATTTAAGCTCTAGGTTCGTAAAACAAAGTGTTCGTATTTTGGGAATTTTAGAGCGAGTAAGGCGAAGCCCTGCTCAATAATAATGTTAAGAAATCAAACAAAGTCTTTTCACTGAATATCGCGGAATCATCGACCCAGGATTCACTTCAATTGTGAATCATATAATTTATATAAACAATATTTCATTGGCTTATTTACGGAAGTTTGGGTTTTTGTGAAGGGTGTTAGTAAGGGTGGATGGAGATTAATAATTTTACTTTATTATTCTAATAATAAAGTATTGTGATCGACATAGGGAAGAAAAAAATTTTGCTACCTTGAAATTTTTTTTTTCACGTTTCATGACTACATTAGCCTAAATATACTGCCAACCAGTCGGGCGAAACTTTATTATTTTTGGGACAAGTTGCGGATGCACGGAAAGTCAATATCCAGGTTAGAGTGGTTTGAGAGACTAAGTGAAAGAGAATTCTTGGGCAGGGCTGTTATTAATTTAACAATATTTCATTCGCTTATGCAAGTTTGGGTTTTTATGAGGGGAGCGCGAGGGGTGATAGTAAGGGTGGGTGGATGTTAATAGCTTCTTAATTGATTGCTTGAATCACGTCCAATATTCTCTGTATAGAATGTATTTCATAAACGAAGCTGCATAGAATTTTCATAAAAATCGGTGTATTCTACATTCAAAACCGAAACCGAACAATTGTATGGGAGGGGGTAGAGCGGTTAAGGGAATCGTAAAATTTGTGATGCAATTTTATTTCATTTCTCTTGTAAGGTGCTCGTACAAAATTTCCATTTCGTAGCTTTTAATTTGTTTGGTATTAGGTGATTTAATGAAATTGGTCGAAATCATACTATTGTATGGGAGGTGGTAGAAGGGCATGCGAGATTTCAAAACTTTTAAGACAATTTTGTTTCAACTATTTTTAGAAGTTCTTATGCAAAATTTTAAATTGATAGCTTTTAATAGTTAGGTGATAATTGATTTATTGAAAATGGTCGAAAAAATAATTTTGTATGGGAGGGGATAGAAGTTTTACAGGTATTCGACCAGTTAATATTTCATATATTTAAGGATTTTTTTTAAATACATTCTGCAAATTTTCAAGTTCCTACTTTAAAATTTCATTAAAAAATTTTCAGTTTATGTGTTTTTTTTCAATGCACATGAAACACCTTGTGCACGTTAGACCGGGGGGGGGACGGTCGGTTTATAAATATTGTGGAACAAATTATTTTTTTTTTCTAAGTATATCAAATAGATGTATCCAAATGCAAAATTTAAACTTAATATCTTCCACCAGAAAAATTACTCAAAATTTTTGGACATTTCTGCTTACCACCTCCGTCCCCTTACTGGGAGGTGTAATTTTTACCAAAATTAATAGTTATTTAGTTAGACTCATATCTCCGAGACCGTTAAAGGTAGAATGTCGAAAAACTACACGTGCTAATATCTCCACCACGAATGCAGATAGAAAGTTGAAAATCAGTAGAGATATAGAGAGGGTTGTGGGACAAAATTTAAAATTAATTTAATTTTTTTATCCATTGGCGTCCGATAAGGAGGGGGCTAAAAACAAATTGTCGGCCGAATTGTGTTTTCAAATGATTAATCTTCGAAATTACTTATAGTAAGAAATTCATATTTTGGGACCATTAAGGTGGCATATAGTTCCATCGGAATCAGCTTAGAGAGTGGCTAATTATTGTAAGGGGAGGGTCAGGGTGGGGTGCAAAGAAAAACACTTAAAAATGAATATCGCAACTATCTCTTACGCTATGTAATTGAAACTTGAAACGTATATTAAGCTATACTAGGAAAATACAAAAAAAAAACATAACAGGACTACGATTGGGCGTAATACGATACTCTAGATGAAGAGAATTTTTTTTTATTTTAAGAAATTTTGTAGGGGAAGTGGTAGAGGGGGTGACGACATTTTACTAATTTTTTCACATCACGCTAAGCATTCTATCAAAATGTTTTATGTAAAATTTAGTATTCAAAAATTTAAAAGGTACTGTGAAAATTAGTGTATTGGATTTAGTGAAATTGTGCAGTTTGTATGGGAGGTGAAGGAGTGTGGAGCGATTAATGACTTTTTTAGAAACAACTGTAAATATCATTTAATTGACATAGTTTAAATTGCAGATCACTGACATTCATACTATTCAGGAAAATCGACTTTTTGCATTGTGCCGAATTGTATGGGAGGGGGTAGAAGGAGTGAAGGTAATCGCCTAATTTTGTTTTGGTTTTACTAATAATTCTAAATAAATATTTAGTGCATAGTTTCAGCTCGACAAATTTTGTAGGCACTGAGTAAATAGGTTTAGAGAATTTCGTGAAAAAGTGCAGTTTGTATGTGAAGGGGTGGAAGGAGGGTGAGGACACAAATAATATGTAATGAATAATTGGTATTATTGGGTTATTCGTGTTTATCAATTTTTCTATTTTGGTAATAAAAATTATTTTTTAATGTAAGTAAAAATTTTATAAAAATTTTTTATAAAGGTCCAAGGTATACATGCCACGCCGGACCACGGTACAAGTTTTGACTTTTGCTACACTTTCGTTCATATCATGCATTTTATGTAAATGTTAAGATGCCATTTTGAAGCTGAGATTTGTACCTTTAAAACAGGATTCGCACGAAATATCCTGCATTAATATTTTGTAAATTATAGTCCGTTAAGTGCAAACCAGTCCCCTACCTTACTTAGACTTACGATGGCGCTACAGCCAAAATCGGACTTTGGCCTCCTGGCGTCCTTCCCCTACCTATTCTCAGCATAATAGTGAGGACACTCATACCAGGTGCTCTTTACCTGGTATAATAACGTAGTTAAGTATCACAACTTCCCATGACGTTATTGTTGGGGAAATTCATATGAACTTTGGTAAAATTTTTTTCGAAACAGTGGTGACTTGTATTGCTGTAAGCCAATTATGTCAGCGCATATCATTTGCGACATAGAAGGCTATAGAAATTACCGAAGGAGAATGCAGGTTCGATTTAGAAACAGTTTTAACAGATGCTTAAGATTTTATCAAATGATTTAAGAGTGAGCTGAAGAAATAGCCACTCAACATTTTGAATTTAACTTTGTGCCTCGAGCCTTACGAAAATGTTCGTTGGGCTCGAAGCATAAAATAACCGTTACAAATTTTCTGTTCAGCACACTATACCTACTCTCAGGATAATGGAGAGGTTTTGAACACTATTGTTTCAATTAATCTTCATACACATTTCTGCAGAATCTTGCAGAAATTGTAAATTATTTGGTTTAGTAAAAGCTAATTTTTAAACTAATAATTTACAACTGATAAGTATTTCCTTACGATATATTCCCAAATTGGGAATGAATATGACGAATTGTGCGGATGAAAAGCTATGTTATTTTTTTAATGCCAAAAATACCTTGAAGAAAGCCATTATCTTCTGATTTTTCAAGATTGCCGGGTAAATTCTTATTTTTGTTAATGCCTTTTACACTTTTCTGTGGTTCTTTCTTTTTTGAACGACTAGCCATACCACATGTTTTTTTTTACTAGTAAATTACACAACACAATTGGGCCACTTGAAAATAAAATTTATTTTTCGAGCACTAGCATTTAGCAAACATCGTCTAAACTTTCCAATTTTCAAAGCGGGACTGATAAAGGAATTGGACAAATGCCATACAACTTGCTTGCTTGTATTGTAGTTGTAGGTTTGTAATTATTGTCTAAGGTGTTCTATTAGTAGAATATGTGCAGGGTTCCGGACTGGGCATCGTTAATTCTGCCGATCTCAGTACAATTGGGAAATTGTCCAGAGTCCCAGAGAGATGGATGGTGAGCATTTAAAACTACACATATGCGTAAGTGCTACAGCACAGTGTATAGGATACCTTATGCACTCGAGTAATGAATTGCAATGACATATCGTAAAACCACAGCATTCGTCACATGTTAGGCTGTAGTGGATTTACTCAATCACTTATTTTTTTGTGTACAAGCTGTTCAATTATTTATAATTAGATTATTTATAGCCAAACTTTATTTGATAATAATGTGTTTTAATAACGAAGTTATTCCTACTGACATAAATTAGTATCAAACACGACAGGACTACGATTGGGCGTAAAGCCCAATCATGCGATACTCTAGTTTGTATGTGAGTTTGTAGAAGGAGCAGAGGTTTTTCAGTAATAACTATGAAGATTATGCAATTGACATCTCTCAAATTTCCAATAACATTCATAATTTCCAAGAAAATTGATATTATGAAAAGTTCTGAAAATGGCAGGGTGTGAAAGGAGTATAGCTAATCAGTTAATTTTTATTGATCTTACTAATAATTCTAAATAAATATTTAGTGCACTATTTCAGCTCTATACATTTTATACGTATTGGGTAAATTAATTAAAAGTATTTCATTTATTACGGATTGATGCCTACATAAAAATAATACATTCTAAATTTCAGATCTAAAGCTTTCATACTATTCTGAAAATCTGTTTATTGTGAAATTCCGAAATTGAGTCATTTTGTATGGGAGGGGGTAGAAGGGGGTGGATCGATTTGTCCCGTTCACGAACTTAGCCTTACCTTTTTGTCAAAAACGATATGTACAAAATTTGAACTTTCTTCCTCAACGCGCTTTCGAGCTAGAGAGGATACGGACGGACACCCGGTTTTGAGATTTTTGAATGATAGTATGAATTTTTGCATTATTAATTTTTTTCTGCAAGCCTTATTTCTTAGTGTTAAAATCTTGCAAAAAAACTTATAATACTCTCAGATTTCATATAAAGTATAAAAACATAACACGACTACGATTGGACGTAAAGCTCAATCATGCGATCTCTAGAGGAAAGAGAAATTTGTTGATTTTAAGAAATTTAGTAGAGTAGCTATACAAATGTTTTATACAAAATTTAAGCTCCAAAAACTGAATAGGTACTGAGAAAATTGGTCTATTTGATTTACTGAAATTGTGCGGGTTGTATGCGAGGGTAGTGGAAGGAGTGGGTGGTTTTTAGTAATTTTACCAACCATACACTCTGAGAAAAAATTTATTATACTAACGAAAAACTACAGAAAATTTAATTAAAATTTACATTCTTTGCGAGCCTATGCAAATTTTTATTCATTGTAACAAAATATTTTCTTTAAAATAATAAAAACTTTTTTAATTGAAATAATGTATATTTTCGTTGAAGTAAGAAATATTTTATTGTTTTAAAAAAAAAAGAAAATGGGATTTGGAAGGTAGAGGGAAGGAGAGGAGTGAGAACGGACCATAACAAGTGGTGAAGTATTTACTTATTTTTCAGTTGTACTAGCTGCTGCTACTGCCAAATATTTGCAGATGTTATGTGGGAGACTGGGATGATAGAAAGAGAACAGAGCCCAATTTTTCACTTTTACATAGTTTGCCTACTTTTATTGCGAATAATTTTTAACTACCAGTAAGCAACCGAAAAATTCGTTCTTAAAATCTACTGCTCGTAGTGTGAATCGAACCAACGACCTATTTGACTTTTAAGCGAGCGAGCTAGCTACCCAGTACACAACGGCGTACTTTTTAAAATGGCATGTTTCTTCTTTCACACACAAAAGGGGTGAACTTGCATGATATTTAATGAAATTCTTGTTTTTAAAATAATGTAGTCTACATTGCATTTACAAAAGTTATTTTCGTTGTAGACCATTAAGGACATGTGAAAAGTTGTAGCTTGTGTTAATTAAAAAAAAAGCCCAAATAAAATAACATAAGAGGACTACGATTGTGCGTAAAGCCCAATCATACGATACTATAGATGAAATCGAAATTTTCGCGGTGTTAAGAAATTTTGTATGGGGAGTGGTAGAAGGGGTGACAGCACTGAACTAATTTGTTTCACTTCATGCTAGAGTAGCTATATGTTTTGTACCAAATTTAAGCCTCAAAAATTGAGTAGGTACTGAGAAATTTAGTGCATTGAATTTAATGAAATTGTACAATTTGTATGGGAGGTGAAGAAGGAGTGTGGGGTTTTGGTGACTTTTCAAGAAAATCTAATTTTTGTAATGTCGTGGAATTGTGTCACATTGTGTGGTAGGGGGTGGTCTGTTGAGTAGATCGCCTCCACGTGGTGCAGACTGGGTAATGCTGAAAGATCTACAGATGGGGGGGAATAAGTCGAATAGCTTGCTATCGGCTCCGTATCCTATCAAGATAGGGGGGAACTAGTCGAACAGATAACTGTCGGCTCCGTATCCTATCTATGGTCTTTGGCGGATGTGATGGGGGGGATTTAAATCGTTCAGCTAGCTGTCGGTTCCGTATCCTATCACAGCATAGAGCCTACTGAAAGCTGGACTGGTCATGTTTCAGGCAGTTTTCAAGAAGCTCTATGGTTACAAGGGGATTTATCCCTGTAGTGATTCGCAAGTGTACGTACTACCTATATGGTGACCAATATAAAGTATGACGCTAGAGGAGTAAACCTCGTATATAAAAATCCCCTAATCCACGGTGGAACAGCATATGCCAATGGATGAATGGTTAGGTAACTCGTTGACAAAAAATTTAAACAGCAGGTCACGAGCTTCAAACCAATAAGTGAAAGATTGTGTGCAATCCGAATAAAGACTAAATTTTTCAACACTTGATTGATCAACGTTCACGCACCAACAGAAGACAAGGACGATGTAACTAAAGACGAATTTTATGCCACCCTAGAGACAACCTATGACTCACTGCCCTCGAATGACCTAAAAATTGTCTTAGGGGATTTTAATGCAAAAGTCGGAAAGGAGGAGGCTCATAGAGGAACAACAGGAGGGCACAGTCTCCATGACATAACCAACGACAATGGCCAACGTCTTATTGATTTCGCAAGCAGCAAAAATATCATAGTAAGCTCTACGTGCTTCCCACATCGCGATATTCACAAACGAACGTGGGCATCACCAGATGGTCACACCTTCAACCAAATAGACCACGTTCTTATTGAGAAAAGGGCTGCTTCCAGCATACTTGATATACGAACTCTCCGCGGTGCGAATTGTGACTCTGATCACTATCTAGTCAGAGCTAAGTATCGATGCAAAATAGCTTGTCGTGGGTATTCGAAAACGAGTAGAGCTCGCAAATTCAATGTCGACAAGCTTAACGACGAAACGGTGGCGCAGGCTTACATGCTAGCATGTAATAAACACCTGACACCAATATATGAAAATATCCAAAATATGCCAGTGGATAATGCGTGGATGAAAATACGAGACGGCATCAAATCCTCCGCGGAAGAGGTATTAGGATATCAAGCACGGCGAAAAAGTAATGATTGGTTCGACCAAGAATGTCGCGACGCAATAGATAAAAAGAACGAAGCTTACAAAATTTTTACTGAACGACCAACACGAGCCAAAAAAGAAAGATATGACGAGCTTAGGCGATATGCGAAAAAGACCTGCAGACGAAAACAAAGGAAGTACCATAATGACAAGATACAAAAAATAGACGACGACATGAGAAAAAATAATACGCGGGACGC
This sequence comes from Chorisops tibialis, assembly GCA_963669355.1. Lineage (NCBI taxonomy): Eukaryota > Metazoa > Arthropoda > Insecta > Diptera > Stratiomyidae > Chorisops > Chorisops tibialis. Next base: position 189,919,668 of record OY770263.1, on the reverse strand, counting down.
ATACGCCATAGTAAAAGACTTGAAAAAGGGATATAAACCAAAAACTAGTCTCTGCAAAGACGCAGAGGGCAATATCATCAGCGACACAGAAGAAATCAAAAGGAGATGGGCTTCATACTTCGAACATCTTTTGAATCCCATCCCAGTAGCACCGATAACGACAGACAACATTTCAATTCAAGCCTCAACTGACGAAGATGAACCATCATCGAAACCACCCACGCTTCCTGAAATCAAAGCAGCCCTATGTGACCAAAAACGAAACAAAGCGCCGGGAATTGACGAAATACCAGTTGAACTTCTGAAAAACGGTGGAAACTGTGTCGCTGAAATACTGCACAGCATGATATGCAAAATTTGGACAGAGGAAATTATACCCGACGACTGGCGAAAAAGCATTATATGTCCAATTTACAAGAAAGGAGACAAACTCTGCTGTGAGAACTACAGAGGTATATCATTGTTGTGCACGTCCTATAAAATACTGACAAAAATAATTGAACGTCGTCTTAAGCCCTATACTAATCAAATAATTGGCGAATACCAAGGCGGATTCAGAACCGGACGATCTACAACAGACCAGATATTCTCGGTGAAACAGGTGCTTGAGAAATGCTGGGAATATAACACAGACGTGCACCAAATATTCGTAGATTTTAAACAAGCATACGACAGTATCGACAGGAGCGTACTGTACCAAATCATGCTTGACTTTGGAATTCCTCCAAAACTAGTCCGACTAACAAGACTCACAATGACGAACACTGAATCCCAAGTGAGAATACAAACCGATTCCACAACCAGCTTTCGAACGGAATGTGGTTTAAAGCAGGGAGATGGTCTAGCCCCTATGCTTTTCAACTTGGCACTAGAGTATGTCGTCCGAAAAATCCCAGTCGACACCAACGGGACACTACTATTCAAGTCCACCCAACTAGTAGCATACGCTGACGACATTAACATTCTAGCAAGATCCTTCCCTAGTGCTAAGGAGGTATTTGTCAATCTTGACTCCGCCGCAAAAGAAGTCGGGTTGCGCATTAATGAAAGCAAAACAAAAGTAATGACGCAAACAAGAAGGAGAACGCCAATCAGACAAAACATAACAATTGCGGAATATAATTTGGAGAGTGTGGACAACTTCATATATCTTGGGGCTAATCTAGCAAAGGACGGTAATGAAACAGACGAAATCAAACGACGGATAATACTAGCAAATAAGACGTATTATTCGGTACTTCCAATAATGAAATCCAAGAAAGTGCACAGGAACAATAAGCTGCGGATTTATAAAACTATTATACGACCTGCGCTCTGTTATGGCAGCGAGACGTGGACATTAACGCGAACTTCCGAAAAAGCAGTTAACGCATTCGAAAGAAAGGTCCTCCGAAGAATTTTGGGACCTGTGAAGGAAGGAACGGAATGGCGAATAAGATACAACCATGAGTTGTATCAACTCTACGACGAGCCAGAAGCTTCAACGTTCATCAAGTTACGTAAACTGCAGTGGGCTGGCCATGTAGAGCGAATGGAAGACGGAAGAATCCCCAAACGTGCTCTTAAAGGCAAAGCGAGTGGTAACCGGCCAGTAGGCAAACCACGCAAGCGATGGGAAGACTCGGTTGATGAAGACAGCAAAGCCATTCTAAAAATTAGCAGCTGGAGGACGCGGTCTTTGGATCGAGACGATTGGAGGCGACGACTTCAGGAGGCCAGGGCCCGATTTGGGCTGTCGCGCCATTGATGATGTTTCTTCTTTCACACACAAAAGGGGTGAACTTGCATGATATTTAATGAAATTCTTGTTTTTAAAATAATGTAGTCTACATTGCATTTACAAAAGTTATTTTCGTTGTAGACCATTAAGGACATGTGAAAAGTTGTAGCTTGTGTTAATTAAAAAAAAAGCCCAAATAAAATAACATAAGAGGACTACGATTGTGCGTAAAGCCCAATCATACGATACTATAGATGAAATCGAAATTTTCGCGGTGTTAAGAAATTTTGTATGGGGAGTGGTAGAAGGGGTGACAGCACTGAACTAATTTGTTTCACTTCATGCTAGAGTAGCTATATGTTTTGTACCAAATTTAAGCCTCAAAAATTGAGTAGGTACTGAGAAATTTAGTGCATTGAATTTAATGAAATTGTACAATTTGTATGGGAGGTGAAGAAGGAGTGTGGGGTTTTGGTGACTTTTCAAGAAAATCTAATTTTTGTAATGTCGTGGAATTGTGTCACATTGTGTGGTAGGGGGTGGTCTGTTGAGTAGATCGCCTCCACGTGGTGCAGACTGGGTAATGCTGAAAGATCTACAGATGGGGGGGAATAAGTCGAATAGCTTGCTATCGGCTCCGTATCCTATCAAGATAGGGGGGAACTAGTCGAACAGATAACTGTCGGCTCCGTATCCTATCTATGGTCTTTGGCGGATGTGATGGGGGGGATTTAAATCGTTCAGCTAGCTGTCGGTTCCGTATCCTATCACAGCATAGAGCCTACTGAAAGCTGGACTGGTCATGTTTCAGGCAGTTTTCAAGAAGCTCTATGGTTACAAGGGGATTTATCCCTGTAGTGATTCGCAAGTGTACGTACTACCTATATGGTGACCAATATAAAGTATGACGCTAGAGGAGTAAACCTCGTATATAAAAATCCCCTAATCCACGGTGGAACAGCATATGCCAATGGATGAATGGTTAGGTAACTAACCATTAATATGCGAACTCTGGATACCTGGTGACCTCCAGTTTTAATCAGCCTTCCCCTCGTAATGCGGAGCTCTGCTAGGGGTGACTCTACTTTCTCGCGCTACTCGTGGGAACATGAACAACAATTTTATTAAAAAAAACAAACAAGGGGCTGATGCTTCCCCCAATGCATCACAAACAGCGGCTAATAACGCAACGGAAGTGGGTAGTGGAACAAGCACCCCTCCAATAAATATGCTTGACTTGACTGTAGAGGGTAATCCTTCGGTCAATTATAAGCATATAAGACCACCACTAAAAGCGGATAGCAAAACCGCAAAAAAACCACAATCGGACGAACAACTGATACTAGCAGAGCTAAAGCAGTTGAGTCTGACTAAGAATAAGAAGAGGTTAAGCGGGGCCGGTAGAAGAAGGTATATGTACCACCGCAGCCACGGGAAAAACCCAAATGAGGCATACAACCTTGCCTGCCTACCAATGCAAAGCACATTGGAACCGGCGCAGAAAATGGCGACAAAAAGAGGTAGAACTTCATCAGCAACACCGCCAGCCGCCGGAAATGTAAACAAAAAACAGAAGACTGCAAATAAAATTACGCTTAGACCGGCAGAAGATGCTCAGCCATCCACGTCGGGCATAAGCTACAGAGACGCGGTCAAAAGAGTAAAGGTGGGTATAATCCACACCGAACATCCCCAAAAAATACTTACTCCAGAGCAGCTATCTGCTATACAAAAATCCATCCTGGACAGCATTCCATCAGCAGCCATAGAAGGAATAAGGCCACAATTTTGTGGACTTAGCCTCAAGCCAGGATGGATGCTAATTGTATGCGGAAATGAACAAACCGCATCGTGGCTTGAAACAGCAGCCAAAAGCATAAAACCGGACGACACCACCACCATCAGGGCGGTCCGGGAGGAGGACATCCCGAGATTAGAGATAGTCACGAAGACTCGACAGAGAAGATCATAACCCTCATCGATTCTCAAAACGAAGGTTTGTGCGCCTCTAATTGGAGAGTCCTTAGTAGAAGGAAAGAGGGCACAAACACAATCTTAACCTTCTCCATCGACGCCAATCGATGGAGGGGCTTAAACAGAAGGGGCACCGAGTCTGGTACAAGTTCTCGAGTGTGACTCTACGCCCTAAGGCTAAGGAGGTCAGAAGCGGCAAGCCGCAGTCTACCGACGATGGCCAAAAGCCTGAATAACATAAAAGTTATTCAGGCAAATCTTCATCGGGCAGCAGCGGCCATGGACGTATTGACGTGGAGATTTGCAAAAGAGGAATTCCATGTTGCCCTCCTACAAGAACCGAGGGCCATGCAGGGTAAAATTATTGGAATTCCACACAAAATTGGTAAGTTGATTTATGATAAAAGAAGCGAGAGGCCAAGGGCGGCACTTCTTATATCATCTGAAATTAAATACCTAATCATTCCAAGTTTCATTAGCACAGATCTAGTAGCTGTATTGGTGAAAATACCAATGGCAGGAGGGATTCAAGAGGTAATAATAGCCTCAGTATACTTTCCTGGTGAGGAGTTAGAGGCTCCACCTCAAGGCGTCATGGAACTAGTGGAGTACAGCAGACAACACAAACTACAGGTAATACTGGGCTGTGACGCGAACGCACACTACACTATCTGGGGAAGTAGTGATATCAACAAAAGAAATGAGTCACTTTTGGAGTTTCTTACTACTAAAAACCTAGATATAATCAATAGAGGAAACACACCGACCTTCATAAATTCAATAAGGCAGGAAGTACTTGACCTAACTATAACAAGCCCCAGCCTGGTTGACAAGTGCGAAAATTGGCACGTATCTAAGGAAGCTTCATTATCAGACCACAGGCACATCTGTTTTGATATTAAGACTTCATTTAGTTACATAGAACAATACAGAAATCCTAAACGTACCTACTGGAATCTTTACCAGACAATCCTAGAGTACGAAATAGGTATCGAGGAAGAAACAATAAGCAGCCCAGACTGCATTGATAAAATCACAAATAAACTCGTAAACAATATTATCAATGCTTACGAGCAAAGTTGTCCTGTTCTACACAAAAAAGAGCCAAACAAACTCCTTGGTGGAACGAGGAATTAGCGGCAAAACGCAAACAAACTAGAAAATTGTTCAATAGAGCAAAAACCTTTGGTACCTGGGACGATTACAGAGAGTCCCTTACTTAATACAATAAACTTCTAAAAAAGTTAAAAAAAGAGTCTTGGAAAAGATTCTGTGAAGAGATAGATGATCTCCCAACGGTCTCAAGACTCCAAAAGGTGTTGTCAAAAGACACCCCGACAGACATCGGACTTTTAGAGAGACCAGATGGTTCCTTAACCAAAAGCAGCATGGAAACTCTTGAAGTTTTATTGGCAACACACTTCCCAGGCTGCAAAATAATTAACAATAATGAAGATTTAGATGAAGAGGAAAGGATGTGTCGTCAAATTCCATACAGCAAAAGTATTGCTGGTAAAATCTTCACTCCAGAAAAGATTAGATGGGCGATCAACACCTTCAAACCCTATAAATCAGGAGTAGATAAAATATTCCCCGCATTATTGCAAAAGGGGTTAGAGATCCTAATGCCAATATTGATAAGGATCTTTAAAGCTAGCTTTATATGGGGATACATCCCCAAAATCTGGAGGAAAGCGAGAGTGGTATTTATACCGAAGGCAGGGAACCGTCCCAGTGAACAGCCAAAGTCATACCGCCCTATAAGTCTTACCTCCTTCTTTGTCAAAACGATAGAGAAATTAGTGGATACCCACATAAGAACGGGACCTAACAAAGTCTGTCTTAATAAAAACCAACATGCCTACCAAAAAGGCAAATCAACAGAGTCAGCCCTTCATGGTTTGGTTAGACAAATCGAAAAGGCAAAAGACTATAAAGAAATTGCCCTTTGTGCATTCCTGGATATAGAAGGAGCATTTGACAATACTCCCCATGAAGCCATAATAGCGGCAGCTAGGAAAAAGGGTCTGGAAACGGCCACAATAAAATGGATACACGCCATGCTGAAAAGCCGAATGACAACCACGGAACTAGGTGATAGCACAGTGACTGCACAGACCTATAGAGGATGTCCTCAAGGTGGGCTACTATCCCCACTACTTTGGTCAATTGTAGTAGATGAGCTCCTGGACCGTCTAACAGACCAGGGATACGAGGCAATAGAATATGCTGATGACCTTGTCATTATCATTAGAGGTAAATATGATTCAATAATATCGGAAAGAATACAATCAGCCTTAGAGGAGATAATGAACTGGTGTCAGTCTAAAAACTTGAACATTAATCCAAGTAAGACTGAGATAGTACCATTCTCAAATAGAAGGATAAACCACATTGTACCTCCTGTAATAAATGGAACAACAATACCCTTTTCAGATGAGGTAAAATATCTAGGTGTTATACTGGATAACAAACTCAACTGGAACAAACATATAGAATGGACTCATGCCAAAGCACTAAAGGCATTTTGGGCCTGTAAAAGCTTATTTGGTAGAAAATGGGGATTAAAGCCCAAAATGATTTACTGGTGTTACAGAACAATCATTCTCCCAATAGTCACATACGGTTCAACGATATGGTGGACTAAAATATTACAAAGGAAAGCGCAACTTACGCTACAAAAAATCCAAAGGCTAGCTTGCCTTGGTATCACAGGTGCAATGAAAACCTGTCCGACAGCGGCAATGGAAATGTTCCTTAACATGCCTCCGATACATATCCAAATAAAAAAGGAAGCTATCAAGGGAGTGTTACGCATACAGGAGAAAAACAATTATAAGTCAGGGGATTTTAGGGTCACCTTAAAATCCTAAAAGACACGAAAATGGAAGTTATAACTTCCACATTATCGGACGCGATGCCGACAAAATTCAACTTTGAAACCCCCTTCAAAGTTATAATCAGGGAACGCAAGGACTGGCAATCCATGCTAACTGATATTGTAGAGGGATCAACCATCTGGTATACAGATGGCTCCCGCACATCTGAGGGGACAGGAGCCGGAGTCAAAGGTCCTAACTTCTCGGTTTCAAAACCACTCGGTAAAGAAGCCACAATCTTCCAGGCCGAACTAATTGCAATGGAGCTATGCATCCAAGAAAATATAAGGAGAGCTCATCGCAATAAATCCATTTATATCCTATCGGAAAAGTATTGTAATCGATTTGAAAAAAAAAATGCCCTGAAATTTGGTTTTTTCGCGTTTCATGACTAAAATAGCCTATAAATGAAAAAAAAAATTCGCCTCTCTGTATGCCGTACGCCATCGCACATTAGCTCCCAAACCCTGGAAGATAGAAAGTTCATTTTTGGGGGGATCGTAGATAGTTGCGGATCTCAGGCAGACACCCGATTCAGGAGGAGGCAGGGGAGCGCTAAAAGCGAAAACTATGAACTCAAATATCTCAACCATGGTTTCAGATAGGAAGCTGAAAATCAACGTATATATTGTAGGACAAACTTTAAAAATAATTCCATTTTGTTATTCATTGGGATCCAAAAGGTTAAAAACAGATTGTCCGCCGATTTTTTTTTTTCAAATGATTGTATCTTCGAAATTACTTATCATAAAAATTATTGTAAATGGGAGCGTCAGGGGGTTTCAAAGAAAAACACTTAAAAATCAATATCTTGGCTATTTCTTAAACTATGTATTTGAAACTTGGAACGTGTATTTAGATACCTATATTAGCAAAATGGGTCATTCTTCTGCAAACCGTGCATCTAATTGGACGACATATTTGTTATTGCTTCCAAAATTTTTCTATAGGTAGTATACATCGAATAAGCCGAAACGTATGCGGGGATTTTTTTTTTAAATGTTTATTTTAAAAAATGTGGATGTTTAAACATTTTGAGAATCGTTGGTTTCGCTCTTCTTAAAAAGTTATTGTCTTCGGTTCTATGTGTCCGACAGATTTCGTTCTTATCTCATTTTAAAGGTAATTTTGTAACCTTTTTATTACATTGTTCCAAAAAAAATTGTTGTGTTAAATAATTGTAGTTATTAGCAATTAAAGCGCTTAAAGTCACAACAAAAATATAATATTTTGACATAATAGTAGTGGGGAAAACGGGGAGTATTTCAAAAATGGCGCACTTTCCAAAATTCAAACCGTTATATCTCAAAACAGAATGAAGATATCAAGTTGAAATTTTGTCAAATTGTAGAGCTATGAAATTTTAGTAAAAATTTTACGTCGGGAGGTGTAAGGGAAGGAGGTAGTAAGCAAAAATGGCGAAAATGTTAAGTGATTTCTTAACGCTCTGGTGAAAGATCTATCTACCTATCTATATACAATGGCACCACAGCCCAAATTAGTCTTTGGCCTCCTGACTTTCAGGTTCCTTAACATTTTTCATTATTTATTGTGGAAGGGTTGTTAGACCTTCTCACAACCCTCTATCTACAAATTTATCATTTTTCGTAGATTGAGATGACCAAGGTGTACCCAAGCAGGCAGTGTGCTGGAATTATGCGTCGACCGGGACTTGAACTCCCGACCTTCGTACTGTAGACCAAAACGCTGACAACTAGGATATACCCTTGCTGGTGAAAGATACTAAGTTTAAATTTTCTATATGAATACATCTATTTGTTGTACATACAGAAAAAATAATAAAAATTTCAATTGCTACGCACCAACTTCCTTGGTTTAATGTGCACAAGGTGTTTCTTGTGTACTGAAATACTGAAAAAACACATAAACTGAAAATTTTTGTATAAAATTTTGAGGTAGAAACTTGGAAATTTGTAAAATGCCATTTTTAAGAAATCACTTACCACCTAACTATTAAAAGCCATCAATTTAAAATTTTGTATAAGAGCTTTTAAAAATAGTTAAAACAAAACTGCGTCAAAAGTTTAGAGATCGCACTTGCCCTTCTACCCCCTCCCATACAAAAGTATGATTTCGACCAATTTCACTAAATCAACTAATAACCAACAAATTAAAAGCTACGAACTTGAAATTTTGTACGAGCACCTAACAAGAGAAACGAAATAAAATTGCATCACAAATTTTACATTTCCCTTACCTCTGCTAGCCCCTCCCAAATAAATGATTGGTTTCGTGAATGTAAAATACATCGAATTTTATGAAAATTCTATGCAACTTCGGCTATGAGACTGAAACTCTGAGAATATTGGACGTAATTGAAGCAATCAATTAAAATATTATTGACATCCATCCCTCCCCTCATAAAAACCCAAACTTGCATAAACGAATGTTGAATATTGATTACATGTACTGGAGTTTTTGATCGTATTCGCAATTAAGTGTTATATTGACAGCATTCCTGCCCTAAAGGATTTCCTCTTGTGAAAGGGGGTTCCACTTAGTCTTCCTTAACCATTCTAACCTGCATATTGACTTTCCATGCATTCACAAATTGGAGTTCGATTTGTTTGTCGATTGTGGAAAAATTATTTCAATGTCGTCACCCCTCTACCACTACCCTTACAAAATTTCTTAAAATTAAAAAAATGTCTCTTTCATCTAGAGTATCGCACGATTGGGCTTTACGCCCAATAGTCCTGTTATGTTTTTAACATTGATTTTAAATAAAATAAGCTTTATTATGGTGTAGAAATAATTCAAAGCGGTACAGTAGTTGAGAGAGAAAACAGAAATTCACTAAATATTTAAATTTACTAATAATAAAAAGATACAAAAAGGATATTTACTAAACTATCAAAAAAAAAATACACACGCGAAACTTGCACAATGAATTGATTATACTTTTAGAGAATTAAACTATCAGATGTGATCACTGTTAGTTAGATGTGCCGTGTCCTTCTCGAATTTTATGCAATACAGTGGAAAGATCAGCAGACAATTGCAATGTGTCAATTTTTTGTTCAATAGTATCAAAATCTGCCTTTTCAAGCTATGTTCGAAAAATATTAGTAGTATATAAATTTTTAATTGAAATTATATTTCTCTTACCTCGTCACATGAATCGGTGAATGAGGGATCAGATAGGGCAAATCTTTCTGCAAAAGCTACGATGCCACACCATGCTCTAAAGTTCACTTCTTGTTGTTCATGTATCTTGACTATATTTCCAATTTCCTGTATAATAGCGGCCGTACCGTAGAATCCCAAAACTTCCGTTAGTGCCTTGTTAAAATTCGATACCGGGATTGCTCTTTCTTTTATTAAAGAAAACTCCGGGTTCTCTGCAGATTCAAGAAGTTCCTCTTGCACAAGATACTTTAGAAAGATTTTTTTGTAAAGCTGCTTTCTCTGTCGTGATACCCAAACGTGTTTACTTAAATACTCATAAACACCTGTTCCTTTTAGTTTCACAACCGTTAGCTTTTTCGCATTTCTTAAGAATAATAACCAACAACGTGAATTCTCTATCAATTCAACCCGGTACTTGTTATATAATCAACCATGTTTTACTCCAACAAAAAATGTCAGATATGTACATATGTATGTTCTTACAAGCCTTGATTATCAGAATTCTCGTAATTACTTTATTACTTACAATTACAAATTTTAGAAGACTCTTCTTTTCTGAGTTAAACAGATGAAAATTCAAATTTTTTGCTCTTTTGTATCGTCTAAACCACACAGCCAATTCAGATGAAAGTTTGATAGAGAAGAAAGATTTCCGCATTTTACACTGTTTGATTTTTTATGTGTGATGTTTCGGTCTCTGCTGGGACCTTTATCAAACTTTGTTTGATAAAGGTCTCAGCAGAGACCGATACGTCACACATAATAATTCAAATAGTGTAAAATCCGGAAATTCTTCCTTTTAATTTATTGGGAGTACAAATTGAAAACCGCCGTTTTTCAAAATTCAGCACCAGCCAAAACTTTTTTTCCCATCTTTCTGGCAGCATACAGATTCCGCGTCGAAAAAACTGCTCTTCTTTTGAGCCGATCCACGAATCGACCCAATTTTTGGCTTCTTTGTAAGAATAGAAGTGCTGCTTAACCAGGCTATGCGTCATCGATTGGAATAGGTAGTAGTCGAAAGCGACGATGTCTGGAGAATACGGCGGTTGAGATAAAACGTCGCATTTCAGAATTTCCAGGTAGGTTTTCAGGACGTGAGCAACATGTGGCCGAGCGTCGTGTGTCGTGCAGCAAAATCAAATTATAAGACCCCCATAAAACTTCATACATCTAATGATGAGGAATTGTTACCAGATGCCTAAGTTGACCATGTAACGTTTCTTATTCGCCATTGTTGATCAGCATTTACTGCTGGCGCCATCTATTGGGAAAAGGCGGGTTTCAATTTGTACTCTCGATAAAATGTTCTGTGAAAACATTCACCAAACTACCAAAGTTTGTAAACAAGTAGTTCGTGGTATGAAAAAAAATTTCTTCTACAAATCAGTTCTTTTCAATTATAAGAACTTTTCTGAAAATCTTCGGTGAAATCAAAAATGGCAGATGTGAAATTAAAATTTTTCGAGTTGAATTGAAATAGATTTCATCAATATAGTTTTATACCTTCTAGGGTTGCAAGATTTATCGGGACTTCAAATCGCGACGCGGATTTGGAAAATTTCCGTGGCATTTTATTGTGTTCAAATGGGAGATCAGTAACTTTATCAACTAGATTTTCCGTAACATACGATCTCTCTTTTTTAGGCGAAACGTATTTAATTGCTTCCCGTAAAGCCCTATTTAGCTGAAAAGCAAAGATAGATAAACATCATTCGTTTCAAATGCATAATACTGTAATTTTTGTAAATTTTTTTATATGTATGGAGAATGCTGAGTTCTATCCCATATAAATATGTTCACTGCGTCTACACAATCTATACACAAAAATATAATTGTCGTGTCTGCTATTTGTTTATAAATGGCTATAAGTTAATGTTTTGCTTCATTTAGACAATAAGTAAGCATAAGAAAAACGTTTTTGAAATTTTTGTCTGTCTGTATGTCCAGATTTAACTCAAAAATAGCTGGGCTGATTTTAGTGAAACTTCCACAATTTGTTGGGTATTCTCGGAACCATAACCTGCATTCGGTTTTACTTCAATCTCTTCACGCCTTCTCATACAAATGCCACAATTTCAACATATAAAGCCCTTTTTCTTTCTTAAGTGAAATTGTTGTATTCTGATTTGGTTGTAGTAAAACGGAGCAAGATTATTTAAATTTTCCTCCGTCTCCTTCCACCTCCCATACAAAATGTTTTATTTTCGGTTATTTTTTGCCATTTTCTTGGAATATGTCAAAGTTATTCACCTAAAATTATGTATATGATGTCTTAGTAATAATTTCTTCTACTTCTACAATGGCGCTACAGCCCAAATAGGACCTTGGCCACCTGGTTCCTCAAAACTTTTCATTACTTATTGTGGAAGGGTTGTTAGCTCTTCGCACAACCCTCTTTCTACGATTTTTTTTTTTTTCATTTTCGTTGATTGAGGTGACCAAGATATATCCAAGCAGGCAATGTGCTGGAATTATATATTACGTCGACCAGGATTTGAACTCACGACCTTGGCATTCCCAAGACCAACACGTCCCTAATAGGCTACACCCTAGCTTAGTAATAACCCTACACCCTAGCTTAGTAATAATTTAGTAATATTTAATTATCACATTACAAATTAATTACATTATTATTATCACATTACAAATTAATTGAATTCCTGACCACTTTCAGCACATCGCTGATACATATGATATTTTATCATAAATGTGATCTATGGTACGCAAATTATTTGAATCCCCCAATCTTTCCACCACATCCCATACAAACTGCACTTTTCCACGAAATATCATACTATAAACCAATTTGATCAGTACGTATAGCATTTATTGAGCTCAAATCTTGTACTAAATCCTTAATTAGCATTATTATTAATATCTGGGAAAGTAAACCGATTAGCTTCTCCCCTTCTACCCGTCTCATACATTGTGACACTATTTCACAACTTTTCAAAAATTCGATTTTCTTGAAAAGTAGGAATGTTACTGATTTGCAATTTAAAATGTATCAATTACATGATAATTGTATATTATTACTTATTAAAAAAAAACCCCACTCCTTCTACCACCTCCCATATAAACTGCACAATTTCACTAAATCCAATATACTAATTTTCTCAGTACCTATTCAAAGCTTAAATTTGGTACAAAACATTTCTATAGCTACTCCAGCATGATGTAAAGAAAATTAGTTAATGTTGTCACCCTTTCTACCACACCATATACAAAATTTCTTAACATCACAAAAATTTATATTTCATCTAGAGTATCATATGATTGAGCTTTACGCGCAATCGTAGTCCTGTTACGTTTTCGAGCTTAATGCTATTTTCTTAACACTTTTTTTAGAATTATCATAAGCTACAACTATTTATATTTCCTTAACGCTCTTTAATACGTATATTCTCTCAAATCACAGAGCATTTATCTGCAAATAGTCCCTTAAAATATTCTGAGCGCCTCACCTAATTCACGAGCCGCCACGGGCGTAGTTGACAGCGTGCTTGCTTCATGGTCAATATGTCGTGGGTTCGATTCTTACTCAATGCAGTTGGATTTTTTAAGCACGAATTACTTTATTATTTTAATAATAAAGTATTGTGATCGACTTGGGAAAAAAAAAAATTTGCTACCCTGAAATTTTGTTTTTTCGTGTTTCATGACTAAATTAACCTAGTAATGCAAAAAAAAAAAATCCGTCTGTCTGTACGCCGTCCGCCGACGTGTACGCTCAGCGCACATTAACTCCCAAACCCTTCAAGATAGAAAGTTCATTTTTGGAAGGATTGTAGATAGTTGCGGATCTCAGGCGGATACCCATTTTGGGGGGTGTACGGGTTCGGGGGGAGGCGGGGAGAGCGCTTAAACCGAAAAATACGAATTCAAATATCTCAACCATGGTAACAGCTAGGAAGCCAAAACTGAACATACATATAGAGGGGTTTGTGGGACAACTTTTAAAAATAATTTAATTTTTTTATCCATTGGGGTGCGAAAAGGGGGGGGGGGGCTAAGAACCAATTGTCGGCCGAATTTTTTTTTCAAACGATTATATCTTCGAAATTACTTCCCATAAAAAATTGATATTTTCAAACCATTAAGATGGTATCAAGATCTACGAGAATCAGTTTAGATAGAAGCTAATTGTTGTAAGGGGGAGGGTCAGGAGGGGGTGCAAAGAAAAACACTTAAAAATCAATATCTCAGCTATTTATTAAGCTATGTAATTGAATCTTAGAAACTTTATTAAGCTATACTAGAGAAATACGAGAAAAATATAACATTTGGACAAAATAGTAGTGGGGGGAAATGGGGAGCATTTCAAAAATGATGCACTTTCCAAAATTTCAAACCGTTATAATTCAAAACTGAGTACAGATATCAAATTAAAATTTTGTCAAATTGTAGAACTAGATAGTTTTTAAATTTGGTAAAAATTTTACGTTGAGAGGTGTAAGGGGAGGGAGGTGGTAACTAAAAATATCGAAAATTTTGAGTGATTTTTTAAGGGCTCTGGTGAAAGATACAAAATTTAAATTTTCCATGTGGATACATCTATTTGTTGTACATACAAAAAAAATAGTAAAAATTCCACAATTATTATGCACCGACTCCCCTGGTCTACCGTGCACAAGGTGTTTCATGTGCAATGAAAAAACCACATAAACTGAAAATTTTTTAATGAAATTTAAAGGTAGAAACTTGAAAACTTGCGAAATGCATTTAAAAAAAATATTTATAAGAATCAAATGTAAACTGGTGGAATACCTTGAAAGCTTCTACTCCCTCCCACACAAAATGATTTTTTCGACCATTTTTAAGAAATTAATATCACGTAATTAGTAAAAGCTATCAATTTGAAATTTTGCACAAAATCATTTGAAAATAGTTGAAATAGAACTGCGTCAAAATTTTTTGGGATCACACTTGCCGTTCTACGCCCTCCCATACAAAAGTATGATTTCGACCCATTTCAATAAAACAACTGCTAACCAACAAATTAAAAGCTACGAACTTGAAATTTTGTACAAGCACCTTAAAAGAGCAAAAAAAGAAAATTGCGTCACAAATTTTGCGATTCCCCTACCTCTTCTACCCCCTCCCATACAAAATTATTTTTTCGACCATTTTTAGGAAATCAGTTATCAGCTAACTCTTAATAGCTACTTCAAATTTTGCGCAAAAACTTATACAAATAATTGGAATGATATTACTTTAAATGATTTGCAATCGCGCTTGCCCTTCTACCCCCTCCCATACAAAAGTATCATTTCGACCTATTTCATTGAATCAACTAATAACCAACAAATTAAAAGCTACGAACCTGAAATTTTGTACAATTACACTACAAGAGAAAGGAAATAAAATTGCCTCACAAATTTTACGATTCCCCTACCTCCTCTACCCCCTCCCATACAAATGTTTGGTTTCGTGAATGTAAAATACACCGAATCCTATGAATATTCTATGCAACTTCGTCTATGAAACTGACATTCTATGCAGAGAATATTGGACGTGATTCAAGCAATCAATTAAAAACTATTAACATCCACCCACTCTTACTATCACCCCTCACCCCACCCCTCACAAAAACTCAAACTTGGATAAATAAACGAATGAAATATTGATTATATGTACTGGAGCTTTTGAAAGTTTCCGCAAAGTGTTAAATTGACAATTGCCCTGCCCAAGAACCCGCTTTCACGTAGTCTTCCCTAACCACTCTAACCTGCATATTGACTTTTTTTGGAAAAACGATGTTAAAGTGAAACAGTTCCACTTCTTAAAGGTCTATATTCTCAGTAGATGGTTTCTGTTCGCTCTCTACCATTCAGTTCTCCATAACATGAAAAATATACCAACTTCACAACGCATTACGGTCGTTATCACTCCTCTTCCCCTACCTTCCCGATCCCATTCCTTCTCTCCATGACTGTGTTTGTACATTGCACATGAAGACCGAAATTGCCTATAACAAAATTCATTCTGTAAAAAAAATTTCTCCCACTTATGACTTTGAACTTTAATGCCTATCTTGTTTTGTCGAGTTGTGAACGAGATTTCGTCGTTAGAATAGACTTGTGACCATAAACGACCCATTCCCAAAATGCGCCGAGAACAGTGGTTCATTAACTAGTTAAATGGTTGCATTCATGCCATCCTTGTTTCAACACTTTAAAAAAAATAATATCAGAATATTTTATTCCGAATAACACTTAAATTACTAAAAATTAAATAACTTACATATCGCTCGAAAGTATTTTCGATAACGTCGATGTTTAGCTCAGTTTTCAAGGCTCGAAATACCTCTTCCGTTAAATAACTATTTTGTAATTGCGTAGGCTTGTTATCTAAATTGTTTTCTGATGTTAATAGTTTAACAGAAACATTGGGAACTAAAGATGGTCGGGTGCTTGCACTTAGGGAATCTGGTCCTAAGGCCGAGACTTGAGTTTCCGGATCCTGACTAATGTGAAAAGTACTCGTTGCTAAACCAAAAACAAATCGAAATTAATCGGGTTTATCTACTCATTGGTATTTTATCTTACAAATTTGTTGTTTTCCTTTTTTCTTCTTTTTGCCTCGTCGCTGTAAGCCATCATTTTCATCTATCTCTCTTTCATTTATACAAACTACTGGCTGTTTAATATCCTCCGTGGGTGGCAACTCATCGTGTGATATTTGACTTTTCTGTAAAGTGTTCAAATTCTTTCAAAGTGAAGGAATCCATTTTAATCATTTTCCTATGCACCTTCAATTTGTGATCTTCAGCCTTTTGAGTTTTCGAGACTTTATTTTGCAGATAGCATGTACTAGCAGGTGTATATAGCCCGGCACCAATCCCTTGAGATACCTCCGAGGACGCTTTCCAACAAAGAGTTTCCTGGCTGTGACTTCGTCTGTATCACATCACATACGTTACATAGAAAATTCAA
The DNA here is from genome assembly GCA_963669355.1 of Chorisops tibialis. NCBI lineage: Eukaryota > Metazoa > Arthropoda > Insecta > Diptera > Stratiomyidae > Chorisops > Chorisops tibialis. Next base: position 189,903,007 of record OY770263.1, on the reverse strand, counting down.
TAAATTAATAATAAAAGAAATTACCGTAGATCGAGTATAATTTTTTTCCTCTTGTTGATGGCATCCTTTCCAGGCTCAGGCGTAACGCAACGTCTCGCATTCAAAAACGACCCAGCGCTAGTTCTTGTATGCACACTTGCCGTTGTGGGTGAAGGGGTTAATGGGCGGGAATCGGTGTCTGTGTATCTTCGAAACAAATCGTCTGGTATATTGCCAGTGATGTCGTCCTGAATCGCTTCGAATTTTTCTTTTTGTGAAAGACACTCCTGCCAGTAAATCTTACCCTCTGAAGACTGGTATGACACAAATTAGTTTATAGTTTTAGCAATAACTACGAATATTAATTTACGTAAACTTCATAACTGTGTTTCAATTACCTCCACAGTGTATTTGTTAGTTTATGTATTGCCTCATTCGAAACTTCTATCTTACCCATGATTCCTTGAGTTTCCTTATAATAGTTCGAACAGCCGTAGGAGCCGGATGGTTGCAAAGAACAGAACATCCTTTAGAATAGGGGTTAAATAATCCTCCAAAAGGCCGAATGGAAAATTCTGCTGATTTGGCAACAGTAGATGTTATAAGAGTATTGCTAGCAAGTTTGTGCTGTAAAAAAGTATTAATTATCATTTTTATCATGTAAACTTATTGGGAAATCACTTTTCTTCTAGTCGATCTAGATAATCTACTTTGTATTGGAATTAAGCCTGTTTTACTTGATACACTCATTTTCCGCGATTTAAGGTAGCTTCAAACTGTCATTATTATTTTCATTCGAATGTTTGTTCGATAAACGGTATTGGCGAATATGTTCCTATGTTCTGATGGCTACAAGAAGAGTTGAATAAGAGTCTGTTGCCATAGTTTTTTAATAATATCGTATCGACCAGTTTTACCACTCGTGAATCCGTAGTGAATTTCATTCTTTGAATCTTGGAGTATACATATTTTGATAATAACCTAACAATGCCCAGATAATTGATCTAATCAACAGTTAATCACATATCCATGGTAACCATCGATACATTACAATACATACCATGAAATTCTTCTGTCTGTCTGTCTGTCTGTCCGGTTTTCATTCAAAAACGGCTGTACCCATTGTAATGAAACTTTCACAGTTTGTTAAGTATATTTGGGTAACAAACACGATACTCAGCACCTGTGCAGGTCCCTATCTCTATACGGACGGATCTAAAACTAACCAGGGGGACAGGTGCAGGGATTTATTCCCACGACCTCGACATCCACACTTCATTTCATCTTCCAGAACATGCGACAGTGTTCCAATCGGAAGTATTAACCATTAACGAGTGTACAAAAATTATTCTAGATATACAGAACAGTCTCGGAAATTGTTACATTTTCTCGGACAGCAGGGCTGCGCTTCTGGCACTCCAATCCTACAGGACTACGTCCGAACTAGTGTCCATTTGTAGACACAATTTGAAACGCCTAGCGGCTGTAACGGAAGTTTTTCTAATTTGGATACCGGGTCATAGCGACCTGCTAGGAACCGAGGCAGCAGACACGCTTGCACGGCAAGGATCTGCTAACATCAATTCCACTAGGAAGTCAGTCGATGTAGCACCAACAGTGCTGAAGACTAGCTTCAAATAAACTATTTTGGATTTCTTCTTGGCGGGGTGGCGGCAGGTACACAGCTGCAGAACGGCCAAATCGGGAAGAACCGAAGAAAAATATTACAGCTCAGCTATTGCAACGTAGTCACTATTATTGGCCTGACTACAGGTCATTCCTTGCTAAAGTTGCATGCATTTAGGATGCGAGCGACAGCCTTTGCAGATGTTGCGAGGAAGACGAAGAATCTATCTAACGTTATCTTTGTCACTGCCCGCAAATCCCCAACAGTCGTCTCTTTTGTTTAGGCTCTAGATTCTTCTCAGAACTACATAGACGACCTCAGAGGCGTCCAACATTCGAGCCTGCTACGGTTCGCAAACCGAACTAAGTGGTTAGAACAAGAGGAATGACTTCCATCTATACATATAAATATAATTGTAGTGCCAGTCTGCTATTTGCTTATAAATGAGTATAAGTTAGTTTTTTGCTTTATTTTAACAATAAATAAGCATAAAAAAACGTTTTTGAAATTTTTGTCTGTCTGTCTTTCCGGCCGTCTTTCACGTACAAACGGCAGAACCGATTGTAATGAAATTTGAACAGTTTGTCAGGTGTGCTCCAAGATGTAATCTGCTTTTGGTTTTATTTCCCTCCCTCACGCCTTCTACCCCCTCAGTGACTCATTTTCAAAAATATATATTAATCAAATTTTCTTGGAAACTATAAAAGCTAATAATTTTAAATTTAAAATATATTATTTTTATCATAAATGTGATTTATGGTATACAAATTATTTAAATCCTCCTCTCCTTCCACCACCTCCCATACAAACTGCACTTTCTCGTGAAATACTATAAACCAATTTTCTCAGTAAGTATAACAATTATCGAGCTCAAATTGTAAGCGAAATCCTTAATTAGCATTATTATTAATATCGCAAAATAATAATCTGATTAGCTTCTCCCCTTATATCCCCTCTCATACAATGTGAACCATTTACACATCTTTCCGAAAATTCCATTTTCTTGAAAAGTATTAAGGTTACTGATCTGCAATTTAAAACATATCAATTGTATGATAATAATAGGTATTTCTGAAAAAATCACTAAAATTCCTTTACACCTTCTACCACCTTCCACACATACTGCGCAATTTCACTAATTCCAATACACTAATTTTCTCAGTATCTATTTAATTTTGGAAGCTTAGATTTGGTACATAGCATTTTTATAGCTACTCTAACATGATATGAAACAAATTAGCTCAATGCTGTCACACCCCTTCTACCACTCCCCATATAAATTTTGATGATCTCAAATCATCTTCGTAATCAGGAACCTGTCCCATACAAATAGCAGTACCATGGATTCGTTCTAAATAATTAATGGTTCTGATTCCAACAAAATACAAAACATTGTGTTCATGAGCCATTAGACTAAGCAGATTAAACATTCCACGCAATGTATTGGGAGTATTGTGCAAAACTGGTTATTATTCTACGAAATGCCCATCGCTAGCCACGTCAAAAAAACTGCTCTTCTTTTCAGCCGATATCGACCCAATTCGTAAGAATGGAAGTGCTACTCAGCCAGGCCATGCGCCATCGATGGGAATAGGTGGTAGTCAGTGGTATGGCGTGACTTTATAACTAGGGGAAGCAATTATTTTGCTCCAAGCTACAAGCGCTGCGTCAATATGCATGACTCCACAAGCTTACATCATTATTTGAAACACTTCTACTCATCCGAGGGAGGTGCGGTTTTCGGCAATCGATCTAGAATCCAGTCCACATTATTAATCGGAAATAAAAATGAATCGATTTTTACAATTTTTTAGGTAGTGCTCTCCTGAAACCGATTCTTTTCACTCAAAGTACGACAAATATGGGCAATATTGCCAGATCTACCTCTTCACATTTTTCTTCCTGATCATTTTTCGGCTAGTACAGAAATTTCAATATTGGCAATACTTTGATCGAGAGCCAGAGCTTGCGACTGAAAGCACCGGCTGGAAGCAATTACATTAACGCATCTCTCCTTCGTATAGAAGTGGAACTTTTGCTCGAGGCGATCGAAAATTTTACTGGTATTCGTTCTCGTTCTTTTGTATATGCGACTAAAAGCAATGAGAGGAAAGATGGAAGCATTTTAATGCGACGCATCTCCCCTTCATATTGAAGTCGAACTTGCCGAAAATTTCGTTCGTATTGGCCGGCGGTCTTGTAAATGCGTTTTTAAAATCGAATCTATTTCCGTGTGGAAGGCTTTCAACTTTCGTTGGCCAGAAAAAGCGTGAGAAAAAATCTGTTCTGATCACGTGAATGCTATAAACAGTGGTAGACAAAATAATGCGCGCTTTCTTTTAAAGAAATTTTTAAATAAATTTTCATATCCGTGCTGATTTCAGTTTAGATTGTTTTTTGTAGCGATCGTCGATGTTTTTCACTTTGGATTATCATAATGGATCCATTTTTCATCACCAGTGACGATGCGATGCAAAAATCCCTTCCTGTTATGTCGTTGGAGCAGCTTTTCGCATGTGAAAAAACAGCTTTCGACTTTTCTTTGCTTCAACTCCTATGTCACCCAATTTCCTCGCTTTCTCATCCCAAGCTTTTCAAATGAGGTCAATTGATTTGCTGAGTCACATCCAATAGATCTGCACGTTGTTGTTGCGGTTTGCATGAATTTTCGTCCAGTAATACCTCCAATTCTGCTCGTTATCTACGGTTACTGAAAAGAAAAAAAAAATAGAATGAGTTTTTCATGTTTTGAATGTGTAAAAAAATTAACGACAGCACTTCTGAGGAGTTCAATTAAATTTTTTAATTTTTCAAATTTAAATTCTGGAAGACTTTTTTCCTCTTTACTTCGCAAGTTTTGCCATTGGAAAATATTGTATTTTCACTTTATTACTCCTAAATTAAAAATTCTAAATAATACTAGATTCTCGAAATCTTACTCCAATTCTATTCATAATTGTGGAATAATCGCACTAAGATTTCTAAATGCTTAGATCTGCGACAGTATTTTTTACCTCTTGTAAAATTTCACAGGACTTTGATTATATGTATGTTCTGTTTGCATTCGCCGGAGTACAGAGCTGAAGAAAAAATTATATTAAACATCTACACGCGGTCACAAAAGTCTACATACACCGCTTAATTATGTTATATAAAGAAAACAACACAGACTAGATTCAAATCAAAAATGCTAAAATATGCAATACTATAAACCAAACAATAAAGTAACAAAAAATACCAAATGAATCCGTTATTTCTTTAGAAAAACAAAAAAAGGGACGATGAGCACACCACAAAAGTCTACATACATCAAAATGAATTCTTCTTCTTGCATCTTCTCAACTGTACATTTCTCCGAAATTTTAAAACAGTTGATTGCCTTTCTGGATTTCACTATTTGTTTAGAGTTAGTTTCGGTAAGCGCTAGAATTGAAATAGTGGAAAAATGAGCTCTATAAAAGATATTTCGAAGGATATACGCCTTTTAGTTGTTAGATTGCGACAGGGAGGAAAATCTTTGGGCGAAATCGCCGGAATAGTTAAAGTGAGTCGTCCGATCGTCCCAAGCATTGAAAAAAATTGAACTTAACTGCCACTATAAATTATAAGCCAAGATCTGGGCGACCTAGAGTGTTAAGTGAACGAAATATTCGATCCATTTTAGAAAAAGTGTGACAAAATCCGAAGATAAGTGCACCTGAACTGGCGAAATATATTGAGAATGACTTCAGTAAAGTCTTACATACTGAATCCGTGCGAAGAACATTACGATCTGCTGGCTATCATGGACGAATCGCAAGGAAGAAGCTGTTTATATCTACAGTAAATCGGCAAAAGCGACTTGATTTCACTAAGATGCATTTAAAAAAGGACTTCGAATTTTGGAGAACTGTACATTTTACGGATGAAATTCGTTTTAATATGTTTGGTTGCGTGGACCAAGAAAAGTTTGGAGGAAGGCCAACACTGAAATGAAGAAAGAAAATCTCGTTCCTACAGTTAAACATGGTGGAGGAAACATAATGGTCTGGGGAGCCATGGCGACAACAGGAGTAGGAAAGTTAGAATAATGAACCGAAACCAATATTTGAATATATTACGGGAAAGCCTAAGGCCATCAGAAGAGTGCTTAAAGTTCTGAACCAACTGGGTATTCCAACAAGACAATAACCCCAAGCACACCGCTATGATTGTTAAAGACTGGATCCTGTATAATGTGCCAAAGCAATTGCATTCACCACCCCAATCGCCGGATCATAACCCGATCAAGCATATTTCGTATGAACTAGAGACACGTACGTAAATATAAAATAACCAACAAGAACTCACTCTTGGGAGGTCTACAAACAGCATGGAATGAAAAAACGCCATTTATTACTGAAAACCTTATTCTTTCGATGCCAAGAAGACTTAAAGCGGTCATCGATGCTAATAGAGGCCCAACTAGATATTAAGTTTAATTTCATTTCTATAAAAAATCTATATTTCTTTATTTTTTCTCTTGTATGAAGACTTTTGTGGTCGAGTTTTTTCAGTTTTTTTTATTTTTCTATGTGAAGGTTTTTGTGAAAATTTGAATTATATTTTTTTCGTATTCAAGAGAATCATACGGCTTTATTTCATGTGGAAAATATTTATCTGTTAGCCTATAACCCACAAATCGCAAGTTTATTAAAAAATTGTATGACCATGTGTATATACAGTACCGAGCAAAACTGAGTGGATGATTGCTTCTGCTGCATGTTTGGGTCTATAAGAAGCTTAATACTTAAGTAAATTTAAAAAAATCAATAATTTTTAATTTTTTATTCACTTATGAAATGTAAAACGTAATATTTCAAAAAATAAAACAAATACTTTTTTTAAAGAAGGAAGAAATCTATATTAATGTAATTGTAGTGTCTGTCTGTTATTTGCTTATAAATGGATATAAGTTAGTTTTTGAGTTATTTTAGCACTAATTAAGCATAAAAACACATTTTTTAAATTTTTGTCTGTCTGTCTGTCCGACCGCTTTTCACGCACAAACGGCTGAACGGATTGTAATGAAACTTGCACAGTTTGTAAGGTGTTCATCGGAATGAAATCTGCTTTTGGTTTCATTTCACTCCCCTCACTCCTTCTACCCCCTCCCATACAAAGTGACTAATTTTCAAAATATATATTAATCAAATTTTCTTGGAAACTATAGAAGCTATTAATTTCAAATTTGGAATATATTATTTCTATTATAAATGCAGTCTTTCGGTATACAACTTGTTTGAGTTTCCTCACTCCTTCCACCACCTCCCATACAAACTACACTTTTTCATGAATCATTTTACACCAAATTTCTCAGTATGAAGTACTTCCATCGAGCTAAAATGTTGTATTACACCCTTAATTAACATTATTATTAATATCGGGAAAAAATTAACCGATTAGCTTCACTCCTTCTATCCCCTCCCATACAATATGACACAGTTCCACGACTTCACAAGAATTTGATTTTCTTGAAAAATCTGAATGTAACTGATCTGAAATTTAAAATATATCAATTGCATGATGATTATAGTTGTTTTTCAAAAAATCACCAAAAACCTCCTTCTCCTTCCACCATCTCCCATATAAACCGCACTTTTTCATGAAATACTCTAAACGAATTTTTTCAGTACATTTAAATTTCATTGAGGTAAAAATTTGAACTTAATCCTTAATTAGCATTATTATTAATATCGGGACAAAAATTAACCGAGTAGCTTTACTCCTTCTACCCCCTCCCATAGAATGAGACACATTCCACGACTATATAACAATTCGATTTTCTTGAAAAGTGTGAATGATACAGATCTGAAATTTAAAGTATATCAATTGCATGATAGTTATAGTTGTTTCTCGAAAAATCACCAAAAACCCCCCACTCCTTCTACCACCTCCCATACAAATTGCATAATTTCATTAAATTCAATGCACTAAGTTTCTCAGTACCTACTCAATTTTTGAAGCTTAAATTTGGTACAAAACATTTTTATAGCTACTCTAGCATGATGTGAAACAAATTAGTTCACTGCTATCACCCCTTCTACCACTCCCCATACAAAATTTCTTAACACCGCAAAAATTTCGATTTCATCTATACATAGTATCGTATGATTGGGCTTTACGCACAATCGTAGTCCTGTTATGTTTTTAAGCTTAATGTTATTTTATTTATTTATTTATTTTTTAAATAACACCAGCTACAATTATTTACATGTCCTTAATGCTCTTCAACACATATATGATCTCGAATCACGGGTTTGATTTGATCACGAGCCTGTCCCATAAAAATGGGAGTATCATGCTTTCATTCTTAATAATTCATGGTTCTGATTCCAAGAATATACAAACCATTTTCTTCAAAGTGCCATTGAAGTAAGCAGATTATATATCCCACATAATGTATTACTAACTACACTCTCAAAAATTGCTTACTATTGCTATTTTACGCGGACGAAGTCGCGGGCGTTTGCTAGTTAAAAATAAAACACATCTGTTCAGTTTTGCACGTTTCGTGATTAGTCCAAAAATTTGACAATTACTCGTATATTCTAGTATTTTGTCCAAAGTCCTTTATTTTAATAACGCTATTTATGCGTTTGAGCATACTTTCGACAAGGTTTTCAATAATTTCACTTGGAATTTTTTTCCATTCATCTTGAGCGCGTTGCCACAGCTCGTTCAAGTTTGTGGGTGACTTTTCGTAGTTTCCCAATCGTTTTTTCATTATTGCCCATAAGTTTTCGATTGGGTTGAAATCAGGGCTTTGAGCAGACCACTCCATTCTCAAAAATTTTTGATTGGCCAACCATTCTTTCACTATTTTTGCAGTGTGTTTTAAGTTACAATTCTGCTGAAATACTACTTCCTCTTCAGGGTAAGCGCTCTTATCTACGAAATCGGGCAAGTTTGTCTGCAGTATGTGGAGATAGTCCTCTTTCTTCATAATGCCGTCGATTTTATGGAGTGGCCCAAGGTGCCATCATGTAAAACAACCCCACGTCATGAAACTGCCTCCCCCATGCTTAACAGTTTGCTTCACATGGTGTTTTTGAATTGAGTCGTAACGTCGTCGCCAGTAATACGACTTTTCATCGGACTGGAAACGGTTTATTTTGACCTCGTCTGACCAAATCTGACCAAATCACACGCTTCCAGCCATCAAGAGTCCAATTTTTGTGGTTTTGGCAGAATTTTAACCGAGTTTTTATGTGTTTGGCGGACAAAGCCGGTTTTTTCTTTTTATACTCTAGATGGAATCTGAGAGTATTATAAGTTCGCTCTAAGGTTTGTAACGCCAAGAAATAAGGCTCGGAGAAAAAAATGAATGAGACAGAAGTTAATATTATCACTCAAAAATCTCAAAACCGGATGTCCGTCCGTCCGTCCGTGCGCTCTCTAGCTTGAGAACGCGTTGAGCTAGAAAGTTCAAATTTTGTACACGTCGTTTTTGACAAAAAAGTAAGGTCAAGTTCGTAAACGGGCCAAATCGCTCCACCCCTTCTACCCCCTCCCATACAAAATGACACAATTACGCAATTTGACAATAAACGGATTTGCTCAAAAAGTATAAAAGTTATTGGCCTGAAATTCAGAATATATTACTTTTATGATAATATCAATCTATCATATAAAAATTGTGCTTGTCCTCTCCCTCCTTCTACCACCTCCCATACAAACTGTACTTATCATGAATTACTCTAAGCCAATTTCCTCAGTGCTTATAAAATTCAGCGGGCTGAAATTGTGCACCAAATATTTATTTAAAATTGTAAGTAAGGTCAAAAAAAATGAGATGATTAGCTTCACCCCTTCTAACCCCTCCCATACAAAATGACACAATTTCGCAATTTGACAATAAATGGATTTACTCAAAAAGTATAAAAGCTATTGGTCTCAATTTTGGTATATATTACTTTTTTAATGATTCAAATCTACAGTATAAAAATTATTTGCTTCCTTCTTTTCCTTCCACCCCCTCCCATACAAACTACACTTTTTCCTGAAATGCTCTAAGCCGATTTTCTCAGAACATATAACATTTGTTGAGCTCATATTTTGTTATAAATATTTAATTAACATTATTACTAAGATGAAAAAAAAAATTTGATTTGCTGCACTACTTCTACCCCCTCCCATACAATATGACACAGTTTCACAACTTCACAAAAAATCGATTTTCTTGAAAAGTATGAATGGCACTAGTCTGAAATTTAAGGGATGCCAATTTTATAATATTCCTAGTTATTTCTGAAAAAATCATTAAAATCCCCCCACTCTTTCTACCACCTCCCATACAAACTGCACATTTTCACTAAATCAAACTCACTAATTTTCTCAGTTCCCATTCAGTTTTTGGAGTAAGCATTTTGTATAAAACATTTTCATAGCTACTTTAGCATGATGGCGAAAAAATTAGTTCAATGCTATCATCCCTTCTAACACTCCCCATACAAAATTTCTTGGGATCACAAGAAATTCTATTCCATCTAGAGTATCGTAAGATTGCGCTTTACGCGCAATCGTAGCCCTGTTATGTTTTATTACCTGATTCGAACCCGATTCTATTTAAGGCTCTATGCGCAGTCCATTCACTGTCAACCTTGTTTAGTCCTTCCAAAGCCTTCTTTGGTGTTTTTCTAGGGTTCTTTTGCATTTCCCGTATGATCTGCGTCCGTAAGTAACTTTGGACGGCCACCTAAGTTCGGTGCTCTGATAGCATTTCGCCTTTTTCGCACATGAAGCACAGTGGTTTGACTTATATTTAATTTTTGTGCAATTTTCCTTGATGACTCACCATTTTCTGTCATTAACACGATGCTGTTTTCGACTTCAAACAGTATTTTCTTCATATTTATTTAATTATTCGCTTTCACTGATATTATCACTTCGACCACTTCTTAAAAAGTAAAAATACAAACTGAAAACAATGGATATGCATAAAGAAGCATTTACATTGAAAACTCCAACGATTAGCAGTAAATATCCGTTAGCTTGAGCATCGCTAGTGTTGTTCTCTTTAGATTGTACAAAACGTTCAAAACTGAGTGCATGCGGCTGTATCTGATTTTTGCTATTAATTTCCTTCTTCTAATTTTTTTTTAAATGTTATGAATGATTTTTTTTTCAAGATAAATAAATAAATAAATAGTTTTTGAAAGTTTTATTCGTTTTGGTTCAGTATTGAGATTTTTACTGAACAAAATATACAGCAGCAGTAATCATCCAATCAGTTTTGCACGGTACTGTATGTACATAAATGGAAAAACAAATACATACGTTAAAATTATTATAAAGATTACGGTATTTAATCGAACTCTGGAAAATTCGCGTTGCCAATTCGAATGTCACGCTCGATACGAAGTACCCTTTCTGTTTTTTTTCAATCATTTCTTTTTTTTGTAATTTTTTTTCCTGGAAAAGAAAAGAATAATGCTTCGAGTTTTTTTTTTTGCTTTAGTTTTCTTCACTTTTAGTTTCTTGCACTTCATTGTGTGTTTTTGTACTTCCCTGTTTCGTTTTGGTTTTACATAACATATACATACAGTGTACCAATAATGTCTTCGTACAGCAGCTATTTGAAACTCAAGTGATAAAAAACAATAAATTGTTGCAAGAAATTTGAAAAAGTTTTAATGCAGATTTATTCATTAGACATTTTTATTTAATTTAGAAACAAAAACTAGTCCTTTTAAATTATTCATTACAAAGCTATTAACTAAAAATAAAACAAAGTCGACAATTTGCCTCCAATAATGTCTTCGTACATTTAAGATTTCGCTTGCCCTTCTATCTCTTGGCTGATAATTATCGATCATAATTATTTTCCACTCATAACGGTTTGTAATAACAGTAAACAAACAAACACGTGTGCTTACTGTCAAATAAATTTTATGAGTTTCGCTCAGTATAAATCGAAATAATGCCTGGTAAATACTTGTCGTTTGAAGAGCGTAAGCTTATAGTGAATTTACACGTAAAGGAGCAAAAATCATACGCGAAAATAGCCAAACTACTGTCCCGGAGCCGTTCTACTATCCAATCTGTAATCGGGCGCTTTAAATATGAAAGCCGCGTAGAGAATAAGCCTAAATCAGGACGCCCTGCAATTCTCCCTGATGCAGATCGGCTACAAATCAAGCGTATGATTGTCAAGGATCCGTTCATAAGTGCACCAAAAATTAGTGCAGAGCTCCGTCAATCCAATCAAAAAGAAGTTCCAGAAACAGTACGAAAATGCGTGATTGATGCCGGATTTAAGTCTCGTACACCTCGCAGAAAGCCACTGATAAGTGAAGTAAATCGCAAAAAACGTTTGGACTTCGCTCGGCAATACCAAAATGCATCTCTGGAGTTCTGGCGCAATGTTATATTTTCTGATGAGTCTAAATACAACATTTTTGGGCCTGATAGGAGACTTAGAGTGTGGAGAAAGCCAGGGGAAGCTTACAACCCAAAAAACACCATCAAAACTGTAAAACACGGCGGCATAATGGTATGGGGCTGTATGGCTGCCAGCGGCGTTGGAAACTTAGAAATAATTGAAGGAATCATGGATCATCGGGCATATATTGAAATTCTCAAGAGAAATTTGGAGCCAAGTGCTGAAAAATTGGGCTTATCAAAGGATTTTTACTTTCAATAAGATAATGATCCTAAGCACATGGCTCATAATACTAGGATTTTCTTGGCGTACAAAACTCCACACTTGCTTAAGACACCATCGCAAAGTCCTGACCTCAATCCCATTGAGGACATGTGAAACATGCTGGAAAAAAGGATCAGGACTCATCATATTAGCTCGAAACCTCAGTTAAAACAGGCTCTTCTGAAGGAATGGGCGAAAATAGAGCCAAGATATGCAAAAAAACTTGTAGAATCTATGCCACACCGCCTTAAAGCCGTAATTAAAAATAAAGGCTACCCAACTAAATATTAACAAAAAATTTATAAATAATCAAAAAAAAAATAAATTATCAACCAGAAAGTTCAGCGCCGAGGCGGAGATAACGATTTAATCTAAATTCGAAAACGGCGAAGGATTTATGGGACCCAACGAGTCGACAGGTACCAATAGTTAAACTTAGCTTCTTTGTATGAGGGAACATTTTTTTTTCAATAATAAAAAAAACCTGAATTAGTTAATCATAAAATTTTTTCTTTCTTAATATTTCACTCCTCTTTTTTTTCCTGTACAGCAAGTTTCGGGTGCAAATGCTTCTTCATTATTTGTCCTTTTTCTATCCTAGTAAGAGGAATGACACAAAATGATGAGCTAGAGTGATTAACTGAGGGACTTCGCGTGTGGTGAGGAGCCCCATCACGTACTACCCGCAATCTCCTGCACCATAGTTTGGTGTTAAGACAAACACCTAAATCGACAGCACCCTCAAGGATGAGCGCAACTCCAGGTTGAATTCCCCATACTCACGCTCCTGACCAGCCGGCAGGAACTGCTGTCCCGACCTAGGGGAACCAAATTCAATTTTTTGCATTTCGCTTTCAAGCGTGATACGAAATGAGCCTCCGCGGCCCCATCACGCTTGAAAGCGAAATGCAAAAAATTTACAAACGTTTTCAATGTCTTTTCTTCTTTATCATATTACGCATAAGCTTCCGGTCACGAACGTGTTAAAAGTATATTGAAACTTCACAAGAATGTACTTAGCTTGTGTTTTTTTAACGGAACTGTACTAAATCCCGTGTGCAAGTTGTACCAACGTGAAAAAATTGACAATTGATTGTGACGTGACGTGGTGTGGTGGTGTTTAATTAGGAAGTTTGGAAAACGATTTGTGATGGGAAAATCGAATACAAACTATGAAGCATAAAATATCGCAATAGTTATTTTAATTATATCTATCAGTTAATCTATCGCATTAAAAAATTTAGTGGTAAAATAAATCAGAGAATGATGAGTGAGGAAACGGCCAGCGCGAAAAGCAGTGTGTCAAAGTTCTTCATTCGATTGTCGCAAGTGAGTAAAATTGATCGGCCGATTCGCGCGAGCCGACGACCACGACTTGAATCAAAAGTTAAATTTGCGAAATATTCCAGACCTACCAATTACTCCTCGACAAATGGACACCGCATACGAGGTTACGCTGGGCAGCCGCTATCGTCCTTGTTCTATGCTTTTTGCTGAGAGTTTTCTTGAAACAAGGATGGTACATAGTGACTTATGCCCTAGGAATTTACCATCTCAACTTGTTCATTGCTTTTCTAACTCCTAGGATAGACCCAGCGCTTGATTTCGATGGTAAGTAGCCAGCGGGTTGCAACCGACAGGTGTATTTTTAAACTTTATTGCCAGCTGCCGAGAAATTCGCACTATGAACTACACATTGGCGTTCGCCATAATTTAAATGTATTTCGTCAGGGGAATCCAATATTAATGACAATAACTGAAATAGTTCGAGAACAAAACGCTTCATCTTATCGAAATATGACGCTTTACGATAGCGCTGTTGTGTTCTCTTTTCGATGTTTTATATTACGCTTCCCAAGGAATGTAATTTCTTCCACGTTTTGAGATTACGTTTTCGTAAGAGTGTATACTATCATGTTAATTCATTGAGCCGGCGATTTCATTATGTACTCCGGTTATTTATTGTATATGATCAGGCGGGACATGTTATTTCAAATTTTTTGCACGACTTTTATTCCATAAACCAATTTTCAGTTCACTTAACGATATATGAAGGACGAAATTGGTTATTGGAGGAAAATTTTGCTTGTTCTTCTTTAGTAAATTATTTTTTGGTTTAAAATCGTTTAAAATACGAAGCCTGAAAAATTTATCATTTATTCGATAAAAGCTATTTTCGCTTAAAGAGTAATAAATTTGAGTTTTGCAGGAGAGGATTTTGAAAACAACGAATTGGATCACTTCTAGTATGAAATCTCACTTCACTTCTAAAACTAAATTATTTTTTTTAAATATTATGAATTTGTTTATTCGTCTGGCCTCCTGCTCAACTGCTCGCTACATGGTCGACCAACCCGACGGCTTCCTTGAGGATTATCATCCAGAGCCTGTTTGGTGATGTTCCGCTCTGGTTTCCTCAAAGTGTGCCCGATCCACTGCCACTCCCGGTTTTGAATCGCAATGCATATTTTAGAATGTCCATTTGTACTTCAAAGTTCGTCGATAACTTCTAGGTCATAATATTCCTAAAATGTGTCGGAGGCATTGGTTCACGAATGTTTGCAGTTTCTTGGTATGTCGAACAGTCACTTTCCACGTATTACAATCATACGGATTCATCTATCCTTTTCGGCTCCGCCGTCCATGCTCACAATGCTTCCGAGATAACAAAAATTTTTCACCTCTTCCACATCTTGTCCATTAAGAACAATCAGTGTGCTTGTGTTCGAACCCATGTGCATGTACTTGGTTTTACGCACATTTATTTTCAGTCCCGCCTCTTTGCATTTAGAATGCAACGAGCGAAAATTTGACTCTAAATCCGACGGTTATGTGCAAACACACGTCATCAGCATAATCAAGGTGACTTAAGATGTTAAATAGTCTCCATTGCAGACCTTTATCTTCCCCACCTTCCAGTGCAGCTTTCAAGATGTCATTTATTACCACCAGAAACAGGGCTGGTGATAATATGCAGCCTTGTCTGACACCCGTTCGCACAGGCAGCTCTCCTCTATGCAAGACGCGACACCTTGCATCTTCGTAGCATTCTTTAATATAGCTATGACCTTACCTGGAATACCTCTCCTACGCAAAGCATTACATATGTAATCTCGCTTAACGCTGTCGAAAGCCTTTTCGAAGTCCACAAACATGAGATGTAGTGGCGAGCCCATTTCGGCTGACTGCTCTAATATTATCCGAAGGGTACCCTTTCCGGAATCCAGCCTGATAAACTTCGAGAGTGCTCTCTATAACATCACTAATCCTATTGAGAATTATCTTAGCCATGATTTTCGATACGGCAGTAAGTAGACATATACCACGTCAATTACCACAATCGCGAAGGTCGCCCTTCGGAATTTTCACAATGACGCCCTCCTTCCATTCAGTCAGATATCTTCCTTCATTCCACACCTCAGTAAAGAGTGGGAGGAGTTTATCGGCTTTTATTCCCGGGTCCGCTTTGAAGAGTTCGGTCGGTAGTCCGTCTATACCTAGGGCTTTCCTTCCCGCCATTGACCGAATGGCGGAAACTATCTCTTCCTTATCTGGGGATCGTCCCTACTAGAGGATTGTTGCGGTTGGCTGTTTGGTATTTGTTCTATTTCTGGAATATCTTCCTCTGACAAGATGTTTGAAATATCAGAGAATTATTCCTTACATCGCCGCAACTGGTGTTCACTCAAATTAAGGTTGTCATCTCTCACCAGGTGGTTGGCGGTGAAATTCCTGTGCGTCAACTGTTTTATGATTTTGAATAGTGAACTCATATCCCCAAGGTAAGCCGCAGATTCTGCGTTGTTGACCAGATCTTCAATGCCCTTTCTCTTGTCGCGTCTAACAGCCTTTTTAAGCTGTATATGAGCATCGCGGTTGTTCTGCCTCAGATCGGATGTTCGTTGGTTGACATCGGGTTGGGAAATGATTGCCAATTTGACCTTTTTTCGATCGCCAACCTTGTCCCATGTGTCTTGCGACATCCAGGGTTTCTCACCGCCTTGCAAATATCCAACAGATTCTTCAGCACTATTTAGAAACGTATTTCAGGTTGCCTCCCAATTGGCGCCCAGTGCGCGCGTTTCATGTTCGCCCAATGTGGATGTCTTTACGCGTAGAATGGTGGTGTACACGCGCTTTTTGTTGGGCTCTCTAAGCTTATCCGCATTAAGCTTGCGCTTCATTTGAAGAATTTGTGGTCGTCGGATAGCTGCTGTGCACAATCTCAATCAAGCAACCATCAAGTGATGATCGCTCCCCACGTTTCGCTCGCATATCGAGGAGACATTTTCTCCATCGGCGACTTATAGCCAAATGGTCGATCTGGTTCTGAGTAACACCATCAGGGGAAACCCAGATGTTTTATGGTGACTCTTGTGTGGAAAAATGGTCCCTCCGATGACCATCAAGGCCGATGCTCAGAATCGCGCCTCGTGAAAGAGAGTTGTTTCTGTCCTATGCACCTATCGGGGGTCATCTAATATTCGGATTTAAGTTAAAAAATGTGAAAGTTAGTACAACAAATTATAAACCAAAGTCCAAAACACATCGATGCTACTCCGACAAGAAGTTACGGAGATTGGAGATTGAACATTCTCCCCCCGCTGAGACGACAGTGTCAGGAACAAACGATCTGCTGAACTTGGAACTTTGTGATAATTTTTCTGTAAGATAAAATAATTAATGACTTGCTATGATTGGTTTGTGTCTATATGGTTCTTCTCTTGTTATAGCCCGACATCCTGTTGTGACGAGCAGGCTGTTGGACATTGAACTGCGAATGCATAATTCGCTTGTTTTGCAACAGTATTGTCGTTAAATTTATGACCATGAATTTAGCAGGGTGAAGTCCTTCCAACTATGTTGGAAATTCACCTCTGCTTCCTTCGTGGTACTTCACGCATTGTTGTGTTGTACGACAATTGTTAAAGTTAATGAGGTTAGATGGGAAATCGAAATACTAGAAGAATAAGGAAGTAAGGAAAATTTTACTTGCTTTCAAATTTAAATTTCTTGAAGTGATTGACTTTCGGTATTTGGTAGTAGAGCTACTTTTGAAATTGGCCTTCGTATGGTTGAACCCTTCGTTGTGATTATTACAACACGTACTAATCCATCAGCTCCTGGATATGTTTCACAGATTCTCCCAAGAGGCCACTTGTAAGGTGGCAGTCTCTCGTCTTTGACTAATACTAGGTCATTCTTTTTTACTTTCATTTCTTGCGACAACCATTTTGGTCGCTGTTGTAGACGTGACAGATATTCGGTGCTCCAACGTTGCCAAAAATGTTGAGTTAGCTGTTGTGTCATTTGCCATCGGTCGAGTCTATGAATTTTTGAATCTTGTAAATTCTCTGCTGGAGGAGCTAGCAACGCGTCTCCGATTAGGAAGTGTCCAGGTGTAAGTGCGTTCAGATCTGTAGGGTAATTATTAACTGCGCATAAAGGTCTCGAATTCAGACAGCCTTCTATTTTAATGAGTGTAGTTGTAAGTTCTTCAAACGTTAATACGACATTTCTTAGAATGCGTCGCAGATGTAGTTTTATGGATTTCACACCTGCTTCCCACAGACTTCCGAAATTTGGGGCCCCTGGAGGATTGAAATGCCATGTGATTCCATCGTTCGCCAACGATTCCGCTGCTCGATTGTTGATTTTTGCTATTCTTTTCAATTCAGCGTTTGCTCCTATGAAATTCGTTCCACAATCGCTATAAATGTGGTGACATAAGCCACTCCTTCCAGTGAAACGATTGAATGCTGCCAAGAAAGCTGCTGTAGTCATATCAGTTACCAGTTCAATGTGTATAGCTTTGACTGCTAAACATACAAATACCGCGATAAAGCCTTTCTGAATTTTACTGGTTCGCAATCGCCCTGACTTTATATCAATAGGGCCACAATAATCGATGCCGACGTGTGTGAAGGGGCGTGACACATTGACTCACGAGGCTGGTAACTGTCCCATCAGTTGAGTTGAGATCTTTGCTTTCGTACGTGCACACTTGATGCATTTATGTACTACGCGACGAACCACATTTCTAGCATCTATTAGCCAATATTGTTTCCTTATCATTGCGAGCATTAGTTGACTATCTCCGTGCTGTGTGGCCTTATGGATTCGTTGCACAAGCAGTTCTGTGAATCGTCCATTCTTAGGAACAATGATTGGGTGCATTTGTTCAAAAGTGATATCTGCGTTGGTGAGTCGACCTCCTAACCGAAGTATTCCATTGCTATCAAGAAATGGATACAGTTTCACAAGATTGCTGTTTTTGGCAATAGGCTCTCCCTTTTGTAGATTACAAATATCTTCACGAAATTCTAAATTTTGAACGTTTGTGATCCAAATTTCAAAAGATCGTCGTAATTCGATTGTAGTAAGATGTCCTTTATAGTTATCCGTTTTCGATGCAAGCTTCCGGAATCGTAAACAGTACGCTGTTACGCGGATGAGCCTAGTAAACGATGAGAATCGACTGATTATTCTGTCAAATTCAGGAGGTTTATTATTCACAGCAACATGAACTAGAATTTTTTTCTTTCGTACTTCCATATCTGTAGCTGGTACATCGATTGTACTGGGCCATTCGTGTTTGTTATGTAACCAAGAAGGTCCCTTCCACCATAAAGAATTATTCAGGATCTGGTCTGGTTGTAACCCTCTAGAAGCTAAGTCTGCTGGATTTTGTTTAGTTGGTACATGCTGCCATGGTGTATTTCCCGTTGCGTTGTAAATTTCGGTCGTTCTGTTGGCTACAAATACAGTCCAGCTGGAAGGATGTCCACGTAACCAAGATAGAACTATAGTTGAATCAGTCCACAGGTGTGTTACGATGTCCTCTAGGTGAAGTGATTCCTGTATTTTCCTTACTAGCTTTGCTAACAATACTGCTCCACAAAGTTCGAGTCGAGGTATGGATACTGTCTTTACAGGAGCGATTTTAGTTTTGGCTGCTACTAATCTGGTATGGACTTCAGTTTCATTTCTAACGGCCACATATACGGCTGCAGCATAAGCTCTTTGGGACGCATCACAAAATCCATGTAGTCTTACATTTTCATTAGGAGTGTTCGTGCCAAACCATCTGGGAATTCTGATTTGTTCGAGATTGTTGAGTTTGCCTTTGAAGGCTATCCATTGATTGCATATGTCTTCAGGTAATGGACCATCCCATTCTAATCCGTGTAACCAGAGAGATGATGTGCCATCAGATTAGTAACATTAACCGCAATATTAGAGAAAGCGATTTCGGCGCAATGAACTTAACGCTCAGCAGGTCATTGGTAGCACGGAGAATTTTAGCATGTGCCATCAGGTCAGTTACATTAGCGGTTAATGTTACTAATCTGATGACACAACAGAGATTGCATCATAATTTTTGGTAAGATAATGACTGGTGAGATCCATCCCATGGGGTCAAACAGTCGTGCAATATCTGACAAAAGTTTTCTTTTGGTATAACCGAATTCATTGGTTTCTAAGTTGATTCTATAACTGAATTCGTCCGCGATAGGATGCCAGAAGAGGCCTAATGATTTAAAACTTTCATCCAGATTCAAGTCAAAAGATGATTGATTTTCTCTATCCTGCAACGGTATGTTTTCTAATAATCGGCTGTCATTCGAGATCCATTTTCTAAGTTTAAAACCGCCAGACAATAATATGGTTCAGATGTCTGATTGTTTGCGGGAATTGTTCGAGCTGGAGATATTTATTTCTTCCAGCCAACCAAACCTGTTATTGCCACCTGGCCCGGAGGCCATTGCCACTTTTGATTTGAACACTAATTCCGGAAAAAAGTATCACAAAAACATAACAGGGCTACAATTGCGCGTAAAACGCAATCTTACGATACTCTAGATGACATAGAATTTTTTGTCATCCCAAGGAATTTTGTATGGGGAGTGTTAGAAGGGATGATAGCATTGAACTAATTTTTTCCCTATCATGCTAAAGTAGCTATAAAAATGTTTTATACAAAATGCTTACTCCAAAAATTGAATGGGAACTGAAACAATTAGTGAGTTAGATTTAGTGAAAATGTCCAGTTTGTATGGAAGGTGGTAGAAAGAGTGGGGGGGATTTTAGTGATTTTTTCAGAAATAACTAGGAATATTAAAATTGACATCCCTTAAATTTCAGACTAGTGCCATTCATACTTTTTAAGAAAATCGATTTCTTGTGAAGTTGTGTACTGTGTCATATTGTATGGGAGGGGGTAGAAGCAGTGAAGCTAATCAAATATTTTTTTCTGACCTTAGTGATAATAGTAATTAAGAATTTATTACAAAATATGAGCTCGATAAATGTTATAGGTATGTTCTGAGAAAATCGTCAATGTCAAATTGCGAAATTGTGTCATTTTGTATGGGAGGGGGCAGAAGGGGTGAAGCTAATCGTCTAATTTTTTTTGACCTCACTTATAATTTTAAATAAACATTTGGTGCACACTTTCAGCCCGCTAAATTTTATAAGCACTGAGTAAATTGACTTAAGAGTATTTCATGAAAAAGTACAGTTTGTATGGGAGGTGGTAGAAGGAGGGAGATCATACACATAATTTTTATACGGTAGATTGATATCATCACAAAAGTAATATATACCAAAATTCAGATTAATAGCTTTTACACTTTTCGAGTAAATTCATTTAATGTCAAATTGCGAAATTGTGTCATTTTGTATGGGAGGGGGCAGAAGGGGTGAAACTAATCGTCTAATTTTTTTTGACCTCACTAATAATTTTAAATAAACATTTTGTGCACAATTTCAGCCCGCTAAATTTTATACGCACTGAGTAAATTGGCTTAGAGTAATTCATGACAAGTACAGTTTGTATGGGAGGTGGTAGAAGGAGGGGGAGGACACGCATAATTTTTATATGCTAGATTGATATTATCATAAAAGTAACATATTCAAAATTTCAGGCCAATAGCTTTTATACTTTTCGAGCAAACCCGTTTATTGTCAAATTGCGCAATTGTGTCATTTTGTATGGGAGGGGGTAGAAGGGGTGGAGCGATTTGGCCCGTTCACGAACTTGACCTTACTTTTTTTTCAAAAACGACGTATACACAATTTGAACTATCTAGCTCAACGCGTTCTCAAGCTAGAGAGCGCACAGACGGACATCCGGTTTCGAGATTTTTGAGTGATAATATTAACTTCTGCATCATTCATTTTTTTCTCCGAGCCTTATTTCTTAGCGTTACAAACTTTAGAGCAAACTTCTAATACTCTCAGATTTCATCTAGAGTATAAACATACTCTCAGATTTCATCTAGAGTATAAACAATAAAAAACGAAAAAAAAAAAAAAACGAGATTAGGTCACTTATTAAGCGAGCTGGCTAACGGGTCACCGCTAAAACGAACTAGCGATAAACTACAAGTGACGCTCACGACGAGGTCTAGACTGAGACTGAACCAGCAAATTAAAAGCTATAAACTTGAAATTTTGTTCGAACATTAAGAACATTAAATGGTCCAAAACCTTCAAAGGTTCTACTCTAAATCCTTGCATAAATAAACGAATGAAATATCAACTTTATGTAGAGGAGCTTTAGGTCGCAATCCCAGTTAAGTGTTAAATAATTGAAAAGGACCCTGACCTATAACCCCCATTCCCTTAGTCTTCCCTATCTGCTACCACCCAAATCTACAAATTGACTTCCCACACATTCTCAAGTGGTCGCAAGAATAATAAAGTTTCGGTCGACTTGTAGACAGATAATTCTCTAGATGAAATCTGGGAGTAAATTCCTTTAAAAATGCATGTTCCTTTCATGATAGATAGATAGTCCATTGAGAACATTATTAGTTCATTATTTTTTCCGACCCAACAAAGCGCCTGTCTCAGAACTAGTTTGTGGTCGTCCAGCATTCACTCGATCGGCGACTGTGGTCTGTCATTAAGCAGCCCAGCGAAAATAATCACTTTGATTCTACGTCACCATGCAAAACTTTATTGTAATGTAAATTTTTTGGGTGAAACCGCCTGATTTCCTTTCTTGTATTTCTTTTTCATTTATCTGACGTTTTTCTATTGAACTTTTTTTTCCATCTGTTCGGCATTGAGCTTATAATAAATTATAACAATATTTACTTTCAGATGATCAAGGCCCTGAACTACCTACACAAGCAAATGAAGAATTCCGGCCATTCATTCGTAGGCTTCCAGAATTCAAGTTCTGGTACGCAATAGCAAAAAGTACAGTCATTGGAATGATATGCACCTTCTTCGAGGTATTCAATGTTCCGGTATTTTGGCCAATATTAGTAATGTATTTCATAACCTTATTCTGTATTACTATGAAACGTCAAATAAAGGTAAGCAATCTTTTGATAATAACCGCAATAATAAATTATATAAAATAAATTTTCTCTTTCAGCATATGATAAAATATAAGTACCTCCCATTCACGCATAATAAACCAAGATATCAACGGGTCTCGGAGACCAAGTGACAATTAGCAGCACAGTCACTGCCAGAAGAAAAGTCGACGAGGGATATAGCGCCGACTCATACCAATAAGGAAGCAGAAAATCCAAAAAGTTCTTTAGAACCACCTCAAACTATAACAGTCGTTTAATAAAAAAACACGCAGTTCGGTTTTTATTATTATTTAGTTCGAATTTATTTTCTTGCATTATTGGAGCAGTGAACTGTGCTATTAGTAGATCTTGATTTATTTTCTATTCAGTTACTTAGTTCTTAAATAAAAAAGGTATATATGTTAACGATTTGTACTGTGCGTCATGTTTAATACAGATATTCATGTACAACATGGTTTTTTTTTTTTTTTTCATAAAATCTAACGCAGATTTTGATACTAAAAACAATTTTCTCACACATACCTCCTAAATTCTCTTTCTTCTTGATGCCCAAATTGAACACACTCCTAGGTGAATCAGTCACACACATGAACTGGGACTAGCATCGATTAGCAAAGGCCTGATTTGGGCTGTAGTGCCACTGAAGAAGAATTTTCTGTTACAATCCTCTATATTAAGGGGCTACTGACTTGACCATTTTCCGTTGAAAATGCGGAACCATTTTCAATAGAACGGCTTGATCAACTTTAATAATATTTTGTACACTTAGACTACCGACACACGATGCAAGCTAATATATTAGCTTCCTATTTTGATATAAGTAGGCCGAATTATGTATAGGATAGTGACACTAGTAAAATCGAAAAGCGAGATAATATATATTAACTCGCATCTTGTGTCGGTAGCCTTATTATTTTAGTAAAACTAATGCTTGATAAGCTGTGAAAGTTTAACATTTTTTCACGTTTTTTCGAAAAAAAATAATGTATAACCAATTATTTAAAATTCCCTCCAATTTTCTAATACTGCTACCTACCGACAGAAAAAAATCATCTTGATATCTGTTATCATTTTTAAGAAAAATTTATCGATAGGAAAAAATGTGAAAAAAAAATTTTTTCAGTAGAGCAAAAAAACTAACAAAGTATACCGACCTTCCTAACTTTGAATTAATTTTTTGAGCACCTCTACTTGTTGAAAAAATCTGCGATTTGTTTTATTTTGTGTTAAATTGTATTACAAATAATAATCAGCACAAAAAAAATGTTTTTTTTTCATTTTCAAGTCAATAACCCCCTTAAAGCCGATGCTAAGGATTGCGTCTTTTGTTGCTCCGTTTGCACGATTTTTTATTTTTGCCACGTAAAAATGGGTGAGTGCGAAGCTGGCACTAAACAGGCATAACATCGAATCGAAGCAAGAAGTTGAACCATAATCCCAGGTTAACTTGTACCATTTAAATTTTATGCTCAATTACTTTTTACCATTTAAATTTTATGCTCAATTACTTTTTACCATTTAAATTTTATGCTCAATTCTAGACAAATTTCGAGATAAGAACCATTGGATATCTCCAAAAATATCAATCAAATGAAAGCACTATTGGCCAAAACCGAAAACTGCTTTAAAAGTAGACTGGACTACATTAAAAACCAATTATTCAGCGAAAATCTCAAATTAAAATCGTCATCAAAACTCTTGAATACCGACACCTAGTTAATATTGAGATGCGCAAAGGGCCGCTGGATTTCAAGTAAAAGAAACCACTACCATAATAAGTTCGTTTTAATTTTACCTCAAAACTTGTTTTAATTATATTTCAACTAAATCGCTTTACACTTTTCACTTGAGACTTTTTCACTCACAAATTTTCGCGTTCCAATCTTGAATCTTTTCCTTTCCAAACATCGAGTGACCGACCCGTCGAATTTTCAATGCGGACTGCATATTCCTCAAAACGCTCGCCATTTTTATATTGTTTTTGTCGGCCGAATTATTCCCTCGTGCGAATCATTTCCTTCTCGTTTCTTTCTCAGCCGCTCGGTGTTAGTTGCTTCTATAAAGCATTCCCTTGTCGTACGATCGCTACATCGCCCGTATAATTATTGGTAGGCCGAATGTTCAATGTCTTCAGACCTTGAACATTCGATAATCACGCGTAGAGACGGTATGCTATTTTGCATAGCTGCGAATTTTTTCAATGCTATAATGTTCCGGTTCCGGATTTCCGCTGAAATACGGCGACATGACGAAAGAAAAATTACAAAACTCCTCCCGTAATCAGATCACGACAGGCATTCGAGAACTTAAAACCGGAGCAAGACAGAAACATAAGTACAAACGCCATTCAGCGGTACCACCTACCGATCTTTCATTTCATATCTATGTATTCGGCAAGTACAGAAACGCTATCCCTATCACATCTGCAAATATTTTTTAGTAGCAGCCAGTGCAATTGCAAAATATACCAGCTTCACTTATCGATACGATCGCTCTCATTCCCCTTCCTCTACCATACCAATCCCATTCCATCCCTCCATTACTGTGTTTGTGCATTTCACATAAAGGCCGAATTCGTCTAAAAAAAAGCTTGATAATGGTCGGAGACTCCATTTTTTTTACAAGTACAAGTACAGTGATCGCCATCAAGAGTTGGACATTTAGAGTTCTAACTTTGTTGTCAGCATACAATGTTTCCTTTTCAGTTTTACGATCGTTATACTTACACATAATGCTTTTGCGTCTTTATTGACTCACAAGAAGCATTACTATGGCTATTATTCTCTATAACGGCACGCGTCGTTCGGCGCAGTATTTTGTTAAAAGTGTATTTCGAATCTACCGGCTAGTATCTGTCCAACATTTTGTAACGCGTACTGTCTATATGTTCTCCTTTTTTTTCTGCTACATATTTATAGATATATGAAACCACGAAAGAAAAAAATGCAAACCCAACTGAAAATAAAGCGCTTCAAAATCATTATTGAAACTCGGCTGCATTTATTGCTTTCTTTTGCATGATCGTTTTATTCGTCTGTTCCAAATTTTTGTACTAGACGCCATTTTAAAATTGCGTCATTTGCTTTTCTCCAACTTATAAAAGTTTCTTGATTTTAAATTTGTTGGTGCACATGAGATTTTAAATACCGAAGGATTTTTCCTCACATTCAGATTCTTCTAATTTTTCCCGGTTGATGGGATGCATATAGAATACAACACTATGTCAAAGTATATGCAGGTAGGTCTTACTAAGTAAATATTTTTCACTCGTTAACTATCTCAGCGGGGAAAAAAACGTTTGCGAAGTATTTTAAATGCGCTTAATTTATCGCGAGAACGTGCTTCGAATTTGCTAACATTTCATATATAAATACATTTTAACATTACATTTCCGTTAAGGCAAGCGCTCCGCTACAGTTTTAACAAAAAGCAATTTTAAAGCGTATTTTTTGTATTGAGCAAAAAGTGCGATTTAGAGCTCATAAGTGGTGTAACGAATAAGCAAGAGATTTTTTTCAAGACGATGAGCTCATTTGAATCTGGGATCCTAGATCACAAAGCAGACGACCACTAAGCCATCTTCACGAAACGTTTAAGTCGGTCATAAGCCGCTATGCTTCTCCCTAACATCTTTAGAAGCGATCTCTCTTTTACAAACATCATTATTTACAGATCATTGGTGACTAATGCATAATAAGTTATTGTTTAAACTTATTCAGTCACGTAGGGACTGCTGGTTGCTAGTTAAAATAAAACTAGAAAATATCCCAGAGCTTGGAGAAGCGTTAAATATTTGACCAACAAATCCTACAAGTGGTGGTGCAGGTAACTGCAGCCATACTATAGGATAATAGGGAATGTTAGGAATTATATTGCTTGTTTTTATCAAAATAAAATTTATATTTGTGAGTTTTTTCAGGTTTTGTCGTTGTTGTTGTTTCTTCGTTTTTTTTAAAATTCGTTTTTTTTTCAAATTCGTTTTTCAGTTTCGTTTTTTCAGGATAAAAATAATGTTTCTTCGATCTAATCCTATCTTCTTCATTATATATTCGGATTGAAAAATCCAAAACATAGAAATGTGGTTTAGGGAATTTAGATAAATTAAGATGTAAATTTGAGGCCCCTCATTGCCGACCGTGTATTGACCAGACACCCTATAATGAGGAAAATCTTGATGCAGAGGTTAAGAGTGCGAAAACCGTGTTGCTCACGTTACGATTTATAGGATGACTGACAGGGTAATCAACTAGGGCGCTTAAACCTTACTTTGACGTTAACGAGAAGGTTTGAGAGTAGCATCTTGTGTTGCCTGATGAATATGCCTCCGGGAGGAAGGTGTTTTAAAATATAATTTCATGTTACACCAGAGAAGTGGCTTTACTACAGCAGCGAGGCTAATAATATGATTTGAGGTGGTTAAAGCAGTACGCAATTGACCGAGAAAAAAGTTGCTTATAACTAAGGGATCATCACTGTCACACCTTTGGTGCGTCTTTTGGAATTCACGAAATTGCAGAACTGCTTAGGCTTATCTAGAGTCACTCCATACAAAAAGGAGAAACTATATCAGAGTCTGGCGGAAATGTCAGAAACGACACCTGCGAACTTACCAATCCACCATTCGTGGAGTGGTGAGTTTAGTGGTTTTATTTTGCCCACTTCATCCATCCTAAGATAAATTGTTCCTTCAAAATGTTTGTTTGTGACTTTTTAGTTAATCATTAAAAACTTCGCACAGTTCTTGATGCTAAAAACAAAAAAACGGTCGACACTTTTTTTAAATTTCGCTCCAAATATCGGGCTTCACCTTTGCCAAACTATTGTAAAGCGCCTCTAGTGTCCCATTGTTTATCCTTGATCGATCACTTCATTTTACTGACACAATCATTATACGCCGCAGTAAACTGAGTTAGGAACCAATCGCGTATCTCAACAACAATCTCTCAACAATCTCTCGACAACTTTGTAGTATAATTTTCCTTCGCGACCGAGTGCTATTAATTGCTTCTATAAGTATTTACTTTCCGTCTGAAATCATTATCTTGTCGCCCAATTGCTGTCGGGCAATTCTATAAATCTCGTCCAAGCTTTCTCTTGTCACCCAATCACTGTCGGACGCTTCTATAAATTTCGTCTGAGCATTCTCGTGACACCCGAGTCTTTTCCTTCGCGATCGCTTGCTAGACAGGTGTTCCTACCAAAGTATTGTAGTTGGAGAACTTGGAATTCCGAACGAGTGGCACGTGCACTTATTTGCTTTAGTGGAAGATTGCGAATATTTGATAAACGACTTGGACTAACATGCAAAAGTAAGTAAAAAGCGTGGCTATATCGATATATTGTTCGTTAAGAATGCACGACCAATCGCATGAAAATATGTCCTGATTGAAAGTAATAAAATCAGCTTTATTCAAATTATAGCAGTATGACACTTCATTTAGTGGAATAAGTGCAGATTCTGGGAGTAGCAGAGCGGTGCAATGGTTACTAGTCGTGCTGGACTGGAAAGACTTGTCGACAGCATGCAGTCCAAAAAGAGTCGAACAGCCTTATTTTGAAAGATGGCATCAGGCAATCCGCATCTTCAGACCGAGATCATTTCACATATTGTACATTCAAACCGCCAAAAATAATTAACTCATGGGAAGAACGCATAAGATCGCAGATTTTTTCAATAACGTTCTAGACAAAAACACTAGAATCGTTTGTAAGTAGTGCTGATATAAAGCTTTTTATATCCAATTATAATAATTTTCGTTTAACTGCATAAAGCACTCGGTGGTCGAATGGTAGTAAGGGTCACAGAGCGTAATCGTGATCTGGTACATGACGTAGCATAAATTCTGTGAAAAGCCCACTGTAAATATCATCAACAGCTCTGCTACTGAATCCTATCTCCACCTCCCCGTGGTGGCCACCGGGTGTTTTGTTCGAAACAGCAGACGGAGAAGGGTGAAGGCGAGTGTTCCGCGCCTCTAATCGGAACTGCCATCCAGACTGGCCCTCCAGGTTGGGGTTGGGCGAAACGCTGACAACGTCTTCCCGGAAAAAACTCGCGTGTCCAGGAACCCGGATTACAGCCTCGGATTGGACGGATCAAACGGCAACGGAAAATGGACTATTCTTTTGGATCTTGGAATGTGCGTTCACTACATCGAACGGGTGCACTGCGGGAACTTCTTCAGGAGATGTCTCGTAACAACATCAGCATCCTCGCGCCCCAAGAAACGAAATGGCTCGGAAACGAAATTAACGATAGCAGATCTCACACGATTACCAGCGGAAAAGAGCTAGGAAGCAGAGAATTTGGTGTCGCCTTTGTGGTAGATAATGCGTTCAAACAACTCGTAACGAAATTTATACCGATCAACGAACGAATCTGCTTAATCCGCTTCAAGTTGAAGTTCTTCAGCGTTTGGTTCATTAACTGCCATGCTCCTACAGAGGAGAAAGATGATGTCACTAAAGACGAATTCTATGCCCGACTTGACAGCACTTTTGACGGGCTGCCCTCCAATGACATCAAAATTCTTATAGGAGACTTCAACAGTAAAATTGGCAACGAACTCTTTCATAGGGGCGTATCTGGAGGGCATAGCCTCCATAATGCAACGAATGATAATGGCCAAGGACTTGTTGACTTCGCCAGCAGTAAGAACCTAGTCATAAGCTCAACCTGCTTCCCGCATAAAAATATTCATAAAATGACGTGGGCATCACCAGATGGGCACACCTTCAACCTAATTGACCACGTTCTCATCGAAAAAAGGGCTGCCTCCAGCATTCTAGATGTCAGGACTCTACTTGGCGCGAACTGTGCCTCGGACCATTTTCTTGTTCGAGCTAAATACCGCTGTCGCATAGCTAACAAGGGCCACACTAAAAGGAGCTAAAGGACGACACAACGAAAGTGGAATATATGACCACAATCAAAGCACATATTGAGGCATTACCCCAGGCTGAGCCTGAGGAAAGTATTGACCAAATGTGGCAGAACATTAAGGATAGTATTCACCGCGCAGCTGAATACACTTTAGGACATTTAGAGCGGAGAAAACGAAATGACTGGTTCGATGAGGAATGCCAAGAAGCCATCACCAAGAAAAACGAAGCCTATCGACTGTTTCTCGAAAGACGAACACGAGCTAGGGAGGACAACTATCAACGGCTCAGGCGAAACGCCAAGAAGATCTACAGACGAAAACAACGCAAAATAAACAATGACAAAATTTTATCACTGGACGAAAACCTGAAGAAAAATGACGTGCGAGCAGCATTTAATACCGTGAAACAAATGAGACAAGGTTACAAACCGCAAACTACCCTCTGTAAGGACGAAGAACGCAACATCATAAGCGACGCTACCGAAATCAATGCACGATGGGTTCAGTACTTCCGAACACTGTTAAATAGAACGAGATCACAGACTGAACCTTTTATAATTCCGGAAGATCCAGATGGAGATCATCTGCCTATTGCACCAACTTATGACGAAGTAGAGACAGCCTTACATAATTTAAGATCGAACAAGGCGCCCGGAATTGACGGAATCCCTGCAGAGCTCTTGAAAGAAGGTGGAACAGAGCTTACCAGTCGAATATTTAGATTAATTGTTAAAATCTGGACAACTGAAAAATTACCCGACGACTGGCGGAAAAGCATTATATGTCCGGTATACAAAAAGGGTGACCGTTTGCGTTGCGAAAATTACAGAGGAATTTCATTGCTATGTACGTGTTACAAAATCTTGACTAAAATTATCGAACGAAGACTCAGTGAATACGCTAACAACATCATCGGAGAATATCAAGGTGGCTTCAGATCTGGACGATCGACAACGGACCAGCTATTCTCAGTAAAACAGGTGCTAGCAAAATGCTGGGAATATGATATTAATGTGCACCAACTGTTCGTCGGTTTTTGTCAAGCATACGATAGTGTCGACCGTAATGCTCTGTACAGAATAACGATTGAACTAGGCGTCCCACCGAAACTAGTTCGGTTAATAAAAGCCATGATGGAAAACAATGAGTGCCAAGTAAAGGAGGTATTCCAGGAGTTGGAGTCGGCAGCGGGTGAAGTAGGGCTCAAGGTCAATGAAGCGAAAACCAAATACATGACCCACACACGAAGGACTGTCCCAGAGAGGCAGAACATTACAATAGGCGAATACAACTTCGAGCAGGTGGATGAATTCGTATACCTGGGAGCCCTTCTCACAAAGAACGGCAATGAGCGACATGAAATTCAAAGAAGAATCACGGCAGCTAACAAAGAATTTTATGCGGTCCTCCCCATAATGAAATCAAGGAAGGTCCATCGAAACAATAAACTACGCATCTACAAGATATTAATTAGTCCTGTGCTGCTATATGGATGCGAAACGTGGACCTTGACGCGGTTTTCGGAGAAGTTAATCGACACTTTTGAGCGAAAAATTCTTCGGAAGGTATACGGAGCAGTTAAGGAAGGAGATGATTGGCGAATTCGATACAACCATGAGCTGTATCAACTATTTGACAACCCACCAGCATCTATAGTGATCAAACTGCGCAAGCTGCAATGGGCTGGCCACGTGGAACGAATGCACGAGGAACGAATCCCAAAACGAGTGCTCAAGGGCAAAGCTCAAGGTAACCGACCGCAGGGGAAGCCACGAAAGCGATGGGAGGACTCAGTCGACGCAGACTGCAGATCGCTTCTCAATTTTTCAAACTGGAGGACGCGGTCGTTGGACCGAGACAACTGGAGGAGGTGCATCCGGGAGGCCAAGGCTCGATATGGGCTGTAGCGCCATTGCATCATCATCATCAGCATAAAGCACTCCGCCATCCACTGACGCGTCTAAGAGGACACAAAATGTAAAATTGTTCCGTTTTTCAACGCATGCCGCTAATTTTTTTGTCATAAAACGAGATGTCGAACTTTTTGATACAGACAACACTTTGAACAACGCGCCTTTCAGCGCGTCCTGACTGATTCTTTTGCATGATACTAATCCATGTGGTGTAGTTACACTGGAAGCACTGGGAGTATGCTATTGACGGAGACACCAAGTTACTGCTAGGTTTTTCAAACTGAAAGACGAAGACAGAAATTATCAAACCATAATTCAAAATATTAGAATCAAATCCATTATTTCTTAAATTTTGAATTGCAACTTGAACAACTGCTCCTTTACAGAGAATTAATCTTGAAATCTATGTTTAGTTTTCGATGTAAATATTATTTTATCAATCAACCTACTTTGGGATTTTTGATTGGGATAATAGGAATTGAAGAGATAATATTTACCATATCGTCCGATAGACAAACAGCACATCTTGCTACATTCAAATCACTTAAATTGCAGATTTCAACAATACAACTTTAGTACAAAAAAAAAACAAATCTATTATGACGTAAAACGGTTGACTCAAAATGACGTTAACATTACCCGTTTATTAAAAGCATATTTATGTTAGTTTTACTTTAATACTTAACTTAAATTCTATTTGACTTTAAAGTATTGTAGAGCTGGTGGTTTCATCACATCGTAGTTGAAAATGTCCTTAAAATATATTAAGCGTGTTCTTATCGGATATAACTCCGTTCTCAATAAGAAAACTTTCCAAGTCGGATGGAAAGAAATCATCGCTTAGTTCGTCGGTTAATCTTACAAAATTGCCAATCATCTGGTTATCTTTGTACACAAGTAATGCTGGTAAGCCTTTGCATTTAAATTTCAAGCTTAAGCCGGCAGTTGTGCTTTCAATTTTACAAAATTTTACGTTCTTGTAATCGTTGGCCAACGTCTCCAGGCAAGTATTTAGGGTCTTGCATCCGGGAATGTTTTTCTCAAAGATATGCACGATGACAATCGTGTTTGCCGATTCCGTCTCAATTGCTTTCAGGAAAGCATCACCGGACGTCAAGCTCAGCACTTCTCCGAAGATTTTCTGCTGTCCACACATTTTCAGCATTTCCGAGATTCGCTGTTTCTGGAACTGTTGCAAGATTTCTTCGTCCAGGAGTTCTGCGAGTTCGGCGTCAAGCTCTTCGTTTTTTCTACGCTCCTCGTCTTCTTTGGTGCTGCTCGCGGTAATGCTGAGTTTCTTGAGTAATTCGATTCGCTGTTTTTCATTTTCTTCACGCTGCTGTGACTCGAGTTGCTTATAGAGCTGCCAGTCTTGAACTACCCCCTTGGGGCCAGTATTTTGCGACGATCCAGACCATTGCGAAGCGTTAGGTGGTGTTTTATCTGGCGGTTGACAAACTGCTTGCGCTCCTTTTTCGTCTCCGTCTTCGTCCTCATCGCTACTGCTGCAATAGTATTCGAGCTTCTCTCCAAGCAGTTTATCCTCTAAAGTTGCCATTTATACGGCTTTTAACTTAATCAACAATTTCCACAGCACTCAAATCTAATTAGTGAAAACAACTGTCAAAAATTTAGTACATAGCACCTTAACCGCATTGTACGTACACTGCCGACCAAAAGTTTGGAACCACTTCAAAATAAATTTTTTAGGTGTGAATACCAAGGGATATATAAAGTGGAGTGCCTGATAGGCTGTCTCATGTGGGAATACTTTTTGATTCGGAAATTTTCGAAAATTGCGTCCAAGCTTAACTTGGCTTCAAACTTTTACAAAAAAAATATCATAATTGTGTATTCTCTCTTGGTTACTAATATTCAGTCAGCAATAAAGTAATTTTCAGCACAATGGAGTTTGCTGTTTTATTTCAGAAATTATTATTTTTTCAATTTTTATTAGTTTTTGGTTCGTGTTTAAGCTAAGCTCTTTAGCAACGGACAATAACAATAACGCGGGACAGAGATAATTGAATTGGATTTAAGTATGCCAAACAAGGATAGCGAAAAAATTATTTCGAAAATTTGACAATTGTTTCGGACAATTTAACGTGGGAAAGAGTTAGTCGCAATATTCTTAAGTGTGCCAGACAAAGATAGCGCAACGATTTTTTTCGAAAAATTTCGAGCATTTCGCTAGTAAGGGAGGGAAATACTTTCATTCCCATTTTCTTACACGGCAAAGCATGCTCATAGTCACTCCTCATTATATATCCTCCTTGGTGAATACACAAAAAAATATTTGAAAATAAATTGCCAACTGCACCTGTACATCTTCTATAGTCCTTACGAAATATCCAAAAAGCGTATTCTATTGTTTACTTATCAAGAAAGGAAGCGATAAACGCATTGTTTTCAAGCATCA
Organism: Chorisops tibialis; assembly: GCA_963669355.1. NCBI lineage: Eukaryota > Metazoa > Arthropoda > Insecta > Diptera > Stratiomyidae > Chorisops > Chorisops tibialis. Next base: position 189,869,185 of record OY770263.1, on the reverse strand, counting down.
ACGAATGCCGAGTACGCGTGTTTTTACACGATAGATAAATTCACCTTTACGCCCAATCGTAGTTCTGTTATGTTTTTACGCGATTTTTTTTACACGTATGTTTTAGGAACTTATCTATCGTGTAAAAACAGAACCAAGTGTATGAGCAAGTCAGGTATAGTCATTGTAATGTTTTATGGCTCCCAGGTAGTCACTTATTTAACTGTTGTTTTACTATTACCAACATTTATGATTGAGATAGCGTCCAAATCAACGTATTTTATGTTAAGATACACTATTTTGTCCAAGTTCTTCACGCACTTTCTCGTTTAGTCTGATTTTGTAGTTATTACCATCAAGACGTCTTAAAAATGGGCAAAAAAACAAAATCAACATCGAAACACGGTCTGCAATCAGTTATTCATTTGTTCTATGTACATAATGAAGGCAAATCTGAACGGAGTTATTGCCGCCCAGTTGAAATTTCCGAAGACATGTGTTCATCGCGCAATCGTTCGATACAAGGAAATTGGCCGTAATCAGGATCGTAAACGCTCAGGAAGGCGGAGAACAACCACTTCTAGCGTGTATCATTTCATTGCTATTACCAGCAAGCGAGATAGACGCCTAACAGCGTCTGAAAATATCGCTGAAGTAAACAAATCTTGATCCGAAACTGTGTCACTTACTATTGTAAAACGAAGATTAGGAGACGCTAATTTGTTTGGCCACGCTGCAGTCCGAGAACTATTATTAAGGTCGCAGAACAAGAAGAAACGAATGCAGTGGGCACTTAGTCATCGAGATTGGACAGAAGAAGATTTTAAAAATGTTCTTTGGAGTGACGAATGCAAGTTCGGAATATTTGGAACATAAGGAAGAATTTTTGTTTGACATAGTGCCGGAGAAAAGATGCTGCCAAATTGTGTGGCGCCATTTGCACGGCGGTGTGTCTGTTATAGTCTGGAGTTGTTTCTCTGGGCATGTAACTGGAGATTTTGTAAGAATCTAAAAAATTATGAAAAAATAACAATGCAAACCGATTCTCGAAACAAATGCTATTCCCTCCGGGCTGAAAATCATTGGTGATGGGTTCATTTTCCAACAAGACAATTATATTTAACATAGTTCGAAATTATGCAGAGACTATTTAGAACAAGAAGAAACGAAAGGTGTGTAAAAATACGTAGTGTGGTCTTCTCAGAGCCCCGATCTCAATCCGATCGAGCTTTTATGGGAAGAACTCGATAGAAAGGTGCGTAATCGGTGCCCCTCATCACATGGAGACATGTGGAAGGCTTTAAATGAAATCTGAAATAATATAGCATAAGACAAAATCGATAAATTGGATGCTTGTATGCCGAGACTGTTGAAAACAGTTATAAAATATAAAGGAGGATTTTTTGATGAAAAATCAGTTTAAACTATTTTTCCTTAAAAATGTACATTCAAATAGCAATGATTGATAATTTGTCAATAATTATATTAGTTTTATTTCTCAGGTTGTATATTTTGTGATGATTAAATTTTTTTCTGAAAATACCAACAAAAAACCACTAATTCGTGGAAGGCGCTTTTAACGACGTCAACATTGATGTCATACTTAAGGCCTTGCGCAGCCATAGAGTGAACCTCTCCTGACTGCAGCTAAGCTTCTTCGCTCACGAAAAATCGTAGCACGGATGGGTGCCGAGACAAGAAAAGGCTCTGTTCACAAAGGAACGCCACAGGGCGGTATAATATCGCCTCTCCTGTGGGTCCTAATAGTGAATGAACCCCTTTCCATTTTAAATCGGAACGGCTACTCCACAATAGCATATGCAGACAATCTTGTCATTATGCTAACTGGTAAGTTTGATCAAGTTCTAGGTGACCTTATACAGTCCGCTTTACAACTATCAGACAGCTGTGCACTAGATAAAGAACTTACCATTAACCCTCAAAAAACAGATCTGGTCCTCTTCTCCAGAAGAAGAAGACCATATGCTTTCAATCCACCAAACACTCGGGGTATCAATATGGTCCTCTCGAATCAATGGTATAACAGATGCTCTTAGAACCACACCAACTGCAGCCTTGGAGGTAATTCTCTCACTACCTCCACTTGATCGTAATGGGCACCGTGCTTGCTTCTCTATTGATTGAGAAGCAAGCACGGTGCCCATTACGCCAACAATAGTTGGATGCTATAGCGACTACGTTGTAACAGCTGAGCTGTTATATTTTTATTGTGTTCTTCCTAAAAATATTTGGCCGTTCTGCAGCTGTCCAGCTGCCGCCACCCCGCTAGTTGTTTGAAGCTAGTCTTCAGCACTGTTGGTGTTACATCGACTGACTTCCTAGTGGAATTGATGTTAGCAGATGCTTGCCGTGCAAGCGTGTCTGCTGCCTCGTTTCCTGACAGGTCGCTATGACCCAGTATCCAAAAACTTCCGTTATGGCCGCTAGGCGATTCAAATTGTGTCTACAAATGGACACTAGTTTGGACGTAGTCGTGGGTTCTATTCCCACTCCAAACAGGAGATTTTTTTAAGCACGAATTTTTCAGTTGCTACTGGCGATGAAAAATTATTCGAAATAAAATAGGCAAACGGTGTAAAAGTGAAACACTTTCACTTCCAGAAAGCCTAGATACTCAATAGATGGATTCTGTTCGCTTTCTATCATTCAGTCCTCCATAATATCTGCTAAATATTTGTCATTAGCAGCCGGTACAACAGAAAAATATATATCAGCTCCTCCACTCATTACGGTCGTTCTCACTCCTGTTCCCCTACCTTCCTAATCCCATTACTGTGTTTGTACATTGCACATAAAGGCCGAAATTGCCTATAACACGGGTAATTCTGTAAAAAAATGGTCATTGCTGGCTAAAGCTGCACGCATTTAGGATGCGGAACGCGAGCTTTCGCTCGTTTTGAGGAAGACGAAGAATCTATCGAACATTATCTTTGTCACTGTCCGCAAATCTCCAACAGTCGTCTTCTTTGTTTAGGCTCTAGATTCATCTTAGAAATAGACGACCTCAGAGGCGTCCAACATTCGAGCTTGCTACAGTTCGCAAACCGAACCAAGCGGCTAGAACAAGAGGAGTGGCTTTCATCTTATAAGTACAATACGCTCAACTGAGTGGACCCAGTGCATTGTAGTTCTATGAAACCACTCTCCTACAACCTAAACCTACACAGGACTTAATTCAACTTGCAATATACTTTACAAGCCATATTTTTATACTCTAGATGAAATCTGAGAGTATATTGTGTTTGCCTTACCGTTTGTAACGCTAAGAAATAATGCTCGCACAGAGCCGCCAAGGGTACAGAAATATTTGTTGTCGCTCAAAAACTTCGATTCCGAGTTGCTGTCCGTCCGTCTGTCCGTCTGTCCGTCTGTCTACAACATAACTCTCGAACGCTTAGAGCTATCGTGCTGAAATTTGTTGTGTGTCATTTTTAGCAAAAAAGTAACTTTAAGTTCGTGAACGGGCCACATCCCCCCACACCTTCTACCCCCTCCCATACAAATTTCATGAAATTTCGAAATATTAAGAAATCGACTTTTCTCTGAAACTGTTTAAGCTATCAACTTCAAATTTACGTCAAAGTATTATTATATAGATGTTATTAATATGACGGAATATTGATCCGATCCCCTCACTCCTTCTACCCCCTCCCATACAAATGGACAATTTTGAGAAATACATATATTCGATTTTCACTGAAACTAATAAAGCTGAAAACACAAAATTTTGCCAGAATTATTTTTTTTATAATTACAATAAGTGTTGAAAAAATTATAAACTTCACCTCACTCCTTCTAGCCCCTCCCATACAAATTTCACGAAATTTTGAAATTTAAATTAAATTATTTTTCTTCGAAAATGTTAAGGCTATCAACTTGATATTTTGTCTAAAGTATACAAATAGAAATATTAATAATACGAAAAAAAATTGTTTTGATCTGTACACTCCTTCTACCCCCTCCCATACAAATGCATAATTTTTGTTAAATGCATTTTATCGATTTCCATTCAAACTAGAAAAAGTACAAACTTTAAATTTTGCCAGAATTTGTTTCTTAGTAATTGAAATAATTGTTGGAAAAAATTATTAGCTCTGCTTCACTCCTTCTACCACCTCCCATACAAATATCTGTATTATAAATTCAAGAAAAGCATTTCTCCTTCAAGTATATGACAGCTATCGACTTTGAAATTGAATCAAAGCATGGTGATAAGGATGATGATGAGCAGTTTCAAAATCATCTTAAATGCTCCATTTCCTCTGCCACCTCCCATACAAATGCCCCAATTTAAGGAAAACTATGATCAATTTCTTTAAAAATAATGAAAACTAGAAACTTTAAATTCAGCAAAAAACATTTTGCATGCTATGTTCGGTGCCATATACGAAAAATACAAACCTCCCCCTCTACTTCTACCACCTCCCATGCAAAAGTCTCTATTCACTATCCGAAAGAATTTGAGATGACATATTTTCCGGTATATTAAAGTCATTTCCATCTCATCTAGAGTATCATATGATTGGGCTTTAAGCCCAATCATAATTCTGTTATGTTTTAATTTATTTTAGGAAAAACAATGTTTCATTGGAAATAAGTTTTTAAAAATAATATCAATTTTTTTTAATAAATAAAAAACAATAAACAAATAAAGAATAAAATTAAGAATTACTACAATTTGCAAGTGAAATGCGCAGGTTTCAGTGGTATTCCAGTTGGACCGTCGGTATATTCGCAGAAGTTTAAACCGATGCGTCGGAGAGGATGACATTTGCTTTTAGGGTTTCCCCATTTTCCTTTAAAATTTAGCCAATTTGGAACAAGCGATCTTTCTGTAAAAACGTACAAAAAATTATTGAACATATAACAAATTTGAAATTGTTACGCAATCGCAGATTTTCGTAGGTAATGTCTACAGATTTCCAGGTATACCAAGGTGTTCCAAATCCATTTATGTCATATAATCGTGGTACTCGAACAAACCTATGTTTTCCAGGTGCTGTCCAAAGGCCATGTGATCCCTATTCGTAAAAGTACCTTTATTAATGTTACTAAAAAAGGATACAATTTTAATAAGTTCAAACCAAAGCAGCAAATAAAACTGGATGATTGCTTGACGTTATAACCGTTTTCGGGAAATTGGGGCGTTGCAGGATTCCCTTTCTTGTCTCTTGACTCCGGAATTCAAAAGTTCCAGTTAAATGGTTGTACGAGTAATATGCTCCAGCGTCGTGCGCTGAAACGTACATCGCCTCAGGTTCCGACAGGCCAGTGAAAAATAGACTCATGTGTTCCCAATCGCCGACGTGGCTACCAAAATCCTTTTTAGATCCCATGCACATTCCGAATATAATCGGAATCGGAATTCTTCCCAATGGTCCCAAATTCATCGTACACATAGTTTTACCCTAAAAGAAATGTATAAAATAAGTAATATTGTATTGAAAATTTATTATTGGATAGATCTGGACCTCGGTGGTAAATTTCGCTATGTCATTTTATTCAACTTTTCAGTAGAGCAGTTTAAAAACTACTGAAACCATACATTATACACATACAAAGCGCTATATTTATATATATTTGCCTTACCGTTTGTAACGCTAGGAAATAATGCTTGCACAGAGCCGCCAAGGGTACAGAAATGTTTGTTGTCGCTCAAAAATCTCGATTTCGAGTGACCGCTTTTTTTTAGTAAAAAAGTAACTTTAAGTTCGTGAACGGACTCCTTCCATCCCCTCCCATACGAATTTCATGAAATTTAGAAATTTTAAGAAATTGAATTTTCTTCCAAACTATTGAAGCTATCGACTTGAAATTTGGTTCAAAGTATAATGATGTATAAGTCATTAATATCGCGAAATATTGATCCAATCTTCTCACTCCTGCTTCTCCCTCCCAAACAAATGCACAATTTTGAAAAATGAATTTTTTCGATTTTCATTGAAACTAGCAAAGCTGAAAAGACGGATTTTCGCCAGAATTAATTTTATTATAATTGCAATCAGCTAGGGTGTAGCCTAGTGGGTAGCGTGTAGGTCTTGTAATGCGAAGGTCGTGAGTTCAAATCCCGGTCGGCGCAATATATTGTTATAAATCTGACAACCTCGACGTCCCCAGCAATATCGAGAGAAGTCCATCAACATTTGAAACGCTATACACATGTTTCCAGACACTTCTACCGAGCTCCACAATGTAGCCAATCATTCTAGACACACACACACAACGACACCTGTCTGGGAGACTTAGTATAAATACCCGCCAACTTTCAGACAACGAGTTAGTGAGATTTTGGCGACACCTATCGGTGAATCAGAGACATCTGAACGCGACGGTAGTAAAAGCGATAGAAAGCGAAATATCGGTAGTGCGTTTTAAGGCGAATTAAGTTAAAGTGAGAATTGTGTATAAAGTGCAATAAATAAATTATCTATCGTTATATTTTAAAAACGAATTGCGTTTTCTTTGGAATCTGGCGAACCCCTAGCTCGCAACAATTGGTGTCAGAAGAGTGGGATTCCAAGGATAAATTCGGGTTAAAAATCGCGAGTGAAATTAAAAATTCTCGGAACGGATAATTTTGTGAGAGCGAAAAAGTGAAACTAAAATTCTCGAACGGACAGTGAGAATTTTCTGAAATCGAATATTCTCGAGTGCTCTAGTGAACAGTGACTTTAATTAGCGAAGTAAAATCGCGGAACTAAAATTCTCGAACGGACAGTGAGAATTTTGTGAAATCGAATATTCTCGGGTGATTTAGTGAGCAGTGACGTAAATTAGCGAAGTAAAATCGCGGAACTAAAATTCTCGAACGGACAGTGAGAATTTTGTGAGCAGTGACTTTAATTAGTGACGTAAATTTAAGTGAATTCGAATCGCGGAAAAACTGGAAATAATAGGTAGTGAGAATGCCGCGTTATTTAAAGGACTTAAAAGTAACGGAGCTGAAGGAAGAGCTCAGTAGACGCGAGTTACCTACGACAGGGAGCAAGTCTGAACTTGTCAGCCGTATGATCGAGACACTGCAGGCTGAGGGCGAAGATGCATATAGTTTGAGTTCCAAATCGAAGAAGCTCGTAAAGAGGAGTTGTCCGGTACATCGGATGCCTTAACACAGTTAATGCAACAAATGATGAACAAATTAGAGCAACAATCAGTGGACATTAAACAACAATCTGCGGACATTAATCAGAAATTGGAGCAACAATCTGCGGACATGAATCAGAAATTAGAGCAACAATCAGCGGACATGCATCAGAAATTTGAACAACAATCGGTAGACATTAAACAACAATCAGCGGACATTAATCAGAAATTAGACCAGACCTCAAAGGACCTTAACCAAAAATTGGAGCTGCAAAATAATAAAATAGACACCATGGGTAAGGCCATAGAAGAAAACGTTGAGAAGAAACTTCGAATCTTCGAAGAACAAATTACGGAAAAGACATCCGGAATTGCAGAAGAAGTCGAACGCCTAAAAAGAGACTTCGATAACGTGAAGGCGACTGGCGTCATCAAGACAGAACATGTTGCACACAAGGGTCTCAAGGCTCCAATCTTCGATGGACAAACACCGTGGGCTATTTATAAGACCCAATTTGAAGCCGCCGCAAGAAACAACCATTGGAATGATCTGGAACGGGGAACAGCTCTTATATTGGCGCTAAGAGGTCCACCAGCAGAAGTTCTTCAAACGATTCCGCAGGAGCAACAACAAGATTTTTCAACGTTAGTTCGGACATTGGATCTTCATTACGGCAGTGACCACATGCGAGAGATCTACAAAACTCAACTATACAACCGAACTCAAAAGAATGGTGAAACACTTCAAGAGCTGGCACGCGATATTGAACGACTCACACTATTATCGCTGCCTAATGCGCAAACAGAGCAACGCAACGATACAGCTGTTTTCGCATTTAACAATGCTGTACAGGACAGAGAGCTGCAACAGGCGTTAAAACTGGCAGGTAAGAAAACGATTGGCGAAGCCTTAGTATATGGGCTGACGTTCGAAGCTGCCAAGCAAAGCTCGCGGAGTAACTACCGAGTTCGAGAAATAGTAGAAGAATGTGTATGCCAGAAAGCCGAGTACACCAAGCGGAGCGAAGGATCTGGTGCTCCCCGATGCTGGAATTGTGGACAGGCAGGACACTTAAGACGCGACTGCCGCAAACCCAGAAAAGCGATCAACTACTGTTCCGGCTGCGCTGCTAAACAAAGAGGAGGAAGGGGCGAACCGTCACGAGAGCACGCTTCGCCTAATGACAGTCCGGGAAACGAGTAAAGGCCAACTTCATGGGGCAGAAGTTGGCTGGTAGAATCGACGCCCCCGGAACCATCATCGCAGTTTCTCGACTACATCGTTGTGAAAACGACTTATGTATGAGTGGTCGAGTCGGCAAATTAAACTGCATCATAACAGTCGACACAGGCGCAACACGGTCAGTGCTAAGATCTGACCTCGTAGATCGTACTTGGCTTCACAACACCAAGAAGTACGCACTTCGCACTGCTACAGGGGAAACTACAACGGTCCATGGAGAAATAGCTCGTGACATACAACTTGGGGATTTGACCTTCTCGCATGTATTCGTGGTAGCTGACATTACCGATGAGTGTATCCTTGGAATGGATTTTCTGAAACCACACGGTATCCAGCTGGACTTAGGACAACGAATAATGAAGTGGCGGAATATTGAAATCCCAATGGATATAACATCCTCCAAAACAACAAAGTTGCGAGTTGTATTATGTGAAGATGCGGACATACCAAAGTCATCTGAGAATGTTATTTGGGCAGAGCTCGATGGTGATCCCGGGAACCACCGATTCTACCTCATAGAACCGGAAACGACACCTGCATTACGAAGTCTGATACTAGGAAAAACGCTCGTAAAAAGGAATGAGAGAATGATGGTACCAATAAGAGTCCTGAACGTGGCGGACAGCACTACCAGCGTAAAGAAAGGAGATGTAATTGGCAGCTGTGAACCAATATCGGCGGTGACGAGTATCGACAAGGCAGAACCACATAACGTACCCTCTAAAAATAAGCCAAGAAGGAAGGACAATATAACATCAACACTTCTTCAGTCAAGCAACCTTAGAGGAGAACAACACAAGCAAGCCGTAGATCTAATCGAAGGATTTAGCGACGTCTTTTCCACCGGTGATGACGACTATGGCAGAACAAACTTAGTGAAACATCGTATAGATACCGGAAGTGCTACACCGATACGTCAACCTCCAAGAAGAGTACCATTAGCGAAACAAGGAGAAGTCAATTCAATGGTCAAAACTATGGAGCATCAGGGAATCATCGAAAAATCAAAGAGCCCGTGGATATCGCCAGTAGTGCTGGTAAAGAAGAAGGACGGCAGTACCCGTTTTTGTGTGGACTACAGGCGACTAAATGATGTTACGAAAAAGGATAGCTATCCACTACCTAGAATCGACGATATCATGGACACTCTGACCGATGCTAAATGGTTCTCAACGTTGGACCTGTAGAGTGGTTACTGGCAAGTGGAGATAGATGAAAAAGATAGAGAGAAGACAGCATTCTCTGTCGGCAGTGGACTGTGGCAGTTCATCGTAATGCCATTTGGCCTGTGCAATGCTCCAGCTACGTTCGAAAGACTGATGGAATTCGTTTTGCGTGGTCTGAGTTGGAAAACTTGTCTCGTTTACCTAGATGATGTGATCGTTATCGGAAAAACATTCAATGAACACCTAAAAAATCTGCAGGAAGTCTTCCAGCGACTGCGAGCGGCAAAATTAAAGCTGAGTCCGAAAAAGTGCACTTTGTTTAGTGCAGAAGTCAAGTACTTGGGTCACATCGTTTCAGCTGATGGCGTAAAGACAGATCCAGAGAAGATACTGGCGGTGAAAAATTGGCCTACTCCGAGTGATAAACACCAGCTGCGCAGCTTCCTAGGCTTAGCGACATATTACCGACGATTTGTAAAAGACTTTGCTAACACGGCGAAATGTCTGCATCAGTTAACAGAAAAAGGGAAGCCATTTACATGGAGTCAACAGTGCCAGGAAGCATTCGAGAGGATAAAAGACCAACTCTGCGACTCCCCAGTTCTGGCGTATCCAAAACCAGGTCATGGTTTCATCATAGACACTGACGCCAGCAATGTCGGTATCGGAGCAGTACTATCACAAGAGATCGATGGGCAGGAGAGAGTGCTATCTTACTACAGCCGAGTACTCTCAAAATCAGAAAGGAACTATTGCGTAACTCGCCGAGAGCTACTAGCCATAGTAGAAGCAACAAAACATTTTCACAAATACCTCTATGGTCAAAAGTTCCTTCTTCGAACGGATCACGCATCGCTTAAATGGCTACTTCAGTTTAAGAATCCCGAAGGCCAAGTAGCCAGATGGATCGAAAGGCTCGAATCCTACGATTTCGAGATTGTTCATCGAAGAGGAAGAATCCACGGTAATGCCGACGCCCTTTCACGTCGTCCTTGTCCACCGAACTGCAAGCATTGTCACCGTGTAGAAGGAAAAGAAGCCGGAGAAACCATTCAGAGGATAACGACCGAACCAAAGACTGGATGGAATCAGCAAGAACTGGAAGACGCCCAACGTAAAGATCCAGATATTTCACCGATCATGGCATGGAAGGACGAAATGAAACGGCCTGAGTGGAAAGACATCTCACAATTCAGTGAAACCTTAAAGTGTTATTGGGCACAATGGAACTCCCTTCACCTAGACGGCGGATTATTAAAACGGAAATGGGAGAACGCTGATGGAAAGTCGTATCACATGCAAACCATCGTCCCGCATTGTAAAGTCGAGGAGGTTTTGAAGGAATATCATGGAGGTACCTCCGGTGGACATTTGGGAGTAAACAGAACCTTGGCAAAGATACGAGAAAGGTTCTATTGGATCCATCTCCGAGATGATGTCGAAAACTGGTGCCGTAAATGTACTACGTGTGCATCGAGTCAGGGCCCACACCGCAGATCAAAGGGAGAAATGCAACAATACAACGTGGGAGTCCCATTCGAGAGAATTGCTGTGGATATTGCTGGGCCATTTCCGGAATCAGAAAATGGTAATCGCTACATTCTAGTGGTCATTGATTATTTCAGCAAGTGGCCAGAAGCTTACGCAATTCCAAACCAAGAAGCAGTAACCGTCGCAGAACAAATTGTTACTAACTGGGTGAGCAGATTTGGAGCGCCACGTGAACTACACTCCGATCAAGGGCGCAATTTTGAATCTCAAATATTCAAACACGTGTGCCAAATGCTGGGAATAAACAAAACGAGGACAACTCCATTACACCCACAGTCCGATGGAATGGTGGAACGTTTCAACAGGACATTGAACTCAAACCTATCCAAACTCGTCAGCGAGAGGCAACAGGACTGGGACCAGCACATCCCTCTATTTTTAATGGCCTATAGAACATCGGTGCATTCAACAACAGGAGAAACTCCGTCCCGAGTCATCTTTGGAAGAAATATTCGAGTCCCTGCGGAGCTAATGTTTGGAGTGCCACCAGACCAACCAACCAATGCTAAAGATTATGTCTCGGATCTTCGATGTCGACTAAAGACAATTTATAACCTGGTCAGAGATAAAATTGATTTGGCGTCCGACCGCATGAAGACGAGGTATGATCAACGGGCGAACTCATCAGGATTCCAAGAGGGCGATTTGGTTTGGTTATACAATCCCAAACGACAGAAGGGCAGATCGCCGAAACTACAGCGCAACTGGGAAGGCCCTTACCAGATCATCAACCGATTAAATGATGTCGTCTATCGGATTCAACTACATCAAAAACCTCGCACTAAAATGAAAGTGGTACATCTAGACCGACTAACAAAGTACCAGGGTGCCATGGAGGAAGTGAACAACTCTGTTCGGGACGAACAGGGACTAAGGAGAGGGTAATGTTATAAATCTGACAACCTCGACGTCCCCAGCAATATCGAGAGAAGTCCATCAACATTTGAAACGCTATACACATGTTTCCAGACACTTCTACCGAGCTCCACAATGTAGCCAATCATTCTAGACACACACACACAACGACACCTGTCTGGGAGACTTAGTATAAATACCCGCCAACTTTCAGACAACGAGTTAGTGAGATTTTGGCGACACCTATCGGTGAATCAGAGACATCTGAACGCGACGGTAGTAAAAGCGATAGAAAGCGAAATATCGGTAGTGCGTTTTAAGGCGAATTAAGTTAAAGTGAGAATTGTGTATAAAGTGCAATAAATAAATTATCTATCGTTATATTTTAAAAACGAATTGCGTTTTCTTTGGAATCTGGCGAACCCCTAGCTCGCAACAATATAATTCCAACACATTGCCTGCTTGGATATACCATGGTCACCTCATTATACGAAAATGTAAAATTCGTAGAAAGAGGCTTGTGCGAAAGGCTAACAACCTTTCCACAATAAGTAATGAAAAATGTTAAGGAACCTGCATGTCAGGAGGCCAAGCTCCGATTTGGGCTGTAGCGCCATTGTAGAAGATCATTGCAATCAGTTTTGAGAAATTTATTAACTTCACTTTACTCCTACTCCCTTTCACGAAATTTTAAAATTTAAATTACATTATTTTTCTTCAAAACGGTCAATACTATCGACTTGAAGTTTTGTGAAAAGTATAACAATAGAAATATCATTGATAACAAAAATTTTTGTTTAGATCCGTATACTCCTTCTACCCCCTCCCATACAAATGTATAAGTTTGGTAAATGCATTATATCGATTTTCATTAAAACTAGAAAAAGTACAAACTTAAATTGTTGCCAGAATTTGGTCCCTTAATAATTTCAATAAATGCTAGAAAAATGATCAGCATCGCTTTACTCCTTTTACCTCCTCCCATACAATAAAAGCATTTATCCTTCGAACATATGAGAGTTATCAACTTTCAAATTGAAACAAATCATGGTGATAAGGATGGTTTAAAAATTATCTAAAACTCTCCACTTCCTCTACCACCTCCCATACAAATACCTTAATTTCAGGAAAACTCTGTCCATCTTCTTAGAAAATAATGAAAACTACAAAATTTAAATTCAGCATGAAACATTTTGCATACCACGTTGGATGTCATATTCAAAATTTACAAACCTCCCCCTCCCTTCCTCTCTGCTTCTACCACCTCCCATACAAAAATCACTATTCACCATTCGATAGACTGTGAGATGACATTTCCGGTACATTAAACTCTTTACCATTTCACCTAGAGTATTCGGTTATGTTTTTCCATGTAACTTTGGTAATGATATCATTAATACCAATTGCAGTGTACCTCTACAAAGCTTTCGAAGAGCTGAGTGAATACGACAACTTTTAGAAAACAGCACCAAATCGACATAGCGCAGTTTACCTCCGAGCTCCAGAAACATACCTGACTATACGGATAAAACATCCAATAAGTTACGTGAAAACTTGGAATACTTGATGTGAGTTTTTGCAAGTTCAGTGACATGCTTTTCTCGTCATTATCGGGAGTGAACTTAACATTATCAACTACGTTTGCCATAAATTCGTTCATTTCTTTTTCCTTCGTTTCCACTGTTGGACTATTTTTGTCGATTGACTCGGTATCTGCTGCTCGTTTTTGCCTGGAATTCGAAGAATAAACAATTTTGCCTCCAATTGTAGAAGGTATTCCATTGAGATCATCATTACTTTCCGATATGGTTACAGGTATAAACGGTTGATGGGTATTACTCGTGAATGTTGTATCTAAAACATAAAAAAAGAGTATTATTTCCGATTTGGATGTTCCATTGATTATTTATTGCAAGCCCTCTAAAAACATACCTCTAACGTCATAATGTTCCTTTGATGGATCACAAATTTTAACAACTGCATAAATAGGAACAGGAAATTTATTTGGATTCTTTCCAAAAAGAAATGAGCTTGCATTATAAAGTAAATCGTCTGCTTAAAAAAACAATAATTTTATCCATTCAAATATAAGAATTACTATGTAACTTGTTTTACTACACCTATTTCATTATTTGTAACTAAATATGTCTGTTTAGATATTTCACCGTCCGGTAATTTATAAAAAATATCATTGAGCTTAACAATGCTTTCATTTATTCTGCCATTTTCCGCGTTCTGCCCTTTGATGAAATTATTCAAATGGTGTTGAACATCCAAATTCGCTTGCTCACGAACATGCACGTTTCGCAAAAACTCATTTACGTCAAGAGGCAAAAACTGCTCGCCTGGTGCAAGCCATACTAGTGGAGCCCATTGTTTAACTAGAACATCAACTGAAATAAATAGTAACTAGATTTATGCGCATGGAAATGAAAAGAAACTACTTTAAAAATTGATAATATTAAAATCGAAAAATGTGTTATTAGATTTATTTTTCCTGACAATAAAAATTAGTAAAAAAAATATCGGCCAAAATGTCGGGCTCAACTTTATTATTCTTAGGATAAGTTGGAGATGCGTGAGAAGTCAATTTGTAGGTTAAGGTGGCAATAGATAGAGAAGACGAAGGGAATGGTGGTTCTAGAGGCGGACCATTATCAGTTATTGAACACTTAACACAATAGCTCCAGTAAGTTAACTGTACCAGTTATTAGCCACAGAGTATGATAACCATTACATCAACTACGAATAAAAATCGATTAAATGCATTTTATCAAAATTGTGCATTTGTATGGGACGGGGTAGAAGGAGTATTCGTATCACAACCAATGATGGCATCAATGATACTTATAATAGTATACTTTCCTCAAAATTTAAAGTTGATAGCCTTGACGATTTTGGAGAAAAATAATTTTGTTCAAATTCCGAAATTTCGTTAAATTTGTATGGGAGGGGGTAGAAAGGATGAGGTGAAATTGACAATTTTTACAATTGGTTGCAATTGTAATAATATTAATTTTGACAAAAATTGGTTCTTTTCGCTTTGCTAGTTGCGATGCAAACCGAATAAATGCATTTTTGAAAATTGTACATTTGTATGGGAGGGGGTAGAAGGAGTAAAGAGATCAAAGCAATATTTTTTTATAGTAATGGTATTCCCATTATAATACTATTACCTAATTTTCAAGTCATTAGCTGAAACGGTTTCGGAGAAAAATCAATTTCTTTAAATTTCCAAATTTCATGAAATTTGTATGGGAGGGGGTAGAAGGAGTGGGGGGATGTGGCCCGTTCACGAACTTAAAGTTACTTTTTTGCTAAAAATGATATATGAAAAATGTCAGCACGATAGATCAAAGATTTCGAGAGTTATGTTGTAGACAGACGGACAGACGGTCACTCGGAATCAAGATTTTTGAGCAACAACAAATATTTCTGTACCCTTGGCGACTCGGTACGAGCATTATTTCTTAGCGTTACAAACGGTAAGGCAAACACAATATACTCTCAGATTTCATCTAGAGTATAAACATCGTTTTAAGTAATTTATTTCATATAATTTTTTTTTTTTTTCATGGCGTTATTACAAACATAAAACAAAACGAAAATGATGATTATTGTACTACATAAAAATATTAAAATTAAAAAACGAAAACAAATCCTGAATTGCAGCAATAAAAAGTCTGCGTAAAAATATTTCTTTTCAAAATAAAACAATTGTTTTTCCTCGTTAATAGCTTGTGGGATATCCTCGTCTCGTTATTACTTCCCACAGCCGTTTTTGCATGGAATCTACGAGCTTCTTAGTGAACTCTGGGGTTATTGAATTTCACTCCTGGATCAGGACTTCCTTGAGCATTACCTTCGACGTTATTGTGTGCGCTCGAATCCTTTGTTCCAAGTGATGCCACAAATGCTCTATTGGATTAGGGTCAGGAGATTGGGGCGGTGTACGAAGCTAATTTTGGGCATTATACAGCAACCAGAGTGTTACTACCTCCGCAGTGTGCTTAGGGTCGTTGTCTTGTTGGAAGTAAAAGTTGTCGCTTAAGCCCAAATTTTCTGCACTTTTCTTCAAATTGCGCTTGAGAATATTAAGGTAGTCTATTTTATTCATAATACTTTCAATAAACTCCATTTTTCCAACTCCTTCACTAGCCATACACCCCCATATCATAACACCACCACGACCGTGCTTTACTGTTGGACAGAGATTTTTTACGTCGAAGGCCGCACTAGTTTTTCTCCATACAATCTTCCGACCTTTGATTCCAAAAATACAAAATTTACTTTCATCCGAGAAAATAACTTGTTTACAAAATTCTTTTGGCTTATTTATGTGTTCCTTAGCAAACGCCAGCCGCTTGAGTCTGTTTACTGTTGTTATAAGTGGCTTTCTACGTGCAACGCGTCCGTGATACCCAAGAATTTTACGAACACCATCATCAGAAATAGACTTGCGGTACTTTACTTTGATGTTTTTTGCCATATCAGCTGCAGTTAATCTAGGATTAGCCTTCATCGTTCGGAGCAAACTCCGAGTTTGCTGAAGGCTCAACTTTGAAGGACGGCCAGATCTGGGTTTTAAAACCAAAACTCCTGTGTTTTTGAAGTTGTTTACGACTCGTTGGACAGATGAATGACTTCTGTTGACTATTGTACCTATTTCACTATATGACGTACCTTTTTTCCACAAATCCACGATAATTTTCCTTTCCCCAAATTCAATTTCCTTTCCTTTATTAGACATCTCTTACTTAACGTTTTTCAGCAATTATTTTTAACGCAAACCTTAGATAAAAACAGGTTTATCAACTTTCCTGCACAAACTTTATTATTATTAATGATTTAACTGCAACTCAGAGACTTTGACTTCCCTTTATACGCTTTGAACGCAGACTTTTTATTCCTTGAATGTCGGACTATTTTTCGTTTCCGAATTTTACCGTTGTTTTAGAGTACAGTAATTCTCATTTTTGTTTTGTTTTATGTTCATAATGAAGTGATGAAAAATAGGAAAAAAAAATATTTCGGAATAAGAAACGATGTTTTTTATAGATATGTCGGATGTGTTGGGTATGTACGCAAACTTTTTCTGCCGAGTGTATTTTCCGGTACATTAAACTCTTTCTCATTTCATCGAGAGTATCATATGATTGAGCTTTACGCCCAATCATAATTCTGTTTTCTTTTTAATTTATTGTTGTCACTGTGAAAAAAATTGAAGATATGGGAAAACATAACAGGGCTACGATTGCGCGTAAAGCGCAATCTTACGATACTATAGATGAAATAGAATTTTTTGTGATCCCAAGAAATTTTGTATGGGGAGTGTTAGAAGGGGTGATAGCATTGAACTAATTTTTTCCCCATCATGTTAAAGTAGCTATAAAAATGTTTTGTACAAAATGCTTACTCCAAAAATTGAATGGGAACTGAGAAAATTAGTGAGTTAAATTTAGTGAAAATGTGCAGTTTGTATGGGAGGTGGCAGTAAGAGTGGGGGGATTTTGGTGATTTTTTCAGAAATAACTAGGAATATTATAAAATTGATATCCCTGAAATTTCAGATTAGTACCATTCATACTTTTCAAGAAAGTCGATTTTTTGTGAAGTTGTGAAACTGTGTCATATTGTATGGGAGGGGGTAGAAGCAGTGAAGATTATCAAATATTTTTTTTTGATCTTAGTGAAAATGCTAATTAAGTATTTATTTCAAAATATGAGCTTGATAAATGTTATATGTTCTGAGAAAATCGAGTTAGAGCATTTCATGAAAAAGTGTAGTTTGTATGGGAGGGGGTGGAAGGGGAGGGAGGACGCAAATAATTTTTCTACGGTAGATTGAAATCTTTATGAACATAATATATCCCAAAATTCAGGCTAATAGCTTTTATAGTTTTCGAGTAAATCCATTTATTATCAAATTGCGAAATTGTGTCATTTTGTGCGGGAGGGGGTAGAAGGGGTGAAGCTAATCATCTAATTTTTTTTAGTCTTACTAGTAATTTTAAACAAATATTTGGTGCACAATTTCAGCCCGCTAAATTTTATACGCACTGAGTAAATTGGCTTAGAGTAATTCAAGACAAGTACAGTTTGTATGGGAGGTGGTAGAAGGAGGAGGAGGACACGCATAATTTTTTTACGGTAGATTGATATTATCATAAAAGTAATATATTCCAAATTTTAGAGCAATAGCTTTTATACTTTTCGAGCAAGCCCGTTTATTGTGAAATTGCGCAATTGTGTCATTTTGTATGGGAGGGGGTAGAAGGGGTGGAGCGATTTGGCCCGTTCACGAACTTGACCTTACTTTTTTGTTAAAAACGACGTATACAAAATTTGAACTTTCTAGCTCAACGCATTCTCAAGCTAGAGAGGACACGGACGGACAGACGGACTGACGAACGGACATGCGGTTTTGAGATTTTTGAGTGATTATATGAACTTCTGTATCATTCATTTTTCTCTCCAAGCCTTTTTTCTTGGCGTTACAAACTTTGTGGCAAACTTATAATACTCTCAGATTTCATCTAGAGTATAAAAATCTAATGGTCCAGTGATGGGCCACTAATTTTTTAGTTGTTCCAGTAATGGGCCCCCACCACCACGCACAAATATTTATAAATAGTTTTGTTTCTCTTCACCTCCAATAAATTTTCATCATCATCATCATCAATGGCGCGACAGCTCAGATCGGAATTCCCCTGCCTGATCGTCTTAGATGGGGAAATTTTTTCTTTCTCACTACTGCCAGTTCTTCATCAGCAAAAGAAGATATTCCAGATATAGCTAAAGCCATATGTAACTGTGATGAAGAAGAAGGGAAAGGAGATTGTGCTTTTAATTTTTTCTTGTTCTTTGCTGCCTACTTTTTTGGTTGGCGCAGTTTTTTTTTTCGCTTCAGGCATTTTTGCTTTCAATCATTTGTATAGAAGTTACCACGGAGAGCAACTTTACTCGTTTAGCCTTTTTAGATATTGTGCCTGGTTCTCCAGGCCAAGAAAGTGCCCTTTTAAAACGAGAAGGAAAAGTAGGATCCATTGTTGAACTTTGAGGAGTTTCGAATTCAGCCTTTGAGGTTCATTAACAGATTTTGAAGTTATTGAGCCCTGCGGCTGAGAGAATATCAGGGTCTCCAACAAATTTATCTGCAAA
This sequence comes from Chorisops tibialis, assembly GCA_963669355.1. Lineage (NCBI taxonomy): Eukaryota > Metazoa > Arthropoda > Insecta > Diptera > Stratiomyidae > Chorisops > Chorisops tibialis. The sequence continues at coordinate 189,850,126 of OY770263.1, read as the reverse complement.
TGCAGCCGAAGGATTCTCACCTTCTTCCCCTTGTAAGTACTCAACAGGATCTGGAACAGATGCAGATTAAAGAAAGTTACTTGATGTTTTCCATAATAAGTAAAGCGACTTATCTGGTTCTTCACCATTCTAGTCGCCATCAATAGCAATAAATGTTGCTAGCTTTGGCATTTCAATTTTTTGCTCTAAAATTTCTAAAAATCTCTCCCCTTGATCTTTCTGTGCTGCTGTTATAATATCTGAAATTGAAGGAATTTTTTTCTGGAATTTCAACAATAAACAGGCTTCAAGGCACATTAACACACTATTTGAGCCCATTCTGTGTGGTAGCGGTTGGCAGATAATCTAATACTTCCTTTAATACTAGGGAAAACCTTTTTTTTCATTTGCAACCCTTTAGTTATTCGATACTCTGCTACCTTCTGCTTCCAGCTGGAGTTCACTGTGTGAAATACGACAACATCCAGTGGTTTAGTTGAATGGGTAGCATTGGGGTACAATTCAATTTGTTTTTCTCTAACAAATTAGCTTAGATGGAAGAAGAGATCGGATGTATGGCCGTCCGTAAAAAACACTACTGGCCTCGTTATTTTTTGTTTGGAAGCCACGGCTCGAAAATATAAGTCATATATTCGAAGATGAATTCCATCCAAAATGTCCGATCTAATGGCATTATCTCTTCGATAAACGCAGGAATTCTAGCGTGTCTATAGACTATCATTGGTGGGACAAGAATCTAGCTGCATTAGCCACTATTATAGCTGTAAGGTGAAATTTTTCGAATTTCAGACCAGTAACATTCAAACTTTTCAAGAAAATCAACTTTCCGTGAAGTTGTGAAATTGTGTCGTATTGTATGGGAGGGGATAGAAGGAGTGAAGCTAAACAGTTGCTTTTTTCAGTCTTAATTATAATGCTTATTAAGAATTTAGTACAAAATTTGAGCTCGACACATATTATACGTACTGAGGAAATTGATTTATAGTATTTCATGAAAAAGTGCAGTTTGTATGGGAGGTGGTTGAAGAAATAAGGTGGAACAATTTGTATACCATACATCATATTTATGATAAAAAACATAACAGGAGTACGATTGGGCATAAAGCCCAATCGTGCGATACTCTAGATGAAAGAGAAATTTTTGTATCTTAAGAAATTTTGTAGAGGAAGTGGTAGAGGGGGTGACGACATTGAACTAATTTTTTCACATGACGGTACGGTTGCTATCATAATGTTTTATGCAAAATTTAGGATTTAAAAATTTAATTGGTACTGAGAAAATTAGTGTATTGGATGTAGTGAAGTAGTGCAGTTTGTATGGGAGGTGATAGAAGGAGGGGCGAGTTTTTAATGACTTTTCAGAAATAACTATAAATATCATGCTTTTGGCATGTCTTAAATTACAGATCAGTAGTATTCATACTTTTCATGAAAATCGACTTTTTATAAAGTTGTGAAATTGTGTCATTTTGTATGGGAGGGGGTAGAAGGGGTAAAGTTAATCGCCTAATTTTTGTTTTACTAATAATTCTAAATAAATATTTATTACAAAATTTCAGCTCGGTCAATTTTATACGCACTGAGTAAATTGGCTTAGAGCATTTCATGAAAAAGTGCAGTTTGTATGGGAGGTGGTGGAAGGAAAGGGAGGACTCAAATAACTTTTGTACAGTAGATTTATATCATCATTTAAGTAATATATTCCAAATTTCAGATCAATAGCATTAAATTTTTCGAGCAAATCTGTTTATTATGAAATTACGAAATTGTGTCATTTTGTATGGGAGGGGGTAGAAGGAGTACAGGTAGTCGTCTCATTTTTTTTGGTCTTGCTAATAATTTTAAATAAATATTTCGTGCGCAATTTCAGCTCAATAACTATTATACGCACTGAGTAAATTGGCTTAGAGCATTTCATGAAAAAGTGCAGTTTGTATGGGAGGTGGTGGGAGGAGCAGGAAGAGACAAATTATTTTTATAGAGTAGATTGGAATCATTATAAAAGTATTATGTTCCAAATTTCAAATCAATGTCATTTGTACTTTTCGAGCAAATCCGTTTATTGTCAGATTGCGAAATTGTGTCATTTTGTATGGGAGGGGGTAGAAGGGGTGGAGCGATTTGGCTCGTTCACGAACTTGACCTTACTTTTTTGTTAAAAACGACGTATACAAAATTTGAACTTTCTAGCTCAACGCGTTCTCAAGCTAGAGAGGACACGGACGGACAGACAGACGGACAGACGGACAGACAGACGGACAGACGGACAGACGTACGGACGGACGGACGGACATCCGGTTTTGAGATTTTTGAGTGATTATATGAACTTCTGTATCATTCGTTTTTTTCTCCGAGCCTTATTTCTTGGCGTTACAAACTTTGTGGCAAACTTATAATACTCTCAGATTTCATCTAGAGTATAATGATATTTTCTAAATTTCAAATCATTAGCTCTTATGGTTTCCAAGAAAATTTCATTTATGTAAATGAGTTATTTTGTATGAGTGTGGAGTGATTTGACCCGTTGATGGCTTGACCTTACTTTTCGTCAAAAATGACGTGTACAAAATTTGAACTTTCTAGCTCAACGCGTTCACGGACTGACGGACATCCGGTTTTGAGATTTTTGAGCGACAACAAATATTTCTGTACCCTTGGTGCGTCTGTGCGAGCATTATATCTTGGCGTTACAAACTTTAGAGCAAACTTATAATATTCTCAGATTCCATCTAGAGTATAAATATAAAATTTTCGGTTTTACAAAAATTCATTTAAATATAAAAAAATGATAAACAAAAATAAACTAACAATAACAATTACTCATTACAAAAGTTGTATTCGATGAATTCAGGATTAAACTAAAATAATGGTAAATAAATTTTCTTCAATGGCACCACAGTGTGGGCTGTTAACTCCTTGCAAACATGTCTGTGTGAATGGTTTGGTTTGCGCTACCCTAAATTTCTCAAGCTTGACCTTTGACTTCTCGTCACTTGGTACAGATCAAAGTACCAGTAATAATAGTGTCCAAAGTGCAAGGATGGTACCTGATACTGTAAAATGTTTTATCTGAACATAAAGTAACATTCTTTTTATTTAATATAAGCGGATTTTGAAACAGGACGAAAAAGCAAGACAAATTATTTCATAAAAAAAAATATTTAAAAATCTACTTTTGACGCCGAAAAATTATTTTTTTGAAATATTGTCAAATTTTTCAAAACTTTAATAGAGCCAAAATACAACAGGTCCAAGCAACATGACCTTTTTCGAATGATTAAGTTGTTAAAAATTATAATTCTATTCTGGGCAGTCGACAGAACCAATAATTTATTATCGAATTACATTTTAAAACAAATATTTTACTTGATAAAATAACAGATTGACTAGGATGTAAGAGATATATAATAGATTCAGCAGCTTTGGCTTTGCGGATGTAAATTTGTTTGAAATTTATCGAATTAGGTATTTAATTCAAAAACTTCTTCATACGAATTCAAATAGAACCCTAAGGTACCTTTGTTAAGTTCCATTCAGATTAATTTTGGCAAAGCCGAAGCTGTTGTATCGATTATAGACAAGCCCTAAAAGAACATGAATTTCATTTAACATTTTGTCAATTCATACAGCAAATAATGTTCATTTTAAGTTTATCAACTATGTTGCTAATATTTTCTGATCAATCGTACAAATCATTGGTATAAAACTTATTTCCTTGTTTTGTAATCAATTTTCTTTCTAGTGAAATAATTAATTATTAATAATTTTCGATAAATATATGAGTTTCGTGCGCATCACTACTTAATGCTTGTAAAATTGCCTACATCTTACATATTTTTTAATTTTTTAATACAAGATGGGTGTAGCTGAGCACTACCAAAAAATAACCGAATTTCGAAAATTTAATTCATCTCATTTTACAAAATGCGATTAGTAAATCGAATTTGCGTAGAAATCAAATTTGAACCATGAATGGCTCAAAGCAATGAAAATAATTGAGAATTTAAAAATGTTACAAATTTAAGACTTCGCTTTTTGGAATTGTGTGTATAAGCATGTAAGTTCAAAATGATCCTGCTGAAGAAATCATAGGCAATGAAAGCTTTTGAATTTTGTAATTTTTAAACTGTTGGTATGAAAATTTTACCATTTTGAGAAATTTGGTAATACTATAATTAAGGTCAATGTTATGAGAATACGTGCTACGTAACAATATGCTTTTATTTAAAAATATACCAAATTTCTTTAAATTTCATAAATCGAGTTTTCATTCAAATAATTTTTCTCTTAAGTCAAAGCACAAACAATATGTAATTACATAACCGTCCGAAGTCTAATCATCATCAATTAGAGAAAAATAATCAAATCCCTACTTGAACATTGAGCTGCTCAATAGTCAAATTGAGCATACAATAGTGAAAACTATCAGAAGTAGAATAAACAAACCCAATAAACAAAGAACAATACTCGTAATAATAACTTATTAACTTAATAATAAATAAAAAAAAATGAAAATGTATCAATGAAAATCAAATAAGGCGCATCTAACAAATGCACGTGTAAAATTAAGTCCGTAAAAAATTAATAAATAAAAAATGTACACTTAAAAATTACCAAATAGAAGAAAAAATGAAAAGCGAAAGTAAAAAAATAGTATAACCCAAAACACAAACAAAAACTACTTACAGCTCAGGGCCTACAGCAATAAATTACAAAAACCGTGTAGGTCTAAGTGAGTGTTATTAACAATTTACTGGTACTTAGGTCGAAATATTGATGAGATGTCTGGGCATGATGCAATTATCGACTTTGTGAAGCCCGGTAAACAAATAACATTAATATCATTTTTCAAAATACTAAAGCAGCAACATTCGCAACGATTAGTTAAAATCCAATGTATAATAATTTAAAAATCAAATTGGCGCTATTACATTGTAAAATGATTAAACAATCAATAAATTTTCGATAATTGCTTTTCATATTTATGTATTATTATATTGAATCTTTCGTGAAGGCAATCAATAAAGTTTTTTAATTGCTTGAAGAAGGCATGAGTAGCTTAATTATTCTTGAAGATCGCAATTGATTGTGAGAACTCAACGTCGTTTTTTGATAATGTTGAGAGTGTAATTAACACAATTTTCAAATATATTCGATCGTTGTTTTTTATTAATAAAAAACTATTGGAGTTGATGCGTAGTTTTGTAGAGAGGATGGAAGTGAAGAATGTGTCGTTACTACAATTGTTCATTAAAACTCAAAATATTTGTAATTGGAAAATTGATAGTTTTTTTTTCCTTACGACGTTTCTTTGTTGTTACTTTTTTTGTCCGGGACTAAGATCCACTTTCTAAAAATATTTGGATTTCGTTACAGATATTTCGTCTATGGTGCAGTTTACATCGAACACGAACTAACAATTTTTCGAAACGAACTATGCCGAATGCTCCGAAGACCTTAGTTTTTTACATTGTTTAGCGATAGACAATAGTCCATCAACGATTTTTACAAAATTCACTCCAGTAAGTTAAGGGGGGTTACTGACTTGAATATGAAAAAAGTAGATTTTTTTGTACCGATTATCATTCGTCATTCAATTTAACACAAAATAAAACAAACCGCAGATTTTTCCGATGAGTAAAAATGGTCAAAAAAATTAATTCAAAGTTAGGAAGGCCGGTGTAAATCGTATTACCAGTCTGTTAGTTTTTTGCTCTCCTGAAAATTTTTTATTTTCACATTTTTATCCACATCGGTACATTTTTCTTGAAAATGATAACAGATATCAGTATGATTTTTTTTGTTGATAGGTAGCAGTACTAGCTAACTATAGTACAGAGGAAATTCCAAATAGCTGGTTATAAATAATTTTTTTTCCAAACAACATTAACAATTTTTAAACTTGCAGAGCTTAGTTTTGACTTAGTTTTGAATATTTTTGAAATTCCTATGCTATGCAGCATTAGTTTCACTCAAGTAATAAGTGTACACAAAATTATTAAAGTCGGTCAAGTTGTTTCCGAGAAAATGGTACCGCATTTTGTATGGGAAACGGTCAAGTCAGTAAAATTAGATCAATGAAATGAAATATTCGATTTCGATACAACCGAAAAAAAATCGTTCCGAAATTAAATTTCGAAAATTGCATTTAATCGGGATAATTTGAAGCAAAATTGTGTCGAAATTATAGGCGAATTTTTTCCTAACTCTGAACGTAAGAATTTAGCGTGTAATATCTAGTACCCTTTAATTGTACTTTCTAGAGAGTATACGCTAATTCAATAAAAAAAAAAACACACGGTATACCCCGCATAAACCAGGACTAGGGTTACTGTATACTTATCCTGCCAGTTTTAATCATCTTTTCAGTACGAGATGTCACTCGTTGATGTTTAATGGCTTGGGGGCCAACTCGAGACGAGTAAAACTCTACCCAGGACTAGAGCTATTGTATAATAGCCAGACTCTTCTGCTCATCTAGAGTTTGGTCACCGATCCTTTAATCGACCAACACTCTACCCACTAGGGTACGCCTAGCCTGCTCTTTAAGAAAGATATACAGGTATAAAGCAAAGTGTTAATTCACGCAGAAAACTGCATTAATATTTTGCCGTGAAATCTTCATAATAGTATATTATTATTTTTATTATTTATTATTTTTTATTATTTTTATTCAAAATTCATCAAAACAATGATTACTTACAAAATATTGTTAAAAAAAAAGTACTTAAAAAATACATCATATGAATATCAAAATTAAAATTTAAAACAATTAACAATCAACGAGTTATTTATCGCATAAAGCTGCCTTTAACTGAATGCTAGATAAATTATAGTCAATTCGGCAGTAATTATTGTTGAAAATACGCGAAAGAGATGCGATTGGCTCATTTTATCCAATGTTGGTGCTATGATGAGAAATGTGGGGTGGTACATAGTTTCTCAAGGATCGACGCGGAATACTAAAAGTTATGGCTTCAAGCAAATATGGAGAATCAATTTCTCCTAAAATCAATTTAAAAAGGTGTATTCAAATGCATAATTTAAACTATGTATCTTTCACCAGAGCCCTAAAAATATTACTCAAAGTTTTGGACATTTCTGCTTACCACCTCCCTCCCCTTACACTTCCCAACACAAAATTTTTACCAAAATTAAAAATTATTTAGTTCTACAATCTAACAAATTTTCAATTTAATATATGTACTCAATTTTGAGATATAACGATTTGTAATTTTGAAAAGTGCGCCATTTTTGAAATGCTCCCCATTTCCCTCCACTACTTTTATTTCAACATGTTATATTTTTTTCGTATTTTTCTAGTATAGCTTAATATATGTTTTAAGTTTCAATTAGATAGCTTAAGAGATAGTTGAGATATTCCTTTTTAAGTGATTTTCTTTGCACCCCCCTGACCCTTTCCCTTGCAATAACTAGCCGCTCTATAAGCTGATTCTGATGTAGCTATATGCCGCCTTAATGGTCCCAAAATATGAATATTTTACGATAAGTAATTTCGAAGATATAATCATTTGAAAAAACAATTCGGCCGACAATTTGTTTTTAGCCCCCCCCCTTTTCGGACGCCAATGGATAAAAAAATTAGATTATTTTTTTGTTTGTCCCACATCCCTCTCTATATCTTTGCTGATTTTCAGCTTCCTATCTGCATTCCTGGTGGAAATATTAGCAAGTGAAGTTTTTCACTCTTTCCCTCCCCCGCCTCCCCCTTCCACTTAACACTCCCCAAAATTTAGAAATTGGAGCTCACTTACCCAATCAACAATCTGCTCAAAAACGAACATTCTAGCTTTAACGGTCTCGGAGATATGAGTCCATATGTACGGCGGGTGTAGCCTAGTAGGTAGCGTGTTGGTCTTGTAATGCGAAGGTCATGAGTTCAAATCCCGGTTGACGCAATATATAATTCCAACACATTACCTGCTTGGATATACCTTGGTCACCTCAATTACGAAAATGAAAAATTCGTAGAAAGAGGGTTGTGCGAAAAGCTAAAAACTCTTCCACAATAAGTAATAAAAAATGTTACGGAACCTGAACATCAGGAGGCCAAGGTCCGATTTGGGCTGTTGCGCCATTGTAGAAGATGTATGGCGGACGGCGTACGGCGGGACAGATTTTTTTTTTTTGCATTTTTAGGCTAATTTAGTCATGAAACGCGAAAATACAAATTTTCAGGGTAGCAAATTTTTTTTTTTTGTGTCGATCACAATACTTTATTATTATAATAAAGTAAAACTAATTTTGGATGCAGAAAAACTATTTTTCTACCTGTACGAAGTGCGGGCTACTTGGAAAGGATGACATATATTGAAAATTTACTAAAACTAAAGGGTAAAAAATTACCATTTTTTCAAAACATTATTAAATTCGTCAAAACAGCGATAGGACCAAGATACAATAGGTTCAAGGTATAAGACCTTCCTCTACTCTCCGATTTGAACTTAGAGCTACCTTCCAGGACAAATAAATAGCCGCATTTATCTCAATAAGCTAAAAGAACATATCGTGGCTGTAGAAACAGAACGATGCACCTAAAAATGGCGAAACGCTGGTTATAGCGGGGGTATGGGGCTTAGAAATGCCTCTCAATCAATCAATCAAATTCCTGTTAAGACCCCCTATAGGGGCATAGGACAGAAACAACTCTCTTCCACAAGGCGCGATCCTGCGCATCGGCTTTAAGCTGTTGCCAGGACTTGTTTATTCCTCTGGCCTCCTGCTCAACTGCTCGCTTCCATGTGTTACATGGTCGACCAACCCGACGTCTTCCTTGAGGGTTATAATCCAGAGCCTGTTTTGCGATGTTTTGCTCTGGTTTCCTCAAAGTATGACCGATCCACTGCCACTTTCGCCGTTGAATCTCAATACCTATTTTAGTCTGGCGAGTTGTACTCCAAAGTTCGTCGTTGGAGATCACTTCTGGCCAGAATATTCCTAAAATGCGTCGGAGGCATTGGTTTACGAAAGTCTGTAGTTTCTTGGTAAGTCGAACGGTCACTTTCCACGTAGTACAACCATATAACAACACGGATTTGACGCATGCGTCAAAAACTCGCAGCTTCGTGCGAAGGGAGATCTCTCTTAACCTCCAGAAAGGGGAAAGGATACCGAAGGCCTGACGAGCTTTATTTAGCCAAGTCTCAACATCCTTTTCGGCTCCGCCGTCCATGCTGACAATGCTTCCGAGATAGCAAAAATCTTGCACCTCTTCCACATCCTGTCCATTAAGAACAATCAGTGTGCTTGCGTTCGAACCCATGTGCATGTACTTGGTTTTACGCACATTTATTTTCAGTCCCGCCTCTTTGCACTTAGAATGCAACGAGCGAATATTTGACTCTAAGTCCGAACGGGTATGTGCAAGCCTCTGGCATTCATTAATAAAGAAGCACTGCAGTTGCAACTTAGTAAAATAATAAAGTATAATATGCGTTTACATTATTCTATTGTAATTTGGAGAACAAGTGAGAGCACTGCGATCTTCTCGGCGTGTTATGCGTTAATTGCCCCTTTACCCTAACTCAACTCAATAGATTTGGATAATCTAAGGACGTTTAGTTAGCTAGTTCATCAGGTGTAAGGAAACTTTTTCCGGTATTTTTCTTGCTACTGCTTCGCAGTAACAAAACATAGTATGTGCTCTGTTGTTTTTCAGGTTTCGAGGCAGAGGCGGCAGATGTCGGTTTCAACTAGACCCATATTTTTAAGATGATTTACTCGAGGCCGTTCAGAGTACTAATATCGCTCTTGCTGAATTTCAAAATATCCTCCACATTATTTTTTTGTGTTAGGATTCTTTTTTTGTGAGATTAGCCTGTAAGTTTATTTCAGTACATTCTTTGCTCTTGCTCAACCCACTTTCTAAGTATAAAGTTGGAGTGTCCTTTTGAGAGAGAGAATGGCTCTGGTCTGCGCCGTTTGTTGCGAGGAAGTATGCCTCTTCATTTCCCTCAATCTCCATATGTCCTGGGACCCACATTAAGGTTACTTTGTTCCTTTTTCCCAAAATGATTGGGTTTTGAAGGCAGTCCCAAAACAAGCCCCGATCCGTGTTTGTTGGATTTTAGAGCTTTGAGAACTGCCTGACTATCCGATAAGATATAAATAGTTTTATTGCGAGGAGTTCTCTTAATATTCTCTTGAATACATAGCTCCATTGTAATAAGTTCGGCCTAGAAGATTATGGATTCTTAACCGAGTGGTTTTGAAACCGATAACTTAGGACCTTTAACGCCGGCTCATGTCCCCTCCGAGGTGCGCGATCCATCTGTTATGATCCACCTTCCATTTCAGGTAGCATGGATTGCTAGTCCTTGCGTTCTCGGATTTTAACTTTGAAGGGGGTCTTAAAGTTGAATTTTATCAGTTAAGTATCCGATAATGTTGAGGTTAGGACCTCTATATTTGGTATTTTCAGGATTTGAGGTAACCTCTAAAGTCCCCCGGTTTGTATTTGTTGTCCTTCAGTATTTGTAAAACGCCTTTAATAACTTCCTTTTTTATTTGAAGATGTATCGGAGAGATGTTTAGGAACGTTTCTATTGCAGCAGTAGTGCTAGTTGCTCCTGTAAGCTGTATGTGACAATTGACTCTAAGAGAAATTTACCAAATGCTCGAATCTATACATACATATCAATATAATTGTAGTGTCTGTCTGTCTGTCCGACCGCTTTTCACGCACAAACGGCTGAACCGATTGTAATGAAACTTGCACAGCTTATTAGGTGTCCATCGGAATGAAATCTGCTTTTGGTTTTATTTCACTATCCTCACGCCTTCTACCCCCTCCCATACAAAGTGACTCATTTTCAAAAATATACATATATTAATCAAATTTTCTTAGAAACTATAAAAGCTATTAATTTAAAATTTCGAATATATTATTTCTATTATAAATGCTTTTGGTATACAAATTATTTAAGATCCATCACTCCTTCTACCACCTCCCATACAAACTACACTTTTTCATGAACCACTTTACACCAATTTTCTCAGTACTTCCATCGAGCTAAAACTTTGTACCAAATCCTTAATTAGCATTATTATTAATATCGGGAAAAAATTAACCGAATTAACCGATTAGCTTCATTCCTTCTACCCCCTCCCATACAATGTGACACAGTTCCACAACTTTACAAGAACTCGATTTTCTTGAAAAGTGTGAATGTTACTGATCTGAAATTTAAAATATATCAATTGCATGATGATTATAGTTGTTTCTCAAAAAATCACCAAAAACCCCCTTCTTCTTCCACCACCTCCCATATAAACCGCACTTTTTCATGAAATACTCTAAACCAATTTTCTCAGTACATTTAAATTTCATCGAGCTAAAATATTGTACTTAATCATTAATTGGCATTATTATTGATATCGGGAAAAAATTAACCGAGTAGCTTCACTCCTTCTACCCCCTCCCACACAATGAGACACATTCCACGACTATACAGGGTGTTTGGTACTCCGTGCATAACCTTGTAAGGGGTTATTCCTGGATATATTTTGAGCAAAAAATTGTTCTACGGAGATGGTCCATTTTCAATATCCGCGGAGATACAGGGTGACCAAGAAAAGTGTTTCGGACCTGTACCCTCACTCACTCAAAACGATATATCTTGAAAACTAATAATCGCATTTCAAAGTGTTATAGCTTGTTTTATAGGGAATCAAATTACCTTTCATTTGGTGTAATAGTCCGTATTGTACCTGTACCCAATCCTGAGGTATTTGCTTCAGACCACAAATTTTTGACACTTTGACCCTCAAAATTCTGTGATCAATGTAGTTTTTCTCAAAAAAACGCATTATAAAAATGTCATTTTAATGTTGTTGTTTTATGTGCCATATTATTGCCTACAAAAGATGCATACATACTTATGACTTAGGTTTTCCCGTTTTCCAGGTAATAAGCGAAAATACCTATGGCTTAAAAATAAAATATGCCATAAACCAACCCTCGTTCTAAAAAAACTACCTGAAATGTTGTTAAACTGAAATATTCTTTGTGTCCTTTAATTACTATTTAAATTATCGATGAATGTCCTTTAAGTAGTATTTAAATTATCGAGGAAATGAATTAAATTAAAATGAGTTTCAACACAACGACGCTGTTCGACGCTTGGCATTGCAGTTAAACGTCTCTACGTGGAAAGTTTGGAGTGTCCTAAAAGCAGAGCGGTTACATCCCTACCACCACACACCAGTGCAGGAGCTGGTACCCATTGATTTGCCCAAAAGGATGGAGTTTTGCAATTGGCTCCTTGAACGACAACTAAGTGACGAGAATTTTATGAACAACATTCTTTGGACTGATGAGTCCCAATTCACCAGGGACGGTATCACAAACTTCCACAACTTACACACATGGGCTGAGAGCAATCCACATACAAGAAAAGAGGTATCATTTCAGCACAGATTCAGTGTCAATTTATGGGCAGGTGTGATTGGCAACGATTTTATTGGTCCTATTAGGCTTCCGCCTACCCTAAATAGTTCCAATTACTTGCAGTTTTTGACAAATGATCTACAAGAGTTATTGGATGATGTGCCACTGCAACGATTGGCTTCCATGTTTTACCAACACGATGGTGCTCCAGCTCATTACGGCCGACAAATCAGAAATTGGTTAAATTCCAATTATAGCAATCGCTGGATCGGTAGAAATGGACCGATACACTGGCCTGCAAGTTCTCCTGATTTAACTATTATGGATTTCTTTGTATGGGGACGGATGAAGGACATTGTCTACGCAACGGAAGTAGTAACGTTGCAGGATCTAAACACCAGAATCGATGCGGCAGCAACAGAAGTAAGGCAGCAGTTGAGGAGTATGAACACAAAGAGAACACTGGCAAAACGAGCCTTAGCGTGCATTCAAAATGAAGGAAGCCATTTTGAACATTTATTGTAATTAAGAAAATTTGAAATAAACCATAAAAACCATTCTTAAGTTCTTTTAGTTCAAGCGGAGAGTGTTGATCAACCTATTCTTGCTTTTTTGACAAAAGTGCTAAATTATTGGAATGATAATTTCTTCTAAACTATAAGACTTATGCAATGCAAGTGTATGCATCTTTTGTAGGCAATAATATGGCACATAAGAAAACAACATTAATATGACATTTTTATAATGGGTTTTTTAGAGAAAAACTACATTGATCCTAGAATTTTGAGGGTCAAAGTGTCAAAAATTTGTGTTCTGAAGCAAATATCTCAGAATTGAATACAGTTACAATGCGGACTATTACAGCAAATGAAAGGTAATTTGATTCCCTAAAAAACATGCTATAACACTTTGAATTGTGATTATTAGTTTTCAAGATATAGCGTTTTGAGTGAGTGAGGGTACAGGTCCGAAGGACTTTTCTTGATCACCCTGTATCTCCGTGGATATTGAAAATTGACCATCTCCGTAAAACAATTTTTTGCTCAAAATATATCTAGGAATAACCCCTTACAAGGTTATGCACGGAGTACCAAACACCCTGTATAACAATTCGATTTTCTTGAAAAGTGTGAATGATACAGATCTGAAATTTAAAGTATATCACTTGCATGATAATTATAGTTGTTTCTCGAAAAATCACCAAAAACCCCCACTCCTTCCACCACCTCCCATACAAATTGCACAATTTCATTAAATTCAATGCACTAAGTTTCTCAGTACCTACTCAATTTTTGAAGCTTAAATTTGGTACAAAACATTTTTATAGCTACTCTAGCATGATGTGAAACAAATTAGTTCAATGCTGTCACCCCTTCTTCTACTCTCCATACAAAATTTCTTAAGATCACAAAAATTTCGATTTCATCTATAGTATCGTATGATTGGGCTTTACGCACAATCGTAGTCCTGTTATGTTTTTAAGCTTAATGTTATTTTTTTTTTAATTAGCACCAGCTGCAATTTTTCACATGTCCTTAACGCTCTTCAACACGTATATGTATGATCTTGAATCACGGGTTTGATTTGATCACGAGCCTGTCCCATACAAATGAGAGTATCAGCTTTCATTCCTAATAATTTATGGTTCTGATTCCAACAAAATACAAACCATTTTCTTCAAAGAGCCATTAAAATAAGCAGATTTATATCCCACATAATGTATTACTAACTACACTCTCAAAAATTGCTTATTATTGCTATTTTTACGCGGACGAAGTCGCGGTCGTTTGCTAGTAATATAATATAATCGAATAGAATTTCCATGAAACCTGCTAAATATGGAAAGAATTCTGGTCTTTTGCACTTCATAGGAAGAAATTCCTCAAGTTTTAATGAAATGTCTTCTAAAGAAAAAAAAAATAATGCGCAGAACATTTCTGTGTATTTTTAATCCCGAGCAACTACACAGGGTTCATAAATTAAAAATACAATCCGAAAACAAAAGAAGGAGAAATTTGATTAATTATAAAAGCTACTGTAAATTTTCTTATCCCGATTTTAAAGCAATAATTTGAAATACGTAGAGAATTGGAAGAGAATATAAATTAATGAAAACTAGCAACCAGCAGTCCCTACGTGACTGGATGAGTCTGTACAATACCTTATTATGCATTAGTTACCTCTTTCTTTTACAAACAGCAGGGCTTGTGGAGATTGTTAGGAAAAAGGTTTTTAATAGCGGCTAATAGTTACACGCTTTTTACCGACACAAACGATAGTGATTAGTGCGCCTGCTTTGCGATCTAGGATCCCAGATTCAAATCTACTACTTGACTTAAAAAAAATCATTTGCTTCTTCGTTACAAATCGCACTTTTTGCTCAATACAAAAAAATATGTCTTAAACTGGCCTCGGAAATACGCTTTAAAATGGTTTCTATAAAAGCTGAAACGGAGAGCTTACTTCAGCGGACATGCAATGTTAAAATGTATATGAAATGTTAGAGAGTTCGAAGCTCTTCCTCGCGACAAATTAAGCGCATTTAAAGTGCTTCGCAAGCGCTTTTTTCCCGCTGGGACTGTGAAGAGAAACGCGCGGGAAAAAGGTTTTTGTTAAAAAAACCCGCCCTCATATACCATGATACTGTTGTATTGTATATATGTACATCCTATCCAACGTTAAAATTTACAAGACTTTGAAAGTGCGGAAAAAATGCTCCAGTAGTACTAAATTTGAATTCTTGTTTGCGAACAGAAATTTAAAATCAAGACGCTCTTATTAGTTGAAGAAAATCAAATGGCGCAATTTTAAAAAAGCGTCAATAAAACATAAAAGAATTATGATTGGACGTAAAGCCCAGTCATATCATACACTAGATGAAATATGAAAGAGTTTATTGTACCGGAAAATATATCATCTCAAATTCTTCCGAATAGTGAATTGTGACTTTTGAATGGGAGGTGGTAAAATCAGAGTTTTGTAATTTTTGTATATAACACCGAACGTAGTATACAAAATGTTTCATGCTAATTTTAAAGTTTGAAGCTTTCATAGATTTCGAGGATATTGAACAATTTTTGCCTCAATGTATGGCATTTGCATGTGAGGTGGCAGAGAAAGTGGGAGGTTTTGGCTGATTTTGATTCTGGTTATCAACATCCTAATCATATTGCCTTGTTACAATTTTAAATTCGATAGTTCTCATATGTTCGAAGGAGAAATACCTTTCTTGAATTTCCAATACAAAAATTTGTATGGGAGGAATGAGTGAAACGAAGTTCGTATTTTTGTTAGGCATTTATTACAATTATTAAGGGACAAATTCTGGTAAAATTTTGAGTTTGTACTTCTTCTATTTTCAATGAAAATCAATTAAATGCATTTACCAAAATTGTGCAATTGTATGGGAGGGGGGTAGAAGGAGTATTCGAATAAAAACCAAATTTCGATATCAATGATATTTATAATACTATACTTCTCTCAAAATTTAAAGTTGATAGCTTTGACAGTTTTGGAGAAAAATAATTTAATTGAAATGGCGAAATTTTCGTGATATTTGAGTGGGAGGAGGTAAAAAGAGTGAGGTAAAGTTAATAGTTTTTCCAAAATTAGTTGCAATTGTAACAAATTTAATTATGACAAAAATTGGTCCTTTTAGCTTTGATAGTTGCAATACAACCTGAATAAATGCATTTTTGGAAATTGTGCTTTTGTACGGGCGGGGGTAGAAGGAGTAAGGGGATTAGATCAATATTTCTTGACGTTAATGATATCCAAACCATTATACTATGACTTAATTTTCCACGTAGTTCAAGTCAATAGCTGAAATAGTTTCGGAGAAAAATCAATTGCTCGAAATTTCATGAAATTTGTATGGGAGGGGGTAGAAGGAGTTGGGGGATGTGCTCCGTTCACGACCTCAAAGTTAGTGTTTTGCCAAAAATTACATATGAAAAATTTCAGCACGATAGGTAAAAGCTTTCGGGAGTTATGCTGTATACAGACGGACAGACAGACAGACGAACAGACGGTCACTCGGAATCGATGTTTTTGAGCGACAACAAATATTTCTATACCCTTGGCGACTCTGTGCGAGCATTATTTCTTAGCGTTACAAATGGTAAGGCGAACACAATGTACACTCAAATTTCATCTAGAGTATACAAATTGGAACAGTGAATAAAACGCAAAACAAAGCAATAAATGCAACTACAACCATATTTCATTGATGATTTTGAAGCGCTTTATTTTCAGATGGGCTTAAAATTTTTTCTTTCATGGTATATTTCTAAAAAACCATGGAGTATAAATGGACAGTGTGATACAAAGTATTGAACAGATATCAACCGGTAGATTCGAAACAGAATTTTAGCATAAGATTGTACTGAACGACTTGTGCCGTCTTAGAAAATAGAAACATTGTTTTTTGTAATTGAAAAAAGGCGCGAAGGCATTATGTGTTAACGATCACATAACTGAAAAAGAAATGTTATTTACTAATAACGAAGTAAGAACTCTAAATATTCAACTCTTGATGCCACTCACTCTGCTTTCTCTGTATGTATAAAAACAAAACATTGGAGTGGAGTACACGTGAAAAATATTGCGTTTTGTCCTGCTCTTCTTCAACCTCTTGAGTGCCTGTCAAATATATAGATATGACGCTCTGAAATGAAATAAACTGCCAACAAGTCGAGCGAAACTTTATTATTTTTGGGACATAATGCGCATGCGTAGAAAGTCAATATGCAGGTTAGAGTGGTTAGGGAAGACTAAGTGAAAGGAGCTTCTTGAGCAGGGCAATTCTCAATTTAACACTTTCCGGAAACGCTCCATATTTCATTCCTTTATTTATACAAGTTTGAGTTTTCATGAAGGGAGGGGGAAGGGTGATAGTAAGGGTGGGTGGATGTTAATAGTTTTTTAATTGATTGCTTGAACCAAATCCAATATTCTTTGTATAGAATGTCAGTTTCATAGACGAAGTTGCATAGAATTTTCATTGGATTCGGTGTATTTTAAATTCACGAAACCAAACATTTGTAAAATTTGTGATGCAGTTTTATTTCGTTTCTCTTGTAAGGTGCTTATACAAAATTTCAAGTTTGTAGCTTTTTATTTGTTAGCTAATAGTTGATTTAATGAAATTGGTCGAAATCATACTTTTGTGTGGGAGGGGGTAGAAAGGCAAGTGCGATCTCAAAACCTTTAACGTAATTTTATTTCAACTATTTTTGTAAGTTCTTGTGCAAAATTTCAAATTGATAGCATTTAATAGTTAGGTGATAATTTATTTCTTAAAAATGGTCGAAAAAATAATTTTGTATGGGAGGGGGTAGAAGTTTTAAAGATATTCAACCAGTTAATATTTCAAACTCTTATAAATTTTTTTTAAATGCATTTCGCAAATTTTCAAGTTTCTACCTAAAAATTTCATTCAAAAATTTTCAGTTTAGGTGTTTTTTTCATTGCACATGAAACACTTTGTGCACGTTAGACCTCCACTTCAGTGCATAGCAATTTTGGAACAAATTATTATTTTTTTTCTGTGTACATTAAATAGATATGTCGACGTGCAAAATTGAAACTCTGTATCTTTTACGAGAGCCATAAAAAAATTACTCAAAATTTTCAACATTTTCGCTTTCCACCTCCCTCCCCTTACACCCCCCAGCTTAAATTTTTTACTAAAATTAAAGACTATATAGCTCTACAATCTGACAAATTTTTGATTTGATATCTGTATTCAATTTTGAGATTTGGTGATTTGTAGTTTTGGAAAGTGCGCCATTTTTGAAATGCTCCCTATTCCCCCCCACTACTATTATGTCCACATATTGTATTTTTTTCATATTTTACTAGTAAAGCTTAGTACACGTTTCAAGTTTCAATTACATAGCTTAAGAGATAGTCGAGATATTAATTTTTAAGTGTTTTTCTTTGCAGCCCTCCTGACCCTTCCCCTTACAATAATTAGCTTCTATCTAAACTGATTCTAGCACATCCGTATGCCGTCTTAATGGTCTCAAAATATCAATTTTTTATTGGAAGTAATTTCGAAGATATGATCATTTGAAAAAAAAATTCGGCTGACAATTGGTTCTTAGCCCCCCCTTTTCGCACCCCAATGGATAAAAAAATTAAATTATTTTTAAAATTTGCCCTACAAATTCTTCTATATGTATGTTGATTTTTAGTTTCCTAGCTGTAACCATGGTTGAGATATTTGAATTCGTATTTTTCGGTTTAAGCGCTCCCCCTGCCTCGCCCTGAACTCGTACACCCCTCAAAATGGGTATCCGCCTGAGATCTGCAACTACCTATAATCCCTCCAAAAATGAACTTTCTATTTTGAAGGGCTTGGGAGTTAATGTGCGCTGAGCGTACACGTCGGCGGACGGCGTACAGACAGACGGATTTTTTTTTGCATTTTTAGGCTAATTTAGTCATGAAACGCGAAAAAAAAAATTTCAGGGTAGCAAAGTTTTTTTTTTTTCTTGTGTCGATCACAATACTTTATTATTAGAATAATAAAGTAAAATGGGTAGGCGGTATCACTGAATTGCGTTTGTGTTTTATGTTTCTATCTCGCTCTAGCTTTCTTCTTGTATGCTTGTCGTGATCTGATTTGTGTACAGGTTGAATTTTTTATTTCCCTTTCAACCTTTCTTTCACCCTATTGCCGTATTTCAGCGAAAATCCGGATCCGGAACAGGTAGAGGCCTGGAAAAGGCGCACCTTGATAAAAACACCTTTCTAATGGTATTTATTTTTTTTATTTTGGATCAATGGTTTGGGCTGTAGTATGTTTACAAAAAAATGCTTATTCTTTTAAATATGTATGTATATGTTTGCCATACATACGACGTGTAAAATTTTTTTTTTTTTTACAGAATGACCTGTGTTATAGGCAATTTCGGCCTTTATGTGCAATGCACAAACACAGTCATGGAGGGAAGGAATGGGATTGGGAAGGTTTGGGGAAGGGGAGTGAGAACGACCGTAGCGAGTGGAGAAGCTGTTATATTGCTCAGTTGTACTGGCTTGCTTGCTGACAAATATTTGCAGATGTTATGGGGGACTGAATTATAGAAAGCGAACAGAAACCATCTACTGAGTATCTAGGCCTTCTTGAAGTGGAACTGTTTCACTTTTACACCGTTTCCCTATTTTATTGCGAATAATTTTTTATCACCAGTAGCAACTGAAAAATTTGCGCTTAAAAAAATCCCGTCTGGAGTGGGAATCGAACCCACGACCTATTGACTGAGAAGCAAGCACGCTGCCCACTACGCCACGGAAGCCTCAAAGTAAATGCGAGCAGCATATAATAAAAAGTATTACCTTTAGTAACCAGTTCTGCTTCTCCCTAATAAAAATGAAGTACAAAAAATTTTGAAATGGGGCAGTAGATTAATTTTACAGATTTATTTCAATTATTGAAAAGTGGCAACGTTACCTATATTTTTTGGAATTGATAATGCAATGCCTCGAAAGGATATAAATGCTTCGAAAATGATTTAAAAACAATTTCCTAAATGATCGATTGTTCAACTGAAGCTTCTAAAATTACATTAAGTTCTTTTTAATTAAAAATCAAATTAGAATTGAGGAGACAATCATGGAAAAAGTTCTATTTCCCGCTCTCTTCTTGTTCTTTTCTTAGCTGACCTGAAGGCGGGAATGAAAAAATTGAGAACAGATCTACAAGAATAGTGCCATCAATGCAGGCAAAACTGAATTTCTAAATAACCTTATTAGCCAAGAGCTCATATTTCAACATAATAAGTGTAAAAATTAGCAAAAAAACCAAATGAGAGGGTACTGTCGAAAATCATTAACTGCATTATGCTCAACATTTATTTTTACATATGTACGAAGAAAAATACACTTTAATAACATTGTACACAATAATCATTAAGACTTTTATTTAGCCGGAACATGCAGGAAATAAACGATTGAAATGATAACTGCTTATTATGAATACCAACCTGCTTCTTTATTGACTGCTGTTAACCAGTTGGCATATGAATACTTAAGTACTATTAAAATTATCCAAATAGAGAAGTTTGTCGTTGGCAGAAGTCGTAGAAATGTTATCATATCGCCATAAGATCTTTTTAATTAGTTAATTACACTGAAACGAAAAGTTCGTTTCTCAGATGAAATTGCCAAAACTTATTTCTGTAAATTTCATTTCACCCTACTCTACAGTTAGCAATTAAACAACCAATTAAATTGTAAAATATCTTAAACACTAGATTTTAAGATATATCGAGTCTAAAAATTTTCTGCACCATGCTTTTTACAGCATTGCGAATTGCTAGAAACTTAAGGTAGTAGTATAGTAAAGCACGAAAGATCGTGGCCTGAATTAACGGCTTTTAAGAAGTTGTGAGCTGAATCATGTGAATACAAAGAGTTCTAAAAAGAAAAACATGTTGATTCACTAAACAATATATAATACACCTTCGATAGTTATGTCTGACTTATTTCACATTTCACTTCGAGACCATTTAACAAAATTTATTTATTTATAATTTTCACAAACTAAAATAACCGGGCGACGCGTCTTGCTTTTTTATTAGATGAATGAAAATGCAGACTGAAGATGATAGCACTTAGAAATACCGAAGACCCAGCAGTCTTAACGATCAACCGATTACTAAGTATAGTAAGTATAAGAAAAAGTGAAGACTGAAGAGTGAAAATAACTCAACAGGTAACAGCCAACAGGTACGAGTGCGGTTGGCCACTCATTCAATAATCACGCTTTCATAGACATGTATGCTTTTATTTAACATTTGTTACTGTTGAACTTCGTTATTCGGCAATATGGGGTGATCGGCCGTGTTTGCATCTATGTAAGATTGATTCTGATATCTCTAAGATCGGTTCTGAAAAAGTGATAAAACTCGAACGTTTTTTGAAATTTGAGTGCTACCAAATTAGCAAGCATGTAGGTCATATCACAAATACTTTCGAGCAAACCTGTTTATGGAATGCAGGTTAAGTTCATAATATAGTTTTCTTATTTTTCTAGATTCACATCTACTGCAGAATTTATTAAAAAATATAAATATATGCGAAATTCTAGATCAACGACACCTTGTGTGCATATACATATATTACATACGAGAATGTTTCTTATCGGACTATCAAACGTTTTCGGTAAGTGTGCCAGTTAAGAATGAAATTCAAATACCGTGCAATCAACTAAGTCACCGTTCCACACCGTATCACGCACGGAGTGCTTCATGTTTGCCTTTCCACTCAGCCTTCTAATAGCGTACCGTCTGTCGTGCCGTACCAAAGTCTCCCGTACAGGCCTCCACATGGAGCGCTGTGGCAATGATAGCCAAAGCTTTAAAATCGTTTTGGGAACTCCGTTCAGAAATTATTATACATACCTTCACTACACGTAATGATATCTATACATATTGCTCTAATAATCAAACTAAAAGGTATTTTCTTGACGATACCATATGGCTTTTCTGGCTTCCAAGTCTTTTACCTCTTCTGTGTTTTACAGAAACTTGGGAACGTGTCCCAAAATTTCGTAGAGAGTTCCCTTTTTGTATGATACAAAAAGCGAAATTTCAAATCCATCCTATATCCTAAACAACATGCAACATACATATATTAATATTTCTCGAACTTCAGAAATTTTCTAACCATAAAAAATTAAAGCTATAAAAATTTAATAGGTACCAAGCAATTTAGTGTATTGGACTTAGTGAAATTATGCAATTTGTATGGGAGGTAGTAGAAGAGTGGGGAGTTCTTAATGAATTTTTCAGAAAATACTATGAACATCATCATCAATTGGCCTAATGACGGGGCACAGTGGAGTGAACCACCACCTCAATAATATGGGCTTAGCTGAAACCGACATCTGCCGTCTCTGTCTCGAAGACTCAGAAACGACAATACATATCCTATGCCACTGTGAAGCAGTGGCAAGGAAAAGGCATAATCTTCTGGGGAAAGGTTTCATTTCCACCGAGGAACTAGCCAACATGGCTCCCTTACAGATACTCAAATTAGCTAAAGCTATTGAGTTATGGTAGGGTATAGGGGCAATAACCGCACAATAGACCAAAAAAGGCCGCAGTGCTCTCACGTGTTCCCCTAATATACCTAGTCCTGCCATAAGTTCTGTCACATAATTTCTCACATTGGCAACAACTTTATTTTATGAGTGACATTTCAATATCGGCCAGTTTTATAAACGTCATAATGTTGTTGACAGTTGATGGTCATTTAAAGTGTGTGTTCGTTAACGTGTGAAGATGGAATGGGGTGTAATAGAAAACCGAACTGCAGTGATTGCACTACATAAGTGTGGAAAATCCGCGAGTGAAATTTTCAAGTTGTTGTGCCCGTTAAAAATAACGCAAAGATTTGTGTATCGTGCGATCCAGAGATATAACGCGATCCAGACTATTGAAGATCGACCTCGTTCTGGACGTCCGCGTGATGTACGTTCTTCTGCTGCCATCAAAGCGGTCGAGAGTCGAATTCGTCGAAATCCGCTTCGTAATCAACGAATCATGGCTCGAGACATGAACATCTCCACCCGAAGTATGTCTCGCATCATAAAATCTGACCTCGGGATGAGTGCCTTTCGACGATCAACGGGACATTTGCTGACTGAGCAGTTGAAGCAAATTAGGAGCACCAGATCGAAAGAGCTCCTTCGGCGGTACGGCAACAACAAACATCGAGAAATTTTATTTACCGATGAAAAAATTTTTACGGTGGAGGAACATTTCAACCGCCAAAATGGTAAGGTGTATGCCCACAGCTCCATAGAAGCCCGAGAAGTTGCCACTAGGGTACAGCGAGGACATCATCCAGCATCAGTCATGGTATGGTGGGGTGTCAGCTACGAAGGGGTCACCGAGCTTCATTTTTGCGAAAAAGGCGTAAAAACTGCAGCGAAAAATTATCAAACGGACATCCTGGAGGGATGTGTGAAGCCGCTGAACTCTACGCTATTCAACAATCGACATTGGGTTTTCCAGCAAGATTCTGCGCCAGCCCACAAAGCTCGAACCACACAAGCGTGGTTGGAAACCAATATTCCACAGTTTATAAGGGCGACGGAATGGCCTTCTGGGAGCCCAGATTTGAATCCCCTGGACTACAAACTGTGAGCGGAGTTAGAGTCCATGGTGTGCACGAGACGACACCCAAATATCGAGAGCCTTAAGCGATCTTTGACAGAAGCAGTAGCTAATTTTCCGCTAGAAACAGTGCGTACTGCTATCGATGACTGGCCCAACAGATTAAAGAGCTGTGTTAAGGCTAAAGGCGGCCACTTTGAATAATTTGTTGCTTATTTTACTTCCATTAGTATGCCAAAATAAAATATATTTTCCTTTGTCAAAAACTCTTTTTCATTTATACAAAAATTGCCCATATACGTGTGACAGAACTTATGACACGACTAGGTAAATAAATAATGAACATAATTTAATTGACATGTCTTAAATTGCAGTTCAGTAGCATTTGTACTTTTCAAGAAAATCGACCTTTTAATAATAATAATAATAATTATTATTATTTATTTCATCAAAAAAAGTTGACTACTACATTTATCCACAGTTGAAAACAATAAAAAAAAGAATAAAAATAATAAAACAATAACAAAACAGAATTAAGTACATGAAAATTTAAACTTTTTGCAAAATCAAACATTATTAACCTCAAGAAAGCTGACTTTTTACTTGTGGGACACTCATGTGAAAATCCAATTGCGAGAAGAAGTTATTGAAATCTCTTAACATGAATGAAATTGGTTCATAAAACCCATAGTTCGTGCGATGCTGCGGAATTTTACAAAGCTCATAATTTCGCAAAGGACGACATGGAACGTTGAATTTAATCATAGACAGCAATTTGTCAGAGTCAATTATATCTGAAATTACTTTAAAACCAAAAACAACTCTGGCATGTATCCGTCTTTTCTCAAGAGAATCCATAGACAGCAGATTTAAGCGATCAACATATGGCGGTAACCTAAGTGGATCGGACCAGGGAAGGCTCTAAAGGACAAACCTTAACAACCGACGCTGAACTGCTTCGATCCTATCTATGTGAACGGAATAAAATGGTGACCAGATAGGACTAGCATATTCTAGGATAGATCGGACAAATGCACAATACAACATTTTCGTTGTAAAGAAATCATTAAATTCTTTCGATTGTCTCCTAACAAACCCAAGGATAGCCTTCGCTTTACCAGCAATGTGATTCACGTGATCATGAAAGGTAAAATTACAGTTGAATAGTACGCCCAAATCACGTACTTTGTCAGAACGAAGTAAAGAGCATCCATCTACAACATAGTCAAAATTCATTGATATTCTCTTCTTAGAATACGAAACAGCAGTGCACTTATTAATGTTGAGATGTAAATTGTTAGTAAGCACCAGTCATGAAAACGCGAGATGTCATTTTGCAATAATAGACAATCATTGCTGCTGGAGACAATCTTAAAGATTTTCGCATCATCGGCATAGAGAAGAATGTTCGAGTTAGAGATAAACGAACTCACGTCATTAATAAAGAGAAGGAATAGAAATGGTCCTAGATGGCTACCTTGGGGAACGCCTGAAGTATTAAATATTTTAGAAGATAAGGCTCCACGAAAGTGGAATGGAATGGAAATACATTACATCACACACAATAGATTCAAATAGCTTAGCAACACATGGAAGATTCGCTATAGGCCTATAATTACTTACATTGTTTCTTTTACCAGACTTAAGCAAGGGCATTATAGTTGAGTATTTCCATAACATAGGAAAAACTCTACTACGAAGTGATGAATTAAAAAGATACCCAAGGATAAACTACACTTTTTAATCACAGAAGAGGAAACACCATCTGGTCCACTAGAGAAATTAGAAGCAAGTTTATCAATGTATTTCAAAATAGTGGAGTCGTCAATGAAAAGATCTTTAGGAACCAAGGACGAAGAAGGAAACTGTGACATATATTGAAAGTTGCCAACGGATGTTAGCGATGTACTGCAATTGAAGGCGGTCCGGAAATGGTTGGAAAATAAGTTGCTAATTGTAGTAGGATCAGCACTGACTACATCATTAAAAACCATACTGGAAGGATAACCATCAGAGTTTTTCTTATAGTTGACAAAATTCCAGAATTGTTTCGGTTTATCTTTAAAAGAGTTTTTAACAGTAAAAAGGTATTGGCTATATGCAGCTCGAGACTGACTTATAAAACAATTACATAAATTTATGTAAACTATGTAGTCCGTATCACTCCTTGAGAGTGAGTAAGTTTTCCAAGCTTTCGTTTTTCGATTTTTCAAATTAATTAAATCATCGTCAAACCAGGGAAGCCTCCTGGTAGGTTTCGAACAAACTACAGGAACACAACGCAGAAAGCAGCCATTTAAGATCGTGTAAAAATTAGAAGTGGCTTTGTCAACATCAGATTCATTCAATACAGACGACCAATCGCAATTGAATATGTCAAGATTTAAAGTTTCAAAATCAGCTTTGGCGAAATTAAAATAATTACTAACAATAGATTTCGAGTTCGTATACTCTGTCTGAGAGTTGAATGTTGCGTGAAGCGCAGGATGAATTGGCAAGTCAGGCAGCAAAGGACTGTGACATCTATCAATCGTCGTAGCCACTGTATTTGTGGTAAATTAAAGTCGCCCAGAATTAAAATATCGTCTGATGGATGCATAAGGCCAAGCAAGGTTTCAAACGCATTATAAACCGCATCGTAAACTGAACAAGGTGAAGGCGATCTGATGTATACAGTCACGATGTACAGCTTGCCGTGTCCGAGTGTTACAGCTACACACAAGAACTCTATATTCTCGGTTCCTGGAACATCGACTATCGTAGAAGCAAACCGGCGACGAACAGCGCAGAGAACTCCACCCCCAACCGGTGGATCAAGTAAGTTGGGGTGGCGGTCACGACGAAAAACTTCAAAGTCGGAATCGAAAAGTTCCGAATCTTTGAACTTACAGGACAACCATGTCTCGCAAATGCACACGATGTCAAAGGTACAAACAGCAGCGGCGAGATATAGATCCTGAGTCTTCGTACGCATCCCGTTTACGTTGCTGTAAGATATCGAGAGAGAGCTTGCCCGTTTTTTGACGATGGATGTTGAGATGGTAAGCGCGAAAGACGATTTCGGGGCAGAAATTCACGGACGATAGCAGATTTCGGCCATAGTTTCGATGACACAACATTGGCAAAACAAGCATCTGGCAGAACAACCTTGAAAGAAGAAACTCTCGCACCAACATCGCGGGATATAGGAGTAATCTTTCTGCAGGATACTAAGTCCGGTGATATGTCAACATTTGTGCAGCGTAAAATACCGAGGACGTTGTCAGCAATTTCCTTCTCCGTGGTGTCAGATGCTAAGCGCGATATAAAAAGTAACTTTGGCTGCACAGCGGTTCGTAAAGTACAGCGGAAGTCTTTTGATGTAATCGAAGCATCAGGCATAATATCCATTTGGTTGTTGTCGTAATCAACCGCATTAGCTCTACGTTGTGGCACAATATCAGACTCAGGAACATTTTCTTGGTTCGATATAACACATGATGTGAAAGTACCGTTGTCAACAACATGTAGATTCGACCGTGAGTGAACGTCTTTAGGAGACTTAGCAGCCTTTCGTCGAGTGTGCTTACTTGTTTTCATGATCTTTCTGCGTTTCCTGTCTACTGCTTGCGGCTGTGAAATGTATGCACCAGAAAGTGGCAGAAGCAACGCGTTGGAATCAGTCTGGCAGCCAATAGAGTAGGATGAGGTTATCGGATCGGTTTGACAGTCTATGTTTGATTTAACAACTGGCACATGCTCTTTAGGAATTTTTAAATTAGATGATAGTAGTTTCACGCTATCAGTTAGCAGATCTAATTTGTGTAATGTTTGCACGTTGCCTAAAATAGGTCCAATCTCACTGCACTCAGTGAAGCTAGAGCATAGATCCGTAATGTTATTGGATAAGGATGTCAATTTGCTATCCGAGTTTGAAACTTTTCTTGACATTTTCGAAACGTCATGTTGCATGAGAGAGCAACAAGACTCAACCTTATCAATCTGAGTACCATGCTCACGGATGTCGTCAAAGCAGTTATTCAGAACGGTTAACGTATCACTGATTCCACTAACTTTATTAGTCAAGAACGTGGAATCATTGTTCAACGATACAAGAGCTGTGCTCATTGAATCTAGTCGTGTAGTGATGACGTGAAGAAGCTTAAGCACGTGACACGGTTTAATTGTAAGGTTTTGAGATTGTGTCATATTGTATGGAAAGGGGTTGAAGGACTGCAGTTAATCATCCAATTCTTTTCGGTCTTACTAATAATTCTAAATATATAATTTGTACATAATTTCAGATTAATTAATTTTATTCGTACTGAGTAAATTGGTTTATGGTATTTCATGAACGAGTGCAGTTTGTATGGGAGGTGGTGGAACGTGTGGGGAATTCGAATAATTTTTATACAGTAGATTGAAATCATTATAAAATAATACGTTACAAATTTCAGATCAATAGCTATCATACTTTTCGAGAAAATCCGTTTATTATCAAATTCTGGAATTGAGTACTTTTGTATGGGTGGGAGGTAGAAGGACTGAAGCGATTTGGCCCGTTCCTGAACTTGACCTTACTGTTTTAAAAAAATTCGCGTGTTCGAAATTTGAGCTTCCTAGCTCAACGCGTTCTCAAGCTAGAGAGCGCATAGACGGACGAACGGACAGACAAACAGACATCCGGTTTCGAGACTTTAGAGCGAAAATAAATATTTCTGTACCCTTAGCGACTCTCATCATCAATGGCGCGACAGCCTTCTGAAGTCGTCGCCTCCAAAGGTCCCAAAATTCTTCGGAAAACCTTTCTTTCGAATGCGTTAACTGCTTTTTCGGAAGTTCGCGTTAACGTCCACGTCTCGCTGCCATAACAGAGCACAGGTCGTATAATAGTTTAATAAATCCGCAGCTTATTGCTCCTGTGCACCTTCCTGGACTTCACCACTGGAACCACCGAATAATACATCTTATTTGCAAGTATTATCCGTCGTTTGATTTCGTCTGTTTCATTACCGTCCTTTGCTAGATAAGCTCCAAGATATATGAAGTTGTCCACACTCCAAATTATATTCCGTAATTGTTGTGTTTTGTTTGATTGGCGTTCTTCTTCTTGTTTGCGTCATTACTTTTGTTTTGCTGTCGTTAATGCGCAACCCGACTTCTTTTGCGGTGGAGCTAAGATTGACAAATACCTCCTTAGCACTAGGGAAGGATCTTGCTAAGATGTTAATGTCGTCAGGGTATGCTACTAGTTGGGTGGAATAGTAGTGTCCCGTTGGTGTCGACTGGGATTTTTCGGACGACATACTCTAATGCCAAGTAGAAAAGCATGGGGGCTAGACCGTCTCTCTGCTTTAAACCAGATTCCGGTCGAAAGCTGGTAGTGGAATCGGTTTGTATTCTCACTTGGGATTCAGTGTTCGTCATTGTGAGTCTTGTTAGTCGGACTAGTTTTGGGAGAATTCCAATGTCAAGCTTGATTTGGTACAGTACGCTCCTGCCGATACTGTCGTATGCTTGTTTAAAATCTACGAAGATTTGGTGCACGTCTGTGCTATATTCCCAACATTTCTCAAGCACCTGTTTCACCGAGAATATCTGGTCTGTTGTAGATCGTCCGGTTCTGGATCCACCTTGGCATTCGCCAATTATTTCATTAGTATAGGGCTTAAGACGACGTTCAATTACTTTTGTCAGTATTTTATAGGACGTACACAACAATGATATACCTCTGTTATTCTCACAGTAGAGTTTATTTCGTTAAAATGAAGCAAAACAGTAAAGAGAAGGAAATAGAGCCTACGTAAGCTCGGCAATACAAAACAAATTCATAACTAATGCTCCATAGACCATTACTCCATCCTGGAGATCACTTTTCCCACCGGTGAACAATGATTTGTCCAACGAAAATTTTATGAGTCAGCCCAAGGAACCTTTTGGTATTCCCTTAACACAGCTATTAAAAAAAAATCAATGACTGTGGCAGGAAGGATATAATAATCATATGATACTCTAGATGAAATAGGAAAGATTTTATTGTACCGGAAAATATGTCATCTCAAATTCTTTCGAATAGTGAATAGTGAATTGTGTATGGAAGGTGGTAAAATCAGAGTTTTGTAATTTTTGTATATATAACACTGAACGTAGTAAGCAAAATGATACATGCTGATTTTAAAGTTTGTAGCTTTCATAATTTTCGAGGAAAGTGAACAATTTTGGTCTGAACTTATGGCATTTGTATGGGATGTGGCACAGAAAGTGGAAGGTTTTGGATGCTTTTGAATCTGCTTATCAACATACTAATCACATTGAGTTGTTACAATTTTAAAGTTGATAGCTCTCATTTGTCCGAAGGAGATATACTTTTCTTGAATTTTCAATACAAAAATTTGTATGGGAGGTAGTAGAAGAAGTAAAGCGAAGTTCATATTTTTTTAGCATCATTAATCATTTCAAGGGACAAATTCTGGCAAAGTTTTAAGTTTGCACTTTTTCTAATTTAAATGAAAATCGATTAAATGCATTTACCAAAAATTGTGCATTTGTATGGCAGGGGGAGAAAGAGTATTAGAATCGAAATCGAATTTTCGACATGAATGATATTATAATTGTATACTTTTCTCAAAATTTGAAGTTGATATGTAGCTTTGGCGGTTCTGAAGAAAAATAATTTAACTGAAATTTCGTAAAATTTTGTATGAGGGGGGGGGGGGGGGGTAGAAAATATGAAATGAAGTGGATAATTTTTCCAAAACTGGTTGCAATTGTAATAAAATTAATTATGGCAAAAATTGGTTCTCTCAGCTTTGCTAGTTGCAATGAAAACCGAATAAATGCATTTTTGAAAACTGTGCATTTTTATGTGAGGGGGTAGAAGGAGTAAAATGATCAAATCAATATTTTTTGACGTTAATGATATTCACATCATTATACTATGACCTAATTTGCAAGTCAGTTGCTGAAATAGTTTCGGAGAAAAATCAATTTCCTTATATTTCGAAATTTCATGAAATTTGTTTGGGAGGGGGTAGAAAGAGTGGGCAATGTGGCCCATTCACGAACTTAAAGTTATTTTTTGCTAAAAATGACATATGAGAAATTTCAGCACGATAGGTCAAAGCTCGCGAGAGTTATGGTGTAGACAGACGGACAGATGAACAGACAGACGGACAGACAGACGGACAGATAGACGGACAAACGAGGTTTTTGAGCGACAAAAAATATTTCCGTACCCTTGACGGCTCGATGTGAGCATTATTTCGCAGCGTTATAAACGGTAAGGCAAACACAATATACTCTCAGATTTCATCTAGAGTATAAACAGTCCAAATACTTTCAATTTTTCCTCGATATTTGCAATGGCAGGAATTCCAAGTAAAGTAATCATCCTGAATGTAGGCTCACTAATTTCCAAAGCAAGGAAAGACTCACTCACAGATTTTGTCAGAACAAACAAGCCTGACTTTTTGTTTTTAATCGAAACCCACTTAGAACGCGCTAATAGACTAAGGGTACCTAGACACAATATTCTACGTAACGCTGATTTTCAGGGTACGGCAATTCTTTTCAAAGATAAATTTAACATCACTTCAGACAATCTCGACATATGTACACTACCCCATACTGCAGCGGCTCTACATACTATCGACGAAAATGACGTAAAACAAAAGGTACTGTTAGTTTCCATTTACATATACCCAATTAACCCATCTAGTATAAATATTAATAATATTCTAACGAAAATAAACAACTTACTTGTTCAGAATAGTCACTTCGCAGCAATGGTGGGGGGAGATTGGAACTCCAAGCACTGTCTTCCTGCCGATATAAAATCACTTTGATATAAGGAAACATTGGAAAAGTCAAGAGAATCTATAAAAGAAATAATTTTAACTTCAACCAAGAATATATTAACCTTAAAAGCAGAACCACGCTACTATCCCGACTAATAGATGAAAAAATTAATACCCATTTCAACAAAGCGTTACAACAAAAACTCAAAACCCTCAATCCTACAATCTTTAAAGAAATAAATCGAATAATAGCTAAGCCCAAATCAAGCGACATGGGAAAAATTTCCGTAAATGCAATTACGTATAAACGCTTACCCGAAAAGATATAAGCCTTTAAGAAATTCTAAATATAAATATCCCCAGCATGATAACCGAGCTTTAGTAAACCATACAGTTGCAGAGTTTGAATCAGATAACATGACCAATAATAACCTCAAAACGTTAAGAACGTTTGACTAAGAAAACCCTTCCAGCGGATCTCACCCTTTTATAACACGGGAATCCTTAGTCAACATTATTCGCTCTCTTCACAGCAAGAAATCATTCGGTCCCAATAACATCTCCAATTACATGAATAAGAAAATTTTTTAAAAAAGCTAAAGATTTTTATTAATTATATTAAATAACTGCCTTAACAATGGTCATTTTCCGAACAGCTGGAAAATTGCGAAATTAATACCGATTTAGAAATCCTCGGGTTCTAATGGCATAGGAAATTTTCGCCTAATTTCAATGCTTTCGAACGTTGGCAAAATGTTAGAAATAATCATAGGGAATTATTTTGATTCTTTTTGCGAGGAAAAGAATATAGTCCCATACCATCGGGTTCAAAAAATACAATTCCACAGATGCACAATGATATCACAAATGACTTAAATAATAAGGTAGCCACAGTAACGTGTTCCCTTGACATCAGAAAAGCATTCGATCGTGTACGGATTAAAGGCTTTTATCAGCCAGAAGGAACCCTCCAATCTACTCAGAGTGTTCCATAGTTTTCTAGAAAATAGAAAACTGCATGTAGAAATAAACAGTAAGCAGTCGTTATTAATAGCAGTAAGATCTGAAGTTGCCCAAGGATCGGTTAACGGACCTAAGCTTTATAATTTTTTCCCTACACGACTTCCTTCATACTGCACAAGAAGACTCTGTCACAATACCGTTTGCAGATGATACAGTCTTACATATATGCTCCATCCAATGACCCGAGAGTAGCACTATCAAAAGTTAAGAAGCACATGGCGATTTTTGACAATTATTATAAAGCATGGGGTATCCAAATTAATTCGGATAAGTCTTCCCTTATCTGTTTTAGAAATCCCAGCGGTAATGGAAGAAGAATTCAAAAATAGTATTAAGTACTTGGAGTACATTTTAATAAACTTTTTAAATTTAACGATCACGCGAAGATCACACTGGAAAAATCAATTAAAGTCAGCAATATTCTCGCCCCATCAATTCGAAACAAAACCAAACTTATCTTTTAAAGCAATCTTTTTTTGTATAAACAACTAATACGACCGATAATGACCTACTGTTATCCAGTCTGGTTCCCATTATCAACCACCATAACGAAAAAGATGGAAGACCTGGAGAGAAAAAAAATATAGAAGTAGAACTAGACTTTATTCCAATGAATACATATACACAGAATCAAAACTAACACCTCTTATGACGCACACTATTAACCTCTGGACCAAAAAAATTAATAAAATAAAACATCATTCTTACCCGATTATTAGAAAATTATTTGAAGATAACAGTAATAGCTCAGCTGCAGATAAAATTTATATTTCTCCAATAATTCTAATTAACGACCATACAAGTAGCTCAAGTCAAGATATGAATACAATTTTCAAATTGTATGCAACAAAAGGCAGCTTTTTTATCTCTTCTATTCCCAACTCCCACCATTTCTTTACTTTATTTTTTCCTTTCCTTCTCCTTTTAGGGACTGTGCAATTAAATAATATTGTACTATAATATGTATGATAAAAGCAAGTTTTAACACATCTTAAATTGCCAATGTGAATAAAAATAAGAATTTACTAACAAAAAATAACTAATAGATATTAGAATTAGCATACAGCTTATTATTATAAACTTATCGCATAGATCTAATAAATTTCTGCTTAGAATAACATTAAATAATAGAATAAAACTGTAAAAAAACTGTATTTAAAATTTGGCAATAAATTAATCTAATCTAATCTTATAATACTCTCAGATTTCATCTATGGTTATACTATACCACTATAGCACCAAAAAATTAATAAATCAAATACCGCAAAGAAATATCATGTGAGTGCATAATTTTTTAGTGTTTTGTTTCACTGCTTTAATCGGTAGTATACTCGTATGTTTGTCGAATGTTCGGACTCCATGTCTTCAGAGGCGGATAACTAGATTTCGGTTCTTCTGGCGGGAAAAAAATGTGGGTCCTGTTTCCCCTAGCATACTTCCTTCGTTAAAGATTAATCGCTTACAAAACTTTGTAACTAGCTTTTAGATGTTTGCAAGATACCCATAAATGCAAGAGACGGTTCAATTTCTGTGTATTTTCCGACGTTTGCAATTTGAAAAAAGCATATTAAATAGACATGCGATCACTTTCAAGCAAGATTAGTGATTGGATTTTGTGGTATTAAAAACATAGGGTCGTTAACTCAATTAAGATAAAAATTAAATGAGTGATTTTCGAAAGCGTGCGACTCAATCTGTAGGTTTCTAATTAACACTTACTGCATTTATCATATAGTTTCTGAACACCAATTCAATATTTCATTCGTCGGTGGTAAAAGGGATGGTTGGATGTTAATAGTTTTCAATCGATCGCTTGGATAATAGATCAATCCTGAATATCAGTTTAGAGATATAGATTACGAGAAAGTCGATGTGGTTCAAATTAGTGTTTCGTATATAGTGTAGGGGATGGGTGTGCTCTTAGCTTGATAGACGTGTTGGTAGCTTCATAAATTTAATGAGTTGAGAAATTTAGTATATGTATTGGTAGAAGAAGTTAGGGGAGGTACTGGGTAAATTGGTATTTTAGATTTTGTGAAATTGTGCAGTTTGTGTGGGAGGTAGTAGACGAAGGGGGGAGTTTTTAGTAATTTTTACAGAAATAAAGTAACAAGTTTAAAATGTTAGATTCGTAAATTTTATACTTCCAAACGAAATCAACTTAACAAAGTGCTTTATTCTGTATGGAAAGGAGATGGTCGCGTGGAGCGTTTGGACGATGGAAGAATTCCCAAACGTACACTAAAGTGTAAAGTCAATGGACAAAGGCCAGTTGAAAAACCACGGAAGCGTTGGGAGGATTCTATGGATGCAGACAGCAAATCACTGGTAGAATTTTCAAACTGGAGAGCGCGGTTACTCAACTGAGAAGGATAGAAGCACAATATCTTTTTCTTCTACAATGGCACTAGAGCCCAAATCGGGCCTTGGCTTCCTGGCCTTCACGTTCCTTAACCTAATAGAGGCCCATGCCTGATTTAGACTGCAGCGCCATCGGAAGTAAGTAATTGTACTATTCTTCGGACCTTGGCCTCCTGATTTTCAGGTTCCTTAACATTTTTCATTAATTATTGTGGAAGGGTTGTTAGCCCTTCGCACAACCCTCTATCTACAAATTTTAATTTTCGTAGATTGAGGTAACTAAGGTATATCCAAGCAGGTAGTGTGCTAGAATTATGCGTCGACCGGGATTTGAACTCACGACCTTCGCATTGTAGACCAACACGCTACCCACTAGGCTACACCCTAGCTAGTAATTGCACGGTAAGAAGTAATTTTCTAATTTTTTTCGTTTTACTAATAATGCTACTAAGATATATTACACTCAATTTGAATTTCCTGAATTAGCGCAGTTTGTATGGAAGCTGGTGGAAGAAGTGTATTCTAATAATTTTTATTCCATAGAGTACTATAATTGTCAAATCATTGACCTTAATTTTTCGATAAAAAACGGCAAATAATATTTAAGCCATCTAGCTCGACGCTTTCTTAAGATAGAGAGCGAACGGATTTCCACATTTCGTTGTAGCAAATTTTTGTGTCATAACTACAAATTGTATCTAATCGATCCACAAATTTTACACATGTTCATATTTTCAATGTTTTCAACTGCTATACATATGTATGCTATGCATATATAATTTTTAGCTCTTTTTATTTATAATTCTTTTCCGGACACAATTCGATTAAGGACTGTTTAGAATAAAATCAGAAACTGAAATAACAATTTATTTCCAAAATATTTCTTACTAGCGATCCCCCGCGACTTTTTCCGCGTAAGAGTCGCAATAACAAGCGATTTTTGAAAATGTAGTTAATAATGCATTATGTGGTACATAAAATCTGCTCAGTTTAATGGCTCTTTGAACGCAATGCTTTCTATTCTGTTGGTATCAGAACCATGATACTCGAATTTGTATGGGACAGGATCGTGATCAAATCAGTCCCGTGATTTGAGATCATAAACGTATAGAAGAGCGTTAAGGACATGTGAATGGTTGTAGCTTGTGTTAAAAAACAAGAAGAATCTATCGAACATTATTTTTGTCACTGTCCGCAAATCTCCAACAGTCGTCTTCTTTGTTTAGGCTCTACATTCTTCTTAGAACTAGACGACTTCAGAAACGTCCAACATTCGAACCTGCTACGGTTTGCTAACCAAGTGGCTAGAATAAGAGAGGTGACTTCCATCTTATAATGAAATGGGGGGAGTACAATGGGCCCAACTAGATGGCCCCGGTGCATTATGGTTCCATGAAACCACCCTTCTACAACCCAAACCTAAACCTAATTAAAAAACAAAAGCCCAAATAAAATAACATCAAGCTTAAAAACATAACAGGACTGCGATTGTGCGTAAAGCCCAGTCATACGATACTATAGATGAAATCGAAATTTTTGGGATCTTCAGAAATTTTGTATGGGAAGTGGTAAAAGGGGTGACAGCATTGAACTAATTTGTTACGCTGGCGTAGCTATTGAAATGTTTTGTACTAAATTTAAGCTTCAAAGATTTAATAGATACTGAGAAAAATGGTGCATTCTTTTTAGTGAAATTGTACAGTTTGTATAGGAGGTGGTAGAAGGAGTGGGGGGTTTTAGTGATTTTTTGAGAAACAACTATAATCATCATAAAATTGATACATTTTAAATTTCAGATCAGTAGCTTTCATACTTTTTAAGAAAATCGAATTTTGGAAAAAATATGATACTGTGTCACATTGTATGAGAGGGAGTAAAAGGGGAGAAGCTAATTGGTTTACTTTTCTCCGATATTAATTATACTACTAATTAAGGATTTAGTACGAAATTTGCGCGCGACAAATGTTAAACGTACTGATCAAATTGGTAATAGTATTTCATCAAAAACTGCCGTTTGTATGGGAGGGCTGGAAGGAGTGGGGGAATTCAAATAATTTGTATACCATAGATCAGATTTATGATAAAAATAATATATTCTAAATTTCAAATTATTCGCTCCTATGGTTTTTGAAAATGAGTCATTTTGTGTGGGACAGAGTAAAAGGCGTGCAGATATTGAAATAAGAGTGAATGCAGATTACATCTCGGTGCATACCTAATAAACTGTGAAAGTTTCAGTTCAGACGTTTTTGCGTGAAAGCCGGACAGACAGATAGAGAAGAATTTTATAAACATATGTTTCTGCATATTTAATGCTAAAATAAAGCGAAAAACTAGCTTATAGCCATTTATAAACAAATAACAGACAGACACTACAATTATATTTATATATATAGATGAGGATAGAAGTCGTTTTCACTTGTATACACACATAAACTGAAAGCATTAGGTGCTTTGTATTACATTTGGATATTATGATAAGATTTTTTCGGTGTAGAGTATAAAAATTCTCTTGACCTGCGGGGCACTTATTAATGATTTGGTAATGAAATAATGTTTCAGCTAATCTGTATACTCTAGATGATATCTGAGAGTATTATAAGTTTACTCTAAAGTTTTTAACGCTAAGAAATAATGCTCGTACAGAGGCGCCAAGGGTACAGAAATATTTGTTATCGCTCAAAAATTTTAAAAACCAGATGTCCGTCCGTCCTTCCGTCTGTGCGCTCTCTAGCTTGAGCTAGAAAGCTCAAATTTCGTACACGTCGTTTTTGACAAAAAATTAAGGTCAGGGTCGTGAACGGAACTCTTCACCCCTTCTACCCCCTTCTACCCCCTTCCATACAAACTGACGCAATTTCGCAATTTTACAATAAACGGATTTGCTCGAAAAGTATAAAATCTATTGATCTAAAATTTGGAATATATTACTTATGGTATGACCTCAATCTACCGTATAGAAATTATTCGTGTTCTTTCCCTCCTTCAACCACCTCCCATACTTTTTCATGAAATGCTCTAAACCAATTTAGTCAGTGCATATAAGATTTATAGAGCTGAAATCAAAACTATTAATAAGACTAAAACAAAATTAGACGATTAGCTTTACCCCTTATACCCCTCCCATACAAAATGACACATTTTCGCAATTCGACAACAAACGGATTTGCTCAAAAAGCATTAAAGCTATTGATCTGAAATTTTGAATATATATATTACTTTTATGATGACTTCAATCTACTGTATATCTCCCATAAAAACTGCACTTTGTCATGAAATACTCTAAGCAAATTTACTCTGTACGTATAAAATTTATCGAGCTGAAATTGTGCACTAAATATTTATTTAGAATTATTAGCAAGACCAAACAAATTAGACGGTTTGCTTCACCCCCTCTACCCCCTCCCATACAATCTGACACAATTTCACAACTTTACAAAAAGTAGATTTTCCTGAAAAGTATGTGTCACTGATCTGTAATTTAAAACATGTCAAAAGCATGATGCTTATAGTTATTCTACCACCTGCCATACAAACTGCACAATTTCACTAAATCCAATATACTAATTTTCTCAGTACCTATTAAGTTTTTGAATCCTGAATTTTGTATAAGACATTTTGATAGCAACTCTAGCGTGATGTGAAAACATTAGTTCAATATCGTCACTCCCTCTACCACTTCCCCTACAAAATTCCTTAAATTAAAAAAATGCTTTCATCTAGAATATCGCACGATTGAATTTTGCGCCCTGTTATGTTTTTTTTTCAATATTTTGCAATTACCTTATAATTTTCATAACAAAGTATTGTGATCGACTTGGGAAAAAAAATTTGCGTGTCTAAAATTTTGTTTTTTTTTTCGCGTTTCATGATTAAATTAGCCTTAAAATCCAACAACAAAAATCCGGCTATCTGCACACTGCAGTGTCCAAGTAACCAATCTAAGTGGAAAAAATTAAAAAACTCCATATGATATAAAATGTGATTAAAGAGCATGTATGATAAGTAAAATGCAACTGTTATGCAGATAAATGAAAGGTATATTGAGAATTGTAATGTTATATTCGTGTTTCTGGTTTTTTAAAATCTTGTTTCTAAGAGAAAAGTGCCCATTTAATCCAAAACCCGCTATTTATAATAAAACGCTTAATATTCGATAAACGACGAAGGCGCAAGAATGCGCAGACGTTTAGAAGTTTAGAATTTTCTTCTTCCTAAATATACCTAGTTTCAAGGAAAAAAATGACACTTGCCCAAACCAAACCAACCATGAAAGTTTTAATCCTTTAGACTTTATAATTGTAGTATCCATCTTCTTTTAAATGCAAAACTATGTATATGTACACCGTTTTTAAAAATTTAAATAATTTAAAAATAATAGGTCAAAATAAGTGTAATTGATAAAAAAATAGTTTACTTCTATAAATCAATAAACATGCAAGGATACGAGCAATTTTCTTGTACGAGTTTGAATGTGCGCCATGTTCACACGATGTGCTCTCAGTTACGCTGAGATAAAAATAAACTGTTCTAAAAAAAAATCAAATAATTATGCCTTCGAAAGTACTTAGCAAAACAACAATTTCATATTTTAGAACCATCTAGTTTGCTATACTAAATGGAGTAGGAATTTTCCGTTATATCTCAAAATCTAATACAGATGTTA
This sequence comes from Chorisops tibialis, assembly GCA_963669355.1. NCBI lineage: Eukaryota > Metazoa > Arthropoda > Insecta > Diptera > Stratiomyidae > Chorisops > Chorisops tibialis. Next base: position 189,810,763 of record OY770263.1, on the reverse strand, counting down.
AGTTTAAATTTGGGCAAACTTTAGACGTGTCTGGTTGATTCAATAATTTTGGTAAAATTTTTAAGTTGAGGGGAGGGTGTAGCTAGAGTGTAGCCTAGTGGGTAGCGTGTTGGTCTTGTAATGCGAAGGTCGTGAGTTCAAACCCCGGTCGACGCAACATATAATTCCAGCACATTGCCTGCTTGGATATACCTTGGTCACCTCAATCTACGAAAACGAAAAATTCGTAGAAAGAGGGTTGTGTGAAGGGTTAACAACCCTTCCACAATAAGTAATGAAAAATGTTATCATCATCATCAATGGCGCGACAGCCCAAATCGGGCCCTGGCCTCCTGAAGTCGTCGCCTCCAATCGTCTCGATCCAAAGACCGCGTCCTCCAGCTGCTAATTTTTAAAATGGCTTTGCTGTCTTCATCAACCGAGTCTTCCCATCGCTTGCGTGGTTTGCCTACTGGCCGGTTACCACTCGTTTTGCCTTTAAGAGCACGTTTGGGGATTCTTCTGTCTTCCATTCGCTCTACATGGCCAGCCCACTGCAGTTTACGTAGCTTGATGAACGTTGAAGCTTCTGGCTCGTCGTAGAGTTGATACAACTCATGGTTGTATCTTATTCGCCATTCCGTTCCTTCCTTCACAGGTCCCAAAATTCTTCGGAGGACCTTTCTTTCGAATGTGTTAACTGCTTTTTCGGAAGTTCGCGTTAATGTCCACGTCTCGCTGCCATAACAGAGCACAGGTCGTATAATAGTTTTATAAATCCGCAGCTTATTGTTCCTGTGCACTTTCTTGGATTTCATTATTGGAAGTACCGAATAATACGTCTTATTTGCTAGTATTATCCGTCGTTTGATTTCGTCTGTTTCATTACCGTCCTTTGCTAGATTAGCCCCAAGATATATGAAGTTGTCCACACTCTCCAAATTATATTCCGCAATTGTTATGTTTTGTCTGATTGGCGTTCTCCTTCTTGTTTGCGTCATTACTTTTGTTTTGCTTTCGTTAATGCGCAACCCGACTTCTTTTGCGGCGGAGTCAAGATTGACAAATACCTCCTTAGCACTAGGGAAGGATCTTGCTAGAATGTTAATGTCGTCAGCGTATGCTACTACTTGGGTGGACTTGAATAGTAGTGTCCCGTTGGTGTCGACTGGGATTTTTCGGACGACATACTCTAGTGGCAAGTTGAAAAGCATAGGAGCTAGACCATCTCCCTGCTTTAAACCACATTCCGTTCGAAAGCTGGTTGTGGAATCGGTTTGTATTCTCACTTGGGATTCAGTGTTCGTCATTGTGAGTCTTGTTAGTCGGACTAGTTTTGGAGGAATTCCAAAGTCAAGCATGATTTGGTACAGTACGCTCCTATCGATACTGTCGTATGCTTGTTTAAAATCTACGAATATTTGGTGCACGTCTGTGTTATATTCCCAGCATTTCTCAAGCACCTGTTTCACCGAGAATATCTGGTCTGTTGTAGATCGTCCGGTTCTGAATCCACCTTGGTATTCGCCAATTATTTGATTAGTATAGGGCTTAAGACGACGTTCAATTATTTTTGTCAGTATTTTATAGGACGTACACAACAATGATATACCTCTGTAGTTCTCACAGCAGAGTTTGTCTCCTTTCTTGTAAATTGGACATATAATGCTTTTTCGCCAGTCGTCGGGTATGATTTCCTCTGTCCAAATTTTGCATATCATGCTGTGCAGTATTTCAGCGACACAGTTTCCACCGTTTTTCAGAAGTTCAACTGGTATTTCGTCAATTCCCGGCGCTTTGTTTCGTTTTTGGTCACATAGGGCTGCTTTGATTTCAGGAAGCGTGGGTGGTGTCGATGATGGTTCATCTTCGTCAGTTGAGGCTTGAATTGAAATGTTGTCTGTCGTTATCGGTGCTACTGGGATGGGATTCAAAAGATGTTCGAAGTATGAAGCCCATCTCCTTTTGATTTCTTCTGTGTCGCTGATGATATTGCCCTCTGCGTCTTTGCAGAGACTGGTTTTTGGTTTATATCCCTTTTTCAAGTCTTTTACTATGGCGTATGCGTCCCGCGTATTATTTTTTCTCATGTCGTCGTCCATTTTTTGTATCTTGTCATTATGGTACTTCCTTTGTTTTCGTCTGCAGGTCTTTTTCGCATATCGCCTAAGCTCGTCATATCTTTCTTTTTTGGCTCGTGTTGGTCGTTCAGTAAAAATTTTGTAAGCTTCGTTCTTTCTATCTATTGCGTCGCGACATTCTTGGTCGAACCAATCATTACTTTTTCGCTGTGCTTGATATCCTAATACCTCTTCCGCGGAGGATTTGATGCCGTCTCGTATTTTCATCCACGCATTATCCACTGGCATATTTTGGATATTTTCATATATTGGTGTCAGGTGTTTATTACATGCTAGCATGTAAGCCTGCGCCACCGTTTCGTCGTTAAGCTTGTCGACATTGAATTTGCGAGCTCTACTCGTTTTCGAATACCCACGACAAGCTATTTTGCATCGATACTTAGCTCTGACTAGATAGTGATCAGAGTCACAATTCGCACCGCGGAGAGTTCGTACATCAAGTATGCTGGAAGCAGCCCTTTTCTCAATAAGAACGTGGTCTATTTGGTTGAAGGTGTGACCATCTGGTGATGCCCACGTTCGTTTGTGAATATCGCGATGTGGGAAGCACGTAGAGCTTACTATGATATTTTTGCTGCTTGCGAAATCAATAAGACGTTGGCCATTGTCGTTGGTTATGTCATGGAGACTGTGCCCTCCTGTTGTTCCTCTATGAGCCTCCTCCTTTCCGACTTTTGCATTAAAATCCCCTAAGACAATTTTTAGGTCATTCGAGGGCAGTGAGTCATAGGTTGTCTCTAGGGTGGCATAAAATTCGTCTTTAGTTACATCGTCCTTGTCTTCTGTTGGTGCGTGAACGTTGATCAACCAAGTGTTGAAAAATTTAGTCTTTATTCGGATTGCACACAATCTTTCACTTATTGGTTTGAAGCTCGTGACCTGCTGTTTAAATTTTTTGTCAACGACAAAAGCGACTCCAAACTCTCTGCTTCCCGACAATTTTCCACTTGGATAGATTGTGTGTGATCTCATGTCCATGATTTCGCGACCGAGCCATTTCGTTTCTTGGATGGCAGTTATGTTGATGTTGTGTTTTGCCACTTCTTCGAGAAACTCTTTCAGAGCTCCTGTCCTAAATAAGGATCGAACATTCCAAGATCCAATAGAGTAGTCCATTTTTCGTTTGCGGGGTCGTTGCCGTTGAGTCCATCCTTTCCGAGGCTGTTCTTCAGGTTTCTGGACAGTGTTCTTTTTCCGGTGATGCGTTGTCGGCGCCTCGCCCAACCCCCGACCTGGAGGACCGGTCCTACTTATTTATTACACCCTAGTAGAAAAAGAGTGGGAGTTTTGAGCTAAATATGACATGCTGGAGTTCTCCCAGCTATGCTGCAAGTCCAAAAATGTTAAGGAACCTGAATAGGGTCGATGGATTTCAAGTACAAATGAACAAGTTCGCTCTTTAATTTGAAAATAACCACAACTTTTATTTTTCGTTTTTAAAGGTTAAACACTTTTGGTTCACTACACCGCTTAACTCTTGTTTCCGGATCTTTCGCTTCCAAAACTTCGACTCCGTCAACTGTTCAATCTCGCCTGTCAATTTCGCGTTCTATTCTGTAACTCACTCTGTCAAAATTTAGCCACAATTTTGAGATCTACTTTAATTAGAGTCAAATGGAACTATATAAAAAAAAATCAGTTTCATTTTGAACTCATACATGAAATAAAAATTATTTGAAATATTTTTTACCGTAGTCATATCGTAAAAAAAAACATAACAGGACTACGAGTGGGCGTAAGGCCCAATCATGCGATAAGAAATTTTGTATGGGGTGTGGTAGAAGGGGTGACGGCATTGAACTAATTTTTGCGCATCATAATAGAGTTGCTGTCAAAAAGTTTTGTAAGTTTCAAAAATTTAATACTGAGAAAAGTAGTGTATTGGATTTAGTGAAATTGTGCAATTTGTATGGGAGGTGTTGGAAGAAGTGAGAGGTTTTAGTAAATTTTTCAAAAAAAACTATAAGCATCATGCATTTGATATGTTTTAAATTGCAGATTAGTAGCATTCACACTTTTCAGGAAAATCGAATTATGTATTGTATGGGAGTGGTAGGAGTGAAGCTAATCGTCTAATTTTTTTCAATTTTTCTAATAATTCTAAATGTACTAAGTATTTCATGAAAAAATCCAGTTTGTATAGGTGGTAGTAATCAAGGGGTTTCAAATACATAATTGTTCTACCGTAGATTTAAATTAGTATAAAAAATAACATGTTTCAAATTTCAAATCAATAGCTTTTATACATTTTGAGAAAATTGGTTTATTGTCAAATTCCGAAATTTTGTCATTTTGTATGGGAGGAGGTAGAAGGGGTGGAGCGGTTTGGGCCGTTCACGAACTTGTCCTTACTTTCTTATCAAACACGACGTGTTCAAAATTTGAACTTTCTAGCTCAACGCGTTCTCGAGCTATAGAAGACACGGACGGACATCCGGTTTTGAGAGATAATATGAACTTCCGTATCGTTCATTTTTTTTCTCCGAGCCTTATTTCTTAGCGTTACAAACCTTGCGGCAAACTGAAGTTTCATCTAGAGTACAACTAGGTTGGCAAAATTCGAATTTGAAAGTGCAAAACTATTAAAAGTTTCGTGATCCGAGAATCGAACCCAGGTCATCCGCGTGGCAGGCGACCATTCTATCACCGAACAATCATCCATCAATACTAATGAACTCTGCTTGCCAAAATTTCGCCACAATTTTTCGAATGAAAAAAAAATTGATTTCATCTTCAACTCAAACATGGATTAAAAATTATATGGAAATATATTTTTTCTTTAGTCAAATCGGAGCCGACCGCGGCGTGGTAGGCGAGTTTTCCATTGGACGTCAACGAAATTATCTCCGCAAAACTTAGTAATCTACATAATGTGAGTCCCTTGACTTCACAGTTTCTCCGAATATAGATAATATAGATTTTTGCTTTTCATATAGAACGCCAACTTTTTGAATGGTATTATTTCAAATGGGGGGTTTTTTTTAACGTGTGACTACCGAGGGTTTAAGTCAATTGACTGAACTCGTTTACTTCATTTTCCAGCAATATAAATTCTTCTTTAAATAATAAAAATGAAAATTAATTTAAAAAAATGTGTAATGATATTTTGAAACATACATTCTTGTATTTCTCTTAATTAAAATTCCACATAATTTAGATTTATAGCGAAAAAAAGACTATTGATAAAGGCAGAAATATTCCAATTTAATTTCCTGATTAATAAAAAAGGGAATTTATTTTCTCCTTGTAGATTCACTAGCCGTTGGAGGGGGTGGTGGTCCTCTTTTATTGAGATCTTCAAGATACGTCATTATTATTTGAGTGCGATCCGTCGGCATATGTTCTAACACAAGAAACCTATGTAAAAAATTGATTTAAAAAAAAAATTCTCTTAAAATTTATTCTTAAAACCTTTTGTCATTTTTCAAGATTTCCTCTATATCCTTCAAATGATTTGGATTGTCCTTTACGGTTTCATAGCTCTTATGTGTTACAAGCTTACATTCTTGAAGCAATTCTCGCAAAGAAGTTTTCGCTTCCATGGTTTTATCTTTAATATAATCCTTAAATTCACGTTCGCACTAATTAAAAATAATAAAAACAATCAAATATTTACATAAACTAAATCTTAATTTGTAACAAGAATCTTACCTTTTCACTATTATTGTATTTTATATACCTCGAATCATCTCTGATAATTTTCTTAATGTCTTTCCACGGACTAGTCAGCTCTAAAGTTGTTAGCTCATCCAACATTTCTCGAAATTTGTCTCGTTTTTTCCTCATCAGACCATCAATATGTTCGTTAAAAATTCTATAACCAAGAAATAAGACAGAAATAAGAGAAATACATTAGAAACGATTTTTCAAAAGGAAAAACAGTTAACTTTCGAACAATTTTAATTTAGAACTCAAACTTTACCTCTCTCGGTCTTCTCTTTCTAAGTTCTCCACAAGTTCCCATCGGTGATCTTTACGGAGTTGTCTTTTGACTTCTTTCCAAGTCAGATCAGCATTTCGTACTAAATCAGCTAAAAGAGCACTAAAATGACGAATAGCTTCATCCCGCTTATGATGCTCCCTTTCCTTGTCACGATCTCTTAAATGTGTAGCAAGTGTGCGTTGAACCTATTAATTTAAAACATTGTTATATTACGTTTAGGGAGATTTTTGTATATAGCGAAGAATTCAAAGCTATAATCAAAAGTTCTTATTTTGTAATCATTATCATCATCAATGTCTAGGGCTAGTAATCCCGGTCGACGCATAATTCCAGCACACTGCTTGCTTGGATATACCTTGGTTACCTCAATCTACGAAAATGAAAAATTCGTAGACAGAGGATTGTGCGAAGGGCTAACAACCCATCCACAATAAATAGTGAAAAAAAAATTCTAAGAAACCTGAAGGTCAGGAGGCCAAGGCCCGATTTGGGCTGTAGTGCCATTGTAGAAGAAATTAAAGAAGATCGTCATCAATGGCGCGACAGCCCAAATCGGGCCCTGGTCTCCAGAGTCGTTGCCTCGAATTGTCTCGATCCAAAGAACGCGTCCTCCAGCTACTAATTTTTAAGATGACTTGGCTGTCTTCATCGGCCGAGTCTTCCCATCGCTTGCGTAGTTTGCCTACTGGCCATCTTCCATTCGCTCTAAATGGCCAACCCAGTTCTTCGCAATGGCCAACCCACTGCAGTTCGTTATCAGTGAACTAATAAATGCGAGCCCATGAAACAAAGACTAAATGCAACTCATTACATGTGAGTATATCTTTCTCCTTCACACGAAGCATTGTAATCGCGTAACTACTAGGTGGTAGATGTTCAGTCGATTTTGAATGATTTCGTCGATTTTTCAGCGTAGAGTGAAACGAAAATAAACTCCCGGAATATATTACCTTTGGTTTTCTTATCATGATCGACGATAGTTAATCGCCATAAACAAAAATGCATCGAAAGGAGTGACAAGACTGTATTTTTTCACCAGTCCTAGTTAAAGATGCCGGTCCGATAAAGATTATGCTGATGGCCAGTTTCCTTGCACAAAGGATTTTTTACAGTCATTAAAATAACTTAAGAGAGGTTAACCTTTAATGCGTGATGCACATTAAATTGCAATGGATAAGCTTAAGGTAAAGAAGCGCAGGTGAGAAAATTTCTTCAAGTTTTAGAGGATTGGATTCCGCTGAAGGGAGCTTGCCTCGCATTGAGCTTCACAAGTCCAAAGGAAAAGAAAAACTGCCTAAATATTAGATTTCTCCACCACACGGAAAGTCAAAATAAATATCAATCAACCGTTTGCCATCTTACCTCCTTTTCTCGCTCTTTTATGCTTTGTTCAGCGCGCATTTGTCGATCTCGTTCTTTTTGCAGTCGCTCAGTTTCATCGTCTGAAGTCGATGGGTGTTCGCCATCCTCCTTTATATTAAAGAAATGCGTTTTAAATCAAAATAATTTTAAGAATCATTGAATTTATGAATACCTGATCATCGCTTTTTTTCTTTTGTACTTTTTCATCGCTATTATCTCGATTTCCTTCCGGTTCCTTGTCCTTAGTTTTTTCCTTCTCTTTTTTGTCGTTCTTCCGATCCCTGCGCTCGCGCTCTTTCTCTTTCATTTTCCTCTTCTCGTCTTTCATTATTTTACAATAATCTAAGAAATAGTCCTCTTTAAGCATAGAGTTCTCAACTGCACGATACCTAGAATCGGACTCTACTTTTTTCTTAACGTCTGGCCACCGGCTATGGCGGTCTATATCTGCTCTTTCACGGAGCATTTCAATGAAATTTTTTCTTATCTAAAATCGATAAAATTAATTTGTTACAAACAAGAATTGGCTATGTTTTATTTTGTATTATAAATAATGTGTAAAAAAATATAGCTGAAAATTTAAAGTTATGCTGAAAAGGAAGACGGTCATAAAATATTTCGTCCTGACTAAGTCAATATATATATATGTGTACAAAATACTCGTAATTTATAGGACAAAAAATATCACTTAACAAGACCTTAGAGTAAACGGACGGAACACGGACTATGTGATAATTTGAGCAACAAAGTCTGATTTAACATTGCAATTATTTCATTTCAATTAATTACTTTACATTATTATATATTTGTTATTAGAATAAAAAAATAATATAAGGGCGTGGTTAAGTCAAACTTGCCGTTTTTAAATGTGTCAATTGAAAAACTTTTTAACAAAAGTTTTTCCAACGGATTCTTCGAAAACAAAATGTACCATTTTTTGTTCAGCCTTCTACAATCGAACTCGAACACTTGCTACAAAGTAAAGACAGCACAAACTGCGGACGTCATCAACATCCAAGTTACTGACCACACATTAGAGTGGATGGATATTCTCACCATATAATTATGAACAGGCGTGCACGAGTTGTAGATATCTGCTGGTACGTCGAACAATTCCTTGTAAAGTCAAACAAATTATGATCTAGACATTTTGAGACATAATTAAATGATCTAACAGGCTAAACACTGTTCAGTAATATTAAAATATTCCTCAATTTAATTCATTTAGATAATTCAGTTAAACTACTAATCAAAGACTTGCGAGCATAATATTACTAAATGCCAATTTCATCTCTTTACTAACCTGTTCTTTTCTATGTATTTTCTCTTCCTTTTCTCTTCGGCGCACTTCAACTATAAACTCATTAAACAGACTCTCCCGTTCGCGAATTTTTTCAATAGACTTATATCTATCGTCTTTACCATATTTTTGAGCAAAATCATTAAATGACGACCTATGAAATATCGAAAATTTAAAACATGAGAATCAAATATTTAATCACTAAAAACTCACTTTCCGTGTAAACTCGCAGTTTCCATGAGTTTTCTAAAATCGTCTCTCTTTTGGCGCATTTTGTTACGTTTCTCTTTGCGTTCTTCCTCCGCTCTCTCCTTTACGTACTTTTCAAATACTTGTTTTCGTTCGCGAGATGTCAGCAATAAATACCGAGGATCAAAAACAATCTTATGAAGCTCTTTCTCCCAAGTACTAAACGCAGATACCTAGAAAATGAAAAAAAAACTCTTTAGCAAAAAGCATTGCTAGTAACATGAAATTTTTGATCAGTAATGAAACGTATGCTACATAAATATAAAAATCCTACTCCTAATATGCCCGGCAACAATTACACTTTTGGAGAACGTTCAAATCCAAAAGCTTTTAATACTTTCTCCTTCTCAATTGATTATGACGTCCATCAAGGCTGAGTTTTATCTCCAATACTTTTCCTAGTTTTTATAAATGACCATTTGTCATCTACTCTCAATCCAATCCATAGTTTTTGGATGGCAGCACATTAGATAGCTAACTCTGTAGGGGACACAAGCATTCTATTGCATCCAATCGCCTTGAATTGTGCGTTTTGCTGAACTCTGATCTCAAATTAATACTGGTATGGGGCAGGAAAAATAAAGTTGAGGCCAATACTTCCAAAGCACAAACCCGTCATCTAGCCCTTAAGGTGTAATACCAAATGACCGCATCGCGTCCGCACCGTACCCACACCGCAAATCGGCCGACTGTCGGTGACGGTTGCCGCACTTGTCCGCACTGGATCCGAGTGTCTACCCGTGTGGTGTCACATGATTGCAGTTCAGTTCGGTATTGTTTTTGAAGCTCACACAATGAACAGAGCCAAAATGTTAAGAAGTTTTAAAGCTAGTGAATTAGGGATGATAGTAATTGCTTTAGTGATCTCCAACAACGAACTTTGGAATACAACTGGAGAGACTAAAAAAGGCATTGAGATTCAAAGGTGGAAGTGGCAGTGGATCGGTCACACTTTGAGGAAACCAGAGCGAAACATCGTCAAACAGGTTCTGAATTTTAATGCTCAAGGAAGACGTCGGGTTGGTCGTCCATGTAGCACATCGAAGCGAGCAGTTGAGCAGGAGGCCAGAGGAATAAACAAGTCCTGGCAACAGTTTAAGGCCGATGCTCAGGATCCCGCCTTGTGGAAGAGAGTTGTTTCTGTCCTATGCCCCTATAGGGGGTCTTTACAGGAATTTGATTTGATTGACACCCAATTAACCCCATTCTGTATTAAATAATAATCTTTTGTAATTGTCGATCAGTTTGATAAAGGTCTTAGCAGAGACCGAAACGACACGAATAATAAAGCGTAACAGTGTAGAATCCGGAAATCTTTTTTTTCTATTCGACTGCACTATGAAAACATTCACCAAACTAACTTCATTATGTTACAATAATTTTTGTCCAATCAAAGAATTTTTAAACTTGAATACATTAATGTTATGTATCGCTTAATTATTTGTTCGATTTTCTTTCTACCCCTCTAATTGGACCACTTGCTAATCGAACCATATTTCCTTGGTCCCGTCGGTGGTCCAATTTGCCAGGTTTGACTGTATCTATAAAAACATGCAGAGTACTCCAACATTTCGACAATGCTCGAGGGAGTTTATAGAAGCCGAAACGGTTCCACCTCCAAGCAGACGAAAAGCACATTTTTGGATACGATCGAGCAACGCTACTTATGATTTTGGAGCCCCAACCCAAAAATGCGAATTATACTCAAGACGTGACCAAATATAAGCCTTATAGATATGGAAGCTAGATCAAGCGCAGAAAATTCCTTTACACTTCCACATAATTTCGAGATGTTCGACTTCGTAGATGTGTCACCAAGTAACGTAAAATCGACAGAAGGTCAAATCTGTACACCATTAAAGGACATTTAACGGCCGCCGTTAACACGTAATGTTTAAAAGATAGGTGACAAGACTGCGTTTTTGAGGCATTATACTATACTGTTTTTCCTGCCCATTCTAGTATTAAGTTGAGGTCTGAGTTTAATGAAACTAAAATAAAAACGAAATGCTAAGGTCTACGGGTGGAACCTCGACGCTCCTCTTCGCTCCTTGACTTGAGTCGTACCGCCGTAGAGCTTCGTATAGCCTAGGGGGACATAATCACGAATTTCGAGGCTAATTCCATATACCGGCCACGTTACAGTGCACATTGATTTTGTATCGACAGCATCATCTAGGATGAGGCGTCTTCCAGGACGAATTTTCCCACAACAAAGCTCCTGACCAGCCGGCAGGTGACCTGGCATATTCCGCTTGCGAAATGGGAATCTGTACGTGCATTTTGTATCACAAGGTAGATTAATATTCTGTGGTTAAAAGCAGTTTGCATTACCTTTCAGGAAATAGATCATTTTAACTGTGAAGTAGGTAGCAAGTTTGCGCTTGGACAATACTGACCTCAGAAAAGATAGACCAATATCAGGCGTTACGCAAATACATTATGTTAGTGATGGTGAATTTCGAATTGAATGAACACTTTCCTGCGCGATTTTTTTATCCAAAATATAGCTACGTCTCTGACACTCAAAAATGACTGTCATTTAAATGAAGTTTTTTCTCAGAAACTAATGTAACATACAAGATCCTTTAAATGGAGTTTGTTGTACATTTCTTAGAGCGTACAAGAAAATCATTATTTATTTCTAAGTACCGATCAACGTATAATTTCAGCACATTAAATGCGAGGGTACAATATATCTGGACCACCTCAATCTGCGAAAGTGAAAACTCTTAGATAGAGGGTTTGCGAGGGGTCAATAACCCACAATAACTAATGAATGATAAGGAACATGAAGGTTTCGAGTACAAGACACGATTTGGACTGTAGTGCCATTGATGGTGAAGGACAAATTATCAAATATATCTCGAGTTTTTGGGGCCTTCCATGAAGAAGCAGTCTTTCCAAAAATATCGAAAAAACAAACCAAAAAGGTCAACTTAACGTTTTGGTTGGCTTTTGTTTATATATATTTTTGGAGAGACTAGTTTTTAGCTATAGTGGCATCGAGACACTGTCTTGTAAGCAAAGAGTCTTTAGACGGCCTTTTTCTTTTAAGAATCCTCATACCTTTTAGTATAGTCTCAGTCATAAAATTCGTGGCAGTCACAACTTCCCGGCTCGAAACGCAGTCTCCGACCAAAGAATTGGCAATATCATGTGAAGTGCTCACCAATCGACTCTCTTAAAATGTCAAACTAATCTACAGGGAACTGTTGTGACCGGTGGTTTTATTGTGGAGATTGGAAACTGATCGTGACCCATATAATAGTCGAACTTTCCATTAGGTTTCAATACAGAGACATGTATTTTTTTTACGATTTATCGACTCCAAAAGTTTTAAAAAACGTTAAATGAGATATCATCAAAAACCACAGGTGTACTTACATCCTTTTCCTTTAACATTTCCTTAAATGATTTCACACGAACGTCTAACGGAACCAGGGCACGTTCTTTCGCTGCACGTACTTCTGCTTCCATTGCCGCTTCTTTCGCAACATCAACTTTCTTTTCTACGGGTTTATTTTCTGTAAGAAAAAATAAAAATAATAAATGAAGCGTGATTAAAGCAGTTTAATAATAATTAATTACCATTGACTGCAAGCTTAGGTTTTTTGCTTGGCGTTTCTTGTTCCGCACTGGACTCCGATTCTGTTCTAATAGTGATCTCAACTGGTGGTGGTGTATCTCTTTTTTTATCCTTTTCAATAGTTCCTAATAGCTGATCGGGTGGTGTTGAAACAGCATTGTCCACATCAGCTCTTTCTAACAGATCCTCCGGTCGTTCCCAAACTGACGTTCTAGTCGACGGATTGTAAAAAAATACACGCCCATCGCCAGTCCAAACGACACACCTAAAAATAAACACTATTATTTATCAACAATATTTTTTCTGGTATTTTATTATTATTATTATTATATTTCATTAATAAGTATATGAATATACAATATTACTGCTTAAGTACTAGTTACTTGGACCATCGACTTAAGTTTAATTATTGAGTTCTTAAATTTAAATTAGTTTTATTATTTTGGTGTCCTTAAGTATTTTTATAATTTTGTGACATTTTTCTAAGATTTCATTTTCGTTCCAACTGTATAATAGTGATCTTAAATTAATTAGTGGACATGTTAAAAGGTGATTAAAATCTAGGTAAACTTTGCAGTGATCGCATACGGGTGGTGATTCCTTGTTGAGAAGGTGTTTATGTGTGAGGCTGGTATTTTAAATTTGTATCCATCTAAGCAAACGCTCTTTTTGGAATTCAGCTGGTAGTTATGTTGCCCGTAGAATATGGAGAACAGGAGAAGCCAATAAATTTGTCAACTGAAGGCTTTTTCACGCCAGTTCAGTAATACTAAAAAAAATTGCAGAATACATAGAAAATCGAGCAGTGCAATTAAGTTTTTTTAGTTTTTGGAAGTGAAATATTTTAACGGTTAAGGTTGTTCCAAATTGTTATACTGTTTTTGGAGTTTTTGGCGGAATTAGGAACGAGAAGATTTCCAAAACACCGATTAATTATATAGGTAATAGGATTCAAAAATATAATTTACAATAGACAAGGATTCGTTCTTTGAGGTTTGCTAATTGCAATGAAAATCGAATAAATGCATTTTTTAAAAATGGTCATTTGTATGGGAGGGGGCAGAAGGAGTGAGAGTATCGAACCCATATTTTTGACGTTAATGATATTCACATCATTACACTGTGACCTAATTTTCAAGAGAAGGAGAAAAATAGAATTCTTGAAATTTAGAAATTTCATAAAATTTGTGTGGAAGGGGTTTGAAGGATGTGGTCCGTTTGCGAACTTAAAAGTTACTTTTTTACGAAATGAAGTAAAAAAAATTTCAGCAAGATAATTCAAAACGTTTGAAAAATATGCTGTAGACAGACGGTCGGACAGACGGTCACTCGGAATCAAGTTTTTGAGCGACCACTAATATTTCTGTACCCCTAGTGACTCTATGCGAGTATTATTTCTTAGATTTACAAACGGTATGGCAAACACAATATAATCTCTGATTTTATCTAGAGTATAAACATCAAGAAATGTAAGAGGGCGGCGTCCTTGAAAAATAGATTGCCGATACTAACTAATAGTAATTGTGATACTCCATCTAAGCTACTTGGGATCTACGTTAGCGAATGGTCTGCGCGTCGATGTTTGAAATAATTGGGTCTGAAGGCTAGAGAGAAAAAACAAAATAACCCATTTTCATCGAAAAAACGTAAAGATCGGAAAAGGATTTGCGAGGCAGCATAAAAATTTGGCTGAGGCTGTTTGGGAAAAGGTAAAAACTAAAGTTTTTTCATCTACAATGGAAAACTAATGCAATCTTATCAATTTGTTTGGTTCTAATGAGACTAAAATCACCGATCATGGAACCAGAGACCAACATTTTTTTTACTCCTAATCACCTTTCTGAAACAATGAAGCTTGGTGTTGGCTCTATAACGATTTGAGGCTGCATAACGAGTAATGGAGTAGGTCCTTTGGTCAGAACCAATGGGATTATGAATACAAAGAAATATTTCGCTATTTTTGGAGTTATATGATATCAAAATTGGTAAAATACCCTGAATCACCAAAAAGTATCAATGACAACGAGTTTAAGGCAATCCGGAGTGAAATGTCGGCAATAATTGTAAAAGCATGCTTTCCCGTTAAAGCATTGAAAACCCCAGCAAAAAGCGTGGCTAGCGATCAAGGGAAGGTACTAGGCCGACCAAACTAGCAGAATTGTAGCCATCCTACATCGGTTACGATTTGTTAAGAACAGGCTATGCAAAAAAGCCATTACTGTCGCAGGTCTTTCGGTTACCTCCAATAATCAACCTGTGTAACCTACTCATACATGCAAACAGTCAAATTTCGTCACTAGGGTGGTACCTACATATATGGCTAGCCAGCGTATACTACGGCTGTTATTTTAGTGCGTAAAGCGTGACGCACGTTTCGGTATACCAAAATAGTAGATGTAGTTTAAGAATTTTTTAACAGAATTATTTCCCGTAATGTACTAAACACAAAAGCTATAACAAATAATAATTTTCAACTCTCAGCAAAATAAAAAAAAAAATAAAATGATAATTGAGCCACACTTTTAGTTGGACAAAAAATTTACAACTTCTGAAAATAACGGCATCATATGCGTAACAGTTTTACTGCTAAACTGCCTTTTTGTATTTTTTCATTTTGTTGTGTGCTTAGCTATCAATACGTATTTCATACGCTTTGGTCAAGCTAACTCGTTTTATCTACAGATCATTTATCAGTTAGTTGGTATTGTCACTTGTCATTGTTGCAATAAAGTCAATATTCTGCGTGATTAGTGTGTTATTCTTTGGTAAATTTAAAACTAATAGAAAGATTTTATGAATAATGGCTGGGAATAAATATGGTAAAGAGCTAAGATTTAGAATTCTAAGTGATTATAAAAGTGGATAATCACAAAAAGACTGAATCCTCGGTACACAAATAAAACAGTGAAATTTGGTGGAGGTAATGCTCTGGGGATGTATTTCTGCCCATGGCCTTGGACCTCTTTTTAAAATTGATGGTATAATGGATTCCGCTAAATATAAAGAAACATTAGAGGAAACAATGCTGCCGTATGCTGATGTGCATATGCCTTTATTGTGGACTTTTCAACATGACAACGATCCTAAACACACTTCAAAATTGGTGAAGAGTTGGATTGGGAATAATGGAGTCAGTCGTTTGGATTGGCTAGCACAATCCCCAGATCTCAATCCTATTGAGAATCTTTGGGAGATTGTAAAATATAATCTTCATAGGCCAAATTTCTCTAAGAATTTGGACCTATACGCAGCCGTTAAAGAAGAGTGGGAAAGAATTCCAAAATGCATTATCGATAACTTGATTTCATCTATGCCCAGAAGTTGTGCACAAGTCACCAAAAGGCATGGCATTAAAGTAAATATTAAAAAATAAAACATTTAAAATAAAAGTTGCAAATGTTTTGTCCAACTAAAAGTGTGACTCAATTGACATTTTTATTTTTGTGAGAGTTGAAAATTATTATTTGTTATAGCTTTTATGTTTAGTACATTACAGGAAATTATACTGTTAAAAAATTGTTAAATTCAATTCAAAATAAAGAAATTTTTGAACAAAAAAGTTTGTTTCTGACGTCGGTTGCAAATTTTTTTCCAGCACTGTATGATCTGGCTTAACACTGTTGAAACCCTTCCAAAAACACTATATATAATGCCGAGCCCATTTTAGCACAATGCTGTAATATTATCCGTAATGAATATGTGTGATCGGTACAATATGTACTTTCCTATACAAAATCCAACCTGAAACACTTCGATTCTCTACAGCATCACCACCATAGCTATGATTTTCTCTACTGCAGTAAATATACATATACTGCGCCCATTGTCAGTCTCGAACGGAGCCCTTCTTCGGTATTTGGAAAATGACGCCCTTCTTCCGTTCCGCTAGATATCTTCTTTCATACCACACTTCAATAAAGAGTGGGAAGAAAATATCAGCTGTCCATCCCCACTTTAACGAGATCGGTTGGTCCATCTATACCTATGTGGCGCTCCCGCCATTTGGCTGGATTTACGCATATGCTGAGTGGGCTGAAGCCTACGGTAGGAAATTTCCAGGTGACCTGTGTACTTCAGTCATTTTTAAGCACCGAAAACTGTTCAACGACGACAAACTTTCAAAGGTGACACATTATCAAAGACTGCAAAACATTAGAATGGGTAACTATCGTTGTCTTCAGCACTATCAACGCTATCAGCTCCACTAACGTTTTTAGCCATCATTGATTCGCTTATAGTTTAAGTTCGCAAAAGGCGAACTTTTTACGTTGAACTGAGCAGAAAATGTTCCTTCCTAGATGCCGCTCATATGACACTCATAAGTATTAACGACTTATAAAATATTGCAGATTTTCTAAGGAGTACTTATCTGAATGATATAGATATACATCTGGTAGATGAACTTACACATTTTTTGACCATTGTTATTTTTTAGTGTTTATAATTATTTTAATGATTGCGACCATCTCGGGCTACTAGCGTAATCTGCGGGAACTTTTGATTTATTTCTTTAATTTGAAGAAATCTGCAGTTGAGGCACATCGATTGCTTGTAGAAGCATATGGTGAGACTGAAGTTTTCGTGATCGGCTTCAAAAGCTTAAGAACGGTGAGTTTGACGTGGAAGACAAAGAACGTAGTGAAATGCCGAAAGTGTACGAAGACACGGAATTGGAAGCATTATTGGAGGAAGATTCGTGTCAAACGCAAGAAGAACATGCACTTACATTAGAAGTGACTCAACAAGCAATTTCACATCGTTTAAAATCGTTGCAAATAATTCAAAAACAAAGAAATTGAATTCCATATGAACTGAAGCCGAGAGACGTTGAACGCTGATTTTGCATGTGTGAAATCCTGCTGGCCAGGCATAAAAGAAAGGGGTTTTTGCATCTTATAGTCACTGGTGATGAAAAATGGAGCCACTACGATAACCCAAAGAGAAAATCATTGGGACCACCTGGCCATGCTTCAACATCGACAGCCAAACCGAATATTCTTGAAAAAAAACTCATGCTGTGTGTTTGGTGGGATCAGCTTGGTGTCGTGTATTATGAGTTGCTCAAACCGGGCGAAACCATTACTGGAGCTCTCTACCAAACTCAATTAATGAGATTGACCCGAGCACTCAAGGAAAAACGCGTCCAATACTACTCCAGACACGACAAAATTATTCTCCTACATGATAATGCTCGTCCGCATGTTGCGGCGCCGCTCAAAACATATTTGGAAACACTTAATTGGGAAGTCCTACCCACGCGCCGTATTCACCAGACATTGCCCCTTCCGATTATCACTTGTTCCGGTCGATGGCACATGGCCTGTTTAAGCAGCGCTTTACATCATATGAAGATACTAAAAATTTGATCGATTCGTGGATACAAGAGATAAAGAGTTCTTCTGTTGTGGTATCCGAATGCTGCCAGAAAAATGGGGAAAAAGTAGTGGCTAGTGATGGACAATATTTTACATAAAAGGTAATGTACCGTTCTTTCACAATACATTCCTAATTTTTGATATTTATTTGTTATTTGGAGATTGTAACTAATAGACGATTGTTGTAGCTTGAAGTTGACGTACAACAGGATGAAATACGTTTAAAATATTAGAGAAGTATTCCTACCATCGCCGCCACTATTGTTTACTTATATTAACGGGGTGGAAATCCCATATTTAAATGAAAATGTAGTGTTTTGTAAACAAACAATTTTACCGAAGCCGTTGAAAACCTGAACTTTTTACTTTGAATATTCTTAAATCTAAACCTTGGTGTGGGGACTGATATAATGGTAAAGTGGTTGGTTGATTGATTTTGAAGTTAGTAACACTTTCGTACAGGAAGTCTTTAAAAAATATAAAAATACAAAGTTTATAAACAAACATTTTTTTTGCCCCGAAAACGAAAACGAAAAATAAACCTTTTCACGTTAGAAAGATTTCCAAATCGCAAAGTTTTTATTAAATATATTATAGTGCGTACACACTATGCGAACGCATGCGGCTACACGCCAGCGAACGCGTACATACAAGTTTGATTTTAATTTCGAATTCTTTGCATGTACATAAATGATATTTTTTCTTTACTAGTATGAAGATTGATTTGTTGTGAGCCGAAAAAAAAACTTTTGCTATGAATTGGTTTTTATGACCCCTAGAGGAACGCACCCTCTCCTATTAGAGTTTGGACATCAGATTCTAGCACAGAGCGGAAACTTTTCAAATCGAAGATTTTGGACCAAGTATTTTACCTTATTTTCTTTGATCGTTTTTTTCCTTTTTCGTTGACATTTTATTGGCCGAAAATGTATAAATTTAAACTTCCGAGAATTATGTTTCACGTCGTTTTTGTGAAATCGCAATTTTTTACCATCTTTTCAGTACGAGCTGTCACTCGTGAACTTTCTACATATCAATGATTAACGGCTCCGTCGCCAAACTCGAAAGAGCAGAAAAGGGCCCGTTCGTATACAGTAAGTCTAATGACCCCTACGAAATTCCTTGGTTAAGGGAAAAATCTAGTTTTAGATATATGCTAATGTATAATTTTAGAGATTTTTTGCAATTGCAAAGATGGAAAATGTGAGCTATACAGTCAATCAAATTTTTCAGTTATACAGTGGTGGCCATGAATTTAGCACACTCGGTATATGCAACTTTCAAGTGCAAATATTTTATACTGTTTTACGCTTTTCAGTCCAATTTTTTATCTTGAGTTTTGCCCACGAAGTGATGATTATGTCCCGTTTTTTTCATTTGGTTATTTTCTTCCAATTCTTTTCTATTTCAGTTTAATTGTGAATAAGATGAAAACAAGCTGCACATGAATTTAGCACAAAATCAAAAACTATTTATTATAAGCGAAAAACAAAATAGCAAAGAATAAATTTCTACGTATGAATTTAGTATTTTGTCGGATATCTTTTATTTTTAATGACAGCATCGCATCTCCTCGGTAGGCTCTCTACTAGGGTCATAGAACGTTCCCTCGGAATTGCATACCAAGTTTTTTTATTTTCGATCCAAAAATTGGCCATATTTTGTGGTTTGACTACGTGAATATGCTCCTCGACATCATTCCATAAATTCTCAATGGGATTGATATCCGGTGATTGGGATACTTCAGGACAACAATTCGGTTCTCTTGCAAGCAACTCTTCACTGTGCGCGAAGTGTGTTTTGGATCGTTGTCATCCATAAAACGCCATTTAAGGGGCATGTTATCAGCAAATGCAGCATCATTGTGTTTACAATAATGTTTTTGTATACATACTGATCCAACTCCGTACCAAGAAAACGCAGCCCACACCATCACACTCCCACCACCGTGCTTAACAGTTTTATAAGCGTACTTTGGATGGTGCAGCATGTTTGGAGAACGCCATACCGACAAAACTTTGATTCGTCACTCCAAATCACATTTCTCCAAAAAATCAAAGGTTGTTGCAAGTGCTCAGGGGCAAACGCAATCCGAGATTTTAAATTTTTTTGACAGAAGTGGCTTGTTCTGTGCAATGCATCCACGCAATTGTTTTTGATTAAGCCGTCGTCTTATTGTCCTTGAAGATACGTCAATGCCAAATTCTGACGAAATATCTTTTTTTATAGTGGTCGAGCTATTAAAAGGGTTCTTGATTGAGGCTCTATAAATCAGACGGTCCACTTTAACTGTTGTTTTTCGTGCTCTAGGTCGCTGTTTAACATTTTTGGAGCTCCCGTATTGTCGCATATGGCTCAATGCATTGTACACCATCTTTCTGGAACATCTTAAAGCACTAGCAATTTGCGTAACTATACTTCCAGGCTCATAGAGGAACAACAGGAGGACACAGTCTCCATGACATAACCAACGACAATGGCCAACGTCTTATTGATTTCGCAAGCAGCAAATATCATAGTAAGCTCTACGTGCTTCCCATATCGCGATATTCACAAACGAACGTGGGCATCACCAGATGGTCACACCTTCAACCAAATAGACCACGTTCTAATTGAGAAAAGGGCTGCTTCCAGCATACTTGATGTACGAACTCTCCGCGGTGCGAATTGTGAATCTGATCGCTATCTAGTGAGAGCTAAGTATCGATGCAAAATAGCTTGTCGTTGATATTCAAAAACGACAAGCTTAACGACGAAACGGTGGCGCAGGCTTACATTTTAGCATGTAATAAACACCTGACACCAATACATGAAAATATCCAAAATATGCCAGTGGAGAATGCGTGGATGAATATACGAGACGGCATCAAATCCTCCGCGGAAGAGGTATTAGCATATCAAGCACGGCGAAAAAATAATGATTGGTTCGACCAAGAATGTCGCGACGCAATAGATAGAAAGAACGATGCTTACAAAATTTTTACTGAACGACCAACACGAGCCAAAAAAGAAAGAAATGACGAGCTTAGGCGATATGCGAAAAAGACTTGCAGACGAAAACAAAGGAAGTACCATAATGACAAAATACAAAAAATGGACGACGACATGAGAAAACATAACAGGGCTACGATTGCGCGTAAAGCGCAATCTTACGGTACTCTAGATGAAATAGAATTTTTTGTGATCCCAAGAAATTTTGTATGAGGAGTGTTAGAAGGGGTGATAGCATTGAACTATTTTTTTCCCCATCATGCTAAAGTAGCTATAAAAATGTTTTATACAAAATGCTTACACCAAAAATTGAATAGGAGCTGAGAAAATTAGTGAGTTAGATTTAGTGAAAATGTGCAGTTTGTATGGGAGGTGGTAGAAATAGTGGGGGGATTTTAGTGATTTTTTCAGAAATAACTAAGAATATCATAAAATTGACATTTCTTAAATTTGAGACTGGTAGCATTCATACTTTTCAAGAAAATAGATTTTTTGTGAAGTTGTGAAACTGCGTCATATTGTTTGGGAGGGGGTAGAAGCAGTAAAGCTAATCAAAAATTTTTTTTCTGATCTTAGTGATAATGCTAAATAAGTATTTATTACGAAATATGAGCTCGATAAATGTTATATGTTCTGAGAAAATCGGCTTAGAGCATTTCATGAAAAAGTGCAGTTTGTATGGGAGGGGTTGGAAGGAGAGGGAGGACGCAAATAATTTTTACACAGTATATTGAAATTATTATAAAAGTAATAAATCCCGAAATTCAGACTAATAACTTTTATACTTTTCGAGCAAATCTATTTATAGTCGAATTGCGAAATTGTGTCATTTTGTATGGGAGGGGGTAGAAGGGGTGAAGCTAATCGTCTAATTTTTTTTAGCCTTACTAACGATTTCAAATAAATATTTAGTGCACAATTTCAGCTCGCTAAATCTTATACGCACTGAGTAAATTGGCTTAGAGTAATTCATGATAAGTACAGTTTGTATGGGAGGTGGTAGAAGGAGGGGGCGGACACGCATAATTTTTATACGGTAGATTGATATTATCATAAAAGTAATATATTCCAAATTTCAGGTCAATAGCTTTTATACTTTTCGAGCAGATCCGTTTATTGTCAAATTGCGCATTTGTGTCATTTTGTATGGGAGGGGGTAGAAGGGGTGGAGCGATTTGGCCCATTGACGAACTTGACCTTACTTTTTTGTCAAAAACGACGTGTACGAAATTTGAGCTTTCTAGCTCAACGCGTTCTCAAGCTAGAGAGCGAACGGACGGACATCCGGTTTTGAGATTTTTGAGTGATAATATTAATTTCTGTATTCATCATTTTTTTCTCCGAGCCTTATTTCTTGGCGTTACAAACTTTAGAGCAAACTTATAATACTCTCAGATTCCATCTAGAGTATAAAAATAAAACGCGGGACGCATACGCAATAGTAAG
Organism: Chorisops tibialis; assembly: GCA_963669355.1. Classification (NCBI taxonomy): domain Eukaryota; kingdom Metazoa; phylum Arthropoda; class Insecta; order Diptera; family Stratiomyidae; genus Chorisops; species Chorisops tibialis. Next base: position 189,788,388 of record OY770263.1, on the reverse strand, counting down.
ACTTAAAAAAGGGATATAAGCCAAAAACCAGTCTCTGCAAAGACGCAGAGGGCAATATCATCAGCGACATAGAAGAAATCAAAAGGAGATGGGCTTCTTACTTTGAACATCTTTTGAATCCCACCCCATTAGCACCGATCACAACAGACAACATTTCAATTGAAGCCTCAACTGACGAAGATGAACCATCATCGACACTACCCACGCTTGCTGAAATCAAAGCAGCTCTATGTGACCAGAAACTAAACAAAGCGCCGGGAATTGACGAAATACCAGTTGAACTTCTGAAAGACGGTGGAAATTGTGTCGCTGAAATACTGCACAACATGATATGCAAAATTTGGACAGAGGAAATCATACCCTACGATTGGCGAAAAAGTAGTATATGTCCAATTTACAAGAAAGGAGACAAACTCTGCTGTGAGAATTACAGAGGAATATCATTGTTGTGTACGTCCTATAAAATACTGACAAAAATAATTGAACGTCGTCTTAAGCCCTATACTAATCTAATAATTGGCGAATACCAAGGCGGATTCAGAACCGGACGATCTACAACAGACTAGATATTCTCGGTGAAAGAGGTGCTTGAAAAATGCTGGGAATATAACACAGACGTGCACCAAATCTTCGTAGATTTTAAACAAGCATACGACAGTATCGACAGGAGCGTACTGTACCAAATCATGCTTGACTTTGGAATTCCTCCAAAACTAGTCCGACTAACAAGACTCACAATGACGAACACTGAATCTCAAGTGAGAATACAAACCGATTCCACAACCAGCTTTCGAACGGAATGTGGTTTAAAGCAGGGAGATGGTCTAGCCCCCATGCTTTTCAACTTGGCACTAGAGTATGTCGTCCGAAAAATCCCAGTCGACACCAACGGGACACTACTATTCAATATAATAAATATAATTTGGAGAATGTGGAGAATTTCATATATCTTGGGGCTAATCTAACAAAGGACGGTAATGAAACAGACGAAATCAAACAACGGATTAGCAAATAAGACGTATTATTCGGTACTTCCAATAATGAAATCCAAGAAAGTGCACAGGAACAATAAGCTGCGGATATATAAAACTATTGTACGACCTGTGCTCTGTTATGGCAGCGAGACATGGACATTAACACGAACTTCCGAAAAAGCAGTTAACGCATTTGAAAGAAAGGTCCTCCGAAGAATTTTGGGACCTGTGAAGGAAGGAACGGAATGGCGAATAAGATACAACCATGAGTTGTATCAACTCTACGATGAGCCAGAAGCTTCAACGTTCATCAAGCTACGTAAACTGCAGTGGGCTGGCCATGTAGAGCGAATGGAAGACAGAAGAATCCCCAAACGTGCTCTGAAAGGCAAAGGGAATGGTAACCGGCCAGTAGGCAAGCCACGCAAGCGATGGGAAGACTCGGTTGATGAAGATAGCAAAGCCATCTTAAAAATTAGCAGCTGGAGGACGCGGTCTTTGGATCGAGACGATTGGAGGCGACGACTTCAGGAGGCCAGGGCCCGATTTAGGCTGTCGCGCCATTGATGATGATGATACTTCCACTGCTCTTCATTTGCTGAACTACCTTGCCACTGAGTCTCTGTGCACCATGTACCTTTCACCATTTCTAAACACACATTTTTTAAACAACAATCATGAATGGAATTAAAAAAAACGCAAATCTTACCAATTAATTTAATTTAACACAAACAAAAACCAGAAATTAGTAAGATTTCAAAGGTGTGCTAAACTCGTGGCCATCTTGATCACGTACTACTTGCAATTAAGTGAGAATAGAAAAAGAAAGGGAACAAAGGATCCAGACTAAATTAACGGGACATGATCAACCCATCATAGCCAACATTCAAGAAACAAAATTCGACCGAAAAGCATAAAATAGTAGAAAATATTTGCACTTGAAAGTAATAGATACCGAGTGTGCTAAATTCGTGGCCACCACTGCATGTTATGCAATGAAGGACTTTCACTTTCTCACCGGAACGAATATTTATAAACTTTCCCCAAGACCAAAACACATTCACGGGGCTATATGTCGGTGCATTAAAATGTTTTTAATGCACTGAAAGCCTGATGCCAACAGCATTCACCGAAGCGTATCTTTAGTAATGAACTTCGTTCTATAGTTGATCAAATCTAGAAGCATAAACACTTACCATGGTGTTCCTGCGATTGGAGTGCTAGATATTGGCCGACTCTTATCTAAAACTTTAACTTGTTTAGATTTTTCCTCATCTTCTTTTTTCTTTTTTTCAAGTTCCGATTTCCTTTTCTTCTCCTTATCCAAATCCTCGTTGCTTTCGGCTTTTGCTAAATTTGTATCCATTGCTAACTTTGCTGCAAAAGCATGTGGATCAAATCCTACGTTTGCTCCCATATTCATCGATGTTGACATTATCGGCGACTGGCCCATGGCAACCGTAGTTGTATTTGTTGTTTGAGCCGCAATTGATTGAGGCGTTGCTCCCGAATGTGCAGCCATACGGGCAGCTAAATAAAATTATCAAGAACAAAAAAAAAATTGACTGTTTTGAACTAACAAATTCAAAAAAAAACTAACCTTCTAAATCGCGTATGGCTTGTGGCTTCTCCCAAACACTTTCTCCTCGAGCTGAGTGATAATAATACGGTCTACCGTCTGGAGCCCTGTGCTCCGACCATTCGGCCGCACGCGCAATTACAAGTGGGTCGATTACACCAGGCTTAATAATTAAATTTTTCGCTGGTTGCTCTTGCATATGAGAATTGGGGACACCCCAAGGCACATTCCAAGGACTTGGTGGATATCCTCCATATCCGGGTGGTGGCATACCGAAAGGTGGTCCACTAAAATGTGGCGGACCTCCGGGAAAGAAATTCGTTTGTTGTTGCATCGGCGGAGGTAGCGAAGTTGGAACAGTGTCAACGTTTTTATTATTTATTCCATTGCTTACTTGATTAGTTTGATTGTCATTTTGATCACAATCCTTCGAAGCGGGAGTTGTTTTATTTTGTGGCGAAGAATTCGCTGTTTCTTTCGAGTTGTTTTCGGCGATAGATTGGTTCTGTTGCTGCGTTTTAGCATTCATAGCTTCTACGTCCGTCTGAGTCATAACTTTTATGTTAGGTCCCTCAGGCCTGGTCCAAGTAGTCTCCCTACTGATGGCATGATAAAAATACGACTTACCATCTTCAGATTTAGTTTCCACCCAAAGTTCGACTGGCGGAGCTCCAAACACCGGCGGATTGAAACCGGGGCCCCCCATTCCGTGATTACCCCAGTTGGGATCGAAGTTTGGTCCACCGAATCTTCCTCCGTGAGGGCCGCCACCTCTTCCGCGGAAAAATTGCCCAGGTCCGCCGCGTCCTCTCATTAAACCGGGGGGGCCTGGACCGAAGCCTCTACCCCGGAAGCGTGGTGGGGGGCCTCCATTAGAATTCCACGGTCGTCCGCTGTAAAAACAACTTTCAGACATTGCATTTTTCAACGCTAATAGTTTTACTACCGAAACGATCCTCGTCCGAAATTTTTCACTTCTGAATCTTCTTCGCCTTCCAATTCGTTCTGATCTCGCTCATTTTGGTTCTCTTCTGGCGGCGGTTGTTCTGAAACAACCGCGGGCGTCGTCACTTGATTCGTCTCCGCTATCTGCGGTTGCGCTTTTTCTACGGGCTCTTCCATGTTGCAAAGAAAACGCTGAACTATTTATGCCAGGAAATGTGAAACCAGAAACTAGTCGGCTTGCTTTTACAATACGAACCGAATTCTCGCTTCCACCATTAAGCACTCCACTAGCACATAATTTAATCAATTGTCAATTTTATCTGCATCACGTTGGCACAACTTGAAATATTGAAATGTTCGCATATAGGAAATAGTACAGTTCTGTTAAAAAAACAGTTAAGTACATTCTTGTGAAGTTTCAATTTACTTTTAACGCGTTCGTGACCGAAGGCTTATATGTAGTATGGTAAACAAAAAACACATTATAAATGTTTGTAAGTTTTTAGCATTTCGCTTTCACGCGTGACAAATTTCCAACACAAATTTTGTATTGATTTGAACGTATTTCATAGCATTTGCTCAGCAAATAATACCATTGTCACATAGCGGTCCTAATTATAATTTAGCTAATTCGTAATTTAGCTCGTCTTCATCGTTAGTAGATTGGTGACACACAGCACTTTGCTAATGAAGAATAGAGTCACTGTATAACTGAGCTCCTCGGTCCAGGAGTCTGGCAGATAGCTATTTTAGTACAAAAATCGAACGTGCTAAAAAATTTGGTACTAAAAATCGAACGTTCGAAAGATCAAAGTGTTGTGTAGTCATTCTGACATATCCCAGTTGGGAGTGGAATCATTACCGATTCTTACCATGAAGCTATTACAGCTACTTCCTGTCGTAAAACATAGATTATTTTAACATTGCAATGTCATAGGCAACCATTCGTTTTTTTCTACTTTCTGCATTACAAAGAATCGACATTGGAATGTAGGGAAACGAATGAATAATGTAATGATTGGAAAAAAATCTACAATATAATGGGCGCAATAGAATCTACGATGGAATGGTTGCAAAAGAATAGAAAGCAAATTAATCTTTGAGAAGGTATTCTAACATTGAGGGAGCGATTCATTTTGAATTAATATTGAAAAATGTGATGAAATGGGATCCTGCTTTTAATATGAATTCAGTATTTTAAATTCTGTTGCTATAATTTAACTAATTTTGTTGCTGGAAAAGTACGGTGTAACTTAAGATTTTTTTCTTGCAACGAACAACTTGTAAAATTTTACGGGAATATTAGAAAGCAAACGGAATATGACATTAATGTTTTCTATTAATAATCTTTCGTTTTGTGCGCGGCACGTTTGACGATGATCATTTATTTTATGCAATCTCCACACATTACCTTGCAATGCATATCAAATTCCCTAAATAAACTGCTACTTTATCGATTTGAATGATTTCTCGATTTGAATGATTTTCAATAAAAGGGAATGGATTGCAAAAATCCCTGTTGGGATGTTTTTCCGCCATGTGTCAACAAACAGAATCATAAACTAGACTAAAAACCTGTTTGGTAAAGATGTGTGGGTGCAGAAAATTGCAAAATAAAATTGAATTTTTGGCTGTTTCTAATGGAATGGCACAATGATATTAATTTTTCAGGGCACATAATCGAATTCCAATTGCATTTTGATAAATATCTAACCGAATATGTATATACACCAAAAAATTCAAACTTAACGGTTTCAACTCTGATATGCCAGACTCCTGGACCGAGTAGCTCAGTTATACAGTGACTCTAATGAAGAAGAGCCACTCACTCATCTGTCATATTTTTAAAAAGTTGAATTGCATAGCCAATAGGCAATGAAATTTTACAAAGAAGGCGACAAAAGAAGAAAAACGATCCTTTGTCCTGTTTTAGAATCGTTTGCGAGTCATCTTTCCTGGCTAGGCGTTTAAATCACGATTCCAAGATTTTGTATAATTCAGAGCTGTCAGAAAATTACTTTTCTTCTCTCTTGCACGACGAAGCTTTTGTGAAAGCTCCAACTCTAGTACTACATTTTTCATCGTTATAGCCTAAATTATGAGAAAAATGAGAGGATTTAGCTAAATGAGATGATTTAGCTGAGGGCATGACGAGATGATTTAGCTACACTATTTTGGTAATTTAGCTAAATAAGCGTATGACACACAGCCGTTTAATGATAATTTAGGCCTTAATTATAATTTAGCTGCGCTATGTGTCAATGGTATAAGTTTATAGCTTATAGTGCGTGCCACCGCAGGTCTTGAGCGACAAGATATAAGTTTCCGTAAGACAATTCCTCTAGAAAAGAGGGTGGCAATTGTCTTGTATGCTTTTGGCTTTTCATCACGCAGTCTTAACTATTGGTATTAGAGCATTGTCCATACTCTATTAGGACAGAAGTGTTAGTGTGTATCGAGTAACTCTAGTTCGTACTGATTGAGATTTCACCAAAAATGACTTGAAGCGTCATTCTCGAGAGTTGAAATTCCTACTTGGCTTGCATCCCTTGCACAGAACAAGATCGATCGTAGAAAATAAGATAAAAATAATTTTCGATCTTAAAGTTTCCCACTCTGTGCTAGAACCTGGTGACAAAACTCTAATTGGAACGAACTCTTCCTATAAATCATGTTATCCGTGAAGTTAGTAAGGTAACCGAGTAACTCTACATATGTGTGAAGTTGGTACCAAATTTACACTTGAACAAAGCTGTTTAGACCTAAGAAAGAAAGAACAAAATCAGACGTTACTCAAATACACGGCTCTTATGTCAGTAAGCAGCAGCAGACATAATTGCAGGTAAATATAACAGATGTAACAGCTGATGAAAAATCCTTTTTGATTCCTCCCACACTCGAAGAATTAAGGACCCCCTGATGAACCACCCAAACAACAAAGAGCAGGGTACTAATCAAATTCCAGCTAAGCTTCTCAAGGCCAGTGATACCTTCATAACGCATCTCCTACATAGATTAGTCACACATATATACGCAGAAATACGGCCTGAAGTTTGACGCAAGAGCATCATATGTCCAATTTATAAAAAAGGTGACAAACTCTGCTGCAAGAACTACCGAGGATAATCTTTGTTATGTACGTCTTATGAGATCACGACGAAAATTCTGGGAAAGAGAATTAAGCCCTATGCTGACAAAGTAATTGGTGAATACAAAGGCGGATTTAGACCTGGACAATCGACTACCAGATATTCTCAGTTAAATATGTGCTGGAAAAGTGCTGGGAATATAATATCCTTGTGTAATAGATATTTGTTGACTTCAAACAATCATTCGACAGTATCGATAGGCGCATACTGTATGAAATCATGTTGGAGTTTGGAGTCCCACCAAAACGGGTTCGGCTTACAACCATTTCTTTGTCACAAGTCAGAGTAGAAAATGACCTTCCAGCTTTAAAGCCGACAACGACCTTAAACAAGGTGATGCCCTCGCACCAATGCTTTTCAACTTGACACTCGAACATGTTGTTCGGAGACTTCCCATTGCTGCAAATCGACTCAATTCGTAGCATATGCCGACGACATAGATATCCTTACAAGATCTTTGGAGAGTAATAAAGAAGTATTTGTAAGCCTTGACTCGATAGCAAGAGAAGTTGGACTACGTATTAACGAAAACAAATCAAAAGTTATGACACAAACTAGGAAAAAGACGCCAATCAGACAAACTATTACAGTAGGAGACAATAACTTAGAAAACGTAAACAACTTTCTATACCTAGGGGCAAACCATCCTTCGATAGAAGCGAACTCATTGAAATGAAAAGAAGTATAATGCAAATAAGACGTATTATTCGATACTTCCAATAATTAAAAACAAGAACGTACTCAGGAAAACTAAACTAAAAATATGTAAAACAATTATAAGACCTGTGCTAGGCTATGGCAGCGAAACATGGTTATTAACTGAAATATCCGAAAAATTATTTAACGCCTTTGAAAGATCTGGAGAATACGATACAATAGATAATTGTATGCCATCTTCTACAATCTAGAAGTTAAGAAGTTACTATGGGGTGATAATATGGAACGGATGGATGACGAAAGAGTTACGAAACGTACACTAAAAGCAAAAGTCGATGGAAAGTCCCTCACAGGTCCGAGAATTCTTCTGAATACCTTTCTTTCAAAGGCGTTAAGTAGTTTTTTGGACACCTGAGTTAAAGTCCACGTTTCGCTGCCTAGCATAGCACAGGTCTTACGATGGTTTTGTTTTCCTGTGCATGTTCTTGTTTTGGATTATTGGAAGCACCGAATAATAAGTCTTGTTTGCCATCATTATCCTTCTTTTGATTTCGATGGGTTCGCTTCCATCCTTCGATAGGTTCGCCCCTAGGTATATGAAGTTGTCTACGTTTTCTAGGCTATAGTCTCCTACCGTAATATTTTGTCTGATTGGCTTCGTTTTCTTGGTTTGCGTCATAATTTTTGTTTTGTTTTCATTAATACATAGTT